>CM060435.1:42615729-45115729 GCA_030545235.1 Helianthus tuberosus | reverse complement strand
TTGTTACAGCATCAGGATGACGCACAGTCTATTTGGAATGCTCTTAAACTGAAATTTCTTGGAAGTGCTGTAATGATTAAAAGCAAAAAGGCACTACTGAAAAAAGAATTTGACATTTTTACTGCTATCAGTGGAGAATCAACGAAAGAGTTGATTGAGAGGTACTGTCACTTGGTAGTGGAGATGAAGCGTTTGGGTATAAATAAAACAGACGAATAGTTGGTTGATAAGTTAGCTGACGCATTACCACAAGACGTGTGGGGTACGTTCTTAATTGTTTTGAAGAACAACTTGGAATACATTGGTTTCAATTTGAGTACGTTTATTGAGAGACTTGAAGGTCAAGAGCTTGAAATGCGGAAGATGAGTAAAATGAAATATGCAAATGTACAGCAAGATGTTCAGCTTTATTACAAAGGAAGCTCATCTGCCACATCTACTCCGAGTCCAAAGATTTAAACGGCATTTAGTGCAGATTCTTCATCTGGAGTTACTCAAAGTTCTTAATCGGGAAAAACTTTTCACCGTTTTCAAATTTCGAACCAAATCCAAAGGTTCAGAGTTCTCAAGAATCTTCTCAAAGTTCTTCAGGTTCAAACAATCAGAGTTATAGTCATGGGATAATGGGCAACATTGCTGTAAATATAAAAAATGGTCAAGATTTTACAGAGACAGCAGCAAACCAGCATATAGAACTTCTAGGTTCCGTGCTTGAATCCTACGAGAGTCTAATAGCAGGACGAATTGGTAACTCTGACACGACGAAAGAAGATTACGATCAAATAGATCCCGAGGAAATGGAGCTCATCGACATAAAATGGGGAACGGCGAGTCTTGTGAGAAGAGCTCAGAGATTTATGGAAATTACGGGAAGAAATAGTCTCTTAGGTTCTGATTGTAAACTTGGATTTGGTAAATCAAAGGTGATTTGCTTCAAATGCAAAGAAAAAGGACACTTCAAGCGTGAATGTCCGAACAGAGAGGTCAACAATCATCAGAATCCATTTGCCAATGATTACTACCAACAGACCATCTATCACAAAAACAGTCAAACACCATTCAATCCAAGACCTCAAATCGAGAACAGTCCATCCAAAATAGAAAAAGCTCTTTTGGTGAATCAAGATGATGAAAAACTTCCAGAAGGTTTCAGTTGGGATAAGTACATTCCTGGAGGTGGTCTTGCAATGATGGTTGAGATTACTGAAGAACTGGATGTTCCAAAAATAGTTGAAGAAGTTGGTGAAGTGATAACTGAAGAAAGTTTTGCTGAACTTGAAGAGGCAGCAGCATCGGTCAATTATTATCAGTCTCAACAGGTGGTTATTGTTAATTCATTTAAATCTATAATGCTTCCTCATGTGTTTGATTCTTTTGCAGGTTTCTTTGGAGAACCGACTACGGGTTTTTGCCCACAGTATGAAGTTGAACAAACTCCGGTTCAAGAGATAGTTGATGTTTCAAAAGAGATGAATGAAAAGACCTTGAAAGAAATTACAGACAAAGCTCTCATGCTCAAGCTGCAAGACGTAGAACAAACTAAAATATCTCCTAATAACAATGAGACCAAAGAAGCAACTCAGGAGTTAGTATCGGTCGAAAAGGAGTAAATTTTGTCAGAAAATGTGAAGTCTGAGTCCGATGGTAAATCAGAAAATGTGGAATCCAAATCCGGGGAGAAATCGGAGTCCGAGTCCGGAGAGATTGGTAAAACAGAAAGTAAAAATGACAAACAAGAAAATGCTTTTGAAAAAGTTGATCAAATTCTTGAAAAACCATGCGAAAACTGTTTAAAACAATGCATGGATTGTCTTGAAAAAGACAAACAGTTTCAAGAGTTGAAAAAATTTCACGACAAATTAAAATTTGATTTTAATGATGTTAAAGAAGCTTATGACACTCTGTCACGATCAATTAAGGCGATTCACATAGAGAGTATAGAAAATGATAAAACTGTTAATTTTCTCAAAGCTACGGTCATGGATAAGAAAATGTCGATAAACATACATCTGGATACAATCGCATCTCTAAAGAAGGAACTTGAACTGATGCGAATTGAGACAGAAAGAGTCGAAACAAAGTTGATCAGTTATCTTTCATCGTCATATGTGATTGATCAGATCGTTCCTCAACAACCTGATGTTAAACCAGCTTTCAACAATGTTCCACCCCCAATGTGGAATCATTATACTCAGAAATATCCAGACGGGGTGGAAGAGGCATTGAATCTCAAATTGAGAACAGAGGAGAAAAAGTTACCGGAAAATATAGATGTTACATTCTCTCCGTCTGACACCGACAACGAGTCACAACTGGTTAAAACAGTTGTAGACCAAGTGTTGGATGAAGAGAGTGGTAACTCTGATTTTGAAACAATCAAAACTCATTTTGAGAATTCCAGTTCAGATTCTGAAGATGACGGAAACTTTCTTGACAAGTTTATCCCAAAATCAGATAAAGTTTTGGATGACGATTCGGTCATTGTGGTTTACACGATGGCCGGGAACTGACAAACTATATACTGATTTTGAGTATTCGATTCAGAATGCGAACCTGGAAAGAGTTGAAAAAGTTTTTAAACTTGTAGAAATTGATATTTCAGAAGTCAACAACAACGCGTTTCTATCAAAACCGAAAAAATCTTTTGTGAAACAACAACCAAACAACCCGGGAAAGAAAGAATGGGTGGGTAATAATGGTCATAACAAAAGACATGGTAACAACTTCAAAAAGAAAGGTGTCGGTTTTGAGAAGAAAATGGCTAAGAAAGAGGTTAAGCCAAAAGAGAAATTGAGTGATGTGTTTGTGGCGGGTAAGAATACAGTAGCTGAAAAAGATTATATCTTTAGTCAGAAAGCAATTGACAATTTTAATGAAGCCAAAAAGATTGGAGATGAGACCAACAGATCAACTTTTGTTGAATATGACAAAAGAATCTGTTATCGCTGCAATGAAATCGGTCACATGGCAAAACAATGTGTCAAAAAGATGATAAAACCAGTTTTCCAGAAACCAAAACCAAAAGTTTCAAAAGATGTTAAGGGAAAATCACCAATGGTATCCCCCGTGCGTATTCTGAAACGTGGTGAACCATTGAAGTCCGAGGACAAACCAAAATCAACTTTTGAAATTGGTGAATCTTCAAAGCCTCAAAAGACTTCAAAGGTTTATCCAAAAACAAAGACTTCTCAAAGTCAATCATGGGTGGAGAAACCTAAACGTTCTTTTGAAGAAAAGAAAATGGAAAAGATTTTAAAATCTGAATAAAAAATCTGTACAACCAACAATGAGAAAATTGAGTTCGAGTTAGACAAGTTGATTAAAGAATTCCCACCTATCACGGAGGGAGCTCTAAAATCAAAATCAGAACCTGATGTACCAAATGTTGTCTTTAACATTCCAAAACTTGACAAAGTAGATCATGATATTGTCTTTCGTAGTATACCAAATGTTGAAAAATCTTGGGCATCGTTGTTTAAGTAAATATCTTTTATGTGTGCAGGGGCTTCCAAGGTCTATAATTTCTAAGTGGATCATGGATAGCGGCGCTTCAAGGCACATGACAGGGTTGTTAGCACTGCTCTACGATGTCAAATCAATCTATGGAGGTTATGTCAGGTTTGCCGGAACTCAAGGTGGAAGAATAGTTGGAGAAGGAATTCTTACAAACGGTGTCGCATCATTTGAAAAAGTGAATTACATTGCTGAATTGGAAGACAATATGTTGAGCATCTCTCAGATTTGTGATAACTCGTTCACTGTTCATTTTACAAAAGATGAATGTTTTATTCTGAAACCAGGGTTTAAGATACCTGAAGAGATGGTGTTGATGCGAGTTCCTCGTGAAAATGATCACTATACACTAGACATGAGCGTTGCAACAACGACAGATTGGGTTCAAATTCAAATCTAATCAAATTCTTATGCTTGTGCAGGTGTTCAGAGGTCAATTCAAGTTCAGCATGAATAATGGAACAGCCTGGCACATGAGGAGGAAATCTTGTGTCTGTGGTTTAAAACAGAAAGTGTTGGTTTAAATTGTTAAAATTTTTTTAAAAAAAATTTAAAGTGAATACGCCGAAACCCTCATGGCTGAACAAACACATGATAAAACTAGATTGAAAAACGGTTTCAAAATGTTATAATCAAGTGGTTTGTAAATCATGGGGGTGAAAGTGAGATAAACAGAGAATGTGAAGTAGAGGAGGAAGGCGATCAGAAGTGATCTGCGTCTTGTTGTCATGTTTTTTTGTACAGTTTCTTTACTGCTTTTGATAAAACCAAAAACACAAAAATATGTTTTTGATTTTAGGGGGAGAAAGTTTTCAGAAAATACAAAAACATGATAAAATTTCAAAATCCAAAACATTGAAAAAGTCAAAAAGAGTTCGTGTAAAAAGGGGAAATGATAGTACATCAGCTAGACAGTTGCAGTACGCTAAAGAAATGTATAGTTTAAAAGTATTAAGCAGTCTCGCTGATGATGTGCCGATAGGTTTTTACACATTTAGTAAGTTTGTTCGGGATATAAACCTAAATCATTTCTTGCTATTACGTGGGGAACATCTCTCGGATATATAGGTAACCCCTGAAATCCTGTTTGAAAGGCTCTATTTCTGACATACTAGGTCTTTGTACGTCTTGATATCTGGGGTATTATACCAGGACTTCTGATTTTGTGGGAGCAATAGCCTAGTCCTCGTATAATACTTTGCACTGCTTTAAATCTTAAAGCCCGCCCTCAGCATAAAAAATGATGAAACATTGAAAAATGCTAATCATGAGCTGTTGTAAAGAAGATCCCCAAGGGGGACCCACCTAAAGTCGAGCCATCATCTCTCTGATTTTGCGGAAGCAATAGCCTGAGCTCTCATGGCCTCGCATTTAACCCAATTACAGATATCATTATTGTGCACTCACCTGTAAGACTGAATATAGTGGTCTGGATATGGGAGTATATTCTGAGGTGGTACACGCGTATAAGTTAAGCCTTAAAACACTAATTCGTATCCTGATCAGATTGAAATTTGTGTGAAAATTTAAATTGGATCAGTATATCGGCAATCACTGTGAATTGTTTAATGCTTAGTACGAAATCAAAGCTTAACGGTATTTGTAGCTTGTCAGCAGCTCATATGATCCCCTAACACGCTCAACAAAAATATGTTTGTACAGTTTCTAGTTTCTTAAATTCCAAAATAGTTCATGTTTGTTTAGCATAACGTTGTAATATCCAAAAAGATTTGTTTTTTCATCTTATTTTTCGACAACAGACGTTGGGGATCTCATGATCAAAGTCTCACAGTGCTAAACATGTTGGATCATGGGGTTGGATAAGAAAAAGCTTTAAAAAGTGTTGGTAATTGCTCGAAATGTATCAAAGTTCATTAACTTGAACTTAATTTGTTTCAAAATATCAGCGAGATCAGAATTTGGTCGGCCAAGGTCATTAACTTGGACTTGGCAGGCTAAACAGTTGACCAGGGTCATTAAATTGGACTTGGTTAACTAAGTGTGTTGGAAAAAAGTTAAAAGGTTAAAAATTAAAAAAACAAAAACAGTTTGTGAAGTCTCCAAGGTCATTAAGTTGGACTTGGATGATTGATTGTGAGGGATTTGGATGCTAAAATTGGTAAAATCTGTTTGTAAAGAGCTAGGTTTAGTTGTTGGATTCTTAATATCGTCAAATCTTTATAGTATTTTGAGAGGGGGAGAGAATCAAGTAATCCTGGACAACTTAAAATGCTTTCACTATAAAAATATTTTAGCACATATTGAAAGAGCCAGGTCATGAATCCTGGACATTCAAAATGATTTTTGTCATAAGTGTTTGAGATTTGCAGATGAAAGTTCCAGATTACGATCCCGATAGCCGAGTCCGAGGGGGAGTCTGAGGATGAGCTCGACGCAAGGATGAGCTTGTAACCGAAAAGCCAGGTGTCGATCCCAAAAGCACGGAATCTTAAAGAAAGGGGGAGCTTGAAGTAAGAGTTTCTGAAAGCTGAGAAGGAGAGAAGAGAGCTGCTGAGGAAAATGAAAAGCTCAGGAAATTGCTGTTGAAAAAGCCGAAACAAAGAGTAGAATTTTTCAAGTCTTTATGAAGAAAGTGTTGAAGACAGGCTGACTGGAGACTGCGGCAATATCCATGGGGGAGTTTGTTGGTGCATAATGTCTATCGCCTACGTCATCAGTCTAAGTCGTGTCAATTACGTGTAATAGGGTTAAAAAATGTAAGTTTATATGTAATTGTACCACTTCACACGAAGTCGGGTTTGAGTGTTAGTTCGTACCAACTGGGGAATGTCCAGTTCACATGAAGTGGACCTTAAGTATCATTTCATACGAACTGGAGAATGTCCAGTTCGTGTGAAGTGGATTGTGCATCCCATGCGAACTGGAAAACCCTATAAATAGGGGTGTTGTGTTTTTTCATTTGTAACTTTTGGAGATTTCTGACACGAAGTGCAGCCAAAATTCTCTATGTACTAGAACGTCTAATATAAATGGAAAACGTGTTTAAAGTGTATTTCTCTGCTTCTACTCCAATTCTAACATTGATTCACGGTTGTTAGTTTGTTTCCGCCTTTCTAACAACTCAGATTTGACCCAGAATGACTCGTATTGATCGAATCTCGATCCTACAGCCTTGTTCCTGTAAATCGAATCCTAGCCCGGTATATCCCATTTTAATTTTACACCACTGTGAACCTTACACCTTTTTTACTCTCTGATCGAGGTTCTTGGCATTGAAAAATCTTCGTAAACTAAATCACACGTGTATATGTTGACATTTAAGAGATATACAGTTAAGAAAATCAAGGGTAATGGTGATATATATGCGGATTAGACACAAAAAAAAAACAAAAAACTCAACAAATGGCTACAATTTAAGGAATGTGTTTAGTGACGGCATCAGATTCTTAATTCATAGAGAAAGGTCTGGTGGCAAGAAAAGCTGCTTCTTGGAGGTTGTCAAGTGTTTTCTGTAGGATCGATTTGACCGATCAAATGAGTCAATTTGAGTGAATACACACTATTTAAGTGGTGGAAACACCTAAACAGTTTTAGAATCAGATAGAATGGAGTAGAAAACAGAAGAATGTAACTTTAATACTCGTTTCTCATTCACTAATCACTTGAAAATCCGCCAGAGTAACAGTACATGACAGAGGTGACCGTTTCAAATGAGAAACACACAAGCCTATTTATAGGCAAACACCCTGTCCATTTGAAACTGGCATGACCAGTTCAAACGGTCACGACAAGAACCTGTCCGTTTGAAAGTGACAGACCACATTTCAAACGGTCACCTTTGTAAACACCATAAAATACATGCAAATATCATAAAAATACTTTCCATGCAAACTTTCTTGGTTTGACCGTGATATTTGTATGTGTGATGTCACTTGTTATGATGTCATCATCAAGAATGATGACATCATTCTTGTTTAGTTCTTATTCAGATTCGCAACGAAACCGAGACTCGATATAAGACGAAGTCAACAGACATATGCACCAACAGTCTCCCCCTTGGATGTTGACGGAGTCTTCAGTACGAGACTTTGGTACGTCAAAACTTCAGTCTTAATCAGTCTTCACACTTTCCAAAATATTTGACACTGAAGCATCCTTTAAACTCTCTCTTTCTCTTCAAACATCATTATCAGCTATTCTCTAGAATCTGAGACTGGCTCTTTCATTCTTCAAATTCTCCTTTTCTAACTGACTCCCCCTTAAATTGTACCGGGATCGCAGTCTGGAATTTGTTGCTAAGGATTGAAACCTTGGCATTAACCTTCGGGAATCGAAACCTAGCTTTTTCAACGCTTCCTGCACATTCTCTACCCAAAACATAAGTTTTTATTTATATCACTTTGAAAAACTTATTGATAGAGAGCATTCATTCACCAAACATTAATAGTTACATCAAGTTCAAATTAATGACCTTGATTAACTAAACATGCAATCATTCTAAAAAAATTTCAATTTAGCACACACACTTCCAAACCAATTCATCTTGTTTAGCACTTGGAATTTTGAAAATCAGCTCATCAACATCAGTTGTCTAAAATCTTTTTGAATTTTCAAATAAAAGCTAAACTTCTAGAAAGAACAATATTGAAATGCAGTAAAGAAATATTTACAAACAATATTTTTGTGAGATTGTGTAAGAGGATCATATCAGTTTATGTGACCAATCACTAGCACCGTTAAGCTTTAAACATTTTAAGTTCTAAACGATTCACTTTGATTGACGATATAGTTGTCCTCTTAAGCTCATTCTAAAAACTTTTGAAATGCTTACCGATATGTTAGGGTATATTAATTTTGCACTAAATTCTTATGGACCCCACAATCTCAGCATATCCCCTCATCATGCAATAAACTAACTCGAGTAATGCCTTTAAACTTTCATCAACTGTGATTTGTGCGAAAACAAAGCAGAATATTTAAACATTAACAATCAGGTCGATACTTCCGTATACGGAGAGAAAGTCCAATGTTTAAACAAAATAAGTTGAAGTTGTTTTGGCTTTAACCACCAGGTCGATACTTCCGTATACGCAGAGGAGGTCCAAAGCTTAAACGAAACACCAAAGAAAATAAAGCAGAATGTTTAGGCAATAACATCCAGGTCGATACTCACGTATACGCAGAGGATGTCCAATGCTTAAACAAAATAAAGAAATAAAACAAGTTTAAATCTTGGCAAAATGAAATGCACAATCACAGTGACTTTTCAGCAAAGTTGTGAAAATTCACAAACTTAACCAGTTTTATGCTTTTTGGCATTCAACGATTACTGAGTAGGTACACAATCACGAAGGACAAAACTAAGTACTATGCTTTCAACCATGTTTCCCACTAGAACTAGGCTTTTTCATTTAAGTTTGTATCGTTATCGCAAATCTACTAGTCTAGCTGAGCCTATCGTCACATCTTTAGTGAGACCGTTTATCACATTTGACATTTCATTTCTTTAGCATGCTGTGACAGTCCAACTGATTTACTTTCATTTCCTCTTTTTCTCAACAAAACTCATTTTGAAATTTTCAATGTTTTTGACATTTTCAAATTTTCTAATTTAAAAAAAAAAAATTAAATTTTTTCTCCCCCTAAAATCAAAATATGTTTCAATTTTGATTTTCTGGGAAAATTTGAGAACAAACTATACAGATAAAATGACAACATAATATCGAATTGCTTCAATTCGCCATCCACTTGGCATAAACAATCAGAACTCCCCCTGACAACAAACTATTTTCCCATTATGATTTCAAAACACTTAAGTTTGTTTTAATCAAAATGGTTTTTCCGGAAAATTAGTTTTGTGTGTGGTTTCACAAACATGGGGTTTCATCACATTATTCTCAACCACTTGTAGGTTTTTTACAAAAACAATTTCCAACAATCACACCACTTGTAAGATAGTTAAATCAAGTACAACTTAATGTCCTTGATTAACCACTTGTAAGTCGAAATGTCACATAACAACCTATGAATTTCTCAAGAAAGACGCCGATTCCTACTCCCCAACTAACAACCTGGGAGTTCCGGCAAGTCAGGTTTTTCAGTTAAAGAGATTCACCCAAGCCTGACGGTCCTTGGGTGTTTTGAACATAACTTTTTGATTCATAAAATTCTTTAACTCCTTTTACCTTACCCTTTACCATTTTTCCAAAAATAGTTTTTACTTTGCTATTAAAAGCCTTTTCAACATCAAATTCTTTCTTTTCAGAATAGAACTGATTCGAAATTTTCACTTTCCCATCTTTTTGTTTAAAATTTTCAGTCCGCAATGGTGGAAAGTTTGTGTCATCCATTGGCGGAACTGAATTTTCACTTTTGAGCTTAACTTGTGGCTCCTCTGATTTTGACGAATCAGAATCATCGCCAGGAACATTTCCTTTCTTCACACTCCATTCTGTCCTCAGATTTGCATCTGATGAATTCGTTTTGCTTGATTTGTCATTCTTTGAAGAGCAAGACGATTTATCAGAACTCTTCTCTGTTTTACTTGTTGTATCCGAGGACAAAATCCTTTCGAGATACTCTCGTGCTTTCTTTCTTTTCTTTCTCAGTCGGTCTTTTTGCCCTTGTGAAAGCTTCACTTTCAGTTCTTTCACCTTCTGTTCTTTGGGATTTTCTTCGACCTTGACTGATTTCTTCATCTTTTTCTGATTTTCAGCCCTCAATCTTTCCATTGATTTCATTGGGCAATCTCTTGCAATGTGTCCTTTGATTTGGCAGTTATAGCATCTCCTCGTCTCAAACCACTGATTCTGGCAGTTAACAGCAATGTGTCCTTGAACACCACAAGTGTAGCACACTCTGTTATCGTACCATTCACCACTTTCACACCAAACGCTCAGATCATAGCATTGTTTAGCTTTGTGGTAATCTTCACTCCTCTTGAAAACTGGATTTGGCTTTTGAGCACTGTGGTCAAACCTGCACCATATATTACCAACTTTTTGTGAGTTTTTATTTTCAGATTTTTGTGGTTTTTTATAATGATTGGATGACTGAACTGATGAGCTTTTATTTTCATTTTGAAAATTTTTCAAATTTTTAACTTTTTGTTTCTGTTCTACAATCTTCTTAACAGATTTTTGCTTTGAGCATTCACCTATTTTAGTAGATTGCAAAACAGTATTTTGAAAATTTTCTTGTAATTCTAAAAATATTTTTCTTTTCTTTTCTTTTTCTTTTTCATCATCAGCTTTGTCATCGCAATCTTCAATTTTGACTGTGTCAAAATTTGTGACATTGTCACTTATTAAAACAAAATTTATTGGTTTTGGACAAGAATAATATGGTGTTGATGACGAAGTCTCAAAACCTTTCAATTTCTTTTCAAGCTCATCAATTTTATTCCGAGCAATTTCAGCTTCATTTTCAAGCCGAATGATTTTCTGAAAATGAGAATTTATTTCAATATGTTTTTCAAGATTATTTTTAAAAATAACAGATTTTTCATCTTCTAAAATCTTCATTTGACTTTGAAAATCTTTTTCAATTTTCAATTTTTCATTTTCAAAATCTTTTTCCTTTTCTTTCAAAATTTTGTTTTCCAATATCAAACTGTCCAAACCACTCAACAGTTTGACATTTTCAGATTTCAAATTCTCAAAATTTTCCTGTATTACAAGAATCTGTTTATCATCAGATTTCTTCTCGTCTTTCAAATTTTTGATTTCCAATGTCAAACTCTCCAAATCATTTAAGAGTTTGGCATTGTCTGATTCAGATTTTCCACAGTTTAAGCATTTCTCGGACATCATTTCAGCTTCAGCTTTCTTCTCCACCTTGATAGCTGAAATTTCTTTAACCTGTCCCTCTACCACTTGAACATTTTTCTCAGATTCGAATTTTTCATCAACAGACTTCATTTTTCTAATCTTTTGGAGTTCAAGTTCTTGAGCTTCAATTTTTTCTATGAAACCACTAAGATTCAGATTACCAAAGCCTGGAGTGTTTTTCAACTTCATCAGGTAAGTACCCCACTTATCCTTTGGTAAAGCATTCGCCACCTTGTCAATCCACACCTCATTAGCCTTGGTTATCTTCAATCTCCCCATCTCCAAAACTAGATGGCAATATCGATCAAACAATACTTTTGTAGACTCTCCCTTGATACCCGTAAAACTATCAAATTTCTTTTGTGCAATATCTGTTGGATTTTGAACACGATACGACTCATAATCCATGTTTTGTTATTGAAAGATTTTCAAAGACAGAATTTTCAAACAAACTGCTAAACAAATCACCTCGAATCACCTTTGTGAATGATCTCGACAAAAATTGTTTTACTATTAAATGTGATTGGGCCAATATAACTTGATCTAATCTTCAAATCTCTTTGATTGGGCCGATGAAAATTCAGCACATGCTATATGTCTGTTGACTTCGTCTTATATCGAGTCTCAGTTTCGTTGCGAATCTGAATAAGAACTAAACAAGAATGATGTCATCATTCTTGATGATGACATCATAACAAGTGACATCACACATACAAATATCACGGTCAAACCAAGAAAGTTTGCATGGAAAGTATTTTTATGATATTTGCATGTATTTTATGGTGTTTACAAAGGTGACCGTTTGAAATGTGGTCTGTCACTTTCAAACGGACAGGTTCTTGTCGTGACCGTTTGAACTGGTCATGCCAGTTTCAAACGGATAGGGTGTTTGCCTATAAATAGGCTTGTGTGTTTCTCATTTGAAACGGTCAGCTCTGTCATGTACTATTACTCTGCCGGATTTTCAAGTGATTAGTGAATGAGAAACGAGTATTAAAGTTACATTCTTCTGTTTTCTACTCCATTCTATCTGATTCTAAAACTGTTTAGGTGTTTCCGCCACTTAAATAGTGTGTATTCACTCAAATTGACTCATTTGATCGGTCAAATCGATCCTACAATTGGTATCAGAGCCAGTTATGAGTAAATACATCTGAATCAGTTGATTTTTCTACACAAAATTTGATTTCTGGACTTTTGGCCGGACAAAATGGACTGATTTTTGGACAGTGTGTGTAAAACTGTGTTTTAACAAACCCTTGAGAATATCAGATCTAAACTCTTATTAAAAATGGTAAAAATGGACTGAAAAGTGATGACCGTTTGAACGAGGCGTGCTAGTCCGTTTGAAAAACTGACCTGACCGTTTGAAAAACTGACCTGACCGTTTGAAAATTGACATGTTAATTTGAACAAGCACCTGACCGTTTGAACTAGTACCTGACAGTTTGAACAAGCACCTGACCGTTTGAACTAGCACCTGACCGTTTGAGGATCTAATTTCTCTAAAAAGTCCATAGTGTTCGTGATATTGTTCGATAGTCTGATTTTGTGAAAATTGTAAACTTAAAAACTATTCGGTCATTTAGTCAACCTTATCTGAAGTATCAAGTGAATCATCGGTGCATGTAATATTATCATTTTGTTTGAAAAGTTCAAGGTCTAGTAAATTGAAATAATCAGGTTGCATGTGATTTGTTTGAATATAGTGATAAGAGTTGCATGTGATAAAGGAGGCCCAATTAGATTTCGAGATTTTGCATGTGAAACATTTAATATCTTGATCAAAGTTGTCGGTCATTGAAATAGCTGTAATCACGTGAATTCGTGAATCCATTTATTGCATTAAGTCCATCGACGGCCCATGTGACTTAAGCAATTTCGATCTAATCAGATTTTGTTTATGTGAAGTTGTTAGTCAAGTGAGTTTTTGGTTTATTCGAGTTTTGAGATATCAATTTAGATAAAGTGTCAGTTGTGCATGTGATCATTAAATAGAGATTGTCGGTTTGCATGTGATAGACATTAATCAAAGTTGTCTGTTAGTGGGGATTGTGAAAAGTTCTCGGTTCATGTGTTGCATGTAAAAAAAACTTTTGAGTTTATCAATGTTGGTGTGTGAAACAAAATAGGAAAGGTCCAATTGAAATCGAAGGTTTAAAGTGAATCGATTTTGTTGACATACAAAGTAAAGCATGTGCTGAATTTTCATCGGCCCAATCAAAGAGATTTGAAGATTAGATCAAGTAATATTGGCCCAATCACATTTAATAGTAAAACAATTTTTGTCGAGATCATTCACAAAGGTGATTCGAGGTGATTTGCTTAGCAGTTTGTTTGAAAATTCCGCCTTTGAAAATCTTTCAATAACAAAACATGGATTGTGAGTCGTATCTTGTTCAGAATCCAACAAATATTGCACAGAAGAAATTTGATAGTTTTACGGGTATCAAGGGAGAGTCTACAAAAGAAATGTTTGATCGATATTGCCATCTAGTTTTGGAGATGGGGAGATTGAAGATAACCAAGGCTAATGAGGTGTGGATTGACAAGGTGGCGAATGCTTTACCAAAGGATGAGTGGGGTACTTACCTGATGAAGTTGAAAAACACTCCAGGCTTTGGTAATCTGAATCTTAGTGGTTTCATAGAAAAAATTGAAGCTGAAGAACTTGAACTCCAAAAGATTAGAAAAATGAAGTCTGTTGATGAAAAATTGGAATCTGAGAAAAATGTTCAAGTGGTAGAGGGACAGGTTAAAGAAATTTCAGCTATCAAGGCTGAGAAGAAAGCTGAAGCTGAAATGATGTCCGAGAAATGCTTAAACTGTGGAAAATCTGAATCAGACAATGCCAAACTCTTAAATGATTTGGAGAGTTTGACATTGGAAATCAAAAATTTGAAGGACGAGAAGAAATCTGATGATAAACAGATTCTTGTAATACAGGAAAATTTTGAGAATTTGAAATCTGAAAATGTCAAACTGTTGAGTGGTTTGGACAGTTTGATATTGGAAAACAAAATTTTGAAAGAAAAGGAAAAAGATTTTGAAAATGAAAAATTGAAAATTGAAAAAGATTTTCAAAGTCAAATGAAGATTTTAGAAGATGAAAAATCTGTTATTTTTAAAAATAATCTTGAAAAACAGATTGAAATAAATTCTCATCTTCAGAAAATCATTCGGCTTGAAAATGAAGCTGAAATTGCTCGGAATAAAATTGATGAGCTTGAAAAGAAATTGAAAGGTTTTGAGACTTCGTCATCAACACCAGATTATTCTTGTCCAAAACCAATCAATTCTGTTTTAATAAGTGACAATGTCACAAATTTTGACAAAGTCAAAATTGAAGATTGCGATGACAAAGCTGATGATGAAAAAGAAAGAGAAAAGAAAAGAAAAATATTTTTAGAATTACAAGAAAAATTTCAAAATACTGTTTTGCAATCTACTAAAATAGGTGAATGCTCAAAGCAAAAATCTGTTAAGAAGATTGTAGAACAGAAACAAAAAGTTAAAAATTTGAAAAATTTTCAAAATGAAAATAAAAGCTCATCAGTTCAGTCATCCAATCATTATAAAAAACCACAAAAATCTGAAAAAAAAAACTCACAAAAAGTTGGTAATATATGGTGCAGGTTTGACCACAGTGCTCAAAAGCCAAATCCAGTTTTCAAGAGGAGTGAAGATTACCACAAAGCTAAACAATGCTATGATCTGAGCGTTTGGTGTGAAAGTGGTGAATGGTACGATAACAGAGTGTGCTACACTTGTGGTGTTCAAGGACACATTGCTGTTAACTGCCAGAATCAGTGGTTTGAGACGAGGAGATGCTATAACTACCAAATCAAAGGACACATTGCAAGAGATTGCCCAATGAAATCAATGGAAAGATTGAGGGCTGAAAATCAGAAAAAGATGAAGAAATCAGTCAAGGTCGAAGAAAATCCCAAAGAACAGAAGGTGAAAGAACTGAAAGTGAAGCTTTCACAAGGGCAGAAAGACCGACTGAGAAAGAAAAGAAAGAAAGCACGAGAGTATCTCGAAAGGATTTTGTCCTCGGATACAACAAGTAAAACAGAGAAGAGTTCTGATAAATCATCTTGCTCTTCAAAGAATGACAAATCAAGCAAAACGAATTCATCAGATGCAAATCTGAGGACAGAATGGAGTGTGAAGAAAGGAAATGTTCCTGGCGATGATTCTGATTCGTCAAAATCAGAGGAGCCACAAGTTGAGCTCAAAAGTGAAAATTCAGTTCCGCCAATGGATGACACAAACTTTCCACCATTGCGGACTGAAAATTTTAAACAAAAAGATGGGAAAGTGAAAATTTCGAATCAGTTCTATTCTGAAAAGAAAGAATTTGATGTTGAAAAGGCTTTTAATAGCAAGGTAAAAAATATATTTGGAAAAATGGTTGAGGGTAAGGTAAAAGGAGTTAAAGAATTTTATGAATCAAAAAGTTATGTTCAAAACACCCAAGGACCGTCAGGCTTGGGTGAATCTCTTTAACTAAAAAACCTGACTTGCCGGAACTCCCAGGTTGGTAATTGGGGAGTAGGAATCGGCATCTTTCTTGAGAAATTCACAGGTTGTTATGTGATATTTCGACTTACAAGTGGTTAATCAAGGACATTAAGTTGTACTTGATTTAACTATCTTACAAGTGGTGTGATTGTTGGAAATTGTTTTGTAAAAAAACCTACAAGTGGTTGAGAACAATGTGATGAAACCTCATGTTTGTGAAACGACACACAAAACTGATTTTCCGGAAAAACCATTTTGATTAAAACAAACTTAAGTGTTTTGAAATCATAATGGGAAAATAGTTTGTTGTCAGGGGGAGTTCTGATTGTTTATGCCAAGTGGATGGCGAATTGAAGCAATTCGATATTATATTGTCATTTTATCTGTATAGTTTGTTTTCAAATTTTCCCAGAAAATCAAAATTGAAACATATTTTGATTTTAGGGGGAGAAAAATTTAGAATTTTTGTTTTAAAAAAAAAAATTAGAAAATTTGAAAATGTCAAAAACACTGAAAAATTCAAAATGAGTTTTGTTGAGAAAAAGAGGAAATGATAGTAAATCAGTTGGACTGTCACAGCATGCTAAAGAAATGAAATGTCAAATGTGATAAACGGTCTCACTAAAGATGTGACGATAGGCTCAGCTAGACTAGTAGATTTGCGATAATGATACAAACTTAAATGAAAAAGCCTAGTTCTAGTGGGAAACATGGTTGAAAGCATAGTACTTAGTTTTGTCCTTCGTGATTGTGTACCTACTCAGTAATCGCTGAATGCCAAAAAGCATAAAACTGGTTAAGTTTGTGAATTTTCACAACTTTGCTGAAAAGTCACTGTGATTGTGCATTTCATTTTGCCAAGATTTAAACTTGTTTTATTTCTTTATTTTGTTTAAGCATTGGACATCCTCTGCGTATACGTGAGTATCGACCTGGATGTTATTGCCTAAACGTTCTGCTTTATTTTCTTTGGTGTTTCGTTTAAGCTTTGGACCTCCTCTGCGTATACGGAAGTATCGACCTGATGGTTAAAGCCTAAACAACTTCAACTTATTTTATTTTTCTTATTTTGTTTAAACATTGGACTTTCTCTGCGTATACGGAAGTATCGACCTGATTGTTAATGTTTAAACATTCTGCTTTGTTTTCGCACAAATCACAGTTGATGAAAGTTTAAAGGCATTACTCGAGTTAGTGTATTGCATGATGAGGGGATATGCTGAGATCGTGGGGTCCATAAGAATTTAGTTCAAAATTAATATACCCTAACGTATCGGTAAGCATTTCGAAAGTTTTTAGATTGAGCTTAAGAGGACAACTATATCGTCCATCAAAGTGAATCGTTTAGAACTTAAAATGTTTAAAGCTTAACGGTGCTAGTGATTGGTCACATAAACTGATATGATCCTCTTACACAATCTCACAAAAATATTGTTTGTAAATATTTCTGTACTGCATTTCAATATTGTTCTTTCTAGAAGTTTAGCTTTTATTTGAAAATTCAAAAAGATTTTAGACAACTGATGTTGATGAGCTGATTTTCAAAATTCCAAGTGCTAAACAAGATGAACTGGTTTGGAAGTGTGTGTGCTAAATTGAATTTTTTTAGAATGATTGCATGTTTAGTTAATCAAGGTCATTAATTTGAACTTGATGTAACTATTAATGTTTGGTGAATGAATGCTCTCTATCAATAAGTTTTTCAAAGTGATAAAAATAAAAACTTATGTTTTGGGTAGAGAATGTGCACGAAGCGTTGAAAAAGCTAGGTTTCGATTCCCGAAGGATAATGCCAAGGTTTCAATCCTTAGCAACAAATTCCAGACTGCGATCCCGGTACAATTTAAGGGGGAGTCTGTTAGAAAAGGAGAATTTGAAGAATGATGTTTGAAGAGAAAGAGAGAGTTTAAAGGATGCTTCAGTGTCAAATATTTTGGAAAGTGTGAAGACTGATTAAGACTGAAGTTTTGACGTACCAAAGTCTCGTACTGAAGACTCCGTCAACATCCAAGGGGGAGACTGTTGGTGCATATGTCTGTTGACTTCGTCTTATATCGAGTCTCGGTTTCGTTGCGAATCTGAATAAGAACTAAACAAGAATGATGTCATCATTCTTGATGATGACATCATAACAAGTGACATCACACATACAAATATCACGGTCAAACCAAGAAAGTTTGCATGGAAAGTATTTTTATGATATTTGCATGTATTTTATGGTGTTTACAAAGGTGACCGTTTGAAATGTGGTCTGTCACTTTCAAACGGACAGGTTCTTGTCGTGACCGTTTGAACTGGTCATGCCAGTTTCAAATGGACAGGGTGTTTGCCTATAAATAGGCTTGTGTGTTTCTCATTTGAAACGGTCAGCTCTGTCATGTACTGTTACTCTGCCGGATTTTCAAGTGATTAGTGAATGAGAAACGAGAATTAAAGTTACATTCTTCTGTTTTCTTCTCCATTCTATCTGATTCTAAAACTGTTTAGGTGTTTCCGCCACTTAAATAGTGTGTATTCACTCAAATTGACTCATTTGATCGGTCAAATCGATCCTACATTTTCGCTCGACGATTCCATTCTTGGGTGGTTGGTTTGGCCCTTGTTCCTATAACTCGAATCCTAGCCCGGTATATCCCATTTTAATTTTACACCATTGTGAACCTGGCGCCTTTTTTACTCTCTGATCAAGGTTCTCGACATTGAAAAATCTTCGTAAACTAAATCACACATGTATATGATGACATTTAAGAGATATACAGTCAAGAAAATCAAGGGCAATGGTGATATATTTATGTGGATTAGACAAAAAAAAAAACACTCAACAAATGGTTATAATTTAAGGAATCTGTTTAGTGATGGCATCAGATTACTAATTGATGGAGAAAGGTCTGGTGGCAAGAAAAGCTGCTTCTAGGAGGTTGTCAAGTGTTTTCGCTCGACGATTCCATTCTTGAGTGGTTGGCTTGGCCCTTGTTCCTGTAACTCGAATCCTAGCCCGGTATATCCCATTTTAATTTACACCAGTGTGAAACTTACACCTTTTTTACTCTCTGATCGAGGTTCTCGGCATTGAAATATCTTCGTAAACTAAATCACACGTGTATATGTTGACATTTAAGAGATATACAGTCAAGAAAATCAAGGGCAATGGTGATATATATGCGGATTAGACAAAAAAAAAACACTCAACAAATGGCTACAATTTAAGGAATGTGTTTAGTGACGGCATCAGATTCCTAATTGATGGATAAAGGTCTGGTGGCAAGAAAAGCTACTTCTAGGAGATTGTCATGTGTTTTCGCTCGACGATTCCATTCTTGGGTGGTTGGTTTGGTCGTTATTTCTGTAACTCGAATCCTAGCTCGGTATATCCCATTTTAATTTTACACCATTGTGAAACTTACGCCTTTTTTACTCTCTGATCGAGGTTCTCGGCATTGAAAAATCTTCATAAACTACATCACACGTGTATATGTTGACATTTAAAAGATATACAGTCAAGAAAATCAAGGGCAATGGTGATATATATATGCGGATTAGACACAAAAAAAAAACACTCAACAAATGGCTACAATTTAAGGAATATGTTTAGTAATGGAATCAGATTACTAATTGATGGAGAAAGGTCTGGTGGCAAGAAAAGCTGCTTCTAGGAGGTTGTCAAGTGTTTTCGCTCGACGATTCCATTCTTGGGTGGCTGGTTTGGCTCTTGTTCCTGTAACTCGAATCCTAGTCTGGTATATCCCATTTTAATTTTACACCATCGTGAAGCTTTCGCCTTTTTTACTCTCTGATCGAGGTTCTCAGCATTGAAAAATCTCCGTAAACTAAATCACACGTGTATATGTTGACATTTAAGAGATATACAGTTAAGAAAATCAAGGGCAATGGTGATATATATGCGGATTAGACACAAAAAAAAAACACTTAACAAATGGCTACAATTTAAGGAATGTGTTTAGTGACGGCATTAGATTCGTAATTGATGGAGAAAGGTCTGGTGGCTAGAAAATTGGCTTCTAGGAGGTTGTCAAGTGTTTTCGCTCGACGATTCCATTCTTGTGTGGTTGGTTTGGCCCTTGTTCCTGTAACTCAAATCCTAGCCCGGTATATCCCATTTTAATTTTACACCATTGTGAACTTTACGCCTTTTTTAATCTCTGATCGAGGTTCTCGGCATTGAAAAATCTTCGTAAACTAAATCACACGTGTATATGTTGACATTTAAGAGATATACAGTCAAGTAACTCAAGGGCACTGGTGATATATATGCGGATTAGACACAAAAAAAAAACTCAACAAATGGCTACAATTTAAGGAATGTGTATAGTGACGACATCAGATTCCTAATTGATGGAGAAAGGTCTGGTGGCAAGAAAAGCTACCTTTAGGAGGTTGTCAGGTGTTTTCGCTGAACGATTCCATTCTTAGGTGGTTGGTTTGGCCCTTGTTCCTGTAACTCGAATCCTAGCCTGGCATATCGCATTTTACTTTTACACCATTGTGAAGCTTACACCTTTTTTACTCTCTGATCGAGGTTCTCGGCATTGAAAAATCTTCGTAAACTAAATCACACGTGTATATGTTGACATTTAAGAGATATACAGTCAAGAAAATCAAGGGCAATGGTGATATATATATGCGGATTAAACAACAAAAAAACAAAACACTCAACAAATCGCTACAATTTAAGGAATGTGTTTAGTGACGGCATCAGATTCCTAATTGATGGAGAAAGGTTTGGTGGAAAGAAAAGCTGCTTCTAGGAGGTTGTCAAGTGTTTTCGCTCGACGATTCCATTCTTGGGTTGTTGGTTTGGCCCTTGTTCCTGTAACTCGAATCCTAGCCCGGTATATCCCGTTTTAATTTTACACCATTGTGAACCTTACGCCTTTTTTACTCTCTGAACGAGGTTCTCGGTATTGAAAAATCTTTGTAAACTAAATCACACGTGTATATATTGACATTTAAGAGATATACAGTCAAGAAAATCAAAGGCAATGGTGATATATATGCGGATTCGACACAAAAAAAAAAAACACTCAACAAATGGCTACAATTTAAGGCATGTGTTTAGTGACCACATCAGATTCCTAATTGATGGAGAAAGGTCTGGTGGCAAGAAAATCTGCTTCTAGGAGGTTGTCAAGTGTTTTCGCTCGAGGATTCCATTCTTGGGTAGTTGGTTTGGCCCTTGGTCCTGTAACTCGAATCCTAGCCCGGTATATCCCATTTTAATTTTACACCATTGTGAACCTTACGCCTTTTTTACTCTCTGATCGAGGTTCTCGACATTGAAAAATATTTGTAAACTAAATCACACGTGTATATGTTGACATTTAAGAGATATACAGTCAAGAAAATCAAGGGCAATGGTGATATATATGCGGATTAGACAGCAAAAAAAACACTCAACAAATGGCTACAAGTTAAGGAATGTGTTTAGTGACGGCATCAGATTCATAGTTGATGGAGAAAGGTCTGGTGGCAAGACAAGCTGCGTCTAGTAGGTTGTCAAGTGTTTTCGCTCGACGATTCCATTCTTGGGTGGTTGGTTTGGCCGTTGTTTCTGTAATTCGAATCCTAGCCCGGTATATCCCATTTTAAGTTTACACCATTGTGAACCTTACGCCTTTTTAACTCTCTGATCAAGGTTCTCGGCATTGAAAAATCTTCGTAAACTAAATCACACGTGTATATGTTGACATTTAAGAGATATACAGTCAAGAAAATCTAGGGCAATGGCGATATATATGCGGATTAGACACCAAAAAAAACACTAAGCAAATGGCTACAATTTAAGGAATGTGTTTAGTGACGGCATCAGATTCCTAATTGATAGAGAAAGGTCTGGTGGCAAGAAAAGTTACTTCTAGGAGGTTGTCAAGTGTTTTCGCTCGTCGATTCCATTCTTGAGTGGTTGGGTTGGCCCTTGTTCCTGTAACTCGAATCCTAGCCCAGTATATCCCATTTTAATTTTACACCATTGTGAACCTTACGCCTTTTTTACTCTCTGATCGAGGATCTCGACATTGAAAAATCTTCGTAAACTAAATCACAAATGTATATGTTGACATTTAAGAGATATACAGTCAAGAAAATCAAGGGCAATGGTGATATATATGCGGATTAGACACCAAAAAAACACTCAACAAATGGCTACAATTTAAGGAATGTGATTATTGACGGCATCAGATTCCTAATTGACGGAGAAAGGTCAGGTGGCAAGAAAAGCTGCTTCTAGGAGGTTGTCAAGTGTTTTCGCTCGACGATTCCATTCTTGGTTGGTTGGTTTGGCTCTTGTTCCTGTAACTCGAATCCTAGCCTGGTATATCCCATTTTAATTTTACATCATCGTGAAGCTTACCCCTTTTTTACTCTCTGATCGAGGTTCTCGGCATTGAAAAATCTCCGTAAACTAAATCACACGTGTATATGTTGACATTTAAGAGATATATAGTCAAGAAAATCAAGGGCAATGGTGATATATATGCGGATTAGACACAAAAAAAACACTTAATAAATGGCTACAATTTAAGGAATGTCTTTAGTGACGGCATCAGATTCCTAATTGATGGAGAAAGGTCTTGAGGCAAGAAAATCTGATTCTAGGAGGTTGTCATGTGTTTTCGCTCGACGATTCCATTCTTGGGTGGTTGGTTTGGCCCCTGTTCCTGTAACTCAAATCCTAGCCCGGTATATCCCATTTTAATTTTACACCATTGTGAACTTTAGGCCTTTTTTACTCTCTGATTGAGGTTCTCGGCATTGAAATATCTTCGTAAACTAAATCACACGTGTATATGTTGACATTTAAGAGATATACAGTCAAGAAAATCAAGGGCAATGGTGATATATATGCGGATTAGACACAAAAAAAACACCTAACAAATGGCTACAATTTAAGGAATGTGTTTAGTGACGGCATCAAATTCCTAATTGATGGAGAAAGGTCTGGTGGCAAGAAAAGCTGCTTCTAGGAGGTTGTCAAGTGTTTTCGCTCGACGATTCCATTCTTGGGTGGTTGGTTTGGTCGTTTCTGTAACTCGAATCCTAGCCCGATATATCCCATTTTAATTTTACACCATTGTGAACCTTACACCTTTTTTACTCACTAATCGAGGTTCTCGGCATTGAAATATCTTTGTAAACTAAATCACACCTGTATATGTTGACATTTAAGAGATATACAGTCAAGAAAATCAAGGGCAATGGTGATATATATGCGGATTAGACGAAAAAAACACTTAACAAATGGCTACAATTTTAGGAATGTGTTTAGTGACGACATCAGATTCCTAATTGATGGAGAAAGGACTGGTGGCAAGAAAATCTGCTTCTAGGAGGTTGTCAAGTGTTTTCGCTCGTCGATTCCATTCTTGGGTGGTTTGTTTGGCCCTGGTTCCTGTAACTCAAATCCTAGCCCGATATATCGCATTTTAATTTTACACCATTGTGAACTTTACGCCTTTTTTACTCTCTGATCGAGGTTCTCAACATTGAAAAATCTTCGTAAACTAAATCACACGTGTATATGTTGACATTTAAGAGATATACAGTCAAGAAAATCAAGGGCAATGGTGATATATATGCGGATTAGACACAAAAAAAAAACACTCAACAAATGGCTATAATTTAAGGAATGTGTTTAGTGACGGCATTAAATTGCTAATTGATGGAGAAAGGTTTGGTGGCAAGAAAAGCCGCTTCTAGGAGGTTGTCAAGTGTTTTCGCTGGACGATTCCATTCTTGGGTGGTTGGTTTGGCTCTTGTTCCTGTAACTCGAATCCTAGCCTGGTATATCCCATTTTAATTTTACACCATCGTGAAGCTTTCGCCTTTTTTACTCTCTGATCGAGGTTCTCGGCATTGAAAAATCTTCGTAAACTAAATCACACGTGTATATATTGACATTTAAGAGATATACAGTCAAGAAAATCAAGGGCAATGGTGATATATATGCGGATTAGACACAAAAAAAAATCTTATCAAATGGCTACAATTTAAGGAATGTGTTTAGTGACGGCATCAGATTCCTAATTGATGGAGAAAGGTCTGGTGGAAAGAAAATCGGCTTCTAGGAGGTTGTCAAGTGTTTTCGCTCGACGATTCCATTCTTGGGTGGTTGGTTTGGCCCTTGTTCCTGTAACTCAAATCCTAGCCCGGTATATCCCATTTTAATTTTACACCATTGTGAACTTTACGCCTTTTTTACTCTCTGATCGAGGTTCTCGGCATTGAAAAATCTTCGTAAACTAAATCACACGTGTATATGTTGACGTTTAAGAGATATACAATCAAGAAACTCAAGGGCAATTGTGATATATATGCGGATTAGACACCAAAAAAAACTCAACAAATGGCTACAATTTAAGGAATGCGTATAGTGACGGCATCAGATTCGTAATTGATGGAGAAAGGTCTGGTGGCAAGAAAAGCTGCCTTTAGGAGGTTGTCAGGTGTTTTCACTCGACAATTCCATTCTTGGGTGGTTGGTTTGGCCCTTGTTCCTGTAACTCGAATCCTAGCCTGGTATATCGCATTTTAATTTTACACCATCGTGAAGCTTACGCCTTTTTTACTCTCTGATCGAGGTTCTCGACATTGAAAAATCTTCGTAAACTAAATCACACGTGTATATGTTGACATTTAAGAGATATACAGTCAAGAAAATCAAAGGCAATGGTGATATATATATGCGGATTAGACAACAAAAAAACAAAACACTCAACAAATGGCTACAATTTAAGGAATGTGTTTAGTGACGGCATCAGATTCCTAATTGATGGAGAAAGGTGTGTTGGCAAGAAAAGCTGCTTCTAGGAGGTTGTCAAGTGTTTTCGCTCGACGATTCCATTATTGGGTGGTTGGTTTTGCCCTTGTTCCTGTAACTCGAATCCTAGCCCAGTATATCCCATTTTAATTTTACACCATTGTGAACCTTACGCCTTTTTTACTCTCTGATCGAGGTTCTCGGTATTGAAAAATCTTTGTAAACTAAATCACACGTGTATATGTTGACATTTAAGAGATATACAGTCAAGAAAATCAACGGCAATGGTGATATATATGCGGATTCGACACAAAAAAAAACACTCAACAAATGGCTACAATTTAAGGAATGTGTTTAGTGACAACATCAGATTCCTAATTGATGGAGAAAGGTCTGGTGGCAAGAAAAGCTGCTTCTAGGAGGTTGTCAAGTGTTTTCGCTCGATGATTCCATTATTGGGTGGTTGGTTTTGCCCTTGTTCCTGTAACTCGAATCCTAGCCCAGTATATCCCATTTTAATTTTACACCATTGTGAACCTTACGCCTTTTTTACTCTCTGATCGAGGTTCTCAACATTGAAAAATATTTGTAAACTAAATCACACGTGTATATGTTGACATTTAAGAGATATACAGTTAAGAAAATCAAGGGCAATGGTGATATATATGCGGATTAGACAGCAAAAAAAAAAACACTCAACAAATGGCTACAAGTTAAGGAATGTGTTTAGTGACGGCATCAGATTCCTAATTGATGGAGAAAGGTCTGGTGGCAAGACAAGCTGCGTCTAGGAGGTTGTCAAGTGTTTTCGCTCGACGATTCCATTCTTGGGTGGTTGGTTTGGCCCTTGTTCCTGTAATTCGAATCCTAGCCCGGTATATCCCATTTTAATTTTACACCATTGTGAACCTTACGCCTTTTTTACTCTCTGATCAAGGTTCTCTGCATTAAAAAATCTTCGTAAACTAAATCACACGTGTATATGTTGACATTTAGGAGATATACATTCAAGAAAATCAAGGGCAATGGTGATATATATGCGGATTAGACACCAAAAAAAAAACACTAAGCAAATGGCTACAATTTAAGGAATGTGTTTAGTGACGGCATCAGATTTCTAATTGATAGAAAACGGTCTGGTGGCAAGAAAAGTTACTTCAAGGAGGTTGTCAAGCGTTTTCGCTTGACGATTCCATTCTTGAGTGGTTGGTTTGGCCCTTGTTCCTGTAACTCAAATCCTAGCCCGGTATATCCCATTTTAATTTTACACCATTGTGAACTTTACGCCTTTTTTACTCTCTGATCGAGGTTCTCGGCATTGAAAAATCTTCGTAAACTAAATCACACGTGTATATGTTGACGTTTAGGAGATATACAGTCAAGAAACTCAAGGGAAATGGTGATATATATGCGGATTAGACACCAAAAAAAACTCAACAAATGGCTACAATTTAAGGAATGTGTATAGTGACGACATCAGATTCCTAATTGATGGAGAAAGGTCTGGTGGCAAGAAAAGCTGCCTTTAGGAGGTTGTCAGGTGTTTTCGCTCGACGATTCCATTCTTGGGTGGTTGGTTTGGCCCTTGTTCCTGTAACTCGAATCCTAGCCCGGTATATCCCATTTTAATTTTACACCATTGTGAACCTTACACCTTTTTTACTCTCTGATAGAAGTTCTCGGCATTGAAATATCTTCTTAAACTAAATCACACGTGTATATGTTGACATTTAAGAGATATACAGTCAAGAAAATCAAGGGAAATGGTGATATATATGCGGATTAGACACAAAAAAAAACACTCAACAAATGGCTACAATTTAAGGAATGTGTTTAGTGACGGCATCAGATTCCTAATTGATGGAGAAAGGTCTGGTGGAAAGAAAAGCTGCTTCTAGGAGGTTGTCAACTGTTTTCGCTCGACGATTCTATTCTTGGGTGGTTGGTTTGGTCGTTGTTCCTGTAACTCGAATCCTAGCCCGATATATCCCATTTCAATTTTACACCATTATGAACCTTACGCCTTTTTTACTCTCTGATCGAGTATCTCGGCATTGAAAAATCTTCATAAACTAAATCACACGTGTATATGTTGACATTTAAAAGATATACAGTCAAGAAAATCAAGGGCAATAGTGATATATATGCGGATTAGACAAAAAAAAAACACTCAACAAATGGCTACTATTTAAGGAATGTGTTTAGTAATGGAATCAGATTACTAATTGATGGAGAAAGGTCTGGTGGCAAGAAAAGCTGCCTCTAGGAGGTTGTCAAGTGTTTTCGCTCGACGATTCCATTCTTGGGTGGTTGGTTTGGTCCTTGTTCCTGTAACTCGAATCCTAGCCTGGTATATCCCATTATAATTTTACACCATTGTGAACCTTACGCCTTTTTAGTCTCTGATCGAGGTTCTCGGCATTGAAATATCTTCGTAAACTAAATCACACGTGTATATATTGACATTTAAGAGATATACAGTCAAGAAAATCAAGGGCAATGGTGATATATATGCGGATTAGACACCAAAAAAAAACACTCAACAAATGGCTACAATTTAAGGAATGTGTTTAGTGACGGCATGAGATTCCTAATTGATGGAGAAAGGTCTGGTGACAAGAAAAGCTGCTTCTAGGAGGTTGTCAAGTGTTTTCGCTCGACGATTCCATTCTTGGGTGGTAGGTTTGGCCGTTGTTCCTGTAACTCGAATCCTAGCCCGGTATATCCTATTTTAATTCTACACCATTGTGAACCTTACGTCTTTTTCACTCTCTGATCGAGGTTCTCGGCATTGAAAAATCTTCGTAAACTAAATCACACGTTTATATGTTGACATTTAAGAGATATACAGTCAAGAAAATCAAGGGCAATGGTGATATATATGCGGATTAGACAAAAAAACACTTAACAAATGGCTACGATTTTAGGAATGTGTTTAGTGACGGTATCAGATTCCTAATTGATGGAGAAAGGACTGGTGGCAAGAAAATCTGCTTCTAGGAGGTTGTCAAGTGTTTTCGCTCGACGATTCCATTCTTGGGTGGTTGGTTTGGCCCTGGTTCCTGTAACTCAAATCCTAGCCCGGTATATCCCATTTTAATTTTACACCATTGTGAACTTTATGCCTTTTTTACTCTCTGATCGAGGTTCTCAACATTGAAAAAACTTCGTAAACTAAATCACACGTGTATATGTTGACATTTAAGAGATATACAGTCAAGAAAATCAAGGGCAATGGTGATATATATGCGGATTAGACACAAAAAAAAACACTCAACAAATGGCTACAATTTAAGGAATGTGTTTAGTGACGGCAATAAATTGCTAATTGATGGAGAAAGGTCTGGTGGCAAGAAAAGCTGCTTCTAGGAGGTTGTCAAGTGTTTTCGCTCGACGTTTCCATTCTTGGGTGGTTGGTTTGGCTCTTGTTCCTGTAACTCGAATCCTAGCCTGGTATATCCCATTTTAATTTTACAGCATCGTGAAGCTTACGCCTTTTTTACTCTCTGAATGAGGTTGTCGGCATTGAAAAATCTTCGTAAACTAAATCACACGTGTATAGGTTGACATTTAAGAGATATACAGTCACGAAAATTAAGGGCAATGGTGATATATATGCGGATTAACCACAAAAAAAAACACTTAACAAATGGCTACAATTTAAGGAATGTGTTGAGTGACGGCATCAGATTCCTAATTGATGGAGAAAGGTCTGGTGGAAAGAAAAGCTGCTTCTAGGAGGTTGTCAAGTGTTTTCGCTCGACGATTCTATTCTTGGGTGGTTGGTTTGGTCGTTGTTCCTGTAACTCGAATCCTAGCCCGATATATCCCATTTCAATTTTACACCATTATGAACCTTACGCCTTTTTTACTCTCTGATCGAGGTTCTCGGCATTGAAAAATCTTCATAAACTAAATCACACGTGTATATGTTGACATTTAAAAGATATACAGTCAAGAAAATCAAGGGCAATGGTGATATATATGCGGATTAGACACAAAAAAAAAAACACTCAACAAATGGCTACTATTTAAGGAATGTGTTTAGTAATGGAATCAGATTACTAATTGATGGAGAAACGTCTGGTGGCAAGAAAAGCTGCCTCTAGGAGGTTGTCAAGTGTTTTCGCTCGACGATTCCATTCTTTTGTGGTTGGTTTGGTCCTTGTTCCTGTAACTCGAATCCTAGCCCGATATATCCCATTATAATTTTACACCATTGTGAACCTTACGCCTTTTTACTCTCTGACCGAGGTTCTCGGCATTGAAATATCTTCGTAAACTAAATCACACGTGTATATATTGACATTTAAGAGATATACAGTCAAGAAAATCAAGGGCAATGGTGATATATATATGCGGATTAGACACAAAAAAAAAACACTCAACAAATGGCTACAATTTAAGGAATGTGTTTAGTGACGGCATGAGATTCCTAATTGATGGAGAAAGGTCTGGTAACAAGAAAAGCTGCTTCTAGGAGGTTGTCAAGTGTTTTCGCTCGACGATTCCATTCTTGGGTGGTAGGTTTGGCCGTTGTTCCTGTAACTCGAATCCTACCCGGTATATCCTATTTTAATTCTACACCATTGTGAACCTTACGTCTTTTTCACTCTCTGATCGAGGTTCTCGGCATTGAAAAATCTTCGTAAACTAAATCACACGTTTATATGTTGACATTTAAGAGATATACAGTCAAGAAAATCAAGGGCAATGGTGATATATATGCGGATTAGACAAAAAAACACTTAACAAATGGCTACAATTTTAGGAATGTGTTTAGTGACGGTATCAGATTCCTAATTGATGGAGAAAGGACTGGTGGCAAGAAAATCTGCTTCTAGGAGGTTGTCAAGTGTTTTCGCTCGACGATTCCATTCTTGGGTGGTTGGTTTGGCCCTGGTTCCTGTAACTCAAATCCTAGCCCGGTATATCCCATTTTAATTTTACACCATTGTGAACTTTACGCCTTTTTTACTCTCTGATCGAGGTTCTCAACATTGAAAAATCTTCGTAAACTAAATCACACGTGTATATGTTGACATTTAAGAGATATACAGTCAAGAAAATCAAGGGCAATGGTGATATATATGCGGATTAGACACAAAAAAAAAACACTCAACAAATGGCTACAATTTAAGGAATGTGTTTAGTGACGGCATTAAATTGGAAATTGATGGAGAAAGGTCTGGTGGCAAGAAAAGCTGCTTCTAGGAGGTTGTCAAGTGTTTTCGCTCGACGATTCCATTCTTGGGTGGTTGGTTTGGCTCTTGTTCCTGTAACTCGAATCCTAGCCTGGTATATCCCATTTTAATTTTACACCATCGTGAAGCTTACGCCTTTTTTACTCTCTGAATTAGGTTCTCGGCATTGAAAAATCTTCGTAAACTAAATCACACGTGTATATGTTGACATTTAAGAGATACACAGTCAAGAAAATCAAGGGCAATGGTGATATATATGCGGATTAGACACAAAAAAAAACACTTAACAAATGGCTACAATTTAAGGAATGTGTTTAGTGACGGCATCAAATTCATAATTGATGGAGAAAGGTCTGGTGGCAAGAATAGCTGCTTCTAGGAGGTTGTCAAGTGTTTTCGCTCGACGATTCCATTCTTGGATGGTAGGTTTGGCCGTTGTTCCTGTAACTCGAATCCTAGCCCGGTATATCCTATTTTAATTTTACACCATTGTGAACCTAACATCTTTTTCACTCTCTGATCGAGGTTTTCGGCATTGAAAAATTTTGGTAAACTAAATCACACGTGTATATGTTGACGTTTAAAAGATATACAGTCAAGAAAATCAAGGGCAATGGTGATATATATGCGGATTAGACACCAAAAAAAAAAAACTAAACAAATGGCTACAATTTAAGGAATGTGTTTAGTGGCGGCATCAGATTCCTAATTGATGGAGAAATGTCTGGTGGCAAGAAAAGCTGCTTCTAGGAGGTTGTCAAGTGTTTTCGCTCGACGATTCCATTCTTGGGTGGTTGGTTTGGCCCTTGTTACTGTAACTCGAATCCTAGCCCGGGATATTCCATTTTAATTTTACACCATTGTGAACCTTACGCCTTTTTTACTCTTTGATCGAGGTTCTTGGCATTGAATAATCTTCGTAAACTAAATCACACATGTATATGTTGACATTTAAGAGATATACAGTCAAGAAAATCAAGGGCAATTGTGATATATATGCGGAATAGACACTAAAAAAACACTCAACAAATGGCTACAATTTAAGGAATGTGTTTAGTGATGGCATCATATTCCTAATTGATGGAGAAAGGTCTGGTGGCAAGAAAAGCTGCTTCTAGGAGGTTGTTAAGTGTTTTCGCTCGACGATTCCATTCTTGGGTGGTTGGTTTGGCCCTTGTTCCTGTAACTCAAATCCAAGCCCGGTATATCCCATTTTAATTTTACACCATTGTGAACCTTACGCCTTTTTTAGTCTCTGATCGAGGTTCTCGGCATTGAAAAATCTTCGTAAACTAAATCACACGTGTATATGATGACATTTAAGAGATTCACAATCAAGAAAATCAAGGGCAATGGTCATATATATGCGGATTAGAAAAAAAACACTCAACAAATGGCTACAATTTAAGGAAAGTGTTTAGTGACGACATCAGATTCCTAATTGATGGAGAAAGGTCTGGTGGCAAGAAAAGCTGCTTCTAGGAGGTTGACAAGTGTTTTAGCTCGACGATTCCATTCTTGGGTGGTTGGTTTGGCCCTTGTTCCTGTAACTCGAATCCTAGCCCGATATATCCCATTTTAATTTTACACCATTGTGAACCTTACGCCTTTTTTACTCTCTGATCGAGGTTCTTAGCATTGAAAAATCTTCGTAAACTAAATCACACGTGTATCTGTTGACATTTAAGAGATATACAGTCAAGAAAATCAAGGGCAATGGTGATATATATGCGGATTAGACACAAAAAAGACACTCAACAAATGGCTACTATTTAAGGAATGTGTTTAGTGACGGCATCAGATTCCTTATTGTTGGAGAAAGGTCTGGTGGCAAGAAAAGCTGCTTCTAGGATTTTGTCAAGTGTTTTCGCTCGACGATTCCATTCTTGGGTGGTTGGTTTGGCACTTGTTCCTGTAACTCGAATCTTAGCCCGGTATATCCAATTTTAATTTTACACCATGGTGAACCTTACGCCTTTTTTACTCTCTGATCGAGGTTCTTGGCATTGAAAAATCTTCGTAAACTAAATCACACGTGTATATATTGACATTTAAGAGATATACAGTCAAGAAAATCAAGGGCAACGGTGATATATATGCGGATTAGACACCAAAAAAAAAATACTCAACAAATGGCTACAATTTAAGGAATGTGTTTAGTGACGGCATCAGATTCCTAATTGATGGAGAAAGGTCTAGTGGCAAGAAAAGCTACTTCTAGGAGGTTGTGAAGTGTTTTCGTTCGACGATTCCATACTTGGGCGGTTGGTTTGGCCCTTGTTCATGTAACTCGAATCCTAGCCCGCTATATCCCATTTTAATTTTACACCATTGTGAAGTTTACGCCTTTTTTACTCTCTGATCGAGGTTCTCGGCATTGAAAAATCTTCGTAAACTAAATCACACATGTATATGTTGACATTTAAGAGATATACAGTCAAAAAAATCAAGGGCATTGGTGATATTATGTGGATTAGACAAAAAAAAAACACTTAAGAAATGGCTACAATTTAAGGAATCTGTTTAGTGATGACATCAGATTCCTTATTGTTGGAGAAAGGTCTGGTGGCAAGAAAAGCTGCTTCTAGGAGGTTGTCAAGTGTTTTCGCTCGACGATTCCATTCTTGGGTGGTTCGTTTGGCACTTGTTCCTGTAACTCGAATGCTAGCCTCGTATATCCCATTTTAATTTTACACCATTGTGAAGCTTACGCCTTTTTTACTCTCTGATCGAGGTTCTTGGCATTTAAAAATCTTCGTAAACTAAATCACACGTGTATATATTGACATTTAAGAGATATACAATCAAGAAAATCAAGGGCAATGGTGATATATATGCGGATTAGACACCAAAAAAAAAAACTCAAAAATGGCTACAATTTAAGGAATGTTTTTAGTGACGGCCTCAGATTCCTAATTGATGGAGAAAGGTCTGGTGGCAAGAAAAGCTACTTCTAGGAGGTTGTCAAGTGTTTTTGCTCGACGATTCCATTCTTGTGCGGTTGGTTTGGCTCTTGTTCATGTAACCCGAATCCTAGCCTGGTATATCCTATTTTAATTTTACACCATTGTGAACCTTACGCCTTTTTTACTCTATGATCGAGGTTCTCGGCATTGAAAACTCTTTGTAAACTAAATCACACGTGTATATGTTGACATTTAAGAGATATACAGTCAAGAAAATCTAGGGCAATGGTGATATATATGCGGATAAGACACCAAAAAAAAAAAAAAAAACTCAACAAATGGCTACAATTTAAGGAATGTGTTTAGTGACGGCATCAGATTCTTAATTGATAGAGAAAAGTCTGGTGGCAAGAAAAGCTGCTTCTTGGAGGTTGTCAAGTGTTTTCGCTCGAAGATTCCATTCTTGGGTGGTTGGTTTGGCACTTTTTCCTGTAACTCGAATCCTAGCCCGGTATATCCCATTTTAATTTTACACCATTATGAACCTTACGCCTTTTTTACTCTCTGATCGAGGTTCTCGGCATTGAAAAATCTTCGTAAACTAAATCACACGTGTATATGTTGACATTTAAGAGATATACAGTCAAGAAAATCATGGGCAACGGTGATATATATGGGGATTAGACACCAAAAAAAAAAACACTCAACAAATGGCTACAATTTAAGGAATGTGTTTAGTGACGACATCAGATTCCTAAGTGATGGAGAAAGGTCTGGTGGCAAGAAAAGCTACTTCTAGGAGGTTGTGAAGTGTTTTCGCTCGACGATTCCATTCTTGGGCGGTTGGTTTGGCCCTTGTTCATGTAACTCGAATCCTAGCCCGGTATATCCCATTTTAATTTTACACCATTATGAACCTTACGCCTTTTTTACTCTCTGATCGAGGTTCTAGGCATTGAAAAATCTTCGTAAACTAAATCACACATGTATATGTTGACATTTAAGAGATATACAGTCAAGAAAATCAAGGGCATTGGCGATATATATGCGGATTAGACACAAAAAAAAAACACTTAAGAAATGGCTAAAATTTAAGGAATGTGTTTAGTGACGGCATCAGATTCGTTATTCTTGGAGAAAGGTCTGGTGGCAAGAAAAGCTGCTTCTAGGAGGTTGTCAAGTGTTTTCGCTCGACGATTCCATTCTTGGGTGGTTGGTTTGGCACTTGTTCCCGTAACTCGAATCCTAGCATGGTATATCCCATTTTAATTTTACACCATTGTGAACCTTACGCCTTTTTTACTCTCTGATCGAGGTTCTTGGCATTGAAAAATCTTCGTAAACTAAATCACACGTGTATCTATTGACATTTAAGAGATATACAGTCAAGAAAATTAAGGGCAATGGTGATATATATGCGGATTAGACACCAAAAAAACACTCAACAAATGGTTACAATTTAAGGAATGTGTTTAGTGACAACATCAGATTCCTAATTGATGGAGAAAGGTCTGGTGGCAAGAAAAGCTACTTCTAGGAGGTTGTCAATTGTTTTCGCTCGACGATTCCATTCTTGGGCGTTTGGTTTGGCCCTTGTTCATGTAACTCGAATCCAAGCCTGGTATATCCCATTTTAATTTTACACCATTGTGAACCTTACGCCTTTTTTACTCTCTGATCGAGGTTCTCGGCATTGAAAAATCTTCGTAAGCTAAATCACACGTGTATATGTTGACATTTAAGAGATATACAGTCAAGAAAATCTTGGGAAATGGTGATATATATGTGGATAAGACAACAAAAAAAAACTCAACAAATGGCCAAAATTTAAGGAATGTGTTTAGTGACGGCATCAGATTCTTAATTGATAGAGTAAAGTCTGGTGGCAAGAAAAGCTGCTTCATGGAGGTTGTCAAGTGTTTTCGCTCGACGATTCCATTCTTGGGTGGTTGGTTTGGCCCTTGTTCCTGTAACTCGAATCCTAGCCCGGTATATCCCATTTTAATTTTACACCATTGTGAACCTTACGCCTTTTTTACTCTCTGATAGAGGTTCTCGGCATTGAAAAATCTTCGTAAACTAAATCACACGTGTATATGTTGACATTTAAGAGATATACAGTAAAAAAAATCAAGGGCAATGGTGATAGATATGCGGATTAGACACAAAAAAAAAAAAAAACACTCAACAAATGGCTACAATTTAAGGAATGTGTTTAGTGACGGCATCAGATTCCTAATTGATGGAGAAAGGTCTGGTGATAAGAAAAGATGCTTCTAGGAGGTTGTCAAGTGTTTTCCCTCGATGATTCCATTCTTGGGTGGTTGGTTTGGCCCTTGTTCCTGTAACTCGAATCCTAGCCCGATATATCCCATTTTAATCTTACACCATTGTGAACCTTACGCCTTTTTTACTCTCTGATCGAGGTTCTCGGCAATGAAAAATCTTCGTAAACTAAATCACACGTGTATATGTTGACATTTAAGAGATATATAGTCAAGAAAATCAAGGGTAATGGTGATATATATGCGGATTTGACACAAAAAAAAAAAACACTCAACAAATGGCTACAATTTAAGGAATGTGTTTAGTGACGGCATCAGATTCCTTATTGTTGGAGAAATGTCTGGTGGCAAGAAAAGCTGCTTCTAGGAGGTTGTCAAGTGTTTTCGCTTGACGATTCCATTCTTGGGCGGTTGGTTTGGCACTTGTTCCTGTAACTCGAATCTTAGCCAGGTATATCCAATTTTAATTTTACATCATGGTGAACCTTACGCCTTTTTTACTCTCTGATCGAGGTTCTTGCCATTGAAAAATCTTCGTAAACTAAATCACACGTGTATATATTGACATTTAAGAGATATACAATCAAGAAAATCAAGGGCAACAGTGATATATATGCGGATTAGACACCAAAAAAACACTCAACAATTGGCTACAATTTAAGGAATGTGTTTAGTGACGACATCAGATTCCTAATTGATAGAGAAAGGTCTGGTGGCAAGAAAAGCTACTTCTAGGAGGTTGTGAAGTGTTTTCGTTCGACGATTCCATACTTGGGCGGTTGGTTTGGCCCTTGTTCATGTAACTAGAATCCTAGCCCGGTATATCCCATTTTAATTTTACACTATTGTGAACCTTACGCCTTTTTTAATCTCTGATCGAGGTTCTCGGCATTGAAAAATCTTCGTAAACTAAATCACACGTGTATATGTTGACATTTAGGAGATATACAGTCAAGAAAATCAAGGGCATTGGTGATATATATGCGGATTAGAAACAAAAAAAAAAACTAAAGAAATGGCTACAATTTAAGGAATGTGTTTAGTGACGGCATCAGATTCCTTATTGTTGGAGAAAGGTCTGGTGGCAAGAAAAGCTGCTTCTAGGAGATTGTCAAGTGTTTTCGCTCGACAATTCCGTTCTTGGGTGGTTGGTTTGGCACTTGTTCTTGTAACTCGAATCCTAGCCTGGTATATACCATTTTAATTTTACACCATTGTGCTTACGCCTTTTTTACGCTCTGATCGACGTTCTTGGCATTTAAAAATCTTCGTAAACTAAATCACACGTGTATATATTGACATTTAAGAGATATACAGTCAAGAAAATCAAGGGCAATGGTGATATATATGCGGATTAGACACCAAAAAAACACTCAACAAATAGCTACAATTTAAGGAATGTGTTTAGTGACGGCATCAGATTCCTAATTGATGGAGAAAGGTCTGGTGGCAAGAAAAGCTACTTCTAGGAGGTTGTCAAGTGTTTTCGCTCGACGATTCCATTCTCGGGCGGTTGGTTTGGCCCTTGTTCATGTAACTCGAATCCTAGCCTGGTATATCCCATTTTAATTTTACACCATTGTGAACCTTACCCATTTTTTACTCTCTGATCGAGGTTCTCGACATTGAAAATTCTTCGTAAACTAAATCACACGTGTATATGTTCACATTTAAGAGATATACAGTCAAGAAAATCAAGGGCAATGGTGATATATATGCGGATTAGACACCAAAAAAAAAAACACTCAACAAATGGCTACAATTTAAGGAATGTGTTTAGTGACGGCATCAAATTCCTAATTGATGGAGAAAGGTCTGGTGGCAAAAAAAGCTGCTTCTAGGAGGTTGTCAAGTGTTTTCGCTCGACGATTCCATTCTTGGGTGGTTGGTTTGGCCCTTGTTCCTGTGACTCGAATCCTAGCCCGGTATATCCCATTTTAATTTTACACCATTGTGAACCTTACGCCCTTTTTACTCTCTGATCGAGGTTCTCGGCATTGAAAAATCTTCGTAAACTAAATCACACGTGTATCTGTTGACATTTAAGAGATATACAATTAAGAAAATCAAGGGCAATGGTGATATATATGCGGATTAGACACAAAAAAAAAACACTCAACAAATGGCTACAATTTAAGGAATGTGTTTAGTGACGGCATCAGATTCCTTATTGTTGGAGAAATGTCTGGTGGCAAGAAAAGCTGCTTCTAGGAGGGTGTCAAGTGTTTTCGCTTGACGATTCCATTCTTGGGCGGTTGGTTTGGCACTTGTTCCTGTAACTCGAATCCTAGCCCGGTATATCCAATTTTAATTTTACATCATGGTGAACCTTACGCCTTTTTTACTCTCTGATCGAGGTTCTTGGCATTGAAAACTCTTCGTAAACTAAATCACACGTGTATATATTGACATTTAAGAGATATACAATCAAGAAAAACAAGGGCAACAGTGATATATATGCGGATTAGACACCAAAAAAACACTCAACAAATGGCTACAATTTAAGGAATGTGTTTAGTGACGACATCAGATTCCTAATTGATAGAGAAAGGTCTGGTGGCAAGAAAAGCTACTTCTAGGAGGCTGTGAAGTGTTTTCGTTCGACGATTCCATACTTGGGCGGTTGGTTTGGCCCTTGTTCATGTAACTCGAATCCTAGCCCGGTATATCCCATTTTAATTTTACACCATTGTGAACTTTACGCCTTTTTTAATCTCTGATCGAGGTTCTCGGTATTGAAAAATCTTCGTAAACTAAATCACAGATGTATATGTTGACATTTAAGAGATATACAGTCAAGAAAATCAAGGGCATTGGTGATATATATGCGGATTAGACACAAAAAAAAAAAAACTTAAGATATGGCTACAATTTAAGGAATGAGTTTAGTGACGGCATCAGATTCCTTATTGTTGGAGAAAGGTCTGGTGGCAAGAAAAGCTGTTTCTAGCAGGTTGTCAACTGTTTTCGCTCGACGATTCCGTTCTTGGGTGGTTGGTTTGGCACTTATTCTTGTAACTCGAATCCTAGCCTGGTATATACCATTTTAATTTTACACCATTGTGCTTACGCCTTTTTTAAGCTCTGATCGACGTTCTTGGCATTTAAAAATCTTCGTAAACTAAATCACACGTGTATATATTGACATTTAAGAGATATACAGTCAAGAAAATCAAGGGCAATGGTGATATATATGCGGATTAGACACAAAAAAAACACTCAACAAATAGCTGCAATTTAAGGAATGTGTTTAGTGACGGCATCAGATTCCTAATTGATGGAGAAAGGTCTGGTGGCAAGAAAAGCTACTTCTAGGAGGTTGTTAAGTGTTTTCGCTCGACGATTCCATTCTTGGGCGGTTGGTTTGGCCCTTGTTCATGTAACTCGAATCCTAGCCTGGTATATCCCATTTTAATTTTACACCATTGTGAACCTTACCCCTTTTTTACTCTCTGATCGAGGTTCTCGACATTGAAAATTCTTCGTAAACTAAATCACACGTGTATATGTTCACATTTAAGAGATATAAAGTAAAGAAAATCAAGGGCAATGGTGATATATATGTAGATTAGACACCAAAAAAAAACACTCAACAAATGGCTACAATTTAAGGAATGTGTTTAGTGACGGCATCAGATTCCTAATTGATGGAGAAAGGTCTGGTGGTAAGAAAAGCTGTTTCTAGGATGTTGTCAAGTGTTTTCGCTCGACGATTCCATTCTTGGGTGGTTGGTTTGGCCCTTGTTCCTGTAACTCGAATACTAGCCCGGTATATCCCATTTTAATTTTACACCATTGTGAACCTTACCCCTTTTTTACTCCCTGATCGAGGTTCTCGGCATTGAAAAATCTTCGTAAACTAAATCATACGTGTATATGTTGACATTTAAGAGATATACGGTCAAGAAAATCATGGGCAATGGTGATATATATGCGGATTAGAGACAAAAAAAAAACACTCAACAAATGGCTACAGTTTAAGGAATGTGTTTAGTGACGGCATCAGATTCCTAATTGATGGAGAAAGGTCTGGTGGCAAGAAAAGCTGCTTCCAGGAGGTTGTCAAGTGTTTTCGCCCGATGATTCCATTCTAGGGTGGTTGGTTTGGCCCTTGTTCCTCTAACTCGAATCCTAGCCCGGTATATCCCATTTTAATCTTACACCATTGTGAACCTTACGCCTTTTTTACTCTCTGATCGAGGTTCTCGGCATTGAAAAATCTTCGTAAACTAAATCACACGTGTATATGTTGATATTTAAGAGATATACATTCAAGTAAATCAAGGGCAATGGTGATATATATGCGGATTAGACACAAAAAAAACACTCAACAAATGGCTACAATTTAAGGATGCGTTTAGTGACGGCATCAGATTCCTAATTGATGGAGAAAGGTCTGGTGGCAAGAAAAGCTGCTTCTAGGAGGTTGTCAAGTGTTTTTGCTCGACGATTCCATTCTTGGGTGGTTGGTTTGGCCCTTGTTCCTGTAACTCGAATCCTAGCCCGGTATATCCCATTTTAATCTTACACCATTGTGAACCTTACGCCTTTTTTACTCTCTGATCGAGGTTCTCGGCATTGAAAAATCTTCGTAAACTAAATCACACGTGTGTATGTTGACATTTAAGAGATATACAATAAAAAAAATCAAGGGCAATGGTGATAGATATGCGGATTAGACACCAAAAAAAAACACTCAACAAATGGCTACAATTTAAGGAATGTGTTTAGTGACGGCATCAGATTCCTAATTGATGGAGAAAGGTCTGGTGGTAAGAAAAGATGCTTGTAGGAGGTTGTCAAGTGTTTTCCCTCGACGATTCCATTCTTGGGTGGTTGGTTTGGCCCTTGTTCCTGTAACTCGAATCCTAGCCCGGTATATCCCATTTTAATCTTACACCATTGTGAACCTTACGCCTTTTTTACTCTCTGATCGAGGTTCTCGGCAATGAAAAATCTTTGTAAACTAAATCACACGTGTATATGTTGACATTTAAGAGATATATAGTCAAGAAAATCAAGGGTAATGGTGATATATATGCGGATTTGACACAAAAAAAAAACACTCAACAAATGGCTACAATTTAAGGAATGTGTTTAGTGACGGCATCAGATTCCTAATTGATGGAGAAAGGTCTGGTGGCAAGAAAAGCTGCTTCAAGAAGGTTGTCAAGTGTTTTCGCTCGACGATTCCATTCTTCGGTGGTTGGTTTCGCCCTTGTTCCTGTAACTCGAATCCTAGCCCGGTATATCCAATTTTAATTTAAATCATGGTGAACCTTACGCCTTTTTTACTCTCTGATCGAGGTTCTTGGCATTGAAAAATCTTCGTAAACTAAATCACACGTGTATATATTGACATTTAAGAGATATACAATCAAGAAAATCAAGGGCAACAGTGATATATATGCGGATTAGACACCAAAAAAACACTCAACAAATGGCTACAATTTAAGGAATGTGTTTAGTGACGACATCAGATTCCTAATTAATAGAGAAAGGTCTGGTGGCAAGAAAAGCTACTTCTAGGAGGCTGCGAAGTGTTTTCGTTAGAGGATTCCATACTTGGGCGGTTGGTTTGGCCCTTGTTCATGTAACTCGAATCCTAGCCCGGTATATCCCATTTTAATTTTACATCATGGTGAACCTTACGCCTTTTTTACTCTCTGATCGAGGTTCTTGGCATTGAAAAATCTTCGTAAACTAAATCACACGTGTATATATTGACATTTAAGAGATATACAATCAAGAAAATCAAGGGCAACAGTGATATATATGCGGATTAGACACCAAAAAAACACTCAACAAATGGCTACAATTTAAGGAATGTGTTTAGTGATGACATCAGATTCCTAATTGATAGAGAAAGGTCTGGTAGCAAGAAAAGCTGCTTCTAGGAGGTTGTCAAGTGTTTTCGCTCGACGATTCCATTCTTGGGTGGTTGGTTGGGCCCTTGTTCCTGTAACTCGAATCCAAGCCCGGTATATCTCATTTTAATTTTACACCATTGTGAACCTTACGCCTTTTTTACTCTCTGATCGAGGTTCTCGGCATTGAAATATCTTCGTAAACTAAATCACACGTGTATATGTTGACATTTAAGAGATATATACAGTCAAGAAAATCAAGGGCAATGATGATATATATGTGGATTAGACACCAAAAAAAACACTTAACAAATGGCTACAATTTAAGGAATGTGTTTTGTGACGGCATCAGATTCCTAATTGATGGAGAAAGGTCTGGTGGCAAGAAAAGCTGATTCTAGGAGGTTGTCAAGTGTTTTCGCTCGACGATTCCATTCTTGGGTGGTTGGTTTGGCCCTTGTTCCTGTAACTCGAATCCTAGCCCGGTATATCCCAATTTAATTTTACACCATTGTGAACCTTATGCCTTTTTTACTCTATGATCGAGGTTCTTGGCATTGAAAAATCTTCGTAAACTAAATCACACGTGTATATGTTGACCTTTAAGAGATATACAGTCAAAAAAATCAAGGGAAATGGTGATATATATGCGGATTAGACACCAAAAAAAACACTCAACAAATGGCTACAATTTAAGGAATATGTTTAGTGACGGCATCAGATTCCTAATTGATGGAGCAAGGTCTGGTGGCAAGAAAAGTTGATTCTAGGAGGTTGTCAAGTGCTTTCGCTCGACGATTCCATTCTTGGGTGGTTGGTTTGGCCCTTGTTCCAGTAACTCGAATCCTAACCCGATATATCCCATTTTAATTTTACACCTTTGTGAACCTTACGCCTTTTTTACTCTCTAATTGAGGTTCTCGGCATTGAAAAAAATTCGTAAACTAAATCAAACGTGTATATGTTGACATTTAAGAGATATACAGTCAAGGAATCAAGGGCAATGGTGATATATATGCAGATTACACACCAAAGAAAACACTCAACAAATGGATACAATTTAAGGAATGTGTTTAGTGACGGCATCAGATTCCTAATTGATGGAGAAAGGTCTGGTGGCAATAAAAGCTGCTCCTAAGAGTTTGTCAAGTGTTTTCGCTCGATGATTCCATTCTTGGGTGGTTGGTTTGCCCTTGTTCCTGTAACTCGAATCCTAGCCCGATATATCCTATTTTAATTTTACATCATTGTGAACCTTACGCCTTTTTTACTCTCTGATCGAGGTTCTCGGCATCGAAAAATCTTCGTAAACTAAATCACACATGTATATGTTGACATTTAGGAGATATACAGTGAAGAAAATCAAGGGCAATGGTGATATATATGCGGATTAGACACAAAAAAAAAACACTCAACAAATGGCTACAATTTAAGGAATGTGTTTAGTGATGGCATCAGATTCCGAATTGATGGAGAAAGGTCTGGTGGCAAGAAAAGCTGCTTCTAGGAGGTTGTCATGTGTTTTCGCTAGACGATTCCATTCTTGGGTGGTTGGTTTGGCCCTTGATCCTGTAACTCGAATCCTCGCCCGATATGTCCCATTTTAATTTTACACCATTGTGAACCTTACGCCTTTTTTACTCTCTGATCGAGGTTCTCGGCATTGAAAAATCTTCGTAAACTAAATCACACGTGTATATGTTGACATCTAAGAGATATACAGTGAAGAAAATCAATGGCAATGGTGATATATATGCGGATTAGACACAAAAAAAAACACTCAACAAATGGCGACAATTGAAGCAATGTGTTTAGCGACGGCATCAAATTCCTAATTGATGGAGAAAGGTCCGGTGGCAAGAAAAGCTGGTTCTAGGAGGTTATCAAGTGTTTTTGCTCGACGATTCCATTCTTGGGTGGTTGGTTTGGCCCTTGTTCCTGTAACTCGAATCCTATCCCGATATATCCCATTTTAATTTTACACCATTGTGAACCTTACGCCTTTTTTACTCTCTGATCGAGGTTCTCGGCATTGAAAATTCTTCGTAAACTAAATCACACGTGTATATGTTGACATTTAAGAGATATACAGTGAAGAAAATCAAGTGCAATGGTGATATATATGCGGATTAGACACAAAAAAAAACACTCAATAAATGGCTACAATTTAAGGAATGTGTTTAGTGACGGCATCAGATTCCTAATTGATGGAGAAAGGTCTGGTGGCAAGAAAAGCTGCTTCTAGGAGGTTGTCAAGTGTTTTTGCTCGACGATTCGATTCTTGGGTGGTTGGTTTGGCCCTTGTTCCTGTAACTCAAATCCTAGCCCGGTATATCCCATTTTAATCTTACACCATTGTGAACCTTACGCCTTTTTTACTCTCTGATCGAGGTTCTCGGCATTGAAAATTCTTCGTAAACTAAATCACACGTGTATATGTTGACATTTAAGTGGTATACAGTTAAAAAAATCAAGGGCAATGGTGATAGATATGCGGATTAGACACCAAAAAAAACACTGAACAAATGGCTACAATTTAAGGAATGTGTTAAGTGACGGCATCAGATTCCTAATTGATGGAGAAAGGTTTGGTGGTAAGAAAAGATGCTTCTAGGAGGTTGTCAAGTGTTTTCCCTCGACGATTCCATTCTTGGGTGGTTGGTTTGGCCCTTGTTCCTGTAACTCGAATCCTAACCCGGTATATCCCATTTTAATCTTACACCATTGTGAATCTTAAGCCTTTTTTACTCTCTGATCGAGGTTCTCGGCATTGAAAATTTTTCGTAAACTAAATCACACGTGTATATGTTGACATTTAAGAGATATACAGTCAACAAAATCAAGGGCAATGGTGATAGATATGCGGAATAGACACAAAAAAAAAACACTCAACAAATGGCTACAATTTAAGGAATGTGTTTAGTGACGGCATCAGATTCCTAATTGATGGAGAAAGGTCTGGTGGCAAGAAAAGCTGCTTCTAGGAGGCTGTCAAGTGTTTTCGCTCCACGATTCCATTCTTGGGTGGTTGGTTTGGCCCTTGTTCCTGTAACTTGAATCCTAGCCCAGTATATCCCATTTTAACTTTACATTGAAAAATGTTCGAAAAATGTTACACCATTGTGAATCTTAAGCCTTTTTTACTCTCTGATCGAGGTTCTCGGCATTGAAAAATGTTCGAAAACTAAATCACACGTGTATATGTTGACATTTAAGAGATATACAGTCAAGAAAATCAAAGGCAATCGTGATATATATGCGGATTAGACATAAAAAAAAAACACTCAACAAATGGCTACAATTTAAGGAATGTGTTTAGTGACGGCATCAGATTCCTTATTGATGGAGAAAGGTCTGGTGGTAAGAAAAGCTGCTTCTAGGAGGTTGTCAAGTGTTTTCGCTCGACGATTCCATTCTTGGGTGGTTGGTTGGGCCCTTGTTCCTGTAACTCGAATCCAAGCCCGGTATATCCCATTTTAATTTCACACCATGGTGAACCTTATGCCTTTTTTACTCTCTGATCGAGGTTCTCGGCATTGAAATATCTTCGTAAACTAAATCACACGTGTGTATGTTGACATTTAAGAGATATACAGTCAAGAAAATCAAGGGCAATGGAGATATATATGCGGATTAGACACCAAAAAAACACTTAACAAATGGCTACAATTTAAGGAATGTGTTTAGTGACGGCATCAGATTCCTAATTGATGGAGAAAGGTCTGGTGGCAAGAAAAGCTGCTTCTAGGAGGTTGTCAAGTGTTTTCGCTCGACGATTCCATTCTTGGGTGGTTGGTTTGGCCCTTGTTCCTTTAACTCGAATCCTAGCCCGGTATATCCCATTTTAATATTACACCATTGTGAACCTTACACCTTTTTTACTCTCTGATCGAGGTTCTCGGCATTGAAAAATCTTCATAAACTAAATCACACGTGTATTTGTTGACATTTAAGAGATATACAGTCAAGAAAATCAAGGGCAATGGTGATATATATGCGGATTAGTCACAAAACAAAACACTAAATAAATGGCTACAATTTAAGGAATGTTTTTAGTGACAGCATCAGATTCCTAATTGATGGAGAAAGGTCTGGCGGCAAGAAACAGCTGCTTCTAGGAGGTTGTCAAGTGTTTTCGCTCGACGATTCCATTCTTGGGTGGTTGGTTTGGCCCTTGTTCCAGTGACTCGAATCCTAGCCCGGTATATCCCATTTTAATTTTACACCATTGTGAACCTTATGCCATTTTTACTCTCTGATCGAGGTTCTCGGCACTGAAAAATCTTCATAAACTAAATCACACGTGTATATGTTGACATTTAAGAGAAATACAATCAAGAAAATCAAGGGCGATGGTGATATATATGCGGATTAGACACACAAAAAAACACTCAACAAATGGCTACAATTTAAGGAATGTGTTTAGTGACGGCACCAGATTCCTAATTGATGGAGAAAGGTCTGGTGGCAACAAAAGCTGCTTATAGGAGGTTGTCAAGTGTTTTCGCTCGATGATTCCATTCTTGGGTGGTTGGTTTGGCCCTTTTTCCTGTAACTCGAATCCTAGCCCGGTGTATCCCATGTTAATTTTACACCATTGTGAACCTTACGCCTTTTTTACTCTCTGATCGAGGTTCTCGGCATTGAAAAATCTTCGTAAACTAAATCACACGTGTATATGTTGATATTTAAGAGATATACAGTCAAGAAAATCAAGGGTAATGGTGATATATATGCGGATGAGACACAAAAAAAACACTCAACAAATGGCTACAATTTAAGGAATGTGTTTATTGACGTCATCAGATTCCTAATTGATGGAGAAAGGTCTGGTGGCAAGAAAAGCTGCTTCTAGGAGGTTGTCAAGTGTTTTCGCTCGACGATTCCAATCTTGGGTGGTTGGTTTGGCCCTTGTTCCTGTAACTCGAATCCTAGCACGGTATATCCCATTTTAATCTTACACCATTGTGAACCTTATGCCTTTTTTACTCTCTGATCGAGGTTCTCGGCATTGAAAAAAATCGTCGTAAACTAACTCACAAGTGTATATGCTGACATTTAAGAGATATATAAAGTGAAGAAAATCAAGGGCAATGGTGATATATATGCGGATTAGACACCAAAAAAACACTCAACAAATGGCTACAATTTAAGGAATGTGTTTAGTGACGGCATCAGATTCCTAATCGATGGAGAAAGGTCTGGTGGTAAGAAAAGCTGCTTCTAGGAGGTTGTCAAGTGTTTTCGCTCGACGATTCCATTCTTGGGTGGTTGGTTTGGCCCTTGTTCCAGTGACTCGAATCCTCGCCCGGTATATCCCAATTTAATTTTACACCATTGTGAGCCTTACGCCTATTTTACTCTCTGATCGAGGTTCTCGGCATTGAAAAATCTTCGTAAACTAAATCACACGTGTATAGGTTGACATTTAAGAGATATACAATCAAGAAAATCTAGGGCAATGGTGATATATATGCGGATTAGACACACAAAAAAAAACACTCAACAAATGGCTACAATTTAAGGAATGTGTTTAGTGACGGGATCAGATTGCTAATTGATGGAGAAAGGTCTGGTGGCAAGAAAAGCTGCTTCTAGGAGGTTGTCAAGTGTTTTCACTCGATGATTCCATTCTTTGGTGGTTGGTTTGGCCCTTGTTTCTGTAACTCGAATCCTAGGCCGGTATATCCCATTTTAATTTTACACCATTGTGAACCTTACGCCTTTTTTACTCTCTGATCGAGGTTCTCGGCATTGAAAAAATCCTCGTAAACTAAATCACATGTGTATATGTTGATATTTAAGAGATATACAGTTAAGAAAATCAAGGGCAATGGTGATATATATGCGGATTAGACACAAAGAAAAACACTCAACAAATGGCTACAATTTAAGGAATGTGTTTAGTGACGGCATCAGATTCCTAATTGATGGAGAAAGGTCTGGTGGCAAGAAAAGCTGCTTCTAGGAGGTTGTCAAGTGTTTTCGCTCGACGATTCCATTCTTGGTTGGTTGGTTTGGCCCTTGTTCCTGTAACTCGAATCCTAGCCCGGTATATCCCGTTTTAATTTTACACCATTGTGACCCTTACGCCTTTTTTACTCTCTGATCGAGGTTCTCGGCATTGAAAAATCTTCGTAAACTAAATCACACGTGTATACGTTGATATTTAAGAGATATAAAGTCAAGAAAATCAAGGGCAATGGTGATATATATGCAGATTAGACACAAAAAAAAAACAATCAACAAATGGCTACAATTTAAGGAATGTGTTTAGTGACCGCATCAGATTCCTAATTGATGGAGAAAGGTCTGGTGGCAAGAAAAGCTGCTTCTAGGAGGTTATCAAGTGTTTTCGATCGATGATTCCATTCTTGGGTGGTTGGTTTGTCCCTTGTTCCTGTAACTCGAATCCTAGCACGGTATATCCCATTTTAATCTTACACCATTGTGAACCTTACGCCTTTTTTACTCTCTGATCGAGGTTCTCGGCATTGAAAAAAATCTTCGTAAACTAAATAACACGTGTATATGTTGACATTTAAGAGATATACAGTGAAGAAAATCAAGGTCAATGGTGATATATATGCGGATTAGACACCAAAAAAACACTCAACAAATGGCTACAATTTAAGGAATGTGTTTAGTGACGGCATCAGATTCCTAATTGATGGAGAATGGTCTGGTGGCAAGAAAAGCTGCTTCTAGGAGGTTGTCAAGTGTTTTCGCTCGACGATTCCATTCTTGGGTGGGTGGTTTGGCCCTTGAACCTGTAACTCGAATCCTAGCCCGGTATATCCCAATTTAATTTTACACCATTGTGAACCTTACGCCTATTTTACTCTCTGATCGAGGTTCTCGGCATTGAAAAATCTTCGTAAACTAAATCACACGTGTATATGTTCATATTTAAGAGATATACAGTCAAGAAAATCAAGGGCAATGGTGATATATATGCGGATTAAACACAAAAAAAAACACTCAACTAATGGCTACAATTTAAGGAATGTGTTTAGTGACGGCATCAGATACCGAATTGATGGAGAAAGGTCTGGTGGTAAGAAAAGCTGCTTCTAGGAGGTTGTCAAGTGTTTTCGCTCGACGATTCCATTCTTGGTTGGTTGGTTTGGCCCTTGTTCCTGTAACTCGAATCCTAGCCCGGTATATCCCATTTTAATTTTACACCATTGTGACCCTTACGCCTTTTTTACTCTCTGATCGAGGTTCTCGGCATTGAAAAATCTTCGTAAACTAAATCACACGTGTATACGTTGATATTTAAGAGATATACAGTCAAGAAAATCAAGGGCAATGGTGATATATATGCGGATTAAACACAAAAAAAAACACTCAACAAATGGCTACAATTTAAGGAATGTGTTTAGTGACGTCATCAGATTCCTAATTGATGGAGAAAGGTCTCGTGGCATGAAAAGCTGCTTCTAGGAGGTTGTCAAGTGTTTTCGCTCGACGATTCCATTCTTGGGTGGTTAGTTTGGCCCTTGTTCCTGTAACTTGAATCCTAGCCCGGTATATCCCATTTTAATTTTACACCATTGAGTACCTTACGCATTTTTTACTCTCTGATCGAGGTTCTCGTTATTGAAAAATCTTCGTAAACTAAATCACAGGTGTATATGTTGATATTTAAGAGATATACAGTCAAGAAAATCAAGGGCAATGGTGATATATATGCGGATTAGACAACAAAAAAAAAACACTCAACAAATGGCTACAATTTAAGGAATGTGTTTAGTGACGGCATCAGATTCCTAATAGATGGAGAAAGGTCTGGTGGTAAGAAAAGCTGATTCTAGGAGGTTGTCAAGTGTTTTCGCTCGACGATTCCATTCTTGGGCGGTTGGTTTAGCCTTTATTCATGTAACTCGAATACTTGCCCGGTATATCCCATTTTAATTTTACACCATTGTGAACCTTACGCCTTTTTTACTCTCTGATCGATGTTCTCGGCATTGAAAAATCTTCGTAAACTAAATCACACATGTATATGTTGATATTTAAGAGATATACAGTCAAGAAAATCAAGGGCAATTGTGATATATATGCGGATTAGACACCATAAAAAACACTCAACAAATGACTACAATTTAAGGAATGGGTTTAGTGACGGCAACAGATTCCTAATTGATGGAGAAAGGTCTGGTGGTAAGAAAAGCTGCTTCTAGGAGGTTGTCAAGTGTTTTCGCTCGACGATTCCATTCTTGGGTGGTTGGTTTGGCCCTTGTTCCTGTAACTCGAATCCTAGCCCGGTATATCCCATTTTAATTTTACACCATTGTGAACCTTACGCCTTTTTTACTCTCTGATAGAGGTTCTCGGCATTGAAAAATCTTCCTAAACTAAATCACACGTGTATACGTTGACATTTAAGAGATATACATTCAAGAAAATCAAGGGCAATGGTGATATATATGCGGATTAGACCCCAAAAAAAATCATTCAACAAATGGCTACAATTTAAGGAATGTGTTTAGTGACGGCATCAAATTCCTAATTGATGGAGAAAGGTCTGTTGGCAAGAAAAGCTGCTTCTAGGAGGTTGTAAAGTGTTTTCGCTCGACGATTCCATTCTTGGGTGGTTGGTTTGGCCCTTGTTCCAGTAAGTCGAATCCTAGCCCGGTATATCCCATTTTAATTTTACACCATTTTGAACATTACCTCTTTTTTACTCTCTGATCGAGGTTCTCGGCATTGAAAAATCTTGGTAAACTAAATCACACATCTATATATGTTAACATTTAAGAGATATACAGTCAAGAAAATCAAGGGCAATGGTGATATGTATGCGGATTAGACACCAAAAAAAATCACTCAACAAATAGCTACAATTTAAGGAATGTGTTTAGTGACGGCATAAGATTCCTTATTGATGGAGAAAGGTCTGGTGGCAAGAAAAGTTGCTTCTAGGAGGTAGTCAAGTGTCTTCGCTCGACGATTCCATTCTTGGGTGGTTGGTTTGGCCCTTGTTCCTGTAACTCGAATCCTAGCCCGGTATAACCAATTTTAATTTTACACCATTGTGAACCTTACGCCTTTTTTACTGTATGATCAATGTGCTCGGCATTGAAAAATCTTCGTAAACTAAATAACACGTGTATATGTTGATATTTAAGAGATATATACAGTCAAGAAAATCAAGGGCAATGGTGATATATATGCGGATTAGACACCAAAAAAAAACACTCAACAAATGGCTACAATTTAAGGAATGTGTTTAGTGACGGCATCAGATTCCTAATTGATGGAGAAAGGTCTGGCGGCAAGAAAAGCTGTTTCTAGGAGGTTGTCAAGTGTTTTCGCTCGACGATTCCATTCTTGGGTGGTTGGTTTGGCCCTTGTTCCTGTAACTCGAATCCTAGCCCGGTATATCCCATTTTAATTTTACACCATTGTGAACCTTACGCCTTTTTTACTCTCTGATAGAGGTGATCGGCATTGAAAAATCTTCGTAAACTAAATCACACGTGTATATGTTGATATTTAAGAGATATATACAATCAAGAAAATCAAGGGCAATGGTGATATATATGCGGTTTAGACACCAAAAAAAACACTCAACAAATAGCTACAATTTAAGGAATGTGTTTAGTGACGGCATCAGATTCCTAATTGATGGATAAAGGTCTGGTGGCAAGAAAAGCTGCTTCTAGGAGGTTGTCAAGTGTTTTTGCTCGACGATTCCATTCTTGGGTGGTTGGTTTGGCCCTTGTTCCTGTAACTCTTATCCTATCCCGGTATATCCCATTTTAATTTTACACCTTTGTGAACCTTACGCCTTTTTTACTCTCTGATAGAGGTTCTCGGCATTGAAAAATCTTCGTAAACTAAATCATACGTGTATACGTTGACATTTAAGAGAAATAAATTCAAGAAAAGCAAGGGCAATGGTGATATATATGCCGATTAGACACAAAAAAAAAATCATTCAACAAATGGCTACAATTTAAGGAATGTGTTTAGTGACGGCATCAGATTCCTAATTGATGGAGAAAGGTCTGGTGGCAAGAAAAGCTGCTTCTAGAAGGTTGTCAAGTGTTTTCGCTCGACGATTCCATTCTTGGGTGGTTGGTTTGGCCCTTGTTCCTGTAACTCGAATCCTAGCCCGGTATATCCCATTTTAATTTTACACCATTGTGAAACTTACGCCTTTTTTACTCTATAATCGAGGTTCTCGGCATTGAAAAATCTTCGTAAACTAAATCACACGTGTATATGTTGATATTTAAGAGATATATACATTCAAGAAAATCAAGGGCAATGGTGATATATATGCGGTTTAGACACTAAAAAAAACACTCAACAAATGGCTACAATTTAAGGAATGTGTTTAGTGACGGCATCAGATTCCTAATTGATGGATAAAGGTCTGGTGGCAAGAAAAGCTGCTTCTAGGAGGTTGTCAGGTGTTTTTGCTCGACGATTCCATTCTTGGGTGGTTGGTTTGGCCCTTGTTCCTGTAACTCGAATCCTATCCCGGTATATCCCATTTTAATTTTACACCTTTGTGAACCTTACGCCTTTTTTACTCTCTGATAGAGGTTCTCGGCATTGAAAAATCTTCGTAAACTAAATCACACGTGTATATGTTGACATTTAGGAGATATACTGCCAAGAAAATCAAGGGCAATGGTGATATATACGCGGATTAGACACAAAAAAAAAAACACTCAACAAATGGCTACAATTTAAGGAATGTGTTTAGTGACGACATCAGATTCCTAATTGATGGAGAAAGGTCTGGTGGCGAGAAAAGCTGCTTCTAGGAGGTTCTCAAGTGTTTTCGCTCTACGATTCCATTATTGGGTGGTTGGTTTGGCCCTTGTTCTTGTAACTCTAATCCTAGCCCGGTATATCCCATTTTAATTTTACACCATTGTGAACGTTATGCCTTTTTTACTCTCTGATCGAGGTTCTCGGCATTGAAAAATCTTCTTAAACTAAATCACACGTGTATATGTTGACATTTAAGTGATATACAGTCAATTAAATTAAGGGCAATGGTGATATATATGCGGATTAGACACTAAAAAAAAACTCAACAAATGGCTACAATTTAAGGAATGTGTTTAGTGACGGCATCAAATTCCTAATTGATGGAGAAAGTTCTGATGGCAAGAAAAACTGCTTCTAGGAGGTTGTCAAGTGTTTTCGCTCAACGATTCCATTCTTGGGTGGTTAGTTTGGCCCGTGTTCCTATAACTCGAATCCTAGCCCGTTATATCCAATTTTAATTTTACACCATTGTGAACTTACGCCTTTTTTACTCTCTGATCGAGGTTCTCGGCATTGAAAAATCTTCGTAAACTAAATCACAGGTGTATATGTTGATATTTAAGAGATATACAGTCAAGAAAATCAAGGGCAATGGTGATATATATGCGGATTAGACACACAAAAAAAAAACACTCAACAAATGGCTACAATTTAAGGAATGTGTTTAGTGACGGCATCAGATTCCTAATTGATGGAGAAAGGTCTGGTGGTAAGAAAAGCTGCTTCTAGGAGGTTGTCAAGTGTTTTCGCTCGACGATTCCATTCTTGGGTGGTTGGTTTGGCCCTTGTTCCTATAACTCGAATCCTAGCCCGGTATATCCCATTTTAATTTTAGACCATTGTGAACCTTACTCCTTTTTTACTCTTTGATCGAGGTTCTCGGCATTGAAAAATCCTCGTAAACTAAATCACACGTGTATATGTTGATATTTAAGAGATATATACAGTCAAGAAAATCAAGGGCAATGGTGATATATATGCGAATTAGACAAAAAAAAACACTCAACAAATGGCTACAATTTAAGGAATGTGTTTAGTGACGGCATCAGATTCCTAATTGATGGAGAAAGGTCTGGTGGTAAGAAAAGATGCTTCTAGGAGGTTGTCAAGTGTTTTCGCTCGACGATTTCATTCTTGGGTGGTTGGTTAGGCCCTTGTTCTTGTAACTCGAATCCTATCCCGGTATATCCCATTTTTATTTTACACCATTGTGAACCTTACGCCTTTTTTATTGTCAGATAGAGGTTCTCGGCATTGAAAAATCTTCGTAAACTAAATAACACGTGTATATGTTGACATTTAAGAGATATACAGTCAAGAAAATCAAGGGCAATGGTGATATATATGCGAATTAGACACAAAAAAACACTCAACAAATGGCTACAATTTAAGGAATGTGTTTAGTGACGGCATCAGATTCCTAATTGATGGAGAAAGGTCTGGTGGCAAGAAAAGCTGCTTCTAGGAGGTTGTCAAGTGTTTTCGCTCGACGATTCCATTATTGGGTGGTTGGTTTGGCCGTTGTTACTGTAACTCTAATCCTAGCCCGGTATATCCCATTTTAATTTTACACCATTGTGAACCTTACGCCTTTTTTACTCTCTGATCGAGGTTCTCGGCATTGAAAAATCTTCGTAAACTAAATCACACGTGCATATGTTGATATTTAAGAGATATACAGTCAAGAAAATCATGGGCAATGGTGATATATATATATGCGGATTAGACACCAAAAAAAAAACTCAACAAATGCCTACAATTTAAGGAATGTGTTTAGTGACGGCATCAGATTCCTAATTGATGGAGAAAGGTCTGTTGGTAAGAAAAGCTATTTGTAGGAGGTTGTCAAGTGTTTTCGCTCGACGATTCCATTCTTGGGTTGTTGGTTAGGCCCTTGTTCCTGTAACTCGAATCCTAGCCCGGTATATCCCATTTTAATTTTACACCATTGTGAACCTTACGCCTTTTTTACTCTCTTATCGAGGTTCTCGGCATTGAAAAATCTTCGTAAACTAAATCACACGTGTATATGTTGATATTTAAGAGATATACAGTCAAGAAAATCAAGGGCAATGGTGGTATATATGCGGATTAGACACAAAAAAAAAAACACTCAACAAATGGCTACAATTTAAGGAATGTGTTTAGTGACGGCTTTAGATTCCTAATAGATGGAGAAAGGTCTGGTGGCAAGAAAAGCTGCTTCTAGAAGGTTGTCAAGTGTTTTCGCTCGACGATTCCATTCTTGGGTGGTTGGTTTGGCCCTTGTTCCTGTAACTCGAATTCTAGCCCGGTATATCCCATTTTAATTTTATACCATTGTGAACCTTACTCCTTTTTTACTCTCTGATCGAGGTTCTCGGCATTGAAAAATCTTCGTAAACTAAATCACACGTGTATATGTTGACATTTAAAAGATATACATTCAAGAAAATCAAGGGCAATGGTGATATATATGCGGATTAGACACCAAAAACAAAATCACTCAACAAATGGCTACAATTTAAGGAATGTGTTTAGTTACGGCATCAGATTCCTAGTTGATGAAGAAAGGTCTGGTAGCAAGAAAAGCTGCTTCTAGGAGGTTGTCAAGTGTTTTCGCTCGACGATTCCATTCTTTGGTGGTTGGTTTGGCCCTTGTTCTTGTAACTCGAATTCTAGCCCGGTATATCCCATTTTAATTTTATACCATTGTGAACCTTACGCCTTTTTTTACTCTCTGATCGAGGTTCTCGGCATTTAAAAATCTTCGCAAACTAAATCACACATGTATATGTTAACATTTAAGAGATATACAGTCAAGAAAATCAAGGGCAATGGTGATATATATCCGGATTAGACACCAAAAAAATTCACTCATCAAATGGTTACAATTTAAGGAATGTGTTTAGTGACGGCATCAGATTCCTAATTGATGGAGAAAGGTCTGGTGGGAAGAAAAGCTGCTTCCAGGAGGTTGTCAAGTGTTTTCTCTCCACGATTGCATTCTTGGGTGGTTGGTTTGGCCCGTGTTCCTGTAACTCGAATCCTAGCCCGGTATATCCCATTTTAATTTTACACCATTGTGAACCTTACGCCTTTTTTAGTCTCTGATCGAGGTTCTCGGCATTGAAAAATCTTCGTAAACTAAATCACACGTGTATATGTTGATATTTAAGAGATATACAGTCAAGAAAATCAAGGGCAATGGTGATATATATGCGGATTAGACACAAAAAAAAATCAACAAATGACTACAATTTAAGGAATGTGTTTAGTAACGGCATCAGATTCCTAATTGATGGAGAATGGTCTGGTGGTAAGAAAAGCTGCTTCTAGGAGGTTGTCAAGTGTTTTCGCTCGACGATTCCATTCTTGGGTGGTTGGTTTGGCCGTTGTTCCTGTAACTCGAATCCTAGCCCGGTGTATCCCATTTTTATTTTACACCATTGTGAACCTTACACCATTTTTACTCTCTGATCGAGGTTCTCGGCATTGAAAAATCTTTGTAAACTAAATCACAAGTGTATATGTTGATATTTAAGAGATATACAGTTAAGAAAATCAAGGGCAATGGTGATATATATGCGGATTAGACACAAAAAAAAATCAACAAATGGCTACAATTTAAGGAATGTGTTTAGTGACGACATCAGATTCCTAAATGATGGAGAAATGTCTGGTGGCAAGAAAAGCTGCTTCTAGGAGTATGTCAAGTGTTTTCGCTCGACGATTCCATTCTTGGGTAGTTGGTTTCGCCCTTGTTTCTGTAACTCGAATCCTAGCCCAGTATATCCCATTTTAATTTTACACCATTGTGAACCTTACGCCTTTTTTACTCTCTGATCGAGGTTCTCGGCATTGAAAAATATTCATAAACTAAATCACACGTGTATATGTTGATATTTAAGAGATATACAATCAAGAAAATCAAAGGCAATGGTGGTATATATGCGGATTAGACACAAAAAAAAGACTCAACAAATGGCGACAATTTAAGGAATGTGTTTAGTGACGGCATCAGATTCCTAATCGATAGAGAAAGGTCTGGTGGCAAGAAAAGCTGCTTCTAGAATGTTGTCAAGTGTTTTCACTCGACGATTCCATTCTTGGGTGGTTGGTTTGGCCCTTGTTCCTGTTACTCGAATCCAAGCCCGGTATATCCCCTTTTAATTTTAGACCATTTTGAACCTTACGCCTTTTTTACTGTCTTATCGAGGTTCTCGGCATTGATAAACTAAATCACACATGTATATGTTAACATTTAAGAGATAAACAATCAAGAAAATCAAGGGCAATGGTGATATATATGCGGATTAGACACCAAAAAAATCACTCAACAAATGGCTACAATTACCGAATGCGTTTAGTGACGACATCGGATTCCTAATTGATGGAGAAAGGTCTGGTGGCAAGAAAAGCTGCTTCTAGGAGGTTGTCAAGTGTTTTCGCTCGACGATTCCATTCTTGTGTGGTTGGTTTGGCCCTTGATCTTGTAACTCGAATCCTAGCCCGGTATATCCCATTTTAGTTTTACACCATTGTGAACCTTAAGCCTTTTTTACTCTCTGATCGAGGTTCTCGGCATTGAAAAATCTTCGTAAACTAAATCACACGTGTATATGTTGATATTTAACAGATATACAGTCAAGTAAATCAAGGGCAATGGTGGTATATATGCGGATTAGACACCAAAAAAAAAACACTCAACAAATGGCCACAATTTAAGGAATGTGTTTAGTGACGGCTTCAGATTCCTAATTGATGGAGAAAGGTCTGGTGGCAAGAAAAGCTGCTTCTAAAAGGTTGTCAAGTGTTTTCGCTCGACAATTCCATTCTTGGGTGGTTGGTTTGGCCCTTGTTCCTGTAACTCAAATGCTAGCCCGGTATATCCCATTTTAATTTTACACCATTGTGAACCTTACGCCTTTTTTACTCTCTGACAGATGTTCTTAGCATTGAAAAATCTTCTTAAACTAAATCACACGTGTATATGTTGACATTTAAGAGATATACAGTCAAGAAAATCAAGGGCAATGGTGATATATATGCGGATTAGACACAAAAAAAAAAACTCAACAAATGGCTACAATTTAAGGAATGTGTTTAGTGACGGCATCATATTCCTAATTGATGGAGAAAGGTCTGGTGGCAAGAAAAGCTGCTTCTGGGAGGTTGTCAAGTGTTTTCACTCGACGATTCGATTCTTGGGTGGTTATTTTGGCCCTTGTTCTTGTAACTCGAAACCGAGCCCGATATATCCCATTTTAATTTTACACCATTGTGAACCTTACGCCTTTTTTACTCTCTGACCGAGGTTCTCGGCAATGAAAAATCTTCGTAAACTAAATCACACGTGTATATGTTGATATTTAAGAGATATATACAGTCAAGAAAATCAAGGGCAATGGTGATATATATGCGGATTAGACACAAAAAAAAAAAACACTCAACAAATGGCTACAATTTAAGGAATGTGTTTAGTGATGGCATCAGATTCCTAATTGATAGAGAAAGGTCTGGTGGTAAGAAAAGCTGCTTATAGGAGGTTGTCAAGTGTTTTCGCTCGACGATTTCTCTCTTGGGTAGTTTGTTTGGCCCTTGTTCCTGTAACTCGAATCCTAGCCCGGTATATGCCATTTTAATTTTACACCATTGTGAACCTTACTCCTTTTTTACTCTCTCATCGAGGTTCTCGGCATTGAAAAATCTTCGTAAACTAAATCACATGTGTATATGTTGACATTTAAGAGATATACATTCAAGAAAATGATGGGCAATGGTGAGATATATGCGGATTAGACACAAAAAAAAATCACTCAACAAATGGCTACAATTTAAGGAATGTGTTTAGTGACGGCATCAGATTCCTAATTGATGAAGAAAGGTCTGGTAGCTAGAAAAGCTGCTTCTTGGAGGTTATCAAGTGTTTTCGCTCGACGATTCCATTCTTGGGTGGTTGGTTTGGCCCTTGTTCCTGTAACTCGAATCCTAGCCAGGTATATCCCATTTTAATTTTACACCATTGTGAAGCTTACGCCTTTTTTACTCTCTGATCGTGGTTCTCGGCATTGAAAAATCTTCGTAAACTAAATCACACATGTATATGTTAACATTTAAGAGATATACAATCAAGAAAATCAAGGGCAATGGTGATATATATGCGGATTAGACACCAAAAGAAATCACTCAACAAATGGCTACAATTTAAGGAATGCGTTTAATGACGACATCAGATTCCTAATTGATGGAGAAAGGTCTGGTGGCAAGCAAAGCTGCTTCTAGGAGGTTGTCAAGTGTTTTCGCTCGACGATTCCATTCTTGGGTGGTTGGTTTGGCCCTTGTTCCTGTAACTCAAATGCTAGCCGGTATATCCCATTTTAATTTTACACCATTGTGAACCTTACGCCTTTTTTACTCTCTGATAGATGTTCTTAGCATTGAAAAATCTTCTTAAACTAAATCACACGTGTATATGTTGACATTTAAGAGATATACAGTCAAGAAAATCAAGGGCAATGGTGATATATATGCGGATTAGACATAAAAAAAAACTCAACAAATGGCTACAATTTAAGGAATGTGTTTAGTGACGGCATCATATTCCTAATTGATGGAGAAAGGTCTGGTGGCAAGAAAAGCTGCTTCTAGGAGGTTGTCAAGTGTTTTCGCTCGACGATTCGATTCTTGGGTGGTTATTTTGGCCCTTGTTCCTGTAACTCGAAACCGAGCCCGGTATATCCCATTTTAATTTTACACCATTGTGAACCTTACGCCTTTTTTACTCTCTGACCGAGGTTCTCGGCAATGAAAAATCTTCGTAAACTAAATCACACGTGTATATGTTGATATTTAAGAGATATATACAGTCAAGAAAATCAAGGGCAATGGTGATATATATGCGGATTAGACACAAAAAAAAAACACTCAACAAATGGCTACAATTTAAGGAATGTGTTTAGTGATGGCATCAGATTCCTAATTGATAGAGAAAGGTCTGGTGGTAAGAAAAGCTGCTTATAGGAGGTTGTCAAGTGTTTTCGCTCGATGATTTCACTCTTGGGTAGTTTGTTTGGCCCTTGTTCCTGTAACTCGAATCCTAGCCCGGTATATCCCATTTTAATTTTACACCATTGTGAACCTTACTCCTTTTTTACTCTCTCATCGAGGTTCTCGGCATTGAAAAATCTTCGTAAACTAAATCACATGTGTATATGTTGACATTTAAGAGATATACATTCAACAAAATGAAGGGCAATGGTGAGATATATGCGGATTGGACACCAAAAGATATCACTCAACAAATGGCTACAATTTAAGGAATGCGTTTAGTGACGACATCAGATTCCTAATTGATGGAGAAAGGTCTGGTGGCAAGCAAAGCTGCTTCTAGGAGGTTGTCAAGTGTTTTCGCTCGATGATTCCATTCTTGGGTGGTTGGTTTGGCCCTTGTTCTTGTAACTCGAATCCTAGCCCGGTATATCCCATTTGAATTTTACACCATTGTGAACCTTACGCCTTTTTTAAACTCTGATCGAGGTTCTCGGCATTGAAAAATCTTCGTAAACTAAATCAGACGTGTATATGTTTATATTTAAGAGATATACAATCAAGAAAATCAAGGGCAATGGTGGTATATATGCGGATTAGACACACAAATAAAACACTCAACAAATGGCTACAATTTAAGAAATGTGTTTAGTGACGACATCATATTCCTAATTGATGGAGAAAGGTCTGGTGGCAAGAAAAGCTGCTTCTAAGAGGCTGTCAAGTGTTTTCGCTCGACGATTCCATTCTTGGGTGGTTATTTTGGCCCTTGTTCCTGTAACTCGAAACCGAGCCCGGTATATCCCATTTTAATTTTAGACCATTGTGAACCTTACGCCTTTTTTACTCTCTGATCGAGGTTCTCGGCCTTGAAAAATCTTCGTAAACTAAATCACACGTGTATATGTTGACATTTAAGAGATATATATTCAAGAAAATGAAGGGCAATGGTGATATATATGAGGATTAGACACAAAAAAAAATCACTCAACAAATGGCTACAATTTAAGGAATGTGTTTAGTGACGGCATCAGTTTCCTAATTGATGAAGAAAGGTCAGGTAGCAAGAAAAGCTGCTTCTTGGAGGTTGTCAAGTGTTTTCGCTCGACGATTCCATTCTTGGGTGGTTGGTTTGGCCCTTGTTCCTGTAACTCGAATCCTAGCCCGGTATATCCCATTTTAATTTTACACCATTGTGAACCTTACACCTTTTTTACTCTCTGATCGAGGTTCTCGGCATTGAAAAATCTTCGTAAACTAAATCACACGTGTATATGTTGATATTTAAGAGATATACAGTCAAGAAAATCAAGGGCAATGGTGGTATATATGCGTATTAGACACAAAAAAAACACTCAACAAATGGCTACAATTTAAGGAATGTGTTTAGCGACGGCTTCATATTCCTAATTGATAGAGAAAGGTCTGGTGGCAAGAAAAGCTGCTTCTAGAAGGTTGTCAAGTGTTTTCGCTCGATAATTCCATTCTTGGGTGGTTGGTTTGGCCCTTGTTCATGTAACTCAAATGCAGGCCCGGTATATCCCATTTTAATTTTACACCATTGTGAACCTTACGCCATTTTTACTCTCTAATAGAGGTTCTCGGCATTGAAAACTCTTCTTAAACTAAATCACACGTGTATATGTTGACATTTAAGAGATATACAGTCAAGAAAATCAAGGGCAATGGTGATATATATGCGGATTAGACACAAAAAAAACACTCAACAAATGGCTACAATTTAAGGAATGTGTTTAGTGACGGCATCAGATTCCTAATTGATGGAGAAAGGTCTGGTGGCAAGAAAAGCTGCTTCTAGGTGGTTGTCAAGTGTTTTCGCTCGATGATTTCATTCTGGGTGGTTAGTTTGGCCCTTGTTCCTGTAACTCGAATCCGAGCCCGGTATATCCCATTTTAATTTTACACCATTCTGAACCTTACGCCTTTTTTACTCTCAGATCGAGGTTCTCGGCATTGAATAATCTTCGTAAACTAAATCACACGTGTATATGTTGATATTTAAGAGATATATACAGTCAAGAAAATCAAGGGCAATGGTGATATATATGCGGATTAGAAACAAAAAAAAAACACTCAACAAATGGTTACAATTTAAGGAAAGTGTTTAGTGACGGCATCGGATTCCTAATTGATGGAGAAAGATCTGGTGGTAAGAAAAGCTGGTTTTACTAGGTTGTCAAGTGTTTTCGCTTGACGATTCCATTCTTGGGTGGTTGGTTTGGCCCTTGTTCCTGTAACTCGAATCCTAACCCGATATATCCCATTTTAATTTTACACCATTGTGAACCTTACTCCTTTTTTACTCTCTGATCCAGGTTCTCGGCATTGAAAAATCTTTGTAAACTAAATCAAACGTGTATATGTTGACATTTAAGAGATATACATTTAAGAAAATCAAGGGCAATGGTGATATATATATATGCGGACTAGACACCAAAAAAAAATCACTCAACAAATGGCTACAATTTAAGGAATGTGTTTAGTGACGGCATTAGATTCCTAATTGATGAAGAAAGGTCTGGTAGTAAGAAAAGCTGCTTCTAGGAGGTTGTCAAGTGTTTTCGCTCGACGATTCCATTCTTGAGTGGTTGGTGTGGCCCTTGTTCCTGTAACTCGAATCCTAGCCCGGTATATCCCATTTTAATTTTACACCATTGTGAACCTTACGCCTTTTTTACTCTCTGATCGAGGTTCTCGGCATTGAAAAATCCTTGTAAACTAACTCACACATGTATATGTTAACATTTAAGAGATATACAGTCCAGAAAATCAAGGCCAATGGTGATATATATGCGGATTGGACACCAAAAAAAATCCCTCAACAAATGGCTACAATTTAAGGAATTTGTTTAGTGACGGCATCAGATTCCTAATTGATGGAGAAAGGTTTGGTGGCAAGAAAAGCTACTTCTAGGATGTTGTCAAGTGTTTTCGCTCGACGATTCCATTCTTGGGTGGTTGGTTTGGCCCTTGTTCCTGTAACTCGAATCGTAGCCCGGTATATCCCATTTTAATTTTACACCATTGTGAACCTTACACCTTTTTTACTCTCTGATCGAGGTTCTCGGCATTGAAAAATCTTCGTAAACTAAATCACACGTGTATATGTTGATATTTAAGAGATATACAGTCAAGAAAATCAAGGGCAATGGTGGTATATATGCGTATTAGACACAAAAAAAACACTCAACAAATGGCTACAATTTAAGGAATGTGTTTAGCGACGGCTTCATATTCCTAATTGATAGAGAAAGGTCTGGTGGCAAGAAAAGCTGCTTCTAGAAGGTTGTCAAGTGTTTTCGCTCGATAATTCCATTCTTGGGTGGTTGGTTTGGCCCTTGTTCATGTAACTCAAATGCAGGCCCGGTATATCCCATTTTAATTTTACACCATTGTGAACCTTACGCCATTTTTACTCTCTAATAGAGATTCTCGGCATTGAAAACTCTTCTTAAACTAAATCACACGTGTATATGTTGACATTTAAGAGATATACAGTGAAGAAAATCAAGGGCAATGGTGATATATATGCGGATTAGACACAAAAAAAAACACTCAACAAATGGCTACAATTTAAGGAATGTGTTTAGTGACGGCATCAGATTCCTAATTGATGGAGAAAGGTCTGGTGGCAAGAAAAGCTGCTTCTAGGTGGTTGTCAAGTGTTTTCGCTCGATGATTCCATTCTGGGTGGTTAGTTTGGCCCTTGTTCCTGTAACTCGAATCCGAGCCCGGTATATCCCATTTTAATTTTACACCATTCTGAACCTTACGCCTTTTTTACTCTCTGATCGAGGTTCTCGGCATTGAATAATCTTCGTAAACTAAATCACACGTGTATATGTTGATATTTAAGAGATATATACAGTCAAGAAAATCAAGGGCAATGGTGATATATATGCGGATTAGAAACAAAAAAAAAACACTCAACAAATGGTTACAATTTAAGGAAAGTGTTTAGTGACGGCATCGGATTCCTAATTGATGGAGAAAGATCTGGTGGTAAGAAAAGCTGCTTTTAGGAGGTTGTCAAGTGTTTTCGCTCGACGATTCCATTCTTGGGTGGTTGGTTTGGCCCTTGTTCCTGTAACTCGAATCCTAACCCGATATATCCCATTTTAATTTTACACCATTGTGAACCTTACTCCTTTTTTACTCTCTGATCCAGGTTCTCGGCATTGAAAAATCTTTGTAAACTAAATCACACGTGTATATGTTGACATTTAAGAGATATACATTTAAGAAAATCAAGGGCAATGGTGATATATATATATGCGGACTAGACACCAAAAAAAAATCACTCAACAAATGGCTACAATTTAAGGAATGTGTTTAGTGACGGCATTAGATTCCTAATTGATGAAGAAAGGTCTGGTAGTAAGAAAAGCTGCTTCTAGGAGGTTGTCAAGTGTTTTCGCTCGACGATTCCATTCTTGAGTGGTTGGTGTGGCCCTTGTTCCTGTAACTCGAATCCTAGCCCGGTATATCCCATTTTAATTTTACACCATTGTGAACCTTACGCCTTTTTTACTCTCTGATCGAGGTTCTCGGCATTGAAAAATCCTCGTAAACTAACTCACACATGTATATGTTAACATTTAAGAGATATACAGTCCAGAAAATCAAGGCCAATGGTGATATATATGCGGATTGGACACCAAAAAAAATCCCTCAACAAATGGCTACAATTTAAGGAATTTGTTTAGTGACGGCATCAGATTCCTAATTGATGGAGAAAGGTCTGGTGGCAAGAAAAGCTACTTCTAGGATGTTGTCAAGTGTTTTCGCTCGACGATTCCATTCTTGGGTGGTTGGTTTGGCCCTTGTTCCTGTAACTCGAATCGTAGCCCGGTATATCCCATTTTAATTTTACACCATTGTGAACCTTACACCTTTTTTACTCTCTGATCGAGGTTCTCGGCATTGAAAAATCTTCGTAAACTAAATCACACGTGTATATGTTGATATTTAAGAGATATACAGTCAAGAAAATTAAGGGCAATGGTGGTATATATGCGTATTAGACACAAAAAAAACACTCAACAAATGGCTACAATTTAAGGAATGTGTTTAGCGACGGCTTCATATTCCTAATTGATAGAGAAAGGTCTGGTGGCAAGAAAAGCTGCTTCTAGAAGGTTGTCAAGTGTTTTCGCTCGACGATTCCATTCTTGGGTGGTTGGTTTGGCCCTTGTTCATGTAACTCAAATGCAGGCCCGGTATATCCCATTTTAATTTTACACCATTGTGAACCTTACGCCATTTTTACTCTCTAATAGAGGTTCTCGGCATTGAAAACTCTTCTTAAACTAAATCACACGTGTATATGTTGACATTTAAGAGATATACAGTGAAGAAAATCAAGGGCAATGGTGATATATATGCGGATTAGACACAAAAAAAAACACTCAACAAATGGCTACAATTTAAGGAATGTGTTTAGTGACGGCATCAGATTCCTAATTGATGGAGAAAGGTCTGGTGGCAAGAAAAGCTGCTTCTAGGTGGTTGTCAAGTGTTTTCGCTCGATGATTCCATTCTGGGTGGTTAGTTTGGCCCTTGTTCCTGTAACTCGAATCCGAGCCCGGTATATCCCATTTTAATTTTACACCATTCTGAACCTTACGCCTTTTTTACTCTCTGATCGAGGTTCTCAGCATTGAATAATCTTCGTAAACTAAATCACACGTGTATATGTTGATATTTAAGAGATATATACAGTCAAGAAAATCAAGGGCAATGGTGATATATATGCGGATTAGAAACAAAAAAAAAACACTCAACAAATGGTTACAATTTAAGGAAAGTGTTTAGTGACGGCATCGGATTCCTAATTGATGGAGAAAGATCTGGTGGTAAGAAAAGCTGCTTTTAGGAGGTTGTCAAGTGTTTTCGCTCGACGATTCCATTCTTGGGTGGTTGGTTTGGCCCTTGTTCCTGTAACTCGAATCCTAACCCGATATATCCCATTTTAATTTTACACCATTGTGAACCTTACTCCTTTTTTACTCTCTGATCCAGGTTCTCGACATTGAAAAATCTTTGTAAACTAAATCACACGTGTATATGTTGACATTTAAGAGATATACATTTAAGAAAATCAAGGGCAATGGTGATACATATATGCGGACTAGACACCAAAAAATAATCACTCAACAAATGGCTACAATTTAAGGAATGTGTTTAGTGACGGCATTAGATTCCTAATTGATGAAGAAAGGTCTGGTAGTAAGAAAAGCTGCTTCTAGGAGGTTGTCAAGTGTTTTCGCTCGATGATTCCATTCTTGAGTGGTTGGTGTGGCCCTTGTTCCTGTAACTCGAATCCTAGCCCGGTATATCCCATTTTAATTTTACACCATTGTGAACCTTACGCCTTTTTTACTCTCTGATCGAGGTTCTCGGCATTGAAAAATCCTCGTAAACTAACTCACACATGTATATGTTAACATTTAAGAGATATACAGTCCAGAAAATCAAGGCCAATGGTGATATATATGCGGATTGGACACCAAAAAAAATCCCTCAACAAATGGCTACAATTTAAGGAATTTGTTTAGTGACGGCATCAGATTCCTAATTGATGGAGAAAGGTCTGGTGGCAAGAAAAGCTACTTCTAGGATGTTGTCAAGTGTTTTCGCTCGACGATTCCATTCTTGGGTGGTTGATTTGGCCCTTGTTCCTGTAACTCGAATCCTAGCCCGGTATATCCCATTGTAATTTTACACCATTGTGAACCTTACGCCTTTTTTACTCTCTGATCGAGGTTCTCGGCATTGAAAAATCTTCGTAAACTAAATCACATGTGTATATGTCGATATTTAAGAGATATACAATCAAGAAAATCAAGGTCAATGGTGGTATATATGTGGATTAGACACCAAAAAAAACACTCAACAAATGGCTACAATTTAAGGAATGTGTTTAGTGACGGCATCGGATTCCTAATTGATGGAGAAAGATCTGGTGGTAAGAAAAGCTGCTTTTAGGAGGTTGTCAAGTGTTTTCGCTCGACGATTCCATTCTTGGGTGGTTGGTTTGGCCCTTGTTCCTGTAACTCGAATCCTAACCCGATATATCCCATTTTAATTTTACACCATTGTGAACCTTACTCCTTTTTTACTCTCTGATCCAGGTTCTCGGCATTGAAAAATCTTTGTAAACTAAATCACACGTGTATATGTTGACATTTAAGAGATATACATTCAAGAAAATCAAGGGCAATGGTGATATATATATATATGCAGACTAGACACCAAAAAAAAATCACTCAACAAATGGCTAGAATTTAAGGAATGTGTTTAGTGACGGCATTAGATTCCTAATTGATGAAGAAAGGTCTGGTAGTAAGAAAAGCTGCTTCTAGGAGGTTGTCAAGTGTTTTCGCTCGACGATTCCATTCTTGAGTGGTTGGTGTGGCCCTTGTTCCTGTAACTCGAATCCTAGCCCGGTATATCCCATTTTAATTTTACACCATTGTGAACCTTACGCCTTTTTTACTCTCTGATCGAGGTTCTCGGCATTGAAAAATCCTCGTAAACTAACTCACACATGTATATGTTAACATTTAAGAGATATACAGTCAAGAAAATCAAGGCCAATGGTGATATATATGCGGATTGGACACCAAAAAAAATCCCTCAACAAATGGCTACAATTTAAGGAATGTGTTTCGTAACGGCATCAGATTCCTAATTGATGGAGAAAGGTCTGGTGGCAAGAAAAGCTGCTTCTAGGAGGTTGACAAGTGTTTTCGCTCGACGATTCCATTCTTGGGTGGTTGGTTTAGCCCTTGTTCCTGTAACTCGAATCCTAACCCGGTATATCCCATTTTAATTTTACACCATTGTGAACCTTACTCCTTTTATACTCTCTGATCGAGGTTCTCGGCCTTGAAAAATCTTCGTAAACTAAATCACACGTGTATATGTTGACATTTAAGAGATATACAGTCAAGAAAATCAAGGGCAATGGTGGTATATATGTGGATTAGACACAAAAAAAAACACTCAACAAATGGCTACAATTTAAGGAATATGTTAAGTGACGGCATCAGATTCCTAATTGATGGAGAAAGGTCTGGTGGCATGAAAAGCTGCTTCAAGGATGTTGTCAAGTGTTTTCGCTCGACGATTCCATTCTTGGGTGGTTGGTTTGGCCCTTGTTCCTGTAACTCGAATCCTAGCCCGGTATATCCCATTTTAATTTTACACCATTGTGAACCTTACGCCTTTTTTACTCTCTGATCGAGGTTCTCGGCATTGAAAAATCTTCGTAAACTAAATCACATGTGTATATGTAGATATTTAAGAGATATACAATCAAGAAAATCAAGGGCAATGGTGGTATATATGTGGATTAGACACCAAAAAAAACACTCAACAAATGGCTACAATTTAAGGAGTATGTTTAGTGACGGCATCAGATTCCTAATTGATGGAGAAAGGTTTGGTGGCAAGAAAAGCTGCTTCTAGAACGTTGTCAAGTGTTTTCGCTCGACGATTCCATTCTTGGGTGGTTGGTTTGGCCCTTGTACCTGTAACTCGAATGCTATCCCGGTATATCCCATTTTAATTTTACACCATTGTGAACCTTACGCCTTTTTTACTCTCTGATCGAGGTTCTCGGCATTGAAAAATCTTCGTAAACTAAATCACACGGGTATATGTTGACATTTAAGAGATATACATTCAAGAAAATCCAGGGCAATGGTAATATATATGCGGATTAGACACCAAAAAATATCACTCAACAAATGGCTACAATTTAAGGAATGTGTTTAGTGACAGCATCAGATTCCTAATTGATGGAGAAATGTCTGGTAGCAAGAAAAGCTGCTTCTAGGAGGTTGTCAAGTGTTTTCACTCGACGATTCCAATCTTGGGTGGTTGGTTTGGCCCTTGTTCCTGTAACTCGAATCCTAGCCCGGTATATCTCATTTTAATTTTACACCATTGTGAACCTTAAGTCTTTGTTACCCTCTGATCGAGGTTCTCGGCATTGAAAAATCTTCGTACACTAAATCACACATGTATATGTTAACATTTAAGAGATATACAGTCAAGAAAATCAAGGGCAATGGTGATATATATGCGGATTAGACACCAAAAAAATCACTCAACAAATGGCTACAATTTAAAGAATGTGTTTAGTGACGGCATCAGATTCCTAATTGATGGAGAAATGTCTGGTGGCAAGAAAAGCTACTTCTAGGAGGTTGTCAAGTGTTTTCACTCGATGATTCCATTCTTGGGTGGTTGGTTTGGACCTTGTTCATGTAACTCGAATCCTAGCCCGGTATATCCCATTTTAATTTTACACCATTGTGAACCTTACGCCTTTTTTACTCTCTGATAGAGGTTCTCGGCATTGAAAAATCTTGGTAAACTAAATCACATGTGTATACGTTGACATTTAAGAGATATACATTCAAGAAATCAAAGGCAATGGTGATATATATGCGGATTAGACACCAAAAAAAATCATTCAACAAATGGCTACAATTTAAGGAATGTGTTTAGTGACGACATCAGATTCCTAATTGATGGAGAAAGGTCTGGTGGCAAGAAAAGCTGCTTCTAGGAGGTTGTCAAGTGTTTTCGCTCGACGATTCCATTCTTGGGTGGTTGGTTTGGCCCTTGTTCCTGTAACTCGAATCCTAGCCCGGTATATCCCATTTTAATTTTTCACCATTGTGAACCTTACGCCTTTTTTACTCTCTGATAGAGGTTCTCGGCATTGAAAAGTATTGGTAAACTAAATCACACGTGTATACGTTGACATTTAAGAGATATACATTCAAGAAAATCAAGGGCAATGGTGATATATATGCGGATTAGACACCAAAAAAACCATTCAACAAATGGCTACAATTTAAGGAATGTGTTTAGTGACGGCATCAGATTCCTAATTGATGGAGAAAGGTCTGGTGGCAAGAAAAGCTGCTTCTAGGAGGTTGTCAAGTGTTTTCGCTCGACGATTCCATTCTTGGGTGGTTGGTTTGGCCCTTGTTCCTGTAACTCGAATCCTAGCCCGGTATATCCCATTTTAATTTTACACCATTGTGAACCTTACGCCTTTTTTACTCTCTGATAGAGGTTCTCGGCATTGAAAAATCTTGGTAAACTAAATCACATGTGTATACGTTGACATTTAAGAGATATACATTCAAGAAATCAAGGGCAATGGTGATATATATGCGGATTAGACACCAAAAAAAATCATTCAACAAATGGCTACAATTTAAGGAATGTGTTTAGTGACGGCATTAGATTCCTAATTGATGGAGAAAGGTCTGGTGGCAAGAAAAGCTGCTTCTAGGAGGTTGTCAAGTGTTTTCGCTCGACGATTCCATTCTTGGGTGGTTGGTTTGGCCCTTGTTCCTGTAACTCGAATCCTAGCCCGGTATATCCCATTTTAATTTTACACCATTGTGAACCTTACGCCTTTTTTACTCTCTGATAGAGGTTCTCGGCATTGAAAAATATTGGTAAACTAAATCACACGTGTATACGTTGACATTTAAGAGATATACATTCAAGAAAATCAAGGGCAATGGTGATATATATGCGGATTAGACACCAAAAAAATCATTCAACAAATGGCTACAATTTAAGGAATGTGTTTAGTGACGGCATCAGATTCCTAATTGATGGAGAAAGGTCTGGTGGCAAGAAAAGCTGCTTCTAGGAGGTTGTCAAGTGTTTTCGCTCGACGATTCCATTCTTGGGTGGTTGGTTTGGCCCTTGTTCCTGTAACTCGAATCCTAGCCTGGTATATCCCATTTTAATTTTACACCATTGTGAACCTTACTCCTTTTTTACTCTCTAATCGAGGTTTTCGGCGTTGAAAAATCTTTGTAAACTAAATCACACGTGTATATGTTGACATTTAAGAGATATACATTCAAGAAAATCCAGGGCAATGGTAATATATATGCAGATTAGACACCAAAAAAAAATCACTCAACAAATGGCTACAGTTTAAGGAATTTGTTTAGTGACGGCATCAGATTCCTAATTGATGGAGAAAGGTCTGGTGGCAAGAAAAGATGCTTCTAGGAGGTTGTCAAGTGTTTTCGCTCGACGATTCCATTCTTGGGTGGTTGGTTTGGCCCTTGGTCCTGTAACTCGAATCCTAGCCTGGTATATCCCATTTTAATTTTACACCATTGTGAACCTTACCCCTTTTTTACTCTCTGATCGAGGTTCTCGGCATTGAAAAATCTTTGTAAACTAAATCACACGTGTATATGTCGATATTTAAGAGATATACAATCAAGAAAATCAAGGGCAATGGTGGTATATACGTGGATTAGACACCAAAAAAATACTCAACAAATGGCTACAATTTAAGGAATATGTTTAGTGACGGCATCAGATTCCTAATTGATGGAGAAAGGTTTGGTGGCAAGAAAAGCTGCTTCTAGAACGTTGTCAAGTGTTTTCGCTCGACGATTCCATTCTTGGGTGGTTGGTTTGGCCCTTGTACCTGTAACTCGAATGCTATCCCGGTATATCCCATTATAATTTTACACCATTGTGAACCTTACGCCTTTTTTACTCTCTGATAGAGGTTCTCGGCATTGAAAAATCTTCGTCAACTAAATCACACGTGTATATGTTGATATTTAAGAGATATATACAATCAAGAAAATCAAGGGCAATGGTGATATATATGCGGATTAGAGACAAAAAAAACACTCAACAAGTGGCTATAAATTAAGGAATGTGTTTAGTGACGGCTTCGGATTCCTAATTGATGGAGAAAGGTCTGGTGGTAAGAAAAGCTGCTTTTAGGAGGTTGTCAAGTGTTTTCGCTCGACGATTCCGTTCTTGGGTGGTTGGTTTGGCCCTTGTTCCTGTAACTCGAATCCTAGCCCGGTATATCCCATTTTAATTTTACACCATTGTGAACCTTACTCCTTTTTTACTCTCTAATCGAGGTTCTCGGCATTGAAAAATCTTCGTAAACTAAATCACACGTGTATATGTTGACATTTAAGAGATATACATTCAAGAAAATCCAGGGCAATGGTAATATATATGCAGATTAGACACCAAAAAAAAAATCACTCAACAAATGGCTACAGTTTAAGGAATGTGTTTAGTGACGGCAACAGATTCCTAATTGATGAAGAAAGGTCTGGTAGCAAGAAAAACTGCTTCTAGTCCAACAGCGTTGAAGCCCAATCTAGTCCAACAGCGTTGGATTGGTCTTTGGATATTAAACGAGTTTGGGCTGCGAAGACTTATGAAGACTGAATGGAATTCGAGTTTGTTAAAGCCCAATCTAGTCCAAGTTTGTATCAAGTTTAAGTCTATCTAGTTTAGCCCGAATTGTAAACAGAATTCGTATGGGCTGAGCCCAATTCGAATTGTATGGTTGTGTGTATATAAACAACCTTTACCTAGAGTTTTAGGGTTAGACTTTTGGAGACTTTTAGGCAATTGAGAGAGAGAGTTCGAATACACAGATCATTGGCTGTAAGTTCGTGGAGATCTTTAGTGATTGTAAACGTTTACGTTGGATAATCATAGAAGATCAGTTGGTAAACCGTCTTGTGTTCTTGTTTCTGTTTGATAGGTTTATCAAGGGGATTCCGCACCCTTGGTAGATTGTCAGTTTTGTTACGATCCACGGGATAGGGACCTACAATTGGTATCAGAGCGTTTGCTCTTGTGTACGGTTCAAAACTGATATTACAGATTCAAGGATTTTGTTCGTGTTTGAAGATTTTCGGATTTTGTGTGAAGAACAGTGAAGAACATCGAAGAACAGTAAAAAATTGTGAGTGTTAATGCAGAGTGGATGCTGTGAAGACTTATTGAGAATGCTGAATCACAACTTGGGAGATTTGGTGATTGGATACATCAGCTTAGGGGGAGTCTGTTGCTGACAGAGTTCATGTTGAAGCTGACGCTATCCAAAGACCAAAGACTGTGATATTCTGAAGACTAAAGTTTCCTTTGCAAGCTATTGTCAAGGGGGAGTTTGTTGGTGCATTTTATGTGACAACAGCGTTGGATTGGTCTTTGGATATTAAACGAGTTTGGGCTGTGAAGACTTATGAAGACTGAATGGAATTCGAGTTTGTTGAAGCCCAATCTAGTCCAAGTTTGTATCAAGTTTAAGTCTATCTAGTTTAGCCCGAATTGTAAACAGAATTCGTATGGGCTGAGCCCAATTCGAATTGTATGGTTGTGTGTATATAAACAACCTTTACCTAGAGTTTTAGGGTTAGACTTTTGGAGACTTTTAGGCAATTGAGAGAGAGAGAGTTCGAATACACAAATCATTGGCTGTGAGTTCGTGGAGATCTTTAGTGATTGTAAACGTTTACGTTGGATAATCATAGAAGATCAGTTGGTAAACCGTCTTGTGTTCTTGTTTCTGTTTGATAGGTTTATCAAGGGGATTCCGTACCCTTGGTAGATTGTCAGTTTTGTTACGATCCACGGGATAGGGACCTACAATTGGTATCAGAGCGTTTGCTCTTGTGTACGGTTCAAAACTGATATTACAGATTCAAGGATTTTGTTCGTGTTTGAAGATTTTCGGATTTTGTGTGAAGAACAGTGAAGAACATCGAAGAAAAGTAAAAAATTGTGAGTGTTTGATTCGTTTTGGTTACTGATCTGATTTGTTTGCTTGTTTTTAGGAGTTTCAGTTGGAAAGTTATCAATCAGAGGATTCGTTGGTGTGAAAAGTGCTGATTTTTCGGGATTTATTATTGGAAGATTGCTGGTCTTACTGGTCTCGACTGGAAGTAGTGGTCTCGACTAGTCCTGTTTTCACTCGAAACGGTGGTCTCGACTCGAAAAGAAGGTCTAGACTCGAAACAGTGGTCTCGACTAGTGCGTATTTGACTCGAAACAGTGGTCTCGACTCGAAACAATAGTCTCGACTGGTGCGTATTTGACTCGAAACGGAGGTCTCGACTCGGAACATTAGTCTCGACTCAAAACAGTAGTCTCGAGTGGACTGGGTGGTCTCGACTGGACTGAGTAGTTACAAGATTGAAAGTGGTGGAATTTTTCTAGACAATCGTAAGAAAAATCTAACTGTTTTGTGATTAGAAAACTATCCGTAACTCATCTGGACAAACCGTTTGGACCGTTGGACTCGTTTGATTTTTAGGACAAAAAAAAAACATTAGAATATGTCTAGTTTGAATGAGCTGTTGAGAATACCGAAAAAGGCATTCGACGTTATATATCATTAGAATCGTATTTTCAAGACGAATCTAACGATATAAGTTTGTAAAAATAGTTTTAGAAAATTTTTTTGAACGGTTTTATCAGTCTGTTTCGTTAAAAATGTCGAACATGTCTAGTTTGAATGAGCTGTTGAGAATGGAGCATGAGGTTGGGACTACCAACAAACCGCCTAAGATGATGAAGGTGGAGAATTATTTGACTTGGAAGGATCGTTTCCAATCCTTCATTGAATATCAAGACATGCGCATGTGGATATGTATTGAAGATGGGTACACAAACCCTACTCACGACTTTGAGGGCAGACCACGTAGAACATCCTATGTGAACATGGAAGAGAATGATAAAAAGATGTATGAGGCAGAAAAGAGAGCATTGGCTGCAATTAAAATGTCGTTACCTGATAGCATCAAGCATACATTCACAAAGTACACAAATTCAAAAGATATGTGGGATGCATTAGAAAAACGATATGCAGGAAATGCAGATGTTAAGAAAAACAAGATTGATCTACTGAAGAAGCAGTTTGCTATTTTTAAGCACATGAAGCATGAGTCACTTGAGGACATCATCACTCGTTACTATCATTTGATGTCTGAAATGGAAAACTATAAGATTGATTGCTATACTGATGTAGAAAAGAATGACAAGCTGCTCGATGCCTTACCTACCAAGTGGGATATTTACACTCTCTTGATTAAGGGAGAGGCAGATTATGAGACAAAGGAGCTGGAAGAAGTAGTTGGCAAGCTGAGAGCTTATGAGCTCAGTATGAAGAAGAAAGATACTGGATATGATCAGGTTCAAGATCCAACGATTTACAATGGGCTTACGTCTTCTTCATCTCACAACGCTTCTAGCAACTCTGCTACTGCGTTTCTGTCGTGTGAAAATGAGCAGGTCACAGTGAATGAGGATAGTGATGTGTGTTTTGTAGCTGCTTCAGGAGGATCAACATGAGCCAAGAAAACATCAGCTTCTACGCAGAGTAGTGGTGTTAAGTCAATGGCAATGAGTGTGAAGTCTGCTGAAGAGCATCTTGCTCTACTCGCTTCATTTGTTGCTTCCTATGAGAACTACATTCAGGGGAAGATATCTGATCCTGCCACGTTGGACGAAGATTATGATCAGATTGTCCCTGATGACTTGGAAGAGATGGATTTGCAATGGCAAATGGCCATGATTTGTAGGGAGAAGTGTTGGTTTTGACAAGACCAAAGTGAGGTGTTTTAACTGTCAGAGTTATGGGCATTTCGCTAGGGAATTTCAAAAACAAAAGCAAGAGACTTCGAGTCAGAATTCAAATAACAGAAATGTGTCAAACAATTCTAGCTCAAAGGCTTTGGTCTCTACAGCACAAGAAGGTTCTTATGATTGGAGTATTCGTCTAGAAGACAATGGGAATGCCACTCAGGCATTCATGGCAGAGATAACTCCAGTTGATGATGGTGAAGCTACAGTAGATGATGCTTAGGTTGAGAAGAATAATGAAGCTGAGGTAGATAATGCTGATCAGACAACAGATGCTGAAAAAGAAAAACCAAAGTCTGAGCATGAAAGGTCTGAGCATGAAAGTGAAGATGAAGCAAAAGATGAAATCATCAAAAGAATGGGAGCTCAACTTGCTGCTCTTATGGCCAACTCAGACAAATCGACAGGAGAGGTAAGTAACTCTACTACTTCTGTTTGTTTAAAGTGTCGTGAATTACAGGGTGAAGTTGACAGGTTGTCCACACAAAACCAAAGTCTGGTGGGCGAGATGTCTACCATAAAAGAAGCAAATTTTTTTGCTAAAAGAAATGAATCATCATACTTGAAGAAGATAAAAGGTTATGAAAGTAAAATTGAAGTTGTAACCTGCAAATTAAATGAAAAACTTTAAGTGATAGACTTAGCTCATGAAATGATGGCAGAGAAAACAAAAGAGATTTCTGAAAAATGCAAAGAGTTGTCAGATGCACAACTCAAAATTGTTGAACTTGAAAAGAAATTAGGTCAATTCAGGGACTCTACTTTTGTTATGAAACATATGATGGGTGGCTTGAAGAAAAGTAATGACAAAACAAGTGTGGGATTTCATGGTTTCAATGAAGTTCCACCTCCTGTTAGTCATGACTATTCTTTCTTGCCTGATGAAGATGATCTCATGGACTTTGGGTCAACATCACCAAGTAGTTCCACATCAAGTCAAGGAAATGTGTTTGTGAGTGCTGACGCTAAGAAGGATAATAACAGCAAACCTGTTTTGAAAAAGAACACATCACATCCTAAAAATAACAATCCAACTTTTGTTAAAAAGGTTAATTTTGTTCAAGGAAGTGACATGAAAAACGAAACAGCTGTTATTGAAAATGAATCAAATATAGAGTTTGCTAAAAACAAGAACATAGAAAATTCTGAAACTAAGCAAACTGAACTAAATCCTTCTAAGGCATCATCAGAAGAAAAACCCGAATCTAGTTCAAAGGCTTCAGAAAAGAAGTCTTCGAAAAAGAGATCGTGCTTCAAATGTCACACCAAGGGACATGTAGATAGCTGCTGTCCTAACAAAAAGAATGAAGCACAAGTGAGTGAGACAAAGAGCGATAAATCACCTGAGAAGAAAGGTGATAATGAGGAGAAAGTTGCAAATTCTCCAAAGAAATCTGCTCCTAAGCAACCAGAGGGTGTTGCTGTTGGTGTAGATAAGGCTGGAACAGGAACTCCACAAGTTCCACGTTTTCAAAGAAATCAACCAAGATTTCAGCCTAGATCTCCACCAGGCAAATTTGACAGACCTAGAAGCAGTTCACCTAGAATGAACAATTATAATGCTAATAATTTCAGAAGTCAAGGTCAATATCAAAATCGATACCAAAATGATGGTGGTCGAATTTTTTATAACAATGGCTTTAGAAATTACAATAATAATGCTTCTTGGAATCAAAATTCGAGGTACCAAAATCAAAGTTTCCAAAGGTCAAATAGTCCAAACAGATTTAGGAACCCTCAGGACCAAAGACCTAGTGGAAATCAAAATCAAATTTCATCAACAGGTCTGAGATCCAAGACTCCTGTTAGGAGTAATGGATATTGGATGGATGTTCAAATAGTTGGTGAATTTGGACGACCCAAGACCATTAAGGCTTGGGTCCCCCAATCTAACTAATTTCTTGGTTGGTGTGTGCAGGAGCTGCTAAGGAGGATTATCAACTTGTGGTATGTTGATAGTGGCTGCTCCAGGCACATGATGGGGGATGCGAGATTGTTGACTGAGTTTGAAGATTATGATGGTGGAAATGTGAATTTTGCGGGAGCTAAAGGTGGTAGAATTACAGGTCGAGGAAACGTGACAAATGGGAAGATCACACTGGACAAAGTGAACTATGTGGAGCAACTTAAACACAATCTGATGAGCGTGTCACAAGTCTGCGACAAGGGTCACTCGGTCCATTTTACCAAGAATGAAGCATTAGTGTTGAAACCAGGTTTGAAGATTCCAGACGATTGGATAGTGATGCGAGCGCCAAGGAGAAATGATACTTATGTCATGGACATGGGTGCTAAGGATCCAACTGCTGTAGTGGCGTGTTTACTATCAAAAGCATCTGAAGCTGAATCGATGTTGTGGCACAGACGCATGGCCCATATTCACTATCGAAAAATGAATTACCTTGTTAAAAATGAGCTAGTGAAAGGGGTTCCAATGCAGAGGTTTCAAGTGGAAGATAAATGTCTTCCATGTCAAAAGGGAAAACAACACAAGAAACCTCATAAGTCTAAAACAGTAAATTCCATAGATGCCCCTTATGAATTACTTCACATGGATTTATTCGGTCCAGTGAACGTGAGGAGCATAGGTGGAAAGTACTATTGTTTAGTTGTTACAGATGATTACTCACGTTATTCATGGGTTTTCTTTTTAGGTACAAAAGATGAGACAGCAGAGATGTTGATAGATCTTTTTTACGAAATTGGAAAACGTCCATGATGCAAGGATCAAGAGGATAAGGAGTGATAATGGCACGGAGTTCAAGAATCGGATTCTGGATCTCTACTGTCTTCGAAACGGAATTGAACATCAATATTCTGCTCCTTATACTCCTCAACAGAATGGAGTCGCCGAGAGGAAAAATAGGACGTTGATTGAAGCCGCTAGGACGATGCTTTCAGATTCAAAGCTACCAGTTCTTTTCTGGGGAGAAGCTGTTAATACAGCTTGCTACGTCCTAAACAAAGTTTTGACTGTTAAACGTTTTAACAAGAAACCAAACTTAGAAGGCTTTGAACCATTTGGATTACCCTGCACCATTGTGCGAAATAAAGATAAAAAAAAATTCGGTGAGGTGGCTGACGAAGGCTACTTTCTAGGTTACGTACCTGGCGCACCGAATAAAAGGGTTTTTAATCTAAAAACTGGTAAAATTGAGGTTGTTTACAATGTTGAAATTATTACATACAAACCTCAACAATCAACGAGTGGTCCAGCTATATTATATGATTATGAAAGCACTTTTAAATCATTTAATATTCCTGAGTTTTCTGATGCAGATGAATCTCAGCTGATTCAAACAGTGATTGGTGGAGACGATGAAGGCGAGTTCATGCCTAGATCGAATGTTGATATGACAGATGCTGGGGAAACTTCCCAAGGTGCTGCTGATCCTGATTCAAGTGATAGTGACTCTGAACCCATTGAGGGGGAGGATTTCATTAATCCGTTTGCGAATCAGAATATTCAGGGGGAGATTGGATCAAACCTGGGTGATAATCTTGAAGTTGATACCGTTGCTACTACACGAGCAAATAGGAATCATCCAGTTGACATGATACTTGGAGATCCTAATGCAGGTGTTCAGACGAGAAGAAGCATAGCAGCGAATTCTGGTTTATTTGTGTCGATTGAGAAGACTGGGATTGTGAACGAGTGCTTGTATAGTTGCTTTATTTCTCAAGAGGAGCCGAAGAACATTCATATGGCTCTTAAAGACAATTCATGGGTTGAAGCTATGCAAGAGGAATTGGCCCAGTTTGCGAAGTTGAAGGTTTGGGAGTTAGTGGACCTTCCTAAAGGTGAAAAAGAGATAGGCACTAATTGGGTGTTTAAGTGCAAGAAGGATGACAGAGGGATAGTGACGCGAAACAAGGCTCGATTGGTGGTTAAAGGTTTCAATCAGCAGGAAGGGATTGATTACAATGAAGTGTTTGCACCAGTGGCAAGGTTGGAGGCAATTCGTTTGTTTCTGGCTTTCGCTTCATTCATGGGCTTTAAAGTTTTCCAACTAGACGTGAAAAGTGCATTTCTTTACGAAAAAGTCCAAGAAGTGGTGTATGTCTCACAACCAGATGGGTTCGTTGATCCAGACTATCCAGATCGAGTTTACAAACTTGATAAGGCTTTGTATGGGTTACATCAAGCTCCCAGGGCGTGGTACAAGACACTGTCTACACATCTGATCAAGAACGGTTTTGAAAGAGGTCAGATTGACAGTACACTGTTCATAAAGAGGAAGAAGGAAGATTTTCTGCTGGTACAGGTATACGTGGATGACATCATCTTTGGGTCATCTGATGAGAACATGTGTAAGGAGTTTGAACAGGTGATGAAGAGCAAGTTTGAAATGAGCGCTATGGGTGAGCTGTCTTACTTTCTGGGATTACAAGTTGAACAGAAGGAGGATGGGATGTTTATTCATCAAACGAAGTATGTGTATGACATTTTGGATCGGTTCAAAATGAATGATTGCTCTACTTTCAACACACCCATTTGTGAAAATCACAATCTAGGCCCAGATCATGAAAGTACTGAAGATGTTGATCCTACTCAATACAGGGCGATGATTGGTTCTCTAATGTACTTGACTGCTTCAAGACCTGACATCATGTTTGCCGTATGCTTGTGTGCCAGATATCAAGCGAATCCAAAGGAGTCTCACATGAAAGCAGTGAAGCGTATTCTTCGCTACTTGAAGGGGAAACCTAAACTTGGGTTGTGGTATCCAGCTGATAGTGATTTGAGGTTCGTTGCTTACACTGATTCAGACTTTGGAGGATGCAAATCAAACAGAAAGTCTACAACAGGTGGTTGTCAGTTCTTAGGAGGCAGGATCGTGTCTTGGCAATGCAAGAAGCAATCCTGTGTGTCTACATCTACGTGTGAAGCTGAATATATTGCTGCGGGTAGCTGTTGCTCTCAGGTTCTCTGGATTCAACAGTAGATGCGCGATTACGGTTTGGATTTCACTCGTACTCCTATTATGATAGATAATAATGCCACTATATCAATCACAAATAATCCCGTAAAGCACAGTAGAACTAAACATATTGACATACGTCATCACTTTATACGGGATTGTGCTGAAAAACAAGTAATTGAATTACATCGAGTCGACACAGAAGATAACCTTGCTGATCTTTACACTAAAGCTTTTGATCGAGCTCGCTTTGAACACTTAGTCGAACTCAATGGGATGAGGAATCCTGAATAACTGGTTTTTCATAAGAATTTTGTAAATAGTTTACTGTTTTTCTTAAAAATCAAAAATACAAAAACATTAAAAAATAAAAAACATAAAAAAAATAGAAAATAAAAAATGAGTTATCACTGTGTGAAAAAGAAGAAATGATAGTACATCAGCAAGTTAGACTGTCACACTGAAACTGAAATTAAATTGCTTAAGTGTGATAGCAGCTTCATTATATGATGTACCAGTAGGCGAAAAGCATGAAATAACCAACTTACCAATGTGATATAAACCTAAATAAACTGATTCTGAGTGGGGAACACATCAGTGGTGTATGGTTTAATGACCTTAAATCTTGCGTTGATAGATTGCCAAAATCTGAAGTTTTGGGTCTTTATACTGTTATTTCATCTGGGGATATCTTGGCTGTCCTTCTGTTCAGAACTAAAATTGTACATGACCTCAGGAAAGAAAGTCACTTGGAATTGTCTCATTTCTATTTGAATGTCTGTATGTTGTCCCGATACACACAATTTTGATCTGATTCTGAAATCTTCTCTGAAAAAAATCGTGTACCTCCTCTGCTGCATCCAGATATATGCTGACCTGGAGGTGCTAGGCAACGACAGCTTCTACTGCATCCAGATACATGCTGACCTAGCTGTACGTTGTCGCGCTATAGATCTAATACACCCGAAAGAGGCCCTCAAGTGCCCAAAAGAAACCCAAGAAACCTATATCAAACTGAGAAAAACTCATTTGATCTGTATATTATACCATCTCTGCTAAAGATCTATTCTGTTCTCTTCTCAACCTATTCCCAGTTAAGATTTCAGAAATCTGGATTGGACTTGTGAAATATGTGGTAGGGAAGATACTTGCATGATAGAGTGTGCTGTTTATATTTCCAGGATTTGATTAGTATTTATTTGGGTGTTCATTGTTAAGCAATCAAAACATGATAAAACAGATTATATACAGACCTAGACATTGTCAGGATATCTTCAAGGATAACATCAGTATACTCACCTACTACGATGAATCTTTGTGCATACCTTGATCGAGGGGGTATATCCTGAAGTGGGACACGCTAGTATATCAGTAATTAATATTACCTTAACGTATCGTACGATAATGGTACTTGAAATGTTCATGCATTTTGTTTAAGAGGACAAACATACTGGTAATCGTCTTGGACTGCTTTTCATGAAAAATTAAATAAAGAATTATCTAATAGTGTGAAAACAGTTTGATTGTGCTGATATGATCTTCTTACCAGTGATTCTCACAAAAATAGAGTGTTTATTGCCTTTGTATTTACTTGCTTTCAGAAAAATATAAAAATCCAAAAATAGTGTCTTTTTCTGTTTAAAATTCTTAATGTACGAAAAACTGTTATTCTTGGAGGAATTGTTACTGATAGGGGGAGACGGTGTTAGAAAGTGGGTTCAAAATTTTAAATCATGCAGGTTATAAGGTGTTTGATTAAAAATTGTTGCGTGTTGGTGCTTAACTTGAAAATGCTTAATCTGATACAGTTTAACTATCTCTTGAATAATAATAATTCTTTAACTATGTTCAAAATTCTTATGGTTTCTCGAGATGTTTGTTTTATAGGATACAGATTGAAGCAGTTTGTTGATGAGAAGTTGCTTTGAAGAGATGAGGAGTTTGTTGCTGCTTGGTAGAATCCTCCTTCTACAATGCAGAGTGGATGCTGTGAAGACTTATTGAGAATGCTGAATCACAACTTGGGAGATTTGGTGATTGGATACATCAGCTTAGGGGGAGTATGTTGCTGACAGAGTTCATGTTGAAGCTGACGCTATCCAAAGACCAAAGACTGTGATATTCTGAAGACTAAAGTTTCCTTTGCAAGCTATTGTCAAGGGGGAGTTTGTTGGTGCATTTTATGTGACAACAGCGTTGGATTGGTCTTTGGATATTAAACGAGTTTGGGCTGCGAAGACTTATGAAGACTGAATGGAATTCGAGTTTGTTGAAGCCCAATCTAGTCCAAGTTTGTATCAAGTTTAAGTCTATCTAGTTTAGCCCGAATTCTAAACAAAATTCGTATGGGCTGAGCCCAATTCGAATTGTATGGTTATGTGTATATAAACAACCTTTACCTAGAGTTTTAGGGTTAGAATTTTGGAGACTTTTAGGAAATTGAGAGAGAGAGTTCGAATACACAGATCATTGGCTGTGAGTTCGTGGAGATCTTTAGTGATTGTAAACGTTTACATTGGATAATCATAGAAGATCAGTTGGTAAACCGTCTTGTGTTCTTGTTTCTGTTTGATAGGTTTATCAAGGGGATTCCGCACCCTTGGTAGATTGTCAGTTTTGTTACGATCCACGGGATAGGGACCTACAACAATGGTGATATATATGCGGATTTGACACCAAAAAAAATCATTCAACAAATGGCTACAATTTAAGGAATGTGTTTAGTGACGGCATCAGATTCCTAATTGATGGAGAAAGGTCTGGTGGCAAGAAAAGCTGCTTCTAGGAGGTTGTCAAGTGTTTTCGCTCGACGATTCCATTCTTGGGTGGTTGGTTTGGCCCTTGTTCCTGTAACTCGAATCCTAGCCCCGAATATCCCATTTTAATTTTACACCATTGTGAACCTTACGCCTTTTTTACTCTCTGATAGAGGTTCTCGGCATTGAAAAATATTGGTAAACTAAATCACACGTGTATACGTTGACATTTAAGAGATATACATTCAAGAAAATCAAGGGCAATGGTGATATATATGCGGATTAGACACCAAAAAAAATCATTCAACAAATGGCTACAATTTAAGGAATGTGTTTAGTGACGGCATCAGATTCCTAATTGATGGAGAAAGTTCTGGTGGCAAGAAACACTGCTTCTAGGAGGTTGTCAAGTGTTTTCGCTCGACGATTCCATTCTTGGGTGGTTGGTTTGGCCCTTGTTCCTGTAACTCGAATCCTAGCCCGGTATATCCCATTTTAATTTTACACCATTGTGAACCTTACGCCTTTTTTACTCTCTGATTGAGGTTCTCGGCATTGAAAAATCTTCGTAAACTAAATCACACGTGTATATGTCAATTTTTAAGAGATATACAATCAAGAAAATCAAGGGCAATGGTGGTATATATGTGGATTAGACACCAAAAAAAAAAAACACTCATCAAATGGCTACAATTTATGGAATATGTTTAGTGACGGCATCAGATTCCTATTTGATGGAGAAAGGTTTGGTGGCAAGAAAAGCTGCTTCTAGAATGTTGTCAAGTGTTTTCGCTCGACGATTCCATTCTTGGGTGGTTGGTTTGGCCCTTGTACCTGTAACTCGAATGCTATCACGGTATATCCCATTTTAATTTTACACCATTGTGAACCTTACGCCTTTTTTACTCTCTGATCGAGGTTCTCGGCATTGAAAAATCTTCGTAAACTAAATCACACGTGTATATGTTGATATTTAAGAGATATATACAATCAAGAAAATCAAGGGCAATGGTGATATATATGCGGATTAGACACCACAAAAAAAAACACTCAACAAATGGCTACAATTTAAGGAATGTGTTTAGTGACGGCATCGGATTCCTAATTGATGGAGAAAGGTCTGGTGGTAAGAAAAGCTGCTTTTAGGAGGTTGTCAAGTGTTTTCGCTCGACGATTCCATTCTTGCGTGGTTGGTTTGGCCCTTGTTCCTGTAACTCGAATCCTAACCCGGTATATCCCATTTTAATTTTACACCATTGTGAACCTTACTCCTTTTTTACTCTCTAATCGAGGTTCTCGGCATTGAAAAATCTTCGTAAACTAAATCACACGTGTATATGTTGACATTTAAGAGATATAAATTCAAGAAAATCAAGGGCAATGGTAATATATATGCGGATTAGACACCAAAAAAAAATCACTCAACAAATGGCTACAATTTAAGGAATGTGTTTAGTGACGGCATCAGATTCCTAATTGATGAAGAAAGGTCTGGTAGCAAGATAAGCTGCTTCTAGGAGGTTGTCAAGTGTTTTCACTCGACGATTCCATTTTTGGGTGGTTGGTTTGTCCCTTGTTCCTGTAACTCGAATCCTAGCCCGATATATCCCATTTTAATTTTACACCATTGTGAACCTTACTCCTTTTTTACTCTCTAATCGAGGTTCTCGGCATTGAAAAATCTTCGTAAACTAAATCACACGTGTATATGTTGACATTTAAGAGATATACATTCAAGAAAATCCAGGGCAATGGTAATATATATGCAGATTAGACACAAAAAAAAAATCACTCAACAAATGGCTACAATTTAAGGAATGTGTTTAGTGATGGCATCAGATTCCTAATTGATGAAGAAAGGTCTGGTAGCAAGAAAAGCGGCTTCTAGGAGGTTGTCAAGTGTTTTCACTCGACGATTCCATTCTTGGGTGGTTGGTTTGGCCGTTGTTCCTGTAACTCGAATCCTAGCCCTGTATATCCCATTTTAATTTTACACCATTGTGAACCTTAAGCCTTTTTTACTCTCTGATCGAGGTTCTCGGCATTGAAAAAATCTTCGTAAACTAAATCACACATGTATATGTTCACATTTAAGAGATATACAGTCAAGAAAATCAAGGGCAATGGTGATATATATGCGGATTAGACACCAAAAAAATCACTCAACAATTGGCTACAATTTAAGGAATGTGTTTAGTGACGGCATCAGATTCCTAATTGATGGAGAAATGTCTGGTGGCAAGAAAAGCTGCTTCTAGGAGGTTGTCAAGTGTTTTAACTCGATGATTCCATTCTTGGGTGGTTGGTTTGGCCCTTGTTCCTGTAACTCGAATCCTAGCCCGATATATCCCAATTTAATTTTACACCATTGTAAACCTTACGCCTTTTTTACACTCTGATAGAGGTTCTCGGCATTGAAAAATCTTGGTAAACTAAATCACATGTGTATATGTCAATTTTTAAGAGATATACAATCAAGAAAATCAAGGGCAATGGTGGTATATATGTGGATTAGACACCAAAAAAAACACTCAACAAATGGCTACAATTTATGGAATATGTTTAGTGACGGCATCAGATTCCTAATTCATGGAGAAACGTTTGGTGGCAAGAAAAGCTGCTTCTAGAATGTTGTCAAGTGTTTTCGCTCGACGATTCCATTCTTGGGTGGTTGGTTTGGCCCTTGTTCCTGTAACTCGAATCGTAGCCCGGTATATGCCATTTTAATTTTACACCATTGTGAACCTTACGCCTTTTTTACTCTCTGATCGAGGTTCTCGGCATTGAAAAATCTTCGTAAACTAAATCACACGTGTATATGTCAATTTTTAAGAGATATACAATCAAGAAAATCAAGGGCAATGGTGGTATATATGTGGATTAGACACCAAAAAAAAACACTCAACAAATGGCTACAATTTATGGAATATGTTTAGTGACGGCATCAGATTCCTAATTGATGGAGAAACGTTTGGTGGCAAGAAAAGCTGCTTCTAGAATGTTGTCAAGTGTTTTCGCTCGACGATTCCATTCTTGGGTGGTTGGTTTGGCCCTTTTACCTGTAACTCGAATGCTATCCCGGTATATCCCATTTTAATTTTACACCATTGTGAACCTTACGCCTTTTTTACTCTCTGATCGAGGTTCTCGGCATTGAAAAATCTTGGTAAACTAAATCACACGTGTATATGTTGATATTTAAGAGATATATACAATCAAGAAAATCAAGGGCAATGGTGATATATATGCGGATTAGACACCAAAAAAAACACTCAACAAATGGCTACAATTTAAGGAATGTGTTTAGTGACGGCATCGGATTCCTAATTGATGGAGAAAGGTCTGGTGGTAAGAAAAACTGCTTTTAGGAGGTTGTCAAGTGTTTTCGCTCGACGATTCCATTCTTGGGTGGTTGGTTTGGCCCTTGTTCCTGTAACTCGAATCCTAGCCCGGTATATCCCATTTTAATTTTACACCATTGTGAACCTTACTCATTTTTTACTCTCTAATCGAGGTTCTCGGCATTGAAAAATCTTCGTAAACTAAATCACACGTGTATATGTTGACATTTAAGAGATATACATTCAAGAAAATTAAGGGCAATGGTAATATATATGCGGATTAGACACCAAAAAAAAATCACTCAACAAATGGCTACAATTTAAGGAATGTGTTTAGTGACGGCATCAGATTCCTAATTGATGAAGAAAGGTCTGGTAGCAAAAAAAGCTGCTTCTAGGAGGTTGTCAAGTGTTTTCACTCGACGATTCCATTCTTGGGTGGTTGGTTTGGCCTTTGTTCCTGTAACTCGAATCCTAGCCCGGTATATCCCATTTTAATTTTACACCATTGTGAACCTTAAGCCTTTTTTACTCTCTGATCGAGGTTCTCGGCATTGAAAAATCTTCGTAAACTAAATCACACATGTATATGTTAACATTTAAGAGATATAAAGTCAAGAAAATCAAGGGCAATGGTGATATATATGCGGATTAGACACCAAAAAAAATCACTCAACAAATGGCTACAATTTAAGGAATGTGTTTAGTGACGGCATCAGATTCCTAATTGATGGTGAAATGTCTGGTGGCAAGAAAAGCTGCTTCTAGGAGGTTGTCAAGTGTTTTCAATCGACGATTCCATTCTTAGGTGGTTGGTTTGGCCCTTGTTCCTGTAACTCGAATCCTAGCCCGGTATATCCCATTTTAATTTTACACCATTGTGAACCTTACGCCTTTTTTACTCTCTGATCGAGGTTCTCGGCATTGAAAAATCTTCGTAAACTAAATCACACATGTATATGATAACATATAAGAGATATACAATCAAGAAAATCAAGGGCAATAGTGATATATATGCGGATTAGACACCAAAAAAATCACTCATAAATGGCTACAGTTTAAGGAATGTGTTTAGTGACGACATCAGATTCCTAATTGATAGAGAAAGGTCTGGTGGCAGGAAAAGCTGCTTCTAGGAGGTTGTCAAGTGTTTTCGCTTGACGATTCCATTCTTGGGAGGTTGGTTTGGCCCTTTTTCCTATTACTCGAATCCTAGCCCGGTATATCCCATTTTAATTTCACACCATTGTGAACCTTACGCCTTTTTTACTCTCTGATCGAGGTTCTCGACATTGAAAAATCTTCGTAAACTAAATTACACGTGTATATGTTGATATTTAAGAGATATACAGTCAAGAAAATCAAGGGCAATGGTGGTATATATGCGGATTAGACACAAAAAAAAAATCACTCAACAAATGGCTACAATTTAAGGAATGTGTTTAGTGACGGCTTCATATTCCTAATTGACAGAGAAAGGTCTGGTGGCAAGAAAAGCTGCTTCTAGATGGTTGTCAAGTGTTTTCGCTCGACAATTCCATTCTTGGGTGGTTGGTTTGGCCCTTGTTCTTTTAACTCAAATGCTAGCCCGGTATATCCCATTTTAATTTTACACCATTGTGAACCTTACGCCTTTTTTACGCTCTGATAGAGGTTCTCGGCATTGAAAAATATTCTTAAACTAAATCACACGTGTATATGTTGACATTTAAGAGATATACAGTCAAGAAAATCAAGGGCAATGGTGATATATATGCGGATTAGACACAAAAAAAAACACTCAACAAATGGCTACAATTTAAGGAATGTATTTAGTGACGGCATCAGATTCCTAATTGATGGAGAAAGGTCTGGTGGCAAGAAAAGCTGCCTCTAGGAGGTTGTCAAGTGTTTTCGCTCAATGATTCCATTCTTGGGTGGTTAATTTGGCCCTTGTTCCTGTAACTCGAATCCGAGCCCGGTATATCCCATTTTAATTTTACACCATTGTGAACCTTACGCCTTTTTTACTCTCTGATCGAGGTTCTCGGCTTTGAAAAATCTTCGTAAACTAAATCACACGTGTATATGTTGATATTTAAGAGATATATACAGTCAAGAAAATCAAGGGCAATGGTGATATATATGCGGATTAGACACAAAAAAAAAAAAAAAAAAAAACTCAACAAATGGCTACAATTTAAGGAATGTGTTTAGTGACGGCATCGGATTCCTAATTGATGAAGAAAGGTCTGGTGGTAAGAAAAGCTTCTTTTAGGAGGTTGTCAAGTGTTTTCGCTCGACGATTCCATTCTTGGGTGGTTGGTTTGGCCCTTGTTCCTGTAACTCGAATCCTAACCCGGTATATCCCATTTTAATTTTACGCCATTGTGAACCTTACTCCTTTTTTACTCTCTGATTGAGGTTCCCGGCATTGAAAAATCTTCGTAAACTAAATCACACGTGTATATGTTGACATTTAAGAGATATACATTCAAGAAAATCAAGGGCAATGGTGATATATATATGCGGATTAGAAACCAAAAAAAATCACTCAACAAATGGCTACAGTTTAAGGAATGTGTTTAGTGACGGCATTAGATTCCTAATTGATGAAGAAAGGTCTGGTAGCAAGAAAAGCTGCTTTTAGGAGGTTGTCAAGTGTTTTCGCTCGACGATTCCATTCTTGAGTGGTTGGTGTGGCCCTTGTTCCTGTAACTCGAATCCTAGCCCGGTATATCCCATTTTAATTTTACACCATTGTGAACCTTACGCCTTTTTTACTCTCTGATCGAGGTTCTCGGCATTGAAAAATCTTCGTAAACTAAATCACACATGTATATGTTAACATTTAAGAGATATACAGTCAAGAAAATCAAGTCCAGCGGTGATATATATGCGGATTAGACACCAAAAAAATCCCTCAACAAATGGCTACAATTTAAGGAATTTGTTTAGTGCCGGCATCAGATTCCTAATTGATGGAGAAAGGTCTGGTGGCAAGAAAAGCTGCTTTTAGTAGGTTGTCAAGTGTTTTCGCTCGACGATTCCATTCTTGGGTGGTTGGTTTGGCCCTTGTTCCTGTAACTCAAATCCTAGCCCGGTATATCCCATTTTAATTTTACACCATTGTGAACCTTACGCCTTTTTTACTCTCTAATCGAAGTTCTCGGCATTGAACAATCTTCGTAAACTAAATCACACGTGTATATGTCGATATTTAAGAGATATACAATCAAGAAAATCAAGGACAATGGTGGTATATATGCGGATTAGACACAAAAAAAAGACTCAACAAATGGCGACAATTTAAGGATTGTGTTTAGTGACGGCATCGGATTCCTAATTGATGGAGAAAGGTCTGTTGGTAAGAAAAGCTGCTTTTAGGAGGTTGTCAAGTGTTTTCGCTGGACGATTCCATTCTTGGGTGGTTGGTTTGGCCCGTGTTCCTGTAACTCGAATCCTAGCCCCGGTATATCCCATTTTAATTTTACACCATTGTGAACCTTACTCCTTTTTTACTCTCTAATCGAGGTTCTCGGCATTGAAAAATCTTCGTAAACTAAATCACACGTGTATATGTTGACATTTAAGAGATATACATTCAAGAAAATCAAGGGTAATGGTAATATATATGCGGAATAGACACCAAAAAAAAATCACCAACAAATGGCTACAATTTAAGGAATGTGTTTAGTGACGACATCAGATTCCTAATTGATGAAGAAAGGTCTGGTAGCAAGAAAAGCTGCTTCTAGGAGGTTGTCAAGTGTTTTCACACGACGATTCCATTCTTGGGTGGTTGGTTTGGCCCTTGTCCCTGTAACTCGAATCCTAGCCCGGTATATCCCATTTTAACTTTACACCATTGTGAACCTTAAGCCTTTTTTTACTCTCTGATCGAGGTTCTCGGCATTGAAAAATCTTCGTAAACTAAATCACACATGTATATGTTAACATTTAAGAGATATAAAGTTAAGAAAATCAAGGGCAATGGTGATATATATGCGGATTAGACACCAAAAAAAATCACTCAACAAATGGCTACAATTTAAGGAATGTGTTTAGTGACGGCATCAGATTCCTAATTGATGGAGAAATGTCTGGTGGCAAGAAAAGCTGCTTCTAGGAGGTTGTCAAGTGTTTTCACTCGACGATTCCATTCTTGGGTGGTTGGTTTGGCCCTTGTTCCTGTAACTCGAATCCTAGCCCGGTATATCCCATTTTAATTTTACACCATTGTGAACCTTACGACTTTTTTACTCTCTGATCGAGGTTCTCGGCATTGAAAAATCTTCGTAAACTAAATCACATGTGTATATGTTGATATTTAAGAGATATACAGTCAAGAAAATCAAGGGCAATGGTGATATATATGCGGATTAGACACAAAAAAACACTCAAAAAATGGCTACAATTTAAGGAATGTGTTTAGTGACGGCATCAGATTCCTAATTGATGGAGAAAGGTCTGGTGGCAAGAAAAACTACTTCTAGAATGTTGTCAAGTGTTTTCGCTCGACGATTCCATTCTTGGGTGGTTGGTTTGGCCCTTGTTCCTGTAACTCGAATGCTAGCCCGGTATATCCCATTTTCATTTTACACCATTGTGAACCTTACGCCTTTTTTACTCTCTGATAGAGATTCTCGGCATTGAAAAATCTTCTTAAACTAAATCACACGTGTATATGTTGATATTTAAGAGATATACAGTCAAGAAAATCAAGGGCAATGGTGATATATATATGCGGATTAGACACCAAAAAAAACACTCAACAAATGGCTACAATTTAATGAATGTGTTTAGTGACGGCATCAGATTCTTAATTGATGGAGAAAGGTCTGGTGGCAAAAAAAGCTGCTTCTAGGAGGTTGTCAAGTGATTTCGCTCGACGATTCCATTCTTGGGTGGTTGGTTTGGCCCTAGTTCCTGTAACTTGAATCCTAGCCCGGTATATCTCAATTTAATTTTACACCATTGAGAACCTTACGCCTTTTTTACTCTCTGATAGAGGTTCTCGGAATTGAAAAATCTTCGTAAACTAAATCACACGTGTATATGTTGACATTTAAGAGATATGCAGTCAAGAAAATCAAGGGCAATGGTGATATATATGCGGATTAGACACAAAAAAAAACACTCAACAAATGGCTACAATTTAAGGAATGTGTTTAGTGACGGCATCAGATTCCTAATTGATTGAGAAAGGTCTGGTGGCAAGAAAAGCTGCTTCTAGGAGGCTGTCAAGTGTTTTCGCTCGACGATTCCATTCTTGAGTGGTTGGTTTGGCCCTTGTTCCTGTAACTCGAATCCTGGCCCGATATATCCCATTTTAAGTTTACACCATTGTGAAGCTTACTCCTTTTTTACTCTCTGATTGAGGTTCTCGGCATTGAAAAATCTTCGTAAACTAAATCACATGTGTATATGTTGACATTTAATAGATATACAATCAAGAAAATCAAGGGCAATGGTGATATATATGCGGATTAGACACCAAAAAAAACACTCAACAAATGGCTGCAATTTAAGGAATGTGTTTAGTGACGGTATCAGATTCCTAATTGATGGAGAAAGGTCTGGTGGCAAAAAAGCTGCTTCTAGGAGGTTGTCAAGTGTTTTCGCTCGACGATTCCATTCTTGGGTGGTTGGTTTGGCCCTTGTTCCTGTAACTCGAATCCTAGCCCGATATATCCCATTTTAATTTTACACCGTTGTGAACCATACGCCTTTTTACTTTCTGATCGAGGTTCTCGGCATTGAAAAATCTTCGTAAACTAAATCACACGTGTATATGTCGATATTTAAGAGATATACTGTCAAGAAAATCAAGGGCAATGGTGATATATATGCGGATTAGACACCAAAAAAAACACTCAACAAATGGCTATAATTTAAGGAATGTGTTTAGTGACGGCATCAGATTCCTAATTGATGGAGAAAGGTCTGGTGGCAAGAAAAGCTGCTTCTAGGAGGTTATCAAGTGTTTTCGCTTGACGATTCCATTCTTGGGTGGTTGCTTTGGCCCTTGTTCCTGTAACTCGAATTCTAGCCCGGTATATCCCATTTTAATTTTACACCATTCTGAACCTTATGCCTTTTTACTCTCTAATCGAGGTTCTCGGCATTGAAAAATCTTCGTAAACTAAATCACACGTGTATATATTGACATTTAAGAGATATACAGTAAAGAAAATCAAGGGAAATGGTGATATATATGCGGATTTGACACAAAAAAAACACCCAACAAATGGCTACAATTGAAGGAATGTGTTTAGTGACGGCATCAGATTCCTAATTGATGGAGAAAAGTCTGGTAGCATGAAAAGCTGCTTCTAGGAGGTTGTCAAGTGTTTTCACTCGACGATTCCACTCTTGGGTGATTGGTTTGGCCCTTGTTCCTGTAACTCGAATCCTAGCCCGGTATATCCCATTTTAATTTTACACCATTGTGAACCTTATGACTTTTTTACTCTCTGATAGAGGTTCTCGGCATTGAAAAATCTTCGTAAACTAAATCACACGTGTATATTTTGACATTTAAGAGATATACAGTCAAGAAAATCAAGGGCAATCGTGATATATATGCGGATTAGACACACAAAAAATCACTCAACAAATGCCTACAATTTAAGGAAGGTGTTTAGTGACGGCATCAGATTCCTAATTGATGGAGAAAGGTCTGGTGGCAACAAAAGTTGCTTCTAGGAGGTTGTCAAGTGTTTTCGCTCGACGATTCCATTCTTGGGTGGTTGGTTTGGCCCTTGTTTCTGTAACTCGAATCCTAGCCCGGTATATCCCATTTTAATATTACACCATTGTGAACCTTACGCCTTTTTTACTCTCTGATCGAGGTTCTCGGCATTGAAAAATCTTCGTAAACTAAATCACACGTGTATATGTTGATATTTAAGAGATATACAGTCACGAAAATCAAGGGAAATGGTGATATATATGCGTATTAGACACCAAAAAAAAACACTCAACAAATGGCTACAATTTAATGTTGGTGCACAGAATGTCTGTTGACTACGTTTAGTTATGTCTTGGTCAAAGATATGTCAAGATAGGAGCTTAAAAGTCAAATTAGGGTTTAATGATGTTATTTCGCTTATATGTACATAGGTTAGGATAGTATTTCGCTTGTATGTACATATTGGCATGAGGTTTCGCTCATTAGGTCATAGAGGTTTCGCTTATATGGTTTAATGAGGTTTCGCTTTTGTGTCATGTCTTATAAGCGAAACCACAGGAACTATAAATAGTCATCAGGAGCGAAACTTAGTCATTCATGTCAGTACGTTGGAGCGGAACCTAGTCATTGCTTGTGTAACGAAACTCTGTCAAATTTGAATCAGAAAGCAATAAAAGAGAAGGAATTGAAAAGGAAAAGTTGTGTAACTTCATTTATGTTGATTCCGCCTTCGTATATGAAGATGAACGTCCTTGACTTATTTTTCAGGGTCACAAAACGGTCCAACAAGTGGTATCAGAGCTTCAGGACGAGGAGTTCATACTACTACAGCTGATTCGACAATATTCTCTCATTTCTACTCAGTTTCTCTCATACTTTTTCGATTTAAACTGGTTCCTACGGTTGAAATGGTCTGAAAATCGAGTATAACGTGTTAAATACAGTAATAACAAACCCTAGAAAGATTCAGGTTAAAATTCGGACTAAAACATGATGAAATTTGACTAAAATGTGATTTCGCTTTTTCGAACATACCTGTTTCGCTTATACAGACATAAGCTTGGTTTCGCTTATTTGGACACTACCTATTTCGCTTTTACGGACATTAGGGTTTCGTTCATAGGAACCTTATTTCGCTTATCTATCAAAACTTATTTCGCTTATATGTCAAGTATGGTTTCGCTCTTCTGACAAAGAGTGGTTTCGCTTATAGTGACATTATTAGTTTCGCTCGAGTGTACATTTTGTTGATTTTGCTTATTTGTCACATTGACTGATTTCGCTTATCAGTCACATTGACTGATTTCGCTTATAAAGACACATACTACTGATTTCGCTCATCAGTCATTGACTGATTTCGCTTTTGTATCATTAAAGCTGATTTCGCTTTTGTGTCACTATTTTGTTCAAAATCTCGAAAATTTTTCTAAGTGTTTGTTAATCTTGCAGGTACATTCAAGATGGATGACATATTCTTGAACCCGTTTAGCGACATGTACGCATTTGCTGGAATTTCGGGAGACGATACATCTACAAGCAAAGAGAATGAGAATCCACCGAATCCGAAGAAAAAGGAAGCTTGGGAATCGGAAAGTGCCTTCGGAACATTCAATAAACCTCTAAAACTAATGGCTATCGAGGAATACAGTCGGTGGTCAAGAAAGTTTGAAGATTGGTTGATGGCATTCGCATTTTCCAGCTGGAAGAGTTTGAAAAACTGTTATGTCAATGGAAACAAAAATGGTGAAACTCTAACATCAGCTGAGGAGATCGAGACGTTTGTAGCTGAACAAAAGTGTGTGGCTTTGTTGTTTCAGTCCGTCCGGGAAGACATAATCTCATTGATCGATTATTCAAATGCAAAAGATCTTTGGAAAAAGTTAGAAAAGAAATGTATAGGTAGTGAAGAAATCAAGAAAAACAAAATGAAACTACTTAGGAAAGAGTTTGATATGTTTGGGTGTTTAAAGAACTAGTCAGTTTGTAAAATGATAGAAAGGTTTGGTCATCTGAAGCTGGAATTAGCAAGACATGATATCAAATATTCTGAAGATGATCTTATCGACAAATTGTTCGATTCGTTGTCTGACGAGATGGATTGGAGATATTATGCGCTGATGCTGAAGAACACCATCAAGGCACCAGAAAAGTTGACATTAGATTTGTTGATTGAGAAACTCGAGAGTCACGAGCTGGAACTGAAGAAGACATACAAAGTCAATCACTCATCCTACCAACAGAATTTGGATTTGTATTATCCAAAGAGCATGATGCCAAAAGCAACCTCTCCAAAGACTGCTTTTTCTGCTGAGAATGTGTCCACAGCAAGCAAAGAAAGTCAAAGTGGTCAAAGCAGTGGAAGTCACAGTGGTTATCACAGTGGATCTTCATCATCTGGAAGTCATTCTGATGCAAAGAATCGTTTTCAATGCAACATCGCAATAGACTTGAAGAATGCTCAGACTTTTGATGAGGAGTCGGCCAAACAACAGATGATCTTTCTAGCATCTGTGTTGGAATCGTATGAAGGGTTAGTAGCAGGGAAGATAGGCAACACCAACCTGAAGAAAGAAGATTATGATCAGATTGATCCGGAGGAAATGGAGCTGATCGACATTCGTTGGTGTATGGCCAGTGCTGTTCGTCGAGCACAGCGTTTCATGGAAATTACCGGCAGGAAGACAATTGGTGGTCCATCTACCAAGCTGGGTTTCGACAAGTCGAAGGTGACATGCTTCAAGTGTAAGCAAAAGGGTCACTTCAAGCGAGAATGCAGAAACGCATATGCTGATGAGTCGGAGAACCCTTTCAGAGAAGATTACTACAAGAAGGCAATTTATCACCAGAATAAATCTGAGCTACCTAGATTGAAGCAGGTTGAAGACAACAGAGAGAAATCTAGAGCTCTTGCGGTGATTTATGATGATGAAGGTTATTATTGGAGTCAAGAGGTTCTACCGGAGGAAGATGCGGTTGGTTATGCGTTCATGGCAAAAACCGAACCTATTCCTTGGAAAGATAATCGCACTGAAGAGCAGAAGTATCAATACAGAAAAATGCTGAAAACAGAATAATTAGAATTTCTGGTATCTATCTGGAAGCGAGAAGAGCGAGAAGATGGGATCCGGACAGGGAGTGTTATCTTGATCCATATGGAAATATTGCAGTTGATGACAAAACTCTTGATCTGGAAGCCATAATAAAGGAGTTCAAAGATGAGGATGAGTATTGGCAGAATAAATGGTGGGGAACTGGAGATGAGAAAGAGAAAGAAGAGAAAGAGAGAAAGGAGAAAGAAGAGATAGAAAATTCAAAGAAAGTTGATACTGGGGTTATTGACACAACGCAGGAGTTGACTGCTGAGAACCTGGGAAAAATGGCTGACAAAGTGCTGGCTGCTAAGGCACTTGAAGTAGACTCTAACTCCGTGTCTGAGTCAAAAATCCAGGTCAGTTCAAACGTGTCAACAAATGCGTCAGGTAAGAAAATTGATGGAAATGCTGATTGCAAAAATTGCAACAAGGAGTGCAAATTTTGTAGCACAGTCACGTATCTCAATGGGAAGAAAGTTGATGATCTGACAGCAAAAGTCAGAAGCGTTGAGAATCAAATTCTTGATCGTGAAAAAAGAGTTAAAGCTTCAACTGAACGGATAAAAGAATTAACTAACCAAATTGAAAATGATAAAATTGATCATGAAAGAGTTAAAAAGGAAAATGAAAAGTTAATTCTTCAAAACCGTCAGATTTTTGAGAAGTTTGAAAAACTCAAAAGCACAATGAAAGATAATGATGATCGAAATGGTAAAACTTATAAAGAAAACGTTCAACTAAAAGCAGTGCTTAGAGTAAAAGAAGAATCAATCAACCAACAACTGGATGAAATCGCTAAATTGAAACTTAAATTTCAAGAGGCTAAAATTGGAAACGAGCGAATCCAGTTGAAGCTTAACAGTTACACCTCCGCAAGCTTTGTTTTGCAACACATTGTTCCCAAACCCATCGGGAAAAACAAAGCTGGCGAAGATGTTTATTTTGATGGAACCGGGGTGGGTTTTCATAAAGTTCCACCGTCGATTTTGGATAACTACACGAAAAAGCAATCTGGGTTGGTTGAAATTGAAGAAGAAAGTGAAATGAATCTTCCTGATTCAATTGATGTCACGTTCACATCTTCCAATGATGATAGTGTCCAAAATGATATTGTAAAAGGTGTTGTTGAAAATGTGCTAAAAATGGATAGTGACATTACTGAGGAAGATGGGTGTTTCTTGGACAAATACATTCCGAAACAAAAGTCCAAGAACAACTTAAATGAAGAATCAAATCTTGTCATGTACAAGATGTTGGGTTTAGATAAGTTGTTTTCGGATTCTGAGCTTCCGATTGAGAATGTTAAAATGAACAGATTGACAAATGTTTTCTAGTTGGTCGAAGTTGAGTTGTCAGAAGTGAACAATCTGAGTCAAACAAAGAGAAAAATGTGTTTTGAGAAAGATAAATCGTACTACAAGAAATCTGTTAATCCATCACATTTTTATAATAACAATCGAAATAACTGGTCGGGTGGTTATCAGGGTGGTAGGAATTATCAGAAAAGAAATGTTCCAAACAAGAGGTTTGATGAAAAGAAAAAGTTTGTGAACAGTTCGAGTTCACTTGCTGATGAAGAGAAAGAGATTTTTTCAAAATCGAATGAAGAGTTCTTTGAGAAAAGAGCTTCACAGTCTCAGTCTGAAGGCACAAGTCGAGTTGTTGATACTCGAACATGTTTCAGATGTAATCAAGTTGGTCACATTGCACGAAAGTGTATCAATGTGAAGCCTAAGACTGAAACTGTGAAGATTCAAAAGAAGAAAGTTGACGATAAGGGTAAAGCACCAATGGTTGTTGAGAAAAAGAGTGTGAAAAATGACAACATCAAAGTGAAAAATGAACCCGTAAAGAAAGTGGTAACTAAAAATGACAACTTTTACAAGCGGGTTGCATTATCTCAACATGTTTGGAAACCAAAAAGTGAGAAAAAGATTTCACCTTCTGAGGATTCAATTCAAATTGATTATGATGCAAATTTTCCACCTTTGAAGGCTGAAAACTTTAAAATTCAAATTGCGAGAGTCAAGGTTACACCTAAGGCTGATGGGGCCTTGGTGGACACCATGTTTGACTAAACAGTTTGAATTGTCGGAGCTTCCTTGATCGCGAAGCATGAATCGGCATCTTTATTAAAGTTTAAGTCAAAGTTTGTTATGTGCAGGAACTTCCAAAACTTGTATCCAGATGGATCATGGATAGTGGAGCTTCAAGACATATGACAGGGCATACTACGTTGCTGTATGATGTGAGAAATATCAATGGTGGTTACGTAGGTTTTACGGGTAATCAAGGAGGAAGGATTATAGGTGAAGGAACATTATCCAACGGGATTGTGACGTTTGAAAGAGCTAACTACATTGCTGAGCTGGAGAATAATCTGCTGAGTATCTCCCAGATCTGTGATAGGATGTATACTACTCACTTTACTGATAAAAAATGTTTGATCTTGAAACCAGGATTTGTTATCCCTGAAGAATGGATTATCATGCGGGCACCTAGAGTGAATGATTTATATGTGTTGGATATGAGTGTAGCAACTACAACAACAGGCCAAGCACATTGTTTTGTGTCCAGAGCAGCTGAGAAAGAATCGAGATTGTGGCACCGCTAGATGGGGCATATTCATCTTAGAAAAATGAATCACTTGGTGCACAATGATTTAGTTCTTGGAGTTCATGTCAAAGGTTTTCATCTGGAAGGGGAGTGCATTAGCTGTGTCAAAGGCAAGCAGAAGAAAAAGTCACACCCTACAAAGCAAGTCAATTCAGTTTCCAGACCATTAGAGAGACTACATATGGATCTGTTCGGTCCAGTAAACGTCAAAAGTATTACAGGGGATCTCTACTGTCTTGTGGTTACTGATGATTATTCCAGATTTTCGTGGGTTTCTTTCTTGAAGACGAAAGATGAAACGTTTAACAGTTTGATGGGGTTGTTTAAGAAAATTGAGAATCTGTACCAAAGGGGTATTACAAGAATCCGTAGTGACAATGGTACTGAATTTAAGAATAGTAAGATGGAAGAATTTTGTGATGAAAGAGGTATATTGCATGAGTTTAGTGCTCCGTACACTCCGCAGCAGAATGGAGTCGCATAACGCAAAAATCGGACACTAATCGAGACGGCTAGAACTATGCTCGCAGATTCAAAGTTACCGATAAATTTTTGGGCTGAAGCTGTTTCCGCCGCATGCTATATGCTCAACAGGGTTCTCACTGTCAAGAAGTTTAACAAAACATGCTTTGAGCTAATCAATAACCGCAAACCGAATTTGAAGTATCTAGAACCGTTCAGGTCACCCTGTACTGTTATAGAACCTTATGGAAAGTTTGGTCCGAAGTGCATTGCGGGAATATTTGTTGGTTATGCAAATCCGATGCGACGTGTCTTCGTACCAAGTGAGAAGCGGATTATTGAAGCTGCAAATGTTGAATGTCAAGGCTATACTATGCCACCGCAGAATCCTGGAGATTCATGGCGATATCATTATGACAAACTGTGGGATTCGTTTGACATGAGAGAAGAATCAAAGGATGATGAAGATTTCTTTGATGAGTTGGATATTTTGCGCGAATACGAGTCACAGCAAAGGTTCCCAGCTGAGTATTCATGGAGACCACGGGAAACTTCAAATGACGATGAAGCAGGTCCGAGTAATGCTGGTGAACATGATGATGTCCAACAGAATGAAGTTGCTCAGGATAATCAGTCGGATCAGAATGATAATCAAGAAGCTGAAAACATGCCAGTATTTGATCATGGTGATTCAGATTCTGAGGGGGAGCAAATTCAGATTTCAAGTCAAACAAACCAAGTTGGTGAACAAGATGCAGATCAGAATGTTACTAATCTGGAGGGCAATGTAGATGTTCCAAGCGAAGTAATGCCACGTACTCTTTCATATCATCCAGAGGAATTGATCATTGGAGAATTGCAGACAGGCGTTCGCACTCGAAGACAGATTGATAAAGGGCTTACATGTTTTTATACAAAAGTTGCTCCTTTGCAAACTGAATTCTTATTGAGTTGTTTTATCTCGCAAGTTGAGCTAAGAACTTACAAAGAGGCGCTTACTGAAGATTCTTGGGTCATTGCAATGTAGGAGGAACTTAGCCAATTTGAAAAGTTGGGAGTGTGGAAGTTAGTGGATTTGCCATATGGTCAGAGGAAGATAAACACAAAGTGGGTGTTCAAGTGCAAGAGAGAAGATAGAGGAGTTGTAGTTCGAAACAAAGCTCGACTCGTTGTTCAGGGCTTTAGTCAACAGGAGGGGATTGATTTTACAGAAGTCTATGCTCCTGTAGCACGACTAGAAGCGATCAGAATCTTCCTAGCATTTGCATCTTGGAAAAACTTCAAAGTATATCAGCTAGATGTAAAATCGGCGTTTCTTTATGGGAAGGTCAAAGAGGAGGTTTAAGTCGGTCAGCCACCGGGCTTTACTGACCCAATCCACAAAAAAAGGTCTACTTATTGGACAAAGCGCTGTATGGTTTACACCAGGCCCCGAGAGCTTGGTACGAGACTTTGTCTCAACACCTACTAGCCAACAAGTTCATTCATGGAAAAGTGGATGCCACTCTCTTCACTAAAGAGGTCTACAGTCATCTTCTGATAGTTCAGATTTATGTGGACGATATAATTTTTGGGTCAACAAATGAGAGTCTGTGCAAAGACTTTGAATCAGTGATGAAGCAAAAGTTCGAAATGTCATCAATGGGGGAAATGAAATTCTTTCATTCATCAGACAAAGTACGTTCATGGTATTCTAGAGAAATTTGGGATGTCAAGTTCTACTCCAGCTGCTACCCCATTGGCAACAAATCATGGGATTCACCCAGATCTCACCGGAGACAGGGCTGATGAAACATTCTACCGTTCCATGATAGGTTCTTTGATGTACCTAACTGCTTCATGTCCTGATATCATGTACCCAACGTGCCTCGCAGCAAGATTTCAATCTAACTCGAGAGCTTCGCATATGATCATTGTGAAGAGGATATTGCGCTACCTGAAAGGAACTCCTTCATTGGGGTTGTGATATCCTAGAAAAGGCGATTTTACGCTCGAAGGGTATTCCAATTCAGATTCCGGATGCTGCAAAGTCAATTCAAAATCAACAACTGCAGGATGCCAGTTTTTTGGAACTAGATTGGTTACCTGGCAGTGTAAGAAACAAACGTCTGTGGCGTTATCTACATGTGAAGCGGAGTACGTTTCTGCTAGCAGTTGCTGCTCTCAGATACTGTGGATACAGCAACAGATGCGCGACTACGGTTTGCAGTTTCTTAACACACCTCTTTTTGTTGATAATGAGGCCGCTATAAATATAACAAAGAATCCAATACATCACGCTAAAACTAAACACATCGAAATTCGTCATCACTTTATTCGTGATTTTTTCGAGAAAAAGTTGATACGAATTGAGAAAATCCACACTGACGAACAGAAAGCTGATTTACATACCAAAGCTTTTGATAAAAATCGGTTTAAATATTTGTTAAAACTGAATGGTATGAAGCTTCTTTCAGTGTCGGATGGCATAATTGGCGTTGATGAGAGTACTGTTGCGGATGAAGACGAGAAACAATCTGCAATGGTTTGTCGATTTTTTCGTTGTTTTGGTATTTAGGGGGAGTAGATAGATGTATATAGATATATTTTCAGATAATACAAAAAGAGAAAAAAATGCAAAAATACAAAAACATGATAAAATCTGAAAAAGAGCTTGTGTATATAGGGAAAATGATAGTACATCGGCTAGACAATTACAGTATGCTAAAGATTTGTAATGTTTAAATGAGTTAAACAGTCTCACTAATGATGTGTCGATAGGTTTTCACACATTTAGTAGATTTATTCGGGATATAAACCTAAAATTTCAAACTTGTGAAATTCGTGGGGAACACTACTTGGATATATAGGTAACCCCTGAAATCTCGTTTGAAAGGTCTCGTATTCTGATATACTAGGTTTTTATACTCAATGATGTCTGGGGTATTATTCCGGGACTTCTGCTGAATGGAAGTTCTGACCTAGTCCTTGGATAATACTTTGCTTGAAATGCTTGAAACATAGCATAAACCCTCAGCTGATTAGACAATAAAATTGATAATCATTGCTGTTGTAGCTAAAAGATCCTCTAAAGGGGACATACCGTAAAGTCGAAGCTGATATCTCTCTGCATATACGGAAGTATCGACCTGAGATCCCTCGGCCCTCGCATTACCTAATTTATGTACAGATATCATTGTAGTATACTCACCTGTAAGACTGAATATTGGGATTCTGGATACGGGAGTATATTCAAGAGGTGGGACACATGAATGAGCTAAGTTCATAATTCATCTAAATCGTGTCCTGAGTAAATTGAAATTTGTGTGAGAATTTAAGATGGATCAGTATATCGACAATCGAGGTGAATTGTTTAAGTCTGGGTATGAAATGAAGCTTAATGGTACTTGTAATTTGTCTGATAGCTGATATGATTCCCTGACACGCTCGCCAAAAATATGTTTGTAAATAGTTTACTTTGTTTATTTTCTTCAATTTAAGTTTTCTGTATTTCATTTCTTAGTTTAGAACACTTTATAAAATCCAAAAAGATTTTATTTCTGCTTTATTTTCCGACAAACCAAAGTGGAGAGTTGATTGTTGGATTCTCAGATGTTGAAGCAGATGTAGGAGATTCTGGACTGAAGAATGAGGAGAGTTTATCTTGATGGAGTTTGATTTATTGAAAAGTCAAAAACAAGTTCATTAGCTTGATACTTGTTATTTTCAGAAATTGTGTAAATTGTTGTTTTTCAAAATCAGTTTGATTCGTCAAATGATCAACCAAGGTCATTAAATTGGACTTGGTAGATTAATTGAGTAATCAGAGTCATTAATTTGCACCTGAATACTTGAGTGGATTGCTAAAGCTGATAGTTTGTGATTTATTGTTGAAAAGATAGTTTGTAATGATTGATGTTTGAGACACAGGTTTTGGACTTCATTATTCCTACGGAAGCTAAATGTCAAAGCTTGAACCAGATCAAGACCTCAGATTCTAGCATATTGAGAGGGGGAGTTTGTGAAAGGGGGAGTCTGGATCAATGATCAAAGGGAATGCTGAATGAAGCTAGGACAAGATTGTGAACCTGTGAAGATAGAGTGCTTATGATGAGAAGACAGAGAGTTGGAGAAAAGACCAAGACTGAAGACTCGGAGCTGAAGACTTCGTCAACATCCAAGGGGTAGTCTGTTGGTGCACAGAATGTCTGTTGACTACGTTTAGTTAAGTCTAGGTTAAAGATATGTCAAGATAGGAGCTTAAAAGTCAAATTGGGGTTTAATGATGTTATTTCGCTTATATGTACATAGGTTAGGATAGTATTTCGCTTGTATGTACATATTGGCATGAGGTTTCGCTCATTAGGTCATAGAGGTTTCGCTTATATGGTTTAATGAGGTTTCGCTTTTGTGTCATGTCTTATAAGCGAAACCACAGGAACTATAAATAGTCATCAGGAGCGAAACTTAGTCATTCATGTCAGTACGTTGAAGCGGAACCTAGTCATTGCTTGTGTAACGAAACTCTGTCAAATTTGAATCAGAAAGCAATAAAAAAGAAGGAATTGAAAAGGAAAAGCTGTGTTACTTCATTTATATTGATTCCGCCTTCGTATATGAAGATGAACGTCCTTGACTGATTTTTCAGGGTCACAAAACGGTCCAACATTTAAGGAATGTGTTTAGTGACGGCATCAGATTCCTAATTGATGGAGAAAGGTCTGGTGGTAAGAAAAGATGCTTCTAGGAGGTTATCAAGTGTTTTCGCTCGACAATTCCATTGTTGGGTGGTTGGGTTGGCCCTTGTTCCTGTAACACCAATCGTAGCCCGGTATATCTCATTTTAATTTTACACCATTGTGAACCTTACGCCTTTTTTACTCTCTGATCGAGGTTCTCGGCAATGAAAAATCTTCGTAAACTAAATCACACGTGTATATGTTGACATTTAAGAGATATACAGTCAAGAAAATCAAGGGCAACGGTGATATATATGCGGATTAGACACCAAAAAAAATGTCACACCCCCAAAATCCACCTGCGGAGTACTACCGCTTGGAGGCGTGACTGACCAGGATCCAGCCACCAATCATATTGAACAAGCATATAAGTAGTTATAAAAATCCACCCAATACAATTGGTGTTCAAACAAAACATAGATAAGTTGCAAGCGGAAGCATAAGTCTTAAATCAAAACATAAATTTAATTGTTTCAAAGTTTAACATGGCACACAGTCGTCCATGTCCCACAACGATCCTCCTCCATGCAAGCTCCAGCTTAAGAACCTAAGGACCTGCAAAGCATGTAGTAACGAGTCAACAACTAGTTGAGTGAGTTCACGGTTGGGTGTTCGTTTTAAGTTGTTTCGAAAACAGTCTCCTTTAGCTGGCATCCTGCCGTGGGGGTTACCCTATAGTTAAAAACGTGACTTGTTTATTCCCGGTTACTCTGGCAATCCTGCCGTGGGGGCTACCCCGTGTTAGTTATCTGGCATTTCGGCCGTGGGGGCTACCCCATGTATCTACTAGACTCGTTACCATATCGACTGCTGACTGTAGTCATGTTTATGTGCCCTGAAACTGTCAATGTCTATCATCATTGACGTGCCCCAGATCCATTAGTTCACGCCCGTCCTCTGCGGCACGGTGTGAGGTTTGTCAGACCTAAATAGCGCTATCTAACTAATGACCCGCTCGCCATTGGCCCGGCGATTAAGTCGATATAAAAAGGAGGGACTTCGTGATAGAGTTTTGGTCTAGTACGAGTTATCTGTCCGTGAGGACGAGGAATTACATTCCTGAACCTTTGCTGTCCTACCCAAGGAGGACGAGGAACCCAGTTCCTTAACCCCAATTCCCGACCCCTGGGAATCCCATGCTTTGTAGAGGGTGTGAACTCACCTTGGTTTGCTCGGTAGAAAACACAGAAAAGTCAAACAAGCAACGTTGAGGCTACTCACGCCCTATCATAGTTGTATCATACAATCAGGTTCGCATTCAAGTAGTGCACGTATGGGTTACACGTTTAATCATAGCAGATCAACAATGTTCACGTTCAACAGTAACATACAAGGTCTGTGCATTAGGCCCAAGAGTCCGGCCCAATCAAATAAGCCCATAATTTAACAAGTCCAACAGCGTGTACCCGCATATGATCCCGAGTCGCAACTAGGCGTTTGCGACTCGCAACCGGAGTCGCAACCATGGTTTCGGTCCATGCTGTTTTGGTTACGAGTCGCAACTGGACTCGCAACGGTGGTTTCGAGTCACAAGGTTTGTGTGCTGATCCGGTGTGGTTTCGAGTCGCAACCGGGTGTTTGCGACTCGCAACTGATGTCGCAATCGGGAGATTTCGACTCGTTGTGCTTGGTTTCGAGTCGCAACCGATGGTTACGAGTGGACAAGGGCTGATTCGGAACAGTGTACTATCCACTTAACATTCTGATTTCATGCAGTTTGTACTAACCAACCAAAATCCTTAAACATGTTTCTTGTCTAGCAATTTACTAAAAATGGATCAAACAAATCAGAATTCAAATATTCAACCATGCTCTTATGATGTTCAACAAGTTCTTCATGTTCATCAAATATTCAAAACACATTCATCATGTTCATCATTATTCATATGAACCTAAGTCTAACCCACATATATTCATCCGATTTCATGAGTAATAAACCTTTTAACATCATCAAGCCACTCGGATTTGAGCCTATATGGAACCGATAACATTTACTCATATTCAAGCATACATTATTCATATAACCAATAAGTCATCATCAACCGAATATAAACACATAATATAGAACATTTATGCATCGATTTCTTGAATACTAACTTAACATCAATGTGTACTATCAAAACATGTTCAACCGATTATCATACATCATTATCAACTTCCGAAATATAACAAGAATCATTAACCAACAAGTATCATGAACACTAACCAACAAGCATTCAAACATCAAGCACACATTATTCTTAAATCATGAAAAATACATGTGTTTGCACTAGAATTACTAACCGGTTCAAGTATGGGTTCCAAAGTGTGAGTGAATCTTCCAAACGGGTGTGTGTGCGAGATGATCCGAGAGTTCCTTACGGTTGTTGATTGGATCCGAGAAGAAGGAGGAGAAATATGATGTTGAAGCTTAGGGTTTAGTGGTTTGTAGAGAGTGTAGAGGAGTATGTGTGGATTGTCCAAGAATGGACTAGTTTGGCTAACATGAGGATTATATACTAGTCCTAGGTAGTGCACCCTAATGGGTTTCGGGTGGGTTACATGAGGTGCGGCCCAACCGGCCCATGTGTGGCGTGATGTTTACTCGAGACCACATGGTCTCGGGTCGAGTCCTTGTTGTTTCGGTACCTATACACATATCGCATACATACAAGCACACACAAATAACACATAATCACATAAAGGTTCATTGTCATTAATCACATAAGTTAACTAGTCACACGTTCAAGCATACAACGAAAGGTTCTAAATTTCGAGTTGTCACATCATCCCCAAGTTGAAAGAAATTTCGTCCCGAAATTTGGTAGGCACTCACTGAGGAAGCTAGTTAAGTTGTATGTTGTTCCCGGTTTTCCTGGGGTGTCACATCCACCCCCCGTTGATCTGGAATTTCGTCCCGAAATTCCGTAGCTTCGACCTCAGTAGTGGGTGTACTGTTTGCGAACAGTTGGGGATACTTTTGTTTCATCTGATCTTCGCGCTCCCAGGTGAACTCTGGGCCGCGACGTGAGTTCCAACGAACTCGAACGAGAGGTATTCTAGTGCTCTTGAGGACCTTAACATCCCGGTCCGTGATTTCGACTGGTTCCTCGACGAATCGTAACTGCTCGTCGATAGTGAGTTCCTTCAAAGGAACTACGTGGGTCTCATCTGATGGACACTTCTTCAGATTCGACACGTGAAAAACGTTGTGAACTGCACCGAGTTCCGCTGGTAAGTTTAGTCTGTAGGCCACCCTGCCTATTTTCTCAGTGACCTCGAAAGGTCCAACGTATCGTGGGTTGAGTTTACCGCGTTTGCCAAAACGAACCACACCCTTCCAGGGTGAAACTTTGAGTAGTACCCGCTCCCCAACCTGGAGCTCAAGTGGTTTCCTGCCCATGTCGGCGTAAACTTTCTGACGTTCGCGAGCGGCCGTCATGCGTTTTCGTATCTGAGCTATTTGCTCGGTTGTATCTACCACATATTCTGGACCAGTGATCTGACTTTCTCCCACCTCTGCCCAGCAAAGGGGAGACCGGCATTTACGTTCGTACAATGCCTCAAACGGAGCAGCTCCAATGCTGGTGTGGTAGCTGTTATTGTACGAGAATTCCACAAGTGGCAGATGCTTTTCCCAGCGGTTGCCAAAGTCGATTACACATGCACAAAGCATGTCTTCTAAGGTTTGAATAGTGCGCTCGGACTGCCCGTCCGTCTGAGGATGGTACGCTGTGCTCATGTCTAGTCGTGAGCCAAATGATTTGTGCATTGCCTGCCACAGCTCTGAAGTAAACCGTGCATCTCGATCTGAGATAATGGAGGTGGGCACCCCGTGCCTCGAAACAACTTCCTTGAGGTATATTTCTGCAAGAGTGGAGAACTTATCCGTTTCCTTAATGGCCAGGAAGTGTGCAGATTTTGTGAGTCGATCCACGATCACCCAAATAGTATCATTCCCGCGCTGGGATCTAGGTAGGCCAGTAACAAAATCCATGGAAATTTGCTCCCATTTCCATTGAGGTATCTCTGGTTGTTGGAGCAGGCCTGAGGGTTTCTGGTATTCCGACTTGACTCTCGCACAAGTCAAACACTTACTGACGTAGGTTGCTATGTGGGCCTTCATGCTAGGCCACCAATACGTAGTTTTGATATCATGATACATTTTATCCGATCCAGGATGTACTGAGTAGCGAGACTTGTGTGCTTCGTCCATCACAAGCTCTCGTAGGTTGCCACAGAGTGGGACCCAAACGCGTCCCGTTACATAATAAGCACCGTCTTCCTTCTGTTCTAATCGTTGCCTCGATCCGCGTAGGGCTTCAGCCCTGACGTTTTCTGGTTTCAGTGCTTCTATCTGAGCAGCTCGTATCTGGGAAGGAAGACTAGAATGGATCGTGAGTTGTAAGGCTCGCACGCGCTTAGGCGCAGTGTCCTTCCGACTGAGGGCGTCAGCCACAACATTGGCCTTGCCCGGGTGATACCTGATTGAGCACTCGTAGTCATTCAGTAGCTCGACCCATCGTCGCTGCCGCATGTTCAATTCTTTCTGCTTGAAGATGTGCTCGAGGCTCCTGTGGTCGGTGTAGATCGCGCACTTGGTACCATACAGGTAATGCCGCCATAACTTAAGCGCGAAAACAACAGCTCCCAGCTCTAAGTCGTGCGTAGTGTAGTTCTTTTCATGAACCTTGAGTTGGCGTGAGGCGTAGGCTATAACTTTATCTCGTTGCATCAACACGCAACCAAGACCTTGAATCGATGCGTCGCAGTAGACCACAAAGTCGTCCGTGCCTTCCGGCAAGGAAAGGATAGGTGCGCTACAAAGTCTATCCTTTAGGTGCTGAAATGCCAACTCCTGTGCGTTTCCCCAGTGATAAATAACGCCCTTCTGCGTTAGTGAGGTGAGAGGCTGTGCAATCTTAGAAAAATCCTTTATGAATCTCCGGTAGTATCTCGCCAAACCCAAGAATTGGCGAATTTCCTTTGGTGTACGAGGTGCAGGCCAGTTCTTTATCGAGTCTACCTTGGATGGATCAACGTGAATCCCATCCTTGTTCACCACGTGGCCTAGGAAATGGACTTCTCGAAGCCAGAAGTCGCATTTCGAGAACTTTGCATAAAGCTGTTCTGTTCGAAGGAGTTCTAGAATAAGTCGCAGATGTTGCTCGTGTTCCTCCCGACTCTTGGAATAGATCAGGATGTCGTCGATGAAGACTATAACGAACTTGTCCAGGTAAGGCTTGCACACTCGGTTCATCAAATCCATGAAAACCGCAGGTGCATTTGTCATCCCAAAAGGCATGACCAAAAACTCATAGTGCCCGTATCGAGTTCTGAAAGCTGTTTTGGAGACGTCCTCTTCCCGGACTCTCAGCTGGTGATAACCCGATCTCAAATCGATTTTCGAATAGTAGCTCGATCCCTGCAGCTGGTCGAACAAGTCGTCAATACGCGGTAGAGGATAACGATTCTTCACTGTCACCTTGTTGAGTTCTCGGTAGTCTATGCACATTCTGAAAGTACCGTCTTTCTTCTTCACAAATAACACTGGAGCTCCCCAGGGCGACGAGCTAGGACGAATAAAACCCTTATCCAGGAGCTCTTGTAGTTGCGTGGAGAGTTCCTTCAACTCTGATGGGGCTAAACGATAAGGTGCACGAGCTATGGGCGCAGCTCCAGGAGCTAGTTCAATCTGAAACTCGACTTGGCGATGAGGCGGAAGACCAGGTAATTCCTCAGGGAATACCTCTGGATAATCGCGTACAACTGGGAAATCTTCTATCCTCTTCTCTTTCTCCGTGGTGTCAGTAATAAGAGCCAAAATGGCGGTGTGGCCCTTTCGCAAGTACTTTTGGGCCTTAAGGAGAGAAATGACGTTCTCAACAGCACTCCTCTTGTCGCCATGAATCATGAGAGGTTCACCATCGGGACCTGGAACACGGACAACCTTCTCGTTGCAAAGAATCTCTGCTCGGTGTTGGGATAACCAATCCATCCCAATGACAACGTCGAAACTACCCAAGACAATAGGAATGAGGTCGATAGAGAAGGTCTGGTTAGCGAGAACAAGTTTACAACCCTTGACTACGTGTGTGGCTTCTAAACTCTTACCATTTGCTAGCTCTACGGTGTGCTTGTTGTTCAAAGGTGTTGGAATACGCTTAAGCATTCGACTAACTTCTAGTGACACGTAGCTAGTATCGGCACCCGAATCAAATAAAACTGAAACATAAAAGTCGTCGAGAAGGAACTTACCCGCCACAACATTGGGGTCATTCCTTGCTTCACCTTGGCCGATCACAAACATCCGCCCCCTGGCGCCATTGTTGTTGTTCCCATTGTTACCATTCCCCTGATTGTTGTTATTGTTGTTGTTGTTGTTCTGGTTCCTGTTCAGTTGAGGACAGTCTCTCTTGAAGTGGCCCTCAGCTCCACACTGAAAGCACCCTTTGTTATCACCCTGTTGCTGTTGCTGGCGCTGGTTCTGTTGAGCTTGATGACGATTCTGATTGGCGGGGTATAAGCTCCTGCAATCCTTTGCAGCATGACCAGGCTTGTTGCACCGATGACAGTTGCCCCTGGTGCATGGTCCGCTGTGGTGCAGGCTGCAGCGATTGCATTTGGGATGATTTCCTTTGTATCCACCACCAGACGATTGCTGATTAGGGCTCTTGTAGTCCTCAGTCTTTCTCTGCTGAGACTGGGACTGAACAGAAGTCGAACCCTTACTTGAAGTTCCATCCCATTTCCATTTGTTGTCACTAGAGGTACCAGTAGTAGTTGCAGCGCCAATGCGTTTTGGTAACTTGTTCTGCTCCACCGCTTGATCCGTGAGACGGTGAGCCAACTGTACAGTTTGCTGGTAGGTAGCGAGGTTCGCTGAAGTCACATGACTTTGGATTTCTGGCACTAAGCCCTGAAGAAACAGTTCGATGCGTTTGATGGGAGGATCCACCATAGTAGGGCACAGAATTGCCAGTTCGTTCGACCTTTTCACATAAGCTTCAATTTCCGACCCCGTCATCTTGAGGTTGAAGAACTCCACTTCTAGTTTGTGAATCTCATCACGACTGCAGTATTCCTCTTTGATCATTTCCTTAAAAGTTTCCCATGGGGTGGCGTTGGCAGCAACCAACCCTAGCATCTGAACTTGAGCGTTCCACCATGTGAGGGCTAAACCCTCCAGAGTACCAGTAGCATACTTCACCCTGCGCGCCTCAGGGCATTCGCACATCTCGAAGACAGATTCTAGTTTCTCAAACCAGTGTAGGAGACCTACCGCTCCTTCAGTGCCGCTAAAAGTAGTTGGTCGGCAGTCCATGAAAGTCTTAAAAGTGCACACGGGTGGCTGAACATGATGACCTATCGTAGGTGAAAGAAAAGACAGAGTTTAACACAAAGGTTGGTTCACGAGAGTAGGATTCCTAAAGATCCTAGAATGAGTTCGGACTGCAGGATATACCTCCTGCGTGTGCAGCTGCGAGTGCTGCGGCAACTCGTTCGTTAATCAGAGCCGTCAACTGGGCTTGTGTCATGTTAACGCGTCCAGACATGATCTTCATACCAAGAAGAACGTGAGTGAGAGGGGTTCGCGAAAATGCGATGATAGGATAGAGTAAGCACGCACGTGTTCAAGCAACAGTAGTTATACTAACCAAGCATACCATAAGCAATGTACCATGTATCTAACAGGTAGGCAATATATACACAGATCATATTACCTAGAATGTCGAGCCTTGCATGTGGAGTGAAGCATCGTTGTGGACCGTTGAGCACTGTACAGGTTATAGTCTGGCTTTAACAAAAACGTTTTCTCCTTTATTAAAACCAAGTTCTCTATAACCAATGGCTCTGATACCAATCTGTCACACCCCCAAAATCCACCTGCGGAGTACTACCGCTTGGAGGCGTGACTGACCAGGATCCAGCCACCAATCATATTGAACAAGCATATAAGTAGTTATAAAAATCCACCCAATACAATTGGTGTTCAAACAAAACATAGATAAGTTGCAAGCGGAAGCATAAGTCTTAAATCAAAACATAAATTTAATTGTTTCAAAGTTTAACATGGCACACAGTCGTCCATGTCCCACAACGATCCTCCTCCATGCAAGCTCCAGCTTAAGAACCTAAGGACCTGCAAAGCATGTAGTAACGAGTCAACAACTAGTTGAGTGAGTTCACGGTTGGGTGTTCGTTTTAAGTTGTTTCGAAAACAGTCTCCTTTAGCTGGCATCCTGCCGTGGGGGTTACCCCATAGTTAAAAACGTGACTTGTTTATTCCCGGTTACTCTGGCAATCCTACCGTGGGGGCTACCCCGTGTTAGTTATCTGGCATTTCGGCCGTGGGGGCTACCCCATGTATCTACTAGACTCGTTACCATATCGACTGCTGACTGTAGTCATGTTTATGTGCCCTGAAACTGTCAATGTCTATCATCATTGACGTGCCCCAGATCCATTAGTTCACGCCCGTCCTCTGCGGCACGGTGTGAGGTTTGTCAGACCTAAATAGCGCTATCTAACTAATGACCCGCTCGCCATTGGCCCGGCGATTAAGTCGATATAAAAAGGAGGGACTTCGTGATAGAGTTTTGGTCTAGTACGAGTTATCTGTCCGTGAGGACGAGGAATTACATTCCTGAACCTTTGCTGTCCTACCCAAGGAGGACGAGGAACCCAGTTCCTTAACCCCAATTCCCGACCCCTGGGAATCCCATGCTTTGTAGAGGGTGTGAACTCACCTTGGTTTGCTCGGTAGAAAACACAGAAAAGTCAAACAAGCAACGTTGAGGCTACTCACGCCCTATCATAGTTGTATCATACAATCAGGTTCGCATTCAAGTAGTGCACGTATGGGTTACACGTTTAATCATAGCAGATCAACAATGTTCACGTTCAACAGTAACATACAAGGTCTGTGCATTAGGCCCAAGAGTCCGGCCCAATCAAATAAGCCCATAATTTAACAAGTCCAACAGCGTGTACCCGCATATGATCCCGAGTCGCAACTAGGCGTTTGCGACTCGCAACCGGAGTCGCAACCATGGTTTCGGTCCATGCTGTTTTGGTTACGAGTCGCAACTGGACTCGCAACGGTGGTTTCGAGTCACAAGGTTTGTGTGCTGATCCGGTGTGGTTTCGAGTCGCAACCGGGTGTTTGCGACTCGCAACTGATGTCGCAATCGGGAGATTTCGACTCGTTGTGCTTGGTTTCGAGTCGCAACCGATGGTTACGAGTGGACAAGGGCTGATTCGGAACAGTGTACTATCCACTTAACATTCTGATTTCATGCAGTTTGTACTAACCAACCAAAATCCTTAAACATGTTTCTTGTCTAGCAATTTACTAAAAATGGATCAAACAAATCAGAATTCAAATATTCAACCATGCTCTTATGATGTTCAACAAGTTCTTCATGTTCATCAAATATTCAAAACACATTCATCATGTTCATCATTATTCATATGAACCTAAGTCTAACCCACATATATTCATCCGATTTCATGAGTAATAAACCTTTTAACATCATCAAGCCACTCGGATTTGAGCCTATATGGAACCGATAACATTTACTCATATTCAAGCATACATTATTCATATAACCAATAAGTCATCATCAACCGAATATAAACACATAATATAGAACATTTATGCATCGATTTCTTGAATACTAACTTAACATCAATGTGTACTATCAAAACATGTTCAACCGATTATCATACATCATTATCAACTTCCGAAATATAACAAGAATCATTAACCAACAAGTATCATGAACACTAACCAACAAGCATTCAAACATCAAGCACACATTATTCTTAAATCATGAAAAATACATGTGTTTGCACTAGAATTACTAACCGGTTCAAGTATGGGTTCCAAAGTGTGAGTGAATCTTCCAAACGGGTGTGTGTGCGAGATGATCCGAGAGTTCCTTACGGTTGTTGATTGGATCCGAGAAGAAGGAGGAGAAATATGATGTTGAAGCTTAGGGTTTAGTGGTTTGTAGAGAGTGTAGAGGAGTATGTGTGGATTGTCCAAGAATGGACTAGTTTGGCTAACATGAGGATTATATACTAGTCCTAGGTAGTGCACCCTAATGGGTTTCGGGTGGGTTACATGAGGTGCGGCCCAACCGGCCCATGTGTGGCGTGATGTTTACTCGAGACCACATGGTCTCGGGTCGAGTCCTTGTTGTTTCGGTACCTATACACATATCGCATACATACAAGCACACACAAATAACACATAATCACATAAAGGTTCATTGTCATTAATCACATAAGTTAACTAGTCACACGTTCAAGCATACAACGAAAGGTTCAAAATTTCGAGTTGTCACAAAAAATCACTCAACAAATGGCTACAATTTAAGGAATGTGTTTAGTGACGGCATCAAATTCCTAATTGATGGAGAAAGGTCTGGTGGCAAGAAAAGCTGCTTCTAGGAGGTTGTCAAGTGTTTTCGCTTGACGATTCCATTCTTGGGTGGTTGGTTTGGCCCTTGTTCCTGTAACTCGAATCCTAGCCCGGTATATCCCATTTTAATCTTACACCATTGTGAACCTTACGAGTTTTTTACTCTCTTATAGAGGTTCTCGGCATTGAAAAATCTTTGTAAACTAAATCACACGTGTATATGTTGTAACTTAAGAGATATACAGTCAAGAAAATGAAGGGCAATGGCAATATATATGCGGATTAGACACACAAAAAAAACACTCAACAAATGGCTACAATTTAAGGAATGTGTTTAGTGACGGCATCAGATTCCTAATTGATGGAGAAAGGTCAGGTGTTTTCGCTCGATGATTCCATTCTTGGGTGGTTGGTTTGGCCCTTATTCCTGTACCTCGAATCCTAGCCCGGTATATCCCATTTTAATTTTACACCATTGTGAAACTTACACCTTTTTTACTCTCTAATCGAGGTTCTCGGCATTGAAAATCTTCGTAAACTAAATCACAGGTGTATATGTTGACATTTAAGAGATATACAGTCAAGAAAATCATGGGCAATGGTGATATATATGCGGATTAGACACCAAAAAAAAACACTCAACAAATGGCTACAATTTAAGGAATGTGTTAAGTGACGCAGCTGATTCCTAATTGATGGAGAAAGGTCTGGTGGCAAGAAAAGCTGCTTCTAGGAGGTTGTCAAGTGTTTTCGCTCGACGATTCCATTCTTGGGTGGTTGGTTTGACCCTTATTCCTGTAACTCGAATTCTAGCCCGGTATATCCCATTTTAATTTTACATCATTGTGAACCGTACGCCTTTTTTACTCTCTGATCGAGGTTCTCGGCATTGAAAAATCTCTGTAAACTAAATCACACGTGTATATGTTGATATTTAAGAGATACACAGTCAAGAAAATCAAGGGCAATGGTGATATATATGCGGATTTAACACCTAAAAAAACACTCAACAAATGGCTACAATTTAAGGAATGTGTTTAGTGACGGAATCAGATTCCTAATTGATGGAGATAGGTCTGGTGGTAAGAAAAGCTGCTTCTAGGAGGTTGTCAGGTGTTTTCGCTCGACGATTCCATTCTTGGGTGGTTGGTTTGGCCCTTGTTCCTGTAAATCGAATCCTAGCCCAGTATATCCCATTTTAATCTTACACCATTGTGAACCTTACGCGTTTTTTACTCTCTGATCGAGGTTCTCGGCATTGAAAAATCTTCGTAAACTAAATCACACGTGTATATGTTCACATTTAAGAGATATACAGTCAAGAAAATCAATGGCAATGGTGATATATATGCGGATTAGACACAAAAAAAACACTCAACAAATGGCTACAACTTAAGGAATGTGTTTAGTGACGGCATCAGATTCCTAATTGATGGAGAAAGGTCTGGTGGCAAGAAAAGCTGCTTCTAGAAGGTTGTCAAGTGTTTTCGCTCGACGATTCCATTCTTGGGTGGTTGATTTGGCCCTTGTTCCTATAACTCGAATCCTAGCCCGGTATATCCCATTTTAATCTTACACCATTGTGAACCTTACGCCTTTTTTACTCTCTGATTGAGGTTCTCGGCATTGAAAAATCTTCGTAAACTAAATCACACGTGTATATGTGAGATGTAAGAGATATACAATCAAGAAAATCAAGGGCAATGGTGATATATATGCGGATTAGACACAAAAAAACGACACTCAACAAATGGCTACAATTTAAGGAATGTGTTTAGTGACGGCATCAAATTCCTAATTGATGGAGAAAGGTCTGGTGGGAAGAAAAGCTGCTTCTATAAGGTTGTCAAGTGTTTTCGCTCGACGATTTCATTCTTGGGTGGTTGGTTTGGCCTTTATTCCTGTAACTCGAATCCTAGCCCAGTATATCCCATTTTAATTTTACACCATTGTGAACCTTACGCCTTTTTTACTCTCTGATCGAGGTACTCGGCATTGAAAAATCTTAGTAAACTAAATCACCCGTGTATATGTTGACATTTAAGAGATATACAGTCAAGAAAATCAAGGGCAATGGTGATATATATGCGGATTAGACACCAAAAAAACACTCAACAAATGGCTACAATTTAAGGATTGTGTTTTTTGATGCAGCAGATTCCTAATTGATGGAGAAAGGTCTGGTGGCAAGAAGAAATGCTTCTAGGAGGTTGTCAAGTGTTTTCGCTCGACGATTCCATTCTTGGGTTGTTGGTTTGGCCCTTATTCCTGTAACTCGAATCCTAGCCCGGTATATCTCATTTTAATTTTACACCATTGTGAACCTTACGCCTTTTTTACTCTCTGATCGAGGTTCTCGGCATTGAAAAATCTTCGTAAACTAAATCACACGTGTATATGTTGATATTTAAGAGATATACAGTCAAGAAAATCAAGGGCAATGGTGATATATATGCGGATTAGACATAAAAAAACACACTCAACAAATGGCTACAATTTAAGGAATGTGTTTAGTGACGGCATCAGATTCCTAATTGATGGAGAAAGGTCTGGTGGTAAGAAAAGCTGCTTCCAGGAGGTTGTCAAGTGTTTTCGCTCGACGATTCCATTCTTGGGTGGTTGGTTTGGCCCATGTTCCTGTAACCCGAATCCTAGCCCGGTATATCCCATTTTATCTTACACCATTGTGAACCTTATGCCTTTTTTACTCTCTGATTGAGGTTCTCGGCATTGAAAAATCTTTGAAACTAAATCACACGTGTGTATGTTGATATTTAAGAGATATACATTCAAGAAAATCAAGGGAAATGGTTATATATATGCGGATTAGACACCAAAAAAAAAACACCAACAAATGGCTATGATTTAAGGAATGTGTTTAGTGACGGCATCAGATTCCTAATTGATCGAGAAAGGTCTGGTGGTAAGAAAAGCTGCTTCTAGGAGGTTGTCAAGTGTTTTCGCTCGACGATTCCATTCTTGGGTGGTTGGTTTGGCCCTTGTTCATGTAACTCGAATCCTAGCTCAGTATATCCCATTTTAATTTTACACCATTGTGAACCTTACGCCTTTTTTACTCTCTGATCGAGGTTCTCGGCTTTGAAAAATCTTCATAAACTAAATCACACGTGTATATGTTGATATTAAAGAGATATACAATCAAGAAAATCAAGGGAAATGGTGATATATATGCGGATTAGACACAAAATAACAACACTCAACAAATGGCTGCAATTTAAGGAATGTGTTTAGTGATGGCATCAGATTCCTAATTGATGGAGAAAGGTCTGGTGGCAAGAAAAGTTGCTTCTAGGAGGTTGTCAAGTGTTTTCGCTCGACGATTCCATTCCTGGGTGGTTGGTTTGGCCCTTGTTCCTGTAACTCGAATCCTAGCCCGGTATATCCAATTTAAATTTACACCATTGTGAACCTTACGCCTTTTTTACTCTCTGATCGAGGTTCGCGGCATTGAAAAATCTTTGTAAACTAAATCACACGTGTATATGTTGATATATAAGAGATATACCTGACGTGATTGTCGTGGTCACGCAAATTTAATCCCAATAACAACTATATAGATAGCGGTTAGTGGGTATCGAACACAGGGAGTTTGTGGAATATGTGCTATCTCGATGTATGTCTAACTTGACTAAATTAATCTAATTGCAAATAAAATAAATTCAAGAGTTTTGGCGATTGGATTTAATTACTAGATTAAACTAAATTAAATTACAAATCAAAGTTAAGTTTTGTAACAAGATAAGAGGATAGTGATCATCCCGAGTTTCAAGTTTTAAGTGACAACTAACGTTCATGTTCAACTGGAAAGAACCACATAGACATGGCTCATGTAAGATCAATTGTTTGTGATGAAAGGGAACTAAGTACTCGGATTCCTAGAACGCGAGGTTGTTACCCGATGACCAATCAACACATATCCAACCCTAATCCCTCCCATGATATCTCGATTGCCAACGGCACCAAGAACGTATGGTTTAGAACTATGATCAAACACACATTAACAATTTACAAACAATCAATCAAACACCATAATAAACTAACAACACATACACAGTCTAATATTCCAGAAATTAAAGAACAAGCATAATTGTCACAAATAAAACCTTACATCCGAGATGATCACCAAACAAACCTAGCCGCTCATAGTGTTATGAACCATCATCACAATCGAACCTTTGTTTATTCGAATCAAACACAAAGTCTTCATGTTTTGAACACTCAAGAACACCAAAAGAGAGCCAAGAATCGCCCCTCTCACCTCCAAAACCGTCCAATGATGAGTATATGTCAAAAGACATAATAAATCTCACTTAAAGATGGCGGTTACACAATTTTCTCGCAGCCACCACCGTAAATTACGGCTCCACCGTAATTTACGGTGGACTTGATTTGTTTACGGTGCAAGTTGACTGATTTACGGTGGCCACCAAGTGATTTTCAGGTCCACCGTAAATTACGGTTAGACCGTAAATTACGGTGAAGCTCTGACTTGCATGTGCCTCTTCTTCACATGTGCCGCCCACCTCCTTCTAGTCCTTCACGTCAGCCCATGTGCAGCCCACATTGTCTTAGAAGTCCAAACCCACGTGATGTTGATGATGAGATGATTATGTTGTTGACTGATGTGATGTTGCTGTTCTAATAAGTTTCGGCCCAATCAAGGAAGAGCCCAGCCGCCCACATGTTGATGATGATGATTGATGATATTTGCTCCAATTCACATGAACATATAAGGATGGATGTTGTAATTGTCTGTTGTTGTTTGGCGGCCCAATCCCAAAGGTCCAAGTCTCATAACTGACAATATGTGCCGCCCAAACCACTTCACATGTTGGCGGCCCAATCACAAATAAACTCCAAACCGATGATGATGAGATGATCATGTGTTGTCTTTTTAATGAAACCTCAAAAGTCACGTGAGTTTCTGTCACAAGCTGCCAAGTGATGATGATGTTGAGATGATGTGTCTCTCGAACCCAAACCCACTTGTCCGATCATATATGTGCCGCCCACTAAAGATGATACTTGCCGCCCACTATCTCCAAGCCCATGTGCCTTGATGATGTCTCATGTTGACTCCAAGGTAGTTTTCACATGTATATTTCGTAAACCCCAAGTCGATGTGTGTATATCCATGTGCGGCCCACTTTCACAAGAGTCCAAAATATGCCTCCAAGTCCAATTGTTTGTGTGATGTTGGCCCAATCATAATATTCCACAAATGTAATATGGCGGCCCAATGATGTCTTAGGGTGTTGTTGACTTTGTCAATGATCGGCCCAATACAAAAAGTCCACAAGATCCTTTTCCTTTTGATCTTCACGTGATGCCTGTTGATGTTCTTGTTTTTGTTTTTGTGATATGATGATGGATCATGTGATGTTTTTGTTTCACCCAAGGCTATCAAATGTCAGCCGCCAATTAATATGATAATGTTGACTTTCTCTTGTTATCCACCCAATATCTACAACCACTAAAATTGCATGTGTCGCCCAAAAAAAAGTCTGTGCCAAACTCACATGACCCCTGATGTTGATGTTGATGATTTCTTTAATGTTACTTCAATCCATGTGAGAATGATGATGACTTGATGTCTTTGTATTGTTATATTTAGTGCCCTCGAAAATACCCCCTCAATATGGCAGCTCATACACCAAAATATCTTTTGGGTTTTAAAACTGATTAATTCCTTTAGCGCTGCCATTCATGTATCACCAACCGTAGCCTACGCGTTCCAATTTATCCGATTTAAGCCATTTACCTGTAAAATACACGAACACTCGTAGTTACTAAGTTCAAGCAAATAACCAAGTAAAGCATGCAATTTTAATCTTTTTAAACCACTTAAGGGTTGTCCTACGGACCACCCGTCAATACCGTCAAGAAAATCAAGGGCAATTGTGAAATATATGCGGATTAGACACAAAAAAAAACACTCAACAAATGGCTACAATTTAAGAAATCTGTTTAGTGACGGCATCAGATTCCTAATTGATGGAGAAAGGTCTGGTGGTAAGAAAAGCTGCTTCTAGGAGGTTGTCAAGTGTTTTCGCTCGACGATTCCATTCTTGGGTGGTTGGTTTGGCCCTTGTTCATGTAACTCGAATCCTAGCTCAGTATATCCCATTTTAATTTTACACCATTGTGAACCTTACGCCTTTTTTACTCTCTGATCGAGGTTCTCGGCTTTGAAAAATCTTCATAAACTAAATCACACGTGTATATGTTGATATTAAAGAGATATACAATCAAGAAAATCAAGGGCAATGGTGATATATATGCGGATTAGAGAGAAAATAACAACACTCAACAAATGGCTGCAATTTAAGGAATGTGTTTAGTGACGGCATCAGATTCCTAATTGATGGAGAAAGGTCTGGTGGCAAGAAAAGCTGCTTCTAGGAGGTTGTCAAGTGTTTTCGCTCGACGATTCCATTCCTGGGTGGTTGGTTTGGCCCTTGTTCCTGTAACTCGAATCCTAGCCCGGTATATCCAATTTAAATTTTCACCATTGTGAACCTTACGCCTTTTTTACTCTCTGATCGAGGTTCTCGGCATTGAAAATTTTTCGTAAACTAAATCACACGTGTATATGTTGATATATAAGAGATATACCGTCAAGAAAATCATGGGCAATGGTGATATATATGCGGATTAGACACAAAAAAAAAACACTCAACAAATGGCTACAATTTAAGAAATCTGTTTGGTGACGGCATCAGATTCCTAATTGATGGAGAAAGGTCTGGTGGTAAGAAAAGCTGCTTCTAGGAGGGTGTCAAGTTTTTTCACTCGACGATTCCATTCTTGGGTGGTTGGTTTGGCCCGTGTTCCTGTAACTCGAATCTTAGCCCGGTATATCTCATTTTAATTTTACACCATTGTGAACCTTATTCCTTTTTTACTCTCTGATCGAGGTTCTCGGAATTGAAAAATCTTCGTAAACTAAATCACATGTGTATATGTTGACATTTAAGAGAAATACAGTCAAGAAAATGAAGGGCAATGGTGATATATATGCGGATTAGACACCAAAAAAAACACTCAACAAATGGCTACAATTTAAGGAATGTGTTTAGAGACGGCATCAGATTCCTAATTGATGGAGAAAGGTCTGGTGGTAAGAAAAGCTGCTTCTAGGAGGTTGTCAAGTGTTTTCGCTCGACGATTCCATTCTTGGGTGGTTGGTTTGGCCCTTGTTCCTGTAACTCGAATCCTAGCCCGGTATATCCCATTTTAATCTTACACCATTGTGAAAGTTACGCCTTTTTTACTCTCTGATCGAGGTCTCGGCATCGAAAAATCTTCGTAAACTAAATCACACGTGTATATGTTGACATTTAAGAGATATACAGTCAAGAAATTAGACATAAAAAAAACACTCAACAAATGGCTACAATTTAAGGAATGTGTTTAGTGACGGCATCAGATTCCTAATTGATGGAGAAAGGTCTAGTGGTAAGAACCTCAGCCCGGTATATCCCATTTTAATCTTACACCATTGTGAACCTTACGCCTTTTTTACTCTCTGATCAAGGTTCTCGTCATTGAAAAATCTTCGTAAACTAAATCACACGTGTACATGTTGATATTTAAGAGATATACAGTCAAGAAAATCAAGGGCAATGGTGATATATATGCGGATTAGACACCAAAAAAAACACTCAACAAATGGCTACAATTTAAGGAATGTGTTTAGTGACGGCAATAGATTCCTAATTGATGGAGAAAGGTCTGGTGGAAATAAAACCTGCTTCTAGGAGTTTGTCAAGTGTTTTCGCTCGACGATTCCATTCTTGGGTGGTTGGTTTGGCCCTTGTTCCTATAACTCGAATCCTAGCCCGGTATATCCCATTTTAATTTTACACCATTGTGAACCTTACGCCTTTTTTACTCTCTGATAGAGGTTCTCGGCAATGAAAAATCTTCGTAAACTAAATCACACGTGTATATGTTGAAATTTAAGAGATGTACAGTCAAGAAAATCAAGGGCAATGGTGATATATATGCGGATTAGACACCAAAAAAACACTCAACAAATGGCCACAATTTAAGGAATGTGTTTAGTGACGGCATCAGATTCCTAATTGATGGAGAAAGGTCTGGTGGTAAGAAAAGCTGCTTCTAGGAGGTTGTCAAGTGTTTTCGCTCGACGATTCCATTCTTGGGTGGTTGGTTTGGCCCTTGTTCCAGTAACTCGAATCCTAGCCCGGTATATCCCATTTTGAATTTACACCATTGTGAACCTTACGCCTTTTTTACTCTCTGATCGAGTTTCTCGGCATTGAAAAATCTTCGTAAACTAAATCGCACGTATATATGTTGATATTTAGGAGATATACAGTCAAGAAAATTATGGGCAATGGTGATATATATGCGGATTAGACACCGAAAAAACACTCAACAAATAGCTATGATTTAAGGAATGTGTTTAGTGACGGCATCAGATTCCTAATTGATGGAGAAAGGTCTGTTGGTAAGAAAAGCTACTTCTAGAAGGTTGTCAAGTGTTTTCGCTCGACAATTCCATTCCTGGGTGGTTGGTTTGGCCCTTGTTCCTGTGACTCGAATCCTAGCTCGGTATATCCCATTTTAATTTTACACCATTGTGAACCTTACGCCTTTTATACTCTCTGATCGAGGTTCTCGGCATTGAAAAATCTTCATTTACTAAATCACACGTGTATATGTTGATATTTAAGAGATATACAGTCAAGAAAATCAAGGGCAATGTTGATAAATATGCGAATTAGACACAAAAAAAACCACCCAAAAAATGGCTACAATTTAAGGAATGTGTTTAGTGACGGCATCAGATTCCTAATTGATGGAGAAAGGTCTGGTGGCAAGAAAAGCTGCTTCTAGGAGGTTGTCAAGTGTTTTAGCTCGACGATTCCATTCTTGGGTGGTTGGTTTGGCCCTTGTTCCAGTAACTCGAATCCTATCCCGGTATATCCCATTTTGAATTTACACCATTGTGAACCGTACGCCTTTTTTACTCTCTGATCGAGTTTCTCGGCATTGAAAAATCTTTGTAAACTAAATCGCACGTATATATGTTGATATTTAGGAGATATACAGTCAAGAAAATTATGGGCAATGGTCATATATATGCGGATTAGACACCAAAAAAAACACTTAACAAATGGCTACAATTTAAGGAATGTGTTTAGTGACGGCATCAGATTCCTAATTGATGGAGAAAGGTTTGGTGGTAAGAAAAGCTGCTTCTAGGAGGTTGTCAAGTGTTTTCGCTCGACGATTCCATTCTTGGGTGGTTGGTTTGGCACTTTTTCCTGTAACTCGAATCCTAGCCCGGTATATCCCATTTTAATCTTACACCATTGTGAACCTTACGCCTTTTTTATTCTTTGATCGAGGTTCTCGGCATTGAAAAATCTTCGTAAACTAAATCACACGTGTATATGTTGATATTTAAGAGATATACAGTCAAGAAAATCAAGGGCAATGGTGATATATATGCGGATTAGACACCAAAAAAACACTCAACAAATGGCTATGATTTAAGGAATGTGTTTAGTGACGGCATCAGATTCCTAATTGATGGAGAAAGGTCTGTTGGTAAGAAAAGCTATTTCTAGGAGGTTGTCAAGTGTTTTCGCTCGACGATTCCATTCCTGGGTGGTTGGTTTGGCCCTTGTTCCTATAACTCGAATCCTAGCCCGGTATATCCCATTTTAAATTTACACCATTGTGAACCTTACGCCTTTTTTACTCTCTGATCGAGGTTCTCGTCATTGAAAAATCTTCGTAAACTAAATCACACGTGTATATGTTGATATTTAAGAGATATACAGTCAAGAAAATCAAGGGCAATGGTGATATATAGGCGGATTAGACACCAAAAAAAAAAAACACTCAACAAATGGCTACAATTTAAGGAATGTGTTTAGTGGCGGCATCAGATTCCTAATTGATGGAGAAAGGTTTGGTGGCAAGAAAAGCTGCTTCTAAGAGGTTGTCAAGTGTTTTCGCTCAACGATTCCATTCTTGGGTGGTTTGTTTGGCCCTTGTTCCTGTAACTCGAATCCTAGCCCGGAATGTCCCATTTTAATCTTACACCTTTGTGAACCTTACGCCTTTTTTACTCTCTGATCGAGGTTCTCGGCATTGAAAAATCTTCGTAAACTAAATCACAGGTGTATATGTTGATATTTAAGAGATATACAGTCGAAAATCAAGGGCAATGGTGATATATATACAGATTAGACACCAAAAAAAATACTCAACAAATGGCTACAATTTAAGGAATGTGTTTAGTGACGGCATTAGATTCCTAATTGATTGATAAAGGTCTGGTGGCAAGAAAACCTGCTTGTAAGAGGTTGTCAAGTGTTTTCGCTCGACGATTCAATTCTTGGGTGGTTGGTTTGGCACTTGTTCATGTAACTCGAATCCTAGCCCGGTATATCCCATTTTAATTTTACACCATTGTGATCCTTACGCCTTTTTTACTCTCTGATAGAGGTTCTCGGTAATGAAAAATATTCGTAAACTAAATCACACGTGTATATGTTGATATTTAAGAGATGCACAGTCAAGAAATTCAAGGGCAATGGTGATATATATGCGGATTAGACACCAAAAAAAACACTCAGCAAATGGCTACAATTTAAGGAATGTGTTTAGTGACGGCATCAGATTCCTAATTGATGGAGAAAGGTCTGGTGGTAAGAAAAGCTACTTCTAGGAGGTTGTCAAGCGTTTTCGCTCGACGATTCAATTCTTGGGTGGTTGGTTTGGCCCTTGCTCCTGTAACTCGAATCCTTGCTCGGTATATCCCATTTTAATTTTACACCATTGTGAACCTTACGCCTTTTTTACTCTCTGATCGAGGTTCTCGGCATTGAAAAATCTTCATAAACTAAATCACACGTGTATATGTTGATATTTAAGAGATATACAGTGAAGAAAATCAAGGACAATGGTCATATATATGCGGATTAGACACCAAAAAAAAAAACACTCAACAAATGGCTACAATTTAAGGAATGTGTTTAGTGACGGCATCAGATTCCTAATTGATGGAGAAAGGTCTAGTGGCCAGAAAAACTGCTTCTAGTAGGTTTTCAAGTGTTTTCGCTCGACGATTCCATTCCTGGGTGGTTGGTTTGGCCCTTGTTCCTGTAACTCGAATCCTAGCCCGGTATATCCCATTTTGAATTTACAACATTGTGAAACTTACGCCTTTTTTACTATCTGATCGAGGTTCTCGGCGTTGAAAAATCTTCGTAAACTAAATCACACGTGTATATGTTGATATTTAAGAGATATACAGTCAAGAAAATCAAGGGCAATGGTCATATATATGCGGATTAGAAACCAAAAAAAAAACACTCAACAAATGTCTACAATTTAAGAAATGTGTTTAGTGACGGCATCAGATTCCTAATTGATGGAAAAAGGTCTGGTGGCAAGAAAAGCTGCTTCTAGGAGGTTGTCAAGTGTTTTCGCTCGACGATTCCATTCCTGGGTGGTTGGTTTGGCCCTTGTTCTTGTAACTCGAATCCTAGCCCGGTATATCCCATTTTGAATTTACACCATTGTGAACCTTACGCCGTTTTTACTCTCTAATCGAGGTTCTCGGCATTGAAAAATCTTCGTAAACTAAATCACACGTGTATATGTTGATATTTAAGAGATATACAGTCAAGAAAATCAATGGCAATGGACATATATATGCGGATTAGACACAAAAAAAAAAAAAACACTCAACAAATGGCTACAATTTAAGGATTGTGTTTAGTGACGGCATCAGATTCCTAATTTATGGAGACAGGTCTGGTGGTAACAAAGTTGCTTTTAGGAGGTTGTCAAGTGTTTTCGCTCGACGATTCCATTCTTGGGTGGTTGTATTGGCCCTTGTTCCTGTAACTCGAATCCTAGCCCGGTATATCACATTTTAATCTTACACCATTGTGAACACTCTCTGATCGAGGTTCTCGGCATTGAAAAATCTTCGTACACTAAATCACACGTGTATATGTTGACATTTAAGAGATACACAGTCAAGAAAATCATGGGAAATGGTGATATATATGCGGATTAGACATAAAAAAAAATCACTCAACAAATGGCTACAATTTAAGAAATGTGTTTAGTGACGGCATCAGATTCCTAATTGATGGAGAAAGGTCTGGTGGTAAGAAAAGCTGCTTCTAGAAGGTTGTCAAGTGTTTTCTCTCGACGATTCCATTCTTGGGTGTTTGGTTTGGGCCTTGTTCCTGTAACTCGAATCCTAGCCCGGTATATCCCATTTTAATTTTACACCATTGTGAACCTTACGCCATTTTTACTCTCTGATCGAGGTTCTCGGTATTGAAAAATCTTCGTAAACTAAATCACACGTGTATATGTTGACATTTAAGAGATACACAGTCAAAAAAATCAAGGGCAATGGTGACATATATGCGGATTAGACACCAAAAAAAAAAACACTCAACAAATGGCTACAATTTAAGGAATGTGTTTTGTGACGGAATTAGATTCCTAATTGATGGAGAAAGGTCTGGTGGCAAGAAAAGCTGCTTCTAGGAGGTTGTCAAGTGTTTTCGCTCGACGATTCCATTCTTGGGTGGTTGGTTTGGCCCTTGTTCCTGTAACTCGAATCCTAGCCCGGTATATCCCATTTTAATTTTACACCATTGTGAACCTTACGCCTTTTTTACTCTCTGATCGAGGTTCTCGGCATTGAAAAATCTTCGTAAACTAAATTACACGTGTATATGTCGATATTTAAGAGATATACAATCAAGAAAATCAAGGGCAATGGTGGTATATATGCGGATTAGACACCAAAAAAAAACACTCAACAAATGGCTACAACTTAAGGAATGTGTTTAGTGACGGAATCAGATTCCTAATTGATGGAGAAAGGTCTGGTAGAAATAAAAGCTGCTTCTAGGAGGTTGTCAAGTGTTTTCGCTCGACAATTCCATTCTTAGGTGGTTGGTTTAGCCCTTGTTCTTGTAACTCGAATCCAAGCCCGCTATATCCCATTTTAATTTTACACCATTGTGAAACTTACGCCTTTTTTACTCTCTGATCGAGGTTCTCGGCATTGAAAAATCTTTGTAAACTAAATCACACGTGTATATGTTGACATTTAAGAGATATACAGTCAAGAAAATCAAGGGCAATGGTGATATATATGCGGATTAGACACAAAAAAAAAAACACTCAACAAATGTCTACAACTTAAGGAATGTGTTTAGTGACGGCGTCAGATTCCTAATTGATGGAGAAAGGTCTGGTAGAAAGAAAAGCTGCTTCTAGGAGGTTGTCAAGTGTTTTCGCTCAACGATTCCATTCTTGGGTGGTTGGTTTGGCCCTTGTTCCTGTAACTCAAATCCTAGCCCGGTATATCCCATTTTAATCTTACACCATTGTGAACCTTACGCCTTTTTTACTCTCTGATCGAGGTTCTCGGTACTGAAAAATCTTCGTAAACTAAATCACACGTGTATATGTTGACATTTAAGAGATATACAGTCAAGAAAATCAAGGGCAATGGTGATATATATGCGGATAAGACACCAAAAAAAACACTCAACAAATGGATACAATTTAAGAAATGTGTTTAGTGACAGAATCAGATTCCTAATTTGTGGAGAAAGGTCTGGTGGTAAGAAAAGCTGCTTCTAGGAGGTTGTCAAGTGTTTTCGCTCGACGATTCCATTCTTGGGTGGTTGGGTTGGCCCTTGTTCCTGTAACTCGAATCCTAGCCCGGGATATCCCATTTTAATTTTACACCATTGTGAACCTTACACCTTTTTTACTCTCTAATAGAGGTTCTCGGCATTGAAAAATCATCGTAAACTAAATGACACGTGTATATGTTGATATTTAAGAGATATACAGTCAAGAAAATCAAGGGCAATGGTGATATATATGCGGATTAGATACCAAAAAAAAACTCAACAAATGGCTACCATTTAAGGAATGTGTTTAGTGACGGAATCAGATTCCTAATTGATGGAGAAAGGTCTGGTGGTAAGAAAAGCTGCTTCTAAGAGGTTGTCAAGTGTTTTCGCTCGACGATTCCATTCTTGGGTGGTTAGTTTGGCCCTTGTTCCTGTAACTTGAATCCTAGCCCGGTATATCCCATTTTAATCTTACACCATTGTGAACCTTACGCCTTTTTTACTCTCTGATCGAGGTTCTCGGCATTGAAAAATCTTCGTAAACTAAATCACATGTGTATATGTTGACATGTGAGAGATATACAGTCAAGAAAATCAAGGGCAACGGTGATATATATGCGGAATAGACACAAAAAAAAAACACTCAACAAATGGCTACAATTTAAGGAATTTGTTTAGTGATGGCATCAGATTCCTAATTGATGGAGAAAGGTCTGGTAGAAAGAAAAGCTGCTTCTAGGAGGTTGTCAAGTGTTTTCGCTCAACGATTCCATTCTTGGGTGGTTGGTTTGGCCCTTGTTCCTGTAACTCGAATCCTAGCCCGGTATATCCCATTTTAATCTTACACCATTGTGAACCTCACGCCTTTTTTACTATCTGATCGAGGTTCTCGGCATTGAAAAATCTTCGTAAACTAAATCACACGTGTATATGTTGACATTTAAGAGATATACAGTCAAGAAAATCAAGGGCAATGGTGATATATATGCGGATTAGACACCAAAAAAAAACTCAACAAATGGCTACAATTTAAGGATGTGTTTAGTGACGGCATCAGATTCCTAATTGATGGAGAAAGGTCTGGTGGTAAGAAAAGCTGCTTCTAGGAGGTTGTCAAGTGTTTTCGCTCGACGATTCCATTCTTGGGTGGTTGGTTTGGCCCTTGTTCCTCCTAACTCGAATCCTAGCCCAGTATATCCCATTTTAATCTTACACCATTGTGAACCTTACGCCTTTTTTACTCTCTGATCGAGGTTCTCGGCATTGAAAAATCTTCGTAAACTAAATCACACGTTTATATGTTGACATTTAAGAGATATACAATCAAGAAAATCAAGGGCAATGGTGATATATATGCGGATTAGACACCAAAAAAAAAACTCAACAAATGGCTATGATTTAAGGAATGTGTTTAGTGATGGCATCAGATTTCTAATTGATGGAGAAAGGTCTGGTGGTAAGAAAAGCTGCTTCTAGGAGGTTGTCAAGTGTTTTCTGTGACAACTCGAAATTTAGAACCTTTCTTGTATCTCGATATAACATGCTTAAACGTGTGACTAGTCAACTTGTGTGATTAATGATAAGTGAACCTTTCATGTGATTATGTGTTGTGTTTAATTGTGCGCGTATATGTATGTCACCCGAAACACAAGAACCCAACTCGAGACCACTCGGTTTCGAGTAGTGTAACTATTTGGGCCGGTCGGGCCATTTGATCCATCCGAAAGGACACGGCGCCTAAGCGCGTGCGAGCTCTACAACTCACGATCCATTCTAGTCTTCCTTCCCAGATACGAGCTGCTCAGATAGAAGCATTGAAACCAGAAAACGTCAGGGCTGAAGCCCTACGCGGATCAAGGCAACGTTTAGAACAGAAGGAAGACGGTGCTTACTACGTAACGGGACGCGTTTAGGTCCCACTCTATGGCAACCTACGAGAGCTTGTGATGGATGAAGCACACAAGTCTCGCTACTCGGTACATCCTGGTTCGGATAAAATGTACCACGATATCAAAACCACGTATTGGTGGCCTAGCATGAAGGCCCACATAGCAACCTACGTCAGCAAGTGCTTGACTTGTGCGAGAGTCAAGTCTGAGTACCAGAAACCCTCAGGCCTACTCCAACAACCAGAGATACCACAATGGAAATGGGAGCAAATTTCCATGGATTTCGTTACTGGCCTACCTAGATCTCAGCGCGGGAACGATACTATTTGGGTGATCGTGGATCGACTCACAAAATCTGCACACTTCCTAGCTATCAAGGAGACGGATAAGTTCTCCACTCTTGCAGAAATATACCTCAAGGAAGTTGTTTCGAGGCACGGGGTGCCCACCTCCATTATCTCAGATCGAGATGCCCGTTTTACTTCAGAGCTGTGGCAAGCAATGCACAAATCCTTTGGCTCACGTTTAGATATGAGCACAGCGTATCACCCTCAGACGGACGGGCAGTCCGAGCGCACTATTCAAACCTTAGAAGACATGCTTCGTGCATGTGTAATCGACTTTGGCAACAGCTGGGAAAAGCATCTGCCACTTGTGGAATTCTCGTACAATAACAGCTACCACACCAGCATTAAAGCTGCTCTGTTTGAGGCATTGTATGGACGTAAATGCCGGTCACCCCTTTGTTGGGCAGAGGTGGGGGATAGTCAGATCACTGGCCCAGAACATGTGGTAGACACAACTGAACGAATTGCTCAAATACGAAAACGCATGGCGGCAGCTCGTGACCGCCAGAAAGTCTACGCCGATAAGGGCAGGAAACCACTAGAGCTCCAGGTTGGGGAGCGGGTACTACTCAAAGTTTCACCATGGAAGGGTGTGGTTCGTTTTGGTAAACGAGGCAAACTTAACCCACGATACGTTGGACCTTTTGAAATCATCGAGAAAATAGGCAGGGTGGCCTACAGACTGAACTTACTAGCAGAACTCGGTGCAGTTCACAACATTTTCCACGTGTCGAATCTGAAGAAGTGTCGGTCAGATGAGACCCACATAGTTCCTCTGAAGGAACCCACTATCGACGAGCAGTTACGATTCGTCGAGGAACCAGTTGAAATCACGGACCGGGATGTTAAGGTCCTCAAGAGCACTAGAATACCTCTCGTTCGAGTTCGTTGGAACTCACGTCGCGGCCCAGAGTTCACCTGGGAGCGCGAAGATCAGATGAAACAAAAGTATCCCCAACTGTTCGGAAACGGTACAACCACTACTGAGGCTGAAGCTACGGAATTTCGGGACGAAATTCCAGATCAACGGGGGGAGGATGTGACACCCCAGGAAAACCGGGAAAACCATACAACTTAACTAGCTTCCTCAGTGAGTGCTTACCAAATTTCGGGACGAAATTTCTTTCAACTTGGGGATGATGTGACAACTCGAAATTTAGAACCTTTCTTGTATCTCGATATAACATGCTTAAACGTGTGACTAGTCAACTTGTGTGATTAATGATAAGTGAACCTTTCATGTGATTATGTGTTGTGTTTAATTGTGCGCGTATATGTATGTCACCCAAAACACAAGAACCCAACTCGAGACCACTCGGTCTCGAGTAGTGTAACTATTTGGGCCGGTCGGGCCATTTGATCCATCCGAAAACCCATTAGGGTGCACCATTGTGGAGCAAGTATATAATCCTTAGTGATAGCCACACTTGTCATTTTTGGACAAACAACACACATACTCCTCTACACACACACTCTCACATTCCCTCACTAAAACCCTAGACACCAAATATCACATTTCTTCTCCTTCTTCTCGGATCAAACCGGAGACTACAAGGACCCTCGGATCAACTCGCACACACCCCTTTCGGAAGCTTCATTCTTCACCACTACCTCTCCAACCGGTTAGTGATTCATGTTAGATGTTGTGTTTCGGTTTGATAATGATGTATGATGAAAATTATGTGATAATATGTCTACTTGTTAAACTTTTGCATGATGAATACACCCTTCTTGAGTAATCGGTTCATAAGTGCTTCATGTTATGTGTTTATATCCGGTCGATGAGGATTATATGATAATGTATTGATTTTGTTAGGATGAATAATGTATGCTTGACTATGAATGAGTGTAATCGGTTCTATATAGGCTCAAATCCGAATGGTTTGGTTATGTTTAGGAGGTTTGTGTTCAATGAAATCAGATTAACACATGTTGATGATAAATCCTATATAAGTATACTATTGTATTGATCGAACATGATAGATGTATGAGCCGATGATGTTACTAACTTGAGTTCACGCCATAATAGATTTTCTTGATGAAGCATGTTAGTTATAATATGATGAACTACTTGAATATTTGAAGAACATGATGAATATGATATGAATGTGGCTTGAATATTTGAAAACTTGTTGTTTGATCCGTTTTTGGTTAGTAGTAGACAAGGAAACATGTTTGTGAAATATCATTGGTTAGTACATTATCTCATGAACATGAAATTCTATTGGTTTAGTACATGTACCAGCGATCAGCAGATGTGTCTGTCGAGACCATCGGTCTCGACTCGAGGCCACCATATGTCAACTCGAGATCCCCGGTTTCGACACAAGTTGCAAGTCGAGAACCTATAGTCTCGACTCGAGACCATACTTCATCAACACACACACATCATGACTAGAGACTATGGTTGCGAGTCCAGTTGCGACTCGAGACCAATACATGCATGACCCGAGACCACTTCAGTTGCGACTCGAGAACTTGAAGACTACAACTCGAGACCGCACAGTCTCGACTAGAGACCGCACAGTCTCGACTCGAGACCACTTGATCATGTATGGACTTGCACAGCTACGGGCCTGAGTATTTGGGCCTAATGCATGGACCTTATACGTTACTGATTGAACATGAATGTTGTTGAACTGCCATGAATGATATATGCATGCAATGTGTTAGCATACGTGTAGAGCATACGTGCACAACCTAAATACGAACCTGACTTGTATGGTACAACTATGTTAGGGTGTGATTGACCACTAGCATCTAGACTTGACTTTCTGTGTATCTGCCGAGCAAACTAAGGTGAGTTCACACCCTCTACAAAGCATGGGATTCCCTGGGTTGGGAATGGGGTTAAGGAACGTAGGTTCCTCGTCCTCCTTGAGTAGGACAGCATTGGTTCAGGAATGTAACTCCTCGTCCTCACGGACAGATAACTCGTACTAGACCAAAACTCTATCACGAAGTCCCTCCTTTTTATATCGACTTAATCGCCGGGACAATGGCGAGCGGGTCATTAGTTAGATAGCGCTATTTAGGTCTGACAAACCTCACACCGTGCCGCAGAGGACGGGCGTGAACTAATGGATCTGGGGCACGTCAATGATGATAGACATTGACAGTTTCAGGGCACATAAACATGACTACAGTCAGTAGTCGATATGGTAACGAGTCTAGTATATACATGGGGTAGCCCCCACGGCCGAAATGCCAGATAACTAACACGGGGTAGCCCCCACGGCTGGATTGCCAGAGTAACCGGGAATAAACAAGTCACGTTTTTAACTATGGGGTAACCCCCACGGCAGGATGCCAGATAAAGGAAACTGTTTTCGAAACAACTTAAAACAAACACCCAACCGTGAACTCACTCAACTTGTTGTTGGCTCGTTACTACATGCTTTGCAGGTCTTTAGGTGCTTAGCTGGAGCTTGCGTGGGGGAGGATCGTTGTGGGACATGGACGACTGTGTGCCATGTTAAACTTTGAACAATTAAACTTATGTTTTGGTTTTAAGAATTATGCTTCCGCTTGCAACTTAACTATGTTTTGTTTGAACGCCAATTGTGTTGGTTGGATTTTATAACTACTTATATGCTTGTTCAATATGATTGGTGGCTGGATCCTGGTCAGTCACGCCTCCAAGGGGTAGTACTCCGCAGGTGGATTTTGGGGGTGTGACAGATTGGTATCAGAGCAATTGGTTATAGTGAACTTGGTTTTAATAAGGGAAAATGTTTTATTAAAATCAGACTATAACCTGTACAATGCTCAACGGTCCACAACGACGCTCCACTCTACATGCAAGGCTCGACATACTAGGTGATATGATCTGTGTTTATATTGCCTGCTTGTTAGTTGCGTAGTACAATGCTCATGGTATGCTTGGTTAGTATAACTACTGTTGCATGAACACGTGTGTACTTACTCACTTCTGTCATCGCATTTTCGTGAACCCCTCTCAGTCACGTTCCTCTTAATATGAAGATCATGTCTGGACGCGTTAACCTGACACAAGCCCAGTTGACGGCTCTGATCAACGAACGGGTTGCCGCAGCACTCGCAGCTGCACACGCAGGAGGTATATCCTGCAGTCCGAACTCATTCTAGGATCTTTAGAATCCTACTCTCGTGAACCAACCTTTGTGTTAAACTCCGTCTTTTCTTTCACCCACAATAGGTCAACACGCTCAGCCACCTATGTGCACTTTTAAAACTTTCATGGACTGCCGACCAATTACTTTTAGCGGCACTGAAGGAGCTGTAGGTCTCCTCCACTGGTTTGAGAAGCTCGAGGCAGTTTTCGAAATGTGTGAATGCCCTGAGGCACGCAGGGTGAAGTATGCTACCGGTACTCTCAAGGGTTTAGCCCTCACATGGTGGAACGCTCAGGTTCAAATGCTGGGGTTGGTTGCTGCCAATGCCACCCCATGGGAAACTTTTAAGGAAATGATCAAGGAAGAATACTGCAGTCGTGATGACATTCATAAGCTGGAAGTCGAGTTCTTCAACCTCAAGATGACGGGGTCAGAAATTGAGGCGTACACTAAGAGATCAAACGAGCTTGCCTTACTGTGTCCTACTATGGTGGACCCTCCATTTAAGCGTATTGAACTCTTTCTCAAGGGCTTGGTGCCAGAGATCCAAAGCCATGTGACTTCAGCAAACCTCGCTACTATCCAGCAGGTTGTTCAGCTGGCTCACCGTCTTACTGACCAAGCGGTGGAGCAGAACAAGTTGCCAAAGCGCATAGGTGCGGCAACTACTTCAGGTGTTCTTAGCGACAACAAACGAAAATGGGATGGAACTTCAAGTAAGGGTTCGACTTCTGTTCAGTCTCAGTCTCAGCAGAGAAAGACTGATGACTACAAGAGCCCTAGTCAGCAATCACCTGGTGGACAAAGTCATGGTGGGTACAAAGGGAATCACCCCAAATGCAATCGCTGCAGCCTGCACCACAGCGGGCCATGCACCAGGGGCAACTGTCATCAGTGCAACAAGCCAGGTCACGCTGCGAAGGATTGTAGGAGCTTATACCCCGCCAATCAGAATCGTCAACAGGCCCCACAGAACCAGCGCCAGCAGCAGCAAGGTGATAACAAAGGGTGCTTTCAGTGTGGAGCTGAAGGCCACTTCAAGAGAGACTGTCCTCAACTAAAAAGGAACCAGAACAACAACAACAATAACAACAATCAAGGAAATGGTAACAATGGGAACAACAACAACAATGGAGCCAGGGGGCGGGCGTTCGTGATCGGCCAAGGTGAAGCGAGGAACGACCCCAATGTTGTGGCGGGTAAGTTCCTTCTCGACGACTTTTATGTTTCAGTTTTATTTGATTCGGGTGCCGATACTAGCTACATGTTACTAGAAGTTAGTCGAATGCTTAAGCGTATCCCAACGACTTTGAACAACAAACACAGTGTAGAGCTAGCAAATGGTAAGAGTTTAGAAGCCACGCACGTAGTCAAGGGTTGTAAACTCATTCTCGCTGACCAGACCTTCTCTATCGACCTCATTCCTATTGTCTTGGGTAGTTTCGACGTTGTCATTGGGATGGATTGGTTATCCCAACACCGAGCAGAGATTCTTTGCAACGAGAAGGTTGTTCGTATTCCGGGTTCCGGTGGTGAACCTCTCATGATTCGTGGCGACAAGAGGAGTGCTGTTGAGAACGTCATCTCTCTCCTTAAGGCCCAGAAGTATTTGAGAAAGGGGCACACTGCCATTTTGGCGCTAGTTACTGACACCTCGGAGAAAGAGAATAAGATAGAAGATTTTCCAGTTGTACGCGACTATCCCGAGGTATTTCCTGAGGAATTACCTGGTCTTCCGCCTCATCGTCAAGTCGAATTTCAGATTGAACTAGCTCCTGGAGCTGCGCCTATAGCTCGTACACCTTATCGTTTAGCTCCATCAGAGTTGGAAGAACTCTCTATGCAACTACAAGAACTCTTAGATAAGGGTTTCATTCGTCCTAGCTCATCGCCTTGGGGAGCTCCAGTACTATTCGTGAAGAAGAAGGACGGTAGCTTCAGAATGTGCATCGACTACCGGGAACTCAACAAGGTGACGGTGAAGAATCGTTATCCTCTACCGCGTATTGACGACTTGTTCGACCAGCTGCAAGGTTCGAGCTACTATTCAAAGATTGATTTGAGATCGGGATATCACCAGCTGAGAGTCCGAGAAGAGGACGTCTCCAAGACAGCTTTTAGAACGCGTTACGGACACTATGAGTTTTTGGTCATGCCTTTTGGACTGACAAACTCACCTGCAGTTTTCATGGACTTGATGAACCGAGTGTGCAAGCCTTACCTGGACAAATTCGTTATAGTCTTCATCGACGACATCCTGATCTATTCTAAGAGTCAGGAGGAACACGAGCAACATCTACGACTTATTCTGGAACTCCTTCGAACCGAACAGCTTTACGCAAAGTTCTCGAAGTGCGACTTCTGGCTTCGTGAAGTCCACTTCTTAGGCCACGTGGTAAACAAGGATGGGATTCACGTTGATCCATCCAAGGTAGACTCGATTAAGAACTGGCCTGCACCTCGTACACCAAAGGAAATTCGCCAATTCTTGGGTTTGGCAGGTTACTACAGGAGGTTCATAAAGGACTTTTCTAAGATTGCACAGCCTCTCACCTCATTAACCCAGAAAGGCGTTGTTTATCGCTGGGGAAATGCACAGGAATCAACATTTCAGCACCTAAAGGATAGACTATGCAACGCACCTATCCTTTCCTTGCCAGAGGGCACAGACGATTTTGTGGTTTACTGTGACGCGTCAATTCAAGGTCTTGGTTGTGTATTGATGCAACGAGATAAGGTTATTGCCTACGCCTCACGCCAACTTAAAGTTCATGAGAAGAACTACACTACACACGACTTAGAGCTGGGAGCTGTTATTTTTGCACTTAAGTTATGGCGGCATTACCTGTACGGCACCAAGTGCGCCATCTACACTGACCACAGGAGCCTCGAACATATCTTCAAGCAGAAGGAACTGAATATGCGACAACGACGATGGGTCGAGCTGCTGAATGACTACGAGTGCTCAATCAGGTATCACCCGGGCAAGGCCAATGTTGTGGCTGACGCCCTCAGTCAAAAGGACACTGCGCCTAAGCGCGTGCGAGCTCTACAACTCACGATCCATTCTAGTCTTCCTTCCCAGATACGAGCTGCTCAGATAGAAGCATTGAAACCAGAAAACGTCAGGGCTGAAGCCCTACGCGGATCAAGGCAACGTTTAGAACAGAAGGAAGACGGTGCTTAGTACGTAACGGGACGCGTTTGGGTCCCACTCTATGGCAACCTACGAGAGCTTGTGATGGATGAAGCACACAAGTCTCGCTACTCGGTACATCCTGGTTCGGATAAAATGTACCACGATATCAAAACCACGTATTGGTGGCCTAGCATGAAGGCCCACATAGCAACCTACGTCAGCAAGTGCTTGACTTGTGCGAGAGTCAAGTCTGAGTACCAGAAACCCTCAGGCCTACTCCAACAACCAGAGATACCACAATGGAAATGGGAGCAAATTTCCATGGATTTCGTTACTGGCCTACCTAGATCTCAGCGCGGGAACGATACTATTTGGGTGATCGTGGATCGACTCACAAAATCTGCACACTTCCTAGCTATCAAGGAGACGGATAAGTTCTCCACTCTTGCAGAAATATACCTCAAGGAAGTTGTTTCGAGGCACGGGGTGCCCACCTCCATTATCTCAGATCGAGATGCACGTTTTACTTCAGAGATGTGGCAAGCAATGCACAAATCCTTTGGCTCACGTTTAGATATGAGCACAACGTATCACCCTCAGACGGACGGGCAGTCCGAGCGCACTATTCAAACCTTAGAAGACATGCTTCGTGCATGTGTAATCGACTTTGGCAACAGCTGGGAAAAGCATCTGCCACTTGTGGAATTCTCGTACAATAACAGCTACCACACCAGCATTAAAGCTGCTCCGTTTGAGGCATTGTACGGACGTAAATGCCGGTCACCCCTTTGTTGGGCAGAGGTGGGGGATATTCAGATCACTGGCCCAGAACATGTGGTAGACACAACTGAACGAATTGCTCAAATACGAAAACGCATGGCGGCAGCTCGTGACCGCCAGAAAGTCTACGCCGATAAGGGCAGGAAACCACTAGAGCTCCAGGTTGGGGAGCGGGTACTACTCAAAGTTTCACCCTGGAAGGGTGTGGTTCGTTTTGGTAAACGAGGCAAACTTAACCCACGATACGTTGGACCTTTCGAAATCATCGAGAAAATAGGCAGGGTGGCCTACAGACTGAACTTACCAGCAGAACTCGGTGCAGTTCACAACGTTTTCCACGTGTCGAATCTGAAGAAGTGTCTATCAGATGAGAACCACATAGTTCCTCTGAAGGAACTCACTATCGACGAGCAGTTACGATTCGTCGAGGAACCAGTTGAAATCACGGACCGGGATGTTAAGGTCCTCAAGAGCACTAGAATACCTCTCGTTCGAGTTCGTTGGAACTCACGTCGCGGCCCAGAGTTCACCTGGGAGCGCGAAGATCAGATGAAACAAAAGTATCCCCAACTGTTCGGAAACGGTACGACCACTACTGAGGCTGAAGCTACGGAATTTCGGGACGAAATTCCAGATCAACGGGGGGAGGATGTGACACCCCAGGAAAACCGGGAAAACCATACAACTTAACTAGCTTCCTCAGTGAGTGCTTACCAAATTTCGGGATGAAATTTCTTTCAACTTGGGGATGATGTGACAACTCGAAATTTAGAACCTTTCTTGTATCTCGATATAACATGCTTAAACGTGTGACTAGTCAACTTGTGTGATTAATGATAAGTGAACCTTTCATGTGATTATGTGTTGTGTTTAATTGTGCGCGTATATGTATGTCACCCGAAACACAAGAACCCAACTCGAGACCACTCGGTCTCGAGTAGTGTAACTATTTGGGCCGGCCGGGCCATTTGATCCATCCAAAAACCCATTAGGGTGCACCATTGTGGAGCAAGTATATAATCCTTAGTGATAGCCACACTTGTCATTTTTGGACAAACAACACACATACTCCTCTACACACACACTCTCACATTCCCTCACTAAAACCCTAGACACCAAATATCACATTTCTTCTCCTTCTTCTCGGATCAAACCGGAGACCACAAGGACCCTCGGATCAACTCGCACACACCCCTTTCGGAAGCTTCATTCTTCACCACTACCTCTCCAACCGGTTAGTGATTCATGTTAGATGTTGTGTTTCGGTTTGACAATGATGTATGATGAAAATTATGTGATAATTTGTCTACTTGTTAAACTTTTGCATGATGAATACACCCTTCTTGAGTAATCGGTTCATAAGTGCTTCATGTTATGTGTTTATATCCGGTCGATGAGGATTATATGATAATGTATTGATTTTGTTAGGATGAATAATGTATGCTTGACTATGAATGAGTGTAATCGGTTCTATATAGGCTCAAATCCGAATGGTTTGGTTATGTTTAGGAGGTTTGTGTTCAATGAAATCGGATTAACACATGTTGATGATAAATCCTATATAAGTATACTATTGTATTGATCGAACATGATAGATGTATGAGCCGATGATGTTACTAACTTGAGTTCACGCCATAATAGATTTTCTTGATGAAGCATGTTAGTTATAATATGATGAACTACTTGAATATTTGAAGAACATGATGAACATGATATGAATGTGGCTTGAATATTTGAAAACTTGTTGTTTGATCCGTTTTTGGTTAGTAGTAGACAAGGAAACATGTTTGTGAAATATCATTGGTTAGTACATTATCTCATGAACATGAAATTCTATTGGTTTAGTACATGTACCAGCGATCAGCAGATGTGTATGTCGAGACCTTCGGTCTCGACTCGAGGCCACCATATGTCAACTCGAGATCCCCGGTTTCGACACAAGTTGCGAGTCGAGAACCTATAGTCTCGACTCGAGACCATACTTCATCAACACACACACATCATGACTAGAGACTATGGTTGCGAGTCCAGTTGCGACTTGAGACCAATACATGCATGACCCGCGACCACTTCAGTTGCGACTTGAGAACTTGAAGACTACAACTCGAGACCGCACAGTCTCGACTCGAGACCACTTGATCATGTATGGACTTGCACAGCTACGTGCCTGAGTATTTGGGCCTAATGCATGGACCTTATACGTTACTGATTGAACATGAATGTTGTTGAACTGCCATGAATGATATATGCATGCAATGTGTTAGCATACGTGCACAACCTAAATACGAACCTGACTTGTATGGTACAACTATGTTAGGGTGTGATTGACCACTAGCATCTAGACTTGACTTTCTGTGTATCTGCCGAGCAAACTAAGGTGAGTTCACACCCTCTACAAAGCATGGGATTCCCTGGGTTGGGAATGGGGTTAAGGAACGTAGGTTCCTCGTCCTCCTTGGGTAGGACAGCATTGGTTCAGGAATGTAACTCCTCGTCCTCACGGACAGATAACTCGTACTAGACCAAAACTCTATCACGAAGTCCCTCCTTTTTATATCGACTTAATCGCCGGTCCAATGGCGAGCGGGTCATTAGTTAGATAGCGCTATTTAGGTCTGACAAACCTCACACCGTGCCGCAGAGGACGGGCGTGAACTAATGGATCTGGGGCACGTCAATGATGATAGACATTGACAGTTTCAGGGCACATAAACATGACTACAGTCAGCAGTCGATATGGTAACGAGTCTAGTATATACATGGGGTAGCCCCCACGGCCGAAATGCCAGATAACTAACACGGGGTAGCCCCCACGGCTGGATTGCCAGAGTAACCGGGAATAAACAAGTCACGTTTTTAACTATGGGGTAACCCCCACGGCAGGATGCCAAATAAAGGAAACTGTTTTCGAAACAACTTAAAACAAACACCCAACCGTGAACTCACTCAACTTGTTGTTGACTCGTTACTACATGCTTTGCAGGTCTTTAGGTGCTTAGCTGGAGCTTGCGTGGGGGAGGATCGTTGTGGGACATGGACGACTGTGTGCCATGTTAAACTTTGAACAATTAAACTTATCTTTTGGTTTTAAGACTTATGCTTCCGCTTGCAACTTAACTATGTTTTGTTTGAACGCCAATTGTGTTGGTTGGATTTTATAACTATGCTTGTTCAATATGATTGGTGGCTGGATCCTGGTCAGTCACGCCTCCAAGCGGTAGTACTCCGCTGGTGGATTTTGGGGGTGTGACATTTTCGCTCGACGATTCCATTCTTCGGTGGTTGGTTTGGCTCTTGTTCCTGTAACTCGAATCCTAGCACGGTATATCCCATTTTAATTTTACACCATTGTGAACCTTACGCCTTTTTTACTCTATGATCGAGGTTCTCGGCATTGTAAAATCAACGTAAACTAAATCACACGTGTATATGTTGATATTTAAGAGATATGCAGTCAAGGAAATCAAGGGCAATAGTGAAATATATGCAGATTAGACACCAAAAAAAATCACTCAACAAATGGCTACAATTTAAGGAATGTGTTTGGTGACGGCATCAGATTCCTAATTGATGGAGAAAGGTCTGGTGGTAAGAAAAGTTGCTTCTAGGAGGTTGTCAAGTGTTTTCGCTCGACGATTCCATTCTTGGGTGGTTGGTATGGCCCTTGTTCTTGTAACTCGAATCCTAGCACGGGATATCCCATTTTAATCTTACACCATTGTGAACCTTACGCCTTTTTTACTCTCTGATCGAGGTTCTAGGCATTGAAAAATCTTCGTAAACTAAATCACACGTGTATATGCTGATATTTAAGAGATATACAGTCAAGAAAATTAAAGGCAATGGTGATATATATGCGGATTAGACACCAAAAAAAATCACTCAACAAATGGCTACAATTTAAGGAATGTGTTTAGTGACGGCATAAGATTCCTAATTGATGGAGAAAGGTGTGGTGGCAAGAAAAGCTGCTTCTAGGAGGTTGTCAAGTGTTTTCGCTCAACGATTCTGTTCTTGAGTGGTTGGTTTGGCCCTTGTTCCTGTAACTCGAATCCTAGCCCGGTATATCCCATTTTAATCTTACACCATTGTGAACCTTACGCCTTTTTTACTCTCTGATCGAGGTTCTCGGCATTGAAAAATCTTCGTAAACTAAATCACACTTGTATATGTTGACATTAAAGAGATATACAATCACGAAAATCAAGGGCAATGGTGATATATATGCGGATTAGACACCAAAAAAAACACTCAACAAATGGCTACAATTTAAGGAACGTGTTTAGTGAAGGAATCAGATTCCTAATTGATGGAGAAAGGTCTGGTGGCAAGAAAAGCTGCTTCTAGGAGGTTGTCAAGTGTTTTCACTCGAGGATTCCATTCTTGGGTGGTTGGTTTGGACCTTGTTCCTGTAACTCGAATCCTATCCCGGTATATCCCATTTTAATTTTACACCATTGTGAACCTTACGCCTTTTTTACTCTCTGATAGAGGTTCTTGGCATTGAAAAATCTTCGTAAACTAAATCAGACGTGTATATGTTGATATTTAAGAGATATACAGTCAAGAAAATCAAGGGCAATGGTGATATATATGCGGATTAGACACCAAAAAAAAACACTCAACAAATGGCTACAACTTAAGGAATGTGTTTAGTGACGGCATCAGATTGCTAATTGATGGAGAAAGGTCTGGTAGAAAGAAAAGCTGCTTCTAGGAGGTTGTCAAGTGTTTTCGCTCGACGATTCCATTCTTGGGTGGTTGGTTTGGCCCTTGTTCCTGTAACTCGAATCCTAGCCCGCTATATCCCATTTTAATGTTACACCATTGCGAACCTTACGCCTTTTTTACTCTCTGATCGAGGTTCTCGGCATTGAAAAATCTTCATAAACTAAATCACACGTGTATATGTTGACATTTAAGAGATATACAGTCAAGAAAATCAAGGGCAATGGTGATATATATGCGGATTAGACAAAAAAAAAACACTCAACAAGTGTCTACAACTTAAGGAAGGGGTTTAGTGACGGCATCAGATTCCTAATTGATGGAGAAAGCTATGGTGGTAAGAAAAGCTGCTTCTAGGAGGTTGTCAAGTGTTTTCGCTCAACAATTCCATTCTTGGGTGGTTGGTTTGGCCCTTGTTCCTGTAACTCGAATCCTAGCCCGGTATATCCCATTTTAATCTTACACCATTGTGAACCTTACGCCTTTTTTACTCTCTGATCGAGGTTCTCGGCATTGAAAAATCTTCGTAAACTAAATCACACTTGTATATGTTGACATTAAAGAGATATACAGTCACGAAAATCAAGGGCAGTGGTGATATATATGCGGATTAGACACCAAAAAAAAACTCAACAAATGGCTACAATTTAAGGATGTGTTTAGTGACGGCATCAGATTCCTAATAGATGGAGAAATGTCTGGTGGTAAGAAAAGCTGCTTCTAGGAGGTTGTCAAGTGTTTTCGCTCGACGATTCCATTCTTGGGTGGTTGGTTTGGCCCTTATTCCTCCTAACTCGAATCCTAGCCCGGTATATCCCATTTTAATCTTGCACCATTGTGAACCTTACGCCTTTTTTACTCTCTGATAGAGGTTCTCGGCATTGAAAAATCTTCATAAACTAAATCACACGTTTATATGTTGACATTTAAGAGATATACAATCAAGAAAATCAAGGGCAATGGTGATATATATGCGGATTAGACACCAAAAAAAAAAACACTAAACAAATGGCTACAATTTAAGGAATGTGTTTAGTGATGGCATCAGATTTCTAATTGATGGAGAAAGGTCTGGTGGTAAGAAAAGCTGCTTCTAGGAGGTTGTCAAGTGTTTTCGCTTGAAGATTCCATTCTTCGGTGGTTGGTTTGGCTCTTGTTCCTGTAACTCGAATCCTAGCCCGGTATATCCCATTTTAATTTTACACCATTGTGAACCTTACACCTTTTTTACTCTATGATTGAGGTTCTCGGCATTGAAAAATCAATGTAAACTAAATCACACGTATATATGTTGATATTTAAGAGATATGAAGTCAAGAAAATCAAGGGCAATGGTAATATATATGCGGATTAGACACCAAAAAAAATCACTCAACAAATAGCTACAATTTAAGGAATGTGTTTAGTGACAGAATCAGATTCCTAATTGATGGAGAAAGGTCTGGTGGTAAGAAAAGTTGCTTTTAGGAGGTTGTCAAGTGTTTTCGCTCGACGATTCCAATCTTGGGTGGTTGGTTTGGCCCTTGTTCCTGTAACTCGAATCCTAGCACGGTATATCCCATTTTAATCTTACACCATTGTGAACCTTACGCCTTTTTTACTGTCTGATCGAGGTTCTAGGCATTGAAAAATCTTCGTAAACTAAATCACACGTGTATATGCTGATATTTAAGAGATATACAGTCAAGAAAATCAAGGGCAATAGTGATATATATGCGGATTAGACACCAAAAAAAAAAAACTCAACAAATGGCTACAATTTAAGGATGTGTTTAGTGACGGCATCAGATTCCTAATTGATGGAGAAAGGTCTGGTGGTAAGAAAAGCTGCTTCTAGGAGGTTGTCAAGTGTTTTCGCTCGACGATTCCATTCTTGGGTGGTTGGTTTGGCCCTTGTTCCTCCTAACTCGAATCCTAGCCCGGTATATCCCATTTTAATCTTACACCATTGTGAACCTTACGCCTTTTTTACTCACTGATCGAGGTTCTCGGCATTGAAAAATCTTTGTAAACTAAATCACACGTTTATATGTTGACATTTAAGAGATATACAGTCAAGAAAATCAAGGGCAATGGTGATATATATGCGGATTAGACACCAAAAAAAAATCACTCAACAAATGGCTACAATTTAAGGAATATGTTTGGTGATGGCATCAGATTCCTAATTGATGGAGAAAAGTCTGGTGGTAAGAAAAGTTGCTTCTAGGAGGTTGTTAAGTGTTTTCGATCGACGATTCCATTATTGGGTGGTTGGTTTGGCCCTTGTTCCTGTAACTCGAATCCTAGCACGGTATATCCCATTTTAATCTTACACCATTGTGAACCTTACGCCTTTTTTACTCTCTGATCGAGGTTCTAGGCATTGAAAAATCTTTGTAAACTAAATCACACGTGTATATGCTGATATTTAAGAGATATACAGTCAAGAAAATCAAAGGCAATGGTGATATATATGCGGATTAGACACTAAAAAAAAATCACTCAACAAACGGCTACAATTTAAGGAATGTGTTTAGTGACGGCATAAGATTCCTAATTGATGGAGAAAGGTGTGGTGGCAAGAAAAGTTGCTTCTAGGAGGTTGTCAAGTGTTTTCGCTCAACGATTCTGTTATTGGGTGATTGGTTTGGCCCTTATTCCTGTAACTCAAATCCTAGCCCGATAAATCCCATTTTAATTTTATACCATTGTGAACCTTATGCCTTTTTTACTCTCTGATCGAGGTTCTCGGCATTGAAAAATCTTTGTAAACTTAATCACACATGTATATGTTGATATTTAAGAGATATACAGTCAAGAAAATCAAGGGCAATGGTGATATATATGCGGATTAGACACCAAAAAAAATCACTCAACAAATGGCAACAATTTAAGGAATGTGTTTAGTGACGACATCAGATTCCTAATTGATGGAGAAAGGACTGGTGTCTAGAAAAGCTGCTTCTAGGAGGTTGTCAAGTGTTTTTGCTCGACGATTCCATTCTTGGGTGGTTGGTTTGGCCCTTGTTCCTATAACTCGAATCCTAGCCCGGTATATCCCATTTTAATTTTACACCATTGTGAACCTTACGCCTTTTTTACTCTCTGATCGAGGTTCTCGGCGTTGAAAAATCTTCGGAAACTAAATCACATGTGTATATGTTGACATTTAACAGATATACAGTCAAGAAAATCAAGGGCAATGGTTATATATATGCGGATTAGACACCAAAAAAAAAACACTCAACAAATGGCTACAATTTAAGGAATGTGTTTAGTGATGGTATCAGATTCCTAATTGATGGAGAAAGGTCTGGTGGTAAGAAAAGCTGCTTCTAGGAGGTTGTCAAGTGTTTTCGCTCGACGATTCCATTCTTGGGTGGTTGGTTTGGCCCTTGTTCTTGTAACTCGAATCCTAGCCCGGTATATCCCATTTTAATTTTACACCATTGTGAACCTTACGCCTTTTTTACTCTCTGATCGAGGTTCTCGGCATTGAAAAATCAACGTAAACTAAATCACACGTATATATGTTGATATTTAAGAGATATGCAGTCAAGAAAATCAAGGGCAATGGTGATATATACGCGGATTAGACACCAAAAAAAATCACTCAACAAATGGCTACAATTTAAGGGATGTGTTTAGTGACAGAATCAGATTCCTAATTGATGGAGAAAGGTCTGGTGGTAAGAAAAGTTGCTACTAGGAGGTTGTTAAGTGTTTTCGATCGACGATTCCATTATTGGGTGGTTGGTTTGGCCCTTGTTCCTGTAACTCGAATCCTAGCACGGTATATCCCATTTTAATCTTACACCATTGTGAACCTTACGCCTTTTTTACTCTCTGATCGAGGTTCTAGGCATTGAAAAATCTTTGTAAACTAAATCACACGTGTATATGCTGATATTTAAGAGATATACAGTCAAGAAAATCAAAGGCAATGGTGATATATATGCGGATTAGACACCAAAAAAAAATCACTCAACAAATGGCTACAATTTAAGGAATGTGTTTAGTGACGGCATAAGATTCCTAATTGATGGAGAAAGGTGTGGTGGCAAGAAAAGTTGCTTCTAGGAGGTTGTCAAGTGTTTTCGCTCAACGATTATGTTATTGGGTGGTTGGTTTGGCCCTTATTCCTGTAACTCAAATCCTAGCCCGATATATCCCATTTTAATTTTATACCATTGTGAACCTTACGCCTTTTTTACTCTCTGATCGAGGTTCTCGGCATTGAAAAATCTTTGTAAACTAAATCACACATGTATATGTTGATATTTAAGAGATATACAGTTAAGAAAATCAAGGGCAATGGTGATATATATGCGGATTAGACACCAAAAAAAATTACTCAACAAATGGCAACAATTTAAGGAATGTGTTTAGTGACGGCATCAGATTCCTAATTGATGGAGAAAGGACTGGTGTCTAGAAAAGCTGCTTCTAGGAGGTTGTCAAGTGTTTTTGCTCGACGATTCCATTCTTGGGTGGTTGGTTTGGCCCTTGTTCCTATAACTCGAATCCTAGCCCGGTATATCCCATTTTAATTTTACACCATTGTGAACCTTACGCCTTTTTTACTCTCTGATCGAGGTTCTCGGCGTTGAAAAATCTTCGGAAACTAAATCACACGTGTATATGTTGACATTTAACAGATATACAGTCAAGAAAATCAAGGGCAATGGTTATATATATGCGGATTAGACACCAAAAAAAACACTCAACAAATGGCTACAATTTAAGGAATGTGTTTAGTGATGGCATCAGATTCCTAATTGATGGAGAAAGGTCTGGTGGTAAGAAAAGCTCCTTCTAGGAGGTTGTCAAGTGTTTTCGCTCGACGATTCCATTCTTGGGTGGTTGGTTTGGCCCTTGTTCTTGTAACTCGAATCCTAGCCCGGTATATCCCATTTTAATTTTACACCATTGTGAACCTTACGCCTTTTTTACTCTCTGATCGAGGTTCTCAGCATTGAAAAATCAACGTAAACTAAATCACACGTATATATGTTGATATTTAAGAGATATGCAGTCAAGAAAATCAAGGGCAATGGTGATAGATATGCGGATTAGACACCAAAAAAAATCACTCAACAAATGGCTACAATTTAAGGAATGTGTTTAGTGACAGAATCAGATTCCTAATTGATGGAGAAAGGTCTGGTGGTAAGAAAAGTTGCTTCTAGGAGGTTGTCAAGTGTTTTCGCTCGACGATTCCAATCTTGGGTGGTTGGTTTGGCCCTTGTTCCTGTAACTCGAATGCTAGCACGGTATATCCCATTTTAATCTTACAACATTGTGAACCTTACGCCTTTTTTACTCTCTGATCGAGGTTCTAGGCATTGAAATATCTTCGTAAACTAAATCACACGTGTATATGCTGATATTTAAGAGATATACAGTCAAGAAAATCAAGGGCCATAGTGATATATATGCGGATTAGACACCAAAAAAAAAAAAACTCAACAAATGGCTACAATTTAAGGATGTGTTTAGTGACGGCATCAGATTCCTAATTGATGGAGAAAGGTCTGGTGGTAAGAAAAGCTGCTTCTAGGAGGTTGTCAAGTGTTTTCGCTCGACGATTCCATTCTTGGGTGGTTGGTTTGGCCCTTGTTCCTCCTAACTCGAATCCTAGCCCGGTATATCCCATTTTAATCTTACACCATTGTGAACCTTACGCCTTTTTTACTCTCTGATCGAGGTTCTCGGCATTGAAAAATCTTTGTAAACTAAATCACACGTTTATATGTTGACATTTAAGAGATATACAGTCAAGAAAATCAAGGGCAATGGTGATATATATGCGGATTAGACACCAAAAAAAATCACTCAACAAATGGCTACAATTTAAGGAATATGTTTGGTGACGGCATCAGATTCCTAATTGATGGAGAAAGGTCTGGTGGTAAGAAAAGTTGCTTCTAGGAGGTTGTTAAGTGTTTTCGATCGACGATTTCATTATTGGGTGGTTGGTTTGGCCCTTGTTCCTGTAACTCGAATCCTAGCACGGTATATCCCATTTTAATCTTACACCATTGTGAACCTTACGCCTTTTTTACTCTCTGATCGAGGTTCTAGGCATTGAAAAATCTTTGTAAACTAAATCACACGTGTATATGCTGATATTTAAGAGATATACAGTCAAGAAAATCAAAGGCAATGGTGATATATATGCGGATTAGACACCAAAAAAAAATCACTCAACAAATGGCTACAATTTAAGGAATGTGTTTAGTGACGGCATAAGATTCCTAATTGATGGAGAAAGGTGTGGTGGCAAGAAAAGTTGCTTCTAGGAGGTTGTCAAGTGTTTTCGCTCAACGATTATGTTATTGGGTGGTTGGTTTGGCCCTTATTCCTGTAACTCAAATCCTAGCCCGATATATCCCATTTTAATTTTATACCATTGTGAACCTTACGCCTTTTTTACTCTCTGATCGAGGTTCTCGGCATTGAAAAATCTTTGTAAACTAAATCACACATGTATATGTTGATATTTAAGAGATATACAGTCAAGAAAATCAAGGGCAATGGTGATATATATGCGGATTAGACACCAAAAAAAATTACTCAACAAATGGCAACAATTTAAGGAATGTGTTTAGTGACGGCATCAGATTCCTAATTGATGGAGAAAGGACTGGTGTCTAGAAAAGCTGCTTCTAGGAGGTTGTCAAGTGTTTTTGCTCGACGATTCCATTCTTGGGTGGTTGGTTTGGCCCTTGTTCCTATTACTCGAATCCTAGCCCGGTATATCCCATTTTAATTTTACACCATTGTGAACCTTACGCCTTTTTTACTCTCTGATCGAGGTTCTCGGCGTTGAAAAATCTTCGGAAACTAAATCACACGTGTATATGTTGACATTTAACAGATATACAGTCAAGAAAATCAAGGGCAATGGTTATATATATGCGGATTAGACACCAAAAAAAACACTCAACAAATGGCTACAATTTAAGGAATGTGTTTAGTGATGGCATCAGATTCCTAATTGATGGAGAAAGGTCTGGTGGTAAGAAAAGCTCCTTCTAGGAGGTTGTCAAGTGTTTTCGCTCGACGATTCCATTCTTGGGTGGTTGGTTTGGCCCTTGTTCTTGTAACTCGAATCCTAGCCCGGTATATCCCATTTTAATTTTACACCATTGTGAACCTTACGCCTTTTTTACTCTCTGATCGAGGTTCTCAGCATTGAAAAATCAACGTAAACTAAATCACACGTATATATGTTGATATTTAAGAGATATGCAGTCAAGAAAATCAAGGGCAATGGTGATATATATGCGGATTAGACACCAAAAAAAATCACTCAACAAATGGCTACAATTTAAGGAATGTGTTTAGTGACAGAATCAGATTCCTAATTGATGGAGAAAGGTCTGGTGGTAAGAAAAGTTGCTTCTAGGAGGTTGTCAAGTGTTTTCGCTCGACGATTCCAATCTTGGGTGGTTGGTTTGGCCCTTGTTCCTGTAACTCGAATGCTAGCACGGTATATCCCATTTTAATCTTACAACATTGTGAACCTTACCCCTTTTTTACTCTCTGATCGAGGTTCTAGGCATTGAAATATCTTCGTAAACTAAATCACACGTGTATATGCTGATATTTAAGAGATATACAGTCAAGAAAATCAAGGGCAATAGTGATATATATGCGGATTAGACACCAAAAAAAAAAAACTCAACAAATGGCTACAATTTAAGGATGTGTTTAGTGACGGCATCAGATTCCTAATTGATGGAGAAAGGTCTGGTGGTAAGAAAAGCTGCTTCTAGGAGGTTGTCAAGTGTTTTCGCTCGACGATTCCATTCTTGGGTGGTTGGTTTGGCCCTTGTTCCTCCTAACTCGAATCGTAGCCCGGTATATCCCATTTTAATCTTACACCATTGTGAACCTTACGCCTTTTTTACTCTCTGATCGAGGTTCTCGGCATTGAAAAATCTTTGTAAACTAAATCACACGTTTATATGTTGACATTTAAGAGATATACAGTCAAGAAAATCAAGGGCAATGGTGATATATATGCGGATTAGACACCAAAAAAAATCACTCAACAAATGGCTACAATTTAAGGAATATGTTTGGTGACGGCATCAGATTCCTAATTGATGGAGAAAGGTCTGGTGGTAAGAAAAGTTGCTTCTAGGAGGTTGTTAAGTGTTTTCGATCGACGATTCCATTATTGGGTGGTTGGTTTGGCCCTTGTTCCTGTAACTCGAATCCTAGCACGGTATATCCCATTTTAATCTTACACCATTGTGAACCTTACGCCTTTTTTACTCTCTGATCGAGGTTCTAGGCATTGAAAAATCTTTGTAAACTAAATCACACGTGTATATGCTGATATTTAAGAGATATACAGTCAAGAAAATCAAAGGCAATGGTGTTATATATGCGGATTAGACACAAAAAAAAATAACTCAACAAATGGCTACAATTTAAGGAATGTGTTTAGTGACGGCATAAGATTCCTAATTGATGGAGAAAGGTGTGGTGCAAGAAAAGTTGCTTCTAGGAGGTTGTCAAGTGTTTTCGCTCAACGATTCTGTTATTGGGTGGTTGGTTTGGCCCTTATTCCTGTAACTCAAATCCTAGCCCGATATATCCCATTTTAATTTTATACCATTGTGAACCTTACGCCTTTTTTACTCTCTGATCGAGGTTCTCGGCATTGAAAAATCTTTGTAAACTAAATCACACATGTATATGTTGATATTTAAGAGATATACAGTCAAGAAAATCAAGTGCAATGGTGATATATATGCGGATTAGACACCAAAAAAATCACTCAACAAATGGCAACAATTTAAGGAATGTGTTTAGTGACGGCATCAGATTCCCAATTGATGGAGAAAGGACTGGTGTCTAGAAAAGCTGCTTCTAGGAGGTTGTCAAGTGTTTTTGCTCGACGATTCCATTCTTGGGTGGTTGGTTTGGCCCTTGTTCCTATAACTCGAATCCTAGCCCGGTATATCCCATTTTAATTTTACACCATTGTGAACCTTACGCCTTTTTTACTCTCTGATCGAGGTTCTCGGCGTTGAAAAATCTTCGGAAACTAAATCACACGTGTATATGTTGACATTTAACAGATATACAGTCAAGAAAATCAAGGGCAATGGTGATATATATGCGGATTAAACACAAAAAAAAAACCACTCAACAAATGGCTACAATTTAAGGAATGTGTTTAGTGATGGCATTTTTTACTCTCTGATCGAGGTTCTCGGCGTTGAAAAATCTTCGGAAACTAAATCACACGTGTATATGTTGACATTTAACAGATATACAGTCAAGAAAATCAAGGGCAATGGTGATATATATGCGGATTAAACACAAAAAAAACCACTCAACAAATGGCTACAATTTAAGGAATGTGTTTAGTGATGGCATCAGATTCCTAATTGATGGAGAAAGGTCTGGTGGTAAGAAAAGCTGCTTCTAGGAGGTTGTCAAGTGTTTTCGCTCGACGATTCCATTCTTCGGTGGTTGGTTTGGCTCTTGTTCCTGTAACTCGAATCCTAGCCCGGTATATCCCATTTTAATTTTACACCATTGTGAACCTTACACCTTTTTTACTCTATGATCGAGGTTCTCGGCATTGAAAAATCAACGTAAACTAAATCACACGTGGATATGTTGATATTTAAGAGATATGCAGTCAAGAAAATCAAGGGCAATGGTGATATATATGCGGATTAGACACCAAAAAAATCACTCAACAAATGGCTACAATTTAAGGAATGTGTTTGGTGACGGCATCAGATTCCAAATTGATGGAGAAAGGTATGGTGGTAAGAAAAGCTGCTTCTAGGAGGTTGTCAAGTGTTTTCGCTCGACGATTCCATTCTTCGGTGGTTGGTTTGGCTCTTGTTCCTGTAACTCGAATCCCAGCCCGGTATATCCCATTTTAATTTTACACCATTGTGAACCTTATGCCTTTTTTACTCTATGATCGAGGTTCTCGGCATTGAAAAATCAACGTAAACTAAATCACACGTGTATATGTTGATATTTAAAAGATATGCAGTCAAGAAAATCAAGGGCAATGGTGATATATATGCGGATTAGACACCAAAAAAATCACTCAACAAATGGCTACAATTTAAGGAATGTGTTTGGTGATGGCATCAGATTCCAAATTGATTGAGAATGGTCTGGTGGTAAGAAAAGCTGCTTCTAGGAGGTTGTCAAGTGTTTTCGCTCGACAATTCCATTCTTGGGTGGTTGGTTTGGCCCTTGTTCCTATAACTCGAATCCTTGCACGGTATATCCCATTTTAATTTTACACCATTATGAACCCTACGCCATTTTTACTCTCTGATCGAGGTTCTCGCCATTGAAAAATCTTCGTAAACTAAATAACATGTGTATATGCTGATATTTAAAAGATATACAGTCAAGAAAATCAAAGGCAATGGTGATATATATGCGAATTAGACACCAAAAAAAATCGCTCAACAAATGGCTACAATTTAAGGAATGTGTTTAGTGACGGCTTAAGATTCCTAATTGATGGAGAAAGGTCTGGTGGCAAGAAAAGCTGCTTCTAGGAGGTTGTCAAGTGTTTTCGCTCAACGATTCCGTTCTTGGGTGGTTGCTTTGGCCCTTGTTCCTGTAACTCGAATCCTAGCCCGGTATATCCCATTTTAATTTTACACCATTGTGAACCTTACGCCTTTTTTACTCTCTGATCGAGGTTCTCGGCATTGAAAAATCTTCGTAAACTAAATCACACGTGTATATGTTGACATTTAAGAGATATACAGTCAAGAAAATCAAGGGCAATGGTGATATATATGCGTATTAGACACAAAAAAAAACACTCAACAAATGGCTACAATTTAAAGAATGTGTTTAGTGATGGCATCAGATTCCTAATTAATGGAGAAAGGTCTGGTGGTAAGAAAAGCTGCTTCTAGGAGGTTGTCAAGTGTTTTCGCTCGACGATTCCATTCTTGGGTGGTTGGTTTTGCCCTTGTTCCTGTAACTCGAATCCTAGCACGGTATATCCCATTTTAATTTTACACCATTGTGAACCTTACGCCTTTTTTACTCTCTGATCGAGGTTCTCGGCATTGAAAAATCTCCGTAAACTAAATCACACGTGTATATGTTGACATTTAAGAGATATACAGTCAAGAAAATCAAGGGCAATGGTTTTATATATGCGGATTAGACACAAAAAAAAAAACACTCAACAAATGGCTACAATTTAAAGAATGTGTTTAGTGACGGCATCAGATTCCTAATTGATGGAGAAAGATCTGGTGGTAAGAAAAGCTGCTTCTAGGAGGTTGTCAAGTGTTTTCGCTTGACGATTCCATTCTTCGGTGGTTGGTTTGGCACTTGTTCCTGTAACCCGAATCCTAGCCCGGTATATCCCATTTTAATTTTACACCATTGTGAACCTTACGCCATTTTTACTCTTTGATCGAGGTTCTCGGCATTGAAAAATCAACGTAAACTAAATCACACGTGTATATGTTGATATTTAAGAGATATACAGTTAAGAAAATCAAGGGCAATGGTGATATATATGCGGATTAGACACCAAAAAAAACACTCAACAAATGGCAACAATTTAAGGAATGTGTTTAGTGACGGCATCAGATTCCTAATTGATGGAGAAAGGTCTAGTGGCAAAAAAAGCTGCTTCTAGGAGGTTGTCCAGTGTTTTTGCTCGACGATTCCATTCTTGGGAGGTTGGTTTGGCCCTTGTTCCTATAACTCGAATCCTAGCCCGGTATATCCCATTTTAATTTTACACCATTGTGAACCTTACGCCATTTTTACTCTCTGATAGAGGTTCTCGGCATTGAAAAATCTTTGTAAACTAAATCACACGTGTATATGTTGACATTTAAGAGATATATAGTCAAAAAAATCAAGGGCAATGGTGATATATATGCGGATTAGACACAAAAAAAACACTCAAGAAATGGCTACAATTTAAGGAATGTGTTTAGTGATGGTATCAGATTCCTAATTGATGGAGAAAGGTCTGGTGGTAAGAAAAGCTGCTTCTAGGAGGTTGTCAAGTGTTTTCGCTCGACGATTCCATTCTTGGGTGGTTGGTTTGGCCCTTGTTCTTGTAACTCAAATCCTAGCCCGGTATATCCCATTTTAATTTTACACCATTGTGAACCTTACGCCTTTTTTACTCTCTGATCGAGGTTCACGGCATTGAAAAATCTTCGTAAACTAAATCACACGTGTATATGTTGACATTTTAGAGATATACAGTCAAGAAAATCAAGGGCAATGCTGATATATATGCGGATTAAACACAAAAAAAACACTCAACAAATGGCTACAATTTAAGGAATGTGTTTAGTGATGGCATCGGATTCCTAATTGATGGAGAAAGGTCTGGTGGTAAGAAAAGCTTATTCTAGGAGGTTGTCAACTGTTCTCGCTCGACGATTCCATTCTTCGGTGGTTGGTTTGGCTCTTGTTCCTGTACCTCGAATCCTAGCCCGGTATATCCCATTGTAATTTTACACCATTGTGAACCTTACGCCTTTTTTACTCTATGATCGAGGTTCTCGGCATTGAAAAATCAACGTAAACTAAATTACACGTGTATATGTTGATATTTAAGAGATATGCAGTCAAGAAAATCAAGGGCAATGGTGATATATATGCGGATTAGACACCAAAAAAATCACTCAACAAATGGCTACAATTTAAGGAATGTGTTTGGTGACGGCATCAGATTCCAAATTGATGGAGAAAGGTCTGGTAGTAAGAAAATCTGCTTCTAGGAGGTTGTCAAGTGTTTTCGCTCGACGATTCCATTCTTGGGTGGTTGGTTTGGCCCTTGTTCCTATAACTCGAATCCTTGCACGGTATATCCCATTTTAATTTTACACCATTATGAACCTTACGCCTTTTTTACTCTCTGATCGAGGTTCTCGCCATTGAAAAATCTTCGTAAACTAAATCACACGTGTATATGCTGATATTTAAGAGATATACAGTCAAGAAAATCAAGGGCAATGGTGATATATATGCGGATTAGACACCAAAAAAAATCGCTCAACAAATGGCTACAATTTAAGGAATGTGTTTAGTGACGGCATAAGATTCCTAATTGATGGAGAAAGGTCTGGTGGCAAGAAAAGCTGCTTCTAGGAGGTTGTCAAGTGTTTTCGCTCAACGATTCCGTTCTTGGGTGGTTGGTTTGCCCTTGTTCTTGTAACTCAAATCCTAGCCCGGTATATCCCATTTTAATTTTACACCATTGTGAACCTTACGCCTTTTTTACTCTCTGATCGAGGTTGGCATTGAAAAATCTTTGTAAACTAAATCACACGTGTATGTGTTGATATTTAAGAGATATGCAGTCAAGAAAATCAAGGGCAATGGTGATATATATGCGGATTAGACACAAAAAAAAAACACTCAACAAATGGCAACAATTTAAGGAATGTTTTTAGTGACGGCATCAGATTCCTAATTGATGGAGAAAGGTCTGGTGTCAAGAAAACCTGCTTCTAGGAGGTTTTCAAGTGTTTTTGCTCGACGATTCCATTCTTGGGTGGTTGGTTTGGCCCTTGTTCCTATAGCTCGAATCCTAGCCCGGTATATCCGATTTTAATTTTACACCATTGTGAACCTTACGCCTTTTTTACTCTCTGTTCGAGGTTCTCGGCATTGAAAAATCTTCGTAAACTAAATCACACGTGTATATGTTGACATTTAAGAGATATACGGTCAAGAAAATCAAGGGGAATGGTGACATATATGCGGATTAGACACCAAAAAAAACACTCAACAAATGGCTACAATTTAAGGAATGTGTTTAGTGACGGCATCAGATTCCTAATTGATGGAGAAAGGTCTGGTGGTAAGAAAAGATGCTTCTAGGAGGTTGTCAAGTGTTTTCGCTCGACAATTCCATTTTTCGGTGGTTGGTTTGGCACTTGTTCCTGTAACCCGAATCCTAGCCCGGTATATCCCATTTTAATTTTACACCATTGCTAACCTTACGCCATTTTTACTCTTTGATCGAGGTTCTCGGCATTGAAAAATCAACGTAAACTAAATCACACGTGTATATGTTGATATTTAAGAGATATACAGTCAAGAAAATCAAGGGCAATGGTGATATATATGCGGATTAGACACCAAAAAAAACACTCAACAAATGGCAACAATTTAAAGAATGTGTTTAGTGACGGCATCAGATTCCTAATTGATGGAGAAAGGTCTAGTGGCAAGAAAAGCTGCTAATAGGAGGTTGTCCAGTGTTTTTGCTCGACGATTCCATTCTTGGGTGGTTGGTTTGGCCCTTGTTCCTATAACTCGAATCCTTGCACGGTATATCCCATTTTAATTTTACACCATTATGAACCTTACGCCTTTTTTACTCTCTGATCGAGGTTCTCGCCATTGAAAAATCTTCGTAAACTAAATCACACGTGTATATGCTGATATTTAAGAGATATACAGTCAAGAAAATCAAGGGCAATGGTGATATATATGCAGATTAGACACCAAAAAAAAATCGCTCAACAAATGGCTACAATTTAAGGAATGTGTTTAGTGACGGCATAAGATTCCTAATTGATGGAGAAAGGTCTGATGGCAAGAAAAGCTGCTTCTAGGAGGTTGTCAAGTGTTTTCGCTCAACGATTCCGTTCTTGGGTGGCTGGTTTGGCCCTTGTTCCAGTAACTCGAATCCTAGCCCGGTATATCCCATTTTAATTTTACACCATTGTGAACCTTACGCCTTTTTTACTCTCTGATCGAGGTTCTCGGCATTTAAAAATCTTCGTAAACTAAATCACTCGTGTATATGTTGATATTTAAGAGATATACAGTCAAGAAAATCCAGGGCAATGGTGATATATATGTGGATTAGACACCAAAAAAAAACACTCAACAAATGGCAACAATTTAAGGAATGTTTTTAGTGACGACATCAGATTTCTAATTGATGGAGAAAACTCTGGTGGCAAGAAAACCTGCTTCTAGGAGGTTGTCAAGTGTTTTTGCTCGACGATTCCATTCTTGGGTGGTTGGTTTGGCCCTTGTTCCTATAACTCGAATCCTAGCCCGGTATATCCCATTTTAATTTTACATCATTGTGAACCTTACGCCTTTTTTACTCTCTGATCGAGGTTCTCGGCATTGAAAAATCTTCGTAAACTAAATCACACGTGTATATGTTGACATTTAAGAGATATACAGTCAAGAAAATCAAGGGCAATGGTGATATATATGCGTATTAGACACACAAAAAAACACTCAACAAATGGCTACAATTTAAAGAATGTGTTTAGTGATGGCATCAGATTCCTAATTAATGGAGAAAGGTCTGGTGGTAAGAAAAGCTGCTTCTAGGAGGTTGTCAAGTGTTTTCGCTCGACGATTCCATTCTTGGGTGGTTGGATTGGCCCTTGTTCCTGTAACTCGAATCCTAGCCCGGTATATCCCATTTTAATTTTATACCATTGTGAACCTTACGCCTTTTTTACTCTCTGATAGAGGTTCTCGGCATTGAAAAATCTTTGTAAACTAAATCACATGTGTATATGTTGACATTTAAGAGATATAAAGTCAAAAAAATCAAGGGCAATGGTGATATATATGCGGATTAGACACAAAAAAAACACTCAACAAATGGCTACAATTTAAGGAATGTGTTTAGTGATGGTATCAGATTCCTAATTGATGGAGAAAGGTCTGGTGGTAAGAAAAGCTGCTTCTAGGAGGTTGTCAAGTGTTTTCGCTCGACGATTCCATTCTTGGGTGGTTGGTTTGGCCCTTGTTCTTGTAACTCAAATCCTAGCCGGTATATCCCATTTTAATTTTACACCATTGTGAACCTTACGCCTTTTTTACTCTCTGATCGAGGTTCACGGCATTGAAAAATCTTCGTAAACTAAATCACACGTGTATATGTTGACATTTAAGAGATATACAGTCAAGAAAATCAAGGGCAATGGTGATATATATGCGGATTAAGCACAAAAAAAAAAACACTCAACAAATGGCTACAATTTAAGGAATGTGTTTAGTGATGGTATCAAATTCCTAATTGATGGAGAAAGGTCTGGTGGTAAGAAAAGCTGCTTCTAGGAGGTTGTCAAGTGTTTTCGCTCGACGATTCCATTCTTGGGTGGTTGGCTTGGCCCTTGTTCTTGTAACTCAAATCCTAGCCCGGTATATCCCATTTTAATTTTACACCATTGTGAACCTTACGCCTTTTTTACTCTCTGATCGAGGTTCACGGCATTGAAAAATCTTCGTAAACTAAATCACACGTGTATATGTTGACATTTAAGAGATATACAGTCAAGAAAATCAAGGGCAATGGTGATATATATGCGGATTAAGCACAAAAAAAAAACACTCAACAAATGGCTACAATTTAAGGAATGTGTTTAGTGATGGCATCAGATTCCTAATTGATGGAGAAAGGTCTGGTGGTAAGAAAAGCTTCTTCTAGGAGGTTGTCAACTGTTCTCGCTCGACGATTCCATTCTTCGGTGGTTGGTTTGGTTCTTGTTCCTGTAACTCGAATCCTAGCCCGGTATATCCCATTGTAATTTTACACCATTGTGAACCTTACGCCTTTTTTACTATATGATCGAGGTTCTCGGCATTGAAAAATCAACGTAAACTAAATTACACGTGTATATGTTGATATTTAAGAGATATGCAGTCAAGAAAATCAAGGGCAATGGTGATATATATGCGGATTAGACACCAAAAAAATCACTCAACAAATGGCTACAATTTAAGGAATGTGTTTGGTGACGTCATCAGATTCCAAATTGATGGAGAAAGGTCTGGTGGTAAGAAAAGCTGCTTCTAGGAGGTTGTCAAGTGTTTTCGCTCGACGATTCCATTCTTGGGTGGTTGGTTTGGCCCTTGTTCCTATAACTCGAATCCTTGCACGGTATATCCCATTTTAATTTTACACCATTATGAACCTTACGCCTTTTTTACTCTCTGATCGAGGTTCTCGCCATTGAAAAATCTTCGTAAACTAAATCACACGTGTATATGCTGATATTTAAGAGATATACAGTCAAGAAAATCAAGGGCAATGGTGATATATATGCGGATTAGACACCAAAAAAAAATCGCTCAACAAATGGCTACAATTTAAGGAATGTGTTTAGTGACGGCATAATATTCCTAATTGATGGAGAAAGGTCTGGTGGCAAGAAAAGCAGCTTCTAGGAGGTTGTCAAGTGTTTTCGCTCAACGATTCTGTTCTTGGGTGGTTGGTTTGGCCCTTGTTCCTGTAACTCGAATCCTAGCCCGGTATATCCCATTTTAATTTTACACCATTGTGAACCTTACGCCTTTTTTACTCTCTGATCGAGGTTCTCGGCATTGAAAAATCTTTGTAAACTAAATCACACGTGTATGTGTTGATATTTAAGAGATATGCAGTCAAGAAAATCAAGGGCAATGGTGATATATATGCGGATTAGACACCAAAAAAAAATCGCTCAACAAATGGCTACAATTTAAGGAATGCTTTAGTGACGGCATAAGATTCCTAATTGATGGAGAAAGTTCTGATGGCAAGAAAAGCTGCTTCTAGGAGGTTGTCAAGTGTTTTCGCTCAACGATTCCGTTCTTGGGTGGTTGGTTTGGCCCTTGTTCCTGTAACTCGAATCCTAGCCCGGTATATCCCATTTTAATTTTACACCATTGTGAACCTTACGCCTTTTTTACTCTCTGATCGAGGTTCTCGGCATTTAAAAATATTCGTAAACTAAATCACTCGTGTATATGTTGATATTTAAGAGATATACAGTCAAGAAAATCAAGGGCAATGGTGATATATATGTGGATTAGACACCAAAAAAAAAACACTCAACAAATGGCAACAATTTAAGGAATGTTTTTAGTGACGACATCAGATTTCTAATTGATGGAGAAAACTCTGGTGGCAAGAAAACCTGCTTCTAGGAGGTTGTCAAGTGTTTTTGCTCGACGATTCCATTCTTGGGTGGTTGGTTTGGCCCTTGTTCCTATAACTCGAATCCTAGCCCGGTATATCCCATTTTAATTTTACATCATTGTGAACCTTACGCCTTTTTTACTCACTGATCGAGGTTCTCGGCATTGAAAAATCTTCGTAAACTAAATCACACGTGTATATGTTGACATTTAAGAGATATACAGTCAAGAAAATCAAGGGCAATGGTGATATATATGCGTATTAGACACACAAAAAAACACTCAACAAATGGCTACAATTTAAAGAATGTGTTTAGTGATGGCATCAGATTCCTAATTAATGGAGAAAGGTCTGGTGGTAAGAAAAGCTGCTTCTAGGAGGTTGTCAAGTGTTTTCGCTCGACGATTCCATTCTTGGGTGGTTGGATTGGCCCTTGTTCCTGTAACTCGAATCCTAGCCCGGTATATCCCATTTTAATTTTATACCATTGTGAACCTTACGCCTTTTTTACTCTCTGATAGAGGTTCTCGGCATTGAAAAATCTTTGTAAACTAAATCACATGTGTATATGTTGACATTTAAGAGATATACAGTCAAAAAAATCAAGGGCAATGGTGATATATATGCGGATTAGACACAAAAAAAAACACTCAACAAATGGCTACAATTTAAGGAATGTGTTTAGTGATGGTGTCAGATTCCTAATTGATGGAGAAAGGTCTGGTGGTAAGAAAAGCTGCTTCTAGGAGGTTGTCAAGTGTTTTCGCTCGACGATTCCATTCTTGGGTGGTTGGTTTGGCCCTTGTTCTTGTAACTCAAATCCTAGCCCGGTATATCCCATTTTAATTTTACACCATTGTGAACCTTACGCCTTTTTTACTCTCTGATCGAGGTTCACGGCATTGAAAAATCTTCGTAAACTAAATCACACGTGTATATGTTGACATTTAAGAGATATACAGTCAAGAAAATCAAGGGCAATGGTGATATATATGCGGATTAAGCACAAAAAAAAAACACTCAACAAATGGCTACAATTTAAGGAATGTGTTTAGTGATGGTATCAGATTCCTAATTGATGGAGAAAGGTCTGGTGGTAAGAAAAGCTGCTTCTAGGAGGTTGTCAAGTGTTTTCGCTCGACGATTCCATTCTTGGGTGGTTGGTTTGGCCCTTGTTCTTGTAACTCAAATCCTAGCCCGGTATATCCCATTTTAATTTTACACCATTGTGAACCTTACGCCTTTTTTACTCTCTGATCGAGGTTCACGGCATTGAAAAATCTTCGTAAACTAAATCACACGTGTATATGTTGACATTTAAGAGATATACAGTCAAGAAAATCAAGGGCAATGGTGATATATATGCGGATTAAGCACAAAAAAAAACACTCAACAAATGGCTACAATTTAAGGAATGTGTTTAGTGATGGCATCAGATTCCTAATTGATGGAGAAAGGTCTGGTGGTAAGAAAAGCTTCTTCTAGGAGGTTGTCAACTGTTCTCGCTCGACGATTCCATTCTTCGGTGGTTGGTTTGGTTCTTGTTCCTGTAACTCGAATCCTAGCCCGGTATATCCCATTGTAATTTTACACCATTGTGAACCTTACGCCTTTTTTACTCTCTGATCGAGGTTCTCGGCATTGAAAAATCAACGTAAACTAAATTACACGTGTATATGTTGATATTTAAGAGATATGCAGTCAAGAAAATCAAGGGCAATAGTGATATATATGCGGATTAGACACCAAAAAAATCACTCAACAAATGGCTACAATTTAAGGAATGTGTTTGGTGACGGCATCAGATTCCAAATTGATGGAGAAAGGTCTGGTGGTAAGAAAAGCTGCTTCTAGGAGGTTGTCAAGTGTTTTCGCTCGACGATTCCATTCTTGGGTGGTTGGTTTGGCCCTTGTTCCTATAACTCGAATCCTTGCACGGTATATCGCATTTTAATTTTACACCATTATGAACCTTACGCCTTTTTTACTCTCTGATCGAGGTTCTCGCCATTGAAAAATCTTCGTAAACTAAATCACACGTGTATATGCTGATATTTAAGAGATATACAGTCAAGAAAATCAAGGGCAATGGTGATATATATGCGGATTAGACACCAAAAAAAAATCGCTCAACAAATGGCTACAATTTAAGGAATGTGTTTAGTGACGGCATAAGATTCCTAATTGATGGAGAAAGGTCTGGTGGCAAGAAAAGCTGCTTCTAGGAGGTTGTCAAGTGTTTTCGCTCAACGATTCTGTTCTTGGGTGGTTGGTTTGGCCCTTGTTCCTGTAACTCGAATCCTAGCCCGGTATATCCCATTTTAATTTTACACCATTGTGAACCTTACGCCTTTTTTACTCTCTGATCGAGGTTCTCGGCATTGAAAAATCTTTGTAAACTAAATCACACGTGTATGTGTTGATATTTAAGAGATATGCAGTCAAGAAAATTAAGGGCAATGGTGATATATATGTGGATTAGACACCAAAAAAAAAACACTCAACAAATGGCAACAATTTAAGGAATGTTTTTAGTGACGGCATCAGATTCCTAATTGATGGAGAAAGGTCTGGTGGCAAGAAAACCTGCTTCTAGGAGGTTTTCAAGTGTTTTTGCTCGACGATTCCATTCTTGGGTGGTTGGTTTGGCCCTTGTTCCTATAGCTCGAATCCTAGCCCGGTATATCCCATTTTAATTTTACACCATTGTGAACCTTACGCCTTTTTTACTCTCTGATCGAGGTTCTCGGCATGGAAAAATCTTCGTAAACTAAATCACACGTGTATATGTTGACATTTAAGAGATATACGGTCAAGAAAATCAAGGGGAATAGTGACATATATGCGGATTAGACACAAAAAAAAACACTCAACAAATGGCTACAATTTAAGGAATGTGTTTAGTGACGGCATCAGATTCCTAATTGATGGAGAAAGGTCTGGTGGTAAGAAAAGCTGCTTCGAGGAGGTTGTCAAGTGTTTTCGCTCGACGATTCCATTTTTCGGTGGTTGGTTTGGCACTTGTTCCTGTAACCCGAATCCTAGCCCGGTATATCCCATTTTAATTTTACACCATTGTTAACCTTACGCCATTTTTACTCTTTGATCGAGGTTCTCGGCATTGAAAAATCAACGTAAACTAAATCACACGTGTATATGTTGATATTTAAGAGATATACAGTCAAGAAAATCAAGGGCAATGGTGATATATATGCGGATTAGACACCAAAAAAAACACTCAACAAATGGCAACAATTTAAGGAATGTGTTTAGTGACGGCATCAGATTCCTAATTGATGGAGAAAGGTCTAGTGGCAAGAAAAGCTGCTAATAGGAGGTTGTCCAGTGTTTTTGCTCGACGATTCCATTCTTGGGTGGTTGGTTTGGCCCTTGTTCCTATAACTCGAATCCTAGCCCGGTATATCCCATTTTAATTTTACACCATTGTGAACCTTACGCCTTTTTTACTCTCTGATCGAGGTTCTCGGCATTTAAAACTCTTTGTAAACTAAATCACACGTGTATATGTTGATATTTAAGAGATATACAGTCAAGAAAATCAAGGGCAATGGTGATATATATGCGGATTAGACACCAAAAAAAAACACTCAACAAATGGCTACAATTTAAGGAATGTGTTTAGTGACGGCATCGGATTCCTAATTGATGGAGAAAGGTCTGGTGGTAAGAAATGCTGCTTCTATGAGGTTGTCAAGTGTTTTTGCTCGACGATTCCATTCTTCGGTGGTTGGTTTGGCACTTGTTCCTGTACCTCGAATCCTAGCCCGGTATATCCCATTTTAGTTTTACACCATCGTGAGCCTTAAGCCTTTTTTACTCTCTGGTCGAGGTTCTCGGCATTGAAAAATCTTCGTAAACTAAATCACACGTGGATATGTTGACATTTAAGAGATATACAGTCAAAAAAATCAAGGGCAATGGTGATATATATGCGGATTAGACACCAAAAAAAACACTCAACAAATGGCAACAATTTAAGGAATGTGTTTAGTGACGGCATCAGATTCCTAATTGATGGAGAAAGGTCTAGTGGCAAGAAAAGCTGCTAATAGGAGGTTGTCCAGTGTTTTTGATCGACGATTCCATTCTTGGGTGGTTGGTTTGGCCCTTGTTCCTATAACTCGAATCCTTGCACGGTATATCCCATTTTAATTTTACACCATTATGAACCTTACGCCTTTTTTACTCTCTGATCGAGGTTCTCGCCATTGAAAAATCTTCGTAAACTAAATCACACGTGTATATGCTGATATTTAAGAGATATACAGTCAAGAAAATCAAGGGCAATGGTGATATATATGCGGATTAGACACCAAAAAAAATCGCTCAACAAATGGCTACAATTTAAGGAATGTGTTTAGTGACGGCATAAGATTCCTAATTGATGGAGAAAGGTCTGATGGCAAGAAAAGCTGCTTCTAGGAGGTTGTCAAGTGTTTTCGCTCAACGATTCCGTTCTTGGGTGGTTGGTTTGGCCCTTGTTCCTGTAACTCGAATCCTAGCCCGGAATATCCCATTTTAATTTTACAGCATTGTGAACCTTACGCCTTTTTTACTCTCTGATCGAGGTTCTCGGCATTTAAAAATCTTCGTAAACTAAATCACTCGTGTATATGTTGATATTTAAGAGATATACAGTCAAGAAATTCAAGGGCAATGGTGATATATATGCGGATTAGACACCAAAAAAAAAAACACTCAACAAATGGCAACAATTTAAGGAATGTTTTTAGTGACGACATCAGATTTCTAATTGATGGAGAAAACTCTGCTGGCAAGAAAACCTGCTTCTAGGAGGTTGTCAAGTGTTTTTGCTCGACGATTCCATTCTTGGGTGGTTGGTTTGGCCCTTGTTCCTATAACTCGAATCCTAGCCCGGTATATCCCATTTTAATTTTACATCATTGTGAACCTTACGCCTTTTTTACTCTCTGATCGAGGTTCTCGGCATTGAAAAATCTTCGTAAACTAAATCACACGTGTATATGTTGACATTTAAGAGATATACAGTCAAGAAAATCAAGGGCAATGGTGATATATATGCGTATTAGACACACAAAAAAACACTCAACAAATGGCTACAATTTAAAGAATGTGTTTAGTGATGGCATCAGATTCCTAATTAATAGAGAAAGGTCTGGTGGTAAGAAAAGCTGCTTCTAGGAGGTTGTCAAGTGTTTTTGCTCGTCGATTCCATTCTTGGGTGGTTGGATTGGCCCTTGTTCCTGTAACTCGAATCCTAGCCCGGTATATCCCATTTTAATTTTACACCATTGTGAACCTTACGCCTTTTTTACTCTCTGATAGAGGTTCTCGGCATTGAAAAATCTTTGTAAACTAATTCACATGTGTATATGTTGACATTTAAGAGATATACAGTCAAAAAAATCAAGGGCAATGGTGATATATATGCGGATTAGACACAAAAAAAACACTCAACAAATGGCTACAAATTAAGGAATGTGTTTAGTGATGGTATCAGATTCCTAATTGATGGAGAAAGGTCTGGTGGTAAGAAAAGCTGCTTCTAGGAGGTTGTCAAGTGTTTTCGCTCGACGATTCCATTCTTGGGTGGTTGGTTTGGCCCTTGTTCTTTTAACTCGAATCCTAGCCCGGTATATCCCATTTTAATTTTACACCATTGTGAACCTTACGCCTTTTTTACTCTCTGATCGAGGTTCACGGCATTGAAAAATCTTCGTAAACTAAATCACACGTGTATATGTTGACATTTAAGAGATATACAGTCAAGAAAATCAAGGGCAATGGTGATATATATGCGGATTAAGCACAAAAAAAAAACACTCAACAAATGGCTACAATTTAAGGAATGTGTTTAGTGATGGCATCAGATTCCTAATTGATGGAGAAAGGTCTGGTGGTAAGAAAAGCTTATTCTAGGAGGTTGTCAACTGTTCTCGCTCGACGATTCCATTCTTCGGTGGTTGGTTTGGCTCTTGTTCCTTTAACTCGAATCCTAGCCCGGTATATCCCATTGTAATTTTACACCATTGTGAACCTTACGCCTTTTTTACTCTATGATCGAGGTTCTCGGCATTGAAAAATCAACGTAAACTAAATTACACGTGTATATGTTGATATTTAAGAGATATGCAGTCAAGAAAATCAAGGGCAATGGTGATATATATGCGGATTAGACACCAAAAAAATCACTCAACAAATGGCTACAATTTAAGGAATGTGTTTGGTGACGGCATCAGATTCCAAATTGATGGAGAAAGGTCTGGTGGTAAGAAAAGCTGCTTCTAGGAGGTTGTCAAGTGTTTTCGCTCGACGATTCCATTCTTGGGTGGTTGGTTTGGCCCTTGTTCCTATAACTCGAATCCTTGCACGGTATATCCCATTTTAATTTTACACCATTATGAACCTTACGCCTTTTTTACTCTCTGATCGAGGTTCTCGCCATTGAAAAATCTTCGTAAACTAAATCACACGTGTATATGCTGATATTTAAGAGATATACAGTCAAGAAAATCAAGGGCAATGGTGATATATATGCGGATTAGACACCAAAAAAAAACACTCAACAAATGGCTACAATTTAAGGAATGTGTTTAGTGATGGCATCAGATTCCTAATTGATGGAGAAAGGTCTGGTGGTAAGAAAAGCTTATTCTAGGAGGTTCTCAACTGTTCTCGCTCGACGATTCCATTCTTCGGTGGTTGGTTTGGCTCTTGTTCCTGTAACTCGAATCCTAGCCCGGTATATCCCATTGTAATTTTACACCATTGTGAACCTTACGCCTTTTTTACTCAATGATCGAGGTTCTCGGCATTGAAAAATCAACGTAAACTAAATTACACGTGTATATGTTGATATTTAAGAGATATGCAGTCAAGAAAATCAAGGGCAATGGTGATATATATGCGGATTAGACACCAAAAAAATCACTCAACAAATGGCTACAATTTAAGGAATGTGTTTGGTGACGGCATCAGATTCCAAATTGATGGAGAAAGGTCTGGTGGTAAGAAAAGCTGCTTCTAGGAGGTTGTCAAGTGTTTTCGCTTGACGATTCCATTCTTGGGTGGTTGGTTTGGCCCTTGTTCCTATAACTCGAATCCTAGCCCGGTATATCCCATTTTAATTTTACATCATTGTGAACCTTACGCCTTTTTTACTCTCTGATCGAGGTTCTCGGCATTGAAAAATCTTCGTAAACTAAATCACACGTGTATATGTTGACATTTAAGAGATATACAGTCAAGAAAATCAAGGGCAATGGTGATATATATGCGTATTAGACACACAAAAAAACACTCAACAAATGGCTACAATTTAAGGAATGTGTTTAGTGACGGCATAAGATTCCTAATTGATGGAGAAAGGTCTGGTGGCAAGAAAAGCTGCTTCTAGGAGGTTGTCAAGTGTTTTCGCTCAACGATTCTGTTCTTGGGTGGTTGGTTTGGCCCTTGTTCCTGTAACTCGAATCCTAGCCCGGTATATCCCATTTTAATTTTACACCATTGTGAACCTTACGCCTTTTTTACTCTCTGATCGAGGTTCTCGGCATTGAAAAATCTTTGTAAACTAAATCACACGTGTATGTGTTGATATTTAAGAGATATGCAGTCAAGAAAATCAAGGGCAATGGTGATATATATGCGGATTAGACACCAAAAAAAAAAACACTCAACAAATGGCAACAATTTAAGGAATGTTTTTAGTGACGGCATCAGATTCCTAATTGATGGAGAAAGGTCTGGTGGCAAGAAAACCTGCTTCTAGGAGGTTTTCAAGTGTTTTTGCTCGACGATTCCATTCTTGGGTGGTTGGTTTGGCCCTTGTTCCTATAGCTCGAATCCTAGCCCGGTATATCCCATTTTAATTTTACACCATTGTGAACCTTACGCCTTTTTTACTCTCTGATCAAGGTTCTCGGCATTGAAAAATCTTCGTAAACTAAATCACACGTGTATATGTTGACATTTAAGAGATATACGGTCAAGAAAATCAAGGGGAATGGTGACATATATGCGGATTAGACACAAAAAAAAAAACACTCAACAAATGGCTACAATTTAAGGAATGTGTTTAGTGACGGCATCAGATTCCTAATTGATGGAGAAAGGTCTGGTGGTAAGAAAAGCTGCTTCGAGGAGGTTGTCAAGTGTTTTCGCTCGACGATTCCATTTTTCGGTGGTTGGTTTGGCACTTGTTCCTGTAACCCGAATCCTAGCCCGGTATATCCCATTTTAAATTTACACCATTGTTAACCTTACGCCATTTTTACTCTTTGATCGAGGTTCTCGGCATTGAAAAATCAACGTAAACTAAATCACACGTGTATATGTTGATATTTAAGAGATATACAGTCAAGAAAATCAAGGGCAATGGTGATATATATGCGGATTAGACACCAAAAAAAAACACTCAACAAATGGCAACAATTTAAGGAATGTGTTTAGTGACGGCATCGGATTCCTAATTGATGGAGAAAGGTCTAGTGGCAAGAAAAGCTGCTAATAGGAGGTTGTCCAGTGTTTTTGCTCGACGATTCCATTCTTGGGTGGTTGGTTTGGCCCTTGTTCCTATAACTCGATTCCTTGCCCGGTATATCCCATTTTAATTTTACACCATTGTGAACCTTACGCCTTTTTTACTCTCTGATCGAGGTTCTCGGCATTGAAAAATCTTCGTAAACTAAATAACACGTGTATATGTTGACATTTAAGAGATATACAGTCAAGAAAATCAAGGGCAATGGTGATATATATGCGTATTAGACACACAAAAAAACACTCAACAAATGGCTACAATTTAAGGAATGTGTTTAGTGACGGCATAAGATTCCTAATTGATGGAGAAAGGTCTGGTGGCAAGAAAAGCTGCTTCTAGGAGGTTGTCAAGTGTTTTCGCTCAACGATTCTGTTCTTGGGTGGTTGGTTTGGCCCTTGTTCCTGTAACTCGAATCCTAGCCCGGTATATCCCATTTTAATTTTACACCATTGTGAACCTTACGCCTTTTTTACTCTCTGATCGAGGTTCTCGGCATTGAAAAATCTTTGTAAACTAAATCACACGTGTATGTGTTGATATTTAAGAGATATGCAGTCAAGAAAATCAAGGGCAATGGTGATATATATGCGGATTAAGCACCAAAAAAAAAAACACTCAACAAATGGCAACAATTTAAGGAATGTTTTTAGTGACGGCATCAGATTCCTAATTGATGGAGAAAGGTCTGGTGGCAAGAAAACCTGCTTCTAGGAGGTTTTCAAGTGTTTTTGCTCGACGATTCCATTCTTGGGTGGTTGGTTTGGCCCTTGTTCCTATAGCTCGAATCCTAGCCCGGTATATCCCATTTTAGTTTTACACCATTGTGAACCTTACGCCTTTTTTACTCTCTGATCGAGGTTCTCGGCATTGAAAAATCTTCGTAAACTAAATCACACGTGTATATGTTGACATTTAAGAGATATACGGTCAAGAAAATCAAGGGGAATGGTGACATATATGCGGATTAGACACAAAAAAAAAACACTCAACAAATGGCTACAATTTAAGGAATGTGTTTAGTGACGGCATCAGATTCCTAATTGATGGAGAAAGGTCTGGTGGTAAGAAAAGCTGCTTCGAGGAGGTTGTCAAGTGTTTTCGCTCGACGATTCCATTCTTGGGTGGTTGGTTTGGCACTTGTTCCTGTAACCCGAATCCTCGCCCGGTATATCCCATTTTAAATTTACACCATTGTTAACCTTACGCCATTTTTACTCTTTGATCGAGGTTCTCGGCATTGAAAAATCAACGTAAACTAAATCACACGTGTATATGTTGATATTTAAGAGATATACAGTCAAGAAAATCAAGGGCAATGGTGATATATATGCGGATTAGACACCAAAAAAAAAAACACTCAACAAATGGCTACAATTTAAGGAATGTGTTTAGTGACGGCATCGGATTCCTAATTGATGGAGAAAGGTCTGGTGGTAAGAAATGCTGCTTCTATGAGGTTGTCAAGTGTTTTTGCTCGACGATTCCATTCTTCGGTGGTTGGTTTGGCACTTGTTCCTGTACCTCGAATCCTAGCCCGGTATATCCCATTTTAGTTTTACACCATCGTGAGCCTTAAGCCTTTTTTACTCTCTGGTCGAGGTTCTCGGCATTGAAAAATCTTCGTAAACTAAATCACACGTGTATATGTTGACATTTAAGAGATATACAGTCAAAAAAATCAAGGGCAATGGTGATATATATGCGGATTAGACACAAAAAAAAAACACTCAACAAATGGCTACAATTTAAGGAATGTGTTTAGTGACGGCATCAGATTCCTAATTGGTGGAGAAAGGTCTGGGGGTAAGAAAAGCTGCTTCTAGGATGCTGTCAAGTGTTTTCGCTCGACGATTCCATTCTTCGGTGGTTGGTTTGGCACTTGTTCCTGTAACTCGAATCCTAGCCCGGTATATCTCATTTTAATTTTACACCATTGTGAACCTTACGCCTTTTTTACTCTCGAATCGAGGTTCTCGGCTTTGAAAAATCAACGTAAACTAAATCACACGTGTATATGTTGATATTTAAGAGATATACAGTCAAGAAAATCAAGGGCCATGGTGATATATATGCAGATTAGACACAAAAAAAAAACACTCAACAAATGGCAACAATTTAAGGAATGTGTTGAGTGACGGCATCAGATTCCTAATTGATGGAGAAAGGTCTAGTGGCAAGAAAAGCTGCTTCTCGGATGTTGTCAAGTGTTTTTGCTCGACGATTCCATTCTTGGGTGGTTGGTTTGGCCCTTGTCCCTATAACTCGAATCCTAGCCCGGTATATCCCATATTAATTTTACACCATTGTGAACCTTACGCCTTTTTTACTCTCTGATCGAGGTTCTCGGCATTGAAAAATCTTCGTAAACTAAATCACACTTGTATATGTTGACATTTAAGAGATATACGGTCAAGAAAATCAAGGGCAATGGTGACATATATGCGGATTAGACACCAAAAAAAAACACTCAACAAATTGCTACAATTTAAGGAATGTGTTTAGTGACGGCATCATATTCCTAATTGATGGAGAAAGGTCTGGTGGTAAGAAAAGCTGCTTCGAGGAGGTTGTCAAGTGTTTTCGCTCGATGATTCCATTCTTCGGTGGTTGGTTTGGCACTTGTTCCTGTAACCCGAATCCTAGCCCGGTATATCCCATTTTAATTTTACACCATTGTGAACCTTACGCCATTTTTACTCTTTAATCGAGTTTCTCGGCATTGAAAAATCAACGTAAACTAAATCACACGTGTATATGTTGATATTTAAGAGATATACAGTCAAGAAAATCAAGGGCAATGGTGATATATTTGCGGATTACACACCAAAAAAAACACTCAACAAATGGCAACAATTTAAGGAATGTGTTTAGTGACGGCATCAGATTCCTAATTGATGGAGAAAGGTCTAGTGGCAAGAAAAGCTGCTTCTAGGAGGTTGTCCAGTGTTTTTGCTCGACGATTCCATTCTTGGGTGGTTGGTTTGGCCCTTGTTCCTATAACTCGAATCCTAGCCCGGCATATCCCATTTTAATTTTACACCATTGTGATCCTTACGCCTTTTTTACTCTCTGATCGAGTTTCTCGGCATTGAAAAATCTTCGTAAACTAAATCACACGTGTATATGTTGATACTTAAGAGATATACAGTCAAGAAAATCAAGGGCAATGGTGATATATATGCGGATTAGACCAAAAAAAAAAAACACTCAACAAATGGCTACAATTTAAGGAATGTGTTTAGTGACGGCATCAGATTCCTAATTGATGGAGAAAGGTCTGGTGGTAAGAAATGCTGCTTCTATGAGGTTGTCAAGTGTTTTTGCTCGACGATTCCATTCTTCGGTGGTTGGTTTGGCACTTGTTCCTGTACCTCGAATCCTAGCCCGGTATATCCCATTTTAGTTTTACACCATCGTGAGCCTTAAGCCTTTTTTACTCTCTGATCGAGGTTCTCGGCATTGAAAAATCAATGTAAACTAAATCACACGTGTATATGTTGATATTTAAGAGATATACAGTCAAGAAAATCAAGGGAAATGGTGATATATATGCGGATTAGACACCAAAAAAAACACTCAACAAATGGTAACAATTTAACGAATGTGTTTAGTGATGGCATCAGATTCCTAATTGATGGAGAAAGGTCTAGTGGCAAGAAAAGCTGCTTCTAGGAGGTTGTCAAGTGTTTTTGCTCGACGATTCCACTCTTGGGTGGTTGGTTTGGCCCTTGTTCCTATAACTCGAATCCTAGCCCGGTATATCCCATTTTAATTTTACACCATTGTGAACCTTACGCCTTCTTTACTCTCTGATCGAGGTTCTCGGCATTGAAAAATCTTCGTAAACTAAATCACACGTGTATATGTTGACATTTGAGAGATATACAGTCAAAAAAATCAAGGGCAATGGTGATATATATGCGGATTACACACAAAAAAAAAAACACTCAACAAATTGCTACAATTTAAGGAATGTGTTTAGTGGCGGCATCAGAATCCTAATTGATGGAGAAAGGTCTGGTGGTAAGAAAAGCTACTTCTAGGACGTTGTCAAGTATTTCGCTCGACGATTCCATTCTTGGGTCATTGGTTTGCCCTTGTTCCTGTAACTCGAATCCTAGCCCGGTATATCCCATTTTAATTTTACACCATTGTGAACCTTACACATTTTTTACTCTCTGATCGAGGTTCTCGGCATTGAAAAATCGTCGTAAACTAAATCACACGTGTATATGTTGACATTTAAGAGATATACGGTCAAGAAAATCAAGGGCAATGGTGACATATATGCGGATTAGACACAAAAAAAAAAACACTCAACAAATTGCTACAATTTAAGGAATGTGTTTAGTGACGGCATCAGATTCCTAATTGATGGAGAAAGGTCTGGTGGTAAGAAAAGCTGCTTCGAGGAGGTTGTCAAGTGTTTTCGCTCGACGATTCCATTCTTCGGTGGTTGGTTTGGCACTTGTTCCTGTAACCCGAATCCTAGCCCGGTATATCCCATTTTAATTTTAAACCATTGTGAACCTTACGCCATTTTTACTCTTTGATCGAGGTTCTCGGAATTGAAAAATCAACGTAAACTAAATCACACGTGTATATGTTGATATTTAAGAGATATACAGTCAAGAAAATCAAGGGCAATGGTGATATATATGCGGATTAGACACCAAAAAAAACACTCAACAAATGGCAACAATTTAAGGAATGTGTTTAGTGATGGCATCAGATTCCTAATTGATGGAGAAAGGTCTAGTGGCAAGAAAAGCTGCTTCTAGGAGGTTGTCCAGTGTTTTTGCTCGACGATTCCATTCTTGGGTGGTTGGTTCGGCCCTTGTTCCTATAACTCGAATCCTAGCCCGGCATATCCCATTTTAATTCTACACCATTGTGATCCTTACGCCTTTTTTACTCTCTGATCGAGTTTCTCGGCATTGAAAAATCTTCGTAAACTAAATCACACGTGTATATGTTGATACTTAAGAGATATACAGTCAAGAAAATCAAGGGCAATGGTGATATATATGCGGATTAGACACAAAAAAAAAAAAACACTCAACAAATGGCTACAATTTAAGGAATATGTTTAGTGACGACATCAGATTCCTAATTGATGGAGAAAGGTCTGGTGGTAAGAAATGCTGCTTCTATGAGGCTGTCAAGTGTTTTTGCTCGACGATTCCATTCTTCGGTGGTTGGTTTGGCACTTGTTCCTGTACCTCGAATCCTAGCCCGGTATATCCCATTTTAGTTTTACACCATCGTGAGCCTTAAGCCTTTTTTACTCTCTGATCGAGGTTCTCGGCATTGAAAAATCAACGTAAACTAAATCACACGTGTATATGTTGATATTTAAGAGATATACAGTCAAGAAAATCAAGGGAAATGGTGATATATATGCGGATTAGACACCAAAAAAAACACTCAACAAATGGTAACAATTTAACGAATGTGTTTAGTGATGGCATCAGATTCCTAATTGATGGAGAAAGGTCTAGTGGCAAGAAAAGCTACTTCTAGGAGGTTGTCAAGTGTTTTTTCTCGACGATTCCACTCTTGGGTGGTTGGTTTGGCCCTTGTTCCTATAACTCGAATCCTAGCCCGGTATATCCCATTTTAATTTTACACCATTGTGAACCTTACGCCTTCTTTACTCTCTGATCGAGGTTCTCGGCATTGAAAAATCTTCGTAAACTAAATCACACGTGTATATGTTGACATTTGAGAGATATACAGTCAAAAAAATCAAGGGCAATGGTGATATATATGCGGATTACACACAAAAAAAAACACTCAACAAATTGCTACAATTTAAGGAATGTGTTTAGTGGCGGCATCAGAATCCTAATTGATGGAGAAAGGTCTGGTGGTAAGAAAAGCTACTTCTAGGACGTTGTCAAGTATTTCGCTCGACGATTCCATTCTTGGGTCATTGGTTTGCCCTTGTTCCTGTAACTCGAATCCTAGCCCGGTATATCCCATTTTAATTTTACACCATTGTGAACCTTACACATTTTTTACTCTCTGATCGAGGTTCTCGGCATTGAAAAATCTTCGTAAACTAAATCACACGTGTATATGTTGACATTTAAGAGATATACGGTCAAGAAAATCAAGGGCAATGGTGACATATATACGGATTAGACACAAAAAAAAAAAACACTCAACAAATTGCTACAATTTAAGGAATGTGTTTAGTGACGGCATCAGATTCCTAATTGATGGAGAAAGGTCTGGTGGTAAGAAAAGCTGCTTCGAGGAGGTTGTCAAGTGTTTTCGCTCGACGATTCCATTCTTCGGTGGTTGGTTTGGCACTTGTTCCTGTAACCCGAATCCTAGCCCGGTATATCCCATTTTAATTTTAAACAATTGTGAACCTTACGCCATTTTTACTCTTTGATCGAGGTTCTCGGAATTGAAAAATCAACGTAAACTAAATCACACGTGTATATGTTGATATTTAAGAGATATACAGTCAAGAAAATCAAGGGCAATGGTGATATATATGCGGATTAGACACCAAAAAAAACACTCAACAAATGGCAACAATTTAAGGAATGTGTTTTGTGATGGCATCAGATTCCTAATTGATGGAGAAAGGTCTAGTGGCAAGAAAAGCTGCTTCTAGGAGGTTGTCCAGTGTTTTTGCTCGACGATTCCATTCTTGGGTGGTTGGTTCGGCCCTTGTTCCTATAACTCGAATCCTAGCCCGGCATATCCCATTTTAATTTTACACCATTGTGATCCTTACGCCTTTTTTACTCTCTGATCGAGTTTCTCGGCATTGAAAAATCTTCGTAAACTAAATCACACGTGTATATGTTGATACTTAAGAGATATACAGTCAAGAAAATCAAGGGCAATGGTGATATATATGCGGATTAGACACCAAAAAAAAAAACACTCAACAAATGGCTACAATTTAAGGAATGTGTTTAGTGACGACATCAGATTCCTAATTGATGGAGAAAGGTCTGGTGGTAAGAAATGCTGCTTCTATGAGGTTGTCAAGTGTTTTTGCTCGACGATTCCATTCTTCGGTGGTTGGTTTGGCACTTGTTCCTGTACCTCGAATCCTAGCCCGGTATATCCCATTTTAGTTTTACACCATCGTGAGCCTTAAGCCTTTTTTACTCTCTGATCGAGGTTCTCGGCATTGAAAAATCAACGTAAACTAAATCACACGTGTATATGTTGATATTTAAGAGATATACAGTCAAGAAAATCAAGGGAAATGGTGATATATATGCGGATTAGACACCAAAAAAAACACTCAACAAATGGTAACAATTTAACGAATGTGTTTAGTGATGGCATCAGATTCCTAATTGATGGAGAAAGGTCTAGTGGCAAGAAAAGCTGCTTCTAGGAGGTTGTCAAGTGTTTTTTCTCGACGATTCCACTCTTGGGTGGTTGGTTTGGCCCTTGTTCCTATAACTCGAATCCTAGCCCGGTATATCCCATTTTAATTTTACACCATTGTGAACCTTACGCCTTCTTTACTCTCTGATCGAGGTTCTCGGCATTGAAAAATCTTCGTAAACTAAATCACACGTGTATATGTTGACATTTGAGCGATATACAGTCAAAAAAATCAAGGGCAATGGTGATATATATGCGGATTACACACAAAAAAAAACACTCAACAAATTGCTACAATTTAAGGAATGTGTTTAGTGGCGGCATCAGAATCCTAATTGATGGAGAAAGGTCTGGTGGTAAGAAAAGCTACTTCTAGGACGTTGTCAAGTATTTCGCTCGACGATTCCATTCTTGGGTCATTGGTTTGCCCTTGTTCCTGTAACTCGAATCCTAGCCCGGTATATCCCATTTTAATTTTACACCATTGTGAACCTTACACATTTTTTACTCTCTGATCGAGGTTCTCGGCATTGAAAAATCTTCGTAAACTAAATCACACGTGTATATGTTGACATTTAAGAGATATACGGTTAAGAAAATCAAGGGCAATGGTGACATATATGCGGATTAGACACAAAAAAAAAACACTCAACAAATTGCTACAATTTAAGGAATGTGTTTAGTGACGGCATCAGATTCCTAATTGATGGAGAAAGGTCTGGTGGTAAGAAAAGCTGCTTCGAGGAGGTTGTCAAGTGTTTTCGCTCGACGATTCCATTCTTCGGTGGTTGGTTTGGCACTTGTTCCTGTAACCCGAATCCTAGCCCGGTATATCCCATTTTAATTTTAAACCATTGTGAACCTTACGCCATTTTTACTCTTTGATCGAGGTTCTCGAAATTGAAAAATCAACGTAAACTAAATCACACGTGTATATGTTGATTTTTAAGAGATATACAGTCAAGAAAATCAAGGGCAATGGTGATATATATGCGGATTAGACACCAAAAAAAACACTCAACAAATGGCAACAATTTAAGGAATGTGTTTAGTGATGGCATCAGATTCCTAATTGATGGAGAAAGGTCTAGTGGCAAGAAAAGCTGCTTCTAGGAGGTTGTCCAGTGTTTTTGCTCGACGATTCCATTCTTGGGTGGTTGGTTTGGCCCTTGTTCCTATAACTCGAATCCTAGCCCGGCATATCCCATTTTAATTTTACACCATTGTGATCCTTACGCCTTTTTTACTCTCTGATCGAGTTTCTCGGCATTGAAAAATCTTCGTAAACTAAATCACACGTGTATATGTTGATACTTAAGAGATATACAGTCAAGAAAATCAAGGGCAATGGTGATATATATGCGGATTAGACACAAAAAAAAAACACTCAACAAATGGCTACAATTTAAGGAATGTGTTTAGTGACGACATCAGATTCCTAATTGATGGAGAAAGGTCTGGTGGTAAGAAATGCTGCTTCTATGAGGCTGTCAAGTGTTTTTGCTCGACGATTCCATTCTTCGGTGGTTGGTTTGGCACTTGTTCCTGTACCTCGAATCCTAGCCCGGTATATCCCATTTTAGTTTTACACCATCGTGAGCCTTAAGCCTTTTTTACTCTCTGATCGAGGTTCTCGGCATTGAAAAATCAACGTAAACTAAATCACACGTGTATATGTTGATATTTAAGAGATATACAGTCAAGAAAATCAAGGGAAATGGTGATATATATGCGGATTAGACACCAAAAAAAACACTCAACAAATGGTAACAATTTAACGAATGTGTTTAGTGATGGCATCAGATTCCTAATTGATGGAGAAAGGTCTAGTGGCAAGAAAAGCTGCTTCTAGGAGGTTGTCAAGTGTTTTTTCTCGACGATTCCACTCTTGGGTGGTTGGTTTGGCCCTTGTTCCTATAACTCGAATCTTAGCCCGGTATATCCCATTTTAATTTTACACCATTGTGAACCTTACGCCTTCTTTACTCTCTGATCGAGGTTCTCGGCATTGAAAAATCTTCGTAAACTAAATCACACGTGTATATGTTGACATTTGAGAGATATACAGTCAAAAAAATCAAGGGCAATGGTGATATATAAGCGGATTACACACAAAAAAAAACACTCAACAAATTGCTACAATTTAAGGAATGTGTTTAGTGGCGGCATCAGAATCCTAATTGATGGAGAAAGGTCTGGTGGTAAGAAAAGCTACTTCTAGGACGTTGTCAAGTATTTCGCTCGACGATTCCATTCTTGGGTCATTGGTTTGCCCTTGTTCCTGTAACTCGAATCCTAGCCCGGTATATCCCATTTTAATTTTACACCATTGTGAACCTTACACATTTTTTACTCTCTGATCGAGGTTCTCGGCATTGAAAAATCTTCGTAAACTAAATCACACGTGTATATGTTGACATTTAAGAGATATACGGTCAAGAAAATCAAGGGCAATGGTGACATATATGCGGATTAGACACAAAAAAAAAACACTCAACAAATTGCTACAATTTAAGGAATGTGTTTAGTGACGGCATCAGATTCCTAATTGATGGAGAAAGGTCTGGTGGTAAGAAAAGCTGCTTCGAGGAGGTTGTCAAGTGTTTTCGCTCGACGATTCCATTCTTCGGTGGTTGGTTTGGCACTTGTTCCTGTAACCCGAATCCTAGCCCGGTATATCCCATTTTAATTTTAAACCATTGTGAACCTTACGCCATTTTTACTCTTTGATCGAGGTTCTCGGAATTGAAAAATCAACGTAAACTAAATCACACGTGTATATGTTGATATTTAAGAGATATACAGTCAAGAAAATCAAGGGCAATGGTGATATATATGCGGATTAGACACCAAAAAAAACACTCAACAAATGGCAACAATTTAAGGAATGTGTTTAGTGATGGCATCAGATTCCTAATTGATGGAGAAAGGTCTAGTGGCAAGAAAAGCTGCTTCTAGGAGGTTGTCCAGTGTTTTTGCTCGACGATTCCATTCTTGGGTGGTTGGTTCGGCCCTTGTTCCTATAACTCGAATCCTAGCCCGGCATATCCCATTTTAATTTTACACCATTGTGATCCTTACGCCTTTTTTACTCTCTGATCGAGTTTCTCGGCATTGAAAAATCTTCGTAAACTAAATCACACGTGTATATGTTGATACTTAAGAGATATACAGTCAAGAAAATCAAGGGCAATGGTGATATATATGCGGATTAGACACCAAAAAAAAAAACACTCAACAAATGGCTACAATTTAAGGAATGTGTTTAGTGACGACATCAGATTCCTAATTGATGGAGAAAGGTCTGGTGGTAAGAAATGCTGCTTCTATGAGGTTGTCAAGTGTTTTTGCTCGACGATTCCATTCTTCGGTGGTTGGTTTGGCACTTGTTCCTGTAACTCGAATCCTAGCCCGGTATATCCCATTTTAATTTTACACCATTGTGAACCTTACGCCTTCTTTACTCTCTGATCGAGGTTCTCGGCATTGAAAAATCTTCGTAAACTAAATCACACGTGTATATGTTGACATTTGAGCGATATACAGTAAAAAAAAATCAAGGGCAATGGTGATATATATGCGGATTACACACAAAAAAAAACACTCAACAAATTGCTACAATTTAAGGAATGTGTTTAGTGGCGGCATCAGAATCCTAATTGATGGAGAAAGGTCTGGTGGTAAGAAAAGCTACTTCTAGGACGTTGTCAAGTATTTCGCTCGACGATTCCATTCTTGGGTCATTGGTTTGCCCTTGTTCCTGTAACTCGAATCCTAGCCCGGTATATCCCATTTTAATTTTACACCATTGTGAACCTTACACATTTTTTACTCTCTGGTCGAGGTTCTCGGCATTGAAAAATCTTCGTAAACTAAATCACACGTGTATATGTTGACATTTAAGAGATATACGGTCAAGAAAATCAAGGGCAATGGTGACATATATGCGGATTAGACACAAAAAAAAAAACACTCAACAAATTGCTACAATTTAAGGAATGTGTTTAGTGACGGCATCAGATTCCTAATTGATGGAGAAAGGTCTGGTGGTAAGAAAAGCTGCTTCGAGGAGGTTGTCAAGTGTTTTCGCTCGACGATTCCATTCTTCGGTGGTTGGTTTGGCACTTGTTCCTGTAACCCGAATCCTAGCCCGGTATATCCTATTTTAATTTTAAACCATTGTGAACCTTACGCCATTTTTACTCTTTGATCGAGGTTCTCGGAATTGAAAAATCAACGTAAACTAAATCACACGTGTATATGTTGATATTTAAGAGATATACAGTCAAGAAAATCAAGGGCAATGGTGATATATATGCGGATTAGACACCAAAAAAAACACTCAACAAATGGCAACAATTTAAGGAATGTGTTTAGTGATGGCATCAGATTCCTAATTGATGGAGAAAGGTCTAGTGGCAAGAAAAGCTGCTTCTAGGAGGTTGTCCAGTGTTTTTGCTCGACGATTCCATTCTTGGGTGGTTGGTTTGGCCCTTGTTCCTATAACTCGAATCCTAGCCCGGCATATCCCATTTTAATTTTACACCATTGTGATCCTTACGCCTTTTTTACTCTCTGATCGAGTTTCTCGGCATTGAAAAATCTTCGTAAACTAAATCACACGTGTATATGTTGATACTTAAGAGATCTACAGTCAAGAAAATCAAGGGCAATGGTGATATATATGCGGATTAGACACAAAAAAAAACACTCAACAAATGGCTACAATTTAAGGAATGTGTTTAGTGACGGCATCAGATTCCTAATTGATGGAGAAAGGTCTGGTGGTAAGAAATGCTGCTTCTATGAGGTTGTCAAGTGTTTTTGCTCGACGATTCCATTCTTCTGTGGTTGGTTTGGCACTTGTTCCTGTACCTCGAATCCTAGCCCGGTATATCCCATTTTAGTTTTACACCATCGTGAGCCTTAATCCTTTTTTACTCTCTGATCGAGGTTCTCGGCATTGAAAAATCAACGTAAACTAAATCACACGTGTATATGTTGATATTTAAGAGATATACAGTCAAGAAAATCAAGGGAAATGGTGATATATATGCGGATTAGACACCAAAAAAAACACTCAACAAATGGTAACAATTTAACGAATGTGTTTAGTGATGGCATCAGATTCCTAATTGATGGAGAAAGGTCTAGTGGCAAGAAAAGCTGCTTCTAGGAGGTTGTCAAGTGTTTTTGCTCGACGATTCCACTCTTGGGTGGTTGGTTTGGCCCTTGTTCCTATAACTCGAATCCTAGCCCGGTATATCCCATTTTAATTTTACACCATTGTGAACCTTACGCCTTCTTTACTCTCTGATCGAGGTTCTCGGCATTGAAAAATCTTCGTAAACTAAATCACACGTGTATATGTTGACATTTGAGCGATATACAGTCAAAAAAATCAAGGGCAATGGTGATATATATGCGGATTACACACAAAAAAAAACACTCAACAAATTGCTACAATTTAAGGAATGTGTTTAGTGGCGGCATCAGAATCCTAATTGATGGAGAAAGGTCTGGTGGTAAGAAAAGCTACTTCTAGGACGTTGTCAAGTATTTCGCTCGACGATTCCATTCTTGGGTCATTGGTTTGCCCTTGTTCCTGTAACTCGAATCCTAGCCCGGTATATCCCATTTTAATTTTACACCATTGTGAACCTTACACATTTTTTACTCTCTGGTCGAGGTTCTCGGCATTGAAAAATCTTCGTAAACTAAATCACACGTGTATATGTTGACATTTAAGAGATATACGGTCAAGAAAATCAAGGGCAATGGTGACATATATGCGGATTAGTCACAAAAAAAAAAACACTCAACAAATTGCTACAATTTAAGGAATGTGTTTAGTGACGGCATCAGATTCCTAATTGATGGAGAAAGGTCTGGTGGTAAGAAAAGCTGCTTCGAGGAGGTTGTCAAGTGTTTTCGCTCGACGATTCCATTCTTCGGTGGTTGGTTTGGCACTTGTTCCTGTAACCCGAATCCTAGCCCGGTATATCCTATTTTAATTTTAAACCATTGTGAACCTTACGCCATTTTTACTCTTTGATCGAGGTTCTCGGAATTGAAAAATCAACGTAAACTAAATCACACGTGTATATGTTGATATTTAAGAGATATACAGTCAAGAAAATCAAGGGCAATGGTGATATATATGCGGATTAGACACCAAAAAAAACACTCAACAAATGGCAACAATTTAAGGAATGTGTTTAGTGATGGCATCAGATTCCTAATTGATGGAGAAAGGTCTAGTGGCAAGAAAAGCTGCTTCTAGGAGGTTGTCCAGTGTTTTTGCTCGACGATTCCATTCTTGGGTGGTTGGTTTGGCCCTTGTTCCTATAACTCGAATCCTAGCCCGGCATATCCCATTTTAATTTTACACCATTGTGATCCTTACGCCTTTTTTACTCTCTGATCGAGTTTCTCGGCATTGAAAAATCTTCGTAAACTAAATCACACGTGTATATGTTGATACTTAAGAGATATACAGTCAAGAAAATCAAGGGCAATGGTGATATATATGCGGATTAGACACAAAAAAAAAAACACTCAACAAATGGCTACAATTTAAGGAATGTGTTTAGTGACGGCATCAGATTCCTAATTGATGGAGAAAGGTCTGGTGGTAAGAAATGCTGCTTCTATGAGGTTGTCAAGTGTTTTTGCTCGACGATTCCATTCTTCTGTGGTTGGTTTGGCACTTGTTCCTGTACCTCGAATCCTAGCCCGGTATATCCCATTTTAGTTTTACACCATCGTGAGCCTTAATCCTTTTTTACTCTCTGATCGAGGTTCTCGGCATTGAAAAATCAACGTAAACTAAATCACACGTGTATATGTTGATATTTAAGAGATATACAGTCAAGAAAATCAAGGGAAATGGTGATATATATGCGGATTAGACACCAAAAAAAACACTCAACAAATGGTAACAATTTAACGAATGTGTTTAGTGATGGCATCAGATTCCTAATTGATGGAGAAAGGTCTAGTGGCAAGAAAAGCTGCTTCTAGGAGGTTGTCAAGTGTTTTTGCTCGACGATTCCACTCTTGGGTGGTTGGTTTGGCCCTTGTTCCTATAACTCGAATCCTAGCCCGGTATATCCCATTTTAATTTTACACCATTGTGAACCTTACGCCTTCTTTACTCTCTGATCGAGGTTCTCGGCATTGAAAAATCTTCGTAAACTAAATCACACGTGTATATGTTGACATTTGAGCGATTTACAGTCAAAAAAATCAAGGGCAATGGTGATATATATGCGGATTACACACAAAAAAAACACTCAACAAATTGCTACAATTTAAGGAATGTGTTTAGTGGCGGCATCAGAATCCTAATTGATGGAGAAAGGTCTGGTGGTAAGAAAAGCTACTTCTAGGACGTTGTCAAGTATTTCGCTCGACGATTCCATTCTTGGGTCATTGGTTTGCCCTTGTTCCTGTAACTCGAATCCTAGCCCGGTATATCCCATTTTAATTTTACACCATTGTGAACCTTACACATTTTTTACTCTCTGGTCGAGGTTCTCGGCATTGAAAAATCTTCGTAAACTAAATCACACGTGTATATGTTGACATTTAAGAGATATACGGTCAAGAAAATCAAGGGCAATGGTGACATATATGCGGATTAGACACAAAAAAAAAACACTCAACAAATTGCTACAATTTAAGGAATGTGTTTAGTGACGGCATCAGATTCCTAATTGATGGAGAAAGGTCTGGTGGTAAGAAAAGCTGCTTCGAGGAGGTTGTCAAGTGTTTTCGCTCGACGATTCCATTCTTCGGTGGTTGGTTTGGCACTTGTTCCTGTAACCCGAATCCTAGCCCGGTATATCCTATTTTAATTTTAAACCATTGTGAACCTTACGCCATTTTTACTCTTTGATCGAGGTTCTCGGAATTGAAAAATCAACGTAAACTAAATCACACGTGTATATGTTGATATTTAAGAGATATACAGTCAAGAAAATCAAGGGCAATGGTGATATATATGCGGATTAGACACCAAAAAAAACACTCAACAAATGGCAACAATTTAAGGAATGTGTTTAGTGATGGCATCAGATTCCTAATTGATGGAGAAAGGTCTAGTGGCAAGAAAAGCTGCTTCTAGGAGGTTGTCCAGTGTTTTTGCTCGACGATTCCATTCTTGGGTGGTTGGTTTGGCCCTTGTTCCTATAACTCGAATCCTAGCCCGGCATATCCCATTTTAATTTTACACCATTGTGATCCTTACGCCTTTTTTACTCTCTGATCGAGTTTCTCGGCATTGAAAAATCTTCGTAAACTAAATCACACGTGTATATGTTGATACTTAAGAGATATACAGTCAAGAAAATCAAGGGCAATGGTGATATATATGCGGATTAGACACAAAAAAAAAACACTCAACAAATGGCTACAATTTAAGGAATGTGTTTAGTGACGGCATCAGATTCCTAATTGATGGAGAAAGGTCTGGTGGTAAGAAATGCTGCTTCTATGAGGTTGTCAAGTGTTTTTGCTCGACGATTCCATTCTTCTGTGGTTGGTTTGGCACTTGTTCCTGTACCTCGAATCCTAGCCCGGTATATCCCATTTTAGTTTTACACCATCGTGAGCCTTAATCCTTTTTTACTCTCTGATCGAGGTTCTCGGCATTGAAAAATCAACGTAAACTAAATCACACGTGTATATGTTGATATTTAAGAGATATACAGTCAAGAAAATCAAGGGAAATGGTGATATATATGCGGATTAGACACCAAAAAAAACACTCAACAAATGGTAACAATTTAACGAATGTGTTTAGTGATGGCATCAGATTCCTAATTGATGGAGAAAGGTCTAGTGGCAAGAAAAGCTGCTTCTAGGAGGTTGTCAAGTGTTTTTGCTCGACGATTCCACTCTTGGGTGGTTGGTTTGGCCCTTGTTCCTATAACTCGAATCCTAGCCCGGTATATCCCATTTTAATTTTACACCATTGTGAACCTTACGCCTTCTTTACTCTCTGATCGAGGTTCTCGGCATGGAAAAATCTTCGTAAACTAAATCACACGTGTATATGTTGACATTTGAGCGATATACAGTCAAAAAAATCAAGGGCAATGGTGATATATATGCGGATTACACACAAAAAAAACCACTCAACAAATTGCTACAATTTAAGGAATGTGTTTAGTGGCGGCATCAGAATCCTAATTGATGGAGAAAGGTCTGGTGGTAAGAAAAGCTACTTCTAGGACGTTGTCAAGTATTTCGCTCGACGATTCCATTCTTGGGTCATTGGTTTGCCCTTGTTCCTGTAACTCGAATCCTAGCCCGGTATATCCCATTTTAATTTTACACCATTGTGAACCTTACACATTTTTTACTCTCTGGTCGAGGTTCTCGGCATTGAAAAATCTTCGTAAACTAAATCACACGTGTATATGTTGACATTTAAGAGATATACGGTCAAGAAAATCAAGGGCAATGGTGACATATATGCGGATTAGACACAAAAAAAAACACTCAACAAATTGCTACAATTTAAGGAATGTGTTTAGTGACGGCATCAGATTCCTAATTGATGGAGAAAGGTCTGGTGGTAAGAAAAGCTGCTTCGAGGAGGTTGTCAAGTGTTTTCGCTCGACGATTCCATTCTTCGGTGGTTGGTTTGGCACTTGTTCCTGTAACCCGAATCCTAGCCCGGTATATCCCATTTTAATTTTAAACCATTGTGAACCTTACGCCATTTTTACTCTTTGATCGAGGTTCTCGGAATTGAAAAATCAACGTAAACTAAATCACACGTGTATATGTTGATATTTAAGAGATATACAGTCAAGAAAATCAAGGGCAATGGTGATATATATGCGGATTAGACACCAAAAAAAACACTCAACAAATGGCAACAATTTAAGGAATGTGTTTAGTGATGGCATCAGATTCCTAATTGATGGAGAAAGGTCTAGTGGCAAGAAAAGCTGCTTCTAGGAGGTTGTCCAGTGTTTTTGCTCGACGATTCCATTCTTGGGTGGTTGGTTTGGCCCTTGTTCCTATAACTCGAATCCTAGCCCGGCATATCCCATTTTAATTTTACACCATTGTGATCCTTACGCCTTTTTTACTCTCTGATCGAGTTTCTCGGCATTGAAAAATCTTCGTAAGCTAAATCACACGTGTATATGTTGATACTTAAGAGATATACAGTCAAGAAAATCAAGGGCAATGGTGATATATATGCGGATTAGACACAAAAAAAAAAAAAAAACACTCAACAAATGGCTACAATTTAAGGAATGTGTTTAGTGACGGCATCAGATTCCTAATTGATGGAGAAAGGTCTGGTGGTAAGAAATGCTGCTTCTATGAGGTTGTCAAGTGTTTTTGCTCGACGATTCCATTCTTCTGTGGTTGGTTTGGCACTTGTTCCTGTACCTCGAATCCTAGCCCGGTATATCCCATTTTAGTTTTACACCATCGTGAGCCTTAATCCTTTTTTACTCTCTGATCGAGGTTCTCGGCATTGAAAAATCAACGTAAACTAAATCACACGTGTATATGTTGATATTTAAGAGATATACAGTCAAGAAAATCAAGGGAAATGGTGATATATATGCGGATTAGACACCAAAAAAAACACTCAACAAATGGTAACAATTTAACGAATGTGTTTAGTGATGGCATCAGATTCCTAATTGATGGAGAAAGGTCTAGTGGCAAGAAAAGCTGCTTCTAGGAGGTTGTCAAGTGTTTTTGCTCGACGATTCCACTCTTGGGTGGTTGGTTTGGCCCTTGTTCCTATAACTCGAATCCTAGCCCGGTATATCCCATTTTAATTTTACACCATTGTGAACCTTACGCCTTTTTTACTCTCTGATCGAGGTTCTCGGCATTGAAAAATCTTCGTAAACTAAATCACACGTGTATATGTTGACATTTGAGAGATATACAGTCAAAAAAATCAAGGGCAAAGGTGATATATATGCGGATTACACACAAAAAAAAAACACTCAACAAATTGCTACAATTTAAGGAATGTGTTTAGTGGCGGCATCAGAATCCTAATTGATGGAGAAAGGTCTGGTGGTAAGAAAAGCTACTTCTAGGACGTTGTCAAGTATTTCGCTCGACGATTCCATTCTTGGGTCATTGGTTTGGCCCTTGTTCCTGTAACTCGAATCCTAGCCCGGTATATCCCATTTTAATTTTACACCATTGTGAACCTTACACATTTTTTACTCTCTGATCGAGGTTCTCGGCATTGAAAAATCTTCGTAAACTAAATCACACGTGTATATGTTGACATTTAAGAGATATACGGTCAAGAAAATCAAGGGCAATGGTGACATATATGCGGATTAGACACAAAAAAAAAACACTCAACAAATTGCTACAATTTAAGGAATGTGTTTAGTGACGGCATCAGATTCCTAATTGATGGAGAAAGTCTGGTGGTAAGAAAAGCTGCTTCGAGGAGTTTGTGAAGTGTTTTCGCTCGACGATTCCATTCTTCGGTGGTTGGTTTGGCACTTGTTCCTGTAACCCGAATCCTAGCCCGGTATATCCCATTTTAATTTTAAACCATTGTGAACCTTACGCCATTTTTACTCTTTGATCGAGGTTCTCGGAATTGAAAAATCAACGTAAACTAAATCACACGTGTATATGTTGATATTTAAGAGATATACAGTCAAGAAAATCAAGGGCAATGGTGATATATATGCGGATTAGACACCAAAAAAAACACTCAACAAATGGCAACAATTTAAGGAATGTGTTTAGTGATGGCATCAGATTCCTAATTGATGGAGAAAGGTCTAGTGGCAAGAAAAGCTGCTTCTAGGAGGTTGTCCAGTGTTTTTGCTCGACGATTCCATTCTTGGGTGGTTGGTTTGGCCCTTGTTCCTATAACTCGAATCCTAGCCCGGCATATCCCATTTTAATTTTACACCATTGTGATCCTTACGCCTTTTTTACTCTCTGATCGAGTTTCTCGGCATTGAAAAATCTTCGTAAACTAAATCACACGTGTATATGTTGATACTTAAGAGATATACAGTCAAGAAAATCAAGGGCAATGGTGATATATATGCGGATTAGACACAAAAAAAAAAAAAAACACTCAACAAATGGCTACAATTTAAGGAATGTGTTTAGTGACGGCATCAGATTCCTAATTGATGGAGAAAGGTCTGGTGGTAAGAAATGCTGCTTCTATGAGGTTGTCAAGTGTTTTTGCTCGACGATTCCATTCTTCGGTGGTTGGTTTGGCACTTGTTCCTGTACCTCGAATCCTAGCCCGGTATATTCCATTTTAGTTTTACACCATCGTGAGCCTTAATCCTTTTTTACTCTCTGATCGAGGTTCTCGGCATTGAAAAATCAACGTAAACTAAATCACACGTGTATATGTTGATATTTAAGAGATATACAGTCAAGAAAATCAAGGGAAATGGTGATATATATGCGGATTAGACACCAAAAAAAACACTCAACAAATGGTAACAATTTAACGAATGTGTTTAGTGATGGCATCAGATTCCTAATTGATGGAGAAAGGTCTAGTGGCAAGAAAAGCTGCTTCTAGGAGGTTGTCAAGTGTTTTTGCTCGACGATTCCACTCTTGGGTGGTTGGTTTGGCCCTTGTTCCTATAACTCGAATCCTAGCCCGGTATATCCCATTTTAATTTTACACCATTGTGAACCTTACGCCTTCTTTACTCTCTGATCGAGGTTCTCGGCATTGAAAAATCTTCGTAAACTAAATCACACGTGTATATGTTGACATTTGAGAGATATACAGTCAAAAAAATCAAGGGCAAAGGTGATATATATGCGGATTACACACAAAAAAAAAACACTCAACAAATTGCTACAATTTAAGGAATGTGTTTAGTGGCGGCATCAGAATCCTAATTGATGGAGAAAGGTCTGGTGGTAAGAAAAGCTACTTCTAGGACGTTGTCAAGTATTTCGCTCGACGATTCCATTCTTGGGTCATTGGTTTGGCCCTTGTTCCTGTAACTCGAATCCTAGCCCGGTATATCCCATTTTAATTTTACACCATTGTGAACCTTACACATTTTTTACTCTCTGATCGAGGTTCTCGGCATTGAAAAATCTTCGTAAACTAAATCACACGTGTATATGTTGACATTTAAGAGATATACGGTCAAGAAAATCAAGGGCAATGGTGAAATATATGCGGATTAGACACAAAAAAAAACACTCAACAAATTGCAACAATTTAAGGAATGTGTTTAGTGACGGCATCAGATTCCTAATTGATGGAGAAAGGTCTGGTGGTAAGAAAAGCTGCTTCGAGGAGGTTGTCAAGTGTTTTCGCTCGACGATTCCATTCTTCGGTGGTTGGTTTGGCACTTGTTCCTGTAACCCGAATCCTAGCCCGGTATATCCCATTTTAATTTTAAACCATTGTGAACCTTACGCCATTTTTACTCTTTGATCGAGGTTCTCGAAATTGAAAAATCAACGTAAACTAAATCACACGTGTATATGTTGATATTTAAGAGATATACAGTCAAGAAAATCAAGGGCAATGGTGATATATATGCGGATTAGACACCAAAAAAACACTCAACAAATGGCAACAATTTAAGGAATGTGTTTAGTGACGGCATCAGATTCCTAATTGATGGAGAAAGGTCTAGTGGCAAGAAAAGCTGCTTCTAGGAGGTTGTCCAGTGTTTTTGCTCGACGATTTCATTCTTGGGTGGTTGGTTTGGCACTTGTTCCTATAACTCGAATCCTAGCCCCGTATATCCCATTTTAATTTTACACCATTGTGAACCTTACGCCTTTTTTACTCTCTGGTCGAGGTTCTCGGCATTGAAAAATCTTCGTAAACTAAATCACACATGTATATGTTGATACTTAAGAGATATACAGTCAAGAAAATCAAGGGCAATGGTGACATATATGCGGATTAGACACAAAAAAAAAAACACTCAACAAATGGCTACAATTTAAGGAATGTGTTTAGTGACGGCATCAGATTCCTAATTGATGGAGAAAGGTCTGGTGGTAAGAAATGCTGCTTCTATGAGGTTGTCAAGTGTTTTTGCTCGACGATTCCATTCTTCGGTGGTTGGTTTGGCACTTGTTCCTGTACCTCGAATCCTAGCCCGGTATATCCCATTTTAGTTTTACACCATCGTGAGCCTTAAGCCTTTTTTACTCTCTGATCGAGGTTCTCGGCATTGAAAAATCAACGTAAACTAAATCACACGTGTATATGTTGATATTTAAGAGATATACAGTCAAGAAAATCAAGGGAAATGGTGATATATATGCGGATTAGACACCAAAAAAAACACTCAACAAATGGTAACAATTTAACGAATGTGTTTAGTGATGGCATCAGATTCCTAATTGATGGAGAAAGGTCTAGTGGCAAGAAAAGCTGCTTCTAGGAGGTTGTCAAGTGTTTTTTCTCGACGATTCCACTCTTGGGTGGTTGGTTTGGCCCTTGTTCCTATAACTCGAATCCTAGCCCGGTATATCCCATTTTAATTTTACACCATTGTGAACCTTACGCCTTCTTTACTCTCTGATCGAGGTTCTCGGCATTGAAAAATCTTCGTAAACTAAATCACACGTGTATATGTTGACATTTGAGCGATATACAGTCAAAAAAATCAAGGGCAATGGTGATATATATGCGGATTACACACAAAAAAAAACACTCAACAAATTGCTACAATTTAAGGATGTGTTTAGTGGCGGCATCAGAATCCTAATTGATGGAGAAAGGTCTGGTGGTAAGAAAAGCTACTTCTAGGACGTTGTCAAGTATTTCGCTCGACGATTCCATTCTTGGGTCATTGGTTTGCCCTTGTTCCTGTAACTCGAATCCTAGCCCGGTATATCCCATTTTAATTTTACACCATTGTGAACCTTACACATTTTTTACTCTCTGGTCGAGGTTCTCGGCATTGAAAAATCTTCGTAAACTAAATCACACGTGTATATGTTGACATTTAAGAGATATACGGTCAAGAAAATCAAGGGCAATGGTGACATATATGCGGATTAGACACAAAAAAAAAAACACTCAACAAATTGCTACAATTTAAGGAATGTGTTTAGTGACGGCATCAGATTCCTAATTGATGGAGAAAGGTCTGGTGGTAAGAAAAGCTGCTTCGAGGAGGTTGTCAAGTGTTTTCGCTCGACGATTCCATTCTTCGGTGGTTGGTTTGGCACTTGTTCCTGTAACCCGAATCCTAGCCCGGTATATCCCATTTTAATTTTAAACCATTGTGAACCTTACGCCATTTTTACTCTTTGATCGAGGTTCTCGGAATTGAAAAATCAACGTAAACTAAATCACACGTGTATATGTTGATATTTAAGAGATATACAGTCAAGAAAATCAAGGGCAATGGTGATATATATGCGGATTAGACACCAAAAAAAACACTCAACAAATGGCAACAATTTAAGGAATGTGTTTAGTGATGGCATCAGATTCCTAATTGATGGAGAAAGGTCTAGTGGCAAGAAAAGCTGCTTCTAGGAGGTTGTCCAGTGTTTTTGCTCGACGATTCCATTCTTGGGTGGTTGGTTTGGCCCTTGTTCCTATAACTCGAATCCTAGCCCGGCATATCCCATTTTAATTTTACACCATTGTGATCCTTACGCCTTTTTTACTCTCTGATCGAGTTTCTCGGCATTGAAAAATCTTCATAAACTAAATCACACGTGTATATGTTGATACTTAAGAGATATACAGTCAAGAAAATCAAGGGCAATGGTGATATATATGCGGATTAGACACAAAAAAAAAAAAACACTCAACAAATGGCTACAATTTAAGGCATGTGTTTAGTGACGGCATCAGATTCCTAATTGATGGAGAAAGGTCTGGTGGTAAGAAATGCTGCTTCTATGAGGTTGTCAAGTGTTTTTGCTCGACGATTCCATTCTTCGGTGGTTGGTTTGGCACTTGTTCCTGTACCTCGAATCCTAGCCCGGTATATCCCATTTTAGTTTTACACCATCGTGAGCCTTAATCCTTTTTTACTCTCTGATCGAGGTTCTCGGCATTGAAAAATCAACGTAAACTAAATCACACGTGTATATGTTGATATTTAAGAGATATACAGTCAAGAAAATCAAGGGAAATGGTGATATATATGCGGATTAGACACCAAAAAAAACACTCAACAAATGGTAACAATTTAACGAATGTGTTTAGTGATGGCATCAGATTCCTAATTGATGGAGAAAGGTCTAGTGGCAAGAAAAGCTGCTTCTAGGAGGTTGTCAAGTGTTTTTGCTCGACGATTCCACTCTTGGGTGGTTGGTTTGGCCCTTGTTCCTATAACTCGAATCCTAGCCCGGTATATCCCATTTTAATTTTACACCATTGTGAACCTTACGCCTTCTTTACTCTCTGATCGAGGTTCTCGGCATTGAAAAATCTTCGTAAACTAAATCACACGTGTATATGTTGACATTTGAGAGATATACAGTCAAAAAAATCAAGGGCAAAGGTGATATATATGCGGATTACACACAAAAAAAAAAAACACTCAACAAATTGCTACAATTTAAGGAATGTGTTTAGTGGCGGCATCAGAATCCTAATTGATGGAGAAAGGTCTGGTGGTAAGAAAAGCTACTTCTAGGACGTTGTCAAGTATTTCGCTCGACGATTCCATTCTTGGGTCATTGGTTTGGCCCTTGTTCCTGTAACTCGAATCCTAGCCCGGTATATCCCATTTTAATTTTACACCATTGTGAACCTTACACATTTTTTACTCTCTGATCGAGGTTCTCGGCATTGAAAAATCTTCGTAAACTAAATCACACGTGTATATGTTGACATTTAAGAGATATACGGTCAAGAAAATCAAGGGCAATGGTGACATATATGCGGATTAGACACAAAAAAAAACACTCAACAAATTGCAACAATTTAAGGAATGTGTTTAGTGACGGCATCAGATTCCTAATTGATGGAGAAAGGTCTGGTGGTAAGAAAAGCTGCTTCGAGGAGGTTGTCAAGTGTTTTCGCTCGACGATTCCATTCTTCGGTGGTTGGTTTGGCACTTGTTCCTGTAACCCGAATCCTAGCCCGGTAAATCCCATTTTAATTTTAAACCATTGTGAACCTTACGCCATTTTTACTCTTTGATCGAGGTTCTCGAAATTGAAAAATCAACGTAAACTAAATCACACGTGTATATGTTGATATTTAAGAGATATACAGTCAAGAAAATCAAGGGCAATGGTGATATATATGCGGATTAGACACCAAAAAAACACTCAACAAATGGCAACAATTTAAGGAATGTGTTTAGTGACGGCATCAGATTCCTAATTGATGGAGAAAGGTCCAGTGGCAAGAAAAGCTGCTTCTAGGAGGTTGTCCAGTGTTTTTGCTCGACGATTCCATTCTTGGGTGGTTGGTTTGGCACTTGTTCCTATAACTCGAATCCTAGCCCCGTATATCCCATTTTAATTTTACACCATTGTGAACCTTACGCCTTTTTTACTCTCTGGTCGAGGTTCTCGGCATTGAAAAATCTTCGTAAACTAAATCACACATGTATATGTTGATACTTAAGAGATATACAGTCAAGAAAATCAAGGGCAATGGTGACATATATGCGGATTAGACACAAAAAAAAAACACTCAACAAATGGCTACAATTGAAGGAATGTGTTTAGTGACGGCATCAGATTCCTAATTGATGGAGAAAGGTCTGGTGGTAAGAAATGCTGCTTCTATGAGGTTGTTAAGTGTTTTTGCTCGACGATTCCATTCTTCGGTGGTTGGTTTGGCACTTGTTCCTGTACCTCGAATCCTAGCCCGGTATATCCCATTTTAGTTTTACACCATCGTGAGCCTTAAGCCTTTTTTACTCTCTGATCGAGGTTCTCGGCATTGAAAAATCAACGTAAACTAAATCACACGTGTATATGTTGATATTTAAGAGATATACAGTCAAGAAAATCAAGGGAAATGGTTATATATATGCGGATTAGACACCAAAAAAAACACTCAACAAATGGTAACAATTTAAGGAATGTGTTTAGTGATGGCATCAGATTCCTAATTGATGGAGAAATGTCTAGTGGTAAGAAAAGCTGCTTCTAGGAGGTTGTCAAGTGTTTTTGCTCGACGATTCCACTCTTGGGTGGTTGGTTTGGCCTTGTTCCTATAACTCGAATCCTAGCCCGGTATATCCCATTTTAATTTTACACCATTGTGAACCTTACGCCTTCTTTACACTCTGATCGAGGTTCTCGGCATTGAAAAATCTTCGTAAACTAAATCACACGTGTATATGTTGACATTTGAGAGATATACAGTCAAAAAAATCAAGGGCAATGGTGATATATATGCGGATTACACACAAAAAAAAACACTCAACAAATTGCTACAATTTAAGGAATGTGTTTAGTGGCGGCATCAGAATCCTAATTGATGGAGAAAGGTCTGGTGGTAAGAAAAGCTACTTCTAGGACGTTGTCAAGTATTTCGCTCAACGATTCCATTCTTGGGTCGTTGGTTTGGCCCTTGTTCCTGTAACTCGAATCCTAGCCCGGTATATCCCATTTTAATTTTACACCATTGTGAACCTTACACATTTTTTACTCTCTGATCGAGGTTCTCGGCATTGAAAAATCTTCGTAAACTAAATCACACGTGTATATGTTGACATTTAAGAGATATACGGTCAAGAAAATCAAGGGCAATGGTGACATATATGCGGATTAGACACAAAAAAAAACACTCAACAAATTGCTACAATTTAAGGAATGTGTTTAGTGACGGCATCAGATTCCTAATTGATGGAGAAAGGTCTGGTGGTAAGAAAAGCTGCTTCGAGGAGGTTGTCAAGTGTTTTCGCTCGACGATTCCATTCTTCGGTGGTTGGTTTGGCACTTGTTCCTGTAACCCGAATCCTAGCCCGGTATATCCCATTTTAATTTTAAACCATTGTGAACCTTACGCCATTTTTACTCTTTGATCGAGGTTCTCGAAATTGAAAAATCAACGTAAACTAAATCACACGTGTATATGTTGATATTTAAGAGATATACAGTCAAGAAAATCAAGGGCAATGGTGATATATATGCGGATTAGACACCAAAAAAACACTCAACAAATGGCAACAATTTAAGGAATGTGTTTAGTGACGGCATCAGATTCCTAATTGATGGAGAAAGGTCTAGTGGCAAGAAAAGCTGCTTCTAGGAGGTTGTCCAGTGTTTTTGCTCGACGATTCCATTCTTGGGTGGTTGGTTTGGCACTTGTTCCTATAACTCGAATCCTAGCCCGGTATATCCCATTTTAATTTTACACCATTGTGAACCTTACGCCTTTTTTACTCTCTGATCGAGGTTCTCGGCATTGAAAAATCAACGTAAACTAAATCACACGTGTATATGTTGATATTTAAGAGATATACAGTCAAGAAAATCAAGGGAAATGGTTATATATATGCGGATTAGACACCAAAAAAAACACTCAACAAATGGTAACAATTTAAGGAATGTGTTTAGTGATGGCATCAGATTCCTAATTGATGGAGAAAGGTCTAGTGGTAAGAAAAGCTGCTTCTAGGAGGTTGTCAAGTGTTTTTGCTCGACGATTCCACTCTTAGGTGGTTGGTTTGGCCCTTGTTCCTATAACTCGAATCCTAGCCCGGTATATCCCATTTTAATTTTACACCATTGTGAACCTTACGCCTTCTTTACACTCTGATCGAGGTTCTCGGCATTGAAAAATCTTCGTAAACTAAATCACACGTGTATATGTTGACATTTGAGAGATATACAGTCAAAAAAATCAAGGGCAATGGTGATATATATGCGGATTACACACAAAAAAAAACACTCAACAAATTGCTACAATTTAAGGAATGTGTTTAGTGGCGGCATCAGAATCCTAATTGATGGAGAAAGGTCTGGTGGTAAGAAAAGCTACTTCTAGGACGTTGTCAAGTATTTCGCTCGACGATTCCATTCTTGGGTCGTTGGTTTGGCCCTTGTTCCTGTAACTCGAATCCTAGCCCGGTATATCCCATTTTAATTTTACACCATTGTGAACCTTACACATTTTTTACTGTCTGATCGAGGTTCTCGGCATTGAAAAATCTTCGTAAACTAAATCACACGTGTATATGTTGACATTTAAGAGATATACAGTCAAGAAAATCAAGGGCAATGGTGATATATATGCGGATTAGACCCAAAAAAAAAATACTCAACAAATGGCTACAATTTAAGGAATGTGTTTAGTGACGGCATCAGATTCCTAATTGATGGAGAAAGGTCTGGTGGTAAGAAAAGCTGCTTCTAGGAGGTTGTCAAGTGTTTTCGCTCGACGATTCCATTCTTCGGTGGTTGGTTTGGCACTTGTTCCTGTAACTCGAATCCTAGCCCGGTATATCTCATTTTAATTTTACACCATTGTGAACCTTACGCCCCATCTTCAATACAAATCCACATGCGTGTGTCCTGATATTCAATAAAGGATTGAAACCTATCCTTCCATGTCAAGTAATTCTCCACCTTCATCATCTTAGGTGGTTTGTTCGTTGTGCCTACCTCATGTTCCATCCTTAAGAGTTCGTTTAATTTAGACATGTTCGACATTTTAAGTTAATCAGACTGTTAAAACCGTACAATTTTAGTCCGAAACCTGTTTTTACCAAATTATACCGTTAGATTCGTCTCGAGATTACGATTCCAATGATATATAATGTCCGAAACCTGTTTTTTTTTTTCTAAAAATCCAAGGAGTCCAACGTTGCAAACGGTTTGTCCAGATGAGTTACGGATAATTCTCTAAACACGAAACAGTGAAATTTTTCCTACGATTGCCTAGAAAAATTCCACCACTTTGAAACTCTCAACTACTCAGTCCAGTCGAGACCACACAGTCCAGTCGTAACCACTGTTGCGAGTCGAGATCACTGTTGCGAGTCGAGATCTCTGTTGCGAGTCAACCAGCACAAGTCGAAACCACGGTTGCGAGTCAACCAGCACAAGTCGAAATCACGGTTGCGAGTCAACCAGCACAAGTCGAAATCACGGTTGCGAGTGAACAGTACCAGTCGAGATCACTTGTTACGAGTCGAGACCTGCAACCTTGAGTCGAGACCAGCTATTTTTCAATCAAAGTCCCACAAAATCAGCACCTTTTACACCACAGAATCTTCTTATCGAAATCCTTCCAAACTAAACTCCTAAAAATCAGCAAACAACTTCACAATAACTCCAAAACAGATCAAAATCGTGAAAATTTTGACTGTTCTTCGATGTTCTTCGTGAATCCAAACAGCAACCCGAAAACTTGTTTCTTTCCGATCAGTTTTGAACCGTACACAAGAGCAAATGCTCTGATACCAATTGTAGGTCCCTATCCCGTATGGATCGTAACAAAACTGACAATCTACCAAGGGTGTGGAATCCCCTTGATAAACCTAGCAAACAGAAACAAGAACACGAAACGATTTACCAACCGATCTTCTATGATTATCCAACGTAAACGTTTACAATCACTAAAGATCTCCACGAACCAACAGCCAATCTCTGTTTGTTCTAAAACTCTCACAATTCGAATGCTCTCAATAATCTCCAAAAGTCTAACCCTAAAACTCTAACTTAAGGTTGTTTATATACACACAACCATACAATTCGAACTGGGCCAAGCCCATACGAATTCTAGATACAATTCGGGCTAAACTAGATGGACTTTAACTAGAACTTGAACTTGGACGATTTAGGCTTTTACAAACTCGAATTCCATTCAGTCTTCATAAGTCTTCGCGGCCCAAACTCGTTTAATATCCAAAGACCAATCCAACGCTGTTGTCACATAAAATGCACCAACACTTTTTTACTCTCTGATCGAGGTTCTCGGCATTGAAAAATCAACGTAAACTAAATCACACGTGTATATGTTGATATTTAAGAGATATACAGTCAAGAAAATCAAGGGCAATGGTGATATATATGCAGATTAGACACAAAAAAAACACTCAACAAATGGCAACAATTTAAGGAATGTGTTTTGTGACGGCATCAGATTCCTAATTGATGGAGAAAGGTCTTGTGGCAAGAAAAGCTGCTTCTAGGATGTTGTCAAGTGTTTTTGCTCGACGCTTCCATTCTTGGGTGGTTGGTTTGGCCCTTGTTCCTATAACTCGAATCCTAGCCCGGTATATCCCATTTTAATTTTACACCATTGTGAACCTTACGCCTTTTTTACTCTCTGATCGAGGTTCTCGGCATTGAAAAATCTTCGTAAATTAAATCACATGTGTATATGTTGAAATTTAAGAGATATACAGTCAAGAAAATCAAGGGCAATGGTGATATATATGCGGATTAGGCACCAAAAAAAACACTCAACAAATGGCAACAATTTAAGGAATGTGTTTAGTGACGGCATCAGATTCCTAATTGATGGAGAAAGGTCTAGTGGCAAGAAAAGTTGCTTCTAGGAGGTTGTCCAGTGTTTTTGCTCGACGATTCCATTCTTGGGTGGTTGGTTTGGCCCTTGTTCCTATAACTCGAATCCTAGCCCGGTATATCCTATTTTAATTTTACACCATTGTGAACCTTACGCCTTTTTTACTCTCTGATCGAGGTTCTCGGCATTGAAAAATCTTCGTAAACTAAATCACACCTGTATATGTTGATACTTAAGAGATATGCAGTCAAGAAAATCAAGGGCAATGGTGATATATATGCGGATTAGACACAAAAAAAACACTCAACAAATGGCTACAATTTAAGGAATGTGTTTAGTGACGGCATCAGATTCCTAATTGATGGAGAAAGGTCTGGTGGTAAGAAATGCTGCTTCTATGAGGTTGTCAAGTGTTTTTGCTCGACGATTCCATTCTTCGGTGGTTGGTTTGGCACTTGTTCCTGTACCTCGAATCCTAGCCCGGTATATCCCATTTTAGTTTTACACCATCGTGAGCCTTAAGCCTTTTTTACTCTCTGATCGAGGTTCTCGGCATTGAAAAATCAACGTAAACTAAATCACACGTGTATATGTTGATATTTAAGAGATATACAATCAAGAAAATCAAGGGAAATGGTGATATATATGCGGATTAGACACCAAAAAAACACTCAACAAATGGTAACAATTTAAGGAATGTGTTTAGTGATGGCATCAGATTCCTAATTGATGGAGAAAGGTCTAGTGGCAAGAAAAGCTGCTTCTAGGAGGTTGTCAAGTGTTTTTCCTCGACGATTCCACTCTTGGGTGGTTGGTTTGGCACTTGTTCCTGTAACTCGAATCCTAGCCCGGTATATCTCATTTTAATTTTACACCATTGTGAACCTTACGCCTTTTTTACTCTCTGATCGAGGTTCTCGGCATTGAAAAATCAACGTAAACTAAATCACACGTGTATATGTTGACATTTGAGAGATATACAGTCAAAAAAATCAAGGGCAATGGTGATATATATGCGGATTACACACAAAAAAAAACACTCAACAAATTGCTACAATTTAAGGAATGTGTTTAGTGGCGGCATCAGAATCCTAATTGATGGAGAAAGGTCTAGTGGCAAGAAAAGCTGCTTCTAGGAGGTTGACAAGTGTTTTCGCTCGACGATTCCATTCTTCGGTGGTTGGTTTGGCACTTGTTCCTGTAACTCGAATCCTAGCCCGGTATATCTCATTTTAATTTTACACCATTGTGAACCTTACGCCTTTTTTACTCTCTGATCGAGGTTCTCGGCATTAAAAAATCAACGTAAACTAAATCACACGTGTATATGTTGATAGTTAAGAGATATACAGTCAAGAATATCAAGGGCAATGGTGATATATATGCAGATTAGACACAAAAAAAAAACTCAAGAAATGGCAACAATTTAAGGAATGTGTTTAGTGACGGCATCAGATTCCTAATTGATGGAGAAAGGTCTAGTGGCAAGAAAAGCTGCTTCTAGGAGGTTGTCAAGTGTTTTTGCTCGACGATTCCACTCTTGGGTGGTTGGTTTGGCCCTTGTTCCTATAACTCGAATCCTAGCACGGTATATCCCATTTTAATTTTACACCATTGTGAACCTTACGCCTTTTTTACTCTCTGATCGAGGTTCTCGGCATTGAAAAATCTTCGTAAACTAAATCACACGTGTATATGTTGACATTTGAGAGATATACAGTCAAAAAAATCAAGGGCAATGGTGATATATATGCGGATTACACACAAAAAAAAAACACTCAACCAATTGCTACAATTTAAGGAATGTGTTTAGTGGCGGCATCAGAATCCTAATTGATGGAGAAAGGTCTGGTGGTAAGAAAAGCTACTTCTAGGACGTTGTCAAGTATTTCGCTCGACGATTCCATTCTTGGGTGGTTGGTTTGGCCCTTGTTCCTGTAACTTGAATCCTAGCTCGGTATATCCCATTTTAATTTTACACCATTGTGAACCTTACACATTTTTTACTCTCTGATCGAGGTTCTCGGCATTGAAAAATCTTCGTAGACTAAATCACACGTGTATATGTTGACATTTAAGAGATATACAGTTAAGAAAATCAAGGGCAATGGTGATATATATGCGGATTAGACACAAAAAAAAAACTCAAGAAATGGCAACAATTTAAGGAATGTGTTTAGTGACGGCATCAGATTCCTAATTGATGGAGAAAGGTCTAGTGGCAAGAAAAGCTGCTTCTAGGATGTTGTCAAGTGTTTTTGCTCGACGCTTCCATTCTTGGGTGGTTGGTTTGGCCCTTGTTCCTATAACTCGAATCCTAGCCCGGTATATCCCATTTTAATTTTACACCATTGTGAACCTTACGCCTTTTTTACTCTCTGATCGAGGTTCTCGGCATTGAAAAATCTTCGTAAATTAAATCACACGTGTATATGTTGAAATTTAAGAGATATACAGTCAAGAAAATCAAGGGCAATGGTGATATATATGCGGATTAGACACCAAAAAAAAACACTTAACAAATGGCAACAATTTAAGGAATGTGTTTAGTGACGGCATCAGATTCCTAATTGATGGAGAAATGTCTAGTGGCAAGAAAAGCTGCTTCTAGGAGGTTGTCCAGTGTTTTTGCTCGACGATTCCATTCTTGGGTGGTTGGTTTGGCCTTTGTTCCTGTAACTCGAATCCTAGCCCGGTATATCCTATTTTAATTTTACACCATTGTGAACCTTACGCCTTTTTTACTCTCTGATCGAGGTTCTCGGCATTGAAAAATCTTCGAAAACTAAATCACACGTGTATATGTTGATATTTAAGAGATAGACAGTCAAGAAAATCAAGGGCAATGGTGATATATATGCGCATTAGACACCAAAAAAAAACACTCAACAAATGGCTACAATTTAAGGAATGTGTTTAGTGACGGCATCAGATTCCTAATTGATGGAGAAAGGTCTGGTGGTAAGAAAAGCTGCTTCTAGGAGGTTGTCAAGTGAGTTCGCTCGACGATTCCATTCTTCGGTGGTTGGTTTGGCACTTGTTCCTGTAACTCAAATCCTAGCCCAGTATATCCCATTTTAATTTTACACCATTGTGAACCTTACACCTTTTTTACTCTCTGATCGAGGTTCTCGGCATTGAAAAATCAACGTAAACAAAATCACACGTGTATATGTTGATATTAAAGAGATATACAGTCAAGAAAATCAAGGGCAATGGTGATATATATGCGGATTAGACACCAAAAAAAATACTCAACAAATGGCTACAATTTAAGGAATGTGTTTGGCGACGGCATCAGATTCCTATTTGATGGAGAAAGGTCTGGTGGCAAGAAAAGCTGCTACTAGGAGGTTGTCAAGTGTTTTCGCTTAACGATTCCATTTTTGGGTGGTTGGTTTGGCCCTTGTTCCTGTAACTCGAATCCTAGCCCGGTATATCCCATTTTAATTTTACACCATTGTGAACCTTACGCCTGTTTTACTCTCTGATCGAGGTTCTCGGCATTGAAAAATCAACGTAAACAAAATCACACGTGTATAGGTTGATATTTAAGAGATATACTATCAAGAAAATCAAGGGCAATGGTGATATATATGCGGATTAGACACAAAAAAAACACTCAACAATTGGCAACAATTTAAGGAATGTGTTTAGTGACGGCATCAGATTCCTAATTGATGGAGAAAGGTCTAGTGGCAAGAAAAGCTGCTTCTAGGAGGTTGTCAAGTGTTTTTGCTTGACGATTCCATTCTTGGGTGGTTGGTTTGGCCCTTGTTCCTATAACTTGAATCCGAGCCCGGTATATCCCATTTTAATTTTACACCATTGTGAACCTTACGCCTTTTTTACTCTCTGATCGAGGTTCTCGGCGTTGAAAAATCTTCGTAAACTAAATCAAACGTGTATATGTTCACATTTAAGAGATATACAGTCAAGAAAATCAAGGGCTATGGTGATATATATGCGGATTACACACCAAAAAAAAAACACTCAACAAATGGCTACAATTTAAGGAATGTGTTTAGTGACGGCATCAGATTCCTAATTGATGGAGAAAGGTCTGGGGGTAAGAAAAGCTGCTTCTATGAGGTTGTCAAGTGTTTTCGCTTGACGATTCCATTCTTGGGTGGATGGTTTGGCCCTTGTTCCTGTAACTCGAATCCTAGCCCGGTATATCCTATTTTAATTTCATACCATTGTAAACCTTACGCCTTTTTTACTCTCTGATCGAGGTTCTCGGCATTGAAAAATCTTCGTAAACTAAATCACACATGTATATGTTGACATTTAAGAGATATACAGTCAAGAAAATCAAGGGCAATGGTGATATATATGCGGATTAGACACCAAAAAAAAAAACACTCAACAAATGGCTACAATTTAAGGAATGTGTTTAGTGACGGCATCAGATTCCTAATTGATGGAGAAAGGTCTGGTGGTAAGAAAAGCTGCTTCTAGGAGGTTGTCAAGTGTTTTTGCTCGACGATTCCATTCTTCGGTGGTTGGTTTGGCACTTGTTCCTGTAACTCGAATCCTTGCCCGGTATATCTCATTTTAATTTTACACCGTTGTGAACCTTACGCCTTTTTTACTCGCTAATCGAGGTTCTCGGCATTGAAAAATCAACGTAAACTAAATCACACGTGTATATGTTGATATTTAAGTGATATACAGTCAAGAAAATCAAGGGAAATGGTGATATATATGCGTATTAGACACAAAAAAAATACACTCAACAAATGGCAACAATTTAAGGAATGTGTTTAGTGACGGCATCAGATTCCTAATTGATGGAGAAAGGTCTAGTGGCAAGAAAAGCTGCTTCTTGGAGGTTGTCAAGTGTTTTTGCTCGACGGTTCCATTCTTGGGTGGTTGGTTTGGCCCTTGTTCCTATAACTCGAATCCTAGCCCGGTATATCCCATTTTAATTTTACACCATTGTGAACCTTACGCCTTTTTTACTCTCTGATCGAGGTTCTCGGCATTGAAAAATCTTCGTAAACTAAATCACACGTGTATGTGTTGACATTTAAGAGATATACAGTCAAGAAGATCAAGGGCAATGGTGATATATATGCGGATTAGACACAAAAAAAAAACACTCAACAAATGGCTACAACTTAAGGAATATGTTTAGTGACGGCATCAGATTCCTAATTGATGGAGAAATGTCTCGTGGTAAGAAAAGCTACTTCTAGGAGGTTGTCAAGTGTGTTCGTTCGGCGATTCCATTCTTCGGTGGTTGGTTTGGCACTTGTTCCTGTAACTCGAATCCTAGCCCGGTATATCCCAATTTAATTTTACACCATTGTGAACCTTACGCCTTTTTTACTCTCTGATCGAGGTTCTCGGCATTGAAAAATCAACGTAAACAAAATCACACGTGTATATGTTGATATATAAGAGATATGCAGTCAAGAAAATCAAGGGCAATGGTGATATATATGCGGATTAGACACCAAAAAAAATCACACAACAAATGGCAACAATTTAAGGAATCTGTTTGGTGACGGCATCAGATTCCTAATTGATGGAGAAAGGTCTGGTGGCAAGAAAAGCTGCTTCTAGGAGGTTGTCAAGTGTTTTAGCTCAACGATTCCATTTTTGGGTGGTGCATTTGGCCCTTGTTCCTGTAACTCGAATCCTAGCCCGGTATATCCCATATTAATTTTACACCATTGTGAACCTTACGCCTTTTTTACTCTCTGATCGAGGTTCTCGGCATTGAAAAATCAACGTAAACAAAATCACACGTGTATATGTTGATATGTAAGAGATATACAGTCAAGAAAATCAAGTGCAATGGTGATATATATGCGGATTAGACACAAAAAAAAACACTCAACCAATGGCAACAATTTAAGGAATGTGTTTAGTGACGGCATCAGATTCCTAATTGATGGAGAAAGGTCTAGTGGCAAGAAAAGCTGCTTCTATGAGCTTGTCAAGTGTTTTTGCTCGACGATTCCATTCTTCGGTGGTTGGTTTGGCACTTGTTCATGTACCTCGAATCCTATCCCGGTATATCTCATTTTAATTTTACACCATTGTGAACCTTAAGCCTTTTTTACTCTCTAATCGAAGTTCTCGGCATTGAAAAATCAACGTAAACTAAATCACACGTGTATATGTTGATATTTAAGAGATATACAGTCAAGAAAATCAAGGAAAATGGTGATATATATGCGGATTTGACACCAAAAAAAAACACTCAACAAATGGCAACAATTTAAGGAATGTGTTTAGTGACGGTATCAGATTCCTTCTTGATGGAGATAGGTCTAGTGGCAAGAAAAGCAGCTTCAAGGAGGTTGTCAAGTGTTTTTGCTCGACGATTCCATTCTTGGGTGGTTGGTTTGGCCCTTGTTCTATAACTCGAATCCTAGCCCGGTATATCCCATTTTAATTTTACACCATTGTGAACCATACGCCTTTTTTACTCTCCGATCGAGGTTCTCGGCATTGAAAAATATTCGTAAACTAAATCACACGTGTATATGTTGACATTTGAGAGATATACAGTCAAAAAAATCAAGGGCAATGGTGATACATATGCGGATTACACACAAAAAAAAAACACTCAACAAATAGCTACAATTTAAGGAATGTGTTTAGTGGCGGCATCAGAATCCTAATTGATGGAGAAAGATCTGGTGGTAAGAAAAAGCTAATTCTAGGACGTTGTCAAGTATTTCGCTCGACGATTCCATTCTTGGGTGGTTGGTTTGGCCCTTGTTCCTGTAACTCGAATCCTAGCCCGGTATATCCCATTTTAATTTTACACCATTGTGAACCTTACACATTTTTTACTCTCTGATCGAGGTTCTCGGCGTTGAAAAATCTTCGTAAACTAAATCACACGTGTATATGTTGACATTTAAGAGATATAAAGTCTAGAAAATCAAGGGCAATGGTGATATATATGCGGATTAGACACACAAAAAAAAAACGCTCAACAAATGGCTACAATTTAAGGAATGTGTTTAGTGAAGGCATCAGATTCCTAATTGATGGAGAAAGGTCTGGTGGCAAAAAAAGCTGCTTCTAGGAGGTTGTCAAGTGTTTTCGCTCGACGATTCCATTCTTCGGTGGTTGGTTTGGCACTAGTTCCTGTTACTCGAATCCTAGCTCGGTATATCCCATTTTAATTTTACACCATTGTGAACCTTACGCGTTTTTTACTCTCTGATCGAGGTTCTCGGCATTGAAATATCAACGTAAACTAAATCACACTTGTATATGTTGATATTTAAGATATATACAGTCAAGAAAATCAAGGGCAATGGTGATATATATGCGGATTAGACACCAAAAAAAATCACTCAACAAATGGCTACAATTTAAGGAATGTGTTAGGTGACGGCATCAGATTCCTAATTGATGGAGAAAGGTCTGGTGGCAAGAAAAGCTGCTTCTAGGAGGTTGTCAAGTGTTTTCGCTCAACGATTCCATTCTTGGGTGGTTGGTTTGGCCCTTGTTCCTGTAACTCGAATCCTAGCCCGGTATATCCCATTATAATTTTACACCATTGTGAACCTTACGCCTTTTTTACTCTCTGATCGAGGTTCTCGGCATTGAAAAATCTTCGTAAACTAAATCACACCTGTGTATGTTGACATTTAAGAGATATACAGTCAAGAAAATCAAGGGCTATGGTGATATATATGCGGATTAGACACCAAAAAAAATCACTCAACAAATGGCTACAACTTAAGGAATGTAACGATTCCATTTTTGGGTGGTTGGTTTGGCCCTTGTTCCTGTAACTCGAATCCTAGCCCGGTATATCCCATTTTAATTTTACACCATTGTGAACCTTACGCCTTTTTTACTCTCTGATCGAGGTTCCCGGCATTGAAAAATCAACGTAAACAAAATCACACGTGTATAGGTTGATATTTAAGAGATATACTATCAAGAAAATCAAGGGCAATGGTGATATATATGCGGATTAGACACAAAAAAAACACTCAACAATTGGCAACAATTTAAGGAATGTGTTTAGTGACGGCATCAGATTCCTAATTGATGGAGAAAGGTCTAGTGGCAAGAAAAGCTGCTTCTAGGAGGTTGTCAAGTGTTTTTGCTCGACGATTCCATTCTTGGGTGGTTGGTTTGGCCCTTGTTCCTATAACTTGAATCCGAGCCCGGTATATCCCATTTTAATTTTACACCATTGTGAACCTTACACCTTTTTTACTCTCTGATCGAGGTTCTCGGCATTGAAAAATCTTCACAAACTAAATCACACGTGTATATGTTGACATTTAAGAGATATACAGTCAAGAAAATCAAGGGCAATGGTGATATATATGCAGATTAGACACCAAAAAAAACACTCAACAAATGGTTACAATTTAAGGAATGTGTTTAGTGGCGGCATCAGATTCCTAATTGATGGAGAAAGGTCTGTTGGTAAGAAAAGCTGCTTCAAGGAGGTTGTCAAGTGTTTTCGCTCGACGATTCCATTCTTTGGTGGTTGGTTTGGCACTTGTTCCTGTAACTCGAATCCTAGCCCGGTATATCCCATTTTAAATTTACACCATTGTGAACCTTACGCCTTTTTTACTCTCTGATCGAGGTTCTGGGCACTGAAAATCTTCGTAAACTAAATCACATGTGTATACGTTGATATTTAAGAGATATACAGTTAAGAAAATCAAGGGCAATAGCGATATCTATGCGGATTAGACACCAAAAAAAAAAACACTCAACAAATGGCTAAAATTTAAGGAATGTGTTTAGTGACGACATCAGATTCCTAATTGATGGAGAAAGGTCTGTTGGTAAGAAAAGCTGCTTCTAAGAGGTTGTCAAGTGTTTTTCTCAATGATTCCATTCTTGGGTGGTTGGTTTGGCCCTTGTTCCTGTAACTCGAATCCTAGCCCGGTATATCCCATTTTAATTTTACACCATTGTGAACCTTACGCCTTTTTTACTCTCTGATCGAGATTCTCGGCATTGAAAAATCAACGTGAACTAAATCACACGTGTATATGTTGATATTTAAGAGATATACAGTCAAGAAAATCAAGGGCAATGGTGATATATATGCGGATTAGACACCAAAAAAATCTCTCAACAAATGGCTACATTTTAAGGAGTGTGTTTAGTGACGACATCAGATTCCTAATTGATGGAGAAAGGTCTATTGGTAAGTAAAGCTGCTTCTAGGAGGTTGTCAATTGTTTTCGCTCGACGATTCCATTCTTCGGTGGTTGGTTTGGCACTTGTTCCTGTAACTCGAATCCTAGCCCGGTATATCCCATTTTAAATTTACACCATTGTGAACCTTACGCATTTTTTACTCTCTGATCGAGGTTCTCGGCATTGAAAAATCAACGTAAACTAAATCAGATGTGTATATGTTTATATTTAAGAGATATACAGTCAAGAAAATCAAGGGCAATGGTGATATATATGCGGATTAGACACCAAAAAAAATCACTCAACAAATAGCTACAATTTAAGGAATGTGTTTGGTGACGGCATCAGATTCCTAATTGACGGAGAAAGGTCTGGTGGCAAGAAAAGCTGCTTCTAGGAGGTTGTCAAGTGTTTTCGCTCAACGATTCCATTCTTGGGTGGTTGGTTTGGCCCTTGTTCCTGTAACTCGAATCCTAGCCCGGTATATCCCATTTTAATTTTACACCATTGTGAACCTTACGCCTTTTTTACTCTCTGATCGAGGTTCTCGGCATTGAAAAATCTTCGTAAACTAAATCACACGTGTATATGTTGACATTTAAGAGATATACAGTCAAGAAAATCAAGGGCAATGGTGATATATATGTAGATTAGACACCAAAAAAACACTCAACAAATGGCTACAATTTAAGGAATGTGTTTAGTGACGGCATCAGATTCCTAATTGATGGAGAAAGGTCTGTTGGTAAGATAAGCTGCTTCAAGGAGGTTGTCAAGTGTTTTCGCTCGACGATTCCATTCTTCGGTGGTTGGTTTGGCACTTGTTCCTGTAAATCGAATCCTATCCCGGTATATCCCATTTTAATTTTACACCATTGTGAACCTTACGCCTTTGTTACTCTTAGATCGAGGTTCTCGGCACTGAAAATCTTCGTAAACTAAATCACATGTGTATATGTTGATATTTAAGAGATATACAGTCAAGAAAATCAAGGGCAATGGTGATATATATATGAGGGTTAGACACCAAAAAAAATACTCAATAAAATAGCTACAATTTAAGGAATGTGTTTAGTGACGGCATCGGATTCCTAATTGATGGAGAAAGGTCTGGTGGTAAGAAAAGCTGCTTTTAGGAGGTTGTCAAGTGTTTTCGCTCGACGATTCCATTCTTGGGTGGTTGGTTTGGCCCTTGTTCCTGTAACTCGAATCCTAGCCCGGTATATCCCATTTTAATTTTACACCATTGTGAACCTTACGCCTTTTTTACTCTCTGATCGAGGTTCTCGGCATTGAAAAATCTTCGTAAACTAAATCACACGTGTATATGTTGATATTTAAGAGATATACAGTCAAGAAAATCAAGGGAATGGTGTATATATGCGGATTAGACACAAAAAAAAAATCACTCAACAAATGGCTACAATTTAAGGAATGTGTTTGGTGACGGCATCAGATTCTTAATTGATGGAGAAAGGTCTGGTGGCAAGAAAAGCTGCTTCTAGGAGGTTGTCAAGTGTTTTTGCTCAATGATTCCATTCTTGGGTGGTTGGTTTGGCCCTTGTTCCTGTAACTCGAATCCTAGCCCGGTTTATCCCATTTTAATTTTACACCATTGTGAACCTTACGCCTTTTTTACTCTCTGATCGAGGTTCTCGGCATTGAAAAATCAACGTAAACTAAATCACACGTCTATATGTTGATATTTAAGAGATATACAGTCAAGAAAATCAAGGGCAATGGTGATATATATGCGGATTAGACACCAAAAAAATCACTCAACAAATGGCTACAATTTAAGGAGTGTGTTTAGTGACGACATCAGATTCCTAATTGATGGAGAAAGGTCTGTTGGTAAGAAAAGCTGCTTCTAGGAGGATGTCAATTGTTTTCGCTCGACGATTCCATTCTTCGGTGGTTGGTTTGGCACTTGTTCCTGTAACTCGAATCCTAGCCCGGTATATCCCATTTTAAATTTACACCGTTGTGAACCTTACGCCTTTTTTACTCTCTGATCGAGGTTCTCGGCACTGAAAAATCAACGTAAACTAAATCACACGTGTATATGTTGATATTTAAGAGATATACAGTCAAGAAAATCAAGGGCAATGGTGATATATATGCGGATTAGACACCAAAAAAATCACTCAACAAATGGCTACAATTTAAGGAATGTGTTTGGTGACGGCATCAGATTCCTAATTGACGGAGAAAGGTCTGGTGGCAAGAAAAACTGCTTCTAGGAGGTTGTCAAGTGTTTTCGCTCAACGATTCCATTCTTGGGTGGTTGGTTTGGCCCTTGTTCCTGTAACTCGAATCCTAGCCCGGTATATCCCATTTTAATTTTACACCATTGTGAACCTTACGCCTTTTTTACTCTCTGATCGAGGTTCTCGGCATTGAAAAATCTTCGTAAACTAAATCACACGTGTATATGTTGACATTTAAGAGATATACGGTCAAGAAAATCAAGGGCAATGGTGATATATATGCAGATTAGACACTAAAAAAAACACTCAACAAATGGCTACAATTTAAGGAATGTGTTTAGTGACGGCATCAGATTCCTAATTGATGGAGAAAGGTCTGTTGGTAAGATAAGCTGCTTCAAGGAGGTTGTCAAGTGTTTTCGCTCGACGATTCCATTCTTCGGTGGTTGGTTTGGCACTTGTTCCTGTAAATCGAATCCTATCCCGGTATATCCCATTTTAATTTTACACCATTGTGAACCTTACGCCTTTGTTACTCTCTGATCGAGGTTCTTGGCACTGAAAATCTTCGTAAACTAAATCACATGTGTATATGTTGATATTTAAGAGATATACAGTCAAGAAAATCAAGGGCAATGGTGATATATATATGCGGATTAGACACCAAAAAAAATCACTCAACAAATGGCTACAATTTAAGGAATGTGTTTAGTGACGGCATCGGATTCCTAATTGATGGAGAAAGGTCTGGTGGTAAGAAAAGCTGCTTTTAGGAGGTTGTCAAGTGTTTTCGCTCGACGATTCCATTCTTGGGTGGTTGGTTTGGCCCTTGTTCCTGTAACTCGAATCCTAGCCCAGTATATCCCGTTTTAATTTTACACCATTGTGAACCTTACGCCTTTTTTACTCTCTGATCGAGGTTCTCGGCATTGAAAAATCTTCGTAAACTAAATCACACGTGTAATTGTTGATATTTATGAGATATACAGTCAAGAAAATCAAGGGCAATGGTGATATATATGCGGATTAGACACAAAAAAAAATCACCCAACAAATGGCTACAATTTAAGGAATGTGTTTGGTGACGGCATCAGATTCTTAATTGATGGAGAAAGGTCTGGTGGCAAGAAAAGCTGCTTCTAGGAGGTTGTCAAGTGTTTTTGCTCAATGATTCCATTCTTGGGTGGTTGGTTTGGCCCTTGTTCCTGTAACTCGAATCCTAGCCCGGTTTATCCCATTTTAATTTTACACCATTGTGAACCTTACGCCTTTTTTACTCTCTGATCGAGGTGGCAAGAAAAGCTGCTTCAAGGAGGTTGTCAAGTGTTTTCGCTCGACGATTCCATTCTTCAGTGGTTGGTTTGGCACTTGTTCCTGTAAATCGAATCCTATCCCGGTATATCCCATTTTAATTTTACACCATTGTGAACCTTACGCCTTTGTTACTCTCTGATCGAGGTTCTCGGCACTGAAAATCTTCGTAAACTAAATCACATGTGTATATGTTGATATTTAAGAGATATACAGTCAAGAAAATCAAGGGCAATGGTGATATATATATGCGGATTAGACACCAAAAAAAAAACACTCAAGAAATGGCTACAGTTTAAGGAATGTGTTTAGTGACAACATCAGATTCCTAATTGATGGAGAAAGGTCTGTTGGTAAGAAAAGCTGCTTCTAGGAGGTTGTCAAGTGTTTTCGCTCGACGATTCCATTCTTCGGTGGTTGGTTTGGCACTTGTTCCTGTAACTCGAATCCTAGCCCGGTATATCCCATTTTAAATTTACACCATTGTGATCCTTACGCCTTTTTTACTCTCTAATCGAGGTTCTCGGCATTGAAAAATCAATGTAAACTAAGTCACACGTGTATATGTTGATATTTAAGAGATATACAGTCAAGAAAATCAAGGGCAATGGTGATATATATGCGGATTAGACACCAAAAAAAATCACTCAACAAATGGCTACAATTTAAGGAATGTGTTTGGTGACGGCATCAGATTCCTAATTGATGGAGAAAGGTCTGGTGGCAAGAAAAGCTGCTTCTAGGAGGTTGTCAAATGTTTTTGCTCAATGATTCCATTCTTGGGTGGTTGGTTTGACCCTTGTTCCTGTAACTCGAATCCTAGCCCGGTATATCCCATTTTAATTTTACACCATTGTGAACCTGACGCCTTTTTTACTCTCTGATCGAGGTTCTCGGCATTGAAAAATCAACGTAAACTAAAACACACGTGTATATGTTGATATTTAAGAGATATATACAGTCAAGAAAATCAAGGGCAATGGTGATATATATGCGGATTAGACACCAAAAAAATCACTCAACAAATGGCTACAATTTAAGGAATGTGCTTAGTGACGACATCAGCTTCCTAATTGATGGAGAAAGGTTTGTTGGTAAGAAAAGTTGCTTCTAGGAGGTTGTCAAGTGTTTTCGCTCGACGATTCCATTCTTGGTTGGTTGGTTTGGCCCTTGTTCCTATAACTCGAATCCTAGTCCGGTATATCCAATTTTAATTTTACACCATTGTGAACCTTACACCTTTTTTACTCTTTGATCGAGGTTCTCGGCATTGAAAAATCTTCGTAAACTAAATCACACGTGTATATGTTGACATTTAAGAGATATAAAGTCAAGAAAATCAAGGGCAATGGTGATATATATGCGGATTAAACACAAAAAAAAAAACACTCAACAAATGGCTACAATTTAAGGAATGTGTTTAGTGACGGCATCAGATTCCTATTTGATGGAGAAAGGTCTGGTGGCAAGAAAAGCTGCTTCTAGGAGGTTGTCAAGTGTTTTCGCTCGACGATTCCATTCTTCGGTGGTTGGTTTGGGCCTTGTTCCTGTTACTCGAATCCTATCCCGGTATATCCCATTTTAATTTTACACCATTGTGAACCTTACGCCTTTTTTACTCTCTGATCGAGGTTCTCGGCATTGAAAAATCAACGTAAACTAAATCACACGTGTATATGTTGATATTTAAGAGATATACAGTCAAGAAAATCAAGGGCAATGGTGATATATATGCGGATTAGACACCAAAAAAAATCACTCAACAAATGGCTACAATTTAAGGAATGTGTTGGGTGACGGCATCAGATTCCTATTTGATGGAGAAAGGTCTGGTGGCAAGAAAAGCTGCTTCTAGGAGGTTGTCAAGTGTTTTCGCTCGACGATTCCATTCTTCGGTGGTTGGTTTGGCACTTGTTCCTGTAACTCGAATCCTAGCCCGGTATATCCCATTTTAATTTTACACCATTGTGAACCTTACGCCTTTTTTACTCTCTGATCGAGGTTCTCAGCATTGAAAAATCTTCGTAAACTAAATCATACGTGTATATGTTGACATTTAAGAGATATACAGTCAAGAAAATCAAGGGCAATGGTGATATATATGCAGATTAGACACCAAAAAAAACACTCAACAAATGGATACAATTTAAGGAATGTGTTTAGTGACGGCATCAGATTCCTAATTGATGGAGAACAGTCTGTTGGTAAGAAAAGCTGCTTCAAGGAGGTTGTCAAGTGTTTTCGCTCGACGATTCCATTCTTGGGTGGTTGGTTTGGGCCTTGTTCCTGTTACTCGAATCCTATCCCGGTATATCCCATTTTAATTTTACACCGTTGTGAACCTTACGCCTTTTTTACTCTCTGATCGAGGTTCTCGGCATTGAAAAATCAACGTAAACTAAATCACACGTGTATATGTTGATATTTAAGAGATATACAGTCAAGAAAATCAAGGGCAATGGTGATATATATGCGGATTAGACACCAAAAAAAATCACTCAACAAATGGCTACAATTTAAGGAATGTGTTGGGTGACGGCATCAGATTCCTATTTGATGGAGAAAGGTCTGGTGGCAAGAAAAGCTGCTTCTAGGAGGTTGTCAAGTGTTTTCGCTCGACGATTCCATTCTTCGGTGGTTGGTTTGGTACTTGTTCCTGTAACTCGAATCCTAGCCCGGTATATCACATTTTAAATTTACACCATTGTGAACCTTACGCCTTTTTTACTCTCTGATCGAGGTTCTCGGTATTGAAAAATCAACGTAAACTAAATCACACGTGTATATGTTGATATTTAAGAGATATACAGTCAAGAAAATCAAGGGCAATGGTGATATATATGCGGATTAGACACCAAAAAAAATCACTCAACAAATGGCTACAAGTTAAGGAAAGTGTTTGGTGACCGCATCAGATTCCTAATTGATGGAGAAAGGTCTGGTGGCAAGAAAAGCTGCTTCTAGTAGGTTGTCAAGTGTTTTCGCTCGACGATTCCATTCTTGGGTGGTTGGTTTGGCCCTTGTTCCTGTAACTCGAATCCTAGCCCGGTATATCCCATTTTAATTTTACACCATTGTGAACCTTACGCCTTTGTTACTCTCTGATCGAGGTTCTCGGCACTGGAAATCTTCGTAAACTAAATCACATGTGTATATGTTGATATTTAAGAGATATACAGTCAAGATAATCAAGGGCAATGGTGATATATATATGCGGATTAGACACAAAAAAAAAATCACTCAACAAATGGCTACAATTTAAGGTATGTGTTTAGTGATGGCATCGGATTCCTAATTGATGGAGAAAGGTCTGGTGGTAAGAAAAGCTGCTTTTAGGAGGTTGTCAAGTGTTTTCGCTCGACGATTCCATTCTTGGGTGGTTGGTTTGGCCCTTGTTCCTGTAACTCGAATCCTAGCCCAGTATATCCCATTTTAATTTTACACCATTGTGAACCTTACGCCTTTTTTACTCTCTGATCGAGGTTCTCGGCATTGAAAAATCTTCGTAAACTAAATCACACGTGTATATGTTGATATTTATGAGATATACAGTCAAGAAAATCAAGGGAAATGGTGATATATACGCGGATTAGACACAAAAAAAAATCACCCAACAAATGGCTACAATTTAAGGAATGTGTTTGGTGACGGCAGCAGATTCTTAATTGATGGAGAAAGGTCTGGTGGCAAGAAAATCTGCTTCTAGGAGGTTGTCAAGTGTTTTTGCTCAATGATTCCATTCTTGGGTGGTTGGTTTGGCCCTTGTTCCTGTAACTCGAATCCTAGCCCGGTTTATCCCATTTTAATTTTACACCATTGTGAACCTTACGCCTTTTTTACTCTCTGATCGAGGTTCTCGGCATTGAAAAATCAACGTAAACTAAATCACACGTGTATATGTTGATATTTAAGAGATATACAGTCAAGAAAATCAAGGGCAATGGTGATATATATGCGGATTAGACACCAAAAAAATCACTCAACAAATGGCTACAATTTAAGGAGTGTGTTTAGTGACGACATCAGATTCCTAATTGATGGAGAAAGGTCTGTTGGTAAGAAAAGCTGCTTCTAGGAGGATGTCAATTGTTTTCGCTCGACGATTCCATTCTTCGGCGGTTGGTTTGGCACTTGTTCCTATAACTCGAATCCTAGCCCGGTATATCCCATTTTAAATTTACACCGTTGTGAACCTTACGCCTTTTTTACTCTCTGATCGAGGTTCTCGGCATTGAAAAATCAACGTAAACTAAATCACACGTGTATATGTTGATATTTAAGAGATATACAGTCAAGAAAATCAAGGGCAATGATGATATATATGCGGATTAGACACCAAAAAAAATCACTCAACAAATGGCTACAATTTAAGGAATGTGTTTGGTGACGGCATCAGATTCCTAATTGATGGAGAAAGTTCTGGTGGCAAGAAAAGCTGCTTCTAAGAGGTTGTCTAGTGTTTTCGTTCAACGATTCCATTCTTGGGTGGTTGGTTTGGCCCTTGTTCCTGTAACTCGAATCCTAGCCCGGTATATCCCATTTTAATTTTACACCATTGTGAACCTTACGCCTTTTTTACTCTCTGATCGAGGTTCTCGGCATTGAAAAATCTTCGTAAACTAAATCACACGTGTATATTTTGACATTTAAGAGATATACAGTCAAGAAAATAAAGGGCAATGGTGATATATATGCAGATTAGACACCAAAAAAAACACTCAACAAATGGCTACAATTTAAGGAATGTGTTTAGTTACGACATCAGATTCCTAATTGATGGAGAAAGGTCTGTTGGTAAGATAAGTTGCTTCAAGGAGGTTGTCAAGTGTTTTCGCTCGACGATTCCATTCTTCGGTGGTTGGTTTGGCACTTGTTCCTGTAAATCGAATCCTATCCCGGTATATCCCATTTTAATTTTACACCATTGTGAACCTTACGCCTTTGTTACTCTCTGATCGAGGTTCTCGGCACTGAAAATCTTCGTAAACTAAATCACATGTGTATATGTTGATATTTAAGAGATATACAGTCAAGAAAATCAAGGGCAATGGTGATATATATATGCGGATTAGACACCAAAAAAAAACACTCAAGAAATGGCTAGAATTTAAGGAATGTGCTTAGTGACAACATCAGATTCCTAATTGATGGAGAAAGGTCTGTTGGTAAGAAAAGCTGCTTCTAGGAGGTTGTCAAGTGTTTTCGCTCGACGATTCCATTCTTCGGTGGTTGGTTTGGCACTTGTTCCTGTAACTCGAATCCTAGCCCGGTATATCCCATTTTAAATTTACACCATTGTGATCCTTACGCCTTTTTTACTCTCTGATCGAGGTTCTCGGCATTGAAAAATCAACGTAAACTAAGTCACACATGTATATGTTGATATTTAAGAGATATACAGTCAAGAAAATCAAGGGCAATGGTGATATATATGCGGATTAGACACCAAAAAAAATCACTCAACAAATGGCTACAATTTAAGGAATGTGTTTGGTGATGGCATCAGATTCCTAATTGATGGAGAAAAGTCTGGTGGCAAGAAAAGCTGCTTCTAGGAGGTTGTCAAATGTTTTTGCTCAATGATTCCATTCTTGGGTGGTTGGTTTGGCCCTTGTTCCTGTAACTCGAATCCTAGCCCGGTATATCCCATTTTAATTTTACACCATTGTGAACCTGACGCCTTTTTTACTCTCTGATCGAGGTTCTCGGCATTGAAAAATCAACGTAAACTAAAACACACGTGTGTATGTTGATATTTAAGAGATATATACAGTCAAGAAAATCAAGGGCAATGGTGATATATATGCGGATTAGACACCAAAAAAATCACTCAACAAATGGCTACAATTTAAGGAATGTGTTTAGTGACGACATCAGATTCCTAATTGATGGAGAAAGGTTTGTTGGTAAGAAAAGCTGCTTCTAGGAGGTTGTCAAGTGTTTTCGCTCGACGATTCCATTCTTGGTTGGTTGGTTTGGCCCTTGTTCCTATAACTCGAATCCAAGTCCGGTATATCCTATTTTAATTTTACACCATTGTGAACCTTACACCTTTTTTACTCTCTGATCGAGGTTCTCGGCATTGAAAAATCTTCGTAAACTAAATCACACGTGTATATGTTGACATTTAAGAGATATAAAGTCAAGAAAATCAAGGGCAATGGTGATATATATGCGGATTAAACACAAAAAAAAACACTCAACAAATGGCTACAATTTAAGGAATGTGTTTAGTGACGGCATCAGATTCCTAATTGATGGAGAAAGGTCTGGTGGCAAGAAAAGCTGCTTCTAGGAGGTTGTCAAGTGTTTTCGCTCGACGATTCCATTCTTCGGTGGTTGGTTTGGCCCTTGTTCCTGTTACTCGAATCCTATCCCGGTATATCCCATTTTAATTTTACACCATTGTGAACCTTACGCCTTTTTTACTCTCTGATTGAGGTTCTCGGCATTGAAAAATCAACGAAAACTAAATCACACGTGTATATGTTGATATTTAAGAGATATACAGTCAAGAAAATCAAGGGCAATGGTGATATATATGCGGATTAGACACCAAAAAAAATCACTCAACAAATGGCTACAATTTAAGGAATGTGTTGGGTGACGGCATCAGATTCCTTATTGATGGAGAAAAGTCTGGTGGCAAGAAAAGCTGCTTTTAGGAAGTTGTCAAGTGTTTTCGCTCAACAATTCCATTATTGGGTGGTTGGTTTGGCCCTTGTTCCTGTAACTCGAATCCTATCCCGGTATATCCCATTTTAATTTTACACCATTGTGAACCTTATGCCTTTTTTACTCTCTGATCGAGGTTCTCAGCATTGAAAAATCTTCGTAAACTAAATCATACGTGTATATGTTGACATTTAAGAGATATACAGTCAAGAAAATCAAGGGCAATGGTGATATATATGCAGATTAGACACCAAAAAAAACACTCAACAAATGGCTACAATTTAAGGAATGTGTTTAGTGACGGCATCAGATTCCTAATTGATGGAGAAAAGTCTGTTGGTAAGAAAAGCTGCTTCAAGGAGGTTGTCAAGTGTTTTCGCTCGACGATTCCATTCTTCGGTGGTTGGTTTGGCACTTGTTCCTGTAACTCGAATCCTAGCCCGGTATATCACATTTTAAATTTACACCATTGTGAACCTTACGCCTTTTTTACTCTCTGATCGAGGTTCTCGGTATTGAAAAATCAACGTAAACTAAATCACACGTGTATATGTTGATATTTAAGAGATATACAGTCAAGAAAATCAAGGGCAATGGTGATATATATGCGGATTAGACACCAAAACAAATCACTCAACAAATGGCTACAAGTTAAGGAAAGTGTTTGGTGACGGCATCAGATTCCTAATTGATGGAGAAAGGTCTGGTGGCAAGAAAAGCCGCTTCTAGTAGGTTGTCAAGTGTTTTCGCTCGACGATTCCATTCTTGGGTGGTTGGTTTGGCCCTTGTTCCTGTAACTCGAATCCTAGCCCGGTATATCCCATTTTAATTTTACACCATTGTGAACCTTACGCCTTTTTTACTCTCTGAGCGAGGTTCTCGGCATTGAAAAATCAATGTAAACTAAATCACACGTGTATATGTTGATATTTAAGAGATATACAGTCAAGAAAATCGAGGGCAATGGTGATATATATGCGGATTAGACACAAAAAAAAAATCACTCAACAAATGGCTACAATTTAAGGAATGTGTTTGGTGATGGCATCAGATTCCTAATTGATGGAGAAAGGTATGTTGGTAAGAAAAGCTGCTTCTAGGAGGTGGTCAAGTGTTTTCGCTCGACGATTCCATTCTTCGGTGGTTGGTTTGGCACTTGTTCCTGTAACTCGAATCCTAGCCCGGTATATCCCATTTTAAATTTACACCATTGTGAACCTTACGCCTTTTTTACTCTCTGATCGTGTGACAACTCGAGTTTCCAAGATTCCACCTTTGCATTTATTGCACGTTAATCGTTTACACGACTTGTTTGCCTTGTAATTGTACACGTTGAATTATATGTCGAGATGTTTGTTTGTTATGTTATCTGTTTAATGTGATTAACGTGTGATATTTCGGTTAAATAACTTATTGGTGTTTGCTTAGTCCACACATGTGTTGGACAACATATCCACACCTTAAAAACTATACACTATATCGGCCCAGTATTTTGTAAACAAAGAGTAATAGGATCGGCCCACTTGTTGGGTATTTGTAACCTTCCTATACTTCTCATCATTATAATATAACAAACCCAAACCCTACTTCTTTTCTGTTCTTGCGACGGCAGACGACCCCCCTCTTTTCGAAGCATTAGTTTATCCAGTGTTCGGTTAGTATATTCTTCATATATTCGAATCAATTTTCCTGGTGTATGTTAACTATTTGCATGTGATCTTATATTGCGGCTCATAGGATTAAAGAGGTTAAATGGTTGTTGTCGGCATATGTAAAAATTGTATTGGAGGTCCATTGAAAATCATGTGCAATTAATTAAAAGCTTGGTGTTTGGTTTAAGTTGTGTTTTTGTGTCAGTAGGCATCACATGAAGCATTCACTTTCCTATTAAATTATGAATTGTGATTTATTGGTCCAATTAGGAGTTTGTGGTAGATAGAATTGTCGGCCTTTAATCTCGAAGTTTGTATGATTGAATATGTTAATAACCGATCAGCATGATGATGACTAGTCTCGTGGCAGTATGTGGTGATCATATTTAGTACAATATAAATCATTGGTCTAGGGTAAGATAACATGTTGATGTGGGGTATTGTTTATATAAATAATGACGAAAGCCTTAAGCTTTACAAATAACTTGATTGCTTGAATTGACTTCTTAATTGCTATGAGAAATCGTTTGATGTTATACGTGACTGATGGTATGATGAATGATTTCTGTATGATTACGGTTTGATGATTGACGGCAATTAGGGTTTTTTTTTCTGTGATATTGCGTAACTGTTGAATGATGTAACTGCTCGACGTAACTGATGCTTGTGACGAATCACAAATTGACGAAATGGATTGTGTTTCGCCAAGGGTAGTCGACGAATCAGAAGTTCTGTTTCGCCAAGGGACACCTCGACGAAACATATGTGTTTCGCCAATATTGTGTTTCGCCAATATTGTGTTTCGCCAATATTGTGTTTCGCCAATATTGTGTTTCGCCAACTTATGTGTTTCGCCATTATGTGTGTTTCGCCGAACAGTTAATCTGCACAGTAACTTGAGTTAATTCTGTTAAGTGATAACTGGAATATTTAACTGCTGTTAGACGTTAGACATGACTTGTATGATTGTGATTACATGTTACATGTATATACGTGAACAACTTGAACGCAAACTGATTTCACATACATGCATACTTTAGGACGTGATTGATTACTTGCGAGCATACACTTAGCATACCGAGCAAACCAAGGTGAGTTCACACAAGCCAAGGCATGGGGTTCCCGGGGTGGGAATGGGGATTTGATGATTTACGGTACATACATAAATGATAGAACCTACTGCTAGACTAGTAACACTTATTGAACGATCTTCGCACACCTGCCAAGGATTGGCCGCGATATTATGACTGTCTTCGCACACCTGCCATATGATGGCCGCGAACTAAATTTACAACATCTTCGCACACCTGCCTGGAGAGGCCGCGATACAAATAAACCTAGTCTAGAATACTTGGGGAAAAACATTCCCCAACATCTTCGCACACCTGCCGGGAAGGCCGCGATGGGAAATAATACGATACTTTGTAACGAACGAACATACTACTACTCACGCTATACTATTACTGAACTATTAATTGTGAACTCGCTCAACTAGTTGTTGACTCTCTCTTGCATGCCTTGCAGGACCTTAGGTACATATGGAGCTTGCACAGGGAGGAGCAGGTCGTTGTGGGACATGGATCGATGATGCCATGTTATCTATCTAAACATTTGAATTTACTATTTACATTGGGTTTACGTACTTATGCTTCCGCTACACACTTGTTGATGTTTGGTTTTGAAAACACCTTTCGTATTGATGAATGATTTTTGGTATTTACTTATATGTTCAATATGATTGGTGGCTTGATCCTGGTCAGTCACGCCTCCAAGCGGTGATACTCCGCGTGTGGATTTTGGGGGTGTGACAGATTGGTATCAGAGCCATTGGTTATAGAGAACTCGGTTTTAATAAGGGGAAAACGTTTTTATTAAAACCAGACTATAACCAGAACAGTGCTCTCAACGATCCACAACGACGCTTCGCTCCACGTGCAAGGCTCAACATCATAGGTATTACTATTCATGTTACCTTACCTACTTGCTAGAATTACATAGAACTTTGCTCGCGGTATGCTTAGATTACAGAACTTACTATATGTTATTGCTTGAGAATACTTGTGTGCTCACTCTCTTCGCACTATTCGCGAACCTCTCACCCACATGTTCTCCCTGATGTCAAGATCATGAGTGGACGCGTTAACCTAACTCAAGCCCAGTTGGCGGCTTCGATCACTGAACAAGTTACTGCAGCACTCGCAGCTGCCCAGGCAGGAGGTGTAACCTGCCATCACCACTTACTCTAGGATCTTTAGATCCTACTCTCGTAACTCAACACTTGTGCTTAATTTTGATTACTCTTACGCACACGACAAGTCAACACGCTCAGCCACCTGTATGCACATACAAGACTTTTATGGACTGTCGTCCTACTACTTTCAGCGACACTGAAGGAGCTGTTGGACTCCTCCATTAGTTCGAGGAACTCGAATTGGCCTTCGAAGGTGCGAATGACCTGAGGCTCGTTAGATGAAATATGCCACTGATGTTCTCGAAGGTACTGCGCAAACTTGGTGGAACGCGCAAGTTACGATGCTGGGGCTGGCCGCTGCTAATGCCACCCCATGGAATGATTTTAAGGAACCTATCAAACGTGAATACAGTAGTTATGATACCATCCACAAGTTGGAAGTGGAGTCCTTTAACATGAAGATGACGGGGTCAGAGATAGAAGCGTGCACAATAACGATCCAACAAACTGGCAATTTTGGTGTCCAACTATGGTGGATCCTCCCATAAAGAGCTTTGGGCTGTACCTCAAAGGCTTAGTACCAGGAATTCAAAACCATGTGAAGACGGCTAAACTTGCTACTATTCAAGATGTTACTCATCTTGCTCATCGTCTCACAGACCAGGCAGTGGGACAGAACAAGCTGCCTCAACGTATCAGCGATACTACTACCACTACTACTTCAACTACTTCTGCTACCCTCAGTGACAACGGATGAAAGTGGGATGGAACCTCTAGCAAGGGTTCGACTACGATTCCGTCCCAGGCACAGCAGTGAAAAGTCGATGACAACTAAAGTCCTGATCAGCAACACTTAGTATTCAAGGGCAGGGTGGATACAGGGGAAACCACCCTAAGCGCAAACGATGTAACTTGCACCACAGCGAGCAGTGCAAACGCAATCATTGTCAATAATGAAACAAGCTTGATCATGGAACCAAAGATGGTAGAAACTCACGTCCTGCAAACCAGAACCAACAACAACGATCACAAGATCTATAGAATCGGGGGCAACAGCAGGGTAACAAGGGATGTTATCAGAGGATGATGAAGGTCACATCAAAAGACACTGCCCACGGTTGAACCAGAACTAGAACCACAACCAAGGAAACGAGAACTAGTGGAGACAACAATGGGGGTAATAACGACGGCAATGGTGCCAGGGGTCGAGTGTTCGTGATTGGTCAAGATGATGCTAGGAATGACCCCAATGTTGTGATGGTTTCGACATCGTTATCGGTATGGATTGGCTACCTAAACTTCGAGCAGAGATTCTTTGCAAAGAAAAGAACGTCCGCATTCCTCATGCTGGTTAAGAACTTTTGGTAATTCATAGTAACAAGCTCCAGGAGCAGCACCTATAGCTCGCGCACCTTATCGCTTAGCACCAACTGAATTGGAAGAACTGTCTAAGCAACTGCAAGAACTCTTGGAAAAGGGTTTCATACGTCCTAGCTCTTCGCCCTGGGGAGCTCCAGTGTTATTCGTAAAGAAGAAAGACGGTACGTTCAGGATGTGTATAGACTACCGTGAACTCAACAAGGTGACGATCAAGAATCGTTATCCTCTTCCGCGCATAGATGATTTATTCGACCAGCTGCAAGGGTCGAGCTACTACTCCAAAATAGACTTAAGGTCAGGATATCACCAGCTGAGAGTCCGGGATGAGGACGTCTCCAAAACAGCATTTAGAACTCGCTACGGTCACTACGAGTTTTTGGTCATGCCATTCGGGCTAACGAACGCGCCTGCGGTCTTCATGGATCTTATGAACAGGGTGTGCAAACCTTATCTTGACAAGTTCGTCATTGTTTTCATCGACGACATCCTGATTTATTCGAAAAGTCAGGAGGAACACGAGCAGCACTTACGGCTTATTTTGGAACTTCTACGAACGGAACAGCTGTACGCGAAGTTTTCAACATGCGACTTCTGGCTTCGTGAAGTCCACTTTCTAGGCCACGTGGTAAACAAGGATGGGATCCATGTCGATCCATCCAAGGTAGATTCGATCAAGAATTGGCCTGCGCCTCGTACACCAACCGAAATTCGCCAATTCTTGGGTTTGGCGGGTTACTACAGAAGGTTCATCAAAGACTTCTCAAAAATTGCTCAGCCACTTACACTACTGACGCAGAAGGGTGTTGTTTATCGTTGGGGTAATGCACAGGAAACAGCGTTTCAGCACTTAAAGGATAGACTTTGTAGCGCACCTATCCTCTCACTGCCTGAAGGCACGGACGATTTCGTAGTCTACTGCGACGCATCTATCCAAGGACTTGGATGTGTATTGATGCAAAGGGATAAAGTCATTGCTTATGCTTCGCGCCAACTTAAGATTCACGAACGGAATTACACGACACACGACCTAGAGCTGGGAGCGGTTGTTTTTGCACTTAAGATATGGCGGCACTATTTGTATGGTACCAAGTGCGCAATCTACACTGATCACAGAAGCCTCGAACATATCTTCAAACAGAAAGAACTGAATATGCGACAGCGACGATGGGTTGAACTGTTAAATGACTACGAATGCTCAATCAGGTATCACCCAGGCAAAGCCAACGTTGTGGCTGACGCCCTCAGTCGAAAGGACACCGCGCCTAAGCGCGTGCGAGCTTTACAACTCACTATACAGTCTAGTCTTCCTTCTCAGATACGAGATGCTCAGGTAGAAGCATTGAAACCAGAAAATGTCAGGGCTGAAGCCCTACGTGGCTCAAGGAAACGCTTAGAACAGAAGGAAGATGGTGCTTATTATGTAACAGGACGCATCTGGGTTCCACTCTATGGTAATCTACGCGAGCTCGTAATGGATGAAGCTCATAAGTCTCGCTACTCGGTACATCCTGGTTCGGATAAAATGTACCACGACATCAAAACTACATATTGGTGGCCTAGCATGAAGGCCCACATAGCCACATACGTTAGCAAATGCTTGACTTGTGCGAGAGTCAAGGCAGAATATCAGAAACCGTCAGGACCACTCCAACAACCTGAAATACCACAATGGAAATGGGAACAAATTTCCATGGACTTTGTTACTGGCTTACCTAGATCTCAGCGCGGAAATGATACTATTTGGGTGATCGTGGATCGACTCACAAAGTCTGCTCACTTCTTGGCTATCAAAGAAACAGACAAGTTCTCTACCTTAGCAGACATCTACTTAAAAGAAGTGGTCTCAAGGCACGGGGTGCCCACCTCCATCATCTCTGATCGTGACGCACGTTTTACTTCAGAACTGTGGCAAGCAATGCATAAATCTTTTGGCTCTCGTTTAGACATGAGCACGGCGTATCATCCTCAGACCGATGGGCAATCTGAGCGCACTATTCAAACTCTAGAGGACATGCTTCGGGCGTGCGTAATTGATTTTGGCAATGGTTGGGAGAAACATCTGCCACTGGTGGAATTTTCATACAATAACAGCTACCACACCAGCATTAAAGCTGCACCATTCGAGGCATTGTACGGGCGTAAGTGCCGGTCACCTCTCTGTTTGGCAGAGGTGGGGGAAAGTCAAATCACAGGTCCAGAAATGGTAGTTGATACTACTGAAAAGATTGCACAAATACGACAACGCATGGCGGCAGCTCGTGACCGTCAGAAAGTATACGCTGATAAAGACAGGAAACTACTCGAATTCCAGGTTGGGGATCGAGCGCTACTTAAAGTTTCACCCTGGAAGGGTGTGGTTCGTTTTGGCAAACGCGGCAAACTAAATCCACGATATGTTGGACCTTTCGAGGTTATTGAGAAAATAGGCAAAGTGGCCTACAGATTGAACTTACCACCTGAACTCAGTGCAGTTCACAACGTCTTTCACGTGTCGAATCTGAAGAAGTGTACGTCAGATGAGACCCACATAGTTCCCTTAAAGGAACTCACTATCGACGAGCGGTTGCACTTCGTCGAAGAACCAGTTGAAATCACGGACCGGGATGTTAAGGTCCTCAAGAACACGAGAATCCCTCTTGTACGAGTTCGTTGGAACTCCCGCCGCGGCCCAGAGTTCACCTGGGAGCGTGAAGATCAAATGGAACTCAAATATCCCCAGTTATTCGGAACCAATGCAACTACTACTGAGGCTGAAACTACCACTACAGAATTTCGGGACGAAATTCCAAATCAACGGGGGAATGATGTGACACCCCAGGAAAACCAGTAAACTACACAACACAACTAGCTTCCTCAGTAACCGCATGCTAAATTTCGGGACGAAATTTCTTTCAAGTTGGGGATAATGTGACAACTCGAGTTTCCAAGATTCCACCTTTGCATTTATTGCACGTTAATCGTTTACACGACTTGTTTGCCTTGTAATTGTACACGTTGAATTATATGTCGAGATGTTTGTTTGTTATGTTATCTGTTTAATGTGATTAACGTGTGATATTTCGGTTAAATAACTTATTGGTGTTTGCTTAGGCCACACATGTGTTGGACAACATATCCACACCTTAAAAACTATACACTATATCGGCCCAGTATTTTGTAAACAAAGAGTAATAGGATCGGCCCACTTGTTGGGTATTTGTAACCTTCCTATACTTCTCATCATTATAATATAACAAACCCAAACCCTACTTCTTTTCTGTTCTTGCGACGGCAGACGACCCCCCTCTTTTCGAAGCATTAGTTTATCCAGTGTTCGGTTAGTATATTCTTCATATATTCGAATCAATTTTCCTGGTGTATGTTAACTATTTGCATGTGATCTTATATTGCGGCTCATAGGATTAAAGAGGTTAAATGGTTGTTGTCGGCATATGTAAAAATTGTATTGGAGGTCCATTGAAAATCATGTGCAATTAATTAAAAGCTTGGTGTTTGGTTTAAGTTGTGTTTTTGTGTCAGTAGGCATCACATGAAGCATTCACTTTCCTATTAAATTATGAATTGTGATTTATTGGTCCAATTAGGAGTTTGTGGTAGATAGAATTGTCGGCCTTTAATCTCGAAGTTTGTATGATTGAATATGTTAATTACCGATCAGCATGATGATGACTAGTCTCGTGGCAGTATGTGGTGATCATATTTAGTACAATATAAATCATTGGTCTAGGGTAAGATAACATGTTGATGTGGGGTATTGTTTATATAAATAATGACGAAAGCCTTAAGCTTTACAAATAACTTGATTTCTTGAATTGACTTCTTAATTGCTATGAGAAATCGTTTGATGTTATACGTGACTGATGGTATGATGAATGATTTCTGTATGATTACGGTTTGATGATTGACGGCAATTAGGGTTTTTTTTTTCTGTGATATTGCGTAACTGTTGAATGATGTAACTGCTCGACGTAACTGATGCTTGTGACGAATCACAAATTGACGAAATGGATTGTGTTTCGCCAAGGGTAGTCGACGAATCAGAAGTTCTGTTTCGCCAAGGGACACCTCGACGAAACATATGTGTTTCGCCAATATTGTGTTTCGCCAATATTGTGTTTCGCCAACTTATGTGTTTCGCCATTATGTGTGTTTCGCCGAACAGTTAATCTGCACAGTAACTTGAGTTAATTCTGTTAAGTGGTAACTGGAATATTTAACTGCTGTTAGACGTTAGACATGACTTGTATGATTGTGATTACATGTTACATGTATATACGTGAACAACTTGAACGCAAACTGATTTCACATACATGCATACTTTAGGACGTGATTGATTACTTGCGAGCATACACTTAGCATACCGAGCAAACCAAGGTGAGTTCACACAAGCCGAGGCATGGGGTTCCCGGGGTGGGAATGGGGATTTGATGATTTACGGTACATACATAAATGATAGAACCTACTGCTAGACTAGTAACACTTATTGAACGATCTTCGCACACCTGCCAAGGATTGGCCGCGATATTATGACTGTCTTCGCACACCTGCCATATGATGGCCGCGAACTAAATTTACAACATCTTCGCACACCTTCCTGGAGAGGCCGCGATACAAATAAACCTAGTCTAGAATACTTGGGGAAAAACATTCCCCAACATCTTCGCACACCTGCCGGGAAGGCCGCGATGGGAAATAATACGATACTTTGTAACGAACGAACATACTACTACTCACGCTATACTATTACTGAACTATTAACTGTGAACTCGCTCAACTAGTTGTTGACTCTCTCTTGCATGCCTTGCAGGACCTTAGGTACATATGGAGCTTGCACAGGGAGGAGCAGGTCGTTGTGGGACATGGATCGATGATGCCATGTTATCTATCTAAACATTTGAATTTACTATTTACATTGGGTTTACGTACTTATGCTTCCGCTACACACTTGTTGATGTTTGGTTTTGAAAACACCTTTCGTATTGATGAATGATTTTTGGTATTTACTTATATGTTCAATATGATTGGTGGCTTGATCCTGGTCAGTCACGCCTCCAAGCGGTGATACTCCGCGTGTGGATTTTGGGGGTGTGACAGATCGAGGTTCTCGACATTGAAAAATCAACGTAAACTAAATCACACGTGTATATGTTGATATTTAAGAGATATACAGTCAAGAAAATCAAGGGCAATGGTGATATATATGCGGATTAGACACCAAAAAAAATCACTCAACAAATGGCTACAATTTAAGGAATGTGTTTGGTGACGGCATCAGATTCCTAATTGATGGAGAAAGATCTGGTGGCAAGAAAAGCTGCTTCTAGGAGGTTGTCAAGTGTTTTCGCTCGACGATTCCATTCTTGGGTGGTTGGTTTGGCCCTTGTTCCTGTAACTCGAATCCTTGCCCGGTATATCCCATTTTAATTTTACACCATTGTGAACCTTATGCCTTTTTTACTCTCTGATCGAGGTTCTCGGCATTGAAAAATCAACGTAAACTAAATCACACGTGTATATGTTGATATTTAAGAGATATATACAATCAAGAAAATCAAAGGCAATGGTGATATATATGCGGATTAGACACCAAAAAAATCACTCAACAAATGGCTACAATTTAAGGAATGTGTTTAGTGACGACATCAGATTCCTAATTGATGGAGAAAGGTCTGTTGGTAAGAAAAGCTGCTTCTAGGAGGTTGTCAAGTGTTTTCGCTCGACGATTCCATTCTTGGTTGGTTAGTTTGGCCCTTGTTCCTATAACTCGAATCCTAGTCCGGTATATCCTATTTTAATTTTACACCATTGTGAACCTTACACCTTTTTTACTCTCTGATCGAGGTAATCGGCATTGAAAAATCTTCGTAAACTAAATCACACGTGTATATGTTGACATTTAAGAGATATAAAGTCAAGAAAATCAAGGGCAATGGTGATATATATGCGGATTAAACACAAAAAAAAAACACTCAACAAATGGCTACAATTTAAGGAATGTGTTTAGTGACGGCATCAGATTCCTAATTGATGGAGAAAGGTCTGGTGGCAAGAAAAGCTGCTTCTAGGAGGTTGTCAAGTGTTTTCGCTCGACGATTCCATTCTTCGGTGGTTGGTTTGGCCCTTGTTCCCGTTACTCGAATCCTATCCCGGTATATCCCATTTTAATTTTACACCATTGTGAACCTTACGCCTTTTTTACTCTCTGGTCGAGGTTCTCGGCATGGAAAAATCAACGTAAACTAAATCACACGTGTATATGTTGATATTTAAGAGATATACAGTCAAGAAAATCAAGGGCAATGGTGATATATATGCGGATTAGACACCAAAAAAAATCACTCAACAAATGGCTACAATTTAAGAAATGTGTTTGGTGACGGCATCAGATTCCTAATTGATGGAGAAAGGTCTGGTGGCAAGAAAAGCTGCTTTTAGGAAGTTGTCAAGTGTTTTCGCTCAACGATTCCATTCTTGGGTGGTTGGTTTGGCCCTTGTTCCTGTAACTCAAATCCTAGCCCGGTATATCCGATTTTAATTTTACACCATTGTGAACCTTACGCCTTTTTTACTCTCTGATCGAGGTTCTCAGCATTGAAAAATCTTCGTAAACTAAATCACACGTGTATATGTTGACATTTAAGAGATATACAGTCAAGAAAATCAAGGGCAATGGTGATATATATGCAGATTAGACACCAAAAAAAAACACTCAACAAATGGCTACAATTTAAGGAATGTGTTTAGTGACGGCATCAGATTCCTAATTGATGGAGAAAGGTCTGTTGGTAAGAAAAGCTGCTTCAAGGAGGTTGTCAAGTATTTTCGCTTGACGATTCCATTCTTGGGTGGTTGGTTTGGCAGTTGTTCCTGTAACTCGAATCCTAGCCCGGTATATCCCATTTTAAATTTACACCATTGTGAACCTTACGCCTTTTTTACTCTCTAATCGAGGTTCTCGGCATTGAAAAATCAACGTAAACTAAATCACACGTGTATATGTTGATTTTTAAGAGATATACAGTCAAGAAAATCAAGGGCAATGGTGATATCTATGCGGATTAGACACAAAAAAAAAATCACTCAACAAATGGCTACAATTTAAGGAATGTGTTTGGTGACGGCATCAGATTCCTAATTGATGGAGAAAGGTCTGGTGGCAAGAAAAGCTGCTTCTAGGAGGTTGTCAAGTGTTTTCGCTCGACGATTCCATTCTTGGGTGGTTGGTTTGGCCCTTGTTCCTGTAACTCGAATCCTAGCCCGGTATATCCCATTTTAATTTTACACCATTGTGAACCTTACGCCTTTTTTACTCTCTGATCGAGGTTCTCGGCATTGAAAAATCAACGTAAACTAAATCACACGTGTATATGTTGATATTTAAGAGATATACAGTCAAGAAAATCAAGGGCAATGGTGATATATATGCGGATTAGACACCAAAAAAAATCACTCAACAAATGGCTACAATTTAAGGAATGTGTTTGGTGACGGCATCAGATTCCTAATTGATGGAGAAAGGTCTGTTGGTAAGAAAAGCTGCTTCTAGGAGGTTGTCAAGTGTTTTCGCTCGACGATTCCATTCTTCGGTGGTTGGTTTGGCACTTGTTCCTGTAACTCGAATCCTAGTCCGGTATATCCCATTTTAAATTTACACCATTGTGAACCTTACGCCTTTTTTACTCTCTGATCGAGGTTCTCGGCATTGAAAAATCAACATAAACTAAATCACACGTGTATATGTTGATATTTAAGAGATATACAGTCAAGAAAATCAAGGGCAATGGTGATATAGATGCGGATTAGACACCAAAAAAAATCACTCAACAAATGGCTACAATTTAAGGAATGTGTTTGGTGACGGCATCAGATTCCTAATTGATGGAGAAAGGTTTGGTGGTAAGAAAAGATGCTTCTAGGAGGTTGTCAAGTGTTTTCGCTCGACGATTCCATTCTTGGATGGTTGGTTTGGCCCTTGTTCCTGTAACTCGAATCCTAGCCCGGTATATCCCATTTTAATTTTACACCATTGTGAACCTTACGCCTTTTTTACTCTCTGATCGAGGTTCTCGGCATTGAAAAATCAACTTAAACTTAATCACACGTGTATATGTAGATATTTAAGAGATATACAATCAAGAAAATCAAGGGCAATGGCGATATATATGCGGATTAGACACCAAAAAAATCAATCAACAAATGGCTACAATTTAAGGAATGTGTTTGGTGACGGCATCAGATTCCTAATTGATGGAGAAAGGTCTGGTGGCAAGAAAAGCTGCTTCTAGGAGGTTGTCAAGTGTTTTCGCTCAACGATTCCATTCTTGGGTGGTTGGTTTGGCCCTTGTTCCTGTAACTCGAATCCTAGCCCGGTATATCCCATTTTAATTTAACACCATTGTGAACCTTACGCCTTTTTTACTCTCTGATCGAGGTTCTCGGCATTGAAAAATCAACGAAAACTAAATCACACGTGTATATGTTGATATTTAAGAGATATACAGTCAAGAAAATCAAGGGCAATGGTGATATATATGCGGATTAGACACCAAAAAAAATCACTCAACAAATGGCTACAATTTAAGGAATGTGTTTGGTGACGGCATCAGATTCCTAATTGATGGAGAAATGTCTGTTGGTAAGAAAAGCTGCTTCTAGGAGGTTGTCAAGTGTTTTCGCTCGACGATTCCATTCTTCGGTGGTTGGTTTGGCACTTGTTCCTGTAACTCGAATCCTAGCCCGGTATATCCCATTTTAAATTTACACCATTGTGAACCTTACGCCTTTTTTACTCTCTGATCGAGGTTCTCGGCATTGAAAAATCAACGTAAACTAAATCACACGTGTATATCTTGATATTTAAGAGATATACAGTCAAGAAAATCAAGGGCAATGGTGATATATATGCGGATTAGACACCAAAAAAATCACTCAACAAATGGCTAGAATTTAAGGAATGTGTTTCGTGACGGCATAAGATTCCTAATTGATGGAGAAAGGTCCGGTGGCAAGAAAAGCTGCTTTTAGGAGGTTGTCAAGTGTTTTCGCTTAACGATTCCATTCTTGGGTGGTTGGTTTGGCCATTTTTCCTGTAACTCGAATCCTAGCCTGGTATATCCCATTTTAATTTTACACCATTGTGAACCTTACGCCTTTTTTATACTCTGATCGAGGTTCTCGGCATTGAAAAATCTTTGTAAACTAAATCACACGTGTATATGTTGATATTTAAGAGATATACAGTATAGAAAATCAAGGGCAATGGTGATATATATGCGGATTAGACACCAAAAAAAATCACACAACAAATGGCTACAATTTAAGGAATGTGTTTAGTGACGGCATCAGATTCCTAATTGACGGAGAAAGCTCTGGTGGCAAGAAAAGCTGCTTCTTGGAGGTTGTCAAGTGTTTTCGCTCGACGATTCCATTCTTCGGTGGTTGGTTTGGCACTTGTTCCTGTAACTCGAATCCTAGCCCGGTATATCCCATTTTAAATTTACACCATTGTGAACCTTACGCCTTTTTTACTCTCTGATCGAGGTTCTCGGCATTGAAAAATCAACGAAAACTAAATCACACGTGTATATGTTGATATTTAAGAGATATACAGTCAAGAAAATCAAGGGCAATGGTGATATATATGCGGATTAGACACCAAAAAAAATCACTCAACAAATGGCTACAATTTGAGGAATGTGTTTGGTGACGGCATCAGATTCCTAATTGATGGAGAAATGTCTGTTGGTAAGAAAAGCTGCTTCTAGGAGGTTGTCAAGTGTTTTCGCTCGACGATTCCATTCTTCGGTGGTTGGTTTGGCACTTGTTCCTGAAACTCGAATCCTAGCCCGGTATATCCAACTTTAATTTTACACCATTGTGAACCTTACACCTTTTTTACTCTCTAATCGAGGTTCTCGGCATTGAAAAATCTTCGTAAACTAAATCACACGTGTATATGTTGATATTTAAGAGATATACTGTCAAGAAAATCAACGGCAATGGTGATATATATGGGGATTAGACACAAAAAAAAAACACTCAACAAATGGCTACAATTTAAGGAATTTGTTTAGTGACAGCATCAGATTCCTAATTGACGGAGAAAGGTCTGGTGGCAAGAAAAGCTGCTTCTAGGAGGTTGTCAAGTGTTTTCGTTCGACGATTTAATTCTCGGGAGGTTGGTTTGGCCCTTGTTCCTGTAACTCGAATCCTAGCCCGGTATATCCCATTTTAATCTTACACCATTGTGAACCTTACGCCATTTTAACTCTCTGATCGAGGTTCTCGGCATTGAAAAATTTTCGTAAACTAAATCACACGTGTATATGTTGACATTTAAGAGATATACAGTCAAGAAAATCAAGGGCAATGGTGATATATATGCGGATTAGAAACCAAAAAAAAATCACTCAACAAATGCCTACAATTTAAGGAATGTGTTTAGTGACGGCATCATATTCCTAATTGATGGAGAAAGGTCTGGTGGTAAGAAAAGCGGCTTCTTGGAGGTTGTCAAGTGTTTTCGCTCGATGATTCCATTCTTGGGTGGTTGGTTTGGCCGTTGTTCCTGTAACTCAAATCCTAGCCCGGTATATCCAACTTTAATTTTACACCATTGTGAACCTTACACCTTTTTTACTCTCTAATCGAGGTTCTCGTCATTGAGAAATCTTCGTAAACTAAATCACACGTGTATATGTTGATATTTAAGAGATATACTGTCAAGAAAATCAACGGCAATGGTGATATATATGCGGATTAGACACAAAAAAAAAACACTCAACAAATGACTACAATTTAAGGAATGTGTTTAGTGACAGCATCAGATTCCTAGTTGATGGAGAAAGGTCTGGTGGCAAGAAAAGCTGCTTCTAGGAGGTTGTCAAGTGTTTTCGTTCGACGATTTAATTCTCGTGAGGTTGGTTTGGCCCTTGTTCCTGTAACTCGAATCCTAGCCCGGTATATCCCATTTTAATCTTACACCATTGTGAACCTTACGCCTTTTTAACTCTCTGATCGAGGTTCTCGGCATTGAAAAATCTTCGTAAACTAAATCACACGTGTATATGTTGACATTTAAGAGATATACAGTCAAGAAAATCAAGGGCAATGGTGATATATATGCGGATTAGACACCAAAAAAAAAAAACTCAACAAATGGCTACAATTTAAGAAATGTGTTTAGTGACAGCATCAGATTCCTAATTGATGGAGAAAGGTTTGGTGGTAAGAAAAGCTTCTTCTAGGAGGTTGTCAAGTGTTTTCGCTCGACGATTCCATTCTTGGGTGGTTGGTTTGGCCCTTGTTCCTGTAACTCAAATCCTAGCCCGGTATATCCAACTTTAATTTTACACCATTGTGAACCTTACACCTTTTTTACTCTCTAATCGAGGTTCTCGGCATTGAAAAATCTTCGTAAACTAAATCACACGTGTATATGTTGATATTTAAGAGATATACTGTCAAGAAAATCAACGGCAATGGTGATATATATGGGGATTAGACACAAAAAAAAAACACTCAACAAATGGCTACAATTTAAGGAATGTGTTTAGTGACAGCATCAGATTCCTAATTGACGGAGAAAGGTCTGGTGGCAAGAAAAGCTGCTTCTAGGAGGTTGTCAAGTGTTTTCGTTCGACGATTTAATTCTCGGGAGGTTGGTTTGGCCCTTGTTCCTGTAACTCGAATCCTAGCCCGGTATATCCCATTTTAATCTTACACCATTGTGAACCTTACGCCTTTTTAACTCTCTGATCGAGGTTCTCGGCATTGAAAAATTTTCGTAAACTAAATCACACGTGTATATGTTTACATTTAAGAGATATACAGTCAAGAAAATCAAGGGCAATGGTGATATATATGCGAATTAGAAACCACAAAAAAAACACTAAACAAATAGCTACAATTTAAGGAATGTGTTTAGTGACGGCATCATATTCCTAATTGATGGAGAAAGGTCTGGTGGTAAGAAAAGCGGCTTCTTGGAGGTTGTCAAGTGTTTTCGCTCGATGATTCCATTCTTGGGTGGTTGGTTTGGCCGTTGTTCCTGTAACTCAAATCCTAGCCCGGTATATCCAACTTTAATTTTACACCATTGTGAACCTTACACCTTTTTTACTCTCTAATCGAGGTTCTCGGCATTGAGAAATCTTCGTAAACTAAATCACACGTGTATATGTTGATATTTAAGAGATATACTGTCAAGAAAATCAACGGCAATGGTGATATATATGCGGATTAGACACAAAAAAAAAACACTCAACAAATGGCTACAATTTAAGGAATGTGTTTAGTGACAGCATCAGATTCCTAATTGATGGAGAAAGGTCTGGTGGCAAGAAAAGCTGCTTCTAGGAGGTTGTCAAGTGTTTTCGTTCGACGATTTAATTCTCGTGAGGTTGGTTTGGCCCTTGTTCCTGTAACTCGAATCCTAGCCCGGTATATCCCATTTTAATCTTACACCATTGTGAACCTTACGCCTTTTTAACTCTCTGATCGAGGTTCTCGGCATTGAAAAATCTTCGTAAACTAAATCACACGTGTATATGTTGACATTTAAGAGATATACAGTCAAGAAAATCAAGGGCAATGGTGATATATATGCGGATTAGACACCAAAAAAAAAACTCAACAAATGGCTACAATTTAAGAAATGTGTTTAGTGACAACATCAGATTCCTAATTGATGGAGAAAGGTTTGGTGGTAAGAAAAGCTTCTTCTAGGAGGTTGTCAAGTGTTTTCGCTCGACGATTCCATTCTTGGGTGGTTGGTTTGGCCCTTGTTCCTGTAACTCGAATCCTAGCCCGGTATATCCAATTTTAATTTTACACCATTGTGAACCTTACGCCTTTTTTACTCTCTGATCGAGGTTCTCGGCATTGAAAAATGTTCGTAAACTAAATCACACGTGTATATGTTGATATTTAAGAGATATACAGTCAAGAAAATCAAGGGCAATGGTGATATATATGCGGATTAGAAACCAAAAAAAATCCCTCAACAAATGCCTACAATTTAAGGAATATGTTTAGTGATGGCATCATATTCCTAATTGATGGAGAAAGGTCTGGTGGTAAGAAAAACTGCTTCTTGGAGTTTGTCAAGTGTTTTCGCTCGATGATTCCATTATTGGGTGGTTGGTTTGGCCCTTGTTCCTGTAACTCGAATCCTAGCCCGGTATATCCAATTTTAATTTTACACCATTGTGAACCTTACGCCTTTTTTAATCTCTGATCGAGGTTCTCGGCATTGAAAAATGTTAGTAAACTAAATCACACGTGTATATGTTGATATTTAAGAGATATACCGTCAAGAAAATCAAGGGCAATGGTGATATATATGCGGATTAGAAACCAAAAAAAAATCACTCAACAAATGCCTACAATTTAAGGAATGTGTTTAGTGACGGCATCATATTCCTAATTGATGGAGAAAGGTCTGGTGGAAAGAAAAGCTGCTTCTTGGAGTTTGTCAAGTGTTTTCGCTCGATGATTCCATTCTTAGGTGGTTGGTTTGGCCCTTGTTCCTGTAACTCATATCCTAGCCCGGTATATCCAACTTTAATTTTACACCATTGTGAACCTTACGCCTTTTTTACTCTCTAATCGAGGTTCTCGGCATTGAAAAATCTTCGTAAACTAAATCACACGTGTATATGTTGATATTTAAGAGATATACTGTCAAGAAAATCAACGGCAATGGTGATATATATGCGGATTAGACACAAAAAAAACACTCAACAAATGGCTACAATTTAAAGAATGTGTTTAGTGACAGCATCAGATTCCTAATTGATGGAGAAAGGTCTGGTGGCAAGAAAAGCTGCTTCTAGGAGGTTGTCAAGTGTTTTCGTTCGACGATTTAATTCTCGGGAGGTTGGTTTGGCCCTTGTTCCTGTAACTCGAATCCTAGCCCGGTATATCCCATTTTAATCTTAAACCATTGTGAACCTTATGCCTTTTTAACTCTCTGATCGAGGTTCTCGGCATTGAAATATCTTCGTAAACTAAATCACACGTGTATATGTTTACATTTAAGAGATATACAGTCAAGAAAATCAAGGGGAATGGTGATATATATGCGGATTAGACACCAAAAAAACACTAAACAAATGACTGCAATTTAAGGAATGTGTTTAGTGACGACATCAGATTCCTAATTGATGGAGAAAGGTCTGGTGGCAAGAAAAGCAGCTTCTAGGAGGTTGTCGAGTGTTTTTGTTCAACGATTCCATTCTTGGGTGGTTGGTTTGGCCCTTGTTCCTGTAACTCGAATCCTATCACGGTATATCCCATTTTAATTTTGCACCATTGTGAACCTTACGCCTTTTTTACTCTCTGATCGAGGTTCTCGGCATTGAAAATCTTCGTAAACTAAATCACACGTGTATATGTTGATATTTAAGAGATATACAGTCAAGAAAATCAAGGGCAATGGTGATATATATGCGGATTAGACACCAAAAAAAATCACTCAACAAATGCCTACAATTTAAGGAATGTGTTTAGTGACGGCATCAGATTCCTAATTGATGGAGAAAGGTCTGGTAGTAAGTAAAGCTGCTTCTAGGAGGTTATCAAGTGTTTTCGCTCGACGATTCCATTCTTGGGTGGTTTGTTTGGCCCTTGTTCCTCTAACTCGAATCCTAGCCCGGTATATCCCATTTTAATTATACACCATTGTGAACCTTACGCCTTTTTTACTCTCTGATCGAGGTTTAAAGTCAAGAAAAGCAAGGGCAATACTGATATATATGCGGATTAGACACCAAAAAGAAAATCACTCAACAAATGGCTACAATTTAAGGAATGTGTTTAGTGACAGCATCAGATTCCTAATTGATGGAGAAAGGTCTGGTGGCAAGAAAAGCTGCTTCTAGGAGGTTGTCAAATGTTTTCGCTCGACGATACCATTCTTGGGTGGTTGGTTTGGCCCTAGTTCCTGTAACTCGAATCCTAGCCCGGTATAGCCCATTTTAATTTTACACCATTGTGAACCTTACGCCTTTTTTACTCTCTGATCGAGGTTCTCGGCATTGAAATATCTTCGTAAACTAAATAACACGTGTATATGTTTACATTTAAGAGATATACAGTCAAGAAAATCAAGGGGAATGGTGATATATATGCGGATTAGACATAAAAAAAACACTCAACAAATGGCTACAATTTAAGGAATGTGTTTAGTGACAGCATCAGATTCCTAATTGATGGAGAAAGGTCTGGTGGCAAGAAAAGCTGCTTCTAGGAGGTTGTCAAGTGTTTTCGCTCGACGATTCCATTCTCGGGAGGTTGGTTTGGCCGTTATTCCTGTAACTTGAATCCTAGCCCGGTATATCCCATTTTAATATTACACCATTGTGAACCTTACGCCTTTTTTTCTCTCTGATCGAGGTTCTCGACATTGAAAAATCTTCGTAAACTAAATCATACGTGTATATGTTGACATTTAAGAGATATACAGTCAAGAAAATCAAGGGCAATGGTGATATATATGCGGATTAGACACCAAAAAAAACACTCAACAAATGGCTACAATTTAAGAAATGTGTTTAGTGACGGCATCAGATTCCAAAATGATGGAGAAAGGTCTGGTGGTAAGAAAAGCTGCTTCTAGGAGGTTGTGAAGTGTTTTCGCTCGACGATTCCATTCTTGGGTGGTTGGTTTGGCCCCTGTTCCTGTAACTCGAATCCTAGCCCGGTATATCCCATTTTAATCTTACACCATTGTGAACCTTACGCCTTTTTTACTCTCTGATCGAGGTTCTCGGCATTGAAATATCTTCGTAAACTAAATCACACGTGTATATGTTTACATTTAAGAGATATACAGTCAAGAAAATCAAGGGGAATGGTGATATATATGCGGATTAGACACCAAAAAAACACTAAACAAATGACTGCAATTTAAGGAATGTGTTTAGTGACGACATCAGATTCCTAATTGATGGAGAAAGGTCTGGTGGCAAGAAAAGCAGCTTCTAGGAGTTTGTCATGTGTTTTCGCTCGATGATTCCATTCTTGGGTGTTTGGTTTGGCCATTGTTCCTGTAACTCGAATCCTAGCCCGGTATATCCCATTTTAATCTTACACCATTGTGAACCTTAAGCCTTTTTTACTCTCTGATCGAGGTTCTCGGCATTGAAAAATCTTCGTAAACTAAATCACACGTGTAATGTTGATATTTAAGAGATATACAGTCAAGAAAATCAAGGGGAATGGTGATATATATGCGGATTAGACACAAAAAAAACACTAAACAAATAGCTACAATTTAAGGAATGTGTTTATTGACAGCATCAGATTCCTAATTGATGGAGAAAGGTCTGGTGGTAAGAAAAGCTGCTTCTAGGAGGTTGTCAAGTGTTTTCGCTCAACGATTCCATTCTTGGGTGGTTGGATTGGCCCTTGTTCCTGTAACTCGAATCCTAGCCCTGTATATCCCATTTTAATTTTACACCATTGTGAACCTGTCGCCTTTTTTACTCTCTGATTGAGGTTCTCGGGATTGAAAAATCTTCGTAAACTAAATCACACGTGTATATGTTGATATTTAAGAGCTATACAGTCTAGAAAATCAAGGGCAATGGTGACATATATGCGGATTAGACACCAAAAAAAACCCTCAACAAATGGCTACAATTTAAGGAATGTGTTTAGTGACGGCATCAGATTCCTAATTAATGAAGAAAGGTCTGGTGGCAAGAAAAGCTGCTTCTAGGAGGTTGTCAAGTGTTTTCGCTCGACCATTTCATTCTTGGGTGGTTGGTTTGTCCCTTGTTCCTGTAACTCGAATCCTGGCCCGGTATATCCCATTTTAATTTTACACCATTGTGAACCTTAGGCCTTTTTTACTCTCTGGTCGAGGTTCTCGGCATTGAAAAATGTTCGTAAACTAAATCACACGTGTATATGTTGAGATTTAAGATATATACAGTCCTGAAAATCAAGGGCAATGGTGATATATATGCAGATTAGACACCAAAAAAAACACTCAACAAATGGCTACAATTTAAGGAATGTGTTTATTGACAGCATCAGATTCCTAATTGATGGAGAAAGGTCTGGTGGTAAGAAAAGCTGCTTCTAGGAGGTTGTCAAATGTTTTCGCTCAACGATTCCATTCTTGAGTGGTTGGTTTGGCCCTTGTTCCTGTAACTCGAATCCTAGCCCTGTATATCCCATTTTAATTTTACACCATTGTGAACCTGTCGCCTTTTTTACTCTCTGATTGAGGTTCTCGGGATTGAAAAATCTTCGTAAACTAAATCACACGTGTATATGTTGGTATTTAAGAGCTATACAGTCTAGAAAATCAAGGGCAATGGTGACATATATGCGGATTAGACACCAAAAAAAACCCTCAACAAATGGCTACAATTTAAGGAATGTGTTTAGTGACGGCATCAGATTCCTAATTAATGGAGAAAGGTCTGGTGGCAAGAAAAGCTGCTTCTAGGAGGTTGTCAAGTGTTTTCGCTCGACCATTTCATTCTTGGGTGGTTGGTTTGTCCCTTGTTCCTGTAACTCGAATCCTGGCCCGGTATATCCCACTTTAATTTTACACCATTGTGAACCTTACGCCTTTTTTACTCTCTGGTCGAGGTTCTCGGCATTGAAAAATGTTCGTAAACTAAATCACACGTGTATATGTTGAGATTTAAGATATATACTGTCCTGAAAATCAAGGGCAATGGTGATATATATGCGTATTAGACACCAAAAAAAACACTCAACAAATGGCTACAATTTAAGGAATGTGTTTAGTGACGGCATCAGATTCCTAATTGATGGAGAAATGTCTGGTGGCCAGAAAAGCTGCTTCTAGGAGGTCGTCAAGTGTTTTCGCTCGACGATTCCATTCTTTGGTGGTTGGTTTGGCCCTTGTCCCTTTAACTCGAATCCTAGCCCGGTATATCCCATTTTAATCTTACACCATTGTGAACCTTACGCCTTTTTTACTCTCTGATCGAGGTTCTTGGCATTGAAAAATCTTCGTAAACTAAATTACACGTGTATATGTTGATATTTAAGAGATATATACAGTCAAGAAAATCAAGAGCAATGGTGATATATATGCGGATTAGACACCAGAAAAAACACTCAACAAATGGCTACAATTTATGGAATGTGTTTAGTGACGGCATGATATTCCTAATTGAAGGAGAAAGGTCTGGTGGCAAGAAAAGCTGCTTCTAGGAGGTTGTCAAGTGTTTTCGCTCGACGATTCCATTCTTGGGTGGTTGGTTTGGCCCTTGTTCTTTTAACTCGAATCCTAGCCCGGTATATCCCATTTTAATCTTACACCATTGTGAACCTTACGCCTTTTTTACTCTCTGATCGAGGTTCTCGACATTGAAAAATCTTCGTAAACTAAATCACACGTGTAATGTTGATATTTAAGAGATATACAGTCAAGAAAATCAAGGGGAATGCTGATATATATGCGGATTAGACACAAAAAAAACACTCAACAAATGGCTACAATTTAAGGAATGTGTTTATTGACAGCATCAGATTCCTAATTGATGGAGAAAGGTCTGGTGGTAAAAAAAGCTGCTTCTAGGAGGTTGTCAAGTGTTTTCCCTCGACGATTCCATTCTTGGGTGGTTGGTTTGGCCCTTGTTCCTGTAACTCGAATACTAGCCCGGTATATCCCATTTTAATTTTATACCATTTTGAACCTTTCGCATTTTTTACGCTCTGATTGACGTTCTCGGCATTGAAAAATCTTCGTAAACTAAATCACACGTGTATATGTTGATATTTAAGAGTTATACAGTCAAGAAAATCAAGGGCAATGGTGACATATATGCGGATTAGACACCAAAAGAAAACACTCAACAAATGGCTACAATTTAAGGAATGTGTTTAGTGACGGCATCAGATTCCTAATTTATGGAGAAAGATCTTGTGGCAAGAAAAGCTGCTTCTAGGAAGTTGTCAAGTGTTTTCGCTCGACCATTCCATTCTTGGGTGGTTGGTTTGTCCCTTGTTCCTGTAACTCGAATCCTGGCCCGGTATATCCCATTTTAATTTTACACCATTGTGAACCTTACGCCTTTTTTACTCCCTGATCGAGGTTATCGGCATTCAAAAATGTTCGTAAACTAAATCACACGTGTATATGTTGACATTTAAGATATATACAGTCCTGAAAATCAAGGGCAATGGTGATATATATGCGGATTAGACACAAAAAAAAACACACAACAAATTGCTACAATTTAAGGAATGTGTTTAGTGACGGCATCAGATTCCTAATTGATGGAGAAATGTCTGGTGGCAAGAAAAGCTGCTTCTACGAGGTTGTCAAGTGTTTTCGCTCGACGATTCCGTTCTTCAGTGGTTGGTTTGGCCCTTGTTCCTTGAACTCGAATCCTAGCCCGATATATCCCATTTTAATCTTACACCATTGTGAACCTTACTCCTTTTTACTCTCTGATCGAGGTTCTTGGCATTAAAAAATCTTCGTAAACTAAATCACACGTGTATATGTTGACATTTAAGATATATACAGTCATGAAAATCAAGCGCAATGGTGATATATATGCGGATTAGACACCAAAGAAATGTCTGGTGGCAAGAAAAGCTGCTTCTAGGAGGTTGTCAAGTGTTTTCGCTCGACGATTCCATTCTTGGGTGGTTGGTTTGGCCCTTGCTCCTGTAACTCGAATACTAGCCCGGTATATCCCATTTTAATTTTACACCATTGTGAACCTTTCGCCTTTTTTACTCTCTGATTGACGTTCTCGGCATTGAAAAATCTTCGTAAACTAAATCACACGTGTATATGTTGATATTTAAGAGTTATACGGTCAAGAAAATCAAAGGCAATGGTGACATATATGCGGATTAGACACCAAAAAAAACCCTCAACAAATGGCTACAATTTAAGGAATGTGTTTAGTGACGGCATTAGATTCCTAATTAATGGAGAAAGGTCTGGTGGCAAGAAAAGCTGCTTCTAGGAGGTTGTCAAGTGTTTTCGCTCGACCATTTCATTCTTGAGTGGTTGGTTCGTCCCTTGTTCCTGTAAGTCGAATCCTGGCCCGGTATATCCCATTTTAATTTTACACCATTGTGAACCTTACGCCTTTTTTACTCTCTGGTCGAGGTTCTCGGCATTGAAAAATGTTCGTAAACAAAATCACACGTGTATATGTTGAGATTTAAGATATATACAGTCCTGAAAATCAAGGGCAATGGTGATATATATGTGGATTAGACACCAAAAAAACACTCAACAAATGGCTACAATTTAAGGAATGTGTTTAGTGACGGCATCAGATTCCTAATTGATGGAGAAATGTCTGGTGGCCAGAAAAGCTGCTTCTAGGAGGTTGTCAAGTGTTTTCGCTCGACGATTCCATTCTTTGGTGGTTGGTTTGACCCTTGTCCCTTTAACTCGAATCCTAGCCCGGTATATCCCATTTTAATCTTACACCATTGTGAACCTTACGCCTTTTTTACTCTCTGATCGAGGTTCTTGGCATTGAAAAATCTTCGTAAACTAAATCACACGTGTATATGTTGATATTTAAGAGATATACACAGTCAAGAAAATCAAGGGCAATGGTGACATATATGCGGATTACACACCAAAAAAAACACTCAACAAATGGCTACAATTTAAGGAATGTGTTTAGTGACGGCATGATATTCCTAATTGAAGGAGAAAGGTCAGGTGGCAAGAAAAGCTGCTTCTAGGAGGTTGTCAAGTGTTTTCGCTCGACCATTCCATTTTTGGATGGTTGGTTTGTCCCTTGTTCCTGTAACTCGAATCCTGGCCCGGTATATCCCATTTTAATTTTACACCATTGTGAACCTTACGCCTTTTTTACTCCCTGATCGAGGTTCTTGGCATTGAAAAATGTTCGTAAACTAAATCACAGGTGAATATGTTGACATTTAAGATATATACAGTCCTGAAAATCAAGGGCAATGGTGATATATATGCGGATTAGACACCAAAAAAAAAAACACTCAACAAATGGCTACAATTTAAGGAATGTGTTTAGTGACGGCATCAGATTCCTAATTGATGGAGAAATGTCTGGTGGCAAGAAAAGCTGCTTCTACGAGGTTGTCAAGTGTTTTCGCTCGACGATTCCGTTCTTCGGTGGTTGGTTTGGCCCTTGTTCCTTGAACTCGAATCCTAGCCCGATATATCCCATTTTAATCTTACACCATTGTGAACCTTACGCCTTTTTTACTCTCTGATCGAGGTTCTTGGAATTGAAAAATCTTCGTAAACTAAATCACACGTGTATATGTTGACATTTAAGATATATACAGTCATGAAAATCAAGGGCAATGGTGATATATATGCGGATTAGACACCAAAGAAAGGTCTGGTGGCAAGAAAAGCTGCTTCTAGGAGGTTGTCATGTGTTTTCGCTCGACGATTCCATTCTTGGGTGGTTGGTTTGGCCCTTGTTCCTGTAACTCGAATCCTAGCCCGGTATATCCCATTTTAATTTTACACCATTGTGAACCTTTCGCCTTTTTTACTCTCTGATTGAGGTTCTCGGCATTGAAAAATCTTCGTAAACTAAATCACACGTGTATATGTTGATATTTAAGAGTTATACAGTCAAGAAAATCAAGGGCAATTGTGACATATATGCGGATTAGACACCAAAAAAAAACACTCAACAAATGACTACAATTTAAGGAATGTGTTTAGTGACAGCATCAGATTCCTAATTGATGGAGAAAGGTCTGGTCGTAAGAAAAGCTGCTTCTAGGAGGTTGTCAAGTGTTTTCTCTCGACGGTTCCATTCTTGGGTGGTTGGTTTGGCTCTTGTTCCTTTAACTCGAATCCTAGCCCGGTATATCCCATTTTAATCTTACACCATTGTGAACCTTACGGCTTTTTTACTCTCTGATCGAGGTTCTCCGCATTGAAAAATCTTCGTAAACTAAATCACACGTGTAATGTTGATATTTAAGAGATATACAGTCAAGAAAATCAAGGGGATTGGTGATATATATGCGGATTTGACACAAAAAAAAAACACTCAACAAATGGATACAATTTAAGGAATGTGTTTATTGACAGCATCAGATTCCTAATTGATGGAGAAAGGTCTGGTGGTAAGAAAGCTGCTTCTAGGAGGTTGTCAAGTGTTTTCGCTCGACGATTCCATTCTTGGGTGGTTGGTTTGGCCATTGTTCCTGTAACTCGAATCCTAGCCCGGTATATCCCATTTTAATTTTACACCATTGTGAACCTTACGCCTTTTTTACTCTCTGATTGAGGTTCTCGGCATTGAAAAATGTTTGTAAACTAAATCACACGTGTATATGTTGACATTTAAGATATATACAGTCCTGAAAATCAAGGGCATTGGTGACATATATGCGGATTAGACACCAAAAAAAAAAACACTCAACAAATGGCTACAATTTAAGGAATGTGTTTAGTGACGGCATCAGATTCCTAATTGATGGAGAAATGTCTGGTGGCAAGAAAAGCTGCTTCTACGAGGTTGTCAAGTGTTTTCGCTCGACGATTCCATTCTTCGGTGGTTGGTTTGGCCCTTGTTCCTTGAACTCGAATCCTAGCCCGATATATCCCATTTTAATCTTACACCATTGTGAACCTTACGCCTTTTTTACTCTCTGATGGAGGTTCTTGGCATTGAAAAATCTTCGTAAACTAAATCACACGTGTATATGTTGACATTTAAGATATATACAGTCATGAAAATCAAGGGCAATGGTGATATATATGCGGATTAGACACCAAAGAAAGGTCTGGTGGCAAGAAAAGCAGCTTCTAGGAGGTTGTCATGTGTTTTCGCTCGACGATTCCATTCTTGGGTGGTTCGTTTGGCCCTTTTTCCTGTAACTCGAATCCTAGCCCGGTATATCCCATTTTAATTTTACACCATTGTGAACCTTTCGCCTTTTTTACTCTCTGATTGAGGTTCTCGGCATTGAAAAATCTTCGTAAACTAAATCACACGTGTATATGTTGATATTTAAGAGTTATACAGTCAAGAAAATCAAGGGCAATGGTGACATATATGCGGATTAGACACCAAAAAAAACACTCAACAAATGGCTACAATTTAAGGAATGAGTTTAGTGACAGCATCAGATTCCTAATTGATGGAGAAAGGTCTGGTCGTAAGAAAAGCTGCTTCTAGGAGGTTGTCAAGTGTTTTCGCTCGACGATTCCATTCTTGGGTGGTTGGTTTGGCCCTTGTTCCTTTAACTCGAATCCTAGCCCGGTATATCCCATTTTAATCTTACACCATTGTGAACCTTACGCCTTTTTTACTCTCTCATCGAGGTTCTCGGCATTGAAAAATCTTCGTAAACTAAATCACACGTGTAATGTTGATATTTGAGAGATATACAGTCAAGAAAATCAAGTGGAATGGTGATATATATATGCGGATTAGACACAAAAAAAACACTCAACAAATGGCTACAATTTAAGGAATGTGTTTATTGACAGCATCAGATTCCTAATTGACGGAGAAAGGTCTGGTGGTAAGAAAAGCTGCTTCTAGGAGGTTGTCAAGTGTTTTCGCTCGACGATTCCATTCTTGGGTGGTTGGTTTGGCCCTTGTTCCTGTAACTCGAATCCTAGCCCGGTATATCCCATTTTAATTTTACACCATTGTGAACCTTTCGCCTTTTTTACTCTTTGATTGAGGTTCTCGGCATTGAAAAATCTTCGTAAACTAAATCACACATGTATATGTTGATATTTAAGAGTTATACAGTCAAGAAAATCAAGGGCAATGGTGAGATATATGCGGATTAGACACCAAAAAAAAAACACTCAACAAATGGCTACAATTTAAGGAATGTGTTTAGTGACGGCATCAGATTCCTAATTTATGGAGAAAGATCTGGTGGCAAGAAAAGCTGCTTCTAGGAAGTTATCAAGTGTTTTCGCTCGACCATTTCATTCTTGGGTGGTTGGTTTGTCCCTTGTTCCTGTAACTCGAATCCTGGCCCGGTATATCCCATTTTAATTTTACACCATTGTGAACCTTACGCCTTTTTTACTCTCTGATTGAGGTTCTCGGCATTGAAAAATGTTCGTAAACTAAATCACACGTGAATATGTTGACATTTATGATATATACAGTCCTGAAAATCAAGGGCAATGGTGATATATATGCGGATTAGACACCAAAAAAAAACACACAACAAATGGCTACAATTTAAGGAATGTGTTTAGTGACGGCATCAGATTCCTAATTGATGGAGAAATGTCTGGTGGCAAGAAAAGCTGCTTCTACGAGGTTCTCAAGTGTTTTCGCTCGACGATTCCGTTCTTCGGTGGTTGGTTTGGCCCTTGTTCCTTGAACTCGTATCCTAGCCCGGTATATCCCATTTTAATCTTACACCATTGTGAACTTTACGCCTTTTTTACTCTCTGATCGAGGTTCTCGGCATTAAAAAATCTTCGTAAACTAAATCACAAGTGTATATGTTGACATTTAAGAGATATACAGTCAAGAAAATCAAGGGCAATGGTGATATATCTGCGGATTAGACACCAAAAATACACTCAACAAATTGCTACTATTTGAGGAATGTGTTTAGTGACGGCATCAGATTCCTAATTGATGGAGAAAGGTCTGGTGGCAAGAAAAGCTGCTTATAGGAGGTTGTCAAGTGTTTTCGCTCGACGACTCCATTCTTGGGTGGTTGGTTTGGCTCTTGTTTCTGTAACTCGAATCCTAGCCCGGTATATCCCATTTTAATTTTACACCATTGTGAACCTTACGCCTTTTTTACTCTCTGATCGAGGTTCTCGGCATTGAAAAATCTTCGTAAACTAAATCACACGTGTATATGTTGACATTTAAGAGATATACAGTAACGAAAATCAAGGGTAATGGTGATATTATGCGGATTAGACACCAAAAAAACACACTCAACAAATGGCTACAATTTTAGGAATGTGTTTAGTGACGGCCTCAGATTCCTAATTAATGGAGAAAGGTCTGGTGGCAACAAAAGCTGCTTCTAGGAGGTTGTCAAGTGTTTTCGCTCGACGATTCCATTCTTGGGTGGTTGGTTTGGCCCTTGTTTCTGTAACTCGAATCCTAGCCCGGTATATCCCATTTTAATTTTACACCATTGTGAACCTTACGCCTTTTTTACTCTCTGATCGAGTTTCTCGGCATTGAAAAATATTCGTAAACTAAATCACACGTGTATATGTTGACATTTAAGAGATATACAGTAACGAAAATCAAGGGGAATGGTGATATTATGCGGATTAGACACCAAAAAAACACTCAACAAATGGCTACAATTTAATGAATGTGTTTAGTGACGGCATCAGATTCCTAATTGATGGAGAAAGATCTGGTGGTAAGAAAAGCTGCTTCTTGGAGGTTGTCAAGTGTTTTCGCTCGACGATTCCATTCTTGGGTGGTTGGTTTGGCCCTTGTTTCTGTAACTCGAATCCTAGCCCGGTATATACCATTTTAATTTTACACCATTGTGAAGCTTACGCCTTTTTACTCTCTGATCGAGGTTCTCGGCATTGAAAAATCTTCGTAAACTAAATCACACGTGTATATGTTGATATTTAAGAGATATACAGTAAAGAAAATCAAGGGCAATGGTGATATATATGCGGATTAGACACAAAAAAAAACACTCAACAAATGGCTACAATTTAAGGAATGTGTTTAGTGACGGCATCAGATTCCTAATTGATGGAGGAAGGTCTGGTGGCAAGAAACGCTGCTTCTAGGAGGTTGTCAAGTGTTTTCGCTCGACGATTCCATTCTTGGGTTGTTGGTTTGGCCCTTGTTTCTGTAACTCGAATCCTATCCCGGTATATCCCATTTTAATTTTACACCATTGTGAACTTACGCCTTTTTTACTCTCTGATCGAGGTTCTCGGCATTGAAAAATCTTCGTAAACTAAATCACCCGTGTATATGTTGATATTTAAGAGATATACAGTAAAGAAAATAAGGGCAATGGTGATATATATGCGGATTAGACACCAAAAAAAAACTCTCAACAAATAGCTACAATTTGAGGAATGTGTTTAGTGACGGCATCAGATTCCTAATTGATGGAGAAAGATCTGGTGGTAAGAAAAGCTGCTTCTAGGAGGTTGTCAAGTGTTTTCGCTCGACGATTCCATTCTTGGGTGGTTGGTTTGGCCTTTGTTTCTGTAACTCGAATCCTAGCCCGGTATATACCATTTTAATTTTACACCATTGTGAAGCTTACGCCTTTTTTACTCTCTGATCGAGTATCTCGGCATTGAAAAATCTTCGTAAACTAAATCACACGTGTATATGTTGATATTTAAGAGATATACAGTAAAGAAAATCAAGGGCAATGGTGATATATATGCGGATTAGACACAAAAAAAAACACTCAACAAATGGCTACAATTTAAGGAATGTGTTTAGTGACGGCATCAGATTCCTAATTGATGGAGAAAGGTCTGGTGGCAAGAAACGCTGCTTCTAGGAGGTTGTCAAGTGTTTTCGCTCGACGATTCCATTCTTGGGTTGTTGGTTTGGCCCTTGTTTCTGTAACTCGAATCCTATCCCGGTATATCCCATTTTAATTTTACACCATTGTGAACTTACGCCTTTTTTACTCTCTGATCGAGGTTCTCGGCATTGAAAAATCTTCGTAAACTAAATCACCCGTGTATATGTTGATATTTAAGAGATATACAGTAAAGAAAATAAGGGCAATGGTGATATATATGCGGATTAGACACCAAAAAAAACACTCAACAAATAGCTACAATTTGAGGAATGTGTTTAGTGACGGCATCAGATTCCTAATTGATGGAGAAAGGTCTGGTGGCAAAAAAGCTGCTTATAGGAGGTTGTCAAGTGTTTTCGCTCGACGATTCCATTCTTGGATGGTTGGTTGGGCCCTTGTTTCTGTAACTCGAATCCTAGCCCGGTATATCCCATTTTAATTTTACACCATTGTGAACTTACGCCTTTTTTACTCTCTGATCGAGGTTCTCGGCATTGAAAAATCTTCGTAAACTAAATCACCCGTGTATATGTTGATATTTAAGAGATATACAGTAAAGAAAATAAGGGCAATGGTGATATATATGCGGATTAGACACCAAAAAAAACTCTCAACAAATAGCTACAATTTGAGGAATGTGTTTAGTGACGGCATCAGATTCCTAATTGATGGAGAAAGATCTGGTGGTAAGAAAAGCTGCTTCTAGGAGGTTGTCAAGTGTTTTCGCTCGACGATTCCATTCTTGGGTGGTTGGTTTGGCCCTTGTTTCTGTAACTCGAATCCTAGCCCGGTATATACCATTTTAATTTTACACCATTGTGAAGCTTACGCCTTTTTTACTCTCTGATCGAGTATCTCGGCATTGAAAAATCTTCGTAAACTAAATCACACGTGTATATGTTGATATTTAAGAGATATACAGTAAAGAAAATCAAGGGCAATGGTGATATATATGCGGATTAGACACAAAAAAAAACACTCAACAAATGGCTACAATTTAAGGAATGTGTTTAGTGACGGCATCAGATTCCTAATTGATGGAGAAAGGTCTGGTGGCAAGAAACGCTGCTTCTAGGAGGTTGTCAAGTGTTTTCGCTCGACGATTCCATTCTTGGGTTGTTGGTTTGGCCCTTGTTTCTGTAACTCGAATCCTATCCCGGTATATCCCATTTTAATTTTACACCATTGTGAACTTACGCCTTTTTTACTCTCTGATCGAGGTTCTCGGCATTGAAAAATCTTCGTAAACTAAATCACCCGTGTATATGTTGATATTTAAGAGATATACAGTAAAGAAAATAAGGGCAATGGTGATATATATGCGGATTAGACACCAAAAAAACACTCAACAAATAGCTACAATTTGAGGAATGTGTTTAGTGACGGCATCAGATTCCTAATTGATGGAGAAAGGTCTGGTGGCAAGAAAAGCTGCTTATAGGAGGTTGTCAAGTGTTTTCGCTCGACGATTCCATTCTTGGATGGTTGGTTGGGCCCTTGTTTCTGTAACTCGAATCCTAGCCCGGTATATCCCATTTTAATTTTACACCATTGTGAACCTTACGCCTTTTTTACTCTCTGATCGAGGTTCTCGGCTTTGAAAAATCTTCGTAAACTAAATCACACGTGTATATGTTGATATTTAAGATATATACAATAAAGAAAATCAAGGGCAATGGAGATATATATGCGGATTAGACACAAAAAAAATCACTCAACAAATGGCTACAATGTTAGGAATGCGTTTAGTGACGGCATCAGATTCCTAATTGATGGAGAAAAGTCTGGTGGCAAGAAAAGCTGCTTCTTGGAGGTTGTCAAGTGTTTTTGCTCGACGATTCCATTCTTGGGTGGTTGGTTTGGCCCTTGTTTCTGTAACTCGAATCCTAGCTCGGTATATCCCATTTTAATTTTACACCATTGTGAACCTTACGCCTTTTTTACTCTCTGATCGAGGTTATCGGCATTGAAAAATCTTCGTAAACTAAATCACATGTGTATATGTTGACATTTAAGAGATATACAGTAAAGAAAATCAAGGGCAATGGTGATATATATGCGGATTAGACACCAAAAAAAAACACTCAACAAATTGCTACAATTTAAGGAATGTGTTTAGTGACGGCATCAGATTCCTAATTGATGGAGAAAGGTCTGGTGGTAAGAAAAGCTGCTTCAAGGAGGTTGTCAAGTGTTTTCGCTCGACGATTCCATTCTTGGGTGGTTGGTTTTGCCCTTATTCCTGTAACTCGAATCCTAGCCCGGTATATCCCATTTTAATTTTACACCATTGTGAACCTTACTCCTTTTTTACTCTCTGATTGAGGTTCTCGGCATTGAAAAATCTTCGTAAACTAAATCACACGTGTATACGTTGATATTTAAGAGATATACAGTCAAGAAAATCAAGGGCAATGGTGATATATATGTGGATTAGACACAAAAAAAAAACACTCAACAAATGGCTACAATTTAAGGAATGTGTTTAGTGACGGCATCATATTCCAAATTGATGGAGAAAGGTCTGGTGGTAAGAAAAGCTGCTTCTAAGAGGTTGTCAAGTGTTTTTGCTCGACGATTCCATTCTTGGGTGGTTGGTTTGGCCTTTGTTCCTGTAACTTGAATCCTAGCCCGGTATATCTCACTTTAATTTTACACCATTGAGAACCTTACGCCTTTTTTACTCTCTGATCGAGGTTCTCGGCATTGAAAAATCTTCGTAAACTAAATCACACATGTATATGTTGATATTTAAGAGATATACAGTCAAGAAAATCAAGGGCAATGGTGATATATATGCGGATTAGACACCAAAAAAAACTCTCAACAAATAGCTACAATTTGAGGAATGTGTTTAGTGACGGCATCAGATTCCTAATTGATGGAGAAAGATCTGGTGGTAAGAAAAGCTGCTTCTAGGAGGTTGTCAAGTGTTTTCGCTCGACGATTCCATTCTTGGGTGGTTGGTTTGGCCCTTGTTTCTGTAACTCGAATCCTAGCCCGGTATATACCATTTTAATTTTACACCATTGTGAAGCTTACGCCTTTTTTACTCTCTGATCGAGTATCTCGGCATTGAAAAATCTTCGTAAACTAAATCACACGTGTATATGTTGATATTTAAGAGATATACAGTAAAGAAAATCAAGGGCAATGGTGATATATATGCGGATTAGACACAAAAAAAAACACTCAACAAATGGCTACAATTTAAGGAATGTGTTTAGTGACGGCATCAGATTCCTAATTGATGGAGAAAGGTCTGGTGGCAAGAAACGCTGCTTCTAGGAGGTTGTCAAGTGTTTTCGCTCGACGATTCCATTCTTGGGTTGTTGGTTTGGCCCTTGTTTCTGTAACTCGAATCCTATCCCGGTATATCCCATTTTAATTTTACACCATTGTGAACTTACGCCTTTTTTACTCTCTGATCGAGGTTCTCGGCATTGAAAAATCTTCGTAAACTAAATCACCCGTGTATATGTTGATATTTAAGAGATATACAGTAAAGAAAATAAGGGCAATGGTGATATATATGCGGATTAGACACCAAAAAAAACACTCAACAAATAGCTACAATTTGAGGAATGTGTTTAGTGACGGCATCAGATTCCTAATTGATGGAGAAAGGTCTGGTGGCAAGAAAAGCTGCTTATAGGAGGTTGTCAAGTGTTTTCGCTCGACGATTCCATTCTTGGATGGTTGGTTGGGCCCTTGTTTCTGTAACTCGAATCCTAGCCCGGTATATCCCATTTTAATTTTACACCATTGTGAACCTTACGCCTTTTTTACTCTCTGATCGAGGTTCTCGGCTTTGAAAAATCTTCGTAAACTAAATCACACGTGTATATGTTGATATTTAAGATATATACAATAAAGAAAATCAAGGGCAATGGAGATATATATGCGGATTAGACACAAAAAAAATCACTCAACAAATGGCTACAATGTTAGGAATGCGTTTAGTGACGGCATCAGATTCCTAATTGATGGAGAAAAGTCTGGTGGCAAGAAAAGCTGCTTCTTGGAGGTTGTCAAGTGTTTTTGCTCGACGATTCCATTCTTGGGTGGTTGGTTTGGCCCTTGTTTCTGTAACTCGAATCCTAGCTCGGTATATCCCATTTTAATTTTACACCATTGTGAACCTTACGCCTTTTTTACTCTCTGATCGAGGTTATCGGCATTGAAAAATCTTCGTAAACTAAATCACATGTGTATATGTTGACATTTAAGAGATATACAGTAAAGAAAATCAAGGGCAATGGTGATATATATGCGGATTAGACACCAAAAAAAAACACTCAACAAATTGCTACAATTTAAGGAATGTGTTTAGTGACGGCATCAGATTCCTAATTGATGGAGAAAGGTCTGGTGGTAAGAAAAGCTGCTTCAAGGAGGTTGTCAAGTGTTTTCGCTCGACGATTCCATTCTTGGGTGGTTGGTTTTGCCCTTATTCCTGTAACTCGAATCCTAGCCCGGTATATCCCATTTTAATTTTACACTATTGTGAACCTTACTCCTTTTTTACTCTCTGATTGAGGTTCTCGGCATTGAAAAATCTTCGTAAACTAAATCACACGTGTATACGTTGATATTTAAGAGATATACAGTCAAGAAAATCAAGGGCAATGGTGATATATATGTGGATTAGACACAAAAAAAAAACACTCAACAAATGGCTACAATTTAAGGAATGTGTTTAGTGACGGCATCATATTCCAAATTGATGGAGAAAGGTCTGGTGGTAAGAAAAGCTGCTTCTAAGAGGTTGTCAAGTGTTTTTGCTCGACGATTCCATTCTTGGGTGGTTGGTTTGGCCTTTGTTCCTGTAACTTGAATCCTAGCCCGGTATATCTCACTTTAATTTTACACCATTGAGAACCTTACGCCTTTTTTACTCTCTGATCGAGGTTCTCGGCATTGAAAAATCTTCGTAAACTAAATCACACATGTATATGTTGATATTTAAGAGATATACAGTCAAGAAAATCAAGGGCAATGGTGATATATATGCGGATTAGACACAAAAAAAAACACTCAACAAATGGCTACAATTTAAGGAATGTGTTTAGAGACGGCATCAGATTCCTAATTGATTCCTAATTGATGGAGAAAGGTCTGGTCGCAAGAAAAGTTGCTTCTAGGAGGTTGTCAAGTGTTTTCGCTCGACGATTTCGTTCTTGGGTGGTTGGTTTAGCCCTTGTTTCTGTAACTCGAATCCTAGCCCGGTATATCCCATTTTAATTTTACACCATTGTGAACCTTACGCCTTTTTTACTCTCTGATCGAGGTTCTCGGCATTGAAAAATCTTCGTAAACTAAATCACACGTGTATATGTTGACATTTAAGAGATATACAATAAAGAAAATCAAGGGCAATGGTGATATATACGCGGATTAGACACCAAAAAAAACACTCAACAAATGGCTACAATTTAAGGAATGTGTTTAGTGACGGCATCAGATTCCTAATTGATGGAGAAAGGTCTGGTGGCAAGAAAAGCTGCTTATAGGAGGTTGTCAAGTGTTTTCGCTCGACGATTCCATTCTTGGGTGGTTGGTTTGGCCCTTGTTTCTGTAACTCGAATCCTAGCCCGGTATATCCCATTTTAATTTTACACCATTGTGAACCTTACGCCTTTTTTACTCTCTGATCGAGGTTCTCGGCTTTGAAAAATCTTCGTAAACTACATCACACGTGTATATGTTGATATTTAAGATATATACAGTAAGGAAAATCAAGGGTAATGGTGATATATATGCGGATTAGATACAAAAAAAAAACACTCAACAAATGGCTACAATTTTAGGAATGTGTTTAGTAACGGCATTAGATTCCTAATTGATGGAGAAAGGTCTGCTTGCAAGAAAAGCTGCTTCTAGGAGGTTGTCAAGTGTTTTCGCTCGACGATTCCATTCTTGGGTGGTTGGTTTGGCCTTTGTTTCTATAACTCGAATCCTAGCCCGGTATATCCCATTTTAATTTTACACCATTGTGAACCTTACGCCTTTTTTACTCTCTGATCGAGGTTCTCGGCATTGAAAAATCTTCGTAAACTAAATCACACGTGTATATGTTGACATTTAAGAGATATACAGTAAAGAAAATCAAGGGCAATGTGTTGGATCGGTTTAGGATCTCGAAAAGTCAGTAAAGAGTGTTCATCTTCAAGTACGAAGGCGGAATCAACGTAAAAGAAGTCATAACAACTATTTTCCTTTTAATCTATCTTTTCTGATTGATTTACGTGCTTTTACAATGTATTCTGTAACAAATCCGGCAGCACCTTCCCTTACACACACATACAAGTCTACCTCAAATGAACAACACACTAACCTATATATAGACCCTAGATTTCGCTTGAACAAGACAAGAATATTTCAAGCGAAATCTCCTGTCTTGATTTCGCTTGAACCAAAACTGACAACTTTCAAGCGAAATCTTCTAGTCTTGATTTCGCTTGAACCAAACAAGAACACTTTCAAGCGAAATCTTCTAGTTAAACATATAAAACCCTAATTTAAACCCTATTGTGTGTTCATTCAACCTATCAAGACATAAGACTTGATTAAGATGTAATCAGTAGACATTTGCTGCAACAACACAATGGTGATATATATGCGGATTAGACACCAAAAAAAAACACTCAACAAATGGCTACAATTTAAGGAATGTGTTTAGTGACGGCATCAGATTCCTAATTGATGGAGAAAGGTCTGGTGGTAAGAGAAGCTGCTTCTAGGAGGTTGTCAAGTGTTTTCGCTCGACGATTCCATTCTTGGGTGGTTAGTTTCGCCCTTGTTCCTGTAACTCGAATCCTAGCCCGGTATATCCCATTTTAATTTTACACCATTGTGAACCTTACGCCTTTTTTACTCTCTGATTGAGGTTCTCGGCATTGAAAAATATTCGTAAACTAAATCACACGTGTATATGTTCATATTTAAGAGATATACAGTCAAGAAAATCAAGGGCAATGGTGATATATATGTGGATTAGACACAAAAAAAAAACACTCAACAAATGGCTACAATTTAAGGAATGTGTTTAGTGACAGCATCATATTCCAAATTAATGGAGAAAGGTCTGGTGGTAAGAAAAGCTGCTTCTAGGAGGTTGACAAGTGTTTTTGCTTGACGATTCCATTCTTGGGTGGTTGGTTTGGCCCTTGTTCCTGTAACTCGAATCCTAGCCCGGTATATCCCACTTTAATTTTACACCATTGTGAACCTTACGCCTTTTTTACTCTCTGATCGAGGTTCTCGGCATTGAAGAATCTTCGTAAACTAAATCACACGTGTATATGTTGATATTTAAGAGATATACAGTCAATAAAATCAAGGGCAATGGTGATATATATGCGGATTAGACACAAAAAAAAGACTCAACATACGGCTACAATTTAAGGAATGTGTTTAGAGACGGCATCAGATTCCTAATTGATGGAGAAAGGTCTGGTGGCAAGAAAAGTTGCTTCTAGGAGGTTGTCAAGTGTTTTCGCTCGACGATTCCGTTCTTGGGTGGTTGGTTTGGCCCTTGTTTCTGTAACTCGAATCCTAGCCCGGTATATCCCATTTTAATTTTACACCATTGTGAACGTTACGCCTTTTTTACTCTCTGATCGAGGTTCTCGGCATTGAAAAATCTTCGTAAACTAAATCACACGTGTATATGTTGACATTCAAGAGATATACAGTAAAGAAAATCAAGGGCAATGGTGATATATATGCGGATTAGACACCAAAAAAAACACTCAACAAATGGCTACAATTTAAGGAATGTGTTTAGTGACGGCATCAGATTCCTAATTGATGGAGAAAGGTCTGGTGGCAAGAAAAGCTGCTTCTAGGAGGTTGTCAAGTGTTTTCGCTCGACGATTCCATTCTTGGGTGGTTGGTTAGGCCCTTGTTTCTGTAACTCGAATCCTAGCCCGGTATATCCCATTTTAATTTTACACCATTGTGAACCTTACGCCTTTTTTACTCTCTGATCGAGGTTCTCGGCTTTGAAAAATCTTCGTAAACTTAATCACACGTGTATATGTTGATATTTAAGATATATACAGTAAAGAAAATCAAGGGCAATGGTGATATATATGCGGATTAGTCACAAAAAAAAACACTCAACAAATGGCTACAATTTAAGGAATGTGTTTAGTGACGGCATCAGATTCCTAATTGATGGAGAAAGGTCTGGTGGTAAGAAAAGCTGCTTCTAGGAAGTTGTCAAGTGTTTTCGCTCGACGATTCCATTCTTGGGTGGTTGGTTTGGCCCTTGTTCCTGTAACTCGAATCCTAGCCCGGTATATCCCATTTTAATTTTACACCATTGTGACCCTTACGCCTTTTTTACTCTCTGGTCGAGGTTCTCGGCATTGAAAAATCTTCGTAAACTACATCACACGTGTATATGTTGACATTTAAGAGATATACAGTAAAGAAATTCAAGGGAAATGGTGATATATATGCGGATTAGACACCAAAAAAAAACACTCAACAAATGGCTACAATTTAAGGAATGTGTTTAGTGATGGCATCAGATTCCTAATTGATGGAGAAAGGTCTGGTGGTAAGAAAAGCTGCTTCTAGGAAGTTGTCAAGTGTTTTCGCTCGACGATTCCATACTTGGGTGGTTGGTTTGGCCCTTGTTCCTGTAACTCGAATCCTAGCCCGGTATATCCCATTTTAATTTTACACCATTGTGACCCTTACGCCTTTTTTACTCTCGGCATTGAAAAATCTTCGTAAACTAAATCACACGTGTATAAGTTGATATTTAAGAGATATACAGTTAAGAAAATCCAGGGCAATGGTGATATATATGTGGATTAGACACAAAAAAAAAACACTCAACAAATGGCTACAATTTAAGGAATGTGTTTAGTGACGGCATCATATTCCAAATTGATGGAGAAAGGTCTGGTGGTAAGAAAAACTGCTTCTAGGAGGTTGTCAAGTGTTTTTGCTCGACGATTCCATTCTTGGGTGGTTGGTTTGGCCCTTGTTCCTGTAACTCGAATCCTAGCCCGGTATATCCCACTTTAATTTTACACCATTGTGAACCTTACGCCTTTTTTACTCTCTGATCGAGGTTCTCGGCATTGAAAAATCTTCGTAAACTAAATCACACGTGTATATGTTGACATTTAAGAGATATACAGTCAAGAAAATCAAGGGCAATGGTGATATATATGCGGATTAGACACAAAAAAAAAACACTCAACAATTGGCTACAATTTAAGGAATGTGTTTAGAGACGGCATCAGATTCCTAATTGATGGAGAAAGGTCTGGTGGCAAGAAAAGTTGCTTCTAGGAGGTTGTCAAGTGTTTTCGCTCAACGTTTCCGTTCTTGGGTGGTTGGTTTGGCCCTTGTTTCTGTAACTCGAATCCTAGCCCTGTATATCCCATTTAAATTTTACACCATAGTGAACCTTACGCCTTTTTTACTCTCTGATCGAGGTTCTCGGCAATTTTAAAATCTTCGTAAACTAAATCACACATGTATATGTTGATATTTAAGAGATATACAGTCAAGAAAATCAAGGGCAATGGTGATATATATGCGGATTACATACAAAAAAAAAACACTCAACAAATGGCTACAATTTAAGGAATGTGTTTAGAGACGGCATCAGATTCCTAATTGATTCCTAATTGATGGAGAAAGGTCTGGTGGCAAGAAAAGTTGCTTCTAGGAGGTTGTCAAGTGTTTTCGCTCAACGATTCCGTTCTTGGGTGGTTGGTTTGGCCCTTGTTTCTGTAACTCGAATCCTAGCCCTGTATATCCCATTTAAATTTTACACCATAGTGAACCTTACGCCTTTTTTACTCTCTGATCGAGGTTCTCGGCAATTTTAAAATCTTCGTAAACTAAATCACACATGTATATGTTGATATTTAAGAGATATACAGTCAAGAAAATCAAGGGCAATGGTGATATATATGCGGATTAGACACAAAAAAAAACACTCAACAATTGGCTACAATTTAAGGAATGTGTTTAGAGACGGCATCAGATTCCTAATTGATTCCTAATTGATGGAGAAAGGTCTGGTGGCAAGAAAAGTTGCTTCTAGGAGGTTGTCAAGTGTTTTCGCTCAACGATTCCGTTCTTGGGTGGTTGGTTTGGCCCTTGTTTCTGTAACTCGAATCCTAGCCCTGTATATCCCATTTAAATTTTACACCATAGTGAACCTTACGCCTTTTTTACTCTCTGATCGAGGTTCTCGGCAATTTTAAAATCTTCGTAAACTAAATCACACATGTATATGTTGATATTTAAGAGATATACAGTCAAGAAAATCAAGGGCAATGGTGATATATATGCGGATTAGATACAAAAAAAAAACACTCAACAAATGGCTACAATTTAAGGAATGTGTTTAGTGACGGCATCAGATTCCTAATTGATGGAGAAAGGTCTGGTGGCAAGAAAAGCTGCTTCTAGGAGGTTGTCATGTGCTTTCGCTCAACGATTCCATTCTTGGGTGGTTGGTTTGGCCCTTGTTCCTGTAACTCGAATCCTAGCCCGGTATATCCCATTTTAATTTTACACCATTGTGAACCTTACACCTTTTTTAATCTCTGATCGTGGTTCTCGGCATTGAAAAATCTTCGTAAACTAAATCACACGTGTATATGATGACATTTAAGAGATATACAGTCAAGAAAATCAAGGGCAATGGTGATATATATGCGGATTAGACACCAAAAAAAACACTCAACAAATGGCTACAATTTAAGGAATGAGTTTAGTGACGGCATCAGATTCCTAATTGATGGAGAAAGGTCTGGTGGTAAGAGAAGCTGCTTCTAGGAGGTTGTCAAGTGTTTTCGCTCGACGATTCCATTCTTGGGTGGTTGGTTTCGCCCTTGTTCCTGTAACTCGAATCCTAGCCCGGTATATCCCATTTTAATTTCACACCATTGTGAACCTTACGCCTTTTTTACTCTCTGATTGAGGTTCTCGGCATTGAAAAATATTCGTAAACTAAATCACACGTGTATATGTTCATATTTAAGAGATATACAATCAAGAAAATCAAGGGAAATGGTGATATATATGTGGATTAGACACAAAAAAAAAACACTCAACAAATGGCTACAATTTAAGGAATGTGTTTAGTGACAGCATCATATTCCAAATTAATGGAGAAAGGTCTGGTGGTAAGAAAAGCTGCTTCTAGGAGGTTGACAAGTGTTTTTGCTTGACGATTCCATTCTTGGGTGGTTGGTTTGGCCCTTGTTCCTGTAACTCGAATCCTAGCCCGGTATATCCCACTTTAATTTTACTCCATTGTGAACCTTACGCCTTTTTTACTCTCTGATCGAGGTTCTCGGCATTGAAGAATCTTCGTAAACTAAATCACACGTGTATATGTTGATATTTAAGAGATATACAGTCAATAAAATCAAGGGCAATGGTGATATATATGCGGATTAGACACAAAAAAAAGACTCAACATACGGCTACAATTTAAGGAATGTGTTTAGAGACGGCATCAGATTCCTAATTGATGGAGAAAGGTCTGGTGGCAAGAAAAGTTGCTTCTAGGAGGTTGTCAAGTGTTTTCGCTCGACGATTCCGTTCTTGGGTGGTTCGTTTGGCCCTTGTTTCTGTAACTCGAATCCTAGCCCGGTATATCCCATTTTAATTTTACACCATTGTGAACGTTACGCCTTTTTTACTCTCTGATCGAGGTTCTCGGCATTGAAAAATCTTCGTAAACTAAATCACACGTGTATATGTTGACATTCAAGAGATATACAGTAAAGAAAATCAAGGGCAATGGTGATATATATGCGGATTAGACACCAAAAAAAACACTCAACAAATGGCTACAATTTAAGGAATGTGTTTAGTGACGGCATCAGATTCCTAATTGATGGAGAAAGGTCTGGTGGCAAGAAAAGCTGCTTCTAGGAGGTTGTCAAGTGTTTTCGCTCGACGATTCCATTCTTGGGTGGTTGGTTAGGCCCTTGTTTCTGTAACTCGAATCCTAGCCCGGTATATCCCATTTTAATTTTACACCATTGTGAACCTTACGCCTTTTTTACTCTCTGATCGAGGTTCTCGGCTTTGAAAAATCTTCGTAAACTTAATCACACGTGTATATGTTGATATTTAAGATATATACAGTAAAGAAAATCAAGGGCAATGGTGATATATATGCGGATTAGTCACCAAAAAAAACACTCAACAAATGGCTACAATTTAAGGAATGTGTTTAGTGACGGCATCAGATTCCTAATTGATGGAGAAAGGTCTGGTGGTAAGAAAAGCTGCTTCTAGGAAGTTGTCAAGTGTTTTCGCTCGACGATTCCATTCTTGGGTGGTTGGTTTGGCCCTTGTTCCTGTAACTCGAATCCTAGCCCGGTATATCCCATTTTAATTTTACACCATTGTGACCCTTACGCCTTTTTTACTCTCTGGTCGAGGTTCTCGGCATTGAAAAATCTTCGTAAACTACATCACACGTGTATATGTTGACATTTAAGAGATATACAGTAAAGAAATTCAAGGGCAATGGTGATATATATGCGGATTAGACACCAAAAAAAACACTCAACAAATGGCTAGAATTTAAGGAATGTGTTTAGTGATGGCATCAGATTCCTAATTGATGGAGAAAGGTCTGGTGGTAAGAAAAGCTGCTTCTAGGAAGTTGTCAAGTGTTTTCGCTCGACGATTCCATACTTGGGTGGTTGGTTTGGCCCTTGTTCCTGTAACTCGAATCCTAGCCCGGTATATCCCATTTTAATTTTACACCATTGTGACCCTTACGCCTTTTTTACTCTCGGCATTGAAAAATCTTCGTAAACTAAATCACACGTGTATAAGTTGATATTTAACAGATATACAGTTAAGAAAATCCAGGGCAATGGTGATATATATGTGGATTAGACACAAAAAAAAAAAACACTCAACAAATGGCTACAATTTAAGGATTGTGTTTAGTGACGGCATCATATTCCAAATTGATGGAGAAAGGTCTGGTGGTAAGAAAAACTGCTTCTAGGAGGTTGTCAAGTGTTTTTGCTCGACGATTCCATTCTTGGGTGGTTGGTTTGGCCCTTGTTCCTGTAACTCGAATCCTAGCCCGCTATATCCCACTTTAATTTTACACCATTGTGAACCTTACGCCTTTTTTACTCTCTGATCGAGGTTCTCGGCATTGAAAAATCTTCGTAAACTAAATCACACGTGTATATGTTGACATTTAAGAGATATACAGTCAAGAAAATCAAGGGCAATGGTGATATATATGCGGATTAGACACAAAAAAAAAAACACTCAACAATTGGCTACAATTTAAGGAATGTGTTTAGAGACGGCATCAGATTCCTAATTGATTCCTAATTGATGGAGAAAGGTCTGGTGGCAAGAAAAGTTGCTTCTAGGAGGTTGTCAAGTGTTTTCGCTCAACGATTCCGTTCTTGGGTGGTTGGTTTGGCCCTTGTTTCTGTAACTCGAATCCTAGCCCTGTATATCCCATTTAAATTTTACACCATAGTGAACCTTGCGCCTTTTTTACTCTCTGATCGAGGTTCTCGGCAATTTTAAAATCTTCGTAAACTAAATCACACATGTATATGTTGATATTTAAGAGATATACAGTCAAGAAAATCAAGGGCAATGGTGATATATATGCGGATTAGATACAAAAAAAAAACACTCAACAAATGGCTACAATTTAAGGAATGTGTTTAGAGACGGCATCAGATTCCTAATTGATTCCTAATTGATGGAGAAAGGTCTGGTGGCAAGAAAAGTTGCTTCTAGGAGGTTGTCAAGTGTTTTCGCTCAACGATTCCGTTCTTGGGTGGTTGGTTTGGCCCTTGTTTCTGTAACTCGAATCCTAGCCCTGTATATCACATTTAAATTTTAGACCATAGTGAACCTTACGCCTTTTTTACTCTCTGATCGAGGTTCTCGGCAATTTTAAAATCTTCGTAAACTAAATCACACATGTATATGTTGATATTTAAGAGATATACAGTCAAGAAAATCAAGGGCAATGGTGATATATATGCGGATTAGACACAAAAAAAAACACTCAACAATTGGCTACAATTTAAGGAATGTGTTTAGAGACGGCATCAGATTCCTAATTGATTCCTAATTGATGGAGAAAGGTCTGGTGGCAAGAAAAGTTGCTTCTAGGAGGTTGTCAAGTGTTTTCGCTCAACGATTCCGTTCTTGGGTGGTTGGTTTGGCCCTTGTTTCTGTAACTCGAATCCTAGCCCAGTATATCCCATTTAAATTTTACACCATAGTGAACCTTACGCCTTTTTTACTCTCTGATCGAGGTTCTCGGCAATTTTAAAATCTTCGTAAACTAAATCACACCTGTATATGTTGATATTTAAGAGATATACAGTCAAGAAAATCAAGGGCAATGGTGATATATATGCGGATTAGATACAAAAAAAAACACTCAACAAATGGCTACAATTTAAGGAATGTGTTTAGTGACGGCATCAGATTCCTAATTGATGGAGAAAGGTCTGGTGGCAAGAAAAGCTGCTTCTAGGAGGTTGTCATGTGTTTTCGCTCAACGATTCCATTCTTGGGTGGTTGGTTTGGCCCTTGTTCCTGTAACTCGAATCCTAGCCCGGTATATCCCATTTTAATTTTACACCATTGTGAACCTTACACCTTTTTTAATCTCTGATCGTGGTTCTCGGCATTGAAAAATCTTCGTAAACTAAATCACACGTGTATATGATGACATTTAAGAGATATACAGTCAAGAAAATCAAGGGCAATGGTGATATATATGCGGATTAGACACCAAAAAAAACACTCAACAAATGGCTACAATTTAAGGAATGAGTTTAGTGACGGCATCAGATTCCTAATTGATGGAGAAAGGTCTGGTGGCAAGAAAAGCTGCTTCTAGGAGGTTGTCATGTGTTTTCGCTCGACGATTCCATTCTTGGGTGGTTGGTTTGGCCCTTGTTTCTGTAACTCGAATCCTAGCCCGGTATATCCCATTTTAATTTTACACCATTGTGAACCTTACGCCTTTTTTACTCTCTGATCGAGGTTCTCGGCTTTGAAAAATCTTCGTAAACTACATCACACGTGTATATGTTGATATTTAAGATATATACAGTAAGGAAAATCAAGGGTAATGGTGATATATATGCGGATTAGACACCAAAAAAAACACTCAACAAATGGCTACAATTTTAGGAATGTGTTTAGTAACGGCATCAGATTCCTAATTGATGGAGAAAGGTCTGCTGGCAAGAAAAGCTGCTTCTAGGAGGTTGTCAAGTGTTTTCGCTCGACGATTCCATTCTTGGGTGGTTGGTTTGGCCTTTGTTTCTATAACTCGAATCCTAGCCCGGTATATCCCATTTTAATTTTACTCCATTGTGAACCTTACGCCTTTTTTACTCTCTGATCGAGGTTCTCGGCATTGAAAAATCTTCGTAAACTAAATCACACGTGTATATGTTGACATTTAAGAGATATACAGTAAAGAAAATCAAGGGCAATGTGTTGGATCGGTTTAGGATCTCGAAAAGTCAGTAATGAGTGTTCATCTTCAAGTACGAAGGCGGAATCAACGTAAAAGAAGTCATAACAACTATTTTCCTTTTAATCTATCTTTTCTGATTGATTTACGTGCTTTTACAATGTATTCCCTTACACACACATACAAGTCTACCTCAAATGAACAACACACTAACCTATATATAGACCCTAGATTTCGCTTGAACAAGACAAGAATATTTCAAACGAAATCTCCTGTCTTGATTTCGCTTGAACCAAAACTGACAACTTTCAAGCGAAATCTTCTAGTCTTGATTTCGCTTGAACCAAACAAGAACACTTTCAAGCGAAATCTTCTAGTTAAACATATAAAACCCTAATTTAAAACCTATTGTGTGTTCATTCAACCTATCAAGACATAAGACTTGATTAAGATGTAATCAGTAGACATTTACTGCACCAACACAATGGTGATATATATGCGGATTAGACACCAAAAAAAACACTCAACAAATGGCTACAATTTAAGGAATGTGTTTAGTGACGGCATCAGATTCCTAATTGATGGAGAAAGGTCTGGTGGTAAGAGAAGCTGCTTCTAGGAGGTTGTCAAGTGTTTTCGCTCGACGATTCCATTCTTGGGTGGTTGGTTTCGCCCTTGTTCCTGTAACTCGAATCCTAGCCCGGTATATCCCATTTTAATTTTACACCATTGTGAACCTTACGCCTTTTTTACTCTCTGATTGAGGTTCTCGGCATTGAAAAATATTCGTAAACTAAATCACACGTGTATATGTTCATATTTAAGAGATATACAGTCAAGAAAATCAAGGGCAATGGTGATATATATGTGGATTAGACACAAAAAAAAACACTCAACAAATGGCTACAATTTAAGGAATGTGTTTAGTGACAACATCATATTCCAAATTAATGGAGAAAGGTCTGGTGGTAAGAAAAGCTGCTTCTAGGAGGTTGACAAGTGTTTTTGCTCGACGATTCAATTCTTGGGTGGTTGGTTTGGCCCTTGTTCCTGTAACTCGAATCCTAGCCCGGTATATCCCACTTTAATTTTACACCATTGTGAACCTTACGCCTTTTTTACTCTCTGATCGAGGTTCTCGGCATTGAAAAATCTTCGTAAACTAAATCACACGTGTATATGTTGATATTTAAGAGATATACAGTCAATAAAATCAAGGGCAATGGTGATATATATGCGGATTAGACATAAAAAAAACACTCAACAAATGGCTACAATTTAAGGATTGTGTTTAGAGACGGCATCAGATTCCTAATTGATTCCTAATTGATGGAGAAAGGTCTGGTGGCAAGAAAAGTTGATTCTAGGAGGTTGTCAAGTGTTTTCGCTCGACGATTCCGTTCTTGGGTGGTTGGTTTGGCCCTTGTTTCTGAAACTCGAATCCTAGCCCGGTATATCCCATTTTAATTTTACACCATTGTGAATCTTACGCCTTTTTTACTCTCTGTTCGAGGTTCTCGGCATTGAAAAATCTTCGTAAACTAAATCACACGTGTATATGTTGACATTTAAGAGATATACAGTAAAGAAAATCAAGGGCAATGGTGATATATATGCGGATTAGACACAAAAAAAAAACACTCAACAAATGGCTACAATTTAAGGAATGTGTTTAGTGACGGCATCAGATTCCTAATTGATGGAGAAAGGTCTGGTGGCAAGAAAAGCTGCTTATAGGAGGTTGTCAAGTGTTTTCGCTCGACGATTCCATTCTTGGGTGGTTGGTTAGGCCCTTGTTTCTGTAACTCGAATCCTAGCCCGGTATATCCCATTTTAATTTTACACCATTGTGAACCTTACGCCTTTTTTACTCTCTGATCGAGGTTCTCGGCTTTGAAAAATCTTCGTAAACTAAATCACACGTGTATATGTTGATATTTAAGATATATACAGTAAAGAAAATCAAGGGCAATGGTGATATATATGCGGATTAGTCACCAAAAAAAAACACTCAACAAATGGCTACAATTTTAGGAATGTGTTGAGTGACGGCATCAGATTCCTAATTGATGGAGGAAGGTCTGGTGGCAAGAAAAGCTGCTTCTAGGAGGTTGTCAAGTGTTTTCGCTCGACGATTCCATTCTTAGGTGGTTGGTGTGGCCCTTGTTTCTGTAACGCGAATCCTAGCCCGGTATATCCTATTTTAATTTTACACCATTGTGAACCTTACGCCTTTTTTACTCTCTGGTCGAGGTTCTCGGCATTTAAAAATCTTCGTAAACTACATCACACGTGTATATGTTGACATTTAAGAGATATACAGTAAAGAAAATCAAGGGCAATGGTGATATATATGCGGATTAGACACCAAAAAAAACACTCAACAAATGGCTACAATTTAAGGAATGTGTTTAGTGACGGCATCTGATTCCTAATTGATGGAGAAAGGTCTGGTGGTAAGAAAAGCTGCTTCTAGGAGGTTGTCAAGTGTTTTCGCTCGACGATTCCATTCTTGGGTGCTTGGTTTGGCCCTTGTTCCTGTAACTCGAATCCTAGACCGGTATATCCCATTTTAATTTTACACCATTGTGACCCTTACGCCTTTTTTACTCTCTGATTGAGGTTCTCGGCATTGAAAAATCTTTGTAAACTAAATCACACGTGTATATGTTGATATTTAAGAGATATACAGTCAAGAAAATCAAGGGTAATGGTGATATATATGTGGATTAGACACAAAAAAAAAACACTCAACAAATTGCTACAATTTAAGGAATGTGTTTAGTGACGGCATCATATTCCAAATTGATGGAGAAAGGTCTGGTGGTAAGAAAAACTGCTTCTAGGAGGTTGTCAAGTGTTTTTGTTCGACGATTCCATTCTTGGGTGGTTGGTTTGGCCCTTGTTCCTGTAACTCGAATCCTAGCCCGGTATATCCCACTTTAATTTTACACCATTGTGAACCTTACGCCTTTTTTACTCTCTGATCGAGGTTCTCGGCATTGAAAAATCTTCGTAAACTAAATCACACGTGTATATGTTGATATTTAAGAGATATAAAGTCAATAAAATCAATGGCAATGGTGATATATATGCGGATTAGACACAAAAACAAACACTCAACAAATGGCTACAATTTAAGGATTGTGTTTAGAGACGGCATCAGATTCCTAATTGATTCCTAATTGATGGAGAAAGGTCTGGTGGCGAGAAAAGTTGCTTCTAGGAGGTTGTCAAGTGTTTTTGCTCGACGATTCCATTCTTGGGTGGTTGGTTTGGCCCTTGTTCCTGTAACTCGAATCCTAGCCCGGTATATCCCATTTTAATTTTACACCATTGTGAACCTTACACCTTTTTTAATCTCTGATCGAGGTTCTCGGCATTGAAAAATCTTCGTAAACTAAATCACACGTGTATATGATGACATTTAAGAGATATACAGTCAAGAAAATCAAGGGCAATGTTGATATATATGCGGATTAGACACAAAAAAAAACACTCAACAAATGGCTACAATTTAAGGAATGTGTTTAGTGACGACATCAGATTCCTAATTGATGGAGAAAGGTCTGGTCGAAAGAAAAGCTGCTTCTAGGAGGTTGTCAAGTGTTTTCGATCGACGATTCTATTCTTGGGTGGTTGGTTTGGCCCCTGTTCCTATAACTCGAATCCTAGCCCAGTATATCCCATTTTAATTTTACACCATTGTGAACCTTACGCCTATTTTATTCTCTGATCGAGGTTCTCGGCATTGAAAAATCTTCGTAAACTAAATCACACGTGGATATGTTGATATTTAAGAGATATACAGTTAAGAAAATCAAGGGCAATGGTGATAAATATGCAGATTAGACACAAAAAAAAAACACTCAACAAATGGCTACAATTTAAGGAATGTGTTTAGTGATGGCATCAGATTCCTAATTGATGGAGAAAGGTCTGGTGGCAAGAAAAGCTGCTTCGAGGAGGTTGTCAAGTGTTTTCGCTCGACGATTCCATTCTTGGGTGGTTGGTTTGGCCCTGGTTCCTGTAACTCGAATCCTAGCCCGGAATATCCCATTTTAATTTTACACCATTGTGAACCTTACGCCTTTTTTACTCTCTGATCGAGGTTCTCGGCATTGAAAAATATTCGTAAACTAAATCACACGTGTATATGTTGAGATTTAAGAGATATACAGTCAAGAAAATCAAGGGCAATGGTGATATATATGCGGATTAGACACAAAAAAAAAAACTCAACAAAAGGCTACAATTTAAAGAATGTGTTTAGAGATGGCATCAGACTCCTAATTGATGGAGAACGGTCTGGTGGCAAGAAAAGCTGCTTCTAAGAGGTTGTCAAGTGTTTTCGCTCGACGATTCCATTCTTGGGTGGTTGGTTTGGCCCCTTTTCCTGTAACTCAAATCCTTGCCCGGTATATCCCATTTTAATTTTACACCATTGTGAACCTTACGCCTTTTTTACTCTCTGATCGAGGTTCTCGGCATTGAAAAATCTTCGTAAACTAAATCACACGTGTATATGTAGATATTTAAGAGATATACAGTCAAGAAAATCAAGGGCAATGTTTATATATATGCGGATTAGACACAAAAAAAAACACTCAACAAATGGCTACAATTTAAAGAATGTGTTCAGTGATAGCATCAGATTCCTAATTGATGGAGAAAAGTCCGGTGGCAAGAAAAGCTGCTTCTAGGAGGTTGTCAAGTTTTTTTGCTCGCCGATTCCATTCTTGGGTGGTTGGTTTGGCCCTTGTTCATGTAACTCGAATCCTAGCCCGGTATATCCCATTTTAATTTTACTCTATTGTGAACCTTACGCCTTTTTTACTCTCTGATCGAGGTTCTCGGCATTGAAAAATCTTCGTAAACTAAATCACACGTGTATATGTTGATATTTAAGAGATATACAGTCAATAAAATCAAGGGCAATGGTGATATATATGCGGATTAGACATAAAAAAACACTCAACAAATGGCTACAATTTAAGGATTGTGGTTAGAGACGGCATCAGATTCCTAATTGATTCCTAATTGATGGAGAAAGGTCTGGTGGCAAGAAAAGTTGCTTCTAGGAGGTTGTCAAGTGTTTTCGCTCGACGATTCCGTTCTTGGGTGGTTGGTTTGGCCCTTGTTTCTGTAACTCGAATCCTAGCCCGGTATATCCCATTTTAATTTTACACCATTGTGAATCTTACGCCTTTTTTACTCTCTGTTCGAGGTTCTCGGCATTGAAAAATCTTCGTAAACTAAATCACACGTGTATATGTTGACATTTAAGAGATATACAGAAAAGAAAATCAAGGGCAATGGTGATATATATGCGGATTAGACACAAAAAAAAAACACTCAACAAATGGCTACAATTTAAGGAATGTGTTTAGTGACGGCATCAGATTCCTAATTGATGGAGAAAGGTCTGGTGGCAAGAAAAGCTGCTTATAGGAGGTTGTCAAGTGTTTTCGCTCGACGATTCCATTCTTGGGTGGTTGGTTAGGCCCTTGTTTCTGTAACTCGAATCCTAGCCCGGTATATCCCATTTTAATTTTACACCATTGTGAACCTTACGCCTTTTTTACTCTCTGATCGAGGTTCTCGGCTTTGAAAAATCTTCGTAAACTAAATCACACGTGTATATGTTGATATTTAAGATATATACAGTAAAGAAAATCAAGGGCAATGGTGATATATATGCGGATTAGTCACCAAAAAAAAACACTCAACAAATGGCTACAATTTTAGGAATGTGTTGAGTGACGGCATCAGATTCCTAATTGATGGAGGAAGGTCTGGTGGCAAGAAAAGCTGCTTCTAGGAGGTTGTCAAGTGTTTTCGCTCGACGATTCCATTCTTAGGTGGTTGGTGTGGCCCTTGTTTCTGTAACGCGAATCCTAGCCCGGTATATCCTATTTTAATTTTACACCATTGTGAACCTTACGCCTTTTTTACTCTCTAGTCGAGGTTCTCGGCATTTAAAAATCTTCGTAAACTACATCACACGTGTATATGTTGACATTTAAGAGATATACAGTAAAGAAAATCAAGGGCAATGGTGATATATATGCGGATTAGACACCAAAAAAAACACTCAACAAATGGCTACAATTTAAGGAATGTGTTTAGTGACGGCATCTGATTCCTAATTGATGGAGAAAGGTCTGGTGGTAAGAAAAGCTGCTTCTAGGAGGTTGTCAAGTGTTTTCGCTCGACGATTCCATTCTTGGGTGGTTGGTTTGGCCCTTGTTCCTGTAACTCGAATCCTAGACCGGTATATCCCATTTTAATTTTACACCATTGTGACCCTTACGCCTTTTTTACTCTCTGATTGAGGTTCTCGGCATTGAAAAATCTTCGTAAACTAAATCACACGTGTATATGTTGATATTTAAGAGATATACAGTCAAGAAAATCAAGGGTAATGGTGATATATATGTGGATTAGACACAAAAAAAAAACACTCAACAAATTGCTACAATTTAAGGAATGTGTTTAGTGACGGCATCATATTCCAAATTGATGGAGAAAGGTCTGGTGGTAAGAAAAACTGCTTCTTGGAGTTTGTCAAGTGTTTTTGCTCGACGATTCCATTCTTGGGTGGTTGGTTTGGCCCTTGTTCCTGTAACTCGAATCCTAGCCCGGTATATCCCACTTTAATTTTACACCATTGTGAACCTTACGCCTTTTTTACTATCTGATCGAGGTTCTCGGCATTGAAAAATCTTCGTAAACTAAATCACACGTGTATATGTTGATATTTAAGAGATATAAAGTCAATAAAATCAAGGGCAATGGTGATATATATGCGGATTAGACACAAAAAAAAACACTCAACAAATGGCTACAATTTAAGGATTGTGTTTAGAGACGGCATCAGATTCCTAATTGATTCCTAATTGATGGAGAAAGGTCTGGTGGCAAGAAAAGTTGCTTCTAGGAGGTTGTCAAGTGTTTTTGCTCGACGATTCCGTTCTTGGGTGGTTGGTTTGGCCCTTGTTTCTGTAACTCGAATCCTAGCCCGGTATATCCCATTTAAATTTTACACCATAGTGAACCTTACGCCTTTTTTACTATCTGATCGAGGTTCTCGGCATTGAAAAATCTTCGTAAACTAAATCACACGTGTATATGATGACATTTAAGAGATATACAGTCAATAAAATCAAGGGCAATGGTGATATATATGCGGATTAGACACAAAAAAAAAACACTCAACAAATGGCTACAATTTAAGGAATGTGTTTAGTGACGGCATCAGATTCCTAATTGATGGAGAAAGGTCTGGTGGCAAGAAAAGCTGCTTCTAGGAGGTTGTCATGTGTTTTCGCTCAACGATTCCATTCTTGGGTGGTTGGTTTGGCCCTTGTTCCTGTAACTCGAATCCTAGACCGGTATATCCTATTTTAATTTTACACCATTGTGAACCTTACACCTTTTTTAATCTCTGATCGAGGTTCTCGGCATTGAAAAATCTTCGTAAACTAAATCACACGTGTATATGATGACATTTAAGAGATATACAGTCAAGAAAATCAAGGGCAATGTTGATATATATGCGGATTAGACACAAAAAAAAAACACTCAACAAATGGCTACAATTTAAGGAATGTGTTTAGTGACGACATCAGATTCCTAATTGATGGAGAAAGGTCTGGTCGAAAGAAAAGCTGCTTCTAGGAGGTTGTCAAGTGTTTTCGCTCGACAATTCCATTCTTGGGTGGTTGGTTTGGCCCTGGTTCCTGTAACTCGAATCCTAGCCCGGAATATCCCATTTTAATTTTACACCATTGTGAACCTTACGCCTTTTTTACTCTCTGATCGAGGTTCTCGGCATTGAAAAATATTCGTAAACTAAATCACACGTGTATATGTTGACATTTAAGAGATATACAGTCAAGAAAATCAAGGGCAATGGTGATATATATGCGGATTAGACACAAAAAAAAAACACTCTACAAATGGCTACAATTTAAAGAATATGTTTAGTGACGACATCAGATTCCTAATTGATGGAGAAAGGTCTGGTGGCAAGAAAAGCTGCTTCTAGGAGGTTGTCAAGTGTTTTCGCTCGACGATTCCATTCTTGGGTAGTTGGTTTGGCCCTTGTTCCTGTAACTCGAATCCTAGCCCGGTATATCCCATTTTTTACACCATTGTGAACCTTACGCCTTTTTTACTCTCTGATCGAGGTTCTCGGCATTGAAAAATCTTCGTAAACTAAATCACACGTGTATATGTTGATATTTAAGAGATATACAGTCAAGAAAATCAAGGGTAATGGTGATATATATGCGGATTAGACACAAAAAAAACAATCAACAAAAGGCTACAATTTAAAGAATGTGTTTAGAGATGGCATCAGACTCCTAATTGATGGAGAACGGTCTGGTGGCAAGAAAAGCTGCTTTTAAGAGGTTGTCAAGTGTTTTCGCTCGACGATTCCATTCTTGGGTGGTTGGTTTGGCCCTTGTTCCTGTAACTCCAATCCTAGCCCGGTATATCCCATTTTAATTTTACACCATTGTGAACCTTACGCCTTTTTTACTCTCTGATCGAGGATCTCGGCATTGAAAAATCTTCGTAAACTAAATCACACGTGTATATGTTGACATTTAAGAAACATACAGTCATGAAAATCAAGGGCAATGGTGATATATATGCGGATTAGACACCAAAAAAAACACTCAACAAATGGCTACAATTTAAGGAATGTGTTTAGTGACGGCATCAGATTCCTAATTGATGGAGAAAGGTCTGGTGGCAAGAAAAGCTGCTTCTAGGAGGTTGTCAAGTGTTTTCGCTCGACGATTCCATTCTTGGGTGGTTGGTTTGGCCCTTTTTCCTGTAACTCAAATCCTTGCCCGGTATATCCCATATTAATTTTACACCATTGTGAACCTTACGCCTTTTTTACTCTCTGATCGAGGTTCTCGGCATTGAAAAATCTTCGTAAACTAAATCACACGTGTATATGTAGATATTTAAGAGATATACAGTCAAGAAAATCAAGGGCAATGTTTATATATATGCGGATTAGACACAAAAAAAAAACACTCAACAAATGGCTACAATTTAAGGAATGTGTTTAGTGACGACATCAGATTCCTAATTGATGGAGAAAGGTCTGGTCGAAAGAAAAGCTGCTTCTAGGAGGTTGTCAAGTGTTTTCGCTCGACGATTCCATTCTTGGGTAGTTGGTTTGGCCCTTGTTCCTGTAACTCGAATCCTAGCCCGGTATATCCCATTTTTTTACACCATTGTGAACCTTACGCCTTTTTTACTCTCTGATCGAGGTTCTCGACATTGGAAAATCTTCGTAAACTAAATCACACGTGTATATGTTGATATTTAAGAGATATACAGTCAAGAAAATCAAGGGTAATGGTGATATATATGCGGATTAGACACAAAAAAAACAATCAACAAAAGGCTACAATTTAAAGAATGTGTTTAGAGATGGCATCAGACTCCTAATTGATGGAGAACGGTCTGGTGGCAAGAAAAGCTGCTTCTCTGAGGTTGTCAAGTGTTTTCGCTCGACGATTCCATTTTTGGGTGGTTGGTTTGGCCCTTGTTCCTGTAACTCCAATCCTAGCCCGGTATATCCCATTTTAATTTTACACCATTGTGAACCTTACGCCTTTTTTACTCTCTGATCGAGGATCTCGGCATTGAAAAATCTTCGTAAACTAAATCACACGTGTATATGTTGACATTTAAGAAACATACAGTCATGAAAATCAAGGGCAATGGTGATATATATGCGGATTAGACACCAAAAAAAACACTCAACAAATGGCTACAATTTAAGGAATGTGTTTAGTGACGGCATCAGATTCCTAATTGATGGAGAAAGGTCTGGTGGCAAGAAAAGCTGCTTCTAGGAGGTTGTCAAGTGTTTTCGCTCGACGATTCCATTCTTGGGTGGTTGGTTTGGCCCTGGTTCCTGTAACTCGAATCCTAGCCCGGAATATCCCATTTTAATTTTACACCATTGTGAACCTTACGCCTTTTTTACTCTCTGATCGAGGTTCTCGGCATTGAAAAATATTCGTAAACTAAATCACACGTGTATATGTTGACATTTAAGAGATATACAGTCAAGAAAATCAAGGGCAATGGTGATATATATGCGGATTAGACACAAAAAAAAAACACTCTACAAATGGCTACAATTTAAAGAATATGTTTAGTGACGACATCAGATTCCTAATTGATGGAGAAAGGTCTGGTGGCAAGAAAAGCTGCTTCTAGGAGGTTGTCAAGTGTTTTCGCTCGACGATTCCATTCTTGGGTAGTTGGTTTGGCCCTTGTTCCTGTAACTCGAATCCTAGCCCGGTATATCCCATTTTTTTACACCATTGTGAACCTTACGCCTTTTTTACTCTCTGATCGAGGTTCTCGGCATTGAAAAATCTTCGTAAACTAAATCACACGTGTATATGTTGATATTTAAGAGATATACAGTCAAGAAAATCAAGGGTAATGGTGATATATATGCGGATTAGACACAAAAAAAACAATCAACAAAAGGCTACAATTTAAAGAATGTGTTTAGAGATGGCATCAGACTCCTAATTGATGGAGAACGGTCTGGTGGCAAGAAAAGATGCTTCTAAGAGGTTGTCAAGTGTTTTCGCTCGACGATTCCATTCTTGGGTGGTTGGTTTGGCCCTTGTTCCTGTAACTCCAATCCTAGCCCGGTATATCCCATTTTAATTTTACACCATTGTGAACCGTACGCCTTTTTTACTCTCTGATCGAGGATCTCGGCATTGAAAAATCTTCGTAAACTAAATCACACGTGTATATGTTGACATTTAAGAAACATACAGTCATGAAAATCAAGGGCAATGGTGATATATATGCGGATTAGACACCAAAAAAAACACTCAACAAATGGCTGCAATTTAAGGAATGTGTTTAGTGACGGCATCAGATTCCTAATTGATGGAGAAAGGTCTGGTGGCAAGAAAAGCTGCTTCTAGGAGGTTGTCAAGTGTTTTCGCTCGACGATTCCATTCTTGGGTGGTTGGTTTGGCCCTTGTTCCTGTAACTCGAATCCTAGACCGGTATATCCCATTTTAATTTTACACCATTGTGAACCTTACACCTTTTTTAATCTCTGATCGAGGTTCTCGGCATTGAAAAATCTTCGTAAACTAAATCACACGTGTATATGATGACATTTAAGAGATATACAGTCAAGAAAATCAAGGGCAATGTTGATATATATGCGGATTAGACACAAAAAAAAAACACTCAACAAATGGCTACAATTTAAGGAATGTGTTTAGTGACGACATCAGATTCCTAATTGATGGAGAAAGGTCTGGTCGAAAGAAAAGCTGCTTCTAGGAGGTTGTCAAGTGTTTTCGATCGACGATTCTATTCTTGGGTGGTTGGTTTGGCCCCTGTTCCTATAACTCGAATCCTAGCCCAGTATATCACATTTTAATTTTACACCATTGTGAACCTTACGCCTTTTTTATTCCCTGATCGAGGTTCTCGGCATTGAAAAATCTTCGTAAACTAAATCACACGTGTATATGTTGATATTTAAGAGATATACAGTTAAGAAAATCAAGGGCAATGGTGATAAATATGCAGATTAGACACCAAAAAAAAAACACTCAACAAATGGCTACAATTTAAGGAATGTGTTTAGTGATGGCATCGGATTCCTAATTGATGGAGAAAGGTCTGGTGGCAAGAAAAGCTGCTTCGAGGAGGTTGTCAAGTGTTTTCGCTCGACGATTCCATTCTTGGGTGGTTGGTTTGGCCCTGGTTCCTGTAACTCGAATCCTAGCCCGGAATATCCCATTTTAATTTTACACCATTGTGAACCTTACGCCTTTTTTACTCTCTGATCGAGGTTCTCGGCATTGAAAAATATTCGTAAACTAAATCACACGTGTATATGTTGACATTTAAGAGATATACAGTCAAGAAAATCAAGGGCAATGGTGATATATATGCGGATTAGACACAAAAAAAAAACACTCTACAAATGGCTACAATTTAAAGAATATGTTTAGTGACGACATCAGATTCCTAATTGATGGAGAAAGGTCTGGTGGCAAGAAAAGCTGCTTCTAGGAGGTTGTCAAGTGTTTTCGCTCGACGATTCCATTCTTGGGTAGTTGGTTTGGCCCTTGTTCCTGTAACTCGAATCCTAGCCCGGTATATCCCATTTTTTTACACCATTGTGAACCTTACGCCTTTTTTACTCTCTGATTGAGGTTCTCGGCATTGAAAAATCTTCGTAAACTAAATCACACGTGTATATGTTGATATTTAAGAGATATACAGTCAAGAAAATCAAGGGTAATGGTGATATATATGCGGATTAGACACAAAAAAAACAATCAACAAAAGGCTACAATTTAAAGAATGTGTTTAGAGATAGCATCAGACTCCTAATTGATGGAGAACGGTCTGGTGGCAAGAAAAGCTGCTTCTAAGAGGTTGTCAAGTGTTTTCGCTCGACGATTCCATTCTTGGGTGGTTGGTTTGGCCCTTGTTCCTGTAACTCCAATCCTAGCCCGGTATATCCCATTTTAATTTTACACCATTGTGAACCTTACGCCTTTTTTACTCTCTGATCGAGGATCTCGGCATTGAAAAATCTTCGTAAACTAAATCACACGTGTATATGTTGACATTTAAGAAACATACAGTCATGAAAATCAAGGGCAATGGTGATATATATGCGGATTAGACACCAAAAAAAACACTCAACAAATGGCTACAATTTAAGGAATGTGTTTAGTGACGGCATCAGATTCCTAATTGATGGAGAAAGGTCTGGTGGCAAGAAAAGCTGCTTCTAGGAGGTTGTCAAGTGTTTTCGCTCGACGATTCCATTCTTGGGTAGTTGGTTTGGCCCTTGTTCCTGTAACTCGAATCCTAGCCCGGTATATCCCATTTTTTTACACCATTGTGAACCTTACGCCTTTTTTACTCTCTGATTGAGGTTCTCGGCATTGAAAAATCTTCGTAAACTAAATCACACGTGTATATGTTGATATTTAAGAGATATACAGTCAAGAAAATCAAGGGTAATGGTGATATATATGCGGATTAGACACAAAAAAAACAATCAACAAAAGGCTACAATTTAAAGAATGTGTTTAGAGATAGCATCAGACTCCTAATTGATGGAGAACGGTCTGGTGGCAAGAAAAGCTGCTTCTAAGAGGTTGTCAAGTGTTTTCGCTCGACGATTCCATTCTTGGGTGGTTGGTTTGGCCCTTGTTCCTGTAACTCCAATCCTAGCCCGGTATATCCCATTTTAATTTTACACCATTGTGAACCTTACGCCTTTTTTACTCTCTGATCGAGGATCTCGGCATTGACAAATCTTCGTAAACTAAATCACACGTGTATATGTTGACATTTAAGAAACATACAGTCATGAAAATTAAGGGCAATGGTGATATATATGCGGATTAGACACCAAAAAAAACACTCAACAAATGGCTACAATTTAAGGAATGTGTTTAGTGACGGCATCAGATTCCTAATTGATGGAGAAAGGTCTGGTGGCAAGAAAAGCTGCTTCTAGGAGGTTGTCAAGTGTTTTCGCTCGACGATTCCATTCTTGGGTGGTTGGTTTGGCCCTTTTTCCTGTAACTCAAATCCTTGCCCGGTATATCCCATATTAATTTTACACCATTGTGAACCTTACGCCTTTTTTACTCTCTGATCGAGGTTCTCGGCATTGAAAAATCTTCGTAAACTAAATCACACGTGTATATGTAGATATTTAAGAGATATACAGTCAAGAAAATCAAGGGCAATGTTTATATATATGCGGATTAGACACAAAAAAAAACACTCAACAAATGGCTACAATTTAAAGAATGTGTTCAGTGATAGCATCAGATTCCTAATTGATGGAGAAAAGTCCGGTGGCAAGAAAAGCTGCTTCTAGGAGGTTGTCAAGTTTTTTTGCTCGCCGATTCCATTCTTGGGTGGTTGGTTTGGCCCTTGTTCATGTAACTCGAATCCTAGCCCAGTATATCCCATTTTAATTTTACTCTATTGTGAACCTTACGCCTTTTTTACTCTCTGATCGAGGTTCTTGGCGTTGAAAAATCTTTGTAAACTAAATCACACGTGTATATGTTAACATTTAAGAGATATACAGTCAAGAAAATCATGGGCAATGGTGATATATTTGCGGATTAGACACAAAAAAAAACACTTAACAAATGGCAACAATTTAAGGAATGCGTTTAGTGATGGCATCAGATTCCTAATTGATGGAGAAACGTCTGGTGGCAAGAAAAGCTACTTCTAGAAGGTTGTCAAGTGTTCTCGCTCGACGATTCCATTCTTGGGTGGTTATTTTGGCCCTTGTTCCTGTAACTCAAATCCTAGCCTGGTATATCCCATTTTAATTTTACACCATTGTGAACCTTACGCCTTTTTTACTCTCTGATCGAGGTTCTCGGCATTGAAAAATCTTCGTAAACTAAATCACACGTGTATATGTTGAAATTTAAGAGATATACAGTCAAGAAAATCAAGGGCAATTGTGATATATATGCGGATTAGACACCAAAAAAACACTCAACAAATGGCTACAATTTAAGGAATGTGTTTAGAGACGGCATCAGATTCCTAATTGATGGAGAAAGGTCTGGTGGCAAGAAAAGCTGCTTCTAGGAGGTTGTCAAGTGTTTTCGCTAGACGATTCCATTGTTGGGTGGTTGGTTTGGCCCTTGTTCCTGTAACTCGAATCCTAGCCCGGTATATCCCATTTTAATTTTACACCATTGTGAACCTTACGCCTTTTTTACTCTCTGATCGAGGTTCTCGGCATTGAAAAATCTTCGTAAACTAAATCACACGCGTATATGTTGATATTTAAGAGATATACAGTCTAGAAAATCAAGGGTAATGGTGATATATATGCGGATTTGACACAAAGAAAACACTCAACAAATGGCTACAATTTAAGGAATGTGTTTAGAGACGGCATCTGATTCCTAATTGATGGAGAAAGGTCTGGTGGCTAGAAAAGCTGCTTCTAGGAGGTTGTCAAGTGTTTTCGCTCGACGATTCCATTCTTGGGTAGTTGGTTTGGCCCTTGTTCCTGTAACTCGAATCCTAGCCAGGTATATCCCATTTTTTACACCATTGTGAACCTTACGCCTTTTTTACTCTCTGATCGAGGTTCTCGGCATTGAAAAATCTTCGTAAACTAAATCACACGTGTATATGTTGATATTTAAGAGATATACAGTCAAGAAAATCAAGGGTAATGGTGATATATATGCGGATTAGACACAAAAAAAACACTCAACAAAAGGCTACAATTTAAAGAATGTGTTTAGAGATGGCATCAGATTCCTAATTGATGGAGAACGGTCTGGTGGCAAGAAAAGCTGCTTCTAAGAGGTTGTCAAGTGTTTTCGCTTGACGATTCCATTCTTGGGTGGTTGGTTTGGCCCTTGTTCCTGTAACTCCAATCCTAGCCCGGTATATCCCATTTTAATTTTACACCATTGTGAACCTTACGCCTTTTTTACTCTCTGATCGAGGATCTCGGCATTGAAAAATCTTCGTAAACTAAATCACACGTGTATATGTAGATATTTAAGAGATATACAGTCAAGAAAATCAAGGGCAATGTTTATATATATGCGGATTAGACACAAAAAAAAACACTCAACAAATGGCTACAATTTAAAGAATGTGTTCAGTGACAGCATCAGATTCCTAATTGATGGAGAAAAGTCTGGTGGCAAGAAAAGCTGCTTCTAGGAGGTTGTCAAGTTTTTTTGCTCGCCGATTCCATTCTTGGGTGGTTGGTTTGGCCCTTGTTCATGTAACTCGAATCCTAGCCCGGTATATCCCATTTTAATTTTACTCTATTGTGAACCTTACGCCTTTTTTACTCTCTGATCGAGGTTCTTGGCGTTGAAAAATCTTTGTAAACTAAATCACACGTGTATATGTTAACATTTAAGAGATATACAGTCAAGAAAATCAAGGGCAATGGTGATATATTTGCGGATTAGACACAAAAAAAACACTTAACAAATGGCAACAATTTAAGGAATGCGTTTAGTGATGGCATCAGATTCCTAATTGATGGAGAAACGTCTGGTGGCAAGAAAAGCTACTTCTAGAAGGTTGTCAAGTGTTCTCGCTCGACGATTCCATTCTTGGGTGGTTATTTTGGCCCTTGTTCCTGTAACTCAAATCCTAGCCTGGTATATCCCATTTTAATTTTACACCATTGTGAACCTTACGCCTTTTTTACTCTCTGATCGAGGTTCTCGGCATTGAAAAATCTTCGTAAACTAAATCACACGTGTATATGTTGAAATTTAAGAGATATACAGTCAAGAAAATCAAGGGCAATTGTGATATATATGCGGATTAGACACCAAAAAAACACTCAACAAATGGCTACAATTTAAGGAATGTGTTTAGAGACGGCATCAGATTCCTAATTGATGGAGAAAGGTCTGGTGGCAAGAAAAGCTGCTTCTAGGAGGTTGTCAAGTGTTTTCACTAGACGATTCCATTGTTGGGTGGTTGGTTTGGCCCTTGTTCCTGTAACTCGAATCCTAGCCCGGTATATCCCATTTTAATTTTACACTATTGTGAACCTTACGCCTTTTTTACTCTCTGATCGAGGTTCTTGGCGTTGAAAATTCTTCGTAAACTGAATCACACGTGTATATGTTGACATTTAAGAGATATACAGTCAAGAAAATCAAGGGCAATGGTGATAAATATGCAGATTAGACACCAAAAAAAAAACACTCAATAAATGGCTACAATTTAAGGAATGTGTTTAGTGACGGCATCAGATTCCTAATTGATGGAGAAAGGATTGGTGGCAAGAAAAGCTGCTTCTAGGAGGTTGTCAAGTGTTTTCGCTCGACGATTCCATTCTTGGGTGGTTGGTTTGGCCCTTGTTCCTGTAACTCAAATCCTAGCCCGGTATATCCCATTTTAATTTTACACTATTGTGAACCTTACGCCTTTTTTACTCTCTGATCGAGGTTCTCGGCATTGAAAAATCTTCGTAAACTAAATCACACGTGTATATGTTGACATTTAAGAGATATACAGTCAAGAAAATCAAGGGCAATTGTGATATATATGCGGATTAGACACCAAAAAAACACTCAACAAATGGCTACAATTTAAGGAATGTGTTTAGAGACGGCATCAGATTCCTAATTGATGGAGAAAGGTCTGGTGGCAAGAAAAGCTGCTTCTAGGAGGTTGTCAAGTGTTTTCGCTCGACGAATCCAGTCTTGGGTGGTTGGTTTGGCCCTTGTTCCTGTAACTCGAATCCTATCCCGGTATATCCCATTTTAATTTTACACTATTGTGAACCTTACGCCTTTTTTACTCTCTGATCGAGGTTCTTGGCGTTGAAAAATCTTGGTAAACTAAATCACACGTGTAGATGTTGATATTTAAGAGATATACAGTCAAGAAAATCAAGGGCAATGGTGATATATATGCGGATTAGACATAACAAGAACACTCAACAAATGGCTACAATTTAAGGAATGTGTTTAGTGACGGCATTAGATTCCTAATTGATGGAGAAAGGTCTGGTGGCAAGAAAAGCTGCTTCTAGGAGGTTGTCAAGTTTTGTCGCTCGACGATTCCATTCTTGGGTGGTTGGTTTGGCCCTTGTTCATGTAACTCGAATCCTAGCCCGGTATATCGCATTTTAATTTTACACTATTGTGAACCTTACGTCTTTTTTACTCTCTGATCGAGGTTCTTGGCGTTGAAAATTCTTAGTAAACTAAATCACACGTGTATATGTTGACATTTAAGAGATATACAATCAAGAAAATCAAGGGCAATGGTGATATATATGCGGATTAGACACCAAAAAAACACTCAACAAATGGCTACAATTTAAGGAATGTGTTTAGTGACGGCATCAGATTCCTAATTGATGGAGAAAGGTCTGGTGGCAAGAAAAGCTGCTTCTAGGAGATTGTCAAGTGTTTTCGCTCGACGATTCCATTCTTGGGTGGTTGGTTTGGCCCTTGTTCCTGTAACTTAAATCCTGGCCCGGTATATCCCATTTTAATTTTACACTATTGTGAATCTTACGCCTTTTTTACTCTCTGATCGAGGTTCTTGGCGTTGAAAAATCTTTGTAAACTAAATCACAAGTGTATATGTTGATATTTAATAGATATACAGTCAAGAAAATCAAGGGCAATGGTGATATATATGCGGATTAGACATAACAAAAACACTCAACAAATGGCTACAATTTAAGGAATGTGTTTAGTGACGGCATCAGATTCCTAATTGATGGAGAAAGGTCTGGTGGCAAGAAAAGTTGCTTCTAGGAGGTTGTCAAGTTTTTTCGCTCGACGATTCCATTCTTGGGTGGTTGGTTTGGCCCTTGTTCCTGTAACTCGAATCCTAGCCCGGTATATCCCATTTTAATTTTACACTATTGTGAATCTTACGCCTTTTTTACTCTCTGATCGAGGTTCTTGGCGTTGAAAAATCTTCGTAAACTAAATCACAAGTGTATATGTTGATATTTAATAGATATACAGTCAAGAAAATCAAGGGCAATGGTGATATATATGCGGATTAGACATAACAAAAACACTCAACAAATGGCTACAATTTAAGGAATGTGTTTAGTGACGGCATCAGATTCCTAATTGATGGAGAAAGGTCTGGTGGCAAGAAAAGTTGCTTCTAGGAGGTTGTCAAGTTTTTTCGCTCGACGATTCCATTCTTGGGTGGTTGGATTGGCCCTTGTTCATGTAACTCGAATCCTAGCCCGGTATATCCCATTTTAATTTTACACTATTGTGAACCTTACGCCTTTTTTACTCTCTGATCGAGGTTCTTGGCGTTGAAAATTCTTGGTAAACTAAATCACACGTGTATATGTTGACATTTAAAAGATATACAGTCAAGAAAATCAAGAGCAATGGTGATATATATGCGGATTAGACACCAAAAAAAACACTCAACAAATGGCTACAATTTAAGGAATGTGTTTAGTGATGGCATCAGATTCCTAATTGATTGAGAAAGGTCTGGTGGCAAGAAAAGCTGCTTCTAGGAGGTTGTCAAGTGTTTTTGCTCGACGATTCCATTCTTGGGTGGTTGGTTTGGCACTTGTTCCTGTAACTCAAATCCTTGCCCGGTATATCCCATTTTAATTTTACACCATTGTGAACCTTACGCCATTTTTACTCTCTGATCGAGGTTCTCGGCATTGAAAAATCTTCGTAAACTAAATCACACGTGTATATGTTGATATTTAAGAGATATACAGTCAAGAAAATCAAGGGCAATGGTGATATATATGCGGATTAGACATAACAAAAACACTCAACAAATGGCTACAATTTAAGGAATGTGTTTAGTGACGGCATCAGATTCCTAATTGATGGAGAAAGGTCTGGTGGCAAGAAAAGTTGCTTCTAGGAGGTTGTCAAGTTTTTTCGCTCGACGATTCCATTCTTGGGTGGTTGGATTGGCCCTTGTTCATGTAACTCGAATCCTAGCCCGGTATATCCCATTTTAATTTTACACTATTGTGAACCTTACGCCTTTTTTACTCTCTGATCGAGGTTCTTGGCGTTGAAAATTCTTGGTAAACTAAATCACACGTGTATATGTTGACATTTAAGAGATATACAGTCAAGAAAATCAAGGGCAATGGTGATATATATGCAGATTAGACACCAAAAAAAACACTCAACAAATGGCTACAATTTAAGGAATGTGTTTAGTGATGGCATCAGATTCCTAATTGATGGAGAGAGGTCTGGTGGCAAGAAAAGCTGCTTCTAGGAGGTTGTCAAGTGTTTTCGCTCGACGATTCCATTCTTGGGTGGTTGGTTTGGCCCTTGTTCCTGTAACTCGAATCCTAGCCCGGTATATCCCATTTTTATTTTACACTATTTTGAACCTTACGCCTTTTTTACTCTCTGATCGAGGTTCTTGGCGTTGAAAAATCTTCGTAAACTAAATCACATGTGTCTATGTTGACATTTAAGAGATATACAGTCAAGAAAATCAAGGCCAATGGTGATATATATGCGGATTAGACACCAAACAAAAAACACTCAACAAATGGCTACAATTTAAGGAATGTGTTTAGTGACGGCAACAGATTCCTAATTGATGGAGAAAGGTCTGGTGATAAGAAAATTAGCTTCTAGGAGGTTGTCAAGTGTTTTCGCTCGACGATTCCATTCTTGGGTGGTTGGTTTGGCCCTTGTTCCTGTAACTCGAATCCCATCCTGGAATATCCCATTTTAATTTTAAACCTTTGTGAACCTTACGCCTTTTTTATTCTATGATCGAGGTTCTCGGCATTAAAAAATCTTCGTAAACTAGATCACACGTGTATATGTTGATATTTAAGAGATATACAGTTAAGAAAATCAATGGCAATGGTGTTATATATGCGGATTAGACACAAAAAAAACACTCAACAAATGGCTACAGTTTAAGGAATGTGTTTAGTAACAGCATCAGATTCCTAATTGATGGAGAAAGGTCTGGTGGTAAGAAAAGCTGTTTCTAGAAGGTTGTCAAGTGTTTTCGCTCGACGATTCCATTCTTGGGTGGTTGGTTTGGCCCTTGTTCCTGTAACTCGAATCCTATCCCGGAATAGCCCATTTTAATCTTAAACCTTTGTGAACCTTACGCCTTATTTACTCTCTGATCGAGGTCCCGGCAATGAAAAATCTTCGTAAACTAAATCACATATGTATATGTTGACATTTAAGAGATATATAGTCAAGAAAATCAAGGGCAATGGTGATATATATGCGGATTAGACACCAAAAAAAATCACTCAACAAATGGCTACAATTTAAGCAATGTGTTTAGTGACGGCATCAGATTCCTAATTGATGGAGAAAGGTCTGGTGGTAAGAAAAGCTGCTTCTAGGAGGTTCTCAAGTGTTTTCGCTCGACGATTCCATTCTTGGGTGGTTGGTTTGGCCCTTGTTCATGTAACTCGAATCCTATCCCGGAATATCCCATTTTAATCTTAAACCTTTGTGAACCTTACGCCTTTTTTTACTCTCTGATCGAGGCTCCCGGCATTGAAAAATCTTCGTAAACTAAATCACACATGTATACGTTGACATTTAAGAGATATACAGTCAAGAAAATCAAGGGCAATGGTGATATATATGCGGATTAGACCCCAAAAAAATCACTCAACAAATGGCTACAATTTAAGGAATGTGTTTAGTGACGGCATCAGATTCCTAATTGATGGAGAAAGGTCTGGTGGCAAGAAAAACTACTTCTAGGAGGTTGTTAGGTGTTTTCGCTCGACGATTCCATTCTTGGGTGGTTAGTTTGGCCCTTGTTCCTGTAACTCGAATCCTAGCCCGGTATATCCCATTTTAATTTTACACCATTGTGAACCTTACGCATTTTGACTCTCCGATCGAGGTTCTCGACATTGAAAAATCTTCGTAAACTAAATCACACGTGTATATGTTGATATTTAACAGATATACAGTCAAAAATTCAAGGGCAATGGTGATATATATGCAGATTAGACACCAAAAAAAACACTCAACAAATGGCTACAATTTAAGGAATGTGTTTAGTGACGGCATCAGATTCCTAATTGATGGAGAAAGGTCTGGTGGTAAGAAAAGCTGCTTCTAGGAGGTTGTCAAGTGTTTTCGCTCGACGATTCCATTCTTGGGTGGTTGGTTTGGCCCTTGTTCCTGTAACTCGAATCCTAGCCCGGTATATCCCATTTTAATTTTACACCATTGTGAACCTTACGCTTCGTTTACTCTCTGATCGAGGTTCCCGGCATTGAAAAATCTTCGTAAACTAAATCACACATGTATATGTTGACATTTAAGAGATATACAGTCACGAAAATCAAGGGCAATGGTGATATATATGCGGATTAGACACAAAAAAAAACACTCAACAAATGGCTACAATTTAAGGAATGTGTTTAGTGACGGCATCAGATTCCTAATTGATGGAGAAAGGTCTGGTGGCAAGAAAAGTTGCTTCTAGGAGGTTGTCAAGTTTTTTCGCTCGACGATTCCATTCTTGGGTGGTTGGATTGGCCCTTGTTCATGTAACTCGAATCCTAGCCCGGTATATCCCATTTTAATTTTACACTATTGTGAACCTTACGCCTTTTTTACTCTCTGATCGAGGTTCTTGGCGTTGAAAATTCTTGGTAAACTAAATCACACGTGTATATGTTGACATTTAAGAGATATACAGTCAAGAAAATCAAGGGCAATGGTGATATATATGCGGATTAGACACCAAAAAAAACACTCAACAAATGGCTACAATTTAAGGAATGTGTTTAGAGATGGCATCAGATTCCTAATTGATGGAGAGAGGTCTGGTGGCAAGAAAAGCAGCTTCTAGGAGGTTGTCAAGTGTTTTCGCTCGACGATTCCATTCTTGGGTGGTTGGTTTGGCCCTTGTTCCTGTAACTCGAATCCTAGCCCGGTATATCCCATTTTAATTTTACACTATTTTGAACCTTACGCCTTTTTTACTCTCTGATCGAGGTTCTTGGCGTTGAAAAATCTTCGTAAACTAAATCACATGTTTATATGTTGACATTTAAGAGATATACAGTCAAGAAAATCAAGGCCAATGGTGATATATATGCGGATTAGACACCAAACAACAAACACTCAACAAATGGCTACAATTTAAGGAATGTGTTTAGTGACGGCAACAGATTCCTAGTTGATGGAGAAAGGTCTGGTGATAAGAAAAGTTGCTTCTAGGAGGTTGTCAAGTTTTTTCGCTCGACGATTCCATTCTTGGGTGGTTGGTTTGGCCCTTGTTCATGTAACTCGAATCCTAGCCCGGTATATCCCATTTTAATTTTACACTATTGTGAACCTTACGCCTTTTTTACTCTCTGATCGAGGTTCTTGGCGTTGAAAATTCTTGGTAAACTAAATCACACGTGTATATGTTGACATTTAAGAGATATACAGTCAAGAAAATCAAGGGCAATGGTGATATATATGCGGATTAGACACCAAAAAAAACACTCAACAAATGGCTACAATTTAAGGAATGTGTTTAGTGATGGCATCAGATTCCTAATTGATTGAGAAAGGTCTGGTGGCAAGAAAAGCTGCTTCTAGGAGGTTGTCAAGTGTTTTTGCTCGACGATTCCATTCTTGGGTGGTTGGTTTGGCCCTTGTTCCTGTAACTCAAATCCTAGCCCGGTATATCCCATTTTAATTTTACACCATTGTGAACCTTACGCCTTTTTTACTCTCTGATCGAGGTTCTCGGCATTGAAAAATCTTCGTAAACTAAATCACACGTGTATATGTTGATATTTAAGAGATATACGGTCAAGAAAATCAAGGGCAATGGTGATATATATGCGGATTAGACACAAAAAATACACTCAACAAATGGCTACAATTTAAGGAATGTGTTTAGAGACGGCATCAGATTCCTAATTGATGGAGAGAGGTCTGGTGGCAAGAAAAGCTGCTTCTAGGAGGTTGTCAAGTGTTTTCGCTCGACGATTCCATTCTTGGGTGGTTGGTTTGGCCCTTGTTCCTGTAACTCGAATCCTAGCCCGGTATATCCCATTTTAATTTTACACTATTTTGAACCTTACGCCTTTTTTACTCTCTGATCGAGGTTCTTGGCGTTGAAAAATCTTCGTAAACTAAATCACATGTGTATATGTTGACATTTAAGAGATATACAGTCAAGAAAATCAAGGCCAATGGTGATATATATGCGGATTAGACACCAAACAAAAAACACTCAACAAATGGCTACAATTTAAGGAATGTGTTTAGTGACGGCATCAGATTCCTAATTGATGGAGAAAGGTCTGGTGGTAAGAAAAGCTGCTTCTAGGAGGTTGTCAAGTGTTTTCGCTCGACGATTCCATTCTTGGGTGGTTGGTTTGGCCCTTGTTCCTGTAACTCGAATCCCATCCTGGAATATCCCATTTTAATTTTAAACCTTTGTGAACCTTACGCCTTTTTTATTCTCTGATCGAGGTTCTCGGCATTAAAAAATCTTCGTAAACTAAATCACACGTGTATATGTTGATATTTAAGAGATATACAGTTAAGAAAATCAATGGCAATGGTGTTATATATGCGGATTAGACACAAAACAAACACTCAACAAATGGCTACAGTTTAAGGAATGTGTTTAGTAACAGCATCAGATTCCTAATTGATGGAGAAAGGTCTGGTGGTAAGAAAAGCTGTTTCTAGAAGGTTGTCAAGTGTTTTCGCTCGACGATGCCATTCTTGGGTGGTTGGTTTGGCCCTTGTTCCTGTAACTCGAATCCTATCCCGGAATATCCCATTTTAATCTTAAACCTTTGTGAACCTTACGCCTTATTTACTCTCTGATCGAGGTTCCCGGCAATGAAAAATCTTCGTAAACTAAATCACATATGTATATGTTGACATTTAAGAGATATATAGTCAAGAAAATCAAGGGCAATGGTGATATATATGCGGATTAGACACCAAAAAAAATCACTCAACAAATGGCTACAATTTAAGCAATGTGTTTAGTGACGGCATCAGATTCCTAATTGATGGAGAAATGTCTGGTGGTAAGAAAAGCTGCTTCTAGGAGGTTCTCAAGTGTTTTCGCTCGACGATTCCATTCTTGGGTGGTTGGTTTGGCCCTTGTTCATGTAACTCGAATCCTATCCCGGAATATCCCATTTTAATCTTAAACCTTTGTGAACCTTACGCCTTTTTTTACTCTCTGATCGAGGCTCCCGGCATTGAAAAATCATCGTAAACTAAATCACACATGTATATGTTGATATTTAAGAGATATACAGTCAAGAAAATCAAGGGCAATGGTGATATATATGCGGATTAGACCTCAAAAAAATCACTCAACAAATGGCTACAATTTAAGGAATGTGTTTAGTGACGGCATCAGATTCCTAATTGATGGAGAAAGGTCTGGTGGCAAGAAAAACTACTTCTAGGAGGTTGTTAGGTGTTTTCGCTCGACGATTCCATTCTTGGGTGGTTAGTTTGGCCCTTGTTCCTGTAACTCGAATCCTAGCCCGGTATATCCCATTTTAATTTTACACCATTGTGAACCTTACGCATTTTTACTCTCCGATCGAGGTTCTCGACATTGAAAAATCTTCGTAAACTAAATCACACGTGTATATGTTGATATTTAACAGATATACAGTCAAGAAATTCAAGGGCAATGGTGATATATATGCAGATTAGACACCAAAAAAAACACTCAACAAATGGCTACAATTTAAGGAATGTGTTTAGTGACGGCATCAGATTCCTAATTGATGGAGAAAGGTCTGGTGGTAAGAAAAGCTGCTTCTAGGAGGTTGTCAAGTGTTTTCGCTCGACGATTCCATTCTTGGGTGGTTGGTTTGGCCCTTGTTCTTGTAACTCGAATCTTAGCCCGGTATATCCCATTTTAATTTTACACCATTGTGAACCTTACGCTTCGTTTACTCTCTGATCGAGTTTCCCGGCATTGAAAAATCTTCGTAAACTAAATCATATATGTATATGTTGACATTTAAGAGATATACAGTCACGAAAATCAAGGGCAATGGTGATATATATGCGGATTAGACACAAAAAAAAAACACTCAACAAATGGCTACAATTTAAGGAATGTGTTTAGTGACGGCATCAGATTCCTAATTAATTGAGAAAGGTCTGGTGGCAAGAAAAGCTGCTTCTAGGAGGTTGTCAAGTGTTTTCGCTCGACGATTCCATTCTTGGGTGGTTGGTTTGGCCCTTGTTCATGTAATTTGAATCCTAGCCTGGTATATACCATTTTAATTTTACACCATTGTGAAGCTTATGCCTTTTTTAATCTCTGATCGAGGTTCTCGGCATTAAAAAATCTTCGTAAACTAAATCACACGTGTATATTTTGACATTCAAGATATATACAATCAAGAAAATCAAGGGCAATGGTGATATATAAGCGGATTAAACACCAAAAAAAAATCACTTTACAAATGGCTACAATATAAGGAATGTGTTTAGTAACGGCATCAGATTCCTAATTGATGGAGAAAGGTCTGGTGGCAAGAAAAGTTGCTTCTAGGATGTTGTTAGGTGTTTTCGCTCAACGATTCGATTCTTGGGTGGTTGGTTTGGCCCTTGTTCCTGTAACTCGAATCCTAGCCCGGTATATCCCATTTTAATTTTACACCATTGTGAACCTTACGCCTTTTTTACTCTCTAATCGTGGTTCTCGGCATTGAAAAATCTTCGTAAACTAAATCACACGTGTATATGTTGATATTTAAGAGATATACAGTCAAGAAAATCAAGGGCAACGGTGATATATATGCGGATTAGACACAAAAAAAATCACTCAACAAATGGATAAAATTTAAAGAATATGTTTTGTGACGGCATCAGATTCCTAATTGATGGAGAAAAGTCTGGTGGTAAGAAAAGTTACTTCTAGGAGGTTGTCAAGTGTTTTCGCTCGACGATTCCATTCTTGGGTGGTTGGTTTGGCCCTTGTTCCTGTAACTCGAATCCTAGCCCGGTATATCCCATTTTAATTTTACAACATTGTGAACCTTATGCCTTATTTACTCTCTGATCGAGGTTCTCGGCATTGAAAAATCTTCATAAACTAAATCACACGTGTATATGTTGATATTTAACAGATATACAGTCAAGAAAATCAAGGGCAATGGTGATATATATGCGGATTTGACACAAAAAAAAACACTCAACAAATGGCTATAATTTAAGGAATGTGTTTAGTGACGGCATCAGATTCCTAATTGATGGAGAAAGGTCTGCTGGCAAGAAAAGCCGCTTCTAGGAGGTTGTCAAGTGTTTTCGCTCGACAATTCAATTCTTGGGTGGTTGGTTTGGCCCTTGTTCCTGTAACTCGAATCCTAGCCCGCTATATCCCATTTTAATTTTACACCATTGTGAACCTTACGCCTTTTTTACTCTCTGATCGGGGTTCTCGGCATTGAAAAATCTTCGTAAACTAAATCACACGTGTATATGTTGATATTTAAGAGATATACAGTCAAGAAAATCAAGGGCAATTGTGATATATATGCGGATTAGACACAAAAAAAATCACTCAACAAATGGATAAAATTTAATGAATATGTTTTGTGACGGCATCAGATTCCTAATTGATGGAGAAAAGTCTGGTGGCAAGAAAAGTTGCTTCTAGGAGGTTGTCAAGTGTTTTCGCTCGACAATTCCATTCTTGGGTGGTTGGTTTGGCACTTGTTCCTGTAACTCGAATCCTAGCCCGGTATATCCCAATTTTATTTTACACCATTGTGAACATTACGCCTTTTTTACTCTCTGATCTAGGTTCTCGGCATTGAAAAATCTTCATAAACTAAATCACACGGGTATATGTTGATATTTAAGAGATATACAGTCAAGAAAATCAAGTGCAATGGTGATATATATGCGGATCAGACACCAAAACAAAAACACTCAACAAATGGCTACAATTTAAGGAATGTGTTTAGTTACGACATCAGATTCGTAATTTATGGAGAAAGGTCCGGTGGCAAGAAAAGCTGCTTCTAGGAGGTTGTAAAGTATTTTCGCTCGACGATTCCATTCTTGGGTGGTTGGGTTGGCCCTTGTTCCTGTAACTCGAATCCTAGCCCGGTATATCCCATTTTAATTTTACACCATCGTGAACCTTACGCCTTATTTACTCTCTGATCGAAGTTCTCGGCATTGAAAAATCTTCATAAACTAAATCACACGTGTATATGTTGATATTTAAGAGATATACAGTCAAGAAAATCAAGGGCAATGGTGATATATATGCGGATTAGACACCAAAAAAAACACTCAACAAATGGCTACAATTTAAGGAATGTGTTTAGTGACGGCATCAGATTCCTAATTGATGGAGAAAGGTCTGGGGGCAAGAAAAGCTGCTTCTGGGAGGTTGTCAAGTGTTTTCGCTCGACGATTCCATTATTGGGTGGTTGGTTTGGCCCTTGTTCCTGTAACTCGAATCCTAGCCCGGTATATCCCATTTTAATTTTACACCATTGTGAACCTTACATCTTTTTTACTCTTTGATCGAGGTTCTCGGCATTGAAAAATCTTCGTAAACTAAATCACACGTGTATATGTTGATATTTAAGAGATATACAGTCAAGAAAATCAAGGGCAATTGTGATATATATGCGGATTAGACACAAAAAAAATCACTCAACAAATGGATAAAATTTAATGAATATGTTTTGTGACGGCATCAGATTCCTAATTGATGGAGAAAAGTCTGGTGGCAAGAAAAGTTGCTTCTAGGAGGTTGTCAAGTGTTTTCGCTCGACGATTCCATTCTTGGGTGGTTGGTTTGGCACTTGTTCCTGTAACTCGAATCCTAGCCCGGTATATCCCAATTTTATTTTACACCATTGTGAACATTACGCCTTTTTTACTCTCTGATCTAGGTTCTCGGCATTGAAAAATCTTCATAAACTAAATCACACGGGTATATGTTGATATTTAAGAGATATACAGTCAAGAAAATCAAGTGCAATGGTGATATATATGCGGATCAGACACCAAAACAAAAACACTCAACAAATGGCTACAATTTAAGGAATGTGTTTAGTGACAGCATCAGATTCCTAATTTATGGAGAAAGGTCTGGTGGCAAGAAAAACTACTTCTAGGAGGTTGTTAGGTGTTTTCGCTCGACGATTCCATTCTTGGGTGGTTAGTTTGGCCCTTGTTCCTGTAACTCGAATCCTAGCCCGGTATATCCCATTTTAATTTTACACCATTGTGAACCTTACGCATTTTGACTCTCCGATCGAGGTTCTCGACATTGAAAAATCTTCGTAAACTAAATCACACGTGTATATGTTGATATTTAACAGATATACAGTCAAAAATTCAAGGGCAATGGTGATATATATGCAGATTAGACACCAAAAAAAACACTCAACAAATGGCTACAATTTAAGGAATGTGTTTAGTGACGGCATCAGATTCCTAATTGATGGAGAAAGGTCTGGTGGTAAGAAAAGCTGCTTCTAGGAGGTTGTCAAGTGTTTTCGCTCGACGATTCCATTCTTGGGTGGTTGGTTTGGCCCTTGTTCCTGTAACTCGAATCCTAGCCCGGTATATCCCATTTTAATTTTACACCATTGTGAACCTTACGCTTCGTTTACTCTCTGATCGAGGTTCCCGGCATTGAAAAATCTTCGTAAACTAAATCACACATGTATATGTTGACATTTAAGAGATATACAGTCACGAAAATCAAGGGCAATGGTGATATATATGCGGATTAGACACAAAAAAAAACACTCAACAAATGGCTACAATTTAAGGAATGTGTTTAGTGACGGCATCAGATTCCTAATTGATGGAGAAAGGTCTGGTGGCAAGAAAAGTTGCTTCTAGGAGGTTGTCAAGTTTTTTCGCTCGACGATTCCATTCTTGGGTGGTTGGATTGGCCCTTGTTCATGTAACTCGAATCCTAGCCCGGTATATCCCATTTTAATTTTACACTATTGTGAACCTTACGCCTTTTTTACTCTCTGATCGAGGTTCTTGGCGTTGAAAATTCTTGGTAAACTAAATCACACGTGTATATGTTGACATTTAAGAGATATACAGTCAAGAAAATCAAGGGCAATGGTGATATATATGCGGATTAGACACCAAAAAAAACACTCAACAAATGGCTACAATTTAAGGAATGTGTTTAGAGATGGCATCAGATTCCTAATTGATGGAGAGAGGTCTGGTGGCAAGAAAAGCAGCTTCTAGGAGGTTGTCAAGTGTTTTCGCTCGACGATTCCATTCTTGGGTGGTTGGTTTGGCCCTTGTTCCTGTAACTCGAATCCTAGCCCGGTATATCCCATTTTAATTTTACACTATTTTGAACCTTACGCCTTTTTTACTCTCTGATCGAAGTTCTTGGCATTGAAAAATCTTCGTAAACTAAATCACATGTTTATATGTTGACATTTAAGAGATATACAGTCAAGAAAATCAAGGCCAATGGTGATATATATGCGGATTAGACACCAAACAACAAACACTCAACAAATGGCTACAATTTAAGGAATGTGTTTAGTGACGGCAACAGATTCCTAGTTGATGGAGAAAGGTCTGGTGATAAGAAAAGTTGCTTCTAGGAGGTTGTCAAGTTTTTTCGCTCGACGATTCCATTCTTGGGTGGTTGGTTTGGCCCTTGTTCATGTAACTCGAATCCTAGCCCGGTATATCCCATTTTAATTTTACACTATTGTGAACCTTACGCCTTTTTTACTCTCTGATCGAGGTTCTTGGCGTTGAAAATTCTTGGTAAACTAAATCACACGTGTATATGTTGACATTTAAGAGATATACAGTCAAGAAAATCAAGGGCAATGGTGATATATATGCGGATTAGACACCAAAAAAAACACTCAACAAATGGCTACAATTTAAGGAATGTGTTTAGTGATGGCATCAGATTCCTAATTGATTGAGAAAGGTCTGGTGGCAAGAAAAGCTGCTTCTAGGAGGTTGTCAAGTGTTTTTGCTCGACGATTCCATTCTTGGGTGGTTGGTTTGGCCCTTGTTCCTGTAACTCAAATCCTAGCCCGGTATATCCCATTTTAATTTTACACCATTGTGAACCTTACGCCTTTTTTACTCTCTGATCGAGGTTCTCGGCATTGAAAAATCTTCGTAAACTAAATCACACGTGTATATGTTGATATTTAAGAGATATACGGTCAAGAAAATCAAGGGCAATGGTGATATATATGCGGATTAGACACAAAAAATACACTCAACAAATGGCTACAATTTAAGGAATGTGTTTAGAGACGGCATCAGATTCCTAATTGATGGAGAGAGGTCTGGTGGCAAGAAAAGCTGCTTCTAGGAGGTTGTCAAGTGTTTTCGCTCGACGATTCCATTCTTGGGTGGTTGGTTTGGCCCTTGTTCCTGTAACTCGAATCCTAGCCCGGTATATCCCATTTTAATTTTACACTATTTTGAACCTTACGCCTTTTTTACTCTCTGATCGAGGTTCTTGGCGTTGAAAAATCTTCGTAAACTAAATCACATGTGTATATGTTGACATTTAAGAGATATACAGTCAAGAAAATCAAGGCCAATGGTGATATATATGCGGATTAGACACCAAACAAAAAACACTCAACAAATGGCTACAATTTAAGGAATGTGTTTAGTGACGGCATCAGATTCCTAATTGATGGAGAAAGGTCTGGTGGTAAGAAAAGCTGCTTCTAGGAGGTTGTCAAGTGTTTTCGCTCGACGATTCCATTCTTGGGTGGTTGGTTTGGCCCTTGTTCCTGTAACTCGAATCCCATCCTGGAATATCCCATTTTAATTTTAAACCTTTGTGAACCTTACGCCTTTTTTATTCTCTGATCGAGGTTCTCGGCATTAAAAAATCTTCGTAAACTAAATCACACGTGTATATGTTGATATTTAAGAGATATACAGTTAAGAAAATCAATGGCAATGGTGTTATATATGCGGATTAGACACAAAACAAACACTCAACAAATGGCTACAGTTTAAGGAATGTGTTTAGTAACAGCATCAGATTCCTAATTGATGGAGAAAGGTCTGGTGGTAAGAAAAGCTGTTTCTAGAAGGTTGTCAAGTGTTTTCGCTCGACGATGCCATTCTTGGGTGGTTGGTTTGGCCCTTGTTCCTGTAACTCGAATCCTATCCCGGAATATCCCATTTTAATCTTAAACCTTTGTGAACCTTACGCCTTATTTACTCTCTGATCGAGGTTCCCGGCAATGAAAAATCTTCGTAAACTAAATCACATATGTATATGTTGACATTTAAGAGATATATAGTCAAGAAAATCAAGGGCAATGGTGATATATATGCGGATTAGACACCAAAAAAAATCACTCAACAAATGGCTACAATTTAAGCAATGTGTTTAGTGACGGCATCAGATTCCTAATTGATGGAGAAATGTCTGGTGGTAAGAAAAGCTGCTTCTAGGAGGTTCTCAAGTGTTTTCGCTCGACGATTCCATTCTTGGGTGGTTGGTTTGGCCCTTGTTCATGTAACTCGAATCCTATCCCGGAATATCCCATTTTAATCTTAAACCTTTGTGAACCTTACGCCTTTTTTTACTCTCTGATCGAGGCTCCCGGCATTGAAAAATCATCGTAAACTAAATCACACATGTATATGTTGATATTTAAGAGATATACAGTCAAGAAAATCAAGGGCAATGGTGATATATATGCGGATTAGACCTCAAAAAAATCACTCAACAAATGGCTACAATTTAAGGAATGTGTTTAGTGACGGCATCAGATTCCTAATTGATGGAGAAAGGTCTGGTGGCAAGAAAAACTACTTCTAGGAGGTTGTTAGGTGTTTTCGATCAACGATTCGATTCTTGGGTGGTTGGTTTGGCCCTTGTTCCTGTAACTCGAATCCTAGCCCGGTATATCCCATTTTAATTTTACACCATTGTGAACCTTACGCCTTTTTTACTCTCCGATCGTGGTTCTCGGCATTGAAAAATCTTCGTAAACTAAATCACACGTGTATATGTTGATATTTAAGAGATATACAGTCAAGAAAATCAAGGGCAACGGTGATATATATGCGGATTAGACACAAAAAAAATCACTCAACAAATGGATAAAATTTAAAGAATATGTTTTGTGACGGCATCAGATTCCTAATTGATGGAGAAAAGTCTGGTGGTAAGAAAAGTTGCTTCTAGGAGGTTGTCAAGTGTTTTCGCTCGATGATTCCATTCTTGGATGGTTGGTTTGGCCCTTGTTCCTGTAACTCGAATCCCAGCCCGGTATATCCCATTTTAATTTTACACCATTGTGAACATTACGCCTTTCTTACTCTCTGATCGAGGTTCTCGGCCTTGAAAAATCTTCATAAACTAAATCACACGTGTATATGTTGATATTTAAGAGATATACAGTCAAGAAAATCAAGAGCAATGGTGATATATATGCGGATCAGACAACAAAACAAAAACACTCAACAAATGGCTACAATTAAACGAATGTGTTTAGTGACGGCATCAGATTCCTAATTTATGGACAAAGGTCCGGTGGCAAGAAAAGTTACTTCTAGGAGGTTGTCAAGTGTTTTCGCTCGACGATTCCATTCTTGGGTGGTTGGTTTGGCCCTTGTTCCTGTAACTCGAATCCTAGCCCGGTATATCCCATTTTAATTTTACAACATTGTGAACCTTATGCCTTATTTACTCTCTGATCGAGGTTCTCGGCATTGAAAAATCTTCATAAACTAAATCACACGTGTATATGTTGATATTTAACAGATATACAGTCAAGAAAATCAAGGGCAATGGTGATATATATGCGGATTTGACACAAAAAAAAACACTCAACAAATGGCTATAATTTAAGGAATGTGTTTAGTGACGGCATCAGATTCCTAATTGATGGAGAAAGGTCTGCTGGCAAGAAAAGCCGCTTCTAGGAGGTTGTCAAGTGTTTTCGCTCGACAATTCAATTCTTGGGTGGTTGGTTTGGCCCTTGTTCCTGTAACTCGAATCCTAGCCCGCTATATCCCATTTTAATTTTACACCATTGTGAACCTTACGCCTTTTTTACTCTCTGATCGGGGTTCTCGGCATTGAAAAATCTTCGTAAACTAAATCACACGTGTATATGTTGATATTTAAGAGATATACAGTCAAGAAAATCAAGGGCAATTGTGATATATATGCGGATTAGACACAAAAAAAATCACTCAACAAATGGATAAAATTTAATGAATATGTTTTGTGACGGCATCAGATTCCTAATTGATGGAGAAAAGTCTGGTGGCAAGAAAAGTTGCTTCTAGGAGGTTGTCAAGTGTTTTCGCTCGACAATTCCATTCTTGGGTGGTTGGTTTGGCACTTGTTCCTGTAACTCGAATCCTAGCCCGGTATATCCCAATTTTATTTTACACCATTGTGAACATTACGCCTTTTTTACTCTCTGATCTAGGTTCTCGGCATTGAAAAATCTTCATAAACTAAATCACACGGGTATATGTTGATATTTAAGAGATATACAGTCAAGAAAATCAAGTGCAATGGTGATATATATGCGGATCAGACACCAAAACAAAAACACTCAACAAATGGCTACAATTTAAGGAATGTGTTTAGTTACGACATCAGATTCGTAATTTATGGAGAATGGTCCGGTGGCAAGAAAAGCTGCTTCTAGGAGGTTGTAAAGTATTTTCGCTCGACGATTCCATTCTTGGGTGGTTGGGTTGGCCCTTGTTCCTGTAACTCGAATCCTAGCCCGGTATATCCCATTTTAATTTTACACCATCGTGAACCTTACGCCTTATTTACTCTCTGATCGAAGTTCTCGGCATTGAAAAATCTTCATAAACTAAATCACACGTGTATATGTTGATATTTAAGAGATATACAGTCAAGAAAATCAAGGGCAATGGTGATATATATGCGGATTAGACACCAAAAAAAACACTCAACAAATGGCTACAATTTAAGGAATGTGTTTAGTGACGGCATCAGATTCCTAATTGATGGAGAAAGGTCTGGGGGCAAGAAAAGCTGCTTCTGGGAGGTTGTCAAGTGTTTTCGCTCGACGATTCCATTATTGGGTGGTTGGTTTGGCCCTTGTTCCTGTAACTCGAATCCTAGCCCGGTATATCCCATTTTAATTTTACACCATTGTGAACCTTACATCTTTTTTACTCTTTGATCGAGGTTCTCGGCATTGAAAAATCTTCGTAAACTAAATCACACGTGTATATGTTGATATTTAAGAGATATACAGTCAAGAAAATCAAGGGCAATTGTGATATATATGCGGATTAGACACAAAAAAAATCACTCAACAAATGGATAAAATTTAATGAATATGTTTTGTGACGGCATCAGATTCCTAATTGATGGAGAAAAGTCTGGTGGCAAGAAAAGTTGCTTCTAGGAGGTTGTCAAGTGTTTTCGCTCGACGATTCCATTCTTGGGTGGTTGGTTTGGCACTTGTTCCTGTAACTCGAATCCTAGCCCGGTATATCCCAATTTTATTTTACACCATTGTGAACATTACGCCTTTTTTACTCTCTGATCTAGGTTCTCGGCATTGAAAAATCTTCATAAACTAAATCACACGGGTATATGTTGATATTTAAGAGATATACAGTCAAGAAAATCAAGTGCAATGGTGATATATATGCGGATCAGACACCAAAACAAAAACACTCAACAAATGGCTACAATTTAAGGAATGTGTTTAGTGACAGCATCAGATTCCTAATTTATGGAGAAAGGTCCGGTGGCAAGAAAAGCTGCTTCTAGGAGGTTGTAAAGTGTTTTCGCTCGACGGTTCCATTCTTGGGTGGTTGGGTTGGCCCTTGTTCCTGTAACTCGAATCCTAGCCCGGTATATCCCATTTTAATTTTACACCATTGTGAACCTTACGCCCTATTTACTCTCTGATCGAGGTTCTCGGCATTGAAAAATCTTCATAAACTAAATCACACGTGTATATGTTGATATTTAAGAGATATACAGTCAAGAAAATCAAGGGCAATGGTGATATATATGCGGATTAGACACCAAAAAAAACACTCAACAAATGGCTACAATTTAAGGAATGTGTTTAGTGACGGCATCAGATTCCTAATTGATGGAGAAAGGTCTGGTGGCAAGAAAAGCTGCTTCTAGGAGGTTGTCAAGTGTTTTCGCTCGACGATTCCATTCTTGGGTGGTTGGTTTGGCCCTTGTTCCTGTAACTTGAATCCTAGCCCGGTATATCCCATTTTAATTTTACACCACTGTGAACCTTACTCCTTTTTTACTCTCTGATCGCGGTTCTTGGCATTGAAAAATCTTCGTAAACTAAAGCACACGTGTATATGTTGATATTTAAGAGATATACAGTCAAGAAATATCAAGGGTAATGGTGATATATATGCGGATTAGACACAAAAAAAACACTCAACAAATGGCTAAAATTTAAGGAATGTGTTAAGTGACAGCATCAGATTCCTAATTGATGGAGAAAGGTCTGGTGGCAAGAAAAACTGCTTCTGGGAGGTTGTCAAGTGTTTTCGCTCGACGATTCCATTCTTGGGTGGTTGGTTTGGCCCTTGTTCCTGTAACTCGAATCCTAACCCGGTATATCCCATTTTAATTTTACACCATTGTGAACCTTACGCCTTTTTTACTCTCTGATCGAGGTTCTCGGCATTGAAAAATCTTCGTAAACTAAATCACACGTGTATATGTTGACATTTAAGAGATATACAGTCAAGAAAATCAAGGGCAATGGTGATATATATGCGGATTAGACACAAAAAAAAACACTCAACAAATGGCTACAATTTAAGGAATGTGTTTAAAGACGGCATCAGATTCCTTGTTGATGGAGAAAGGTCTGGTGGCAAGAAAAGCTGCTTCCAGGAGGTTGTCAAGTGTTTTCGCTCGACGATTCCATTCTTGGGTGGTTGGTTTGGCCCTTGTTCCTGTAACTCGAATCCTAGCCCGTTATATCCCATTCTAATTTTACACCATTGTGAACCTTACACCTTTTTTACTCGCTGATCGAGGTTCTCGGCATTGAAAAATCTTCGTAAACTAAATCACAAGTGTATATGTTGACATTTAAGAGATATACAGTCAAGAAAATCAAGGGCAATGGTGATATATATGCGGACTAGACACAAAAAAAAACACTCAACAAACGGCTACAATTTAAGGAATGTGTTTAGTGACGGCATCAGATTCCTAATTGATGGAGAAAGGTCTGCTGCCAAGAAAAGCTGCTTCTAGGAGGTTGTCAAGTGTTTTCGCTCGACAATTCCATTCTTGGGTGGTTGGTTTGGCCCTTGTTCCTGTAACTCGAATCCTAGCCCGCTATATCCCATTTTAATTTTACACCATTGTGAACCTTACGCCTTTTTTACTCTCTGATCGAGGTTCTCGGCATTGAAAAATCTTCGTAAACTAAATCACACGTGTATATGTTGATATTTAAGAGATATACAGTCAAGAAAATCAAGGGCAATTGTGATATATATGCGGATTAGACAAAAAAAAAATCACTCAACAAATGGATAAAATTTAATGAATAGGTTTTGTGACGGCATCAGATTCCTAATTGATGGAGAAAAGTCTGGTGGCAAGAAAAGTTGCTTCTAGGAGGTTGTCAAGTGTTTTCGCTCGACGATTACATTCTTGGGTGGTTGGTTTGGCACTTGTTCCTGTAACTCGAATCCTAGCCCGGTATATCCCATTTTTATTTTACACCATTGTGAACATTACGCCTTTTTTACTCTCTGATCTAGGTTCTCGGCATTGAAAAATCTTCATAAACTAAATCACACGGGTATATGTTGATATTTAAGAGATATACAGTCAAGAAAATCAAGTGCAATGGTGATATATATGCGGATCACACACCAAAACAAAAACACTCAACAAATGGCTACAATTTAAGGAATGTGTTTAGTGACAGCATCAGATTCCTAATTTATGGAGAAAGGTCCGGTGGCAAGAAAAGCTGCTTCTAGGAGGTTGTAAAGTGTTTTCGCTCGACGATTCCATTCTTGGGTGGTTGGGTTGGCCCTTGTTCCTGTAACTCGAATCCTAGCCCGGTATATCCCATTTTAATTTTACACCATTGTGAACCTTACGCCTTATTTACTCTCTGATCGAGGTTCTCGACATTGAAAAATCTTCATAAACAAAATCACACGTGTATATGTTGATATTTAAGAGATATACAGTCAAGAAAATCAAGGGCAATGGTGATATATATGCGGATTAGACACCAAAAAAAACACTCAACAAATGGCTACAATTTAAGGAATGTGTTTAGTGACGGCATCAGATTCCTAATTGATGGAGAAAGGGCTGGTGGCAAGAAAAGCTGCTTCTAGGAGGTTGTCAAGTGTTTTCGCTCGACGATTTCATTCTTGGGTGGTTGGTTTGGCCCTTGTTCCTGTAACTCGAATCCTAGCCCGGTATATCCCATTTTAATTTTACACCACTGTGAACCTTACTCCTTTTTTACTCTCTGATCGAGGTTCTTGGCATTGAAAAATCTTCGTAAACTAAAGCACACGTGTATATGTTGATATTTAAGAGATATACAGTCAAGAAATATCAAGGGTAATGGTGATATATATGCGGATTAGACACAAAAAAAAACACTCAACAAATGGCTAAAATTTAAGGAATGTGTTTAGTGACAGCATCATATTCCTAATTGATGGAGAAAGGTCTGGTGGCAAGAAAAGCTGCTTCTGGGAGGTCGTCAAGTGTTTTCGCTCGACGATTCCATTCTTGGGTGGTTGGTTTGGCCCTTGTTCCTGTAACACGAATCCTAGCCCGGTATATCCCATTTTAATTTTACACCATTGTGAACCTTACGCCTCTTTTACTCTCTGATCGAGGTTCCCGGCATTGAAAAATCTTCGTAAACTAAATCACACGTGTATATGTTGATATTTAAGAGATATACAGTCAAGAAAAACAAGGGAAATTGTGATATATATGCGGATTAGACACAAAAAAAATCACTCAACAAATGGATAAAATTTAATGAATATGTTTTGTGACGGCATCAGATTCCTAATTGATGGAGAAAAGTCTGGTGGCAAGAAAAGTTGCTTCTAGGAGGTTGTCAAGTGTTTTCGCTCGACGATTCCATTCTTGGGTGGTTGGTTTGGCACTTGTTCCTGTAACTCGAATCCTAGCCCGGTATATCCCATTTTTATTTTACACCATTGTGAACATTACGCCTTTTTTACTCTCTGATCTAGGTTCTCGGCATTGAAAAATCTTCATAAACTAAATCACACGGGTATATGTTGATATTTAAGAGATATACAGTCAAGAAAATCAAGTGCAATGGTGAAATATATGCGGATCAGACACCAAAACAAAAACACTCAACAAATGGCTACAATTTAAGGAATGTGTTTAGTGACAGCATCAGATTCCTAATTTATGGAGAAAGGTCCGGTGGCAAGAAAAGTTGCTTCTAGGAGGTTGTAAAGTGTTTTCGCTCGACGATTCCATTCTTGGGTGGTTGGGTTGGCCCTTGTTCCTGTAACTCGAATCCTAGCCCGGTATATCCCATTTTAATTTTACACCATTGTGAACCTTACGCCTTATTTACTCTCTGATCGACGTTCTCGGCATTGAAAAATCTTCATAAACTAAATCACACGTGTATATGTTGATATTTAAGAGATATACAGTCAAGAAAATCAAGGGCAATGGTGATATATATGCGGATTAGACACCAAAAAAAACACTCAACAAATGGCTACAATTTAAGGAATGTGTTTAGTGACGGCATCAGATTCCTAATTGATGGAGAAAGGTCTGGTGGCAAGAAAAGCTGCTTCTAGGAGGTTGTCAAGTGTTTTCGCTCGACGATTCCATCCTTGGGTGGTTGGTTTGGCCCTTGTTCCTGTAACTCGAATCCTAGCCCGGTATATCCCATTTTAAGTTTACACCACTGTGAACCTTACTCCTTTTTTACTCTCTGATCGAGGTTCTTGGCATTGAAAAATCTTCGTAAACTAAAGCACACGTGTATATGTTGATATTTAAGAGATATACAGTCAAGAAATATCAAGGGTAATGGTGATATATATGCGGATTAGACACAAAAAAAAAACACTCAACAAATGGCTAAAATTTAAGGAATGTGTTTAGTGACAGCATCAGATTCCTAATTGATGGAGAAAGGTCTGGTGGCAAGAAAAGCTGCTTCTGGGAGGTTGTCAAGTGTTTTCGCTCGACGATTCCATTCTTGGGTGGTTGGTTTGGCCCTTGTTCCTGTAACTCGAATCGTAGCCCGGTATATCCCATTTTAATTTTAAACCATTGTGAACCTTACGCCTTTTTTACTCTCTGATCGAGGTTCTCGGCATTGAAAAATCTTCGTAAACTAAATCACACGTGTATATGTTGACATTTAAGAGATATACAGTCAAGAAAATCAAGGGCAATGGTGATACATATGCGGATTAGACACCAAAAAAAACACTCAACAAATGGCTACAATTTAAGGAATGTGTTTAGTGACGGCATCAGATTCCTAATTGATGGGGAAAGGTCTGCTGCCAAGAAAACCTGCTTCTAGGAGGTTGTCAAGTGTTTTCGCTCGACAATTCCATTCTTGGGTGGTTGGTTTGGCCCTTGTTCCTGTAACTCGAATCCTAGCCCGCTATATTCCATTCTAATTTTACACCATTGTGAACCTTACGCCTTTTTTACTCACTGATCGAGGTTCTCGGCATTGAAAAATCTCCGTAAACTAAATCACACGTGTATAATTTGATATTTAAGAGATATACAGTTAAGAAAATCAAGGGCAATGGTGATATATATGCGGAGTAGACACCAAAAAAAACACTCAACAAATGTATAAAATTTAAGGAATATGTTTTGTGACGGCATCAGATTCCTAGATGATGGAGAAAGGTATGGTGGCTAGAAAAGCTGCTTCTAGGAGGTTGTCAAGTGTTTTCGCTTGACGATTTCATTCTTGGGTGGTTAGTTTGGCCCTTGTTCCTGTAACTCAAATCCTAGCCCGGTATATCCCATTTTAATTTTACACCATTGTGAACCTTACGCCTTTTTTACTCTCTGATCGAGGTTCTCGGCATTGAAAAATCTTCATAAACTAAATCACACGTGTATATGTTGATATTTAAGAGATATACAGTCAAGAAAATCAAGGGCAATGGTGATATATATGCGGATCAGACACCAAAACAAAAACACTCAATAAATGGCTACAATTTAAGGAATGTGTTTAGTGACGGCATCAGATTTCTAATTTATGGAGAAAGGTCCGGTGGCAAGAAAAGCTGCTTCTAGGAGGTTGTAAAGTGTTTTCGCTCGACGATTCCATTCTTGGGTGGTTGGGTTGGCCCTTGTTCCTGTAACTCGAATTCTAGCCCGGTATATCCCATTTTAATTTTACACCATTGTGAACCTTACGCCTTATTTACTCTCTGATCGAGGTTCTCGGCATTGAAAAATCTTCATAAACTAAATCACACGTGTATATGTTGATATTTAAGAGATATACAGTCAAGAAAATCAAGGGCAATGGTGATATATTTGCGGATTAGACACAAAAAAAAACACTCAACAAATGTCTACAATTTAAGGAATGTGTTTAGTGACGGCATCAGATTCCTAATTGATGGAGAAAGGTCTGGTGGCAAGAAAAGCTGCTTCTAGGAGGTTGTCAAGTGTTTTCGCTTGACGATTGCATTCTTGGGTGGTTGGTTTGGCCCTTGTTCCTGTAACTCGAATCCTAGCCCGGTATATCCCATTTTAATTTTACACCACTGTGAACCTTACTCCTTTTTTACTCTCTGATCGAGGTTCTTGGAATTGAAAAATCTTCGTAAACTAAAGCACACGTTTATATGTTGATATTTACGAGATATACAGTCAAGAAATATCAAGGGTAATGGTGATATATATGCGGATTAGACACAAAAAAAAACACTCAACAAATGGCTAAAATTTAAGGAATGTGTTTAGTGACAGCATCAGATTCCTAATTGATGGAGAAAGGTCTGGTGGCAAGAAAAGCTGCTTCTGGGAGGGTGTCAAGTGTTTTCGCTCGACGATTCCATTCTTGGGTGGTTGGTTTGGCCCTTGTTCCTGTAACTCGAATCCTAGCCCGGTATATCCCATTTTAATTTTACACCATTGTGAACCTTACGCCTTTTTTACTCTCTGATCGAGGTTCTCGGCATTGAAAAATCTTCGTAAACTAAATCACACGTGTATATGTTGACATTTAAGAGATATACAGTCAAGAAAATCAAGGGTAATGGTGATATATATGCGGATTAGACACCAAAAAAAAACACTCAACAAATGGCTACAATTTAAGGAATGTGTTTAATGACGGCATCAGATTCCTTGTTGATGGAGAAAGGTCTGGTGGCAAGAAAAGCTGCTTCCAGGAGGTTGTCAAGTGTTTTCGCTCGACGATTCCATTCCTGTAACTCGAATCCTAACCCGGTATATCCCATTCTAATTTTACACCATTGTGAACCTTACAACTTTTTTACTCGCTGATCGAGGTTCTCGGCATTGAAAAATCTTCGTAAACTAAATCACAAGTGTATATGTTGACATTTAAGAGATATACAGTCAAGAAAATCAAGGGCAATGGTGATATATATGCGGACTAGACACAAAAAAAAAACACTCAACAAATGGCTACAATTTAAGGAATGTGTTTAGTGACGGCATCAGATTCCTAATTGATGGAGAAAGGTCTGCTGCCAAGAAAAGCTGTCTCTAGGAGGTTGTCAAGTGTTTTCGCTCGGCAATTCCATTCTTGGGTGGTTGGTTTGGCCCTTGTTCCTGTAACTCGAATCCTAGCCCGCTATATCCCATTCTAATTTTACACCATTGTGAACCTTACGCCTTTTTTACTCACTGATCGAGGTTCTCGGCATTGAAAAATCTTCGTAAACTAAATCACACGTGTATAATTTGATATTTAAGAGATATATAGTTAAGAAAATCAAGCGTAATGGTGATATATATGCGGATTAGACACAAAAAAATCACTCAACAAATGGCTAAAATTTAAGGAATGTGTTTAGTGACAGCATCAGATTCCTAATTGATGGAGAAAGGTCTGGTGGCAAGAAAAGCTGCTTCTGGGAGGTTGTCAAGTGTTTTCGCTCGACGATTCCATTCTTGGGTGGTTGGTTTGGCCCTTGTTCCTGTAACTCGAATCCTAGCCCGGTATATCCCATTTTAATTTTACACCATTGTGAACCTTACGCCTTTTTTACTCTCTGATCGAGGTTCTCGGCATTGAAAAATCTTCGTAAACTAAATCACACGTGTATATGTTGACATTTAAGAGATATACAGTCAAGAAAATCAAGGGCAATGGTGATATATATGCGGATTAGACACCAAAAAAAAACACTCAACAAATGGCTACAATTTAAGGAATGTGTTTAATGACGGCATCAGATTCCTTGTTGATGGAGAAAGGTCTGGTGGCAAGAAAAGCTGCTTCCAGGAGGTTGTCAAGTGTTTTCGCTCGACGATTCCATTCCTGTAACTCGAATCCTAACCCGGTATATCCCATTCTAATTTTACACCATTGTGAACCTTACACCTTTTTTACTCGCTGATCGAGGTTCTCGGCATTGAAAAATCTTCGTAAACTAAATCACAAGTGTATATGTTGACATTTAAGAGATATACAGTCAACAAAATCAAGGGCAATGGTGATATATATACGGACTAGACACAAAAAAAAACACTCAACAAATGGCTACAATTTAAGGAATGTGTTTAGTGACGGCATCAGATTCCTAATTGATGGAGAAAGGTCTGCTGCAAAGAAAAGCTGTCTCTAGGAGGTTGTCAAGTGTTTTCGCTCGACGATTCCATTCTTGGGTGGTTGGTTTGGCCCTTGTTCCTGTAACTCGAATCCTAGCCCGCTATATCCCATTCTAATTTTACACCATTGTGAACCTTACGCCTTTTTTACTCTCTGATCGAGGTTCTCGGCATTGAAAAATCTTCGTAAACTAAATCACACGTGTATATGTTGACATTTAAGAGATATACAGTCAAGAAAATCAAGGGCAATGGTGATATATATGCGGATTAGACACCAAAAAAAAACACTCAACAAATGGCTACAATTTAAGGAATGTGTTTAATGACGGCATCAGATTCCTTGTTGATGGAGAAAGGTCTGGTGGCAAGAAAAGCTGCTTCCAGGAGGTTGTCAAGTGTTTTCGCTCGACGATTCCATTCCTGTAACTCGAATCCTAACCCGGTATATCCCATTCTAATTTTACACCATTGTGAACCTTACACCTTTTTTACTCGCTGATCGAGGTTCTCGGCATTGAAAAATCTTCGTAAACTAAATCACAAGTGTATATGTTGACATTTAAGAGATATACAGTCAACAAAATCAAGGGCAATGGTGATATATATACGGACTAGACACAAAAAAAAACACTCAACAAATGGCTACAATTTAAGGAATGTGTTTAGTGACGGCATCAGATTCCTAATTGATGGAGAAAGGTCTGCTGCAAAGAAAAGCTGTCTCTAGGAGGTTGTCAAGTGTTTTCGCTCGACAATTCCATTCTTGGGTGGTTGGTTTGGCCCTTGTTCCTGTAACTCGAATCCTAGCCCGCTATATCCCATTCTATATATACGGATCAGACACCAAAACAAAAACACTCAACAAATGGCTACAATTTAAGGAATGTGTTTAGTGACGGCATCAGATTCCTAAATGATGGAGAAAGGTCTGGTGGCAAGAAAAGCTGCTTCTAGGAGGTTGTCAAGTGTTTTCGCTCGTCGATTCCATTCTTGGGTGGTTGGGTTGGCCGTTGTTCCTGTAACTCGAATCCTTGCCCGGTATATCCCATTTTAATTTTACACCACTGTGAACCTTACTCCTTTTTTACTCTCTGATCAAGGTTCTTGGCATTGAAAAATCTTTGTAAACTAAAGCACACGTGTATATGTTGATATTTAAGAGATATACAATCAAGAAATATCAAGGGTAATGGTGATATATATGCGGATTAGACACAAAAAAAAAAACACTCAACAAATGGCTACAATTTAAGGAATGTGTTTAGTGACGGCATCAGATTCCTAGTTGATGGAGAAAGGTCTGGTTGCAAGAAAAGCTGCATCTAGGAGGTTGTCAAGTGTTTTCGCTCGACGATTCCATTCTTTGGTGGTTGGTTTGGCCCTTGTTCCTGTAACTCGAATCCTAGCCCGCTATATCCCATTTTAATTTTACACCATTGTGAACCTTACGCCTTTTTTACTCTCTGGTCGAGGTTCTCGGCATTGAAAAATCTTCGTAAACTAAATCACAAGGGTATATGTTGACATTTAAGACATATACAGTCAAGAAAATCAAGGGAAATGGTGATATATATGCGGACTAGACACAAAAAAAAAACACTCAACAAATGGCTACAATTTCAGGAATATGTTTAGTGACGGCATCAGATTCCTAATTGATGGAGAAAGGTCTGCTGCCAAGAAAAGCTGCTTCTAGGAGGTTGTCAGGTGCTTTCGCTCGATAGTTCCATTCTTGGGTGGTTGGTTTGGCCCTTGTTCCTGTAACTCGAATCCTAGCTCGCTATATCCCATTCTAATTTTACACCATTGTGAACCTTACGCCTTTTTTACTCACTGATCGAGGTTCTCGGCATTGAAAAATCTTCGTAAACTAAATCACACGTGTATAATTTGATATTTAAGAGATATACAGTCAAGAAAATCATGGGCAATGGTGATATATATGCGGATTAGACACCAAAAAAAACACTCAACAAATGGATAAAATTTAAGGAATATGTTTTGTGACGGCATCAGATTCCTAGTTGATGGAGAAAGGTATGGTGGCAAGAAAAGCTGCTTCTAGGAGGTTGTCAAGTGTTTTCGCTTGACGATTTCATTCTTGGGTGGTTGGTTTGGCCCTTGTTCCTGTATCTCAAATCCTAGCCCGGTATATCCCATTTTAATTTTACACCATTGTGAACCTTATGCCTTTGTTACTCTCTGATCGAGGTTCTCGGCATTGAAAAATCTTAATAAACTAAATCACACGTGTATATGTTGATATTTAAGAGATATACAGTCAAGAAAATCAAGGGCAATGGTGATATATATGCGGACTAGAAAAAAAAAACACTCAACAAATGGCTACAATTTAAGGAATGTGTTTAGTGACGGCATCAGATTCCTAATTGATGGAGAAAGGTCTGGTGGCAAGAAAAACTGCTTCTAGGAGGTTGTCAAGTGTTTTCGCTCGACGATTCCGTTCTTGGGTGGTTGGTTTGGCCCTTGTTCCTGTAACTCGAATCCAACCCCCGTATATCCCAATTTAATTTTACACCATTGTGATCCTTACGCCTTTTTTACTCTCTGATCGAGATTCTCGGCATTGAAAAATCTTCGTAAACTAAATAACACGTGTATATGTTGATATTTAAGAGATATACAGTCAAGAAAATCAAGGGCAATGGTGACATATATGCGGATTAGACACAAAAAAAAAACACTCAACAAATGGCTACAATTTAAGGAATGTGTTTAGTGACGGCATCAGATTCCTAATTGTTGGAGAAAGGTCTGGTGGCAAGAAAAGCTGCTTCTAGGAGGTTGTCAAGTGTTTTCGCTCGACGATTCCATTCTTGGGTGGTTGGTTTGGCCCTTGTTCCTGTAACTCGAATCCTATCCCGCTATATCCCATTTTAATTTTACACCATTGTGAACCTTACGCCTTTTTTACTCTCTGATCGAGGTTCTCGGCATTGAAAAATCTTCGTAAACTAAATCACAAGTGTATATGTTGACATTTAAGAGATATACAGTCAAGAAAATCAAGGGCAATGGTGATATATATGCGGATTAGACATAAAAAAAAATCACTCAACAAATGGATAAAATTTAAGGAATGTGTTTAGTGACGGCATCAGATTCCTAGATGATGGAGAAAGGTCTGGTGGCAAGAAAAGCTGCTTCTAGAAGGTTGTCAAGTGTTTTCGCTCGACGGTTCCGTTCTTGGGTGGTTGGTTTGGCCCTTGTTCCTGTAACTCGAATCCTAGCCCGTTATATCCCATTTTTATTTTACACCATTGTGAACCTTACACCTTTTTTACTCGCTGATCGAGGTTCTCGGCATTGAAAAATCTTCGTAAACTAAATCACAAGGGTATATGTTGACATTTAAGAGATATACAGTCAAGAAAATCAAGGGAAATGGTGATATATATGCGGACTAGACACAAAAAAAAAAAACACTTAACATATGGCTACAATTTAAGAAATATGTTTAGTGACGGCATCAGATTCCTAATTGATGGAGAAAGGTCTGCTGCCAAGAAAAGCTGCTTCTAGGAGGTTGTCAAGTGTTTTCGCTCGACAATTCCATTCTTGGGTGGTTGGTTTGGCCCTTGTTCCTGTAACTCGAATCATAGCTCGCTATATTTCATTCTAATTTTACACCATTGTGAACCTTACGCCTTTTTTACTCACTGATCGAGGTTCTCGGCATTGTAAAATCTTCGTAAACTAAATCACACGTGTATAATTTGATATTTAAGAGATATACAGTCAAGAAAATCAAGGGCAATGGTGATATATATGCGGATTAGACACAAAAAAAAACACTCAACAAATGGATAAAATTTAAGGAATATGTTTTGTGACGGCATCAGATTCCTAGTTGATGGAGAAAGGTATGGTGGCAAGAAAAGCTGCTTCTAGGAGGTTGTCAAGTGTTTTCGCTTGACGATTTCATTCTTGGGTGGTTGGTTTGGCCCTTGTTCCTGTATCTCAAATCCTAGCCCGGTATATCCCATTTTAATTTTACACCATTGTGAACCTTATGCCTTTGTTACTCTCTGATCGAGGTTCTCGGCATTGAAAAAACTTAATAAACTAAATCACACGTGTATATGTTGATATTTAAGAGATATACAGTCAAGAAAATCAAGGGCAATGGTGATATATATGCGGATTAGACACAAAAAAAAAACACTCAACAAATGGCTACAATTTAAGGAATGTGTTTAGTGACGGCATCAGATTCCTAATTGATGGAGAAAGGTCTGGTGGCAAGAAAAACTGCTTCTAGGAGGTTGTCAAGTGTTTTCGCTCGACGATTCCGTTCTTGGGTGGTTGGTTTGGCCCTTGTTCCTGTAACTCGAATCCAAGCCCGGTATATCCCAATTTAATTTTACACCATTGTGATCCTTACGCCTTTTTTACTCTCTGATCGAGATTCTCGGCATTGAAAAATCTTCGTAAACTAAATAACACGTGTATATGTTGATATTTAAGAGATATACAGGCAAGAAAATCAAGGGCAATGGTGACATATATGCGGATTAGACACAAAAAAAAACACTCAACAAATGGCTACAATTTAAGGAATGTGTTTAGTGACGGCATCAGATTCCTAATTGTTGGAGAAAGGTCTGGTGGCAAGAAAAGCTGCTTCTAGGAGGTTGTCAAGTGTTTTCGCTCGACGATTCCATTCTTGGGTGGTTGGTTTGGCCCTTGTTCCTGTAACTCGAATCCTAGCTTGCTATATCCCATTTTAATTTTACACCATTGTGAACCTTACGCCTTTTTTACTCTCTGATCGAGGTTCTCGGCATTGAAAAATCTTCGTAAACTAAATCACAAGTGTATATGTTGACATTTAAGAGATATACAGTCAAGAAAATCAAGGGCAATGGTGATATATATGCGGATTAGACATAAAAAAAAATCACTCAACAAATGGATAAAATTTAAGGAATGTGTTTAGTGACGGCATCAGATTCCTAGATGATGGAGAAAGGTCTGGTGGCAAGAAAAGCTGCTTCTAGGAGGTTTTCAAGTGTTTTCGCTCGACGGTTCCATTCTTGGGTGGTTGGTTTGGCCCTTGTTCCTGTAACTCGAATCCTAGCCCGGTATATCCCATTTTAATTTTACACCATTGTGAACCTTACACCTTTTTTACTCGCTGATCGAGGTTCTCGGCATTGAAAAATCTTCGTAAACTAAATCACAAGGGTATATGTTGACATTTAAGAGATATACAGTCAAGAAAATCAAGGGAAATGGTGATATATATGCGGACTAGACACAAAAAAAAAAACACTCAACAAATGGCTACAATTTCAGGAATATGTTTAGTGACGGCATCAGATTCCTAATTGATGGAGAAAGGTCTGCTGCCAAGAAAAGCTGCTTCTAGGAGGTTGTCAAGTGTTTTCGCTCGACAATTCCATTCTTGGGTGGTTGGTTTGGCCCTTGTTCCTGTAACTCGAATCCTAGCTCGCTATATCCCATTCTAATTTTACACCATTGTGAACCTTACGCCTTTTTTACTCACTGATCGAGGTTTCGACATTGAAAAATCTTCGTAAACTAAATCACACGTGTATAATTTGATATTTAAGAGATATACAGTCAAGAAAATCAAGGGCAATGGTGATATATATGCGGATTAGACACCAAAAAAAACACTCAACAAATGGATAAAGTTTAAGGAATATGTTTTGTGACGGCATCAGATTCCTAGTTGATGGAGAAAGGTATGGTGGCAAGAAAAGCTGCTTCTAGGAGGTTGTCAAGTGTTTTCGCTTGACGATTTCATTCTTGGGTGGTTGGTTTGGCCCTTGTTCCTGTATCTCAAATCCTAGCCCGGTATATCCCATTTTAATTTTACACCATTGTGAACCTTATGCCTTTATTACTCTCTGATCGAGGTTCTCGGCATTGAAAAATCTTAATAAACTAAATCACACGTGTATATGTTGATATTTAAGTGATATACAGTCAAGAAAATCAAGGGCAATGGTGATATATATGCGGATTAGACACAAAAAAAAAACACTCAACAAATGGCTACAATTTAAGGAATGTGTTTAGTGACGGCATCAGATTCCTAATTGATGGAGAAAGGTCTGGTGGCAAGAAAAACTGCTTCTAGGAGGTTGTCAAGTGTTTTCGCTCGACGATTCCGTTCTTGGGTGGTTGGTTTGGCCCTTGTTCCTGTAACTCGAATCCAAGCCCGGTATATCCCAATTTAATTTTACACCATTGTGATCCTTACGCCTTTTTTACTCTCTGATCGAGATTCTCGGCATTGAAAAATCTTCGTAACCTAAATAACACGTGTATATGTGGATATTTAAGAGATATACAGTCAAGAAAATCAAGGGCAATGGTGACATATATGCGGAGTAGACATAAAAAAAAACACTCAACAAATGGCTACAATTTAAGGAATGTGTTTAGTGACGGCATCAGATTCCTAATTGTCGGAGAAAGGTCTGGTGGCAAGAAAAGCTGCTTCTAGGAGGTTGTCAAGTGTTTTCGCTCGACGATTCCATTCTTGGGTGGTTGGTTTGGCCCTTGTTCCTGTAACTCGAATCCTAACCCGCTATATCCCATTTTAATTTTACACCATTGTGAACCTTACGCCTTTTTTACTCTCTGATCGAGGTTCTCGGCATTGAAAAATCTTTGTAAACTAAATCACAAGTGTATATGTTGACATTTAAGAGATACACAGTCAAGAAAATTAAGGGCAATGGTGATATATATGCGGATTAGACATAAAAAAAATCACTCAACAAATGGATAAAATTTAAGGAATGTGTTTAGTGACGGGATCAGATTCCTAGATGATGGAGATAGGTCTGGTGGCAAGAAAAGCTGCTTCTAGGAGGTTGTCAAGTGTTTTCTCTCGACGGTTCCATTCTTGGGTGGTTGGTTTGGCCCTTGTTCCTGTAACTCGAATCCTAGCCCGGTATATCCCATTTTAATTTTACACCATTGTGAACCTTACGCCTTTTTTACTCTCTGATCTAGGTTCTCGGCATTGAAAAATTTTCGTAAACTAAATCACACGTGTATATGTTGATATTTAAGAGATATACAGTCAAGAAAATCAAGGGAAATGGTGATATATATGCGTATCATACACCAAAACAAAAACACTCAACAAATGGCTACAATTTAAGGAATGTGTTTAGTGACAGCATCAGATTCCTAATTTATGGAGAAAGGTCTGGTGGCAAGAAAAGCTGCTTCTAGGAGGTTGTCAAGTGTTTTCGCTCGACGATTCCATTCTTGGGTGGTTGGGTTGGCCCTTGTTCCTGTAACTCGAATCCTAGCCCGGTATATCCCATTTTAATTTTACACCATTGTGAACCTTATGCCTTTATTACTCTCTGATCGAGGTTCTCGGCATTGAAAAATCTTAATAAACTAAATCACACGTGTATATGTTGATATTTAAGAGATATACAGTCAAGAAAATCAAGGGCAATGGTGATATATATGCGGATTAGACACAAAAAAAAACACTCAACAAATGGCTACAATTTAAGGAATGTGTTTAGTGACGGCATCAGATTCCTAATTGATGGAGAAAGGTCTGGTGGCAAGAAAAACTGCTTCTAGGAGGTTGTCAAGTGTTTTCGCTCGACGATTCCGTTCTTGGGTGGTTGGTTTGGCCCTTGTTCCTGTAACTCGAATCCAAGCCCGGTATATCCCAATTTAATTTTACACCATTGTGATCCTTACGCCTTTTTTACTCTCTGATCGAGATTCTCGGCATTGAAAAATCTTCGTAAACTAAATAACACGTGTATATGTTGATATTTAAGAGATATACAGTCAAGAAAATCAAGGGCAATGGTGAAATATATGCGGATTAGACACAAAAAAAAACACTCAACAAATGGCTACAATTTAAGGAATGTGTTTAGTGACGGCATCAGATTCCTAATTGTTGGAGAAAGGTCTGGTGGCAAGAAAAGCTGCTTCTAGGAGGTTGTTAACTGTTTTCGCTCGACGATTCCATTCTTGGGTGGTTGGTTTGGCCCTTGTTCCTGTAACTCGAATCCTAGCCCGCTATATCCCATTTTAATTTTACACCATTGTGAACCTTACGCCTTTTTTACTCTCTGATCGAGGTTCTCGGCATTGAAAAATCTTCGTAAACTAAATCACAAGTGTATATGTTGACATTTAAGAGATATACAGTCAAGAAAATCAAGGGCAATGGTGATATATATGCGGATTAGACATAAAAAAAATCACTCAACAAATGGATAAAATTTAAGGAATGTGTTTAGTGACGGCATCAGATTCCTAGATGATGGAGAAAGGTCTGGTGGCAAGAAAAGCTGCTTCTAGGAGGTTGTCAAGTGTTTTCGCTCGACGGCTCCATTCTTGGGTGGTTGGTTTGGCCCTTGTTCCTGTAACTCGAATCCTAGCCCGGTATATCCCATTTTAATTTTACACCATTGTGAACCTTACGCCTTTTTTACTCTCTGATCTAGGTTCTCGGCATTGAAAAATTTTCGTAAACTAAATCACACGTGTATATGTTGATATTTAACAGATATACAGTCAAGAAAATCAAGGGCAATGGTGATATATATGCGGATCATACACCAAAACAAAAACACTCAACAAATGGCTACAATTTAAGGAATGTGTTTAGTGACAGCATCAGATTCCTAATTTATGGAGAAAGGTCTGGTGGCAAGAAAAGCTGCTTCTAGGAGGTTGTCAAGTGTTTTCGCTCGACGATTCCATTCTTGGGTGGTTGGGTTGGCCCTTGTTCCTGTAACTCGAATCCTAGCCCGGGATATCCCATTTTAATTTTACACCATTGTGAACCTTACGCCTTATTTACTCTCTGATCGAGGTTCTCAGCATTGAAAAATCTTTGTAAACTAAATCACAGGTGTATATGTTGATATTTAAGAGATATACAGTCAAAAAAATCAAGGGCAATGGTGATATATATGCGGATTAGACACCAAAAAAAAACACTCAACAAATGGCTACAATTTAAGGAATGTGCTTAGTGACGGCATCAGATTCCTAATTGATGGAGAAAGGTATGGTGGCAAGAAAAGCTGCTTCTAGGAGGTTGTCAAGTGTTTTCGCTTGACGATTTCATTCTTGGGTGGTTGGTTTGGCCCTTGTTCCTGTATCTCAAATCCTAGCCCGGTATATCCCATTTTAATTTTACACCATTGTGAACCTTATGCCTTTGTTACTCTCTGATCGAGGTTCTCGGCATTGAAAAATCTTAATAAACTAAATCACACGTGTATATGTTGATATTTAAGAGATATACAGTCAAGAAAATCAAGGGCAATGGTGATATATATGCGGATTAGACACAAAAAAAAACACTCAACAAATGGCTACAATTTAAGGAATGTGTTTAGTGACGACATCAGATTCCTAATTGATGGAGAAAGGTCTGGTGGCAAGAAAAACTGCTTCTAGGAGGTTGTCAAGTGTTTTCGCTCGACGATTCCATTCTTGGGTGGTTGGTTTGGCCCTTGTTCCTGTAACTCGAATCCAAGCCCGGTATATCCCAATTTAATTTTACACCATTGTGATCCTTACGCCTTTTTTACTCTCTGATCGAGATTCTCGGCATTGAAAAATCTTCGTAAACTAAATAACACGTGTATATGTTGATATTTAAGAGATATATAGTCAAGAAAATCAAGGGCAATGGTGACATATAAGCGGATTAGACACAAAAAAAAAACAATCAACAAATGGCTACAATTTAAGGAATGTGTTTAGTGACGGCATCAGATTCCTAATTGATGGAGAAAGGTCTGGTGGCAAGAAAAGCTGCTTCTAGGAGGTTGTCAAGTGTTTTCGCTCGACGATTCCATTCTTGGGTGGTTGGTTTGGCCCTTGTTCCTGTAACTCGAATCCTAGCCCGCTATATCCCATTTTAATTTTACACCATTGTGAACCTTACGCCTTTTTTACTCTCTGATCGAGGTTCTCGGCATTGAAAAATCTTCGTAAACTAAATCACAAGTGTATATGTTGACATTTAAGAGATATACAGTCAAGAAAATCAAGGGCAATGGTGATATATATGCGGATTAGACATCAAAAAAAAATCACTCAACAAATGGATAAAATTTAAGGAATGTGTTTAGTGACGGCATCAGATTCCTGGATGACGGAGAAAGGTCTGGTGGCAAGAAAAGCTGCTTCCAGGAGGTTGTCAAGTGTTTTCGCTCGACGGTTCCATTCTTGGGTGGTTGGTTTGGCCCTTGTTCCTGTAACTCGAATCCTAGCCCGGTATATCCCATTTTAATTTTACACCATTGTGAACCTTACGCCTTTTTTACTCTCTGATCTAGGTTCTCGGCATTGAAAAATTTTCGTAAACTAAATCACACGTGTATATGTTGATATTTAAGAGATATACAGTCAAGAAAATCAAGGGCAACGGTGATATATATGCGGATCATACACCAAAACAAAAACACTCAACAAATGGCTACAATTTAAGGAATGTGTTTAGTGACAGCATCAAATTCCTAATTTATGGAGAAAGGTCTGGTGGCAAGAAAAGCTGCTTCTAGGAGGTTGTCAAGTGTTTTCGCTCGACGATTCCATTCTTGGGTGGTTGGGTTGGCCCTTGTTCCTGTAACTCGAATCCTAGCCCGGTATATCCCATTTTAATTTTACACCATGATGAACCTTACGCCTTATTTACTCTCTGATCGAGGTTCTCAGCATTGAAAAATCTTTGTAAACTAAATCAAAGGTGTATATGTTGATATTTAAGAGATATACAGTCAAAAAAATCAAGGGCAATGGTGATATATATGCGGATTAGACACCAAAAAAAACACTCAACAAATGGCTACAATTTAAGGAATGTTCTTAGTGGCGGCATCAGATTCCTAATTGATGGAGAAAGGTCTGGTTGCAAGAAAAGCTGCATCAAGGAGGTTGTCAAGTGTTTTCGCACGATGATTCCATTCTTGGGTGGTTGGTTTGGCCCTTGTTCCTGTAACTCGATTCGTAGCCCGGTATATCCCATTTTAATTTTACACCACTGTGAACCTTACTCCTTTTTTACTCTCTGATCGAGGTTCTTGGCATTGAAAAATCTTCGTAAACTAAAGCACACGTTTATATGTTGATATTTAAGAGATATACAGTCAAGAAATATCAAGGGTAATGGTGATATATATGCGGATTAGACACAAAAAAAACACTCAACAAATGGCTACAATTTAAGGAATGTGTTTAGTGACGGCATCAGATTCCTAATTGATGGAGAAAGGTCTAGTGGCAAGAAAAGCTGCTTCTAGGAGGTTGTCAAGTGTTTTCGCTCGACGATTCCATTCTGGTGTGGTTGGTTTGGCCCTTGCTCCTGTAACTCGAATACTAGCCCAGTGTATCCCATTTTAATTTTACACCATTGTGAAACTTACGCCTTTTTTACTCTCTGATCGAGGTTCTCGGCATTGAAAAATCTTCGTATACTAAATCACACGTGTATATGTTGATATTTAAGAGATATATACAGTCAAGAAAATCAAGGGCAATGGTGATATATAAGCGGATTAGACACAAAAAAAAACTCTCAACAAATGGCTACAATTTAAGGAATGTGTTTAGTGACGGCATCAGATTCCTAGTTGATGGAGAAAGGTCTGGTGGCAAGAAAAGCTGCTTCCAGGAGGTTGTCAAGTGTTTTCGCTCGACGATTCCATTCTTGGGTGGTTCGTTTGGTCCTTGTTCCTGTAACACGAATCCTAGCCCGGTATATCCCATTCTAATTTTACACCATTGTGAACCTTACACCTTTTTTACTCGCTGATCGAGGTTCTCAGCATTGAAAAATCTTCGTAAAATAAATCACAAGTGTATATGTTGACATTTAAAAGATATACAGTCAAGAAAATCAAGGGCAATGGTGATATATATACGGATCAGACACCAAAACAAAAACACTCAATAAATGGCTACAATTTAAGGAATGTGTTTAGTGACGGCATCAGATTCCTAATTGATGGAGAAAGGTCTGGTGGCAAGAAAAGCTGCTTCTAGGAGGTTGTCAAGTGTTTTCGCTCGACGATTCCATTCTTGGGTGGTTGGGTTGGCCCTTGTTCCTGTAACTCGAATCCTAGCCCGGTATATCCCATTTTAATTTTACACCACTGTGAACCTTACTCCTTTTTTACTCTCTGATCAAGGTTCTTGGCATTGAAAAATCTTCGTAAACTAAAGCACACGTGTATATGTTGATATTTAAGAGATATACAGTCAAGAAATATCAAGGGTAATGGTGATATATATGCGGATTAGACACAAAAAAAAACACTCAACAAATGGCTACAGTTTAAGGAATGTGTTTAGTGACGGCATCAGATTTCTAATTGATGGAGAAAGGTCTGGTGGCAAGAAAACCTGCTTCTAGGAGGTTGTTAAGTGTTTTCGCTCGATGATTCCATTCTTGGGTGGTTGGTTTGGCCCTTGTTCCTGTAACTCGAATCGTAGCCCGGTATATCCGATTTTAATTTTACACCATTGTGAACCTTACGCCTAATTTACTCTATGATCGAGGTTCTCGGCATTGAAAAATCTTTGTAAACTAAATCACACGTGTATATGTTGATATTTAAGAGATATACAGTTAAAAAAATCAAGGGCAATGGTGATATATATACGGATTAGACACAAAAAAAACACTCAACAAATGGTTACAATTTAAGAAATGTGTTTAGTGACGGCATCAGATTCCTAATTGATGGAGAAAGGTCTGGTTGCAAGAAAAGCTGCATCTAGGAGGTTGTCAAGTGTTTTCGCTCGATGATTCCATTCTTGGGTGGTTGGTTTGGCCCTTGTTCCTGTAACTCGAATCGTAGCCCGGTATATCCCATTTTAATTTTACACCACTGTGAACCTTACTCCTTTTTTACTCTCTGATCGAGGTTCTCGGCATTGAAAAATCTTCGTAAACTAAAGCACACGTGTATATGTTGATATTTAAGAGATATACAGTCAAGAAATATCAAGGGCAATGGTGATATATATGCGGATTAGACACAAAAAAACATTCAACAAATGGCTACAATTTAAGGAATGTGTTTAGTGACGGCATCAGATTCCTAATTGATGGAGAAAGGTCTGGTGGCAAGAAAAGCTGCTTCTAGGAGGTTGTCAAGTGTTTTCGCTCGACGATTCCATTCTTGTGTGGTTGGTTTGGCTCTTGCTCCTGTAACTCGAATACTAGCCCAGTGTATCCCATTTTAATTTTACACCATTGTGAAACTTACGCCTTTTTTACTCTCTGATCGAGGTTCTCGGCATTGAAAAATCTTCGTAAACTAAATCACACGTGTATATGTTGATATTTAAGAGATATACAGTCAAGAAAATCAAGGGCAATGGTGATATATATGCGGATTAGACAAAAAAAAACACTCAACAAATGGCTACAACTTAAGGAATGTGTTTAGTGACGGCATCAGATTCCTAGTTGATGGAAAAAGGTCTGGTGGCAAGAAAAGCTGCTTCCAGGAGGTTGTCAAGTGTTTTCGCTCGACGATTCCATTCTTGGGTGGTTGGTTTGCCCCTTGTTCGTGTAACACGAATCCTAGCCCGGTATATCCCATTCTAATTTTACACCATTGTGAACCTTACACCTTTTTTACTCGCTGATCGAGGTTCTCAGCATTGAAAAATCTTCGTAAACTAAATCACAAGTGTATATGTTGACATTTAAAAGATATACAGTCAAGAAAATCAAGGGCAATGGTGATATATATACGGATCAGACACCAAAACAAAAACACTCAATAAATGGCTACAATTTAAGGAATGTGTTTAGTGACGGCATCAGATTCCTAATTGATGGAGAAAGGTCTGGTGGCAAGAAAAGCTGCTTCTAGGAGGTTGTCAAGTGTTTTCGCTCGACGATTCCATTCTTGGGTGGTTGGGTTGGCCCTTGTTCCTGTAACTCGAATCCTAGCCCGGTATATCCCATTTTAATTTTACACCACTGTGAACCTTACTCCTTTTTTACTCTCTGATCAAGGTTCTTGGCATTGAAAAATCTTCGTAAACTAAAGCACACGTGTATATGTTGATATTTAAGAGATATACAGTCAAGAAATATCAAGGGTAATGGTGATATATATGCGGATTAGACACAAAAAAAAACACTCAACAAATGGCTACAGTTTAAGGAATGTGTTTAGTGACGGCATCAGATTTCTAATTGATGGAGAAAGGTCTGGTGGCAAGAAAACCTGCTTCTAGGAGGTTGTCAAGTGTTTTCGCTCGATGATTCCATTCTTGGGTGGTTGGTTTGGCCCTTGTTCCTGTAACTCGAATCGTAGCCCGGTATATCCCATTTTAATTTTACACCACTGTGAACCTTACTCCTTTTTTACTCTCTGATCGAGGTTCTCGGCATTGAAAAATCTTCGTAAACTAAAGCACACGTGTATATGTTGATATTTAAGAGATATACAGTCAAGAAATATCAAGGGTAATGGTGATATATATGCGGATTAGACACAAAAAAACACTCAACAAATGGCTACAATTTAAGGAATGTGTTTAGTGACGGCATCAGATTCCTAATTGATGGAGAAAGGTCTGGTGGCAAGAAAAGCTGCTTCTAGGAGGTTGTCAAGTGTTTTCGCTCGACGATTCCATTCTTGTGTGGTTGGTTTGGCCCTTGCTCCTGTAACTCGAATACTAGCCCAGTGTATCCTATTTTAATTTTACACCATTGTGAAACTTACGCCTTTTTTACTCTCTGATCGAGGTTCTCGGCATTGAAAAATCTTCGTAAACTAAATCACACGTGTATATGTTGATATTTAAGAGATATACAGTCAAGAAAATCAAGGGCAATGGTGATATATATGCGGATTAGACACAAAAAAAAAACACTCAACAAATGGCTACAATTTAAGGAATGTGTTTAGTGACGGCATCAGATTCCTTGTTGATGGAGAAAGTTCTGGTGGCAAGAAAAGCTGCTTCAAGGAGGTTGTCAAGTGTTTTCGCTCGACGATTCCATTCTTGGGTGGTTGGTTTGGCCCTTGTTCCTGTAACACGAATCCTAGCCCGGTATATCCCATTCTAATTTTACACCATTGTGAACCTTACACCTTTTTTACTCGCTGATCGAGGTTCTCCGCATTGAAAAATCTTCGTAAACTAAATCACAAGTGTATATGTTGACATTTAAAAGATATACAGTCAAGAAAATCAAGGGCAATGGTGATATATATACGGATCAGACACCAAAACAAAAACACTCAATAAATGGCTACAATTTAAGGAATGTGTTTAGTGACGGCATCAGATTCCTAATTGATGGAGAAACGTCTGGTGGCAAGAAAAGCTACTTCTAGGAGGTTGTCAAGTGTTTTCGCTCGACGATTCCATTCTTGGGTGGTTGGGTTGGCCCTTGTTCCTGTGACTCGAATCCTAGCCCGGTATATCCCATTTTAATTTTACACCACTGTGAACCTTACTCCTTTTTTACTCTCTGATCAAGGTTCTTGGCATTGAAAAATCTTCGTAAACTAAAGCACACGTGTATATGTTGATATTTCGGAGATATACAGTCAAGAAATATCAAGGGTAATGGTGATATATATGCGGATTAGACACAAAAAAACACTCAACAAATGGCTACAATTTAAGGAATGTGTTTAGTGACGACATCAGATTCCTAATTGATGGAGAAAGGTCTGGTGGCAAGAAAAGCTGCTTCTAGGAGGTTGTCAAGTGTTTTCGCTCTACGATTCCATTCTTGGGTGGTTGGTTTGGCCCTTGCTCCTGTAACTCGAATACTAGCCCAGTGTATCCCATTTTAATTTTACACCATTGTGAAACTTACGCCTTTTTTACTCTTTGATCGAGGTTCTCGGCATTGAAAAATCTTCGTAAACTAAATCACACGTGTATATGTTGATATTTAAGAGATATACAGTCAAGAAAATCAAGGGCAATGGTGATATATATGCGGATTAGACACAAAAAAAACACTCAACAAATGGCTACAATTTAAGGAATGTGTTTAGTGACGGTATCAGATTCCTAGTTGAAGGAGAAAGGTCTGGTGGCAAGAAAAGCTGCTTCCAGGAGGTTGTCAAGTGTTTTCGCTCGACGATTCCATTCTTGTTTGGCCCTTGTTCCTGTAACACGAATCCTAGCCCGGTATATCCCATTCTAATTTTACACCATTGTGAACCTTACACCTTTTTTACTCGCTGATTGAGGTTCTCGGCTTTGAAAAATCTTCGTAAACTAAATCACAAGTGTATATGTTGACATTTAAAAGATATACAGTTAAGAAAATCAAGGGCAATGGTGATATATATGCGGATCAGACACCAAAACAAAAACACTCAATAAATGGCTACAATTTAAGGAATGTGTTTAGTGACGGCATCAGATTCCTCATTTAAGAAGAAAGGTCTGGTGGCAAGAAAAGCTGCTTCTAGGAGGTTGTCAAGTGTTTTCGCTCGACGATTCCATTCTTGGGTGGTTGGTTTGGCCCTTGTTCCTGTAACTCGAATCCTAGCCCGGTATATCCCATTTTAATTTTACACCATTGTGAACCTTACGCCTTTTTTACTCTCTGATCGAGGTTCTCGGCATTGAAAAATCTTCATAAACTAAATCACACGTGTATATGTTGATAATTAAGAGATATACAGTCAAGAAAATCAAGGGCAATGGTGATATATATGCGGATTAGACACAAAAAAAAACACTCAACAAATGGCTACAATTTAAGGAATGTGTTTAGTGACGGTATCAGATTCCTAGTTGAAGGAGAAAGGTCTGGTGGCAAGAAAAGCTGCTTCCAGGAGGTTGTCAAGTGTTTTCGCTCGACGATTCCATTCTTGTTTGGCCCTTGTTCCTGTAACACGAATCCTAGCCCGGTATATCCCATTCTAATTTTACACCATTGTGAACCTTACACCTTTTTTACTCGCTGATCGAGGTTCTCGGCATTGAAAAATCTTCGAAAACTAAATCATAAGTGTATATGTTGACATTTAAAAGATATACAGTCAAGAAAATCAAGGGCAATGGTGATATATATGCGGATCAGACACCAAAACAAAAACACTCAATAAATGGCTACAATTTAAGGAATGTGTTTAGTGACGGCATCAGATTCCTCATTTAAGAAGAAAGGTCTGGTGGCTAGAAAAGCTGCTTCTAGGAGGTTGTCAAGTGTTTTCGCTCGACGATTCCATTCTTGGGTGGTTGGTTTGGCCCTTGTTCCTGTAACTCGAATCCTAGCCCGGTATATCCCATTTTAATTTTACACCATTGTGAACCTTACGCCTTTTTTACTCTCTGATCGAGGTTCTCGGCATTGAAAAATCTTCATAAACTAAATCACACGTGTATATGTTGATAATTAAGAGATATACAGTCAAGAAAATCAAGGGCAATGGTGATATATATGCGGATTAGACACAAAAAAAAAACACTCAACAAATGGCTACAATTTAAGGAATGTGTTTAGTGACGGTATCAGATTCCTAGTTGAAGGAGAAAGGTCTGGTGGCAAGAAAAGCTGCTTCCAGGAGGTTGTCAAGTGTTTTCGCTCGACGATTCCATTCTTGTTTGGCCCTTGTTCCTGTAACACGAATCCTAGCCCGGTATATCCCATTCTAATTTTACACCATTGTGAACCTTACACCTTTTTTACTCGCTGATCGAGGTTCTCGGCATTGAAAAATCTTCAAAAACTAAATCATAAGTGTATATGTTGACATTTAAAAGATATACAGTCAAGAAAATCAAGGGCAATGGTGATATATATGCGGATCAGACACCAAAACAAAAACACTCAATAAATGGCTACAATTTAAGGAATGTGTTTAGTGACGGCATCAGATTCCTCATTTAAGAAGAAAGGTCTGGTGGCTAGAAAAGCTGCTTCTAGGAGGTTGTCAAGTGTTTTCGCTCGACGATTCCATTCTTGGGTGGTTGGTTTGGCCCTTGTTCCTGTAACTCGAATCCTAGCCCGGTATATCCCATTTTAATTTTACACCATTGTGAACCTTACGCCTTTTTTACTCTCTGATCGAGGTTCTCGGCATTGAAAAATCTTCATAAACTAAATCACACGTGTATATGTTGATATTTAAGAGATATACAGTCAAGAAAATCAAGGGCAATGGTGATATATATGCGGATCAGACACCAAAACAAAAACACTCAACAAATGGCTACAATTTAAGGAATGTGTTTAGTGACGGCATCAGATTCCTAATTGATGGAGAAAGGTCTGGTGGCAAGAAAAGCTGCTTCTAGGAGGTTGTCAAGTGTTTTCGCTCGACGATTCCATTCTTGGGTGGTTGGTTTGGCCCTTGCTCCTGTAACTCGAATCCTAGCCCAGTGTATCCCATTTTAATTTTACACCATTGTGAAACTTACGCCTTTTTTACTCTCTGATCGAGGTTCCGGCATTGAAAAATATTCGTAAACTAAATCACACGTGTATATGTTGATATTTAAGAGATATACAGTCAAGAAAATCAAGGGCAATGGTGATATATATATGCGGATTAGACACAAAAAAAAACACTCAACAAATGGCTACAATTTAAGGAATGTGTTTAGTGACGGCATCAGATTCCTAGTTGATGGAGAAAGGTCTGGTGGCAAGAAAAGCTGCTTCCAGGAGGTTGTCAAGTGTTTTCGCTAGACAATTCCATTCTTGGGTGGTTGGTTTGGCCCTTGTTCCTGTAACATGAATCCTAGCCCGGTATATCCCATTCTAATTTTACACCATTGTGAACCTTACACCTTTTTTACTCGCTGATCGAGGTTCTCTGCATTGAAAAATCTTCGTAAACTAAATCACAAGTGTATATGTTGACATTTAAAAGATATACAGTCAAGAAAATCAAGGGCAATGGTGATATATATGCGGATTAGACACCAAAAAAAAACACTCAACAAATGGCTACAATTTAAGGAATGTGTTTAGTGACGGCATCAGATTCCTAATTGATGGAGAAAGGTCTGCTAGCAAGAAAATCTGCTTCTAGGAGGTTGTCAAGTGTTTTCGCTCGACAATTCCATTCTTGGGTAGTTGGTTTGGCCCTTGTTCCTATAACTCGAATCCTAGCCCGCTATATCCCATTTTAATTTTACACCATTGTGAACCTTACGCCTTTTTTACTCTCTGATCAGGTTCTCGGCATTGAAAAATCTTCGTAAACTAAATCACACGTGTATAATTTGATATTTAAGAGATATACAGTCAAGAAAATCAAGGGCAATGATGATATATATGCGGATTAGACACCAAAAAAAACACTCAACAAATGGATAAAATTTATGGAATATGTTTTGTGACGGCATCAGATTCCTAGTTGATGGAGAAAGGTATGGTGGCAAGAAAAGCTGCTTCTAGGAGGTTGTCAAGTGTTTTCGCTTGACGATTCCATTCTTGGGTGGTTTGTTTGGCCCTTGTTCCTTTAACTCGAATCCTAGCCCGGTATATCCCATTTAAATTTTACACCATTGTGAACCTTACGCCTTTTTTACTCACTGATCGAGGTTCTCGGCATTGAAAACTCTTCATAAACTAAATCACACGTGTATAAGTTGATATTTAAGAGATATACAGTCAAGAAAATCAAGGGCAATGGTGATATATATGCGGATCAGACACCAAAACAAAAACACTCAATAAATGGCTACAATTTAAGGAATGTGTTTAGTGACGGCATCAGATTCCTCATTTAAGAAGAAAGGTCTGGTGGCAAGAAAAGCTGCTTCTAGGAGGTTGTCAAGTGTTTTTGCTCGACGATTCCATTCTTGGGTGGTTGGTTTGGCCCTTGATCCTGTAACTCGAATCCTAGCCCGGTATATCCCATTTTAATTTTACACCATTGTGAACCTTACGCCTTTTTTACTCTCTGATCTGGTTCTCGGCATTGAAAAATCTTCGTAAACTAAATCACACGTGTATAATTTGATATTTAAGAGATATACAGTCAAGAAAATCAAGGGCAATGATGATATATATGTGGATTAGACACCAAAAAAAACACTCAACAAATGGATAAAATTTATGGAATATGTTTTGTGACGGCATCAGATTCCTAGTTGATGGAGAAAGGTATGGTGGCAAGAAAAGCTGCTTCTAGGAGGTTGTCAAGTGTTTTCGCTTGACGATTCCATTCTTGGGTGGTTGGTTTGGCCCTTGTTCCTGTAACTCGAATCCTAGCCCGGTATATCCCATTTAAATTTTACACCATTGTGAACCTTACGCCTTTTTTACTCACTGATCGAGGTTCTCGACATTGAAAAATCTTCATAAACTAAATCACACGTGTATAAGTTGATATTTAAGAGATATACAGTCAAGAAAATCAAGGGCAATGGTGATATATATGCGGATCAGACACCAAAACAAAAACACTCAACAAATGGCTACAATTTAAAGAATGTGTTTAGTGACGGCATCAGATTCCTAATTGATGGAGAAAGGTCTGGTGGCAAGAAAAGCTGCTTCTAGGAGGTTGTCAAGTGTTTTCGCTTGACGATTCCATTCTTGGGTGGTTGGTTTGGCCCTTGTTCCTGTAACTCGAATCCTAGCCCGGTATATCCCATTTAAATTTTACACCATTGTGAACCTTACGCCTTTTTTACTCACTGATCGAGGTTCTCGACATTGAAAAATCTTCATAAACTAAATCACACGTGTATAAGTTGATATTTAAGAGATATACAGTCAAGAAAATCAAGGGCAATGGTGATATATATGCGGATCAGACACCAAAACAAAAACACTCAACAAATGGCTACAATTTAAAGAATGTGTTTAGTGACGGCATCAGATTCCTAATTGATGGAGAAAGGTCTGGTGGCAAGAAAAGCTGCTTCTAGGAGGTTGTCAAGTGTTTTCGCTTGACGATTCCATTCTTGGGTGGTTGGTTTGGCCCTTGTTCCTGTAACTCGAATCCTAGCCCGGTATATCCCATTTAAATTTTACACCATTGTGAACCTTACGCCTTTTTTACTCACTGATCGAGGTTCTCGACATTGAAAAATCTTCATAAACTAAATCACACGTGTATAAGTTGATATTTAAGAGATATACAGTCAAGAAAATCAAGGGCAATGGTGATATATATGCGGATCAGACACCAAAACAAAAACACTCAACAAATGGCTACAATTTAAAGAATGTGTTTAGTGACGGCATCAGATTCCTAATTGATGGAGAAAGGTCTGGTGGCAAGAAAAGCTGCTTCTAGGAGGTTGTCAAGTGTTTTCGCTCGACGATTCCATTCTTGGGTGGTTGGTTTTGTTCCTGTAACTCGAATCCGAGCCCGGTATATCCCATTTTAATTTTACACCACTGTGAACCTTACGCCTTTTTCACTCTCTGATCGAGGTTCTTGGCATTGAAAAATCTTCGTAAACTAAATCACAAGTGTATATGTTGATATTTAAGAGATATACAGCTAAGAAATATCTAGGGCAATGGTGATATATATGAGGATTAGACACCAAAAAAAACACTCAACAAATGGCTACAATTTAAGGAATGTGTTTAGTGACGGCATCAGATTCCTAATTGATGGAGAAAGGTCTGGTGGCAAGAAAAGCTGCTTCTAGGAGGTTGTCAAGTGTTTTCGCTCGACGATTCCATTCTTGGGTGGTTGGTTTGGCCCTTGTTCCTGTAATTCGAATCCTAGCCCCGTATATCCCATTTTAATTTTACACCATTGTGAATCTTACGCCTTTTTTACTCTCTGAACGACGTTCTCGGCATTGAAAAATCTTCATAAACTAAATCACACGTGTATATGTTGATATTTAAGAGATATACAGTCAAGAAAATCAAGGGCAATGGTGATATATATGCGGATTAGACACAAAAAAAACACTCAACAAATGGCTACAATTTAAGGAATGTGTTTAGTGACGGCATCAGATTCCTCATTGATGGAGAAGGGTCTGGTGGCAAGAAAAGCTGCTTCTAGGAGGTTGTCAAGTGTTTTCGCTCGATGATTCCATTCTTGGGTGGTTGGTTTGGCCCTTGTTCCTGTAACTCGAATCCGAGCCCGGTATATCCCATTTTAATTTTACACCACTGTGAACCTTACGCCTTTTTCACTCTCTGATCGAGGTTCTTGGCATTGAAAAATCTTCGTAAACTAAATCACAAGTGTATATGTTGATATTTAAGAGATATACAGTTAAGAAATATCAAGGGCAATGGTGATATATATGCGGATTAGACACCAAAAAAAACACTCAACAAATGGCTACAATTTAAGGAATGTGTTTAGTGACGGCATCAGATTCCTAATTGATGGAGAAAGGTCTGGTGGCAAGAAAAGCTGCTTCTAGGAGGTTGTCAAGTGTTTTCGCTCGACGATTCCATTCTTGGGTGGTTGGTTTGGCCCTTGTTCCTGTAACTCAAATCCTAGCCCGGTATATCCCATTTTAATTTTACACAATTGTGAACCTTACTCCTTTTTTACTCTCTGATCGAGGTTCTCGGCATTGAAAAACCTTCGTAAACTAAATCACACGTGTATATGTTGATATTTAAGAGATATACAGTCAAGAAAATCAAGGGCAATGGTGATATATATGCGGATTAGACACCAAAAAAAGAATAACACTCAACAAATGGCTACAATTTATGGAATGTGTTTAGTGACGGCATTAGATTCCTAATTGATGGAGAAAGGTCTGGTGGCAAGAAAAGCTACTTCTAGGAGGTTGTCAAGTGTTTTCGCTCGACGATTCCATTCTTGGGTGGTTGGTTTGGCCCTTGTTCCTGTAACACGAATTCTAGCCCGGTATATCCCATTCTAATTTTACACCATTGTGAACCTTACACCTTTTTTACTCGCTGATCGAGGTTCTCGGTATTGAAAAATCTTGGTAAACTAAATCACAAGTGTATATGTTGACATTTAAAAGATATACAATTAAGAAAATCAAGGGCAATGGTGATATATATCCGGATTAGACACAAAAAAAACACTCAACAAATGGCTACAATTTAAGGAATGTGTTTAGTGACGGCATCAGATTCCTAATTGATGGAGAAAGGTATGGTGGCAAGAAAAGCTGCTTCTAGGAGGTTGTCAAGTGTTTTCGCTTGACGATTCCATTCTTGGGTGGTTGGTTTGGCCCTTGTTCCTGTAACTCGAATCCGAGCCCGGTATATCCCATTTGAATTTTACACCATTGTGAACCTTACGCCTTTTTTACTCTCTGATCGAGGTTCTTGGCATTGAAAAATCTTCGTAAACTAAATCACAAGTGTATATGTTATATTTAAGAGATATACAGTTAAGAAAATCATGGGCAATGGTGATATATATGCGGATCAGACACCAAAACAAAAACACTCAATAAATGGCTACAATTTAAGGAATGTGTTTAGTGACGGCATCAGATTCCTCATTTAAGAAGAAAGGTCTGGTGGCAAGAAAAGCTGCTTCTAGGAGGTTGTCAAGTGTTTTCGCTCGACGATTCCATTCTTGGGTGGTTGGTTTGGCCCTTGTTCCTGTAATTCGAATCCTAGCCCGGTATATCCGATTTTAATTTTACACCATTGTGAACTTTACTCCTTTTTTACTCTCTGATCGAGGTTCTCGGCATTGAAAAACCTTCGTAAACTAAATCACACGTGTATATGTTGATATTTAAGAGATATACAGTCAAGAAAATCAAGGGCAATGGTGATATATATGCGGATTAGACACCAAAATAAAAATAACACTCAACAAATGGCTACAATTTAAGGAATGTTATTAGTGACGGCATTAGATTCCTAATTGATGGAGAAAGGTCTGGTGGCAAGAAAAGCTACTTCTAGGAGGTTGTCAAGTGTTTTCGCTCGATGATTCCATTCTTGGGTGGTTGGTTTGGCACTTGTTCCTGTAACACGAATCCTAGCCCGGTATATCCCATTCTAATTTTACACCATTGTGAACCTTACACCTTTTTTACTTGCTGATCGAGGTTCTCGGCATTGAAAAATCTTCGTAAACTAAATCACAAGTGTATATGTTGACATTTAAAAGATATACAGTTAAGAAAATCAAGGGCAATGGTGATATATATGCGGATTAGACACCAAAAAAAAAAAACACTCAACAAATGGCTACAATTTAAGGAATGTGTTTAGTGACGGCATCAGATTCCTAATTGATGGAGAAAGGTTTGGTGGCAAGAAAAGCTGCCTCTAGGAGGTTGTCAAGTGTTTTCGCTCAACGATTCCATTCTTGGGTGGTTGGTTTGGCCATTGTTCCTGTAACTCGAATCCGAGCCCGGTATATCCCATTTTAATTTTACAGCACTGTGAACCTTACGCCTTTTTCACTCTCTGATCGAGGTTCTTGGCATTGAAAAATCTTTGTAAACAAATTCACAAGTGTATATGTTGATATTTGAGAGATATACAGTTAAGAAATATCAAGGGCAATGGTGATATATATGCGGATTAGACACCAAAAAAAACACTCAACAAATGGCTACAATTTAAGGAATGTGTTTAGTGACGGCATCAGATTCCTAATTGATGGAGAAAGGTCTGGTGGCAAGAAAAGCTGGTTCTAGGAGGTTGTCAAGTGTTTTCGCTCGACGATTCCATTCTTGGGTGGTTGGTTTGGCCCTTGTTCCTGTAATTCAAATCCTAGCCCGGTATATCCCATTCTAATTTTACACCATTGTGAACCTTACACCTTTTTTACTCGGTGATCGAGGTTCTCGGCATTGAAAAATCTTCGTAAACTAAATCACAACTGTATATGTTGACATTTAAAAGATATACAGTTAAGAAAATCAAGGGCAATGGTGATATATATGTGGATTAGACACAAAAAAAAAACACTCAACAAATGGCTACAATTTAATGAATGTGTTTAGTGATGGCATCAGATTCCTAATTGATGGAGAAAGGTCTGCTGGCAAGAAAATCTGCTTCTAGGAGGTTGTCAAGTGTTTTCGCTCGACAATTCCATTCTTGGGTGGTTGGTTTGGCCCTTATTCCTGTAACTCGAATCCTAGCCCGGTATATCCCATTTAAATTTTACACCATTGTGAACCTTACGCCTTTTTTACTCTCTGATTGAGGTTCTCGGCATTGAAAAATCTTCATAAACTAAATGACACGTGTATAAGTTGATATTTAAGAGGTATATAGTCTAGAAAATCAAGGGCAATGGTGATATATATCCGGATCAGACACCAAAACAAAAACACTCAATAAATGGCTACAATTTAAGGAATGTGTTTAGTGACGGCATCAGATTCCTCATTTAAGAAGAAAGGTCTGGTGGCAAGAAAAGCTGCTTCTAGGAGGTTGTCAAGTGTTTTCGCTCGACGATTCCATTCTTGGGTGGTTGGTTTGGCCCTTGTTCCTGTAACTCGAATCCTAGCCCGGTATATCCCATCTTAATTTTACACCATTGTGAACCTTACGCCTTTTTAACTCTCTGAACGAGGTTCTCGGCATTGAAAAATCTTCATAAACTAAATCACACGTGTATATGTTGATATTTAAGAGATATACAGTCAAGAAAATCAAGGGCAATGGTGATATATATGCGGATTAGACACAAAAAAAACACTCAACAAATGGCTACAATTTAAGGAATGTGTTTAGTGACGGCATCAGATTCCTAATTGATGGAGAAAGGTCTGGTGGCAAGAAAAGTTGCTTCTAGGAGGTTGTCAAGTGTTTTCGCTCGACGATTCCATTCTTGGGTGGTTGGTTTGGCCCTTGTTCCTGTAACTCGAATCCGAGCCCGGTATATCCCATTTTAATTTTAAACCACTGTGAACCTTACGCCTTTTTCACTCTCTGATCGAGGTTCTTGGCATTGAAAAATCTTCGTAAACTAAATCACAAGTGTATATGTTGATATTTAAGAGATATACAGTTAAGAAATATCAAGGGCAATGGTGATATATATGCGGATTAGACACCAAAAAAACACTCAACAAATGGCTACAATTTAAGGAATGTGTTTAGTGACGGCATCAGATTCCTAATTGATGGAGAAAGGTCTGGTGGCAAGAAAAGCTGCTTCTAGGAGGTTGTCAAGTGTTTTCGCTTGACGATTCCATTCTTGGGTGGTTGGTTTGTCCCTTGTTCCTGTAATTCGAATCCTAGCCCGGTATATCCCATTTTAAATTTACACCATTGTGAACCTTACTCCTTTTTTACTCTCTGATCGAGGTTCTCGGCATTGAAAAACCTTCGTAAACTAAATCACATGTGTATATGTTGATATTTAAGAGATATACAGTCAAGAAAATCAAGGGCAATGGTGATATATATGCGGATTAGACACCAAAAAAAATAACACTCAACAAATGGCTACAATTTAAAGAATGTGTTTAGTGATGGCATCAGATTCCTTATTGATAGAGAAAGGTCTGGTGGCAAGAAAAGCTGCTTCTAGGAGGTTGTCAAGTGTTTTCGCTCGACGATTCCATTCTTGGGTGGTTGGTTTGGCCCTTGTTCCTGTAACACGAATCCTAGCCCGGTATATCCCATTCTAATTTTACACCATTGTGAACTTTACTCCTTTTTTACTCGGTGATCGAGGTTCTCGGCATTGAAAAATCTTCGTAAACTAAATCACAAGTGTATATGTTGACATTTAAAAGATATACAGTTAAGAAAATCAAGGGCAATGGTGATATATATGCGGATTAGACACAAAAAAAAAACACTCAACAAATGGCTACAATTTAAGGAATGTGTTTAGTGGCGGCATCAGATTCCTAATTGATGGAGAAAGGTCTGCTGGCAAGAAAATCTGCTTCTAGGAGGTTGTCAAGTATTTTCGCTCTACAATTCCATTCTTGGGTTGTTGGTTTGGCCCTTGTTCCTGTAACTCGAATCCTAGCCCGGTATATCCCATTTTAATTTTACACCATTGTGAACCTTACGCCTTTTTTACTCTCTGATCGAGGTTCTCGGCATTGAAAAATCTTCATAAACTAAATCACACGTGTATAAGTTGATATTTAAGAGGTATACAGTCTAGAAAATCAAGGGCAATGGTGATATATATGCGGATGAGACACCAAAACAAAAACACTCAATAAATGGCTATAATTTAAGGAATGTGTTTAGTGACGGCATCAGATTCCTCATTTAAGAAGAAAGGTCTGGTGGCAAGAAAAGCTGCTTCTAGGAGGTTGTCAAGTGTTTTCGCTCGACGATTCCATTCTTGGGTGGTTGGTTTGGCCCTTGTTCCTGTAACTCGAATCCTAGCCCGGTATATCCCATTTTAATTTTACACCATTGTGAACCTTACGCCTTTTTTACTCTCTGAACGAGGTTCTCGGCATTGAAAAATCTTCATAAACTAAATCACACGTGTATATGTTGATATTTAAGAGATATACAGTCAAGAAAATCAAGGGCAATGGTGATATATATGCGGATTAGACACCAAAAAAAAAATAACACTTAACAAATGGCTACAATTTAAGGAATGTGTTTAGTGACGGCATCAGATTCCTTATTGATGGAGAAAGGTCTGGTGGCAAGAAAAGCTGCTTCTAGGAGGTTGTCAAGTGTTTTCGCTCGACGATTCCATTCTTGGGTGGTTGGTTTGGCCCTTGTTCCTATAACACGAATCCTAGCACCGTATATCCCATTCTAATTTTACACCATTGTGAACCTTACAACTTTTTTACTCGCTGATCGAGGTTCTCAGCATTGAAAAATCCTCGTAAACTAAATCACAAGTGTATATGTTTACATTTAAAAGATATACAGTTAAGAAAATCAAGGGCAATGGTGATATATATGCGGATTAGACACCAAAAAAAACACTCAACAAATGGCTACAATTTAAGGAACATGTTTAGTGATGGCATCAGATTCCTAACTGATGGAGAAAGGTCTGCTGGCAAGAAAATCCGCTTCTAGGAGGTTGTCAAGTGTTTTCGCTCGACAATTCCATTCTTGGGTGGTTGGTTTGGCCCTTGTTCCTGTAACTCGAATCCTAGCCTGCTATATCCCATTTTAATTTTACACCATTGTGAACCTTACGCCTTTTTTACTCTCTGATTGAGGTTCTCGGCATTGAAAAATCTTCGTAAACTAAATCACACGTGTATAATTTGATATTTAAGAGATATACAGTCAAGAAAATCAAGGGCAATGGTGATATAAAGCACACGTGTATATGTTGATATTTAAGAGATATACAGTCAAGAAATATCAAGGGTAATGGTGATATATATGCGAATTAGACACAAAAAACACTCAACAAATGGTTACAATTTAAGGAATGTGTTTAGTGACGGCATCAGATTCCTAATTGATGGAGAAAGGTCTAGTGGCAAGAAAAGCTGCTTCTAGGAGGTTGTCAAGTGTTTTCGCTCGACGATTCCATTCTTGGGTGGTTGGTTTGGCCCTTGCTCCTGTAACTCGAATCCTAGCCCAGTGTATCCCATTTTAAATTTACACCATTGTGAAACTTACGCCTTTTTTACTCTCTGATCGAGGTTCTCGGCATTGAAAAATCTTCGTAAACTAAATCACACGTGTATATGTTGATATTTAAGAGATATACAGTCAAGAAAATCAAGGGCAATGGTGATATATATGCGGATTAGACACAAAAAAAAAACACTCAACAAATGGCTACAATTTAAGGAATGTGTTTAGTGACGGCATCAGATTCCTTGTTGATGGAGAAAGGTCTGGTGGCAAGAAAAGCTGCTTCCAGGAGGTTGTCAAGTGTTTTCGCTCGACGATTCCATTCTTGGGTGGTTGGTTTGGCCCTTGTTCCTGTAACACGAATCCTAGCCCGGTATATCCCATTCTAATTTTACACCATTGTGAACCTTACACATTTTTTACTCGCTGATCGAGGTTCTCGGCATTGAAAAATCTTCGTAAACTAAATCACAAGTGTATATGTTGACATTTAAAAGATATACAGTCAAGAAAATCAAGGGCAATGGTGATATATATGCAGATTAGACACCAAAAAAAAACACTCAACAAATGGCTACAATTTAAGGAATGTGTTTAGTGACGGCATCAGATTTCTAATTGATGGAGAAAGGTCTGCTGGCAAGAAAATCTACTTCTAGGAGGTTGTCAAGTGTTTTCGCTCGACAATTCCATTCTTAGGTGGTTGGTTTGGCCCTTGTTCCGGTAACTCGAATCCTAGCCCGCTATATCCCATCTTAATTTTACACCATTGTGAACCTTACGCCTTTTTTACTCTCTGATCGAGGTTCTCGGCATTGAAAAATCTTCGTAAACTAAATCACACGTGTATAATTGGATATTTAAGAGATATACAGCCAAGAAAATCAAGGGCAATGGTGATATATATGCGGATTAGACACCAAAAAAACACTCAACAAAGGGATAAAATTTATGGAATATGTTTTGTGACGGTATCAGATTCCTAGTTGATGGAGAAAGGTATGGTGGCAAGAAAAGCTGCTTCTAGGAGGTTGTCAAGTGTTTTCGCTTGACGATTCCATTCTTGGGTGGTTGGTTTCGCCCTTGTTCCTGTAACTCGAATCCTAGCCCGGTATATCCCATTTAAATTTTACACCATTGTGAACCTTACGCCTTTTTTACTCTCTGATCGAGGTTCTCGGCATTGAAAAATCTTCATAAACTAAATCACACGTGTATAAGTTGATATTTAAGAGATACAGTCAAGAAAATCAAGGGCAATGGTGATATATATGCGGATCAGACACCAAAACAAAAACAAAAACACTCAATAAATGGCTACAATTTAATGAATGTGTTTAGTGACGACATCAGATTCCTCTTATAAGAAGAAAGGTCTGGTGGCAAGAAAAGCTGCTTCTAGGAGGTTGTCAAGTGTTTTCGCTCGACGATTCCATTCTTGGGTGGTTGGTTTGGCCCTTGTTCCTGTAACTCGAATCCTAGCCCGGTATATCCCATTTTAATTTTACACCATTGTGAACCTTACTCCTTTTTTTACTCTCTGAACAAGGTTCTCGGCATTGAAAAATCTTCATAAACTAAATCACACGTGTATATGTTGATATTTAAGAGATATACAGTCAAGAAAATCAAGGGCAATGGTGATATATATGCGGATTAGACACAAAAAAAACACTCAACAAATGGCTACAATTTAAGGAATGTGTTTAGTGACGGCATCAGATTCCTAATTGATCGAGAAAGGTCTGGTGGCAAGAAAAGCTGCTTCTAGGAGGTTGTCAAGTGTTTTCGCTCGACAATTCCATTTTTGGGTGGTTGGTTTGGCCCTTGTTCCTGTAACTCGAATCCTAGCCCGGTATATCCCATTTTAATTTTACACCATTGTGAATCTTACGCCTTTTTTACTCTCTGAACGACGTTCTCGGCATTGAAAAATCTTCATAAACTAAATCACACGTGTATATGTTGATATTTAAGAGATATACAGTCAAGAAAATCAAGGGCAATGGTGATATATATGCGGATTAGACACAAAAAAAACACTCAACAAATGGCTACAAATTAAGGAATGTGTTTAGTGACGGCATCAGATTCCTCATTGATGGAGAAAGGTCTGGTGGCAAGAAAAGCTGCTTCTAGGAGGTTGTCAAGTGTTTTCGCTCGATGATTCCATTCTTGGGTGGTTGGTTTGGCCCTTGTTCCTGTAACTCGAATCCGAGCCCGGTATATCCCATTTTAATTTTACACCACTGTGAACCTTACGCCTTTTTCACTCTCTGATCGAGGTTCTTGGCATTGAAAAATCTTCGTAAACTAAATCACAAGTGTATATGTTGATATTTAAGAGATATACAGTTAAGAAATATCAAGGGCAATGGTGATATATATGCGGATTAGACACCAAAAAAAACACTCAACAAATGGCTACAATTTAAGGAATGTGTTTAGTGACGGCATCAGATTCCTAATTGATGGAGAAAGGTCTGGTGGCAAGAAAAGCTGCTTCTAGGAGGTTGTCAAGTGTTTTTGCTCGACGATTCCATTCTTGGGTGGTTGGTTTGGCCCTTGTTCCTGTAACTCAAATCCTAGCCCGGTATATCCCATTTTAATTTTACACCATTGTGAACCTTACTCCTTTTTTACTCTCTGATCGAGGTTCTCGGCATTGAAAAACCTTCGTAAACTAAATCACACGTGTATATGTTGATATTTAAGAGATATACAGTCAAGAAAATCAAGGGCAATGGTGATATATATGCGGATTAGACACCAAAAAAAATAACACTCAACAAATGGCTACAATTTAAGGAATGTGTTTAGTGACGGCATCAGATTCCTTATTGATGGAGAAAGGTCTGGTGGCAAGAAAAGCTGCTTCTAGGAGGTTGTCAAGTGTTTTCGCTCGACGATTCCATTCTTGGTGGTTGGTTTGGCCCTTGTTCCTGTAACTCGAATCCGAGCACGGTATATCCGTTTTTAATTATGCACCATTGTGAACCTTACGCCTTTTTTACTATCTGATCGAGGTTCTTCGCATTGAAAAATCTTGGTAAACTAAATCACACGTGTATATGTTGATATTTAAGAGATATACAGTCAAGAAAATCAAGGGCAATGGTGATATATATGCGGATTAGATACAAAAAAAAAACACTCAACAAATGGCTACAATTTAAGAAATGTGTTTAGTGACGGCATCAGATTCCTAATTGATGGAGAAAGGTCTGGTGGTAAAAAAAAGTTGCTTCTAGGAGGTTGTCAAGTGTTTTCGCTCGACGATTCCATTCTTGGGTAGTTGGTTTGGCCCTTGTTCCTGTAACTCGAATCCTTGCTCGGTATATCCCATTTTAATTTTACACCATTGTGAACCTTACGCCTTTTTTACTCTCTGATCGAGGTTCCTGGCATTGAAAAATCTTCGTAAACTAAATCACACGTGTATATGTTGACATTTAAGAGTTATACAGTCAAGAAAATCAAGGGCAATTGTGATATATATGTGGATTAGACACCCAAAAAACACTCAACAAATGGCTACAATTTAAGGAATGTGTTTAGTCACGGCATTAGATTCCTAGATGATGGAGAAAGGTCTGGTGGCAAGAAAAGCTGCTTCCAGGAGGTTGTCAAGTGTTTTCGCTCGACGATTCCATTCTTGGGTGGTTGGTTTGGCCCTTGTTCCTGTAACACGAATCCTAGCCCGGTATATCCTATTCTAATTTTACACCATTGTGAACCTTACACATTTTTTACTCGCTGATCGAGGTTCTCGGCATTGAAAAATCTTCGTAAACTAAATCACAAGTGTATATGTTGACATTTAAAAGATATACAGTCAAGAAAATCAAGGGCAATGGTGATATATATGCAGATTAGACACCAAAAAAAAACACTCAACAAATGGCTACAATTTAAGGAATGTGTTTAGTGACGGCATCAGATTCCTAATTGATGGAGAAAGGTCTGCTGGCAAGAAAATCTGCTTCTAGGAGGTTGTCAAGTGTTTTCGCTCGACAATTCCATTCTTGGGTGGTTGGTTTGGCCCTTGTTCCTGTAACTCGAATCCTAGCCCGGTATATCCCATTTAAATTTTACACCATTGTGAACCTTACGCCTTTTTTACTCTCTGATCGAGGTTCTCGGCATTGAAAAATCTTCATAAACTAAATCACACGTGTATAAGTTGATATTTAAGAGATACAGTCAAGAAAATCAAGGGCAATGGTGATATATATGCGGATCAGACACCAAAACAAAAACAAAAACACTCAATAAATGGCTACAATTTAATGAATGTGTTTAGTGACGGCATCAGATTCCTCTTATAAGAAGAGAGGTCTGGTGGCAAGAAAAGCTGCTTCTAGGAGGTTGTCAAGTGTTTTCGCTCGACGATTCCATTCTTGGGTGGTTGGTTTGGCCCTTGTTCCTGTAACTCGAATCCTAGCCCGCTATATCCCATTTAAATTTTACACCATTGTGAACCTTACGCCTTTTTTACTCTCTGATCGAGGTTCTCGGCATTGAAAAATCTTCGTAAACTAAATCACACGTGTATAATTGGATATTTAAGAGATATACAGCCAAGAAAATCAAGGGCAATGGTGATATATATGCGGATTAGACACCAAAAAAACACTCAACAAAGGGATAAAATTTATGGAATATGTTTTGTGACGGTATCAGATTCCTAGTTGATGGAGAAAGGTATGGTGGCAAGAAAAGCTGCTTCTAGGAGGTTGTCAAGTGTTTTCGCTTGACGATTCCATTCTTGGGTGGTTGGTTTGGCCCTTGTTCCTGTAACTCGAATCCTAGCCCGGTATATCCCATTTAAATTTTACACCATTGTGAACCTTACGCCTTTTTTACTCTCTGATCGAGGTTCTCGGCATTGAAAAATCTTCATAAACTAAATCACACGTGTATAAGTTGATATTTAAGAGATACAGTCAAGAAAATCAAGGGCAATGGTGATATATATGCGGATCAGACACCAAAACAAAAACAAAAACACTCAATAAATGGCTACAATTTAATGAATGTGTTTAGTGACGGCATCAGATTCCTCTTATAAGAAGAAAGGTCTGGTGGCAAGAAAAGCTGCTTCTAGGAGGTTGTCAAGTGTTTTCGCTCGACGATTCCATTCTTGGGTGGTTGGTTTGGCCCTTGTTCCTATAACTCGAATCCTAGCCCGGTATATCCCATTTTAATTTTACACCATTGTGAACCTTACTCCTTTTTTTACTCTCTGAAATAGGTTCTCGGCATTGAAAAATCTTCATAAACTAAATCACACGTGTATATGTTGATATTTAAGAGATATACAGTCAAGAAAATCAAGGGCAATGGTGATATATATGCGGATTAGACACAAAAAAAACACTCAACAAATGGCTACAATTTAAGGAATGTGTTTAGTGACGGCATCAGATTCCTAATTGATGGAGAAAGGTCTGGTGGCAAGAAAAGCTGCTTCTAGGAGGTTGTCAAGTGTTTTCGCTCGACGATTCCATTTTTGGGTGGTTGGTTTGGCCCTTGTTCCTGTAACTCGAATCCTAGCCCGGTATATCCCATTTTAATTTTACACCATTGTGAATCTTACGCCTTTTTTACTCTCTGAACGACGTTCTCGGCATTGAAAAATCTTCATAAACTAAATCACACGTGTATATGTTGATATTTAAGAGATATACAGTCAAGAAAATCAAGGGCAATGGTGATATATATGCGGATTAGACACAAAAAAAAACACTCAACAAATGTCTACAATTTAAGGAATGTGTTTAGTGACGGCATCAGATTCCTCATTGATGGAGAAAGGTCTGGTGGCAAGAAAAGCTGCTTCTAGGAGGTTGTCAAGTGTTTTCGCTCGATGATTCCATTCTTGGGTGGTTGGTTTGGCCCTTGTTCCTGTAACTCGAATCCGAGCCCGGTATATCCCATTTTAATTTTACACCACTGTGAACCTTACGCCTTTTTCACTCTCTGATCGAGGTTCTTGGCATTGAAAAATCTTCGTAAACTAAATCACAAGTGTATATGTTGATATTTAAGAGATATACAGTTAAGAAATATCAAGGGCAATGGTGATATATATGCGGATTAGACACCAAAAAAAACACTCAACAAATGGCTACAATTTAAGGAATGTGTTTAGTGACGGCATCAGATTCCTAATTGATGGAGAAAGGTCTGGTGGCAAGAAAAGCTGCTTCTAGGAGGTTGTCAAGTGTTTTCGCTCGACGATTCCATTCTTGGGTGGTTGGTTTGGCCCTTGTTCCTGTAACTCAAATCCTAGCCCGGTATATCCCATTTTAATTTTACACCATTGTGAACCTTACTCCTTTTTTACTCTCTGATCGAGGTTCTCGGCATTGAAAAACCTTCGTAAACTAAATCACACGTGTATATGTTGATATTTAAGAGATATACAGTCAAGAAAATCAAGGGCAATGGTGATATATATGCGGATTAGACACCAAAAAAAATAACACTCAACAAATGGCTACAATTTAAGGAATGTGTTTAGTGACGGCATCAGATTCCTTATTGATGGAGAAAGGTCTGGTGGCAAGAAAAGCTGCTTCTAGGAGGTTGTCAAGTGTTTTCGCTCGACGATTCCATTCTTGGTGGTTGGTTTGGCCCTTGTTCCTGTAACTCGAATCCGAGCACGGTATATCCGTTTTTAATTATGCACCATTGTGAACCTTACGCCTTTTTTACTATCTGATCGAGGTTCTTCGCATTGAAAAATCTTGGTAAACTAAATCACACGTGTATATGTTGATATTTAAGAGATATACAGTCAAGAAAATCAAGGGCAATGGTGATATATATGCGGATTAGATACAAAAAAAAACACTCAACAAATGGCTACAATTTAAGAAATGTGTTTAGTGACGGCATCAGATTCCTAATTGATGGAGAAAGGTCTGGTGGTAAAAAAAAAGTTGCTTCTAAGAGGTTGTCAAGTGTTTTCGCTCGACGATTCCATTCTTGGGTAGTTGGTTTGGCCCTTGTTCCTGTAACTCGAATCCTTGCTCGGTATATCCCATTTTAATTTTACACCATTGTGAACCTTACGCCTTTTTTACTCTCTGATCGAGGTTCCTGGCATTGAAAAATCTTCGTAAACTAAATCACACGTGTATATGTTGACATTTAAGAGTTATACAGTCAAGAAAATCAAGGGCAATTGTGATATATATGTGGATTAGACACCAAAAAAACACTCAACAAATGGATACAATTTAAGGAATGTGTTTAGTGACGGCATTAGATTCCTAGATGATGGAGAAAGGTCTGGTGGCAAGAAAAGCTACTTGTAGGAGGTTGTCAAGTGTTTTCGCTCGACGATTCCATTCTTGGGTGGTTGGTTTGGCCCTTGTTCCTGTAACTCGAATACTAGCCCGGTATATCCCATTTTAATTTTACACCATTGTGAACCTTACGCCTTTTTTAATCTCTGATCGAGGTTCTCGGGATTGAAAAATCTTCGTAAACTAAATCACACGTGTATATGTTGATATTTAAGAGATATACAGCCAAGAAAATCAAGGGCAATGGTGATATATATGCGGATTAGACACAAAAAAAAAACACTCAACAAATGGCTACAATTTAAGGAATGTGTTTAGTGACGGCATCAGATTCCTAATTGATGGAGAAAGGCCTGGTGGCAAGAAAAGCTGCTTCTAGGAGGTTGTCAAGTGTTTTCGCTCGACGATTCCATTCTTGGGTGGTTGGGTTGGCCCATGTTCCTGTAACTCGAATCCTAGCCCGGTATATCCCATTTTAATTTTACACAATTGTGAACCTTACGTCTTTTTTATTCTCTGATCAAGGTTCTCGGCATTGAAAAATCTTTGTAAACTAAATCACACGTGTATATGTTGATATTTAAGAGATATACAGTCAAGAAAATCAAGGGCAATGGTGATATATATGGGGATTAGACACCCAAAAAAAAAACACTCAACAAATGGCAACAATTAAAGGAATGTCTTTAGTGACGACATCAGATTCCTAATTGATGGAGAGAGGTCTGGTGGTAAGAAAAGCTGCTTGTAGGAGGTCAAGTGTTTTCGCTCGATGATTCCATTCTTGGGTGGTTGGTTTGGCCCTTGTTCCTGTAACTCGAATCCTAGCCCGGTATATCCCATTTTAATTTTACACAATTGTGAACCTTACGTCTTTTTTATTCTCTGATCGAGGTTCTCGGCATTGAAAAATCTTTGTAAACTAAATCACACGTGTATATGTTGATATTTAAGAGATATACAGTCAAGAAAATCAAGGGCAATTGTGATATATATGCGGATTAGACACCAAAAAAAAAAACACTCAACAAATGGCAACAATTTAAGGAATGTGTTTAGCTATGACATCAGATTCCTAATTGATGGAGAGAGGTCTGGTGGTAAGAAAAGCAGCTTGTAGGAGGATGTCAAGTGTTTTCGCTCGACGATTCCATTCTTGGGTGGTTGGTTTGGCCCTTGTTCCTGTAACTCGAATTCAAGCCCGCTATATCCCATTTTAATTTTACACCACTGTGAACCTTACGCCTTTTTCACTCTCTGATCGAGGTTCTTGGCATTGAAAAATCTTTGTAAACTAAATCACACGTGTATATGTTGATATTTAAGAGATATACAGTCAAGAAAATCAAGGGCAATGGTGATATTTATGGGGATTAGACACCCAAAAAAAACACTCAACAAATGGCAACAATTTAAGAAATGTGTTTAGTGACGGCATCAGATTCCTAATTGATGGAGAGAGGTCTGGTGGTAAGAAAAGCTGCTTGTAGGAGGTCAAGTGTTTTCGCTCGAGGATTCCAATCTTGGGTGGTTGGTTTGGCCCTTGTTCCTGTAACTCGAATCCTAGCCCGGTATATCCCATTTTAATTTTACACAATTGTGAGCCTTACGTCTTTTTTATTCTCTGATCGAGGTTCTCGGCATTGAAAAATCTTTGTAAACTAAATCACACGTGTATATGTTGATATTTAAGAGATATACAGTCAAGAAAATCAAGGGCAATTGTGATATATATGCGGATTAGACACCCAAAAAAAACACTCAATAAATGGCAACAATTTAAGGAATGTGTTTAGCTACGGCATCAGATTCCTAATTGATGGAGAGAGGTCTGGTGGTAAGAAAAGCTGCTTGTAGGAGGTTGTCAAGTGTTTTCGCTCGACGATTCCATTCTTGGGTGGTTGGTTTGGCCCTTGTTCCTGTAACTCGAATTCAAGCCCGCTATATCCCATTTTAATTTTACACCACTGTGAACCTTACGCCTTTTTCACTCTCTGATCGAGGTTCTTGGCATTGAAAAATCTTTGTAAACTAAATCACACGTGTATATGTTGACATTTAAGAGATATACAGTCAAGAAAATCAAGGGCAATTGTGATATATATGCGGATTAGACACCAAAAAAACACTCAACAAATGGTTACAATTTAAGGAATGTGTTTAGTGACGACATTAGATTCCTAGATGATGGAGAAAGGTCTGGTGGCAAGAAAAGCTGCTTCTAGGAGGTTGTCAAGTGTTTTCGCTCGACGATTCCATTCTTGGGTGGTTGGTTTGGCCCTTGTTCCTGTAACTCGAATCCTAGCCCGGTATATCCCATTTTAATTTTACACCATTGTGAACCTTACGCCTTTTTTACTCTCTGATTGAGGTTCTCGGGATTGAAAAATCTTCGTAAACTAAATCACACGTGTATATGTTGATATTTAAGAGATATACAGTCAAGAAAATCAAGGGCAATGGTGATATATATGCGGATTAGACACAAAAAAAACACTCAACAAATGGCTACAATTTAAGGAATGTGTTTAGTGACGGCATCAGATTCCTAATTGATGGAGAAAGGTCTGGTGGCAAGAAAAGCTGCTTCTAGGAGGTTGTCAGGTGTTTGCGCTCGACGATTCCATTCTTGGGTGGTTGGTTTGGCCCTTGTTCCTGTAAGTCGAATTCGAGCCCGGTATATCCCATTTTAATTTTACACCACTGTGAACCTTACGCCTTTTTCACTCTCTGATCGAGGTTCTTGGCATTGAAAAATCTTCGTAAGCTAAATCACACGTGTATATGTTGATATTTAAGAGATATACAGTTAAGAAATATCAATGGCAATGGTGATATATATGCGGATTAGACACCAAAAAAAACACTCAACAAATGGCTACAATTTAAGGAATGTGTTTAGTGACGGCATCAGATTCCTAATTGATGGAGAAAGGTCTGGTGGCAAGAAAAGCTGCTTCTAGGAGGTTGTCAAGTGTTTTCGCTCGACGATTCTATTCTTGGGTAGTTGGTTTGTCCCTTGTTCCAGTAACTCGAATCCTTGCCCGGTATATCCCATTTTAATTTTACACCATTGTGAACCTTACGCCTTTTTTACTCTCTGATCGAGGTTCTTGGCATTGAAAAATCTTTATAAACTAAATCACACGTGTATATGTTGACATTTAAGAGATATACAGTCAAGAAAATCAAGGGCAATTGTGATATATATGCGGATTAGACACCAAAAAAACACTCAACAAATGGTTACAATTTAAGGAATGTGTTTAGTGACGGCATTAAATTCCTAGATGATGGAGAAAGGTCTGGTGGCAAGAAAAGCTGCTTCTAGGAGATTGTCAAGTGTTTTCGCTCGACGATTCCATTCTTGGGTGGTTGGTTTGGCCCTTGTTCCTGTAACTCAAATCCTAGCCCGGTATATCCCATCTTAATTTTACACCATTGTGAACCTTACGCCTTTTTTACTCTCTGATTGAGGTTCTCGGGATTGAAAAATCTTCGTAAACTAAATCACACGTGTATATGTTGATATTTAAGAGATATACAGTTAAGAAAATCAAGGGCAATGGTGATATATATGCGGATTAGACACAAAAAAAAACACTCCACAAATGGCTACAATTTAAGGAATGTGTTTAGTGACGGCATAAGATTCCTAATTGATGGAGAAAGGTCTGGTGGCAAGAAAAGCTGCTTGTAGGAGGTTGTCCAGTGTTTTCGCTCGACGATTCTATTCTTGGGTGGTTGGTTTGGCCCTTGTTCCTGTAACTCGAATCCTAGCCTGGTATATCCCATTTTAATTTTTCACAATTGTGAACCTTACGTCTTTTTTATTCTCTGATCAAGGTTCTCGCCATTGAAAAATCTTTGTAAACTAAATCACACGTGTATATGTTGATATTTAAGAGATATACAGTCAAGAAAATCAAGGGCAATGGTGATATATATGCGGATTAGACACCCAAAAAAACACTCAACAAATGGCAACAATTTAAGGAATGTGTTTAGTGACGGCATCAGATTCCTAATTAATGGAGAGAGGTCTGGTGGTAAGAAAAGCTGCTTGTAGGAGTTTGTCAAGTGTTTTCGCTCGACGATTCCATTCTTGGGTGGTTGGTTTGGCCCTTGTTCCTGTAACTAGAATCCGACCCCGGTATATCCCATTTTAATTTTACACCACTGTGAACCTTATGCCTTTTACACTCTGTGATCGAGGTTCTTGGCATTGAAAAATATTCGTAAACTAAATCACACGTGTATATGTTGATATTTAAGAGATATACAGTTAAGAAATATCAATGGCAATGGTGATATATATGCGGATTTGACACCAAAAAAAACACTCAACAAATGGCTACAATTTAAGGAATGTGTTTAGTGACGGCATCAGATTCCTAATTGATGGAGAAAGGTCCGGTGGCAAGAAAAGCTGCTTCAAGGAGGTTGTCAAGTGTTTTCGCTCGACGATTCCATTCTTGGGTGGTTAGTTTGGCCCTTGTTCCTGTAACTCGAATCCTAGCCCGGTATATCCCATTTTAATTTTACACCAATGTGAACCTTACGCCTTTTTTACTCTCTGATCGAGGTTCTCGGCATTGAAAAATCTTCATAAACTAAATCACACGTGTATATGTTGATATTTAAGAGATATACAGTCAAGAAAATCAAGGGCAATGGTAATATATATGCGGATTAGACACCAAAAAAAAACACTCAACAAATGGCTACAATTTAAGGATTGTGTTTAGAGACGGCATCAGATTCCTAATTGATGGAGAAAGGTCTGGTGGCAAGAAAAGCTGCTTCTAGGAGGTTGTCAAGTGTTTACGCTCGACGATTCCATTCTTGGGTGGTTGGTTTGGCCCTTGTTCCTGTAACTCGAATTCTAGCACGGTATATCCGATTTTAATTTTGCTCCATTGTGAACCTTACGCCTTTTTTCCTATCTGTTCGAGGTTCTTGGCATTGAAAAATCTTGGTAAACTAAATCACACGTGTATATGTTGATATTTAAGAGATATACAGGCAAGAAAATCAAGGGCAATGGTGATATATATGCGGATTAGACACAAAAAAACCACTCAACAAATGGCTACAATTTAAGAAATGTGTTTAGTGACGGCATCAGATTCCTAATTGATGGAGAAAGGTCTGGTGGTAAATAAAAAGCTGCTTCTAGGAGGTTGTCAAATGTTTTCGCTCGACGATTCCATTCTTGGGTAGTTGGTTTGGCCCTTGTTCCTGTAACTCGAATCCTTGCCCGGTATATCCAATTTTAATTTTACACCGTTGTGAACCTTACGCCTTTTCTTATATCTGATAGAGGTTCTTGGCATTGAAAAATCTTCGTAAACTAAATCACACGTGTATATGTTGACATTTAAGAGATATATAGTCAAAAAAATCAAGGGCAATTGTGATATATATGCCGATTAGACACCAAAAAAAACACTCAACAAATGGCTACAATTTAAGGAATGTGTTTAGTGACGGCATTAGATTCCTAGATGATGGAGAAAGGTCTGGTGGCAAGAAAAGCTGCTTCTAGGAGGCTGTCAAGTGTTTTCGCTCGACGATTCAATTCTTGGGTAGTTGGTTTGGCCCTTGTTCCTGTAACTCGAATCCTAGCATGGTATATCCGATTTTAATTTTGCACCGTTGTGAACCTTACGCCTTTTTTACTCTGAACGAGGTTCTCGACATTGAAGAATCTTTGTAAAATAAATCACACGTGTATATGTTGATATTTAAGAGATATACAGTCAAGAAAATCAAGGGCAATGGTGATATATATGCGGATTAGACAACAAAAAATACACTCAACAAATGGCAACAATTTAAGGAATGTGTTTATTGATGGCATCAGATTCCTAATTGATGGAGAGAGGTCAGGTGGTAAGAAAAGCTGCTTGAAGGAGGTTGTCAAGTGTTTTCGCTCGACGATTCCATTCTTGGGTGGTTGGTTTGGCCCTTGTTCCTGTAAGTCGAATTCGAGCCCGGTATATCCCATTTTAATTTTACACCACTGTGAACCTTACGCCTTTTTCACTCTCTGATCGAGGTTCTTGGCATTGAAAAATCTTCGTAAACTAAATCACACGTGTATATGTTGATATTTAAGAGATATACAGTTAAGAAATATCAATGGCAATGGTGATATATATGCGGATTAGACACCAAAAAAAACACTCAACAAATGGCTACAATTTAAGGAATGTGTTTACTGACGGCATCAGATTCCTAATTGATGGAGAAAGGTCTGGTGGCAAGAAAAGCTGCTTCTAGGAGGTTGTCAAGTGTTTTCGCTCGACGATTCTATTCTTGGGTAGTTGGTTTGTCCCTTGTTCCAGTAACTCGAATCCTTGCCCGGTATATCCCATTTTAATTTTACACCATTGTGAACCTTACGCCTTTTTTACTCTCTGATCGAGGTTCTTGGCATTGAAAAATCTTTGTAAACTAAATCACACGTGTATATGTTGACATTTAAGAGATATACAGTCAAGAAAATCAAGGGCAATTGTGATATATATGCGGATTACACACCAAAAAAACACTCAACAAATGGTTACAATTTAAGGAATGTGTTTAGTGACGGCATTAGATTCCTAGATGATGGAGAAAGGTCTGGTGGCAAGAAAAGCTGCTTCTAGGAGATTGTCAAGTGTTTTCGCTCGACGATTCCATTCTTGGGTGGTTGGTTTGGCCCTTGTTCCTGTAACTCAAATCCTAGCCCGGTATATCCCATTTTAATTTTACACCATTGTGAACCTTACGCCTTTTTTACTCTCTGATTGAGGTTCTCGGGATTGAAAAATCTTCGTAAACTAAATCACACGTGTATATGTTGATATTTAAGAGATATACAGTCAAGAAAATCAAGGGCAATGGTGATATATATGCGGATTAGACACAAAAAAACACTCCACAAATGGCTACAATTTAAGGAATGTGTTTAGTGACGGCATCAGATTCCTAATTGATGGAGAAAGGTCTGGTGGCAAGAAAAGCTGCTTGTAGGAGGTTGTCCAGTGTTTTCGCTCGACGATTCTATTCTTGGGTGGTTGGTTTGGCCCTTGTTCCTGTAACTCGAATCCTAGCCCGGTATATCCCATTTTAATTTTTCACAATTGTGAACCTTACGTCTTTTTTATTCTCTGATCAAGGTTCTCGCCATTGAAAAATCTTTGTAAACTAAATCACACGTGTATATGTTGATATTTAAGAGATATACAGTCAAGAAAATCAAGGGCAATGGTGATATATATGCGGATTAGACACCCAAAAAAACACTCAACAAATGGCAACAATTTAAGGAATGTGTTTAGTGACGGCATCAGATTCCTAATTAATGGAGAGAGGTCTGGTGGTAAGAAAAGCTGCTTGTAGGAGTTTGTCAAGTGTTTTCGCTCGACGATTCCATTCTTGGGTGGTTGGTTTGGCCCTTGTTCCTGTAACTAGAATCCGACCCCGGTATATCCCATTTTAATTTTACACCACTGTGAACCTTATGCCTTTTACACTCTCTGATCGAGGTTCTTGGCATTGAAAAATATTCGTAAACTAAATCACACGTGTATATGTTGATATTTAAGAGATATACAGTTAAGAAATATCAATGGCAATGGTGATATATATGCGGATTTGACACCAAAAAAAACACTCAACAAATGGCTACAATTTAAGGAATGTGTTTAGTGACGGCATCAGATTCCTAATTGATGGAGAAAGGTCCGGTGGCAAGAAAAGCTGCTTCAAGGAGGTTGTCAAGTGTTTTCGCTCGACGATTCCATTCTTGGGTGGTTGGTTTGGCCCTTGTTCCTGTAACTCGAATCCTAGCCCGGTATATCCCATTTTAATTTTACACCAATGTGAACCTTACGCCTTTTTTACTCTCTGATCGAGGTTCTCAGCATTGAAAAATCTTCGTAAACTAAATCACACGTGTATATGTTGATATTTAAGAGATATACAGTCAAGAAAATCAAGGGCAATGGTAATATATATGCGGATTAGACACCAAAAAAAAACACTCAACAAATGGCTACAATTTAAGGATTGTGTTTAGAGACGGCATCAGATTCCTAATTGATGGAGAAAGGTCTGGTGGCAAGAAAAGCTGCTTCTAGGAGGTTGTCAAGTGTTTACGCTCGACGATTCCATTCTTGGGTGGTTGGTTTGGCCCTTGTTCCTGTAACTCGAATTCTAGCACGGTATATCCGATTTTAATTTTGCTCCATTGTGAACCTTACGCCTTTTTTCCTATCTGTTCGAGGTTCTTGGCATTGAAAAATCTTGGTAAACTAAATCACACGTGTATATGTTGATATTTAAGAGATATACAGTCAAGAAAATCAAGGGCAATGGTGATATATATGCGGATTAGACACAAAAAAACCACTCAACAAATGGCTACAATTTAAGAAATGTGTTTAGTGACGGCATCAGATTCCTAATTGATGGAGAAAGGTCTGGTGGTAAATAAAAAGCTGCTTCTAGGAGGTTGTCAAATGTTTTCGCTCGACGATTCCATTCTTGGGTAGTTGGTTTGGCCCTTGTTCCTGTAACTCGAATCCTTGCCCGGTATATCCAATTTTAATTTTACACCATTGGGAACCTTACGCCTTTTCTTATATCTGATAGAGGTTCTTGGCATTGAAAAATCTTCGTAAACTAAATCACACGTGTATATGTTGACATTTAAGGGATATATAGTCAAAAAAATCAAGGGCAATTGTGATATATATGCCGATTAGACACCAAAAAAAACACTCAACAAATGGCTACAATTTAAGGAATGTGTTTAGTGACGGCATTAGATTCCTAGATGATGGAGAAAGGTCTGGTGGCAAGAAAAGCTGCTTCTAGGAGGCTGTCAAGTGTTTTCGCTCGACGATTCCATTCTTGGGTAGTTGGTTTGGCCCTTGTTCCTGTAACTCGAATCCTAGCATGGTATATCCGATTTTAATTTTGCACCGTTGTGAACCTTACGCCTTTTTTACTCTGAACGAGGTTCTCGACATTGAAGAATCTTTGTAAAATAAATCACACGTGTATATGTTGATATTTAAGAGATATACAGTCAAGAAAATCAAGGGCAATGGTGATATATATGCGGATTAGACAACAAAAAATACACTCAACAAATGGCAACAATTTAAAGAATGTGTTTATTGATGGCATCAGATTCCTAATTGATGGAGAGAGGTCAGGTGGTAAGAAAAGCTGCTTGAAGGAGGTTGTCAAGTGTTTTCGCTCGACGATTCCATTCTTGGGTGGTTGGTTTGGCCCATGTACCTGTAACTCGAATCCTAGCCCGGTATATCCCATTTTAATTTTACACCATTGTGAAACTTACGCCTTTTTTTACTATCTGGTCGAGGTTCTCGGCATTGAAAAATCTTCGTAAAGTAAATCACACGTGTATATGTTTACATTTAAGAGATATACAGTTAAAAAAATCAAGGGCAATGGTGATATATATGCGGATTAGACACAAAAAAAAAACACTCAACAAAAGCCTACAATTTAAGGAATGTGTTTACTGACGGCATCAGATTCCTAATTGATGGAGAAAGGTCTGGTGGCAAGAAAAGCTGCTTCTAGGAGGTTGTCAAGTGTTTTCACTCGATGATTCCATTCTTGGGGGGTTGGTTTGGCACTAGTTTCTCTAACTCGAATCCTAGCCCGGTATATCCCATTTTAATTTCACACCATTGTGAACCTTACGTCTTTTTTACTATCTGGTCGAGGTTCTCGGCATTGAAAAACCTTCATAAACTAAATCACACATGTATATGTTGACATTTAAGAGATATACAGTCAAGAAAATCATGGGCAATGGTGATATATATGCGGATTAGATACAAAAAAAAACACTCAACAAATGGCTACAATTTAAGGAATGTGTTTAGTGACGGCATCAGATTCCTAATTGATGGAGAAAGGTCTGGTGGCAAGAAGAGCTGCTTCTAGGAGGTTATCAAGTTTTTTCGCTCGACAATTCCATTCTTGGGTGGTTTTTTTGGCCCTTGTTCCTGTAACTCGAATCCTAGCATGGTATATCCGATTTTAATTTTGCACCGTTGTGAACCTTACGCCTTTTTACTCTCTGATCGAGGTTCTTGGCATTGAAAAATCTTGGTAAACTAAATCACACGTGTATATGTTGATATTTAAGAGATATAATATCAAGAAAATCAAGGGCAATGGTGATATATATGTGGATTAGACACAAAAAAAAAAATACTCAACAAATGGCTACAATTTAAGAAATGTGTTTAGTGACGGCATCAGATTCCTAATTGATGGAGAAAGGTCTGGTGGTAAGAAAAGCTGCTTGTAGGAGGTTGTCAAGTGTTTTCGCTCGACGATTCCATTCTTGGGTAGTGGGTTTGGCCCTTGTTTCTGTAACTCGAATCCTTGCCCGGTATATCCCATTTTAATTTTACACCATTGTGAACCTTACGCCTTTTTTACTCTCTGATCGAGGTTCTTGGCATTGAAAAATATTCGTAAACTAAATCACACGTGTATATGTTGACATTTAAGAGATATACAGTCAAGAAAATTAAGGGCAATTGTGATATATATGCGGATTAGACACCAAAAAAACAATCAACAAATGGCTACAATTTAAGGAATGTGTTTAGTGACGGCATCAGATTCCTAATTGACGGAGAGAGGTCTGGTGGTAAGAAAAGCTGCTTCTAGGAGCTTTTCAAGTGTTTTCGCTCGAAGATTCCATTCTTGAGTGGTTGGTTTGGCCCTTGTTCCTGTAACTCGAATCCTAGCCTGGTATATCCCATTTTAATTTTACACCATTATGAACCTTACGCCATTTTTACTCTCTGATCTAGGTTCTCGGGATTGAAAAATCTTCGTAAACTAAATCACACGTGTATATGTTGATATTTAAGAGATATACAGTCAAGAAAATCAAGGGTAATGGTGTTATATATGCGGATTGCACACAAAAATAAAACACTCAACAAATAGCTACAATTTAAGCAATGTGTTTAGTGACGGCATCAGATTCCTAATTGATGGAGAAAGGTCTGGTGGCAAGAAAAGCTGCTTCGACGAGGTTGTCAAGTGTTTTCGCTCGTCGATTCCATTCTTGGGTGGTTTGTTTGGCCCTTGTTCCTGTAACTCGAATCCTAGCCCGGTATATCCCATTTTAATTTTACACCATTGTGAACCTTACACCTTTTTTACGCTCTGATCGAGGTTCTCGGCTTTCAAAAATCTTCGTAAACTAAATCACACATGTATATGTTGACATTTAAGAGATATACAGTCAAGAAAATCAAGGGCAATGGTGATATATATGCGGATTAGACACCAAAAAAAATCACTCAACAAATGGCTACAATTTAAGGAATGTGTTTAGTGACGGCATCAGATTCCTAATTGATGGAGAAAGATCTAGTGGCAAGAAAAGCTGCTTCTAGAAGGTTGTCAAGTGTTTTCGCTCGACGATTTCATTCTTGGGTGGTTGGTTTGGCCCTTGTTCCTGTAACTCGAATCCTAGCCCGGTATATCCGATTTTAATTTTACACCATTGTGAACCTTACGCCTTTTTTACTCTCTTATCGAGGTTCTCAGCATTGAAAAATCTTCGTAAACTAAATCACATGTGTATATGTTGACATTTAAGAGATATACAGTCAAGAAAATCAAGGGTAATGGTGATATATATGCGGATTAGACACCATAAAAAGTTACTCAACAAATGGCTACAATTTAAGGAATGTGTTTAGTGACGGCATCAAATTCCTAATTGATAGAGAAAGGTCTGGTGGCAAGAAAAGCTGCTTCTAGGAGGTTGTCAAGTGTTTTCGCTCGACGATTCTATTCTTGGGTGGTTGGTTTGGCCCTTGTTCCTGTAACTCGAATCCTAGCCCGGTATATCCCGTTTTAATTTTACACCATTGTGAACTTTACGCATTTTTACTCTCTGATCGAGGTTCTCGACATTGAAAAATCTTCGTAAACTAAATCACACGTGTATATGTTGATATTTAAGAGATATACAGTCAAGAAAATCAAGGGCAATGGTGATATATATGCAGATTAGACACAAAAAAAAAACACTTAACACATGGCTACAATTTAAGGAATGTGTTTAGTGACGGCATCAGATTCCTAATTGATGGAGAAAGGTCTGGTGGTAAGAAAAGCTGGTTCTAGAAGGTTGTCAAGTGTTCTCGCTCGACGATTCTATTCTTGGGTGGTTGGTTTGGCCCTTTTTCCTGTTACTCGAATCCTAGCCCGGTATATCCCATTTTAGTCTTACACCATTGTGAACCTTACGCCTTTTTTACTCTCTGATCCAGGTTCTCGGAATTGAAAAATCTTCGTAAACTAAATCACACGTGTATATGTTGACATTTAAGAGATATACAGTCAAGAAAATCAAGGGCAATGGCGATATATATGCGGATTAGACACCATAAAAAAACACTCAACAAATGGCTACAATTTAAGGGATGTGTTTAGTGACGGCATCAGATTCCTAATTGATGAAGAAAGGTCTGGTGGTAAGAAAAGCTGCTTCTAGGAGGTTGTCAAGTGTTTTCGCTCGACGATTCCATTCTTGGGTGGTTGGTTTGGCCCTTGTTCCTGTAACTCGAATCCTAGCCTGGTATATCCCATTTTAATTTTACACCATTGTGAACCTTACGCCTTTTTTACTCTCTTATCGAGGTTCTCAGCATTGAAAAATCTTCGTAAACTAAATCACACGTGTATATGTTGACATTTAAGAGATATACAGTCAAGAAAAAAAACAAGGGTAATGGTGATATATACGCGGATTAGACACAAAAAAAATCACTCAACAAATGGCTACAATTTAAGGAATGTGTTTAGTGACGGCATCAGATTCCTAATTGATGGAGAAAGGTCTGGTGGCAAGAAAAGCTGCTTCTAGGAGGTTGTCAAGTGTTTTCGCTCGACGATTCCATTCTTGGGTGGTTGGTTTCGTCATTGTTCCTGTAACTCGAATCCTAGCCCGGTATATCCCGTTTTAATTTTACACCATTGTGAACCTTACGTCTTTTTTACTCTCTGATCGAGGTTCTCGGCATTGAAAAATCTTCGTAAACTAAATCACACGTGTATATGTTGATATTTAAGAGATATACAGTCAAGAAAATCAAGGGCAATGATGATATATATATGCGGATTAGACACAAAAAAACAATCAACACATGGTTACAATTTAAGGAATGTGTTTAATGACGGCATCAGATTCCTATTTGATGGAGAAAGGTCTGGTGGTAAGAAAAGCTGCTTCTAGGAGGTTGTCAAGTGTTTTCGCTCGACGATTCCATTCTAGGGTGGTTGGTTTGGCCCTTATTCCTGTAACTCGAGTCCTAGCCCGATATATCCCATTTTAATCTTACACCTTAGTGAACCTTACGCCTTTTTTACTCTCTGATCGAGGTTCTCGGAATTGAAAAATCTTCGTAAACTAAATCACACGTGTATATGTTGACATTTAAGAGATATACAGTCAAGAAAATCAAGGGCAATGGCGATATATATGCGGATTAGACACCATAAAAAAACACTCAACAAATGGCTACAATTTAAGGAATGTGTTTAGTGACGGCATCAGATTCCTAATTAATGGAGAAAGGTCTGGTGGTAAGAAAAGCTGCTTCTTGGAGGTTGTCAAGTGTTTTCGCTCGACGATTACATTCTTGGGTGGTTGGTTTGGCCCATATTCCTGTAACTCGAATCCTAGCCTGGTATATCCCGTTTTAATCTTACACCATTGTGAACCTTACGCCTTTTTGCCTGTCTGATCGAGGTTCTCGGCATTGAAAAATCTTCGTAAACTAAATCACACGTGTATATGTTGACATTTTAGAGATATACAGTCAAGAAAATCAAGGGCGATGGTGATATATATGTGGATTAGACACCAAAAAACACTCAACAAATGGCTACAATTTAAGGAATGTGTTTAGTGAAGGCATCAGATTCCTAATTGATGGAGAAAGGTCTCGTGGCAAGAAAACTGCTTCTAGGAGATTGTCAAGTGTTTTCGCTCGACGATTCCATTCTTGGGCGGTTGGTTTGGCCCTTGTTCCTGTAACTCGAATCCTAACCCGGTATATCCCATTTTAATTTTACACCATTGTGAACCTTACGCCTTTTTTACTCTCTGATCGAGGTTCTCGGCATTGAAATATCTTCGTAAACCAAATCACACGTGTATATGTTGATATTTAAGAGATATACAGTCAAGAAAATCAAGGGCAATGGTGATATATATGCTGATTAGACACCAAAAAAAAACACACTCAACAAATGGCTACAATTTAAGGAATGTGTTTAGTGACGGCATCAGATTCCTAATTGATAGAGAAAGGTCTGGTGGCAAGAAAAGCTGCTTCTAGGAGGTTGTCAAGTGTTTTCGCTCGACGATTCCATTCTTGGGTGGTTGGTTTGGCCCTTGTTCCTGTAACTCGAATCCTAGCCCGGTATATCCCATTTTAATCTTACACCATTGTGAACCGTACGCCTTTTTTACACTCTGATCGAGGTTCTCGGCATTGAAAAATCTTCGTCAACTAAATCACACGTGTATATGTTTATATTTAAGAGATATACAGTCAAGAAAATCAAGGGCAATGGTGATATATATGCGGATTAGACACCATAAAAAACACTCAACAAATGGCTACAATTTAAGGAATGTGTTTAGTGACGGCATCATATTCCTAATTAATGGAGAAATGTCTGGTGGTAAGAAAAGCTGCTTCTAGGAGGTTGTCAAGTGTTTTCGCTCGACGATTCCATTCTTGGGTGGTTGGTTTGGCCCATATTCCTGTAACTCGAATCCTAGCCCGGTATATCCCGTTTTAATCTTACACCATTGTGAACCATACGACTTTTTGCCTATCTGATCGAGGTTCTCGGCATTGAAAAATCTTCGTACACTAAATCACACGTGTATATGTTTACATTTTAGAGATATACAGTCAAGAAAATCAAGGGCAATGGTGATATATATGTGGATTAGACACCGAAAAAACACTCAACAAATGGCTACAATTTAAGGAATGTGTTTAGTGACGGCATCAGATTCCTAATTGATGGAGAAAGGTCTCGTGGCAAGAAAACTGCTTCTAGGAGATTGTCAAGTGTTTTCGCTCGACGATTCCATTCTTGGGCGGTTGGGTTGGCCCTTGTTCCTGTAACTCGAATCCTATCCCGGTATATCCCGTTTTAATCTTACACCATTGTGAACCTTACGCCTTTTTGCCTGTCTGATCGAGGTTCTCGGCATTGAAAAATCTTCGTAAACTAAATCACACGTGTATATGTTGATATTTAAGAGATATACAGTCAAGAAAATCAAGGGCAATGATGATATATATATGCGGATTAGACACAAAAACAACAATCAACACATGGTTACAATTTAAGGAATGTGTTTAGTGACGGCATCAGATTCCTATTTGATGGAGAATGGTCTGGTGGTAAGAAAAGCTGCTTCTAGGAGGTTGTCAAGTGTTTTCGCTCGACGATTCCATTCTAGGGTGGTTGGTTTGGCCGTTATTCCTGTAACTCGAGTCCTAGCCCGATATATCCCATTTTAATCTTACACCTTAGTGAACCTTACGCCTTTTTTACTCTCTGATCGAGGTTCTCGGAATTGAAAAATATTCGTAAACTAAATCACACGTGTATATGTTGACATTTAAGAGATATACAGTCAAGAAAATCAAGGGTAATGGTGATATATATGTGGATTAGACACCATAAAAAGTCACTCAACAAATGGCTACAATTTAAGGAATGTGTTTAGTGACGGCATCAAATTCCTAATTGATAGAGAAAGGTCTGGTGGCAAGAAAAGCTGCTTCTAGGAGGTTGTCAAGTGTTTTCGCTCGACGATTCCATTCTTGGGTGGTTGGTTTGGCCCTTGTTCCTGTAACTCGAATCCTAGCCCGGTATATCCCGTTTTAATTTTACACCATTGTGAACTTTACGCCTTTTTACTCTCTGATCGAGGTTCTCGGCATTGAAAAATCTTCGTAAACTAAATCACACGTGTATATGTTGATATTTAAGAGATATACAGTCAAGAAAATCAAGGGCAATGGTGATATATATGCAGATTAGACACAAAAAAAACACTCAACACATGGCTACAATTTAAGGAATGTGTTTAGTGACGGCATCAGATTCCTAATTGATGGAGAAAGGTCTGGTGGTAAGAAAAGCTGCTTCTAGGAGGTTGTCAAGTGTTCTCGCTCGACGATTCTATTCTTGGGTGGTTGGTTTGGCCCTTTTTCCTGTTACTCGAATCCTAGCCCGGTATATCCCATTTTAGTCTTACACCATTGTGAACCTTACGCCTTTTTTATTCTCTGATCCAGGTTCTCGGCATTGAAAAATTTTCGTAAACTAAATCACACGTGTATATGTTGACATTTAAGAGATATACAGTCAAGAAAATCAAGGGCAATGGCGATATATATGCGGATTAGACACCATAAAAAAACACTCAACAAATGGCTACAATTTAAGGGATGTGTTTAGTGACGGCATCAGATTCCTAATTGATGAAGAAAGGTCTGGTGGTAAGAAAAGTTGCTTCTAGGAGGTTGTTAAGTGTTTTCGCTCGACGATTCCATTCTTGGGTGGTTGGTTTGGCCGTTGTTCCTGTAACTCGAATCCTAGCCTGGTATATATCCCATTTTAATTTTACACCATTGTGAACCTTACGCCTTTTATACTCTCTTATCGAGGTTCTCAGCATTGAAAAATCTTCGTAAACTAAATCATACGTGTATATGTTGACATTTAAGAGATATACAGTCAAGAAAAAAACAAGGGTAATGGTGATATATACGCGGATTAGACACAAAAAAAATCACTCAACAAATGGCTACAATTTAAGAATGTTTTTAGTGACGGCATCAGATTTCTAATTGATGGAGAAAGGTCTGGTGGCAAGAAAAGCTGCTTATAGGAGGTTGTTAAGTGTTTTCGCTCGACGATTCCATTCTTGGGTGGTTGGTTTCGTCATTGCTCCTGTAACTCGAATCCTAGCCCGGTATATCCCGTTTTAATTTTACACCATTGTGAACCTTACGTCTTTTTTACTCTCTGATCGAGGTTCTCGGCATTGAAAAATCTTCGTAAACTAAATCACACGTGTATATGTTGATATTTAAGAGATATACGGTCAAGAAAATCAAGGGAAATGATGATATATATATATGCGGATTAGACACAAAAAAACAATCAACACATGGTTACAATTTAAGGAAGGTGTTTAGTGACGGCATCAGATTCCTATTTGATGGAGAAAGGTCTGGTAGTAAGAAAAGCTGCTTCTAGGAGGTTTTCAAGTGTTTTCGCTCGACGATTCCATTCTAGGGTGGTTGGTTTGGCCCTTATTCCTGTAACTCGAGTCCTAGCCCGATATATCCCATTTTAATCTTACACCTTAGTGAACCTTACGCCTTTTTTACTCTCTCTGATCGAGGTTCTCGGCATTGAAAAATCTTCGTAAACTAAATCACACGTGTATATGTTGACATTTAAGAGATATTCACTCAAGAAATATCAAGGGCAATGGTGATATATATGCGGAATTGACACCAAAAAAAACACTCAACAAATGGCTACAATTTAAGGAATGTGTTTAGTGACGGCATCAGATTCCTAATTGATGGAGAAAGGTCTGGTGGCATGAAAAGCTGCTTCTAGGAGGATGTCAAGTGTTTTCGCTCGACGATTCCATTCTTGGGTGGTTGGTTTGGGCCTTGTTCCTGTAACTCGAATCCTAGCCCGGTATATCCCATTTTATTCTTACACCATTGTGAACCTTACGCCTTTTTTACTCTCTGATTGGGGTTCTCGGCATTGAAAAATCTTCGTAAACTAAATCACACGTGTATATGTTGGTAGTTAAGAGATATACAGTCAAGAAAATCAAGTGCAATGGTGATATATATGCGGATTAGACACCAAAAAAAACACTCAACAAATGGCTACAATTTAAGGAATGTGTTTAGTGACGGCATCAGATTCCTAATTGATGGAGAAATGTCTGGTGGCAAGAAAAGCTGCTTCTAGGAGGTTGTCAAGTGTTTTCGCTCGACGATTCCATTCTTGGGTGGTTGGTTTGGCCCTTGTTCCTGTAACTCAAATCCTAGCCCGGTATATCCCATTTTAATCTTACACCATTGTGAAACTTACCCCCTTTTTACTCTCTGATTGAGGTTCTCGGCATTGAAAAATCTTCGTAAACTAAATCACACGTGTATATGTTGACATTTAAGAGATATACAGTTAACAAAATCAAGGGTAATAGCGATATATATGCAGATTAGACACCAAAAAAACACTCAAGAAATGGCTACAATTTAAGGAAGGTGTTTAGTGACGTCTTCAGATTCCTAATTGATGGAGAAAGGTCTGGTTGCAAGAAAAACTGCTTCTAGGAGGTTGTCAAGTGTTTTCGCTTGACGATTCCATTCTTGGGTGGTTAGTTTGGCCCTTGTTCCTGTAACTCGAATCCTAGCCCGGTATATCCCATTTTAATTTTACACCATTGTCAACCTTACGCCTTTTTTACTCACTGATCGAGGTTCTCGGCATTGAAAAATCTTCGTAAACTAAATCACACGTGTATATGTTGACATTTAAGAGATATACAGTCAAGAAAATAAAGGGGAATGGTGATATATATGCGGATTAGACACCAAAAAAAAGCACTCAACAAATGGCTACAATTTAAGGAATGTGTTTAGTGACGGCATCAGATTCCTAATTGATGGAGAAAGGTCTGGTGGCAAGAAAAGCTGCTTCTAGGAGGTTGTCAAGTGTTTTCGCTCGACGATTCCATTCTTGGGTGGTTGGTTTGGCCCTTGTTCCTGTAACTCAAATCCTAGCCCGGTATATCCCATTTTAATTTTACACCATTGTCAACCTTACGCCTTTTTTACCCTCTGATCGAGGTTCTCGGCATTGAAAAATCTTCGTAAACTAAATCACAAGTGTATATGTTGACATTTAAGAGATATACAGGCAAGAAAATCAAGGGCAATGGTGATATATACGCGGATTAGACACCAAAAAAAAGCACTCAACAAATGGCTACAATTTAAGTAATGTGTTTAGTGACGGCATCAGATTCCTAATTGATGGAGAAAGGTCTGGTGGCAAGAAAAGTTGCTTCTAGGAGGTTGTCAAGTGTTTTCGCTTGACGATTCCATTCTTGGGTGGTTAGTTTGGGCCTTGTTCCTGTAACTCGAATCCTAGCCCGGTATATCCCATTTTATTCTTACACCATTGTGAACCTTACACCTTTTTTACTCTCTGATTGGGGTTCTCGGCATTGAAAAATCTTCGTAAACTAAATCACACGTGTATATGTTGGTAGTTAAGAGATATACAGTCAAGAAAATCAAGGGCAATGGTGATATATATGCGGATTAGACACCAAAAAAAACACTCAACAAATGGCTACAATTTAAGGAATGTGTTTAGTGACGGCATTAGATTCCTAATTGATGGAGAAAGGTCTGGTTGCAAGAAAAACTGCTTCTAGGAGGTTGTCAAGTGTTTTCGCTTGACGATTCCATTCTTGGGTGGTTGGTTTGGCCCTTGTTCCATTAACTAGAATCCTAGCCCGGTATATCCCATTTTAATCTTACACCATTGTGAACCTTACCCCCTTTTTACTCTCTGATTGAGGTTCTCGGCATTGAAAAATCTTCGTAAACTAAATCACACGTGTATATGTTGACATTTAAGAGATATACAGTTAAGAAAATCAAGGGTAATAGCGATATATATGCAGATTAGACACCAAAAAAACACTCAAGAAATGGCTACAATTTAAGGAAGGTGTTTAGTGACGTCTTCAGATTCCTAATTGATGGAGAAAGGTCTGGTTGCAAGAAAAACTGCTTCTAGGAGGTTGTCAAGTGTTTTCGCTTGACGATTCCATTCTTGGGTGGTTAGTTTGGCCCTTGTTCCTGTAACTCGAATCCTAGCCCGGTATATACCATTTTAATTTTACACCATTGTCAACCTTACGCCTTTTTTACTCTCTGATCGAGGTTCTCGGCATTGAAAAATCTTCGTAAACTAAATCACACGTGTATATGTTGACATTTAAGAGATATACAGTCAAGAAAATAAAGGGGAATGGTGATATATATGTGGACTAGACACCAAAAAAAAGCACTCAACAAATGGCTACAATTTAAGGAATGTGTTTAGTGACGGCATCATATTCCTAATTGATGGAGAAAGGTCCGGTGGCAAGAAAAGCTGCTTCTAGGAGGTTGTCAAGTGTTTTCGCTCGACGATTCCATTCTTGGGTGGTTGGTTTGGCCCTTGTTCCTGTAACTCGAATCCTAGCCCGGTAAATCCCATTTTAATTTTACACCATTGTCAACCTTACGCCTTTTTTACTCTCTGATCGAGGTTCTCGGCATTGAAAAATCTTCGTAAACTAAATCACAAGTGTATATGTTGACATTTAAGAGATATACAGGCAAGAAAATCAAGGGCAATGGTGATATATACGCGGATTAGACACCAAAAAAAAGCACTCAACAAATGGCTACAATTTAAGGAATGTGTTTAGTGACGGCATCAGATTCCTAATCGATGGAGAAATGTCTGGTGGCAAGAAAAGCTGCTTCTAGGAGGTTGTCAAGTGTTTTCGCTCGACGATTCCATTCTTGGGTGGTTGGTTTGGCCCTTGTTCCTGTAACTCAAATCCTAGCCCGGTATATCCCATTTTAATTTTACACCATTTTGAACCTTACGCCTTTTTTATTCTCTGATCGAGGTTCTCGGCATTGAAAAATCTTCGTAAACTAAATCACACGTGTATATGTTGATATTTAAGAGATATTCAGTCAAGAAAATCAAGGGCAATGGTGATATATATGCGGATTAGACACAAAAAAAAAAACAAAACTCAACAAATGGCTACAATTTAAGGAATGTGTTTAGTGATGGCATCAGATTACTAATTGATGGAGAAAGGTCTGGTGGCAAGAAAAGCTGCTTCTAGGAGGTTGTCAAGTGTTTTCGCTCGACGATTCCATTCTTGGGTGGTTGGTTTGGCCCTTGTTCCTGTAACTCGAATCCTAGCCCGTTATATCCCATTTTAAATTTACACCATTATGAACCTTACGCCTTTTTTACTCTCTCTGATCGAGGTTCTCGGCATTGAAAAATCTTCGTAAACTAAATCACACGTGTATATGTTGACATTTAAGAGATATACAGTTAAGAAAATCAAGGGCAATGGTGATATATATGCGGATTAGACACAAAAAAAAAACACTCAACAAATGGCTACAATTTAAGGAATGTGTTTAGTGATGGCATCAGATTCCTAATTGATGGAGAAAGGTCTCCAAATTGATGGAGAAAGGGCTCCAAATTGATGGAGAAAGGTCTGGTGGTAAGAAAAGCTGCTTGTAGGAGGTTGTCAAGTGTTTTCGCTCGACGATTCTATTCTTGGGTAGTTGGTTTGGCCCTTGTTCCTGTAACTCGAATCCTTGCCCGGTATATCCCATTTTAATTTTACACCATTGTGAACCTTACGCCTTTTTTACTCTCTGATTGAGGTTCTCGGGATTGAAAAATCTTCGTAAATTAAATCACACGTGTATATGTTGATATTTAAGAGATATACAGTCAAGAAAATCAAGGGAAATGGTGATATATATGTGGATTAGACACAAAAAAACACTCAACAAATGGCTACAATTTAAGGAATGTGTTTAGTGACGGCATCAGATTCCTAATTGATGGAGAAAGGTCTGGTGGCAAGAAAAGCTGCTTCTAGGAGGATGTCAAGTGTTTTCGCTCGACGATTCCATTCTTGGGTGGTTGGTTTGGGCCTTGTTCCTGTAACTCGAATCCTAGCCCGGTATATCCCATTTTATTCTTACACCATTGTGAACCTTACGCCTTTTTTACTCTCTGATTGGGGTTCTCGGCATTGAAAAATCTTCGTAAACTAAATCACACGTGTATATGTTGGTATTTAAGAGATATACAGTCAAGAAAATCAAGGGTAATGGTGATATATATGCGGATTAGACACCAAAAAAAACACTCAACAAATGGCTACAATTTAACGAATGTGTTTAGTGACGGCATCAGATTCCTAATTGATGGAGAAAGGTCTGGTTGCAAGAAAAACTGCTTCTAGGTGGTTGTCAAGTGTTTTCGCTTGACTATTCCATTCCTGGGTGGTTGGTTTGGCCCTTGTTCCTGTAACTCGAATCCTAGCCCGGTATATCCCATTTTAATCTTACACCATTGTGAACCTTACCCCCTTTTTACTCTCTGATTGAGGTTCTCGACATTGAAAAATCTTCGTAAACTAAATCACACGTGTATATGTTGACATTTAAGAGATATACAGTTAAGAAAATCAAGGGCAATGTCGATATATATGCTGATTAGACACCAAAAAAACACTCAAGAAATGGCTACAATTTAAGGAAGGTGTTTAGTGACGTCTTCAGATTCCTAATTGATGGAGAAAGGTCTGGTTGCAAGAAAAACTGCTTCTACGAGGTTGTCAAGTGTTTTCGCTTGACGATTCCATTCTTGGGTGGTTAGTTTGGCCCTTGTTCCTATAACTCGAATCCTAGCCCGGTATATCCCATTTTAATTTTACACCCTTGTCAACCTTACGCCTTTTTTACTCTCTGATCGAGGTTCTCGGCGTTGAAAAATCTTCATAAACTAAATCACACGTGTATATGTTGACATTTAAGAGATATACAGTCAAGAAAATCAAGGGCAATGGTGATATATATGCGGATTAGATACCAAAAAAAAACACTCAACAAATGGCTACAATTTAAGGAATGTGTTTAGTGACGGCATCAGATTCCTAATTGATGGAGAAAGGTCTGGTGGCAAGAAAAGCTGCTTCTAGGAGGTTGTCAAGTGTTTTCGCTCGACGATTCCATTCTTGGGTGGTTGGTTTGGCCCTTGTTCCTGTAACTCGAATCCTAGCACGGTATATCCCATTTTAATTTTACACCATTGTCAACCTTACGCCTTTCTTACTCTCTGATCGAGGTTCTCGGCATTGAAAAATCTTCGTAAACTAAATCACACGTGTATATGTTGACATTTAAGAGATATACAGTCAAGAAAATCAAGGGCAATGGTGATATATATGCGGATTAGACACCAAAAAAAGCACTCAACAAGTGGCTACAATTTAAGGAATGTGTTTAGTGACGGCATCAGATTCCTAATTGATGGAGAAAGGTCTGGTGGCAAGAAAAGCTGCTTCTAGGAGGTTGTCAAGTGTTTTCGCTCGACGATTCCATTCTTGGGTGGTTGGTTTGGCCCTTGTTCCTGTAACTCAAATCCTAGCCCGGTATATCCCATTTTATTCTTACACCATTGTGAACCTTACGCCTTTTTTACTCTCTGATTGGGGTTCTCGGCATTGAAAAATCTTCGTAAACTAAATCACACGTGTATATGTTGGTATTTAAGAGATATACAGTCAAGAAAATCAAGGGTAATGGTGATATATATGCGGATTAGACACCAAAAAAAACACTCAACAAATGGCTACAATTTAACGAATGTGTTTAGTGACGGCATCAGATTCCTAATTGATGGAGAAAGGTCTGGTTGCAAGAAAAACTGCTTCTAGGTGGTTGTCAAGTGTTTTCGCTTGACTATTCCATTCCTGGGTGGTTGGTTTGGCCCTTGTTCCTGTAACTCGAATCCTAGCCCGGTATATCCCATTTTAATCTTACACCATTGTGAACCTTACCCCCTTTTTACTCTCTGATTGAGGTTCTCGACATTGAAAAATCTTCGTAAACTAAATCACACGTGTATATGTTGACATTTAAGAGATATACAGTTAAGAAAATCAAGGGCAATGTCGATATATATGCTGATTAGACACCAAAAAAACACTCAAGAAATGGCTACAATTTAAGGAAGGTGTTTAGTGACGTCTTCAGATTCCTAATTGATGGAGAAAGGTCTGGTTGCAAGAAAAACTGCTTCTAGGAGGTTGTCAAGTGTTTTCGCTTGACGATTCCATTCTTGGGTGGTTAGTTTGGCCCTTGTTCCTATAACTCGAATCCTAGCCCGGTATATCCCATTTTAATTTTACACCCTTGTCAACCTTACGCCTTTTTTACTCTCTGATCGAGGTTCTCGGCGTTGAAAAATCTTCATAAACTAAATCACACGTGTATATGTTGACATTTAAGAGATATACAGTCAAGAAAATCAAGGGCAATGGTGATATATATGCGGATTAGATACCAAAAAAAAGCACTCAACAAATGGCTACAATTTAAGGAATGTGTTTAGTGACGGCATCAGATTCCTAATTGATGGAGAAAGGTCTGGTGGCAAGAAAAGCTGCTTCTAGGAGGTTGTCAAGTGTTTTCGCTCGACGATTCCATTCTTGGGTGGTTGGTTTGGCCCTTGTTCCTGTAACTCGAATCCTAGCACGGTATATCCCATTTTAATTTTACACCATTGTCAACCTTACGCCTTTCTTACTCTCTGATCGAGGTTCTCGGCATTGAAAAATCTTCGTAAACTAAATCACACGTGTATATGTTGACATTTAAGAGATATACAGTCAAGAAAATCAAGGGCAATGGTGATATATATGCGGATTAGACACCAAAAAAAGCACTCAACAAGTGGCTACAATTTAAGGAATGTGTTTAGTGACGGCATCAGATTCCTAATTGATGGAGAAAGGTCTGGTGGCAAGAAAAGCTGCTTCTAGGAGGTTGTCAAGTGTTTTCGCTCGACGATTCCATTCTTGGGTGGTTGGTTTGGCCCTTGTTCCTGTAACTCAAATCCTAGCCCGGTATATCCCATTTTATTCTTACACCATTGTGAACCTTACGCCTTTTTTACTCTCTGATTGGGGTTCTCGGCATTGAAAAATCTTCGTAAACTAAATCACACGTGTATATGTTGGTATTTAACAGATATACAGTCAAGAAAATCAAGGGCAATGGTGATATATATGCGGATTAGACACCAAAAAAAAACACTCAAAAAATGGCTACAATTTAAGGAATGTGTTTAGTGACGGCATCAGATTCCTAATTGATGGAGAAAGGTCTGGTGGCAAGAAAAGCTGCTTCTAGGAGGATGTCAAGTGTTTTCGCTCGACGATTCCATTCTTGGGTGGTTGGTTTGGGCCTTGTTCCTGTAACTCGAATCCTAGCCCGGTATATCCCAATTTATTCTTACACCATTGTGAACCTTACGCCTTTTTTACTCTCTTATTAGGGTTCTCGGCATTGAAAAATCTTCGTAAACTAAATCACACGTGTATATGTTGGTATTTAAGAGATATACAGTCAAGAAAATCAAGGGTATTGGTGATATATATGCGGATTAGACACCAAAAAAAACACTCAACAAATGGCTACAATTTAAGGAATGTGTTTAGTGACGGCATCAGATTCCTAATTGATGGAGAAAGGTCTGGTTGCAAGAAAAACTGCTTCTAGGAGGTTGTCAAATGTTTTCGCTTGACGATTCCATTCTTGGGTGGTTGGTTTGGCCCTTGTTCCTGTAACTCGAATCCTAGCCCGGTATATCCCATTTTAATCTTACACCATTGTGAACCTTACCCCCTTTTTACTCTCTGATTGAGGTTCTCGGCATTGAAAAATCTTCGTAAACTAAATCACACGTGTATATGTTGACATTTAAGAGATATACAGTTAAGAAAATCAAGGGCAATGGCGATATATATGCAGATTAGACACCAAAAAAACACTCAAGAAATGGCTACAATTTAAGGAAGGTGTTTAGTGACGTCTTCAGATTCCTAATTGATGGAGAAAGGTCTGGTTGCAAGAAAAACTGCTTCTAGGAGGTTGTCAAGTGTTTTCGCTCGACGATTCCATTCTTGGGTGGTTGGTTTGGGCCTTGTTCCTGTAACTCGAATCCTAGCCCGGTATATCCCATTTTATTCTTACACCATTGTGAACCTTACGCCTTTTTTACTCTCTGATTGGGGTTCTCGGCATTGAAAAATCTTCGTAAACGAAATCACACGTGTATATGTTGGTATTTAAGAGATATACAGTCAAGAAAATCAAGGGCAATGGTGATATATATGCGGATTAGACACCAAAAAAAACACTCAACAAATGGTTACAATTAAAGGAATGTGTTTAGTGACGGCATCAGATTCCTAATTGATGGAGAAAGGTCTGGTTGCAAGAAAAACTGCTTCTAGGAGGCTGTCAAGTGTTTTCGCTTGACTATTCCATTCCTGGGTGGTTGGTTTGGCCCTTGTTCCTGTAACTCGAATCCTAGCCCGGTATATCCCATTTTAATCTTACACCATTGTGAACCTTACCCCCTTTTTACTCTCTGATTGAGGTTCTCGGCATTGAAAAATCTTCGTAAACTAAATCACACGTGTATATGTTGACATTTAAGAGATATACAGTTAAGAAAATCAAGGCAATGGCGATATATATGCGGATTAGACACCAAAAAAACACTCAAGAAATGGCTACAATTGAAGGAAGGTGTTTAGTGACGTCTTCAGATTCCTAATTGATGGAGAAAGGTCTGGTTGCAAGAAAAACTGCTTCTAGGAGGTTGTCAAGTGTTTTCGCTTGACGATTCCATTCTTGGGTGGTTAGTTTGGCCCTTGTTCCTGTAACTCGAATCCTAGCCCGGTATATCCCATTTTAATTTTACACCATTGTCAACCTTACGCCTTTTTTACTCTCTGATCGAGGTTCTCGGCATTGAAAAATCTTCGTAAACTAAATCACACGTGTATATGTTGACATTTAAGAGATATACAGTCAAGAAAATCAAGGGCAATGGTGATATATATGCGGATTAGACACCAAAAAAAAGCACTCAACAAATGGCTACAATTTAAGGAATGTGTTTAGTGACGGCATCAGATTCCTAATTGATGGAGAAAGGTCTGGTGGCAAGAAAAGCTGCTTCTAGGAGGTTGTCAAGTGTTTTCGCTCGACGATTCCATTCTTGGGTGGTTGGTTTGGCCCTTGTTCCTGTAACTCAAATCCTAGCCCGGTATATCCCATTTTATTCTTACACCATTGTGAACCTTACGCCTTTTTTACTCTCTGATTGGGGTTCTCGGCATTGAAAAATCATCGTAAACTAAATCACACGTGTATATGTTGGTATTTAACAGATATACAGTCAAGAAAATCAAGGGCAATGGTTATATATATGCGGATTAGACACCAAAAAAAACACTCAAAAAATGGCTACAATTTAAGGAATGTGTTTAGTGACGGCATCAGATTCCTAATTGATGGAGAAAGGTCTGGTGGCAAGAAAAGCTGCTTCTAGGAGGATGTCAAGTGTTTTCGCTCGACGATTCCATTCTTGGGTGGTTGGTTTGGGCCTTGTTCCTGTAACTCGAATCCTAGCCCGGTATATCCCAATTTATTCTTACACCATTGTGAACCTTACGCCTTTTTTACTCTCTTATTAGGGTTCTCGGCATTGAAAAATCTTCGTAAACTAAATCACACGTGTATATGTTGGTATTTAAGAGATATACAGTCAAGAAAATCAAGGGTATTGGTGATATATATGCGGATTAGACACCAAAAAAAACACTCAACAAATGGCTACAATTTAAGGAATGTGTTTAGTGACGGCATCAGATTCCTAATTGATGGAGAAAGGTCTGGTTGCAAGAAAAACTGCTTCTAGGAGGTTGTCAAATGTTTTCGCTTGACGATTCCATTCTTGGGTGGTTGGTTTGGCCCTTGTTCCTGTAACTCGAATCCTAGCCCGGTATATCCCATTTTAATCTTACACCATTGTGAACCTTACCCCCTTTTTACTCTCTGATTGAGGTTCTCGGCATTGAAAAATCTTCGTAAACTAAATCACACGTGTATATGTTGACATTTAAGAGATATACAGTTAAGAAAATCAAGGGCAATGGCGATATATATGCAGATTAGACACCAAAAAAACACTCAAGAAATGGCTACAATTTAAGGAAGGTGTTTAGTGACGTCTTCAGATTCCTAATTGATGGAGAAAGGTCTGGTTGCAAGAAAAACTGCTTCTAGGAGGTTGTCAAGTGTTTTCGCTCGACGATTCCATTCTTGGGTGGTTGGTTTGGGCCTTGTTCCTGTAACTCGAATCCTAGCCCGGTATATCCCATTTTATTCTTACACCATTGTGAACCTTACGCCTTTTTTACTCTCTGATTGGGGTTCTCGGCATTGAAAAATCTTCGTAAACGAAATCACACGTGTATATGTTGGTATTTAAGAGATATACAGTCAAGAAAATCAAGGGCAATGGTGATATATATGCGGATTAGACACCAAAAAAAACACTCAACAAATGGCTACAATTAAAGGAATGTGTTTAGTGACGGCATCAGATTCCTAATTGATGGAGAAAGGTCTGGTTGCAAGAAAAACTGCTTCTAGGAGGCTGTCAAGTGTTTTCGCTTGACTATTCCATTCCTGGGTGGTTGGTTTGGCCCTTGTTCCTGTAACTCGAATCCTAGCCCGGTATATCCCATTTTAATCTTACACCATTGTGAACCTTACCCCTTTTTTACTCTCTGATTGAGGTTCTCGGCATTGAAAAATCTTCGTAAACTAAATCACACGTGTATATGTTGACCTTTAAGAGATATACAGTTAAGAAAATCAAGGGCAATGGCGATATATATGCGGATTAGACACCAAAAAAACACTCAAGAAATGGCTACAATTGAAGGAAGGTGTTTAGTGACGTCTTCAGATTCCTAATTGATGGAGAAAGGTCTGGTTGCAAGAAAAACTGCTTCTAGGAGGTTGTCAAGTGTTTTCGCTTGACGATTCCATTCTTGGGTGGTTAGTTTGGCCCTTGTTCCTGTAACTCGAATCCTAGCCCGGTATATCCCATTTTAATTTTACACCATTGTCAACCTTACGCCTTTTTTACTCTCTGATCGAGGTTCTCGGCATTGAAAAATCTTCGTAAACTAAATCACACGTGTATATGTTGACATTTAAGAGATATACAGTCAAGAAAATCAAGGGCAATGGTGATATATATGCGGATTAGACACCAAAAAAAAGCACTCAACAAATGGCTACAATTTAAGGAATGTGTTTAGTGACGGCATCAGATTCCTAATTGATGGAGAAAGGTCTGGTGGCAAGAAAAGCTGCTTCTAGGAGGTTGTCAAGTGTTTTCGCTCGACGATTCCATTCTTGGGTGGTTGGTTTGGCCCTTGTTCCTGTAACTCAAATCCTAGCCCGGTATATCCCATTTTATTCTTACACCATTGTGAACCTTACGCCTTTTTTACTCTCTGATTGGGGTTCTCGGCATTGAAAAATCATCGTAAACTAAATCACACGTGTATATGTTGGTATTTAACAGATATACAGTCAAGAAAATCAAGGGCAATGGTTATATATATGCGGATTAGACACCAAAAAAAACACTCAAAAAATGGCTACAATTTAAGGAATGTGTTTAGTGACGGCATCAGATTCCTAATTGATGGAGAAAGGTCTGGTGGCAAGAAAAGCTGCTTCTAGGAGGATGTCAAGTGTTTTCGCTCGACGATTCCATTCTTGGGTGGTTGGTTTGGGCCTTGTTCCTGTAACTCGAATCCTAGCCCGGTATATCCCAATTTATTCTTACACCATTGTGAACCTTACGCCTTTTTTACTCTCTTATTAGGGTTCTCGGCATTGAAAAATCTTCGTAAACTAAATCACACGTGTATATGTTCGTATTTAAGAGATATACAGTCAAGAAAATCAAGGGCAATGGTGATATATATGCGGATTAGACACCAAAAAGAACACTCAACAAATGGCTACAATTTAAGGGATGTGTTTAGTGACGGCATCAGATTCCTAATTGATGGAGAATGGTCTGGTGGCAAGAAAAGCTGCTTCTAGGAGGTTGTCAAGTGTTTTCGCTCGACGATTCCATTCTTGGGTGGTTGGTTTGGCCCTTGTTCCTGTAACTCGAATCCTAGCCCGGTATATCCCATTTTAATCTTACACCATTGTCAACCTTACGCCTTTTTTACTCTCTGATCGAGGTTCTCGGCATTGAAAAATCTTCGTAAACTAAATCACACGTGTATATGTTGACATTTAAGAGATATACAGTTAAGAAAATCAAGGGCAATGGCGATATATATGCAGATTAGACACCAAAAAAACACTCAAGAAATGGCTACAATTTAAGGAAGGTGTTTAGTGACGTCTTCAGATTCCTAATTGATGGAGAAAGGTCTGGTTGCAAGAAAAACTGCTTCTAGGAGGTTGTCAAGTGTTTTCGCTCGACGATTCCATTCTTGGGTGGTTGGTTTGGGCCTTGTTCCTGTAACTCGAATCCTAGCCCGGTATATCCCATTTTATTCTTACACCATTGTGAACCTTACGCCTTTTTTACTCTCTGATTGGGGTTCTCGGCATTGAAAAATCTTCGTAAACGAAATCACACGTGTATATGTTGGTATTTAAGAGATATACAGTCAAGAAAATCAAGGGCAATGGTGATATATATGCGGATTAGACACCAAAAAAAACACTCAACAAATGGCTACAATTAAAGGAATGTGTTTAGTGACGGCATCAGATTCCTAATTGATGGAGAAAGGTCTGGTTGCAAGAAAAACTGCTTCTAGGAGGCTGTCAAGTGTTTTCGCTTGACTATTCCATTCCTGGGTGGTTGGTTTGGCCCTTGTTCCTGTAACTCGAATCCTAGCCCGGTATATCCCATTTTAATCTTACACCATTGTGAACCTTACCCCCTTTTTACTCTCTGATTGAGGTTCTCGGCATTGAAAAATCTTCGTAAACTAAATCACACGTGTATATGTTGACATTTAAGAGATATACAGTTAAGAAAATCAAGGGCAATGGCGATATATATGCGGATTAGACACCAAAAAAACACTCAAGAAATGGCTACAATTGAAGGAAGGTGTTTAGTGACGTCTTCAGATTCCTAATTGATGGAGAAAGGTCTGGTTGCAAGAAAAACTGCTTCTAGGAGGTTGTCAAGTGTTTTCGCTTGACGATTCCATTCTTGGGTGGTTAGTTTGGCCCTTGTTCCTGTAACTCGAATCCTAGCCCGGTATATCCCATTTTAATTTTACACCATTGTCAACCTTACGCCTTTTTTACTCTCTGATCGAGGTTCTCGGCATTGAAAAATCTTCGTAAACTAAATCACACGTGTATATGTTGACATTTAAGAGATATACAGTCAAGAAAATCAAGGGCAATGGTGATATATATGCGGATTAGACACCAAAAAAAAGCACTCAACAAATGGCTACAATTTAAGGAATGTGTTTAGTGACGGCATCAGATTCCTAATTGATGGAGAAAGGTCTGGTGGCAAGAAAAGCTGCTTCTAGGAGGTTGTCAAGTGTTTTCGCTCGACGATTCCATTCTTGGGTGGTTGGTTTGGCCCTTGTTCCTGTAACTCAAATCCTAGCCCGGTATATCCCATTTTATTCTTACACCATTGTGAACCTTACGCCTTTTTTACTCTCTGATTGGGGTTCTCGGCATTGAAAAATCATCGTAAACTAAATCACACGTGTATATGTTGGTATTTAACAGATATACAGTCAAGAAAATCAAGGGCAATGGTTATATATATGCGGATTAGACACCAAAAAAAACACTCAAAAAATGGCTACAATTTAAGGAATGTGTTTAGTGACGGCATCAGATTCCTAATTGATGGAGAAAGGTCTGGTGGCAAGAAAAGCTGCTTCTAGGAGGATGTCAAGTGTTTTCGCTCGACGATTCCATTCTTGGGTGGTTGGTTTGGGCCTTGTTCCTGTAACTCGAATCCTAGCCCGGTATATCCCAATTTATTCTTACACCATTGTGAACCTTACGCCTTTTTTACTCTCTTATTAGGGTTCTCGGCATTGAAAAATCTTCGTAAACTAAATCACACGTGTATATGTTCGTATTTAAGAGATATACAGTCAAGAAAATCAAGGGCAATGGTGATATATATGCGGATTAGACACCAAAAAGAACACTCAACAAATGGCTACAATTTAAGGGATGTGTTTAGTGACGGCATCAGATTCCTAATTGATGGAGAATGGTCTGGTGGCAAGAAAAGCTGCTTCTAGGAGGTTGTCAAGTGTTTTCGCTCGACGATTCCATTCTTGGGTGGTTGGTTTGGCCCTTGTTCCTGTAACTCGAATCCTAGCCCGGTATATCCCATTTTAATTTTACACCATTGTCAACCTTACGCCTTTTTTACTCTCTGATCGAGGTTCTCGGCATTGAAAAATCTTCGTAAACTAAATCACACGTGTATATGTTGACATTTAAGAGATATACAGTCAAGAAAATCAAGGGCAATGGTGATATATATGCGGATTAGACACCAAAAAAAAGCACTCAACAAATGGCTACAATTTAAGGAATGTGTTTAGTGACGGCATCAGATTCCTAATTGATGGAGAAAGGTCTGGTGGCAAGAAAAGCTGCTTCTAGGAGGTTGTCAAGTGTTTTCGCTCGACGATTCCATTCTTGGGTGGTTGGTTTGGCCCTTGTTCCTGTAACTCAAATCCTAGCCCGGTATATCCCATTTTATTCTTACACCATTGTGAACCTTACGCCTTTTTTACTCTCTGATTGGGGTTCTCGGCATTGAAAAATCATCGTAAACTAAATCACACGTGTATATGTTGGTATTTAACAGATATACAGTCAAGAAAATCAAGGGCAATGGTTATATATATGCGGATTAGACACCAAAAAAAACACTCAAAAAATGGCTACAATTTAAGGAATGTGTTTAGTGACGGCATCAGATTCCTAATTGATGGAGAAAGGTCTGGTGGCAAGAAAAGCTGCTTCTAGGAGGATGTCAAGTGTTTTCGCTCGACGATTCCATTCTTGGGTGGTTGGTTTGGGCCTTGTTCCTGTAACTCGAATCCTAGCCCGGTATATCCCAATTTATTCTTACACCATTGTGAACCTTACGCCTTTTTTACTCTCTTATTAGGGTTCTCGGCATTGAAAAATCTTCGTAAACTAAATCACACGTGTATATGTTCGTATTTAAGAGATATACAGTCAAGAAAATCAAGGGCAATGGTGATATATATGCGGATTAGACACCAAAAAGAACACTCAACAAATGGCTACAATTTAAGGAATGTGTTTAGTGACGGCATCAGATTCCTAATTGATGGAGAAAGGTCTGGTTGCAAGAAAAACTGCTTCTAGGAGGTTGTCAAATGTTTTCGCTTGACGATTCCATTCTTGGGTGGTTGGTTTGGCCCTTGTTCCTGTAACTCGAATCCTAGCCCGGTATATCCCATTTTAATCTTACACCATTGTGAACCTTACCCCCTTTTTACTCTCTGATTGAGGTTCTCGGCATTGAAAAATCTTCGTAAACTAAATCACACGTGTATATGTTGACATTTAAGAGATATACAGTTAAGAAAATCAAGGGCAATGGCGATATATATGCGGATTAGACACCAAAAAAACACTCAAGAAATGGCTACAATTTAAGGAAGGTGTTTAGTGACGTCTTCAGATTCCTAATTGATGGAGAAAGGTCTGGTTGCAAGAAAAACTGCTTCTAGGAGGTTGTCAAGTGTTTTCGCTCGACGATTCCATTCTTGGGTGGTTGGTTTGGCCCTTGTTCCTGTAACTCGAATCCTAGCCCGGTATATCCCATTTTAATTTTACACCTGTAGGTCCCTATCCCGTATGGATCGTAACAAAACTGACAATCTACCAAGGGTGCGGAATCCCCTTGATAAATCTATCAAACAGAAACAAGAACACAAGACGTTTTACCAACTGATCTTCTATGATTATCCAACGAAAACGTTTACAATCACTCAAGATCTTCACAAACCAACAGCCGATTTCTGTTTGTTCTAAAACTCTCACAATTCGAATGCTCTCAATAATCTCCAAAAGTCTAACCCTAAAACTCTAACTTAAGGTTGTTTATATACACACAACCATACAATTCGAACTGGGCCAAGCCCATACGAATTCTGTTTACAATTCAGGCTAAACTAGATAGACTAAAACTTGATACAAACTTGGACTAGATTGGGCTTCAACAAACTCGAATTCTATTTCTCTCATAAGTCTTCGCGGCCCAAAGACGTTTAATATCCAAAGACCAATCCAACGCTGTTGTCACATAACATGCACCAACAACACCATTGTCAACCTTACGCCTTTTTTACTCTCTGATCGAGGTTCTCGGCATTGAAAAATCTTCGTAAACTAAATCACACGTGTATATGTTGACATTTAAGAGATATACAGTCAAGAAAATCAAGGGGAATGGTGATATATATGCGGATTAGACACAAAAAAAAAAGCACTCAACAAATGGCTACAATTTAAGGAATGTGTTTAGTGACGGCATCAGATTCCAAATTGATGGAGAAAGGTCTGGTGGCAAGAAAAGCTGCTTCTAGGAGGTTGTCAAGTGTTTTCGCTCGACGATTCCATTCTTGGGTGGTTGGTTTGGCCCTTGTTCCTGTAACTCGAATCCTAGCCCGGTATATCCCATTTTAATTTTACACCATTGTCAACCTTACGCCTTTTTTACTCTCTGATCGAGGTTCTCGGCATTGAAAAATCTTCGTAAACTAAATCACACATGTATATGTTGACATTTAAGAGATATACAGTCAAGAAAATCAAGGGGAATGGTGATATATATGCGGATTAGACACCAAAAAAAAGCACTCAACAAATGGCTACAATTTAAGGAATGTGTTTAGTGACGGCATCAGATTCCTAATTGATGGAGAAAGGTCTGGTGGCAAGAAAAGCTGCTTCTAGGAGGTTGTCAAGTGTTTTCGCTCGACGATTCCATTCTTGGGTGGTTGGTTTGGCCCTTGTTCCTGTAACTCGAATCCTAGCCCGGTATATCCCATTTTAATTTTACACCATTGTCAACCTTACGCCTCTTTTACTCTCTGATCGAGGTTCTCGGCATTGAAAAATCTTCGTAAACTAAATCACACGTGTATATGTTGACATTTAAGAGATATACAGTCAAGAAAATCAAGGGCAATGGTGATATATATGCGGATTAGACACCAAAAAAAAGCACTCAACAAATGGCTACAATTTAAGGAATGTGTTTAGTGACGGCATCAGATTCCTAATTGATGGAGAAAGGTCTGGTGGCAAGAAAAGCTGCTTCTAGGAGGTTGTCAAGTGTTTTCGCTCGACGATTCCATTCTTGGGTGGTTGGTTTGGCCCTTGTTCCTGTAACTCAAATCCTAGCCCGGTATATCCCATTTTAATTTTACACCATTGTGAACCTTACGCCTTTTTTATTCTCTGATCGAGGTTCTCTGCATTGAAAAATCTTCGTAAACTAAATCACACGTGTATATGTTGATATTTAAGAGATATCCAGTCAAGAAAATCAAGGGCAATGGTGATATATATGCGGATTAGACACAAAAAAAAAACTCAACAAATGGCTACAATTTAAGGAATGTGTTTAGTGATGGCATCAGATTACTAATTGATGGAGAAAGGTCTGGTGGCAAGAAAAGCTGCTTCTAGGAGGTTGTCAAGTGTTTTCGCTCGACGATTCCATTCTTGGGTGGTTGGTTTGGCCCTTGTTCCTGTAACTCGAATCCTAGCCCGTTATATCCCATTTTAAATTTACACCATTGTGAACCTTACGCCTTTTTTACTCTCTCTGATCGAGGTTCTCGGCATTGAAAAATCTTCGTAAACTAAATCACACGTGTATATGTTGACATTTAAGAGATATACAGTCAAGAAAATCAAGGGCAATGGTGATATATATGCGGATTAGACACAAAAAAAACACTCAACAAATGGCTACAATTTAAGGAATGTGTTTAGTGATGGCATCAGATTCCTAATTGATGGAGAAAGGTCTCCAAATTGATGGAGAAAGGTCTCCAAATTGATGGAGAAAGGTCTGGTGGTAAGAAAAGCTGCTTCTATGAGGTTGTCAAGTGTTTTCGCTCGACGATTCTATTCTTGGGTAGTTGGTTTGGCCCTTGTTCCTGTAACTCGAATCCTTGCCCGGTATATCCCATTTTAATTTTACACCATTGTGAACCTTACGCCTTTTTTACTCTCTGATTGAGGTTCTCGGGATTGAAAAATCTTCGTAAACTAAATCACACGTATATATGTTGATATTTAAGAGATATAGAGTCAAGAAAATCAAGGGAAATGGTGATATATATGTGGATTAGACACAAAAAAAAAACACTCAACAAATGGCTACAATTTAAGGAATGTGTTTAGTGACGGCATCAGATTCCTAATTGATGGAGAAAGGTCTGGTGGCAAGAAAAGCTGCTTCTAGGAGGTTGTCAAGTGTTTTCGCTTGACGATTCCATTCTTGGGTGGTTAGTTTGGCCCTTGTTCCTGTAACTCGAATCCTAGCCCGGTATATCCCATTTTAATTTTACACCATTGTCAACCTTACGCCTTTTTTACTCTCTGATCGAGGTTCTCGGCATTGAAAAATCTTCGTAAACTAAATCACACGTGTATATGTTGACATTTAAGAGATATACAGTCAAGAAAATCAAGGGCAATGGTGATATATATGCGGATTAGACACCAAAAAAAAGCACTCAACAAATGGCTACAATTTAAGGAATGTGTTTAGTGACGGCATCAGATTCCTAATTGATGGAGAAAGGTCTGGTGGCAAGAAAAGCTGCTTCTAGGAGGTTGTCAAGTGTTTTCGCTCGACGATTCCATTCTTGGGTGGTTGGTTTGGCCCTTGTTCCTGTAACTCGAATCCTAGCCCGGTATATCCCATTTTAATTTTACACCATTGTCAACCTTACGCCTTTTTTACTCTCTGATCGAGGTTCTCGGCATTGAAAAATCTTCGTAAACTAAATCACACTTGTATATGTTGACATTTAAGAGATATACAGTCAAGAAAATCAAGGGCAATGGTGATATATATGCGGATTAGACACAAAAAAAAGCACTCAACAAATGGCTACAATTTAAGGAATGTGTTTAGTGACGGCATCAGATTCCTAATTGATGGAGAAAGGTCTGGTGGCAAGAAAAGCTGCTTCTAGGAGGTTGTCAAGTGTTTTCGCTCGACGATTCCATTCTTGGATGGTTGGTTTGGCCCTTGTTCCTGTAACTCAAATCCTAGCCCGGTATATCCCATTTTAATTTTACACCATTGTGAACCTTACGCCTTTTTTATTCTCTGATCGAGGTTCTCGGCATTGAAAAATCTTCATAAACTAAATCACACGTGTATATGCTGATACTTAAGAGATATTCAGTCAAGAAAATCAAGGGTAATGGTGATATATATGCGGATTAGACACAAAAAAAAAAAAAAAAAAAAAAAAACTCAACAAATGGCTACAATTTAAGGAATGTGTTTAGTGATGGCATCAGATTACTAATTGATGGAGAAAGGTCTGGTGGCAAGAAAAGCTGCTTCTAGGAGGTTGTCAAGTGTTTTCGCTCGACGATTCCATTCTTGGGTGGTTGGTTTGGCCCTTGTTCCTGTAACTCGAATCCTAGCCCGTTATATCCCACTTTAAATTTACACCATTGTGAACCTTACGCCTTTTTTACTCTCTCTGATCGAGGTTCTCGGCATTGAAAAATCTTCGTAAACTAAATCACACGTGTATATGTTGACATTTAAGAGATATACAGTCAAGAAAATCAAGGGAAATGGTGATATATATGCGGATTAGACACAAAAAAACACTCAACAGATGGCTACAATTTGAGGAATGTGTTTAGTGACGGCATCAGATTCCTAATTGATGGAGAAAGGTCTCCAAATTGATGGAGAAAGGTCTCCAAATTGATGGAGAAAGGTCTGGTGGTAAGAAAAGCTGCTTCTAGGATGTTGTCAAGTGTTTTCGCTCGACGATTCTATTCTTGGGTAGTTGGTTTGGCCCTTGTTCCTGTAACTCGAATCCTTGCCCGGTATATCCCATTTTAATTTTACACCATTGTGAACCTTACGCCTTTTTTACTCTCTGATTGAGGTTCTCGGGATTGAAAAATCTTCGTAAACTAAATCACACGTGTATATGTTGATATTTAAGAGATATACAGTCAAGAAAATCAAGGGAAATGGTGATATATATGTGGATTAGACACAAAAAAAACACTCAACAAATGGCTACAATTTAAGGAATGTGTTTAGTGACGGCATCAGATTCCTAATTGATGGAGAAAGGTCTGGTGGCAAGAAAAGCTGCTTCTAGGAGGTTGTCAAGTGTTTTCGATCGACGATTCCATTCTTGGGTGGTTGGTTTGGCCCTTGTACCTGTAACTCGAATCCTAGCCTGGTATATCCCATTTTAAATTTACACCATTGTGAACCTTACGCCTTTTTTACTCTCTCTGATCGAGGTTCTCGGCATTGAAAAATCTTCGTAAACTAAATCACACGTGTATATGTTGACATTTAAGAGATAATCACTCAAGAAATATCAAGGGCAATGGTGATATATATGCGGATTTGACACCAAAAAAAACACTCAACAAATGGCTACAATTTAAGGAATGTGTTTAGTGACGGCATCAGATTCCTAATTGATGGAGAAAGGTCTGGTGGCAAGAAAAGCTGCTTCTAGGAGGATGTCAAGTGTTTTCGCTCGACGATTCCATTCTTGGGTGGTTGGTTTGGGCCTTGTTCCTGTAACTCGAATCCTAGCCCGGTATATCCCATTTTATTCTTACACCATTGTGAACCTTACGCCTTTTTTACTCTCTGATTGGGGTTCTCGGCATTGAAAAATCTTCGTAAACTAAATCACACGTGTATATGTTGGTATTTAAGAGATATACAGTCAAGAAAATCAAGGGCAATGGTGATATATATGCGGATTAGACACCAAAAAAAAACACTCAACAAATGGCTACAATTTAAGGAATGTGTTTAGTGACGGCATCATATTCCTAATTGATGGAGAAAGGTCTGGTTGCAAGAAAAACTGCTTCTAGGAGGTTGTCAAGTGTTTTCGCTTGACGATTCCATTCTTGGGTGGTTGGTTTGGCCCTTGTTCCTGTAACTCGAATCCTAGCCCGGTATATCCCATTTTAATCTTACACCATTGTAAACCTTACCCCCTTTTTACTCTCTGATTGAGGTTCTCGGCATTAAAAAATCTTCGTAAACTAAATCACACGTGTATATGTTGACATTTAAGAGATATACAGTTAAGAAAATCAAGGGCAATGGCGATATATATGCGGATTAGACACCAAAAAAACACTCAAGAAATGGCTACAATTTAAGGAAGGTGTTTAGTGACGTCTTCAGATTCCTAATTGATGGAGAAAGGTCTGGTTGCAAGAAAAACTGCTTCTAGGAGGTTGTCAAGTGTTTTCGCTTGACGATTCCATTCTTGGGTGGTTAGTTTGGCCCTTGTTCCTGTAACTCGAATCCTAGCCCGGTATATCCCATTTTAATTTTACACCATTGTCAACCTTACGCCTTTTTTACTCTCTGATCGAGGTTCTCGGCATTGAAAAATCTTGGTAAACTAAATCACACGTGTATATGTTGACATTTAAGAGATATACAGTCAAGAAAATCAAGGGCAATGGTGATATATATGCGGATTAGACACCAAAAAAAAGCACTCAACAAATGGCTACAATTTAAGGAATGTGTTTAGTGACGGCATCAGATTCCTAATTGATGGAGAAAGGTCTGGTGGCAAGAAAAGCTGCTTCTAGGAGGTTGTCAAGTGTTTTCGCTCGACGATTCCATTCTTGGGTGGTTGGTTTGGCCCTTGTTCCTGTAACTCGAATCCTAGCCCGGTATATCCCATTTTAATTTTACACCATTGTCAAACTTACGCCTTTTTTACTCTCTGATCGAGGTTCTCGGCATTGAAAAATCTTCGTAAACTAAATCACACGTGTATATGTTGACATTTAAGAGATATACAGTCAAGAAAATCAAGGGCAATGGTGATATATATGCGGATTAGACACCAAAAAAAAGCACTCAACACATGGCTACAATTTAAGGAATGGGTTTAGTGACGGGATCAGATTCCTAATTGATGGAGAAAGGTCTGGTGGCAAGAAAAGCTGCTTCTAGGAGGTTGTCAAGTGTTTTCGCTCGACGATTCCATTCTTGGGTGGTTGGTTTGGCCCTTGTTCCTGTAACTCGAATCCTAGCCCGGTATATCCCATTTTAATTTTACACCATTGTCAACCTTACGCCTTTTTTACACTCTGATCGAGGTTCTCGGCATTGAAAAATCTTCGTCAACTAAATCACACGTGTATATGTTGACATTTAAGAGATACACAGTCAAGAAAATCAAGGGCAATGGTGATATATATGCGGATTAGACACCAAAAAAAAGCACTCAACAAATGGCTACAATTTAAGGAATGTGTTTAGTGACGGCATCAGATTCCTAATTGATGGAGAAAGGTCTGGTGGCAAGAAAAGCTGCTTCTAGGAGGTTGTCAAGTGTTTTCGCTCGACGATTCCATTCTTGGGTGGTTGGTTTGGCCCTTGTTCCTGTAACTCAAATCCTATCCCGGTATATCCCATTTTAATTTTACACCATTGTGAACCTTACGCCTTTTTTATTATCTGATCGAGGTTCTCGGCATTGAAAAATCTTCGTAAACTAAATCACACGTGTATATGTTGATATTTAAGAGATATTCAGTCAAGAAAATCAAGGGCAATGGTAATATATATGCAGATTAGACACAAAAAAAAAAAAAAAAACTCAACAAATGGCTACAATTTAAGGATTGTGTTTAGTGATGGCATCAGATTACTAATTGATGGAGAAAGGTCTGGTGGCAAGAAAAGCTGCTTCTAGGAGGTTGTCAAGTGTTTTCGCTCGACGATTCCATTCTTGGGTGGTTGGTTTGGCCCTTGTTCCTGTAACTCGAATCCTAGCCCGTTATATCCCATTTTAAATTTACACCATTGTGAACCTTACGCCTTTTTTACTCTTTCTGATCGAGGTTCTCGGCATTGAAAAATCTTCGTAAACTAAATCACACGTGTATATGTTGACATTTAAGAGATATACAGTCAAGAAAATCAAGGGAAATGGTGATATATATGCGGATTAGACACAAAAAAAACACTCAACAGATGGCTACAATTTGAGGAATGTGTTTAGTGACGGCATCAGATTCCTAATTGATGGAGAAAGGTCTCCAAATTGATGGAGAAAGGTCTCCAAATTGATGGAGAAAGGTCTGGTGGTAAGAAAAGCTGCTTCTAGGATGTTGTCAAGTGTTTTCGCTCGACGATTCTATTCTTGGGTAGTTGGTTTGGCCCTTGTTCCTGTAACTCGAATCCTTGCCCGGTATATCCCATTTTAATTTTACACCATTGTGAACCTTACGCCTTTTTTACTCTCTGATTGAGGTTCTCGGGATTGAAAAATCTTCGTAAACTAAATCACACGTGTATATGTTGATATTTAAGATATATACAGTCAAGAAAATCAAGGGAAATGGTGATATATTTGTGGATTAGACACAAAAAAAACACTCAACAAATGGCTACAATTTAAGGAATGTGTTTAGTGACGGCATCAGATTCCTAATTGATGGAGAAAGGTCTGGTGGCAAGAAAAGCTGCTTCTAGGAGGTTGTCAAGTGTTTTCGATCGACGATTCCATTCTGGGGTGGTTGGTTTGGCCCTTGTACCTGTAACTCGAATCCTAGCCTGGTATATCCCATTTTAAATTTACACCATTGTGAACCTTACGCCTTTTTTACTCTCTCTGATCGAGGTTCTCGGCATTGAAAAATCTTCGTAAACTAAATCACACGTGTATATGTTGACATTTAAGAGATAATCACTCAAGAAATATCAAGGGCAATGGTGATATATATGCGGATTTGACACCAAAAAAAACACTCAACAAATGGCTAAAATTTAAGGAATGTGTTTAGTGACGGCATCAGATTCCTAATTGATGGAGAAACGTCTGGTGGCAAGAAAAGCTGCTTCTAGGAGGTTGTCAAGTGTTTTCGCTCGACGATTCCATTCTTGGGTGGTTGGTTTGGCCCTTGTTCCTGTAACTCGAATCCTAGCCCGGTATATCCCATTTTAATTTTACACCATTGTCAAACTTACGCCTTTTTTGCTCTCTGATCGAGGTTCTCGGCATTGAAAAATCTTCGTAAACTAAATCACACGTGTATATGTTGACATTTAAGAGATATACAGTCAAGAAAATCAAGGGCAATGGTGATATATATGCGGATTAGACACCAAAAAAAAGCACTCAACAAATGGCTACAATTTAAGGAATGTGTTTAGTGACGGCATCAGATTCCTAATTGATGGAGAAAGGTCTGGTGGCAAGAAAAGCTGCTTCTAGGAGGTTGTCAAGTGTTTTCGCTCGACGATTCCATTCTTGGGTGGTTGGTTTGGCCCTTGTTCCTGTAACTCGAATCCTAGCCCGGTATGTCCCATTTTAATTTTACACCATTGTCAAACTTACGCCGTTTTTACTCTCTGATCGAGGTTCTCGGCATTGAAAATCTTCGTAAACTAAATCACACGTGTATATGTTGACATTTAAGAGATATACAGTCAAGAAAATCAAGGGCAATGGTGATATATATGCGGATTAGACACCAAAAAAAAGCACTCAACACATGGCTACAATTTAAGGAATGGGTTTAGTGACGGGATCAGATTCCTAATTGATGGAGAAAGGTCTGGTGGCAAGAAAAGCTGCTTCTAGGAGGTTGTCAAGTGTTTTCGCTCGACGATTCCATTCTTGGGTGGTTGGTTTGGCCCTTGTTCCTGTAACTCGAATCCTAGCCCGGTATATCCCATTTTAATTTTACACCATTGTCAACCTTACGCCTTTTTTACTCTCTGATCGAGGTTCTCGGCATTGAAAAATCTTCGTCAACTAAATCACACGTGTATATGTTGACATTTAAGAGATATACAGTCAAGAAAATCAAGGGCAATGGTGATATATATGCGGATTAGACACCAAAAAAAAGCACTCAACAAATGGCTACAATTTAAGGAATGTGTTTAGTGATGGCATCAGATTCCTAATTGATGGAGAAAGGTCTGGTGGCAAGAAAAGCTGCTTCTAGGAGGTTGTCAAGTGTTTTCGCTCGACGATTCCATTCTTGGGTGGTTGGTTTGGCCCTTGTTCCTGTAACTCAAATCCTAGCCCGGTATATCCCATTTTAATTTTACACCATTGTGAACCTTACGCCTTTTTTATTATCTGATCGAGGTTCTCGGCATTGAAAAATCTTCGTAAACTAAATCACACGTGTATATGTTGATATTTAAGAGATATTCAGTCAAGAAAATCAAGGGCAATGGTGATATATATGCGGATTAGACACAAAAAAAAAACTCAACAAATGGCTACAATTTAAGGAATGTGTTTAGTGATGGCATCAGATTACTAATTGATGGAGAAAGGTCTGGTGGCAGGAAAAGCTGCTTCTAGGAGGTTGTCAAGTGTTTTCGCTCGACGATTCCATTCTTGGGTGGTTGGTTTGGCCCTTGTTCCTGTAACTCGAATCCTAGCCCGTTATATCCCATTTTAAATTTACACCATTGTGAACCTTACGCCTTTTTTACTCTCTCTGATCGAGGTTCTCGGCAGTGAAAAATCTTCGTAAACTAAATCACACGTGTATATGTTGACATTTAAGAGATATACAGTCAAGAAAATCAAGGGAAATGGTGATATATATGCGGATTAGACACAAAAAAAACACTCAACAGATGGCTACAATTTAAGGAATGTGTTTAGTGACGGCATCAGATTCCTAATTGATGGAGAAAGGTCTGGTGGCAAGAAAAGCTGCTTAAAGGAGGTTGTTAAGTGTTTTCGCTCGACGATTCCATTCTTGGGTGGTTGGTTTGGCCCTAGTTTCTGTAACTCGAATCCTAGCCCGGTATATCCCATTTTAATTTTACACCATTGTGAACCTTACGCCTTTTTTACTCTCTGATCGAGGTTCTCGGCATTGAAAAATCTTCATAAACTAAATTACACGTGTATATGTTGACATTTAAGAGATATACAGTCAAGAAAATCAAGGGCAATGGTGATATATATGCGGATTAGACACAAAAAAAACACTCAACAGATGGCTACAATTTAAGGAATGTGTTTAGTGACGGCATCAGATTCCTAATTGATGGAGAAAGGTCTGGTGGCAAGAAAAGCTGCTTAAAGGAGGTTGTCAAGTGTTTTCGCTCGACGATTCCATTCTTGGGTGGTTGGTTTGGCCCTAGTTTCTGTAACTCGAATCCTAGACAGGTATATCCCATTTTAATTTTACACCATTGTGAACCTTGCGCCTTTTTTACTCTCTGATCGAGGTTCTCGGCATTGAAAAATCTTCATAAACTAAATCACACGTGTATATGTTGACATTAAAGAGATATACAGTCAAGAAAATCAAGGGAAAAGGTGATATATATGCGGATTAGACACAAAAAAAGCACTCAACAGATGGCTACAATTTAAGGAATGTGTTTAGTGACGGCATCAGATTCCTAATTGATGGAGAAAGGTCTGGTGGCAAGAAAAGCTGCTTAAAGGAGGTTGTCAAGTGTTTTCACTCGACGATTCCATTCTTGGGTGGTTGGTTTGGCCCTAGTTTCTGTAACTCGAATCCTAGCCCGGTATATCCCATTTTAATTTACACCATTGTGAACCTTACGCCTTTTTTACTCTCTGATCGAGGTTCTCGGCATTGAAAAATCTTCATAAACTAAATCACACGTGTATATGTTGACATTAAAGAGATATACAGTCAAGAAAATCAAGGGCAATGGTGATATATATGCGGATTAGACACAAAAAAACACTCAACAAATGGCTACAATTTAAGGAATGTGTTTAGTGACGGCATCAGATTCCTAATTGATGGAGAAAGTTCTGGTGGCAAGAAAAGCTGCTTCTAGGAGGTTATCAAGTGTTTTCACTCGACGATTCCATTCTTGGGTGGTTGGTTTGGCCCTTGTTCCTGTAACTCGAATCCTAACCCGTTATATCCCATTTTAATCTTACACCATTGTGGCCTTACGCCTTTTTTACTCTCTGATCGAGGTTCTCGGCATTGAAAAATCTTCGTAAACTAAATCACACGTGTATATATTGACATTTAAGAGATATACAGTCAAGAAAATCAAGGGCAATGGTGATATATATGCGGATTAGACACCAAAAAAAATCACTCAACAAATGGCTACAATTTAAGGAATGTGTTTAGTGACGGCATCAGATTCCTAATTGATGGAGAAAGGTCTGGTGGTAAGAAAAGCTGCTTCTAGGAGGTTGTCAAGTGTTTTCGCTCGACGATTCCATTGTTGGGTGGTTGGTTTGGCCTTTTTCCTGTAACTTGAATCCTAGCCCGGTATATTCCATTTTAATCTTACACCATTGTGAACCCTACGCCTTTTTTACTCTCTGATCGAGGTTCTCGGCATTGAAAAATCTTCGTAAACTAAATCACACGTGTATATGTTGATATATAAGAGATATATAGTCAAGAAAATCTAGGGCAATGGTGATGTATGTGAGGATTAGACACAAAAAAAAAACACTCAACAAATGGCTACAATTAAAGGAATGTGTTTAGTGACGGCATCAGATTCCTAATTGAAGGAGAAAGGTCTGCTGGCAAGAAAAGCTACTTCTAGGAGGTTGTCAAGTGTTTTCGCTCGATGATTCCATTCTTGGGTGGTTGGTTTGGCCCTTGTTCCTGTCACTCGAATTCTAGCCCGGTATATCCCATTTTAATTTTACACCATTGTGAACCTTACGCCTTTTTTACTCTCTGATCGAGGTTCTCGGCATTAAAAAATCTTCGAAAACTAAATCACACGTGTATATGTTGACATTTAAGAGATATACAGTCAAGAAAATCAAGGGAAATTGTGATATTTATGCGGATTAGACTCAAAAAAACACTCAACAAATGGCTACAATTTAAGGAATGTGTTTAGTGACGGCATCAGATTCCTAATTGATGGAGTAAGGTCTGGTGGTAAGAAAAGCAGCTTCTAGGAGGTTGTCAAGTGTTTTCGCTCAACCGTTCCATTCTTGGGAGGTTGGTTTGGCCCTTGTTCCTGTAACTCGAATCCTAACCCGTTATATCCCATTTTAATTTTGTTGGTGCACTACATCTGTCGACTTCGTCTTGTATCGAGTCTTTGACTAGTTAGAATAGATAAGGGCACATAGAACGAGAGAATGAGAGAGAGTTAGAAAGATTTCGCTTGAAGGAATATGAATGTTAAGGATTTCGCTTGAAGCAGCTCAAGCGAAATCAACATGTTAAGATTTCGCTTGAGTCTTGCTGAAGCGAAATCTCAATCTCTATATATAGGATGTTTGTGTCAAGCGAAATTAGAAGAGTAACATTTGAGTGATTCCATACCGAAGTGCTGCCGGTGTGAGAACTGATTGTATTTGTGTTCAAATATCAATATAATCAGTGTTAAAGTGAAGATTCAGCTGTTTTATAGTCAAATACTTGTTTTCCGCACCTGTATTTGATAGAATTCCTCTGAACCGACTCGTTTAGGTCGACAACACGATCCTACAATTGGTATCAGAGCCAGTTGAGGAGTTCTGCAGGATTTCAGCTGAAATTGACATCGTTTTCTTACTTCTACACCATCTTTTCTCAGTTCAGAAAAATTTTACGGTCAAAACCTGTCAAATTTCTCACAGATTGTATAAAAGCACAGGATAACAAACCCTTGAAAGTTTCACTGCAATATTCGACGTAAAACTATCAGAAACAAACCTCCGAATGGATTTCGCTTGAACATATCAGTTTTTCTTTAGAGAATTTCGCTTGAAATTCCAAGCGACACCTAGATTTCGCTTCAAATAGAATTCTATTTCGCTTCAGGGCTGTCGCTTCAACTATTTCGATTCAGGGTTGTTGCTTCAACTATTTCGCTTCAGGGTTGTCGCTTCAAAGATTTCGCTTCAGAAATTGTTACTTGACAATTTCGCTTGAACAATTTCGTTTCAAAGAGTTGATAATTTCGCTTCAAGGCCTGACAGAATATTTCGCTTGAAACTATTTGTTTGACTATTTCGATTGAAAAACAAAATTTGATCATTTTGCTTGAATGTAACTAAAACATGGACGAGGATTTCTACAACGCATTCGCTACCCCAACTACTCCAATTTCTCTTGCACAAAATACGATGATGGAAAACGAAACGGGAACAATGCAAAAACCTCCGAAACTCATGAACATCGAGGAGTACAAAAGTTGGGAAGAAAAGTTTGAAAACTGGGTACAGGCAAATTATCTTGATGCATGGGAATGTGTTGAGACAAAATATGTTCGACCGATGAATGATGATGAAGAAGTGGTTCCGATTAAAGATCTGACTGCTGATGCTAGAAAAAAGTACAAAGATGAGAAAATGATGCTGAGTTTATTGCAACAAGCTGTGAAAGAAGATATTTTGGTTCTATTGCAACATAATGGAACTTCATATTCAATTTGGAAAGCTTTACGGTCTAAGTTTCAAGGCAGTGAGGAAATGGTCAAGAACAAGAAGTCTTTACTGAAAAAAGAGTTTGATTTGTTTCGAAGATTGAAAAATGAGGACACTAAGCAAATAATTGAGAGATACTGCAATCTGTTGGCGAATATGAAACGATTGAAGATCATTAAAGACAATGAGGAATTGATTGAAAAATTATCAGATGCGTTACCGTATGAAACATGGGGTACTTATCTCATGATGCTAAGAAACAAGAAAGGTTTTAAAGATTTGACACTGAGCAAGTTTATCGAAAAGATTGAAGCTCAGGAGATGGAGCAGAGAAAGGTTATTCGGATGAAAGATTTCGATGGTGAACAGGATATTGGGTTGTATTACAAAGCAGGGGTGAATGAGAAGTCTACAAATCTATCTCCAAAAATAGAAACTGCTTACAACGCCAAGAATGATTTTGGAAGTTCATCATCAGGATCAAACAGCAAAACAAGTTTCACATCATTTCCGTCTTTTGACCCGAACATTTCAACAACAAAGAATGGCAAGAAATTTCAGTGCAACATTGTACTGAATTTGGAAAATGATGAAGAATATTCAGCAGAAATTGCTAAGAGTCACATGTCTTTATTGGGAATTGTTCTTGAATCTTATGGTAGTTTTGTTGCAGGTCGAATCGGGAATCCAATGCTGACAAAGGAAGATTACGACCAGATCGATGCTGAAGAGATGGAACTGATGGACATAAAATGGTGCTTGGCCAGCGTGTTGAGGAGAGCTGAGAAATTGAAGCAAATCACTGGAAGAGATGATCTTCGTGAGGCTGGTACTTCTACTTTAGGTTTTGACAAATCTAAAGTCACTTGTTTTCGTTGCAGGGAAAAAGGACACTTCAAGAGGGAGTGCAAAAACCGCGAAGCAAGTGGAGCTCAAAATCCGTTTAACAACAACAATGATTACTATCGAAAGGCCATCTACCATCAAGTTGCTCAGCAACCATCTCAACAACGTCAACATCAAGCACAAACTGCACATGGAAGGGATGTGATTGAAGATTCTGAAAAGAGAGCGTGTGCAGTGAATCAAGATTCTTTAAAGAGAGTTAATGGTAGTGCTTTGATAATAGATCAAGACGACGAAAAGTTACCTGAAGGATTTAGTTGGGAAAATTTCACATGGGATGATTATGTTCCTAATCAAGATACAACTCACAAAGTTTTTGTAGCCCGAGTTGAAGAAGACAGTGATGATGATACTGAGTATTGGGCGAGAAAATTTGATGCTGATATGAAACTGCTTGCTGAAAGTGATAGTGATGATGATAAAGTTAAAAAGAAAAAGAAAAAGATCAAAACACCAGTCAGCAGTGATGATGAGGAGGTTTCCGTGAAGAAGAAAAAGGTCAAGACACCAGTAAGTAGTGATGACGAAGAAATTCCAGTAATCAAAAGGAAAGTAAAAGTTGAAGTTGCAAAATTCAAAGTTGATGAAGAAGTTGATGCAAAGAAGATTCCAGTGAAGTGTGAAAACTGTGAAGTTGTGAAGAAGCAAAACAGTACACTGATCTATAATTTGAATAGTTTGAAGGAATCTTACGATGTACTGAACAAAGCGATGAATCAGTATAATCAGACAAGTGAAGAACAAGCTACAGCAATGAAGACACTTCAGGGTGCTTTTATGACAAAACAAAAAGTGGTGAACAACTACATCGAGAAGTGTGCTGTGCTTGAGCAGAAACTTGAAACTCAGAGAATTGAGACTGAAAGAGTAAATCGTTTGTTGAAAAGTTACTCATGTACTTCTTATGTCATTGACAGGATTTATCCAACTGTTGAAGGCATGAAGGCATTTGAAGAAGATGAAGTAACTGAAGAAAAGAAGGATGATGGAAAAGAGACTGAAGAAAAGACTCCAGAAAAGAAGAACAAGAAGAAGAATGATACAAAGAAAAAGATTGACAAGAAGGTTTCTGGTAAGAAACAAGAAGTCAGTTATAACAAATGTCCACCCCCGCTAGAAAATGGATATTTGCCCAGGAATCCAAATCAGGAAAGAGTTGAAAAAGCAACAAATTTACAGTGGGAGTCGGAGTCGTCAGTCAATTTGCCAGAAAATATTGATGTCGTGTTTACATCATCTGACACTGATCATTAGTCCGAGTTAATTAAGAAAGTCGTCGATCAGGTGTTGGATAAAGATGAAACTGAGGAGTCAAAGTCAGAGTCAGAGTCAAAGTCTGGTTCTGAAAGTTCGAGTTTGACGGTCAACAGTCAAAATTCTTCAGTTAAAAGGGTTTACAACAAAGAATTCCTGTTATCAAAATCTAATTTGAGTGACGAAACATTCAAAATTGCATATACATTGAATGATTCCGACAAATTATATTCTGATGAGGAATTTCCACTAAGAGGTGTAAAAACTAAGATGATCAAAAAGATTTTCAAACTAACAGAAATCAATATTTCTGAATTAAAAGATGTAAACCTTATTGATAAACCTAAAAAATACACCTCAAGAGTACAACAAAGATTAAACAAGAAAAAAGGTTACAGTTCTGGTTCTGGATTTCATAAGAAACCAAACCCTAACCGTAATTTCAAAAAGAAAGGTCTTGGTTTTACTCCAACAGAAAAACAGAAAAATGAAACATATGTTCGTGATTTTAAAGCAAAGATGACATTTGTTTCAGGTACATCAAGAGATGAGGAAGAAAAGAAAAGGTTTTGGAGGCAGTCAAATAGTGAGTTTCTTGCAACGAAGCAAGAAGAGATGAAGTTTGCTGGACAAAGGAAAGATACGAGAACCTGTTTCCAATGCAACACTGTTGGACATATTGCCAGAGATTTTTCTAAGGCAATATCATCAAAACATGGAGTTTTTCGTAAACAAAAAGAAAAAGTGGTTAAGTTTGAACCGCCAATTGACCGAACCAAATTATTCAAAAATTCTATTTTTGAAATTGGTGAAAGTTCAAACAGATTTTACAAGAAGAGAGGAAATCTTGACAACCAGAAATGGGTTGTTAAGAAGTCTAGTGGTAGCTCTAGCGATGATTCTGATAGGTTGAAATCAGAGGAGCTATCTTCTGGCGATGAATCTGATTCCATAAAATCAGAAGAGCCACAGGTTGAGTTAAAATTGAAAACTTCAGTTCCTCCAATGGATGATGTTCATTTTCCATCATTGAAGGATGAAAATTTTAAGAAGAAAATTGGTAAAGTTGAAATATCAAACCAATTTTATGATGATAACAAGGTTTTTGATGTTGAAAAAGCCTTTAATCCCACTGTGAAACACATTTTTGGTAAAATGATTGATCGAAAAGTCAAAGGGGTTAAAGAATTTTATGAGAAGAAGATGCAGAAGGAGAAAATTGAACCATCCCTAGTTCGTGACTGGGATGGCTCATACTACGAACAGTAAGTCTGTGGACTTGCCGGAGATCCCAAGTTGGTAATCGTGGATCAGGAATTGGCATCATTCTGTGTATTTGATTGTGTTTTTCGTACAAGTGGTAAATCAGGGACATTAAGTTGTATCTGATTTTCTACAAGAGGTTAAAAAACAATGTGATGAACCAAATCCCTAACTTTACATGTGGTAAAAACAAACTTATTTTCCGGAAAAATCATTTTGATTAAAACAAACTTAAGTGTTTTGAAATCTTAATGAGAAAATGGTTTGTTGTGAGGGGGAGTTCTGATTGTTTATGCCAAGTGGATGGCGATTTGAAGTGATTTGATATCAGTTGTCATTTTATTGTACAGTTTATTTTCAAATTTTCTAAAATGTGTTTGCATTTTAGGGGGAGTAGAAATTTCAGAAAATCCAAAAACATTAGAAAATTTGAAAAAGACAAAAACATGATAAAATGAAAAATGAGTTTTTGTGTCTATAAGAGGAAATGATAGTACATCAGTGGACGATCACAACATGCTAAAGAAATGTAAAGTAAAAATGTGATAAACAATCTTACTGTGGATATGTCAGTAGGTTTTTGCACATTTAGTAAATTGTGACGAGATATAAACATAAAATTTACTTGCGTCTACGTGGGGAACACCTCCAGGATATATAGGTAACCCCTGAAATCTTGTTTGAAGGGTCCCGTATTCTGAGATACTAGGTCTTTATGCTTAGTGATATCTGGGGTATTATCCCGGGACTTCTGATTTTGCGGAAGCAATGGCCTAGTCCCCGGAGAATACTTTCTGCTTGCTTGAAATATAGCTTCGCCCTCAGCTAAAAAATGATGAAACATTGAAAAATGCTAATCATGGCTGTTGTAATATAAAAGATCCTCTAAAGGGGACACACCTAAAAGTCAACTAGGCTCTCTGCTGAACGGAAGTTCTGACCTGAGCTATCACGGTTGCATAATTTATTCCCCTTACAGATATCATCTAGGTATACTCACCTGTAAGACTGAATACTGGGGTCTGGATACGGGAGTATATACTGAGGTGGGACACATGTAGATGTTTAAGTCCTAAAACACTAATTCGTATCTCGAAGCAGTTGAACTTTGTGTGAAAATTTAAGTGGACAAATATACTGACAATCTAGGTGAATTGTTTAGAACTTAATATGAAATGAAGCTTAACGGTGTTGATGACTTGTCTCAAAAACTGATATGATCCTCTTACACGAACTCACAAAAATATTGTTTGTAAATATTTCTTTACTGCATTTCATTTCTATTATTTCAAAAATCCAAAAAGATTTTCGGTGTGTTTTAGCATAAATTTTGAAAAATACAAAAAGATTTTTGACAACTGATATTGAAAAGCTGATTTTCAAAGTTCCGAGTGCTAAACATGATGAGTATGATTTGAGGGGGAGTTTGTGTTCAAAACTGATTATTTTTGTCAAAACTTTAAATGATTCATCAGATTGAAAGATCATTTTGATTAGGTTTTTAGAGAAGAGTCTGAGTTAGTGAAAGTTTATATGTTTGAAATGTATAAATTGTAAAATTTATTGTGAGGTAGAGTTTATGCAGGTTAAAGTTTGAAAAGTGATGATTCTGAAAAGCCAAAATTGTGAAAGTCAGACAACGATCCTGAAGCAAATGATGTTGAAGAACTGAAGGAATGCCAGCACATTGCAAGGGGGAGTCTGTTGATGCTGATAGAAGAGTAAAGCCCGGAGACTGATCAAGAATGAAGATGTGAAGATAGTATTGTTGTGACTCGATAGTCGACTCGTCAACATCTGAGGGGGAGTCTGTTGGTGCACTACATCTGTCGACTTCGTCTTGTATCGAGTCTTTGACTAGTTAGAATAGATAAGGGCACGTAGAACGAGAGAATGAGAGAGAGTTAGAAAGATTTCGCTTGAAGGAATATGAATGTTAAGGATTTCGCTTGAAGCAGCTCAAGCGAAATCAACATGTTAAGATTTCGCTTGAGTCTTGCTGAAGCGAAATCTCAATCTCTATATATAGGATGTTTGTGTCAAGCGAAATTAGAAGAGTAACATTTGAGTGATTCCATACCGAAGTGCTGCCGGTGTGAGAACTGATTGTATTTGTGTTCAAATATCAATATAATCAGTGTTAAAGTGAAGATTCAGCTGTTTTATAGTCAAATACTTGTTTTCCGCACCTGTATTTGATAGAATTCCTCTGAACCGACTCGTTTAGGTCGACAACACGATCCTACAAATTTTACACCATTGTGAACCTTACGCCTTTTTTATTTTCTGATCGAGGTTCTCGGCGTTGAAAAATCTTCATAAACTAAATCACACGTGTATATGTTGATATTTAAGAGGCATACAGTCAAGAAAATCAAGGGCAATGGTGATATATATGCGGATTAGACACAAAAAAAACACTCAACAAATGGCTACAATTTAAGGAATGTGTTTAGTGACGGCATCAGATTCCTAATTGATTGAGAAAGGTCTGGTGGCAAGAAAAGTTGCTTCTAGGAGGTTGTCAAGTGTTTTCGCTCGACGATTCCATTCATGGGTGGTTGGTTTGGCCCTTGTTCCTATAACTCGAATCCTAGCCCGTTATATCCCATTTTAAATTTACACCATTGTGAACCTTACGCCTTTTTTACTCTCTCTGATCGAGGTTCTCGGCATTGAAAAATCTTCGTAAACTAAATCACACGTGTATATGTTGACATTTAAGAGATATACAGTCAAGAAAATCAAGGACAACGGTGATATATATGCGGATTAGACACCAAGAAAAAACACTCAACAAATGGCTACAATTTAAGTAATGTGTTTAGTGACGGAATCAGATTCCTAATTGATTGAGAAAGGTCTGGTGGGAAGAAAAGCTGCTTCTAGGGGGTTGTCAAGTGTTTTCTCTCGACGATTCCATTCTTGTGTGGTTGGTTTGGCCCTTGTTCCTATAAGTCGAATCCTAGCCGTGTATATCCCATTTTAATCTTACACCATTGTGAACCTTACGCCTTTTTTACTCTCTGATAGAGGTTCTCGGCATTGAAAAATTTTCATAAACTAAATCACACGTGTATATGTTGACATTTAAGAGATATACAGTCAAGAAAATCAAGGGAAATGGTGATATATATATGCGGATTAGACACCAAAAAAAAAACACTCAACAAATGGCTACAATTTAAGGAATGTGTTTAGTGACGGCATCAGATTCCAAATTGATGGAGAAAGGTCTGGTGGCAAGAAAAGCTGCTTCTAGGAGGTTGTCAAGTGTTTTCGCGCGATGATTCCATTCTTGGGTTGTTGGTTTGGCCCTTGTTCCTGTAACTCGAATCCTAGCCCGGTATATCCCATTTTAATCTTACACCATTGTGAACCTTACGCCTTTTTTACACTCTGATCGAGGTTCTCGGCATTGAAAAATCTTCGTAAACAAAATCACACGTGTATATGTTGATATTTAAGAGATATACAGTCAAGTAAATCAAGGGCAATGGTGATATATATGCGGATTAGACACAAAAAAAAACACTCAACAAATGGCCACAATTTAAGGAATGTGTTTAGTGACGACATCAGATTCCTAATTGATGGAGAAAGGTTAGGTGGCAAGAAAAACTGCTTCTAGGAGTTTGTCAAGTGATTTCGCTCGATGAATCCATTCTTGGGTGGTTGGTTTGGCCCTTGTTCCTGTAACTCGAATCCTAGCCCGGTATATCCCATTTTAATTTTACACCATTGTGAACCATACGCCTTTTTTACTCTCTGATCGAGGTTCTTGGCTTTGAAAAATCGTCGTAAACTAAATCAAACTTGTATATGTTGACATTTAAGAGATATACAGTCAAGAAAATCAAGGGAAATGGTGATATATATGCGGATTAGACACCAAAAAAAAAACACGCAACAAATGGCTACAATTTAAGGAATGTGTTTAGTGACGGCATCAGATTCCTAATTGATTGAGAAAGGTCTGGTGGCAAGAAAAGTTGCTTCTAGGAGGTTGTCAAGTGTTTTCGCTCGACGATTCCATTCATGGGTGGTTGGTTTGGCCCTTGTTCCTATAACTCGAATCCTAGCCCGTTATATCCCATTTTAAATTTACACCATTGTGAACCTTACGCCTTTTTTACACTCTCTGATCGAGGTTCTCGGCATTGAAAAATCTTCGTAAACTAAATCACACGTGTATATGTTGACATTTAAGAGATATACAGTCAAGAAAATCAAGGGCAATGGTGATATATATGCGGATTAGACACCAAAAAAAACACTCAACAAATGGCTACAATTTAAGGAATGTGTTTAGTGACGGAATCAGGTTCCTAATTGATGGAGAAAGGTCTGGTGGGAAGAAAAGCTGCTTCTAGGGGGTTGTCAAGTGTTTTCTCTCGACGATTCCATTCTTGTGTGGTTGGTTTGGCCCTTGTTCCTATAACTCGAATCCTAGCCGGGTATATCCCATTTTAATCTTACACCATTGTGAACCTTACGCCTTTTTTAGTCTCTGATAGAGGTTCTCGGCATTGAAAAATCTTCGTAAACTAAATCACACGTGTATATGTTGATATTTAAGAGATATACAGTAAAGAAAATCAAGGGCAATGGTGATATATATGCGGATTAGACACCAAAAAAAACACTCAACAAATGGCTACTAATTAAGGAATGTGTTTAGTGATGGCATCAGATTCCAAATTGATGGAGAAAGGTCTGGTGGCAAGAAAAGCTGCTTCTAGGAGGTTGTCAAGTGTTTTCGCGCGATGATTCTATTTTTGGGTTGTTGGTTTGGCCCTTGTTCCTGTAACTCGAATCCTAGCCCGGTATATCCCATTTTAATCTTACACCATTGTGAACCTTACGCCTTTTTTACTCTCTCTGATCGAGGTTCTTGGCATTGAAAAATCTTCGTAAACAAAATCACACGTGTATATGATGATATTTAAGAGATATACAGTCAAGTAAATCTAGGGCAATGGTGATATATATGCGGATTAGACACAAAAAAAAAACACTCAACAAATGGCCACAATTTAAGGAATGTGTTTAGTGACGACATCAGATTCCTAATTGATGGAGAAAGGTCAGGTGGCAAGAAAAACTACTTCTAGGAGTTTGTCAAGTGATTTCGCTCGATGATTCCATTCTTGGGTGGTTGGTTTGGCCCTTTTCTTGTAACTCGAATCCTAGCCCGGTATATCCCATTTTAATTTTCCACCATTGTGAACCTTACGCCTTTTTTACTCTCTGATCGAGGTTCTCGGCATTGAAAAATCTTTGTAAACTAAATCACACGTGTATATGTTCACATTTAAGAGATATACAGTCAAGAAAATCAGGGGCACGGTGATATATATGCGGATTACACACCAAAAAAAACACTCAACAAATGGCTACAATTTAAGGAATGTGTTTAGTGACGGCATCAGATTCCTAATTGATGGAGAAAGGTCTGGTGGCAAGAAAAGCTGCTTCTAGGAGGTTGTCAAGTGTTTTCGCTCGATGATTCCATTCTTGGGTGGTTGGTTTGGCCCTTGTCCCTGTAACTCGAATCCTAGCCTAGTATAAATCCCATTTTAAATTTACACCATTGTGAACCTTTCGCCTTTTTTACTCTCTGATCGAGGTTCTCGGAATTGAAAATTCTTCGTAAACTAAATAACACGTGTATATGTTGATATTTAAGAGATATACAGTCAAGAAAATCAAGGGCAATGGTGATATATATGCGGATTAGACACAAAAAAAAAACACTCAACAAATGGCTACAATTTAAGGAATGTGTTTAGTGACGGCATTAGATTCCTAATTGATGGAGAAAGGTCTGGTGGCAGGAAAAGCTGCTTCTAGGAGGTTGTCAAGTGTTTTCGCTCGATGATTCCATTCTTGGGTGGTTGGTTTGGCCCTTGTTCCTGTAACTCGAATCCTAGCCCGGTATATCCCATTTTAAATTTACACCATTGTGAACCTTACGCCTTTTTTACTCTCTGATAGAGGTTCTCGGCATTGAAAAATCTTCGTAAACTAAATCACACGTGTATATGTTGATATTTAAGAGATATACAGTCAAGAAAATCAAGGGCAATGGTGATATATATGCGGATTACACACAAAAAAAAAACACTCAACAAATGGCTACAATTTAAGGAATGTGTTTAGTGACGGCATCAGATTCCTAATTGATGGAGAAAGGTCTGGTGGCAAGAAAAGCTGCTTCTAGGAGGTTGTCAAGTGTTTTCGCTCGATGATTCCATTCTTAGGTGGTTGGTTTGGCCCTTGTCCCTGTAACTCGAATCCTAGCCTAGTATAAATCCCATTTTAAATTTACACCATTGTGAACCTTTCGCCTTTTTTACTATCTGATCGAGGTTCTCGGAATTGAAAAATCTTCGTAAACTAAATAACACGTGTATATGTTGATATTTAAGAGATATACAGTCAAGAAAATCAAGGGCAATGGTGATATATATGCGGATTAGACACAAAAAAAAACACTCAACAAATGGCTACAATTTAAGGAATGTGTTTAGTGACGGCATTAGATTCCTAATTGATGGAGAAAGGTCTGGTGGCAGGAAAAGCTGCTTCTAGGAGGTTGTCAAGTGTTTTCGCTCGATGATTCCATTCTTGGGTGGTTGGTTTGGCCCTTGTTCCTGTAACTCAAATCCTAGCCCGGGATATCCCATTTTAATCTTACACCATTGTGAACCTTACGCCTTTTTTACACTCTGATCGAGGTTCTCGGCATTGAAAAATCTTCGTAAACTAAATCACACGTGTATATGTTGACATTTAAGAGATATACAGTCAAAAAAATCAAGGGCAATGGTGATATATATGCGGATTAGACACAAAAAAAAAACACTCAACAAATGGCCACAATTTAAGGAATGTGTTTAGTGACGACATCAGATTCCTAATTGATGGAGAAAGGTTAGGTGGCAAGAAAAACTGCTTCTAGGAGTTTGTCAAGTGATTTCGCTCGATGAATCCATTCTTGGGTGGTTGGTTTGGCCCTTGTTCCTGTAACTCGAATCCTAGCCCGGTATATCCCATTTTAATTTTACACCATTGTGAACCTTACGTCTTTTTTACTCTCTGATCGAGGTTCTCGGCTTTGAAAAATCGTCGTAAACTAAATCAAACTTGTATATGTTGACATTTAAGAGATATACAGTCAAGAAAATCAAGGGAAATGGTGATATATATGCGGATTAGACACCAAAAAAAAACACTCAACAAATGGCTACAATTTAAGGAATGTGTTTAGTGACGGCATCAGATTCCTAATTGATGGAGAAAGGTCTGGCGGCAGGAAAAGCTATTTCTAGGAGGTTGTCAAGTGTTTTCGCTCGACGGTTCCATTCTTGGGTGGTTGGTTTGGCCCTTGTTCCTGTAACTCGAATCCTAGCCCGTTATATCTCATTTTAAATTTACACCATTGTGAACCTTACGCCTTTTTTACTCTCTCTGATCGAGGTTCTCGGCATTGAAAAATCTTGGTAAACTAAATCACACGTGTATATGTTGACATTTAAGATATATACAGTCAAGAAAATCAAGGGCAATGGTGATATATATGCGGATTAGACACCAAAAAAAACACTCAACAAATGGCTACAATTTAAGGAATGTGTTTAGTGACGGAATCAGGTTCCTAATTGATGGAGAAAGGTCTGGTGGGAAGAAAAGCTGCTTCTAGGGGGTTGTCAAGTGTTTTCTCTCGACGATTCCATTCTTGTGTGGTTGGTTTGGCCCTTGTTCCTATAACTCGAATCCTAGCCGGGTATATCCCATTTTAATCTTACACCATTGTGAACCTTACGCCTTTTTTAGTCTCTGATAGAGGTTCTCGGCATTGAAAAATCTTCGTAAACTAAATCACACGTGTATATGTTGATATTTAAGAGATATACAGTAAAGAAAATCAAGGGCAATGGTGATATATATGCGGATTAGACACCAAAAAAAAACACTCAACAAATGGCTACAAATTAAGGAATGTGTTTAGTGATGGCATCAGATTCCAAATTGATGGAGAAAGGTCTGGTGGCAAGAAAAGCTGCTTCTAGGAGGTTGTCAAGTGTTTTCGCGCGATGATTCTATTTTTGGGTTGTTGGTTTGGCCCTTGTTCCTGTAACTCGAATCCTAGCCCGGTATATCCCATTTTAATCTTACACCATTGTGAACCTTACGCCTTTTTTACTCTCTCTGATCGAGGTTCTCGGCATTGAAAAATCTTCGTAAACAAAATCACACGTGTATATGATGATATTTAAGAGATATACAGTCAAGTAAATCAAGGGCAATGGTGATATATATGCGGATTAGACACAAAAAAAAAACACTCAACAAATGGCCACAATTTATGGAATGTGTTTAGTGACGACATCAGATTCCTAATTGATGGAGAAAGGTCAGGTGGCAAAAAAACTACTTCTAGGAGTTTGTCAAGTGATTTCGCTCGATGATTCCATTCTTGGGTGGTTGGTTTGGCCCTTGTTCCTGTAACTCGAATCCTAGCCCGTTATATCCCATTTTAATTTTCCACCATTGTGAACCTTACGCCTTTTTTACTCTCTGATCGAGGTTCTCGGCATTGAAAAATCTTTGTAAACTAAATCACACGTGTATATGTTCACATTTAAGAGATATACAGTCAAGAAAATCAGGGGCACGGTGATATATATGCGGATTACACACCAAAAAAAACACTCAACAAATGGCTACAATTTAAGGAATGTGTTTAGTGACGGCATCAGATTCCTAATTGATGGAGAAAGGTCTGGTGGCAAGAAAAGCTGCTTCTAGGAGGTTGTCAAGTGTTTTCGCTCGATGATTCCATTCTTGGGTGGTTGGTTTGGCCCTTGTCCCTGTAACTCGAATCCTAGCCTAGTATAAATCCCATTTTAAATTTACACCATTGTGAACCTTTCGCCTTTTTTACTCTCTGATCGAGGTTCTCGGAATTGAAAAATCTTCGTAAACTAAATAACACGTGTATATGTTGATATTTAAGAGATATACAGTCAAGAAAATCAAGGGCAATGGTGATATATATGCGGATTAGACACAAAAAAAAACACTCAACAAATGGCTACAATTTAAGGAATGTGTTTAGTGACGGCATTAGATTCCTAATTGATGGAGAAAGGTCTGGTGGCAGGAAAAGCTGCTTCTAGGAGGTTGTCAAGTGTTTTCGCTCGATGATTCCATTCTTGGGTGGTTGGTTTGGCCCTTGTTCCTGTAACTCGAATCCTAGCCCGGTATATCCCATTTTAAATTTACACCATTGTGAACCTTACGCCTTTTTTACTCTCTGATAGAGGTTCTCGGCATTGAAAAATCTTCGTAAACTAAATCACACGTGTATATGTTGATATTTAAGAGATATACAGTCAAGAAAATCAAGGGCAATGGTGATATATATGCGGATTAGACACCAAAAAAAACACTCAACAAATGGCTTCAATTTAAGGAATGTGTTTAGTGATGGCATCAGATTCCAAATTGATGGAGAAAGGTCTGGTGGCAAGAAAAGCTGCTTCTAGGAGGTTGTCAAGTGTTTTCGCGCGATGATTCCATTCTTGGGTTGTTGGTTTGGCCCTTGTTCCTGTAACTCGAATCCTAGCCCGGTATATCCCATTTTAATCTTACACCATTGTGAACCTTACGCCTTTTTTACACTCTGATCGAAGTTCTCGGCATTGAAAAATCTTCGTAAACTAAATCACACGTGTATATGTTGACATTTAAGAGATATACAGTCAAAAAATCAAGGGCAATGGTGATATATATGCGGATTAGACACAAAAAAAAACACTTAACAAATGGCCACAATTTAAGGAATGTGTTTAGTGACGACATCAGATTCCTAATTGATGGAGAAAGGTCAGGTGGCAAGAAAAACTACTTCTAGGAGTTTGTCAAGTGATTTCGCTCGATGATTCCATTCTTGGGTGGTTGGTTTGGCCCTTGTTCCTGTAACTCGAATCGTAGCCCGGTATATCCCATTTTAATTTTCCACCATTGTGAACCTTACGCCTTTTTTACTCTCTGATCGAGGTTCTCGGTATTGAAAAATCTTCGTTAACTAAATCACACGTGTATATGTTGACATTTAAGAGATATACAGTCAAGAAAATCAGGGGCAACGGTGATATATATGCGGATTACACACAAAAAAAAACACTCAACAAATGGCTACAATTTAAGGAATGTGTTTAGTGATGGCATCAGATTCCTAATTGATGGAGAAAGGTCTGGTGGCAAGAAAAGCTGCTTCTAGGAGGTTGTCAAGTGTTTTCGCTTGATGATTCCATTCTTAGGTGGTTGGTTTGGCCCTTGTCCCTGTAACTCGAATCCTAGCCTAGTATAAATCCCATTTTAAATTTACACCATTGTGAACCTTTCGCCTTTTTTACTCTCTGATCGAGGTTCTCGGAATTGAAAAATCTTCGTAAACTAAATCGCACGTGTATATGTTGATATTTAAGAGATATACAGTCAAGAAAATCAAGGGCAATGGTGATATATATGCGGATTAGACACAAAAAAAAACACTCAACAAATGGCTACAATTTAAGGAATGTGTTTAGTGACGGCATTAGATTCCTAATTGATGGAGAAAGGTCTGGTGGGAAGAAAAGCTGCTTCTAGGAGGTTGTCAAGTGTTTTCGCGCGATGATTCCATTCTTGGGTTGTTGGTTTGGCCCTTGTTCCTGTAACTCGAATCCTAGACCGGTATATCCCATTTTAATCTTACACCATTGTGAACCTTACGCCTTTTTTACACTCTGATCGAGGTTCTCGGCATTGAAAAATCTTCGTAAACAAAATCACACGTGTATATGTTGATATTTAAGAGATATACAGTCAAGTAAATCAAGGGCAATGGTGATATATATGCGGATTAGACACAAAAAAAAAACACTCAACAAATGGCCACAATTTAAGGAATGTGTTTAGTAACGACATCAGATTCCTAATTGATGGAGAAAGGTTAGGTGGCAAGAAAAACTGCTTCTAGGAGTTTGTCAAGTGATTTCGCTCGATGAATCCATTCTTGGGTGGTTGGTTTGGCCCTTGTTCCTGTAACTCGAATCCTAGCCCGGTATATCCCATTTTAATTTTACACCATTGTGAACCTTACGCCTTTTTTACTCTCTTATCGAGGTTCTCGGCTTTGAAAAATCGTCGTAAACTAAATCAAACTTGTATATGTTGACATTTAAGAGATATACAGTCAAGAAAATCAAGGGAAATGGTGATATATATGCGGATTAGACACCAAAAAAAAACACTCAACAAATGGCTACAATTTAAGGAATGTGTTTAGTGACGGCATCAGATTCCTAATTGATGGAGAAAGGTCTGGAGGCAGGAAAAGCTGCTTCTAGGAGGTTGTCAAGTGTTTTCGCTCGACGATTCCATTCTTGGGTGGTTGGTTTGGCCCTTGTTCCTGTAACTCGAATCCTAGCCCGTTATATCTCATTTTAAATTTACACCATTGTGAACCTTACGCCTTTTTTACTCCCTCTGATCGAGGTTCTCGGCATTGAAAAATCTTCGTAAACTAAATCACACGTGTATATGTTGACATTTAAGAGATATACAGTCAAGAAAATCAAGGGCAATGGTGATATATATGCGGATTAGACACCAAAAAAAAACACTCAACAAATGGCTACAATTTAAGGAATGTGTTTAGTGACGGAATCAGGTTCCTAATTGATGGAGAAAGGTCTGGTGGGAAGAAAAGCTGCTTCTAGGGGGTTGTCAAGTGTTTTCTCTCGACGATTCCATTCTTGTGTGGTTGGTTTGGCCCTTGTTCCTATAACTCGAATCCTAGGGGGTTGTCAAGTGAACCTTACGCCTTTTTTAGTCTCTGATAGAGGTTCTCGGCATTGAAAAATCTTCGTAAACTAAATCACACGTGTATATGTTGATATTTAAGAGATATACAGTAAAGAAAATCAAGGGCAATGGTGATATATATGCGGATTAGACACCAAAAAAAACACTCAACAAATGGCTACAAATTAAGGAAAGTGTTTAGTGATGGCATCAGATTCCAAATTGATGGAGAAAGGTCTGGTGGCAAGAAAATCTGCTTCTAGGAGGTTGTCAAGTGTTTTCACGCGATGATTCTATTTTTGGGTTGTTGGTTTGGCCCTTGTTCCTGTAACTCGAATCCTAGCCCGGTATATCCCATTTTAATCTTACACCATTGTGAACCTTACGCCTTTTTTACTCTCTCTGATCGAGGTTCTCGGCATTGAAAAATCTTCGTAAACAAAATCACACGTGTATATGATGATATTTAAGAGACATACAGTCAAGTAAATCAAGGGCAATGGTGATATATATGCGGATTAGACACAAAAAAAAACACTCAACAAATGGCCACAATTTAAGGAATGTGTTTAGTGACGACATCAGATTCCTAATTGATGGAGAAAGGTCAGGTGGCAAGAAAAACTACTTCTAGGAGTTTGTCAAGTGATTTCGCTCGATGATTCCATTCTTGGGTGGTTGGTTTGGCCCTTGTTCCTGTAACTCGAATCCTAGCCCGGTATATCCCATTTTAATTTTCCACCATTGTGAACCTTACGCCTTTTTTACTCTCTGATCGAGGTTCTCGGCATTGAAAAATCTTTGTAAACTAAATCACACGTGTATATGTTCACATTTAAGAGATATACAGTCAAGAAAATCAGGGGCACGGTGATATATATGCGGATTACACACCAAAAAAAAACACTTAACAAATGGCTACAATTTAAGGAATGTGTTTAGTGACGGCATCAGATTCCTAATTGATGGAGAAAGGTCTGGTGGCAAGAAAAGCTGCTTCTAGGAGGTTGTCAAGTGTTTTCGGTCGATGATTCCATTCTTGGGTGGTTGGTTTGGCCCTTGTCCCTGTAACTCGAATCCTAGCGTAGTATAAATCCCATTTTAAATTTACACCATTGTGAACCTTTCGCCTTTTTTACTCTCTGATCGAGGTTCTCGGAATTGAAAAATCTTCGTAAACTAAATAACACGTGTATATGTTGATATTTAAGAGATATACAGTCAAGAAAATCAAGGGCAATGGTGATATATATGCGGATTAGACACAAAAAAAAACACTCAACAAATTGCTACAATTTAAGGAATGTGTTTAGTGACGGCATTAGATTCTTAATTGATGGAGAAAGGTCTGGTGGCAGGAAAAGCTGCTTCTAGGATGTTGTCAAGTGTTTTCGCTCGATGATTCCATTCTTGGGTGGTTGGTTTGGCCCTTGTTCCTGTAACTCGAATCCTAGCCCGGTATATCCCATTTTAAATTTACACCATTGTGAACCTTACGCCTTTTTTACTCTCTGATAGAGGTTCTCGGCATTGAAAAATCTTCGTAAACTAAATCACACGTGTATATGTTGATATTTAAGAGATATACAGTCAAGAAAATCAAGGGCAATGGTGATATATATGCGGATTAGACACCAAAAAAAACACTCAACAAATGGCTTCAATTTAAGGAATGTGTTTAGTGATGGCATCAGATTCCAAATTGATGGAGAAAGGTCTGGTGGCAAGAAAAGCTGCTTCTAGGAGGTTGTCAAGTGTTTTCGCGCGATGATTCCATTCTTGGGTTGTTGGTTTGGCCCTTGTTCCTGTAACACGAATCCTAGCACGGTATATCCCATTTTAATCTTACACCATTGTGAACCTTACGCCTTTTTTAAACTCTGATCGAGGTTCTCGGCATTGAAAAATCTTCGTAAACTAAATCACACGTGTATATGTTGACATTTAAGAGATATACAGTCAAAAAAATCAAGGGCAATGGTGATATATATGCGGATTAGACACAAAAAAAAACACTCAACAAATGGCCACAATTTAAGGAATGTGTTTAGTGACGACATCAGATTCCTAATTGATGGAGAAAGGTCAGGTGGCAAGAAAAACTACTTCTAGGAGTTTGTCAAGTGATTTCGCTCGATGATTCCATTCTTGGGTGGTTGGTTTGGCCCTTGTTCCTGTAACTCGAATCGTAGCCCGGTATATCCCATTTTAATTTTCCACCATTGTGAACCTTACGCCTTTTTTACTCTCTGATCGAGGTTCTCGGTATTGAAAAATCTTCGTTAACTAAATCACACGTGTATATGTTGACATTTAAGAGATATACAGTCAAGAAAATCAGAGGCAACGGTGATATATATGCGGATTACACACAAAAAAAAAACACTCAACAAATGGCTACAATTTAAGGAATGTGTTTAGTGACGGCATCAGATTCCTAATTGATGGAGAAACGTCTGGTGGCAAGAAAAGCTGCTTCTAGGAGGTTGTCAAGTGTTTTCGCTCGATGATTCCATTCTTGGGTGGTTGGTTTGGCCCTTGTCCCTGTAACTCGAATCCTAGCCTAGTATAAATCCCATTTTAAATTTACACCATTGTGAACCTTTCGCCTTTTTTACTCTCTGATCGAGGTTCTCGGAATTGAAAAATCTTCGTAAACTAAATAACACGTGTATATGTTGATATTTAAGAGATATGCAGTCAAGAAAATCAAGGGCAATGGTGATATATATGCGGATTAGACACAAAAAAAAACACTCAACAAATGACTACAATTTAAGGAATGTGTTTAGTGACGGCATTAGATTCCTAATTGATGGAGAAAGGTCTGGTGGCAGGAAAAGCTGCTTCTAGGAGGTTGTCAAGTGTTTTCGCTCGATGATTCCATTCTTGGGTGGTTGGTTTGGCCCTTGTTCCTGTAACTCGAATCCTAGCCCGGTATATCCCATTTTAAATTTACACCATTGTGAACCTTACGCCTTTTTTACTCTCTAATAGAGGTTCTCGGCATTGAAAAATCTTCGTAAACTAAATCACACGTGTATATGTTGATATTTAAGAGATATACAGTCAAGAAAATCAAGGGCAATGGTGATATATATGCGGATTAGACACCAAAAAAAACACTCAACAAATGGCTACAATTTAAGGAATGTGTTTAGTGACGGAATCAGGTTCCTAATTGATGGAGAAAGGTCTGGTGGGAAGAAAACCTGCTTCTAGGGGGTTGTCAAGTGTTTTCTCTCGACGATTCCATTCTTGTGTGGTTGGTTTGGCCCTTGTTCCTATAACTCGAATCCTAGCCGGGTATATCCCATTTTAATCTTACACCATTGTGAACCTTACGCCGTTTTTAGTCTCTGATAGAGGTTCTCGGCATTGAAAAATCTTCGTAAACTAAATCACACGTGTATATGTTGATATTTAAGAGATATACAGTAAAGAAAATCAAGGGCAATGGTGATATATATGCGGATTAGACACCAAAAAAAACACTCAACAAATGGCTACAAATTAAGGAATGTGTTTAGTGATGGCATCAGATTCCAAATTGATGGAGAAAGGTCTGGTGGCAAGAAAAGCTGCTTCTAGGAGGTTGTCAAGTGTTTTCGCGCGATGATTCTATTTTTGGGTTGTTGGTTTGGCCCTTGTTCCTGTAACTCGAATCCTAGCCCGGTATATCCCATTTTAATGTTACACCATTGTGAACCTTACGCCTTTTTTACTCTCTCTGATCGAGGTTCTCGGCATTGAAAAATCTTCGTAAACAAAATCACACGTGTATATGATTATATTTAAGAGATATACAGTCAAGTATATCAAGGGCAATGGTGATATATATGCGGATTAGACAAAAAAAAAACACTCAACAAATGGCCACAATTTAAGGAATGTGTTTAGTGACGACATCAGATTCCTAATTGATGGAGAAAGGTCAGGTGGCAAGAAAAACTACTTCTAGGAGTTTGTCAAGTGATTTCGCTCGATGATTCCATTCTTGGGTGGTTGGTTTGGCCCTTGTTCCTGTAACTCGAATCCTAGCCCGGTATATCCCATTTTAATTTTCCACCATTGTGAACCTTACGCCTTTTTTACTCTCTGATCGAGGTTCTCGGCATTGAAAAATCTTTGTAAACTAAATCACACGTGTATATGTTCACATTTAAGAGATATACAGTCAAGAAAATCAGGGGCACGGTGATATATATGCGGATTACACACCAAAAAAAACACTCAACAAATGGCTACAATTTAAGGAATGTGTTTAGTGACGGCATCAGATTCCTAATTGATGGAGAAAGGTCTGGTGGCAAGAAAAGCTGCTTCTAGGAGGTTGTCAAGTGTTTTCGCTCGATGATTCCATTCTTGGGTGGTTGGTTTGGCCCTTGTCCCTGTAACTCGAATCCTATCCTAGTATAAATCCCATTTTAAATTTACACCATTGTGAACCTTTCGCCTTTTTTACTCTCTGATCGGGGTTCTCGGAATTGAAAAATCTTCGTAAACTAAATAACACGTGTATATGTTGATATTTAAGAGATATACAGTCAAGAAAATCAAGGGCAATGGTGATATAAATGCGGATTAGACACAAAAAAAAACACTCAACAAATGGCTACAATTTAAGGAATGTGTTTAGTGACGGCATTAGATTCCTAATTGATGGAGAAAGGTCTGGTGGCAGGAAAAGCTGCTTCTAGGAGGTTGTCAAGTGTTTTCGCTCGATGATTCCATTCTTGGGTGGTTGGTTTGGCCCTTGTTCCTGTAACTCGAATCCTAGCCCGGTATATCCCATTTTAAATTTACAACATTGTGAACCTTACGCCTTTTTTACTCTCTGATAGAGGTTCTTGGCATTGAAAAATCTTCGTAAACTAAATCACACGTGTATATGTTGATATTTAAGAGATATACAGTCAAGAAAATCAAGGGCAATGGTGATATATATGCGGATTAGACACAAAAAAAAAAACACTCAACAAATGGCTTCAATTTAAGGAATGTGTTTAGTGATGGCATCAGATTCCAAATTGATGGAGAAAGGTCTGGTGGCAAGAAAAGCTGCTTCTAGGAGGTTGTCAAGTGTTTTCGCGCGATGATTCCATTCTTGGGTTGTTGGTTTGGCCCTTGTTCCTGTAACTCGAATCCTAGCCCGGTATATCCCATTTTAATCTTACACCATTGTGAACCTTACGCCTTTTTTACACTCTGATCGAGGTTCTCGGCATTGAAAAATCTTCGTAAACTAAATCACACGTGTATATGTTGACATTTAAGAGATATACAGTCAAAAAAATCAAGGGCAATGGTGATATATATGCGGATTAGACACAAAAAAAAACACTCAACAAATGGCCACAATTTAAGGAATGTGTTTAGTGACGACATCAGATTCCTAATTGATGGAGAAAGGTCAGGTGGCAAGAAAAACTACTTCTAGGAGTTTGTCAAGTGATTTCGCTCGATGATTCCATTCTTGGGTGGTTGGTTTGGCCCTTGTTCCTGTAACTCGAATCGTAGCCCGGTATATCCCATTTTAATTTTCCACCATTGTGAACCTTACGCCTTTTTTACTCTCTGATCGAGGTTCTCGGTATTGAAAAATCTTCGTTAACTAAATCACACGTGTATATGTTGACATTTAAGAGATATACAGTCAAGAAAATCAGGGGCAACGGTGATATATATGCGGATTACACACAAAAAAAAAACACTCAACAAATGGCTACAATTTAAGGAATGTGTTTAGTGACGGCATCAGATTCCTAATTGATGGAGAAAGGTCTGGTGGCAAGAAAAGCTGCTTCTAGGAGGTTGTCAAGTGTTTTCGCTCGATGATTCCATTCTTGGGTGGTTGGTTTGGCCCTTGTCCCTGTAACTCGAATCCTAGCCTAGTATAAATCCCATTTTAAATTTACACCATTGTGAAGCTTTCACCTTTTTTACTCTCTGATCGAGGTTCTCGGAATTGAAAAATCTTCGTAAACAAAATAACACGTGTATATGTTGATATTTAAGAGATATACAGTCAAGAAAATCAAGGGCAATGGTGATATATATGCGGATTAGACACAAAAAAAAAAAACACTCAACAAATGGCTACAATTTAAGGAATGTGTTTAGTGACGGCATTAGATTCCTAATTGATGGAGAAAGGTCTGGTGGCAGGAAAAGCTGCTTCTAGGAGGTTGTCAAGTGTTTTCGCTCGATGATTCCATTCTTGGGTGGTTGGTTTGGCCCTTGTTCCTGTAACTCGAATCCTAGCCCGGTATATCCCATTTTAAATTTACACCATTGTGAACCTTACGCCTTTTTTACTCTCTGATAGAGGTTCTCGGCATTGAAAAATCTTCGTAAACTAAATCACACGTGTATATGTTGATATTTAAGAGATATACAGTCAAGAAAATCAAGGGCAATGGTGATATATATGCGGATTAGACACCAAAAAAAACACTCAACAAATGGCTTCAATTTAAGGAATGTGTTTAGTGATGGCATCAGATTCCAAATTGATGGAGAAAGGTCTGGTGGCAAGAAAAGCTGCTTCTAGGAGGTTGTCAAGTGTTTTCGCGCGATGATTCCGTTCTTGGGTTGTTGGTTTGGCCCTTGTTCCTGTAACTCGAATACTAGCCCGGTATATCCCATTTTTAATCTTACACCATTGTGAACCTTACGCCTTTTTTACACTCTGATCGAGGTTCTCGGCATTGAACAATCTTCGTAAACTAAATCACACGTGTATATGTTGACATTTAAGAGATATACAGTCAAAAAAATCAAGGGCAATGGTGATATATATGCGGATTAGACACAAAAAAAACACTCAACAAATGGCCACAATTTAAGGAATGTGTTTAGTGACGACATCAGATTCCTAATTGATGGAGAAAGGTCAGGTGGCAAGAAAAACTACTTCTAGGAGTTTGTCAAGTGATTTCGCTCGATGATTCCATTCTTGGGTGGTTGGTTTGGCCCTTGTTCCTGTAACTCGAATCGTAGCCCGGTATATCCCATTTTAATTTTCCACCATTGTGAACCTTACGCCTTTTTTACTCTCTGATCGAGGTTCTCGGTATTGAAAAATCTTCGTTAACTAAATCACACGTGTATATGTTGACATTTAAGAGATATACAGTCAAGAAAATCAGGGGCAACGGTGATATATATGCGGATTACACACACAAAAAAAAACACTCAACAAATGGCTACAATTTAAGGAATGTGTTTAGTGACGGCATCAGATTCCTAATTGATGGAGAAAGGTCTGGTGGCAAGAAAAGCTGCTTCTAGGAGGTTGTCAAGTGTTTTCGCTCGATGATTCCATTCTTGGGTGGTTGGTTTGGCCCTTGTCCCTGTAACTCGAATCCTAGCCTAGTATAAATCCCATTTTAAATTTACACCATTGTGAACCTTTCGCCTTTTTTACTCTCTGATCGAGGTTCTCGGCATTGAAAAATCTTCGTAAACTAAATAACACGTGTATATGTTGATATTTAAGAGATATACAGTCAAGAAAATCAAGGGCAATGGTGATATATATGCGGATTAGACACAAAAAAAAACACTCAACAAATGGCTACAATTTAAGGAATGTGTTTAGTGACGGCATTAGATTCCTAATTGATGGAGAAAGGTCTGGTGGCAGGAAAAGCTGCTTCTAGGAGGTTGTCAAGTGTTTTCGCTCGATGATTCCATTCTTGGGTGGTTGGTTTGGCCCTTGTTCCTGTAACTCGAATCCTAGCCCGGTATATCCCATTTTAAATTAACACCATTGTGAACCTTACGCCTTTTTACTCTATAATCGAGGTTCTCGACATTGAAAAATTTTCGAAAACTAAATCACACGTATATATGTTGATATTTAAGAGATATATAGTCAAGAAAATCAAGGGCAATGTTGATATATATGCGGATTAGACACCAAAAAAAAAACACTCAACAAATGGCTACAACTTAAGGAATGTGTTTAGTGACGGCAACTGATTCCTAATTGATTGAGAAAGGTCTGGTGGCAAGAAAAGTTGCTTCTAGGAGGTTGTCAAGTGTTTTCGCTCGACGATTCCATTCTTGGGTGGTTGGTTTGGCCCTAGTTTCTGTAACTCGAATACTAGCCCGGTATATCCCATTTTAATTTTACACCATTGTGAACCTTACGCCTTTTTTACTCTCTGATCGAGATTCTCGACATTGAAAAATCTTCGTAAACTAAATCACACGTGTATATGTTGAGATTTAAGAGATATACACTCAAGAAAATCAAGGGCAATTGTGATATATATGCGAATTAGACACAAAAAAAAACACTCAACAAATGGCTACAATTTAAGGAATGTGTTTAGTGACGGCATCGGATTCCTAATTGATGGAGAAAGGTCTGGTGGCATGAAAAGCTGCTTCTAGGAGGTTGTTAAGTTTTTTCGCTCGACGATTCCATTCTTGGGTGGTTGGTTTGGCCCTTGTTCCTGTAACTCGAATCCTAGCCCGTTATATCCCATTTTAATCTTACACCATTGTGACCTTACGCCTTTTTTACTCTCTGATCGAGGTTCTCGGCATTGAAAAATCTTCGTAAACTAAATCACACGTGTATATATTGACATTTAAGAGATATACAGTCAAGAAAATATAGGGCAATTGTGATATATATGCGGATTAGACACCAAAAAAAATCACTCAACAAATGGCTACAATTTAAGGAATGTGTTTAGTGACGGCATCAGATTCCTAATTGATGGAGAAAAGTCTGGTGGTAAGAAATGCTGCTTCTAGGAGGTTGTCAAGTGCTTTCGCTCGACGATTCCATTCTTGGGTGGTTGGTTTGGCCCTTGTTCCTGTAACTCAAATCCTAGCCCGGTATATTCCATTTTAATCTTACACCATTGTGAACCTTATGCCTTTTTTACTCTCTGATCGAGGTTCTCGGCATTGAAAAATCTTCGTAAACTAAATCACACGTGTATATGTTGATATATAAGAGATATATAGTCAAGAAAATCAAGGGCAATGGTGATGTATGTGAGGATTAGACACCAAAAAAAAACACTCAACAAATGGCTACAATTTAAGGAATGTGTATAGTGACGGCATCAGATTCCTAATTGAAGGAGAAAGGTCTGCTGGCATGAAAGCTGCTTCTAGGAGGTTGTCAAGTTTTTTCGCTCGATGATTCCATTCTTGGGTGGTTGGTTTGGACCTTGTTCCGGTAACTCGAATCCTAGCCCGGTATATCCCATTTTAATTTTACACTATTGTGAACCTTACGCCTTTTTTACTCTCTGATCGAGGTTCTCGGCATTGAAAAATCTTCGTAAACTAAATCACACGTGTATATGTTGACATTTAAGAGATATACATTCAAGAAAATCAAGGGCAATGGTGATATATATGCGGATTAGACACACAAAAAAACACTCAACAAATGGCTACAATTTAAGGAATGTGTTTAGTGACGGCATCAGATTCCTAATTGATGGAGAAAGGTCTGGTGGTAAGAAAAGCTGCTTCTAGGAGGTTGTCAAGTGTTTTCGCTCGACGATTCCATTCTTGGGTGGTTGGTTTGGCCCGTGTTCCTGTAACTCGAATCCTAGCCCGTTATATCCCATTTTAATTTTACACCATTGTGAACCTTACGCCTTTTTTATTTTCTGATCGAGGTTCTTGGCATTGAAAAATCTTCATAAACTAAATCACACGTGTATATGTTGATATTTAAGAGATATACAGTCAAGAAAATCAAGGGCAATGGTGATATATATGCGGATTAGACACAAAAAAAAATACTCAACAAATGGCTACAATTTAAGGAATGTGTTTAGTGACGGCATCAGATTCCTAATTGATGGAGAAAGGTCTGGTGGCAAGAAAAGCTGCTTCTAGGAGGTTGTCAAGTGTTTTCGCTCGGCGATTCCATTCTTGGGTGGTTGGTTTGGCCCTTGTTTCTGTAACTCGAATCCTAGCCCGGTATATCCGATTTTAATTTTACACCATTGTGAACCTTACGCCTTTTTTACTCTCTGATCGAGGTTCTCGGCATTGAAAAATCTTCGTAAACTAAATCACACGTGTATATGTTGACATTTAACAGATATACAGTCAAGAAAATCAAGGGCAATGGTGATATATATGCGGATTAGACACCAAAAAAAAACACTCAACAAATGGCTACAATTTAAGGAATGTGTTTAGTGACGGAATCAGATTCCTAATTGATGGAGAAAGGTCTAGTGGAAAGAAAAGCTGCTTCTAGGGGGTTGTCAAGTGTTTTCTCTCGACGATTACATTATTGGGTGGTTGGTTTGGCCCTGGTTCCTATAACTCGAATCCTAGCCGGGTATATCCCATTTTAATCTTACACCATTGTGAACCTTACGCCTTTTTTACTCTCTGATGGAGGATCTCGGCACTGAAAAATCCTCGTCAACTAAATCACACGTGTATATGTTGATATTTAAGAGATATACAGTCAAGAAAATCAAGGGCAATGGTGATATATATGCGGATTAGACACCAAAAAAAACACTCAATAAATGGCTACAATTTAAGGAATGTGTTTAGTGACGGCATCAGATTCCAAATTGATGGAGAAAGGTCTGGTGGCAAGAAAAGCTGCTTCTAGGAGGTTGTCAAGTGTTTTCGCGCGATGATTCCATTCTTGGGTGGTTGGTTTGGCCCTTGTTCTTGTAACTCAAATCCTAGCCCGGTATATCCCATTTTAATCTTACACCATTGTGAACCTTACGCCTTTTTTACTCTCTGATCGAGGTTCTCGCCATTGAAAAATCTTCGTAAGCAAAATCACACGTGTATAAGTTGATATTTAAGAGATATACATTCAAGTAAATCAAGGGCAATGGTGATATATATGCGGATTAGACACAAAAAAAACACTCAACAAATGGCCACAATTTAAGGAATGTGTTTAGTGACGACATCAGATTCCTAATTGATGGAGAAAGGTCAGGTGGCAAGAAAAATTGCTTCTAGGAGTTTGTCAAGTGATTTCGCTCGATGATTCCATTCTTGAGTGGTTGGTTTGGCCCTTGTTCTTGTAACTCGAATCCTAGCCCGGTATATCCCATTTTAATTTTACACCATTGTGAACCTTACGCCTTTTTTACTCTCTGATCGAGGTTCTAGGCATTGAAAAATCTTCTTAAACTAAATCACACGTGTATATGTTGACATTTAAGAGATATACAGTCATGAAAATCAAGGGCAACGGTGATATATATGCGGATTAGACACCCAAAAAATCACTCAACAAATGGCTACAATTTAAGGAATGTGTTTAGTGACGGCATCAGATTCCTAATTGATGGAGAAAGGTCTGGTGGCAAGAAAAGCTGTTTCTAGGAGGTTGTCAAGTGTTTTCGCTCGATGATTCCATTCTTGGGTGGTTGGTTTGGCCCTTGTCCCTGTAACTCGAATCCTAGCCCAGTATATCCCATTTTAAATTTACACCATTGTGAACCTTTCGCCTTTTTTACTCTCTGATCGAGGTTCTCGGCGTTGAAAAATCTTCGAAAACTAAATCACACGTGTATATGTTGATATTTAAGAGATATACAGTCAAGAAAATCAACGGCAATGGTGATATATATGCGGATTAGACCCCAAAAAAAACACTCAACAAATGGCCACAATTTAAGGAATGTGTTTAGTGACGGCATCAGATTCCTAATTGATGGAGAAAGGTCTGGTGGTAAGAAAAGCTGCTTCTAAGAGGTTGTCAAGTGTTTTCGCTCGACGATTCAATTCTTGGGTGAGTGGTTTGGCCCGTGTTCCTGTAACTCGAATCCTTGCCCGGTATATCCCATTTTAATTTTACACCATTGTGAACCTTACGCCTTTTTTACTCTCTCTGATCGAGGTTCTCGGCATTGAAAAATCTTCGTAAACTAAATCACACGTGTATATGTTGACATTTAAGAGATATACAGTCAAGAAAATTAAGGGCAATGGTGATATATATGCGGATTAGACACAAAAAAAAAACACTCAATAAATGGCTACAATTTAAGGAATGTGTTTAGTGATGGCATCAGATTCCAAATTGATGGAGAAAGGTCTGGTGGCAAGAAAAAGTGCTTCTAGGAGGTTGTCAAGTGTTTTCGCGCGATGATTCCATTCTTGGGTGGTTGGTTTGCCCCTTGTTCCTGTAACTCAAATCCTAGCCCGGTATATCCCATTTTAATCTTACACCATTGTGAACCTTACGCCTTTTTTACTCTCTGATCGAGGTTCTCGCCATTGAAAAATCTTCGTAAGCAAAATCACACGTGTATAAGTTGATATTTAAGAGATATACATTCAAGTAAATCAAGGGCAATGGTGATATATATGCGGATTAGACACAAAAAAAACACTCAACAAATGGCCACAATTTAAGGAATGTGTTTAGTGACGACATCAGATTCCTAATTGATGGAGAAAGGTCAGGTGGCAAGAAAAATTGCTTCTAGTAGTTTGTCAAGTGATTTCGCTCGATGATTCCATTCTTGAGTGGTTGGTTTGGCCCTTGTTCTTGTAACTCGAATCCTAGCCCGGTATATCCCATTTTAATTTTACACCATTGTGAACCTTACGCCTTTTTTACTCTCTGATCGAGGTTCTAGGCATTGAAAAATCTTCTTAAACTAAATCACACGTGTATATGTTGACATTTAAGAGATATACAGTCATGAAAATCAAGGGCAACGGTGATATATATGCGGATTAGACACCAAAAAAATCACTCAACAAATGGCTACAATTTAAGGAATGTGTTTAGTGACGGCATCAGATTCCTAATTTATGGAGAAAGGTCTGGTGGCAAGAAAAGCTGTTTCTAGGAGGTTGTCAAGTGTTTTCGCTCGATGATTCCATTCTTGGGTGGTTGGTTTGGCCCTTGTCCCTGTAACTCGAATCCTAGCCCAGTATATCCCATTTTAAATTTACACCATTGTGAACCTTTCGCCTTTTTTACTCTCTGATCGAGGTTCTCGGCGTTGAAAAATCTTCGAAAACTAAATCACACGTGTATATGTTGATATTTAAGAGATATACAGTCAAGAAAATCAACGGCAATGGTGATATATATGCGGATTAGACCCCAAAAAAAACACTCAACAAATGGCCACAATTTAAGGAATGTGTTTAGTGACGACATCAGATTCCTAATTGATGGAGAAAGGTCAGGTGGCAAGAAAAATTGCTTCTAGGAGTTTGTCAAGTGATTTCGCTCGATGATTCCATTCTTGAGTGGTTGGTTTGGCCCTTGTTCTTGTAACTCGAATCCTAGCCCGGTATATCCCATTTTAATTTTACACCATTGTGAACCTTACGCCTTTTTTACTCTCTGATCGAGGTTCTAGGCATTGAAAAATCTTCTTAAACTAAATCACACATGTATATGTTGACATTTAAGAGATATACAGTCATGAAAATCAAGGGCAACGGTGATATATATGCGGATTAGACACCAAAAAAATCACTCAACAAATGGCTACAATTTAAGGAATGTGTTTAGTGACGGCATCAGATTCCTAATTGATGGAGAAAGGTCTGGTGGCAAGAAAAGCTGTTTCTAGGAGGTTGTCAAGTGTTTTCGCTCGATGATTCCATTCTTGGGTGGTTGGTTTGGCCCTTGTCCCTGTAACTCGAATCCTAGCCCAGTATATCCCATTTTAAATTTACACCATTGTGAACCTTTCGCCTTTTTTACTCTCTGATAGAGGTTCTCGGCGTTGAAAAATCTTCGAAAACTAAATCACACGTGTATATGTTGATATTTAAGAGATATACAGTCAAGAAAATCAACGGCAATGGTGATATATATGCGGATTAGACCCCAAAAAAAACACTCAACAAATGGCCACAATTTAAGGAATGTGTTTAGTGACGGCATCAGATTCCTAATTGATGGAGAAAGGTCTGGTGGTAAGAAAAGCTGCTTCTAAGAGGTTGTCAAGTGTTTTCGCTCGACGATTCAATTCTTGGGTGAGTGGTTTGGCCCATGTTCCTGTAACTCGAATCCTTGCCCGGTATATCCCATTTTAAATTTACACCATTGTGAACCTTACGCCTTTTTTACTCTCTGATCGAGGTTCTAGGCATTGAAAAATCTTCTTAAACTAAATCACACGTGTATATGTTGACATTTAAGAGATATACAGTCATGAAAATCAAGGGCAACGGTGATATATATGCGGATTAGACACCAAAAAAATCACTCAACAAATGGCTACAATTTAAGGAATGTGTTTAGTGACGGCATCAGATTCCTAATTGATGGAGAAAGGTCTGGTGGCAAGAAAAGCTGTTTCTAGGAGGTTGTCAAGTGTTTTCGCTCGATGATTCCATTCTTGGGTGGTTGGTTTGGCCCTTGTCCCTGTAACTCGAATCCTAGCCCAGTATATCCCATTTTAAATTTACACCATTGTGAACCTTTCGCCTTTTTTACTCTCTGATCGAGGTTCTCGGCGTTGAAAAAACTTCGAAAACTAAATCACACGTGTATATGTTGATATTTAAGAGATATACAGTCAAGAAAATCAACGGCAATGGTGATATATATGCGGATTAGACCCAAAAAAAAACACTCAACAAATGGCCACAATTTAAGGAATGTGTTTAGTGACGGCATCAGATTCCTAATTGACGGAGAAAGGTCTGGTGGTAAGAAAAGCTGCTTCTAAGAGGTTGTCAAGTGTTTTCGCTCGACGATTCAATTCTTGGGTGAGTGGTTTGGCCCATGGTCCTGTAACTCGAATCCTTGCCCGGTATATCCCATTTTAATTTTACACCATTGTGAACCTTACGCCTTTTTTACTCTCTCTGATCGAGGTTCTCGGCATTGAAAAATCTTCGTAAACTAAATCACACGTGTATATGTTGACATTTAAGAGATATACAGTCAAGAAAATCAAGGGCAATTGTAACACCCCGAAAATATAAACTTTACATTAGAAATATAAAGTTAATAAATAAACGAGAACTTACTAATTAAGAACGTTAACCTAGTTAGTAATGGTCTTGAAATAGCTCAAAGTAGGGTTATATGCAAACAAATTAAACATTTATCAAAGTTGAGGGGCTTAAGTGCAACAATTGAAACTTGATGTGTTAATAATTAACAAAAACAAACCAAACACCCCTAATTAGGGTGTCTGGTCGATCAGGAGAGAAGCAGGTCGATCCCAAGCTCCCAAAACCCTAAAATCACAACAAAACTCTCAAATTGGATAGGAAAAACTGGTCCAAAACGAAATTCAAGCTTAGAATCGTAATCCTCATTTCAAGAGGATTCTAAGGTATGTGAAATTTGATAAAACCTATCAACTTGAAATTCTCATGATTTTGAAAATCTGAAATTAGATGCTTGCATGTGTGTTATTTGGTTAGATTGAAGTTGGATAGGTGCTTAGAAGTAAAACCTAGCTAACTATTTGAGAAATCATGCCCAAATTCAGGGAATTCTATGAATCCATGGAAGCTAGGTTATGGGTTTTATAAGATGATGATGAACACTATGATTTGAATGTTAATTCTAGCATAAATTTCATCATAGGAGGTAATTCCTGTGATATTGATGTTAAAATATGTGCAAGGTTACTAATTAAAGTGAAATTTGAGGTTTAAAGTTCAAGTCATGAACTTAGAAATAATGGCAGGAAAATCTGACCCGTTAGGTGTTTGTAGAAATGCCTAAGAGAGGATTTTTTATGCTAAATTTGATGAGAACGCAGATTTGATCATGTTTCACAATGATATGAATATGGTCATGGAAAGAGTTCTAAACAAGTTGTAAAACTGAATTTTCTAGGCAAAGAGTCCGGGTCATCAAGCGGACAAGCCGAAGGGAATTCACGGGGGAAAGGCGTACTCTAAAGGTACGAATTTATTATTTCGTTACATCATGAATTAATTAATAGCTTTATGTTGTATCCTCGAAAACATGGTGAACAAGATAGTTCAATATAACACGGAAGTGACCTTGTCTTAATCAAGTGAGACGGGTCAAAACCATTGTTAGAAATTTGATGTACGTATTACATTGTTGATGATTAACTCTTGGTATCTAAATGGGTCAATTAATCGAGTGAAATATAATTTATATACCGGAATATGACGGACTATACTATGATTGTTAGTAATATCTATCATATCATTAGAAATATTAGAATCAATGAAATGGGTTGATTTATTATAAATTACAAGATTCAGGATGAATGAGGTGAACTAAACAAACAAGACCTTGATTTCCAGATTCCACCGTAAATTACGGTAGTACCGTAATTTACGGTGAGGGTCAAACATGTTTACGATGAAGGTCTACTGATTTACGGTGACCATAAACCTTCAGGGTTCACCGTAAATTACGGTGATACCGTAATTTACGGTGGACTTATATTATGTTTTATTTATTTATTTACTTTACAAGGTTTTAAATGTTAGATCTTGTGTTTAAAACGTTATGTAATGATGTCAAAACTAATGTTTAACGGTTTTGACCCTAGGTAACTAGATGGATTTACGGATGGTGATCAAGCAACGTCGAAGAACCGAACACGTTTTATGAAGCTTCCGCTATTATATAAATCTTTTGTAGATCTTGTATATGGGTTGTAAACTCTTGTTTAAACAGTTTTTGAAACGTTTTAACTTAGTCATTAGTTGACTAAGGTTTTTAATTACATATGATCTTTGTTAAAGAATGACGTGTATTTAAACTATAATTTGCTTAAATTTAAGGGTAAAATTTTAGGGTGTTAAAAGTTGGTAATCAGAGCTCATGGTTGTCAATAAGTGTTCGGTTCAAGCTTGATCGATCGTCCGGTAAGAATTAACTTGTTTTGTTAATAAATTATGTACTACGTATAAAAATGAGAAATGGACAATATGCATGAAAATAGTGTGTAAGCTCACTCAAAAAGCAAGAAATGCATGAAACATGAATGATCAAATCAAGTTACGGACTTGATTAAATAGAAACATGAACTATCAAATCAAGTTACGGACTTGATTAAATAGAAACATGAACTATCAAATCAAGTTACGGACTTGATTAAACAGAAACATGAATGATCAAATCAAGTTATGGACTTGATTGAATAGAAACAAGAATTATTAAGTCAAGTTACGAACTTGATTAAATCAAAACAAGTAAAGCATGTGTTATAAATGGAATGTTTAACAATCTATGTAAACATTTCAGAAATCGAGATGGCTGATGGAGGCAATGATAATGCGGTGCCAAGAGTCACCGAAAAAGTGAGGGAAGTGATTGCCGAAGAGGTTGGAAAGGCGATCGAAAACAGTTTGTCGGGCTTTATTGATAAAATCCAAAACACGGTTTTATCAATAGTAGACGATAGAATCAAGAAACTGGAAGATGATTCAAAAGCAGTAAAGGAAAAGCGTGGAGGACGAAAGCCTTGTTCATACAAGGAATTCATGGCTTGTAAACCACCAGTATACAATGGGGAGGTTGACCCAATAGTGTGCCAACGATGGCTAAGTGACATCGAAGGGGTATTCGAGAGAACCCATTGTGACGAAGAGGACTACGTAGCCTATGGTACGGGTCAACTAAGGAGTCAAGCGAAAGATTGGTGGGATAACAAAAAGAAGGAGATTGGAAGTGAAGCGGCTAAGGCCATGTCTTGGGAGGAGTTTAAGACGCCGTTTCTTAAACATCATAGCCCCAAAGCGGTCATAAACAAGATCAAGGAAGAGTTCATGCAACTCAGACACAAAGGTGAATCCATAGACAAGATCACGGGAATGTTTATGGACAAGATGAAGTTCTGTGATGATTTGATAACGAACGAAGAGCAAAAGGTCTATTATTATCATAATATGCTAAGTGCGGAATATAGAGAGTTCATAACCCCTTCAAAGTACGAGACCCTTACCGAGATTGTCAATGCTGCTCGGGAAAGGGAGATTGAATTGAAGAAGAGTATAGAACGGGGTGAACGAAGAGCACTAGATGGGAATCCAAGCCCTACCAAGAAAGCAAGAACGAATGAAACAGCAAAGAGATCAGATGCTAAAGGTGGTACACCAGGTTGCAAAATTTGTGGGAAGAATCATAAGGGTGAATGCCGTTATAAGGATAAGCCTTGTCCTATATGCAAGAAAACGGGACATATGGCTATGTCATGCCCGGAGAAAGTGACGGTTTGTTATAACTGTTATCGAACGGGTCACAAGAAGTCTGAATGCCCGGAACTGGTTGGAAAGAAGGATGGGCAAGAACCGAAAGGTGAAGCCCCGAAAGCAAAGGCAAGATCTTTCCAACTAACTGCTGCAGAAGCGAAGATTGAACCTGACGTGGTCTCAGGTATATTTGCTGTAAATTCAATTCCCGCACATGTGTTATTTGATACGGGTGCGAATAAATCCTTTGTTTCATACGGGTTTATTCGACATCCTTCATTTATTTTAACAAAATTACCTGTGCCCTTAGAAGTAGAGATAGGTAATAACAAAAGCTTTATTGTTTGTGATGTATGTGAAAATTGTAAACTGAGCATCGATGATGAAGAATACTTGATAAATCTAATCCCGATGTCGATGGGAGAATTTCAAGTAGTCGTGGGAATGGATTGGCTATCTCAATACCATGCAAAGGTCGTGTGTTTTCGTAAAGAGATAAAACTAACATCTCCGAGCGGAAAACACGTCACCATTTATGGCGAAAAACGAGGCAACCCCATAGTATGTTCAATGTTGAAAGCTCACAAGCTCATGAAGCGAGGATGCAAGGCATTCATAATTTACGCAAATGAGGCCGAGAAAGAATCACGAAAGATTGGAGATGTACCGGTAGTACGAGACTATGAAGATGTTTTTCCGGAAGATTTACCGGGGATACCGCCTGAACGGGAAGTAGAGTTCGGGATTGAATTAATTCCGGGCGCGAAACCTGTAGCAAAAGCCCCGTACCGCCTTGCACCGTCGGAATTACAAGAGCTGATGTCCCAAATTCAAGATTTGCTTGACAAGGGATTCATAAGGCCGAGTGTGTCTCCTTGGGGCGCACCGGTGTTGTTTGTGAGAAAGAAGGACGGGAGCATGCGCATGTGTATCGATTATCGGGAGTTAAACAAACTCACGATAAAGAACCGATACCCGCTCCCGAGGATAGATGACTTATTTGATCAACTACAAGGCGCGAGTTGGTTTTCAAAAATTGACCTTAGGTCGGGGTATCACCAACTAAAGGTCAAAGAAGAAGATGTGCCGAAGACGGCTTTTCGCACAAGATACGGACATTACGAATTTCTCGTGATGTCATTTGGGCTAACAAATGCGCCCGCGGCCTTCATGGACCTCATGAACCGGGTTTGCAAGCCAATGTTGGATAAGTCGGTCATCGTGTTTATTGATGATATCTTGGTGTACTCGAAAAATGAAGCTGAACACGCACACCACTTACAAGAAGTGTTAGAGACACTTAGACGAGAGAAGTTATATGCAAAATTCTCTAAATGTGCCTTTTGGTTACGAGAGGTGCAATTTCTCGGCCATGTCATCAATGCCGACGGAGTTTTGGTGGATCCGTCAAAGATAGAGGCGGTGTCAAAATGGAATCCTCCGAAGAACCCTTCGGAAATTAGAAGCTTTTTGGGGCTTGCTGGATATTATAGGAGATTCATTCAAGATTTCTCCAAAATTGCATCGCCGCTAACAAAGCTAACCCAAAAGAAAGCAAAGTTTGTTTGGGGAGTCGATCAGGAAAAGGCGTTTCGGACGCTAAAAGAAAGGCTAACTCAAGCTCCGGTACTGACATTGCCGGACGGAGTCGAAGACATGGTGGTTTATTCTGATGCTTCATTATCGGGACTCGGTTGCGTGTTGATGCAACGGGGCAAGGTAATAGCCTATGCCTCGAGACAATTGAAGATACACGAGAAGAAATACCCCACACACGATCTTGAGCTGGCAGCGGTGGTATTTGCATTGAAAATATGGAGGCATTATTTGTATGGGGTAAAATGCACCATATTCACCGACCACAAGAGCTTGAAATACTTCTTCGATCAGAAGGAGTTAAATATGCGACAAAGGCGATGGTTGGAAACGGTGAAAGACTATGACTGTGAGATACATTATCACCCCGGAAAGGCAAATGTGGTAGCGGACGCTCTGAGCAGAAAAGCGGATTATGTCCCGATACGAGTACGATCGATGCAACTCGTGGTAACCTCGGGTATACTCGAACGTATTCGAGAAGCGCAATTAGAAGCTGTAAAAGAAGAGAATTGGAAGAAGGAAAGAATAATTGGACAGTTGAAAGACTTGTCGGAAGGGAATCACGGGTTAAAGACTCGATCCGGAAGGATATGGGTCCCACATACCTGTGGAGTAAAGGCGCTTCTACTTGATGAAGCTCATAAATCCCGTTATTCAATTCATCCGGGTGCGACCAAGATGTACAATGATTTGAAACAAAATTATTGGTGGCCCGGAATGAAGAGGGACGTGGCGAAGTATGTGGAAAAATGCTTGACATGTTTACAAGTCAAGGCGGAGCATCAGAAACCCTATGGCAAACTCCAACCGTTAGACATTCCAGTTTGGAAATGGGAACATATTACAATGGACTTGTTAACCAAGCTGCCTAAGACGAATCGTGGTTTTGATGCAATATGGGTAGTGGTGGATAGATTGACGAAAAGTTCTCACTTTATTCCGATTCGTGAGACTTATACGTCAGAAAAGATGTCAGAAGTCTATACCAATGAAATCATAGCACGTCATGGAGTGCCGGTGTCCATTGTGTCGGATAGGGATACCCGGTTTACTTCGAATTTCTGGCGTGATTTCCAAGAACAAATGGGGACCAAATTATTCATTAGCACTGCGTACCATCCTCAAACGGATGGACAAAGTGAAAGAACGATACAAATATTGGGAGACATGCTACGGGCGTGTATAATCGACTTTGGAGGCAGTTGGGATGTTCACCTACCGTTAGTCGAGTTTTCGTATAACAACAGTTACCAATCTAGTATTAAAATGGCACCATACGAACTGCTTTACGGTAGGAAGTGTCGAACCCCGGTTTGTTGGGGTGAAGTGGGTCCACGTGAACTCGCCCACCAAGACATAGTACGAGCCACGAACGAAAAGATCGATAAAGTTCGGGCACACGTGAAAGCGGCTCAAGACAGGCAAAAGGCATATGTTGATAAAAGGAAAAGGCCAATTGAATTTCAAGTCGGCGACATGGTCATGCTAAAAGTGTCCCCATGGAAAGGTGTTATTAGATTTAGAAAGAAAGGGAAATTAAGCCCAAGGTTTATCGGGCCATTTAAAATTATCGGAAGAGTTGGCAAGGTAGCTTACCGTCTTGAACTACCGGAGGAGCTGAGTGGGATCCATGGCACGTTTCATGTATCGCAATTAAGAAAGTGCCTAGCAGACGAAACGACATATATCCATTATGACGATATTGAAGTGGATAATAGTCTAAATTATGTGGTGAGACCGGTTGAAATTTTAGACAAAAAGGTCAAACGTTTACGAAATAAACAAATTGATCAAGTCAAAGTCAAATGGGAGTATAGAAAGGGTTCGGACACTACGTGGGAGTCCGAAGAGGAGATGCGACGTCTCCACCCTACCTTATTTGGTACGTACTTTGGTTTCGGGGACGAAACCCTTTTAAGGGGGGTGGACTTGTAACACCCCGAAAATATAAACTTTACATTAGAAATATAAAGTTAATAAATAAACGAGAACTTACTAATTAAGAACGTTAACCTAGTTAGTAATGGTCTTGAAATAGCTCAAAGTAGGGTTATATGCAAACAAATTAAACATTTATCAAAGTTGAGGGGCTTAAGTGCAACAATTGAAACTTGATGTGTTAATAATTAACAAAAACAAACCAAACACCCCTAATTAGGGTGTCTGGTCGATCAGGAGAGAAGCAGGTCGATCCCAAGCTCCCAAAACCCTAAAATCACAACAAAACTCTCAAATTGGATAGGTAAATCTGGTCCAAAACGAAATTCAAGCTTAGAATCGTAATCCTCATTTCAAGAGGATTCTAAGGTATGTGAAATTTGATAAAACCTATCAACTTGAAATTCTCATGATTTTGAAAATCTGAAATTAGATGCTTGCATGTGTGTTATTTGGTTAGATTGAAGTTGGATAGGTGCTTAGAAGTAAAACCTAGCTAACTATTTGAGAAATCATGCCCAAATTCAGGGAATTCTATGAATCCATGGAAGCTAGGTTATGGGTTTTATAAGATGATGATGAACACTATGATTTGAATGTTAATTCTAGCATAAATTTCATCATAGGAGGTAATTCCTGTGATATTGATGTTAAAATATGTGCAAGGTTACTAATTAAAGTGAAATTTGAGGTTTAAAGTTCAAGTCATGAACTTAGAAATAATGGCAGGAAAATCTGACCCGTTAGGTGTTTGTAGAAATGCCTAAGAGAGGATTTTTGATGCTAAATTTGATGAGAACGCAGATTTGATCATGTTTCACAATGATATGAATATGGTCATGGAAAGAGTTCTAAACAAGTTATAAAACTGAATTTTCTAGGCAAAGAGTCCGGGTCATCAAGCGGACAAGCCGAAGGGAATTCACGGGGGAAAGGCGTGCTCTAAAGGTACGAATTTATTATTTCGTTACATCATGAATTAATTAATAGCTTTATGTTGTATCCTCGAAAACATGGTGAACAAGATAGTTCAATATAACACGGAAGTGACCTTGTCTTAATCAAGTGAGACGGGTCAAAACCATTGTTAGAAATTTGATGTACGTATTACATTGTTGATGATTAACTCTTGGTATCTAAACGGGTCAATTAATCGAGTGAAATATAATTTATATACCGGAATATGACGGACTATACTATGATTGTTAGTAATATCTATCATATCATTAGAAATATTAGAATCAATGAAATGGGTTGATTTATTATAAATTACAAGATTCAGGATGAATGAGGTGAACTAAACAAACAAGACCTTGATTTCCAGATTCCACCGTAAATTACGGTAGTACCGTAATTTACGGTGAGGGTCAAACATGTTTACGATGAAGGTCTACTGATTTACGGTGACCATAAACCTTCAGGGTTCACCGTAAATTACGGTGATACCGTAATTTACGGTGGACTTATATTATGTTTTATTTATTTATTTACTTTACAAGGTTTTAAATGTTAGATCTTGTGTTTAAAACGTTATGTAATGATGTCAAAACTAATGTTTAACGGTTTTGACCCTAGGTAACTAGATGGATTTACGGATGGTGATCAAGCAACGTCGAAGAACCGAACACGTTTTATGAAGCTTCCGCTATTATATAAATCTTTTGTAGATCTTGTATATGGGTTGTAAACTCTTGTTTAAACAGTTTTTGAAACGTTTTAACTTAGTCATTAGTTGACTAAGGTTTTTAATTACATATGATCTTTGTTAAAGAATGACGTGTATTTAAACTATAATTTGCTTAAATTTAAGGGTAAAATTTTAGGGTGTTAAAGCAATGGTGATATATATGCGGATTAGACACAAAAAAAAACACTCAATAAATGGCTACAATTTAAGGAATGTGTTTAGTGATGGCATCAGATTCCAAATTGATGGAGAAAGGTCTGGTGGCAAGAAAATCTGCTTCTAGGAGGTTGTCAAGTGTTTTCGCGCGATGATTCCATTCTTGGGTGGTTGGTTTGCCCCTTGTTCCTGTAACTCAAATCCTAGCCCGGTATATCCCATTTTAATCTTACACCATTGTGAACCTTACGCCTTTTTTACTCTCTGATCGAGGTTCTCGCCATTGAAAAATCTTCGTAAGCAAAATCACACGTGTATAAGTTGATATTTAAGAGATATACATTCAAGTAAATCAAGGGCAATGGTGATATATATGCGGATTAGACACAAAAAAAACACTCAACAAATGGCCACAATTTAAGGAATGTGTTTAGTGACGACATCAGATTCCTAATTGATGGAGAAAGGTCAGGTGGCAAGAAAAATTGCTTCTAGGAGTTTGTCAAGTGATTTCGCTCGATGATTCCATTCTTGAGTGGTTGGTTTGGCCCTTGTTCTTGTAACTCGAATCCTAGCCCGGTATATCCCATTTTAATTTTACACCATTGTGAACCTTACGCCTTTTTTACTCTCTGATCGAGGTTCTAGGCATTGAAAAATCTTCTTAAACTAAATCACACGTGTATATGTTGACATTTAAGAGATATACAGTCATGAAAATCAAGGGCAACGGTGATATATATGCGGATTAGACACCAAAAAAATCACTCAACAAATGGCTACAATTTAAGGAATGTGTTTAGTGACGGCATCAGATTCCTAATTGATGGAGAAAGGTCTGGTGGCAAGAAAAGCTGTTTCTAGGAGGTTGTCAAGTGTTTTCGCTCGATGATTCCATTCTTGGGTGGTTGGTTTGGCCCTTGTCCCTGTAACTCGAATCCTAGCCCAGTATATCCCATTTTAAATTTACACCATTGTGAACCTTTCGCCTTTTTTACTCTCTGATCGAGGTTCTCGGCGTTGAAAAATCTTCGAAAACTAAATCACACGTGTATATGTTGATATTTAAGAGATATACAGTCAAGAAAATCAACGGCAATGGTGATATATATGCGGATTAGACCCCAAAAAAAACACTCAACAAATGGCCACAATTTAAGGAATGTGTTTAGTGACGGCATCAGATTCCTAATTGATGGAGAAAGGTCTGGTGGTAAGAAAAGCTGCTTCTAAGAGGTTGTCAAGTGTTTTCGCTCGACGATTCAATTCTTGGGTGAGTGGTTTGGCCCATGTTCCTGTAACTCGAATCCTTGCCCGGTATATCCCATTTTAATTTTACACCATTGTGAACCTTACGCCTTTTTTACTCTCTCTGATCGAGGTTCTCGGCATTGAAAAATCTTCGTAAACTAAATCACACGTGTATATGTTGACATTTAAGAGATATATAGTCAAGAAAATCAATGGCAATGGTGATATATATGCGGATTAGACACAAAAAAAAAACACTCAATAAATGGCTACAATTTAAGGAATGTGTTTAGTGATGGCATCAGATTCCAAATTGATGGAGAAAGGTCTGGTGGCAAGAAAATCTGCTTCTAGGAGGTTGTCAAGTGTTTTCGCGCGATGATTCCATTCTTGGGTGGTTGGTTTGCCCCTTGTTCCTGTAACTCAAATCCTAGCCCGGTATATCCCATTTTAATCTTACACCATTGTGAACCTTACGCCTTTTTTACTCTCTGATCGAGGTTCTCGCCATTGAAAAATCTTCGTAAGCAAAATCACACGTGTATAAGTTGATATTTAAGAGATATACAGTCAAGTAAATCAAGGGCAATGGTGACATATATGCGGATTAGACACAAAAAAAACACTCAACAAATGGCCACAATTTAAGGAATGTGTTTAGTGATGGCATCAGATTCCTAATTGATGGAGAAAGGTCTGGTGGTAAGAAAAGCTGCTTCTAAGAGGTTGTCAAGTGTTTTCGCTCGACGATTCAATTCTTGGGTGAGTGGTTTGGCCCATGTTCCTGTAACTCGAATCCTTGCCCGGTATATCCCATTTTAATTTTACACCATTGTGAACCTTACGCCTTTTTTACTCTCTCTGATCGAGGTTCTCGGCATTGAAAAATCTTCGTAAACTAAATCACACGTGTATATGTTAACATTTAAGAGATATACAGTCAAGAAAATCAATGGCAATGGTGATATATATGCGGATTAGACACAAAAAAAAAACACTCAATAAATGGCTACAATTTAAGGAATGTGTTTAGTGATGGCATCAGATTCCAAATTGATGGAGAAAGGTCTGGTGGCAAGAAAATCTGCTTCTAGGAGGTTGTCAAGTGTTTTCGCGCGATGATTCCATTCTTGGGTGGTTGGTTTGCCCCTTGTTCCTGTAACTCAAATCCTAGCCCGGTATATCCCATTTTAATCTTACACCATTGTGAACCTTACGCCTTTTTTACTCTCTGATCGAGGTTCTCGCCATTGAAAAATCTTCGTAAGCAAAATCACACGTGTATAAGTTGATATTTAAGAGATATACAGTCAAGTAAATCAAGGGCAATGGTGACATATATGCGGATTAGACACAAAAAAAACACTCAACAAATGGCCACAATTTAAGGAATGTGTTTAGTGACGACATCAGATTCCTAATTGATGGAGAAAGGTCAGGTGGCAAGAAAAAGTGCTTCTAGGAGTTTGTCAAGTGATTTCGCTTGATGATTCCATTCTTGAGTGGTTCATTTGGCCCTTGTTCCTGTAACTCGAATCCTAGCCCGGTATATCCCATTTTAATTTTACACCATAGTGAACCTTACGCCTTTTTTACTCTCTGATCGAGGTTCTAGGCATTGAAAAATCTTCTTAAACTAAATCACACGTGTATATGTTTCCATTTAAGAGATATACAGTCATGAAAATCAAGGGCAACGGTGATATATATGCGGATTAGACACCAAAAAAATCACTCAACAAATGGCTACAATTTAAGGAATGTGTTTAGTGACGGCATCATATTCCTAATTGATGGAGAAAGGTCTGGTGGCAAGAAAAGCTGTTTCTAGGAGGTTGTCAAGTGTTTTCGCTCGATGATTCCATTCTTGGGTGGTTGGTTTGGCCCTTGTCCCTGTAACTCGAATCCTAGCCCAGTATATCCCATTTTAAATTTACACCATTGTGAACCTTTCGCCTTTTTTTACTCTCTGATCGAGGTTCTCGGCGTTGAAAAATCTTCGAAAACTAAATCACACATGTATATGTTGATATTTAAGAGATATACAGTCAAGAAAATCAACGGCAATGGTGATATATATGCGGATTAGACCCCAAAAAAAAACACTCAACAAATGGACACAATTTAAGGAATGTGTTTAGTGACGGCATCAGATTCCTAATTGATGGAGAAAGGTCTGGTGGTAAGAAAAGCTGCTTCTAAGAGGTTGTCAAGTGTTTTCGCTTGATGATTCCATTCTTGGGTGGTTGGTTTGGCCCTTGTTCCTATAACTCGAATCCTAGCCCGGTATATCCCATTTTAATCTTACACCATTGTGAACTTTACGCCTTTTTTACTCTCTGATCGAGGTTCTCGGCATTGGAAAATCTTGGTAAACTAAATCACACGTGTATATGTTGATATTTAAGAGATATACGGTCAAGAAAATCAAGGGCAATGGATATATATATAGGGATTATACACAAAAAAAAACACTCAACAAATGGCTACAATTTAAGGAATGTGTTTAGTGACGGCATCAGATTCCTAATTGATGGAGAAAGGTCTGGTGTTAAGAAAAGCTGCTTCTAGGAGGTTGTCAAATGTTTTCGCTCGACGATACCATTCTTGGGTGGTTGGTTTGGCCCTTGTTCCTGTAACTCGAATCCTAGCCCGGTATATCCCATTTTAATTTTATACCATTGTGAACCTTACGCCTTTTTTACTCTCTGATCGAGGTTCTCGGCATTGAAAAATCTTCGTAAACTAAATCACACGTGTATATGTTGATATTTAAGAGATATACAGTCAAGAAAATCAAGGGCAATGGTGATATATATGCGGATTAGACACCAAAAAAAACACTCAACAAATGGCTACAATTTAAGGAATGTGTTTAGTGACGGAATCAGATTCCTAATTGATGGAGAAAGGTCTGGTGGCAAGAAAAGCTGCTTCTAGGAGGTTGTCAAGTGTTTTCGCTCGACGATTCCATTCTTGGGTGTTTGGTTTGGCCCTTGTTCTTGTAACTCGAATCCTAGCCCGGTATATCCATTTTAATCTTACACCATTGTGAACCTTACGCCTTTCTTTTACTCTCTGATCGAGGTTCTAGGCATTGAAAAATCTTCATAAACCAAATCACACGTGTATATGTTGTCATTTAAGAGATATACAGTCAAAAAAGCAAGGGCAATGGGGATATATATGCGGATTAGACTCCAAAAAAAACACTCAACAAATGGCTTCAATTTAAGGAATGTGTTTAGTGACGGCATCCTATTTCTAATTGATGGAGAAAGATCTGGTGGCAAAAAAAGCTGCTTCTAGGAGGTTGTCAAGTTTTTTCGCTCGACGATTCCATTCTTGGGTGGTTGGTTTGGCCCTTGTTCCTGTAACTCGAATCCTAGCCCGGTATATCCCATTTTAATCTTACACCATTGTGAACCTTACGCCTTTTTTACTCTCTGTTCGAGGTTCTAGGCATTGAAAAATCTTCGTAAACTAAATCACACGTGTATATGTTGATATTTAAGAGATATACAGTCAAGAAAATCAAGGGCAATGGTGATATATATATACGCGGATTAGACACCAAAAAAACACTCAACAAATGGCTACAATTTAAGGAATGTGTTTAGTGACGGCATCAGATTCCTAATTGATGGAGAAAGGTCTGGTGGCAAGAAAAGCTGCTTCTAGGAGGTTGTCAAGTGTTTTCGCTCGATGATTCCATTCTAGGGTGGTTGGTTTGGCCCTTGTTCCTGTAACTCGAATCCTAGCCCGGTATATCCCATTTTAATTTTACACCATTGTAAACCTTACGCCTTTTTTACTCTCTGATCGAGGTTCTCGGCATTGAAAAACCTTCTTAAACTAAATCACACGTGTATATGTTAATATTTAAGAGATATATAGTCAAGAAAATCAAGGGCAATGGTGATATATATGCGGATTAGACACCAAAAAAACACTCAACAAATGGGTACTATTTAAGGAATGTGTTTAGTGACGGCATCAGATTCCTAATTGATGGAGAAAGGTCTGGTGGCAAGAAAAGCTGCTTCTAGGAGGTTGTCAACTGTTTTCGCTCGATGATTCCATTCTTTGGTGGTTGGTTTGACCCTTGTCCCTATAACTCAAATCCTAGCCCAGTATATCCCATTTTAAATTTACACCATTGTGAACCTTACGCCTTTTTTTACTCTCTGATAGAGGTTCTCGGCATTGAAAAATCTTCGTAAACTAAATCACACGTGTATATGTTGATATTTAAGAGATATACAGTCAAGAAAATCAAGGGCACTGGTGATATATATGCGGATTAGACCCCAAATAAAACACTCAACAAATGGCTACAATTTAAGGAATGTGTTTAGTGACGGCATCAGATTCCTAATTGGTCAGGTGGCAAGAAAAGCTGCTTCTAGGAGTTTGTCAAGTGATTTCGCTCGATGATTCCATTCTTGGGTGGTTGGTTTGGCCCTTGTTCCTGTAACTCGAATCCTAGCCTGGTATATCCCATTTTAATTTTACACCATTATGAACCTTACGCCTTTTTTACTCTCTGATCGAGGTTCTCGGCATTGAAAAATCTTCGTAAACTAAATCACACGTGTATATGTTGATATTTAAGAGATATACAATCAAGTAAATCAAGGGCAATGGTGAAATATATGCGGATTAGACAAAAAAACGCTCAACAAATGGCCACAATTTAAGGAATGTGTTTAGTGACGACATCAGATTCCTAATGGATGGAGAAAGGTCAGGTGGCAAGAAAAACGGCTTCTAGGAGTTTGTCAAGTGATTTCGCTGGATGATTCCATTCTTGGGTGGTTGGTTTGGCCCTTGTTCCTGTAACTCGAATCCTAGCCCGGTATATCCCATTTTAATTTTACACCATTGTGAACCTTACGCCTTTTTTACTCTCTGATCGAGGTTCTCGGCATTGAAAAATCTTCGTAAACTAAATCACACGTGTATATGTTAACATTTAAGAGATATACAGTCAATAAAATCAAGGGCAATGGTGATATATATGCGGATTAGAAATAAAAAAAACACTTAACAAATGGCTACAATTTAAGGAATTTGTTTAGTGACGGCATCAGATTCCTAATTGATGGAGAAAGGTCTGGTGGCAAGAAAAGCTGCTTCTAGGAGGTTGTCAAGTGTTTTCGCTCGATGATTCCATTCTTGGGTGGGTGGTTTGGCCCCTGTTCCTGTAACTCGAATCCTAGCCCGATATATCCCATTTTAATTTTACACCATTGTGAACCTTACGCCTTTTTACTCTCTGATCGAGGTTCTCGGCATTGAAAAATCTTTGTAAACTAAATCACACGTGTATATGTTGATATTTAAGAGATATACAGTCAAGAAAATCAAGGGCAATGGTGATATATATGTGCGAATTAGACACAAAAAAAAAACACTCAACAAATGGCTACAATTTAAGGAATGTGTTTAGTGACGGCATCAGATTCCTAATTGATGGAGAAAGGTCTGGTGGCAAGAAAAGCTGCTTCTAGGAGGTTGTCAAGTGTTTTCGCTTGACGATTCCATTCTTGGGTGGTTGGTTTGTCCCTTGTTCCTGTAACTCGAATCCTAGCCCGGTATATCCCATTTTAATTTTACACCATTGTGAACCTTACGCCTTTTTTACTCTCTGATCGAGGTTCTCGGCATTGAAAAATCTTCGTAAACTAAATCACACGTGTATATGTTGATATTTAAGAGATATACAGTCTAGAAAATCAAGGGCAACGGTGATATATATGCGGATTAGACACCAAAAAAAAACACTCAACAAATGGCTACAATTTAAGGATTGTGTTTAGTGACGGTATCAGATACCTAATTGATGGAGAAAGGTATGGTGGCAAGAAAAGCTGCTTCTAGGAGGTTGTCAAGTGTTTTTGCTCCATGATTCCATTCTTGGGTGGTTGGTTTGGCCCTTGTTCCTGTAACACGAATCCTAGCCCGGTATATCCCATTTAAATTTTACACCATTGTGAACCTTACGCCTTTTTTACTCTCTGATCGAGGTTCTCGGCATTGAAAAATCTTCGTAAATAAAATCACAAGTGTATATGTTGATATTAAAGAGATATACAGTTAAGAAAATCATGGGGAATGGTGATATATATGCGGATTAGACACCAAAAAAAACACTCAACAAATGGCTACAATTTAAGGAATGTGTTTAGTGACGGCATCAGAGTCCTAATTGATGGAGAAAGGTCTGGTGTTGGTACATTACATCTGTTGAGTTCGTCTTATATCGAGTCTCGGACTGAAAGTTTGAAGAGTGCCTGCTAGTTTGAAGGCTGCTAGTTTGAAGACGTCATGTTTGAGGAGGTCATGTTTGAAGAGGTCATGTTTGAAGAGATCAAGTTTGAAGAGATCAAGTTTGAAGAGTGTCAAGTTTGAACGTGTCGTGACCATTTGAAGGGTGGCATGTCACCTTCAAACGGGAGGGCTTGGCCTATAAATACTCTTCAAACTTTCTCATTTGTAACATTCTGAATTCCGACGCCGAAGTGCTGTCGAAGTGTCTCTGTGCTGTAAATTCGTTCAAGATCAATAAACAAGACATTTATTAGTGAATACAAGCTAAACGAAGACCGAATCAATGAATTCCGCCTCTGATTCAGTCTGAGCACTCTTCTGATCGACTCCTTAGGTCGTTTCACGATCCTACATGTGGTATCAGAGCTCAGGAGGAAGAGTTCTTACAGTTTAGCTCGTTTTCGCTAGCAAATTCTGATTTTCTACACCTTCTTTCACAAAATTGATACTTTTTACGGTTAAAATTGGCTAAAACTTTTACAATGTGTGGGTAATTGTATTTTAACAAATCCATGAAAGTTTCAGCTTAAAATTCAAAGTAAAAATGGTAAAAATGAACTGAAAACTGGTGCCCGTTTGAATGTAACCTGACCCTACCGTTTGAAACTGGTCGTGACCGTTTGAATCTGACCCCATACCGTTTGAAACTGGTCGTGTCCGTTTGAATCTGACCCCATACAGTTTGAAACTGGACTGACCGTTTGAAACTGCCACCTTACAGTTTGAAAATGCACATGACAGTTTGAAAATTGACCTTCACGTTTGAAACGTGACATGACTGTTTGAAAGTTCCCATCGTGACCGTTTGAAACTGTCCATCCCGTTTGAAGCTTGCCATCCAGTTTGAAAGTGTTTCAGTCTTCACGTGATTATACATTGAGTAGTGTGAACCGATTGAAAGTGCATCGAGTGTGTGAAATAGTAAATCATCGGTGTATGTGATATTATCATTTTGTTTGAAAAGCTAAAGGTCTAGTAAATTGAAATAGTCAGATTGCATGTGACTTGATAAGTCATTGTCAGAACATTAAACTTTGAAAAAAGTTGTCAGGTTTGCATGTGGAGTTATCATTGAGGACTTAAATTCAATAAAATCCGACATTGCATGTGATATAAGTGTAATCCGATGAGAATTGATGATTAATTGAATTGTTGTCGATATAGTGGGATTGTGGTCCAATCATCTGATCTTAATACTTGTAGTTGTCGGTTAGTTTAAACAATTTGATCTGTTTCTCATGTGATATTGCATCTAAAATCACGGCCCAATCATCTTTCGGTTTAATGAGTTTCTAGGCCCAATCAGTTTGTTGAGATAATATTGTTGTTAGCTAGAGTTGTTTTTGAAAGTTGAAAAAAAAATGTTTGATGAACAAGAAAATTATTATTTCAAAAGATCCAACGATTGGCATAGAGGATATATAGATGATAGTTATAGCAATGTGAAGAAGGTTGGTTGGGAGAAAAGATTTAAATACTTTGTGTGTTTGAAAAATGAAAATTTGGATGATCTAGCAAACCGATATACAGTCTTAATTGAACATTTGAAAGAACATGAGATAAGACTGTCAGATACTGAAAAAGTATCAAAGTTTGCTGATGCATTACCTATCGAATGGGATGAATGTTTGAAAAACCTAAGGAAAGATTCTAGTTTTTCAAAGCTATATCTAAAAGGGTTCATTAACAAACTTAAATATTTTGAGTATGAAAGTGACAATAAAAAGAAAGAATTGATAAATGAAACAAAAAATATTTTGATGAAAATGGATTTAGATGTGATTCGGGAAATGAAAAGAAGAGTTAATGTATGTCTTGCTGCAAAAAGTAATCTGATTTACGATATGAAGAGGGGTTGTTATATTTATGAGAATATGAATCCTCTTGACTTCGTTAAAATCTTTTGTGCAGGAACATACAAGATGGAGACAGAGCAAGTTCAAAAGAATGAAGAATCTGTGAAGATTGAATCCTCAAGTTCTGACTCAGGTTACTCGAAATGTGATAAACTTGAGGCTGACAATGGCAAACTATTGAAAGATGCGGAAAGTTTGACATTGGAAATCAAGAAGTTGAAAGATGAGAAGCAATTTGATGATAAACAGATTCTTGTTTTACAGGAAAATTTTGAGAAGTTGAAATCAGAAAATGACAAACTATTGAGTGGTTTGGACAGTTTGACATTAGAAAACAAAATTTTGAAAGAAAAAGAAAAAGATCTTGAAAATGAAAAATTAAAAATTGAGAAAGATTTTCAAAGTCAAATAAAAATTTTAGAAGATGAGAGAGATATGTTTGGTAAAAACAATCTTGAAAAACAAATTGAAATCAATTCTCATCTTGAAAAGATTATTCGACTTGAAAAAGAGGCAGAATGTGCTCAAAAGAAAATCAATGAATGGGAAGAAAAGTTGAAGGTTTTTGTGAATACTTCAACTATTCCTTGCCCAAAACCTTTAAATTCTGTTCCAATAAGTGACAATGTCACAAACTTTGACAAAGTCAAAGTTGAAGATTGTGATGAGAAATCTGATGATGGAAATGAAAAAATGAAGAAAAAGAATTTATTTTTGAAGTTAAAAGAAAAGTTTCAAGAAATTGTTCCACAATCAACTGAAAAGGGAGAATGCTCTATGCAAAAATCTTTGAAGAAGAAAGTGGAACAAAAACAAAAAGAGAAAATTTTGAAAAATGTTCAAAAAGAAAATAAAATTTCATCAGATCAATCATCCAATCGCAATCAAAAATTACAAAAAGTAAAAAATGAAAATTCAAAAATTATTGGTAATAAGTGGTGCAGGTTTGACCATAGTGCTCAAAAGCCAAATCCAGCATACAAGAGGAGCAAGGATTATCACCAAGCCAAACAGTGCTATGATCTGAATATTTGGACTGAAGGTGATGAATGGTATGATAACAGAGTGTGTTACAGATGCGGCTATCAAGGACACATTGCTGTTAACTGCCAGAGTTGGAGGTTTGAGTCGAGAAGATGCTTTAACTGCAACATCATTGGCCATATTGCTAGAGATTGCTCAATGAGATCAATGAGAAGATCGAGGGCTGAATCTCAGAAGCAGATGAAGAAACCAGTCAATGTCAATCCCAAAGAACAGAAGGTTCAAGAACCTAAAGTTCAAGAAAAGAAAGTGAAACTTTCTCAGGGACAAAAAGACAGACTGAGGAAAAAGAGGAAGAAGGCCAGAGAGTATCTTGAAAGGATTTTGTCCTCGGATACAACTGGTAAAACAGATAAAAGTTCTGATAAATCGTCTTGCTCGCCAAAGAATGACAAATCAAGCAAAACGTATTCATCAGATACAAATCTGAGGACGAAAGAGGGAAAGAAGAAAAAGAAAGTTATTGGCAATGAATCTGTTTCTTCGGAAACAAATGAGCCACATGTCGGCGATGAATCTGGCTCCTCAAAGTCAGACAAGCCACATTCAGGCAATGAATCTGGTATGGTAAAACCAGAAGAGCCATGTGTTGAGGTAAAAAATGAGAATTCTGGTCTAACAATGGATGATGCAAATTTTCCACCATTGTTGAACAAGAATTCAAAATCACCCAAGGACTGTCAGGCTTGGGTGAATCTGTTTAAATGAAAAACCTGACTTGCCGGAGTTCCCAGGTTGGTAAGCGTGGAACAGGAATCGGCACATTTCTTGAGAAATTCACGAAAGTGATTTCGACTTACAAGTGGTAAATCAGGGACATTAAGTTGTACTTGATTTTCTACAAGTGATGTTTGTGGATTGATCTTAAAAATGTTAGTTTTTACAAGTGATTGAAGAAAAAAAGTGATGAAAGATCCCCATGTTTGAGAAATGACTCACAAAACTTACTTTCTGGAAAAACCATTTTGACTAAAACAAACTTAAGTGTTTTGAAATCACTATGGGAAAATGTTTTGTTGTCAGGGGGAGTTCTGATTGTTTAAGCCAAGTGAATGGAGAATTGAAGTGATTCTCATCATGTTGTCACATTTCTTGTACAGCTTGTTTTCAAATTTTCCCAGAAAATCAAAATTGAGACATATTTTGATTTTAGGGGGAGTAAAAATTTTTAAAAAAAATTAGAAAATTAGAAAATTACAAAAACATTGAAAAATGCAAAAATGAGTTTTGTTGTAAAAGAGGAAATGATAGTAGATCAGTTAGACTATCACAGCATGCTAAAGAAAGGGAAAGTCAAATTGTGATAAGCGATCTCACTAACGATGTGACGATAGGCTCAGCAAGACTAGTAGATTTGCGATAACGATACAAACTTAAATGAAAAAGCCTAGTTCTAGTGGGAAACATGGTCAAAAGCATAGTACTTAGTTTTGTCCTTCTTGATTGTGTGCCTACTCGGTAATCGCTGATTGTCGAAAGACATAAAACTGGTTAAGTTTGTGAACTTTCACAACTTTGCTAAAAAGTCGCTGTGATTGTGCATTTCATTTTGCAAAGACTTAAACTTGTTTTATTTCTTTATTTTGTTTAAGCATCGGACATCCTCTGCGTATACGTGAGTATCGACCTGGATGTTGTTGCCTAAACGTTCTGCTTTATTTTCTTTGGTGTTTCGTTTAAGCTTTGGACCTCCTCTGCGTATACGGGAGTATCGACCTGGTGGTTAAAGCCTAAACAACTTCAACTTGTTTTATTTTTCTTATTTTGTTTAAACATTGGACTTTCTCTGCGTATATGGAAGTATCGACCTGATTGTTAATGTTTAAACATTCTGCTTTGTTTTCGCACAAATCACAGTTGATAAAAGTTTAAAGGCATTGCTTGAGATAGTGTATTGCATGATGAGGGGATATGCTGAGATCGTGGGGTCCATAAGAACTTAGTGCAAAATTAATATACCTTAAACGTATCGGTAAGCATTTCAAAAGTTTTTAGATTGAGTTTATGTGGACAACAATATCGTCAATCAACGTGAATCGTTTAGAACTGAAAATGTTTAAAGCTTAACGGTGCTAGTGATTGGTCACATAAACTGATATGATCCTCTTACACAAACTCACAAAAATATTGTCTGTAAATATTTCTTTACTGCATTCCTTTGTTATCAATAATTCAAAAAGATTTTCAGTGTGTTTTAGCTTAAATTTTGAAAAATACAAAAATATTGTCGACAACTGATGTTGGAGAGCTGATTTTCAAAATTCCGAGTGCTGAACATGATGAACTGGTTTGGAAGTGTGTGTATTGAATTGGGAAATTTATTTTGAGAAAGAAGTTGAGATTAGTTAATCGAGGTCATTAATTTGAACTTGATGTAACTATTACTAGTAAGTTTTTCTTATTGATTTAAGAAAAAAACTTATGTGGTGGTAAGAAAATTTGTGCAGGTGATGAGCTTAAACAGAGATAAAGCCAGGGATTGATCTCAAGGTGATAGCTAATTCCAGACAGCGATCCCATCATGATGAGAGGGGGAGTCTGACGAGGTTAGAGCCAAAGAGAAGATCCTGGTATATGCTAAGAAAGAAAAAAGACGGATAAAGACTGAAGATGCGAAGACTCGCCAATTAAAACTCGTCAACATCTGAGGGGGAGTCTGTTGGTGCATTACATCTATCGACTTTGTCTTATATCGAGTCTCGGACTGAAAGTTTAAAGAGTGCCTGCTAGTTTGAAGGCTGCTAGTTTGAAGAGGTCATGTTTGAAGAGGTCATGTTTGAAGAGGTCATGTTTGAAGAGCTCAAGTTTGAAGAGATCATGTTTGAAGAGTGTCAATTTTGAACGTGTCGTGACCGTTTGAAGGGTGGCATGTCACCTTCAAACGGGAGGGCTTGGCCTATAAATACTCATCAAACTTTCTCATTTGTAACATTCTGAATTCCGACACCGAAGTGCTGTCGAAGTGTCTCTGTGCTGTAAATTCGTTCAAGATCAATAAACAAGACATTTATTAGTGAATACAAGCTAAACGAAGACCGAATCAATGAATTCCGCCTCTGATTCAGTCTGAGCACTCTTCTGATCGACTCGTTAGGTCGTTTCACGACCCTACATCTGGTGGCAAGAAAAGCTGCTTCTAGGAGGTTGTCAAGTGTTTTCGCTCGATGATTCCATTCTTGGGTGGTTGGTTTGGCCCTTGTTCCTGTAACTCGAATCCTAGCCCGGTATATCCCATTTTAAATTTACACCATTGTGAACCTTACGCCTTTTCTACTCTCTGATCGAGGTTCTCGGCATTAAAAATCTTCGTAAACTAAATAACATGTGTATATGTTGATATTTAAGATATATAAAGTCAAGAAAATCAAGGGCAATCGTGATATATATGCGGATTAGACACAAAAAAACTCAACAAATGGCCACAATTTAAGGAATGTGTTTAGTGACGGCATCGAATTCCTAATTGATGGAGAAAGGTCTAGTGGCAAGAAAAGCTGCTTCTAGGAGGTTGTCAAGTGTTTTCGCTCGATGATTTCATTCTTAGGTGGATGGTTTTGCCCTTGTTCCTGTAACTCGAATCCTAGCCCGGTATATCCCATTTTAATTTTACACCATTTTGAACCTTACGCCTTTTTTACTCTCTGATCGAGGTTCTCGGCAATGAAAAATCTTCGTAAACTAAATCACACGTGTATATGTTGATATTTAAGAGATATACAGTCAAGAAAATCAAGGGCAATGGTGATATATATGCGGATTAGACACAAAAAAAAAACACTCAACAAATGGCTACAAGTAAGGAATGTGTTTAGTGACGGCATCAGATTCCTAATTGATGGAGAAAGGTCTGGTGGCAAGAAAAGCTGCTTCTAGGAGGTTGTCAAGTGTTTTCGCTTGACGATTCCATTCTTGGGTGGTTGGTTTGTCCCTTGTTCCTGAAACTCGAATCCTAACCCGGTATATCCCATTTTAATTTTACACCATTGTGAAACTTGCTCCTTTTTTACCCTCTGATCGAGGTTCTCGGCATTGAAAAATCTTCGTAAACTAAATCACACGTGTATGTCTTGACATTTAAGAGATATACAGTCAAGAAAATCAAGGGCAATGGTGATATATATGCGGATTAGACACCAAAAAAAACACTCAACAAATGGCTACAATTTAAGGAATGTGTTTAGTGACGGCATCAGATTCCTAATTGATGGAGAAAGGTCTGGTGGTAAGAAAAGCTACTTCTAGGAGGTTGTCAAGTGTTTTCGCTCGACGATTCCATTCTTGGGTGGGTGGTTTGGCCCTTTTTCCTGTAACTCGAATCCTATCCCGGTATATTCCATTTTAATTTTACGCCATTGTGAAACTTACGCCTTTTTTACTCTCTGATCGAGGTTCTCGGCATGGAAACATCTTCGTAAACTAAATCACACTTGTATATGTTGACATTTAAGAGATATACAGTCAAGAAAATCAAGGGCAATGGTGATATATATGCGGATTAGACACCAAAAAAAACACTTAACAAATGGCTACAATTTAAGGAATGTGTTTAGTGACGGCATCAGATTCCTAATTGATGGAGAAAGGTCTGATGGTAAGAAAAGCTACTTCTAGGAGGTTGTCAAGTGTTTTCGCTCGACGATTCCATTCTTGGGTGGGTGGTTTGGCCCTTTTTCCTGTAACTCGAATCCTATCCCGGTATATCCCATTTTAATTTTACACCATTGTGAACCTTATGCCTTTTTTACTCTCTGATCGAGGTTCTCAGCATTGAAACATCTTCGTAAACTAAATCACACTTATATATATTGACATTTAAGAGATATACAGTCAAGAAAATCAAGGGCAATGGTGATATATATGCGGATTAGACACAAAAAAGAAAACACTCAACAAATGGCTACAATTTAAGGAATGTGTTTAGTGACGGCATCATATTCCTAATTGATGGAGAAAGGTCTAGTGGTAAGGAAAGCTGCTTCTAGGAGGTTGTCAAGTGTTTTCGCTCGACGATTCCATTCTTGGGCGGTTGGTTTTGCCCTTGTTCCTGTAACTAGAATCCTAGCCCGATATATCCCATTTTAATCTTACACCATTGTGAACCTTACGCCTTTTTTAATCTCTGATCGAGGTTCTCGGCATTGAAAAATCTTCGTAAACTAAATCACACGTGTATATGTTGATATTTAAGAGATATACAGTCAAGAAAATCAAGGGCAATGGTGATATATATGCGGATTAGACCCCAAAAAAAACACTCAACAAATGGCTACAATTTAAGGAATCTGTTTAGTGACGACATCGGATTCCTAATTGATGGAGAAAGGTCTGGTGGCAAGAAAAGCTGCTTCCAGGAGGTTGTCAAGTGTTTTCGCTCGATGATTCCATTCTTGGGTGGTTGGTTTGGCCCTTGTTCCTGTAACTCGAATCCTATCCCGGTATATCCCATTTTAATTTTACACCGTTGTGAACCTTACGCCTTTTTTACTCTCTGATCGAGGTTCTCGGCATTGAAAAATCTTCGTAAACTAAATCACACGTGTATATGTTGACATTTAAGGGATATATAGTCAAGAAATTCAAGGGCAATGGTGATATATATGCGGATTAGACACAAAAAAAAACACTCAACAAATGGCTACAATTTAAGGAATGTGTTTAGTGACGGCATCAGATTCCAAATTGATGGAGAAAGGTCTGGTGGCAAAAAAAGCTGCTTCTAGGAGGTTGTCAAGTGTTTTCGGTCGATGATTCCATTCTTGGGTGGTTGGTTTGGCCCGTGTTCCTGTAACTCGAATCGTAGCCCGGTATATCCCATTTTAAATTTACACCATTGTGAACCTTACGCCTTTTTTACTCTCTGAACGAGGTTCTCGGCATTGAAAAATCTTTGTAAACTAAATCACACGTGTATATGTTGACATTTAAGAGATATACAGTCAAGAAAATCAAGGGCAATGGTGATATATATGCGGATTAGACACAAAAAAAAAACACTCAACAAATGGCTACAATTTAAGGAATGTGTTTAGTGACGGCATCATATTCCTAATTGATGGAGAAAGGTCTAGTGGTAAGAAAAGCTTCTTCTAGGAGGTTGTCAAGTGTTTTCGCTCGACGATTCCATTCTTGGGTGGTTGGTTTTGCCCTTGTTCCTGTAACTCGAATCCTAGCCCGATATATCCCATTTTAATCTTACACCATTGTGAACCTTACGCCTTTTTTAATCTCTGATCGAGGTTCTCGGCATTGAAAAATCTTCGTAAACAAAATCACACGTGTATATGTTGATATTTAAGAGATATACAGTCAAAAAAATCAAGGGCAATGGTGATATATATGCGGATTAGACCTCAAAAAAAACACTCAACAAATGGCTACAATTTAAGGAATGTGTTTAGTGACGACATCGGATTCCTAATTGATGGAGAAAGGTCTGGTGGCAAGAAAAGCTGCTTCCAGGAGGTTGTCAAGTGTTTTCGCTCGATGATTCCATTCTTGGGTGGTTGGTTTGGTGTAACATCCCGGAAAATATAAAACTTTATATTGGAACCATAAAGTAAAAACAGACAATAATTTACTAACTAAAATTATAACCTAGTTAGTTAGTTTACTAGAAATAGCCTATAATAGGGTTTAGAGCTACCAAAAGACATGTTGAACAAAGTAGAGGGGCTAAACTTGTAAAAACTGAAAGTTGATTTTTACTAAACAAATAAAACAAGCCAAACACCCCCAAATGGAGGTGTCTGGTCGTACAAACAAGGCCAGGGGCGACCCCAACCCTTCAAAAACCTAGAACCTCACTAAATCTACAAATTAAAGGCTCAATTCAAGTCGAAATCGAAATTTAATCATAGATTCGTGATCCTCATTGCGAGAGGATTCTAAGGTATGTAAAATCTGATGAAATCCTTCAACTTGAATTTCTCATGATTTTGTAAAATCTGGAATTTGAGGTTGCATGTGTGTTATGTAGTTAGATTAGGGTTGATATGGTGTCTAGATGTGAAATCTAGCCAACTACATGTGAAATCACTACCAAAATTCTGGAAATTTCATGAACACCTTGAAGGTGGATTGTGGGTATTACAATATGATGATGAACACTAGGATTTGGAATGAATGATTTAGTGTAATTCGATCTTAGAAAATGATTTCAGAAAATGCATGATGTGTAAATGATATATGAAGGTTATATTGATGATTTAGTTAGCTAACTAACAAGCTATAAACTTGAATATGGGAGATATAAAATTCTGCCTTTAAAGTGTTTGATGAAATGCCTCTATGAAGGCCTAAAACAGAAATTCTGAGCTTAAACTCATAATCATGATGTTTTGGCGAAATATGCGAATCATGATTTGAATAGAGTTCTAAAACGCATTGTGAATGAACTCTATAGGATCGGACGCAGGAGCGTCAAGTGGACAAGCGGGAGGCGAACCACGTTTGAAGGGCAAACTTTGAAGGTATGTAACTTGACCCGTTACATTTATTTCTTGGATGATTCAATTATGAAAGTTAATCTTGAATAAGAGTTGTTTCGAATTAAGCATTGAAGTAGTTATATTGTTTGATTTATAATAAAATTCAGTTGGTTCGCGTTGGTAGTCGTCATATAGGAGGATTTCCTTAGACGAGCCAAACGGGTCAATTAATCAAGAGAAACATGATTTATGTATACTCCGGAATATGATGAATAGTGTTATGTTATTAGTTAATAATTTACACATTATTTAGATATACTTGAAATTGGATGATATGGGTTGATAGACAAGCAAATTACAAGAATTGTGTGAATGAAATGAATTAACAAAACAAATTATGGATTTCCAGTTCTTACCGTAAATTACGGTCTTACCGTAATTTACGGTAATGGTTAGACATGCTACGGTGCTTTTCTACTGGTTTACGGTAACCAGAAGTTCTTAAGGCATACCGTAAATTACGGTGAGACCGTAATTTACGGTAAACCCAGAATAGTTGTTCTATGTTTATTTTTTTTTTAGTGTGATGCTTTTCATTGTGATTTCGTGTTACAATAACGATCAAAACTAATGAGCTTAATGTTTTGATCATAGGTAAATTAGTGAAGCTTACGGATGGCGATCAAGTGATAAAGTGAAGAACCGAACACTCGATTTTGAAGCTTCCGCAATGTTTTAAATCTTTTGTAGTCTTTGTGTATGGGTTATAAACACACTTTTAAACAAATTTTGAAATGATATAACTTAGTCGTTAGTTGACTAAGGTCTTGTTACTCATGAACTTCGTTAATGAAAGCCATGTATTTTAATCTAATTTTATTAAAAATTAAGGATAAAATCTTAGGGTGTTACAAGTTGGTAATCAGAGCTCATGGTTGTCAATAAGTGTTCGGTTCAAGCTTGATCGATCGTCCGGTAAGAATTAACTTGTTTCGTTAATAAATTATGTACTACGTATAAAATGAGAAATGGACAAAATGCATGAAAAGAGTGTGTAAGCTCACTCAAAAAGCAAGAAATGCATGAAACATAAATTATCAAATCAAGTTACGGACTTGATTAAATAGAAACATGAATTATCAAATCAAGTTACGGACTTGATTAAATAGAAATATGAATTATCAAATCAAGTTACGGACTTGATTAAATAGAAACATGAATTATCAAATCAAGTTACGGACTTGATTAAATAGAAACATGAATTATCAAATCAAGTTACGGACTTGATTAAATAGAAACATGAATGAATCAAATCAAGCTATGGACTTGATTGGATAGAAACAAGAATTAACAAATCAAGTTACGAACTTGATTAAATCAAAACAAGTAAAGCATGTGTTATAAATAGAATGTTTAACAATCTATGTAAACATTTCAGAAATCGAGATGGCTGATGGAGGCAATGATAATGCGGTGCCAAGAGTCACCGAACAAGTGAGGGAAGTGATTGCCGAAGAGGTTGGAAAGGCGATCGAAAACAGTTTGTCGGACTTTATTGATAAAATCCAAGACACGGTTTTATCAATAGTAGAAGATAGAATCAAGAAACTGGAAGACGATTCAAATGTAGTAAAGGAAAAGCGTGGAGGACGAAAGCCTTGTTCATACAAGGAATTCATGGCTTGTAAACCACCAGTATACAATGGGGAGGTTGACCCGATAGTGTGCCAACGATGGCTAAGTGACATTGAAGGGGTATTCGAGAGAACCCATTGTGACGAAGAAGACTACGTAGCCTTTGGTACGGGTCAACTAAGGAATCAAGCGAAGGATTGGTGGGACAACAAAAAGAAGGAGATTGGAAGCGAAGCGGCTAAGGCCATGACTTGGGAGGAGTTTAAGACGCCGTTTCTTAAACACCATAGTCCCAAGGCGGTCGTAAATAAAATCAAGGAAGAGTTCATGCAACTCAGACACAAAGGTGAATCCATAGACAAGATCACGGGGATGTTTATGGACAAGATGAAGTTCTGTGACGAATTGATAACGAATGAAGAGCAAAAGGTCTATTATTACCATAACATGCTAAGCGCGGAATATAGAGAGTTCATAACCCCTTCGAAGTATGAGACCCTTACCGAGATTGTCAATGCTGCTCGGGAAAGGGAGATTGAATTGAAAAAGAGCATAGAACGGGGTGAACGAAGGGCACTAGATGTGAATCCAAGCCCTACCAAGAAAGCAAGAACGAATGAATCCGCAAAGAGATCAGATGCTAAAGGTAGCACATCAGGTTGCAAAATTTGTGGGAAGAATCATAAGGGCGAATGTCGTTACAAGGATAAGCCTTGTCCCATATGCAAGAAAAAGGGACATATGGCTATGTCATGCCCGGAGAAGGTGACGGTTTGTTACAATTGTTATCGAACGGGTCACAAAAAGTCGGAATGCCCGGAACTGGTTGGAAGGAAAGATGGGCAAGAAGCGAAAGATGAAGCCCCGAAAGCAAAGGCAAGATCTTTCCAACTAACTGCCGCAGAAGCGAAGATTGAACCTGACGTGGTCTCAGGTATATTTGCTGTAAATTCAATTCCCGCACACGTGTTATTTGATACGGGTGTGAATAAATCCTTTGTTTCATATGGGTTTATTCGACATCCTTCGTTTATTTTAACAAAATTACCTGTGCCTTTAGAAGTAGAGATAGGTAATAACAAAAGCTTTATTGTTTGTGATGTATGTGAAAACTGTAAATTGAGCATCGATGAGGAAGAATATTTGATAAACCTAATTCCGATGTCGATGGGAGAATTCCAAGTAGTCGTGGGGATGGATTGGCTATCTCAATACCATGCAAAGGTCGTGTGTTTTCGCAAAGAGATAAAACTAACATCTCCGAGCGGAAAACACGTCACCATTTATGGCGAAAAACGAGGCAACCCCATAGTATGTTCGATGTTGAAAGCCCACAAGCTCATGAAGCGAGGGTGCAAGGCATTCATAATTTATGCAAATGAGACCGAGAAAGAATCACGGAAGATTGGAGATGTACCGATAGTACGGGATTATGAAGATGTTTTTCCGGAAGATTTACCGGGGATACCGCCTGAACGGGAAGTAGAATTCGGGATCGAATTGATTCCGGGCGCGAAACCTGTGGCAAAAGCCCCGTACCGACTTGCACCGTCGGAATTACAAGAGCTGATGTCCCAAATTCAAGACTTGCTTGATAAAGGATTTATAAGGCCGAGTGTGTCTCCTTGGGGCGCACCGGTGTTGTTTGTGAGAAAGAAGGACGGGAGTATGCGCATGTGTATCGATTATCGGGAGTTAAACAAACTCACGGTAAAGAACCGATACCCGCTCCCGAGGATAGACGACTTATTTGACCAACTACAAGGCGCAAGTTGGTTCTCAAAAATTGACCTTAGGTCGGGGTATCACCAACTAAAGGTCAAAGAAGAAGATGTGCCGAAGACGGCTTTTCGCACAAGATACGGACATTACGAATTTCTCGTGATGTCGTTTGGGCTGACAAATGCGCCCGCGGCTTTCATGGACCTCATGAACCGGGTTTGCAAACCAATGTTAGATAAGTCGGTCATCGTGTTTATCGATGACATCTTGGTGTACTCGAAAAATGAAGCTGAACACGCACACCATTTACAAGAAGTGTTAGAGACACTTAGGCGAGAGAAGTTATATGCGAAATTTTCTAAATGTGCCTTTTGGTTACGAGAGGTTCAATTTTTAGGTCATGTTATAAATGCCGACGGAGTATTGGTGGATCCGTCAAAGATAGAGGCCGTGTCAAAATGGAATTCCCCGAAGAACCCTTCGGAAATTAGAAGCTTTCTGGGGCTTGCTGGATATTATAGGAGATTTATTCAAGATTTCTCCAAAATTGCATCGCCGCTAACAAAATTAACCCAAAAGAAAGCAAAGTTTGTTTGGGGAGTCGATCAAGAAAAAGCGTTTCGGACGCTAAAAGAAAGACTAACTCAAGCTCCGGTACTGACATTGCCGGACGGAGTCGAAGACATGGTGGTCTATTCGGATGCTTCGTTATCGGGGCTCGGTTGCGTGTTGATGCAACGGGGCAAGGTGGTAGCCTATGCCTCGAGACAATTGAAGATGCACGAGAAGAAATACCCCACGCACGATCTCGAATTGGCAGCGGTAGTGTTTGCATTAAAAATATGGAGACATTACTTGTATGGGGTAAAGTGCACCATATTCACCGATCACAAAAGTTTGAAATACTTCTTCGATCAGAAGGAGTTGAATATGCGGCAGAGGCGATGGCTAGAGACGGTGAAGGACTACGACTGTGAGATACATTATCACCCCGGAAAAGCAAATGTGGTAGCGGATGCTTTAAGCAGAAAAGCGGACTATGTCCCAATACGAGTGAGATCGATGCAACTCGTGGTAACCTCGGGTATACTTGAACGTATTCGAGAAGCACAATTAGAAGCAGTAAAAGAAGAGAATTGGAAGAAGGAAAGAATAATTGGGCAGTTGAAAGACTTGTCGGATGGGAATCACGGGTTAAAGACTCGATCCGGAAGGATATGGGTCCCACATACCTGTGGAGTTAAGGCGCTTCTACTTGATGAAGCTCATAAATCCCGTTATTCAATTCATCCGGGTGCGACCAAGATGTACAATGATTTGAAACAAAATTATTGGTGGCCCGGAATGAAGAGGGACGTGGCGAAATATGTGGAAAAATGCTTGACATGTTTACAAGTCAAGGCGGAGCACCAGAAACCATACGGTAAACTCCAACCGTTAGAAATTCCGGTTTGGAAATGGGAACATATTACAATGGACCTGTTAACCATGCTGCCTAAGACGAATCGTGGTTTTGATGCCATATGGGTAGTGGTGGATAGATTGACGAAAAGTGCTCACTTCATTCCGATTCGTGAGACGTACACGTCAGAAAAGATGTCAGAAGTCTATACCAATGAAATCATAGCACGTCATTGAGTGCCGGTGTCCATCGTGTCCGATAGGGATACCCGGTTTACTTCAAATTTCTGGCGTGATTTCCAAGAGCAAATGGGGACCAAATTGTTCATAAGCACTGCGTACCATCCTCAAACGGATGGACAAAGTGAAAGAACGATACAAATATTGGGAGACATGCTACGGGCATGTATAATCGACTTTGGAGGCAGTTGGGATGTTCACCTACCGTTAGTCGAGTTTTCGTATAACAACAGTTACCAATCTAGTATTAAAATGGCACCATACGAACTGCTTTACGGTAGGAAATGTCGAACCCCGGTGTGTTGGGGTGAAGTGGGTCCACGTGAACTCGCCCATCAAGACATAGTAAGAGCCACGAATGAAAAGATCGATAAAGTTCGGGCACACTTGAAAGCGGCTCAAGACCGACAAAAAGCGTATGTTGATAAAAGGAAAAGGCCAATTGAATTTCAAGTCGGTGACATGGTCATGCTAAAAGTGTCCCCATGGAAAGGCGTTATTAGATTTAGAAAGAAGGGGAAGTTAAGTCCAAGGTTTATCGGACCATTTAAAATTATCGGAAGAGTTGGCAAAGTAGCTTACCGTCTGGAATTACCGGAAGAGCTAAGTGGGATCCATGGCACGTTTCACGTATCGCAATTAAGAAAGTGCCTAGCAGACGAAACGACTTATATCCATTACGATGATATCGAAGTGGATAATAGTCTAAATTATGTGGTAAGACCAGTGAAAATTTTAGACAGAAAGGTCAAACGTTTACGAAATAAACAAATTGACCAAGTCAAAGTCAAATGGGAGCATAGGAAAGGTTCGAACACTACATGGGAGTCCGAAGAGGAGATGCGACGTCTTCATCCTACATTATTTGGTACGTAAATCGGTTTCGGGGACGAAACCCTTTTTAAGGGGGGTGGACTTGTAACATCCCGGAAAATATAAAACTTTATATTGGAACCATAAAGTAAAAACAGACAATAATTTACTAACTAAAATTATAACCTAGTTAGTTAGTTTACTAGAAATAGCCTATAATAGGGTTTAGAGCTACCAAAAGACATGTTGAACAAAGTAGAGGGGCTAAACTTGTAAAAACTGAAAGTTGATTTTTACTAAACAAATAAAACAAGCCAAACACCCCCAAATGGAGGTGTCTGGTCGTACAAACAAGGCCAGGGGCGACCCCAACCCTTCAAAAACCTAGAACCTCACTAAATCTACAAATTGAAGGCTCAATTCAAGTCGAAATCGAAATTTAATCATAGATTCGTGATCCTCATTGCGAGAGGATTCTAAGGTATGTAAAATCTGATGAAATCCTTCAACTTGAATTTCTCATGATTTTGTAAAATCTGGAATTTGAGGTTGCATGTGTGTTATGTAGTTAGATTAGGGTTGATATGGTGTCTAGATGTGAAATCTAGCCAACTACATGTGAAATCACTACCAAAATTCTGGAAATTTCATGAACACCTTGAAGGTGGATTGTGGGTATTACAATATGATGATGAACACTAGGATTTGGAATGAATGATTTAGTGTAATTCGATCTTAGAAAATGATTTCAGAAAATGCATGATGTGTAAATGATATATGAAGGTTATATTGATGATTTAGTTAGCTAACTAACAAGCTATAAACTTGAATATGGGAGATATAAAATTCTGCCTTTAAAGTGTTTGATGAAATGCCTCTATGAAGGCCTAAAACAGAAATTCTGAGCTTAAACTCATAATCATGATGTTTTGGCGAAATATGCGAATCATGATTTGAATAGAGTTCTAAAACGCATTGTGAATGAACTCTATAGGATCGGACGCAGGAGCGTCAAGTGGACAAGCGGGAGGCGAACCACGTTTGAAGGGCAAACTTTGAAGGTATGTAACTTGACCCGTTACATTTATTTCTTGGATGATTCAATTATGAAAGTTAATCTTGAATAAGAGTTGTTTCGAATTAAGCATTGAAGTAGTTATATTGTTTGATTTATAATAAAATTCAGTTGGTTCGCGTTGGTAGTCGTCATATAGGAGGATTTCCTTAGACGAGCCAAACGGGTCAATTAATCAAGAGAAACATGATTTATGTATACTCCGGAATATGATGAATAGTGTTATGTTATTAGTTAATAATTTACACATTATTTAGATATACTTGAAATTGGATGATATGGGTTGATAGACAAGCAAATTACAAGAATTGTGTGAATGAAATGAATTAACAAAACAAATTATGGATTTCCAGTTCTTACCGTAAATTACGGTCTTACCGTAATTTACGGTAATGGTTAGACATGCTACGGTGCTTTTCTACTGGTTTACGGTAACCAGAAGTTCTTAAGGCATACCGTAAATTACGGTGAGACCGTAATTTACGGTAAACCCAGAATAGTTGTTCTATGTTTATTTTTTTTTTAGTGTGATGCTTTTCATTGTGATTTCGTGTTACAATAACGATCAAAACTAATGAGCTTAATGTTTTGATCATAGGTAAATTAGTGAAGCTTACGGATGGCGATCAAGTGATAAAGTGAAGAACCGAACACTCGATTTTGAAGCTTCCGCAATGTTTTAAATCTTTTGTAGTCTTTGTGTATGGGTTATAAACACACTTTTAAACAAATTTTGAAATGATATAACTTAGTCGTTAGTTGACTAAGGTCTTGTTACTCATGAACTTCGTTAATGAAAGCCATGTATTTTAATCTAATTTTATTAAAAATTAAGGATAAAATCTTAGGGTGTTACAAGTTGGTAATCAGAGCTCATGGTTGTCAATAAGTGTTCGGTTCAAGCTTGATCGATCGTCCGGTAAGAATTAACTTGTTTCGTTAATAAATTATGTACTACGTATAAAATGAGAAATGGACAAAATGCATGAAAAGAGTGTGTAAGCTCACTCAAAAAGCAAGAAATGCATGAAACATAAATTATCAAATCAAGTTACGGACTTGATTAAATAGAAACATGAATTATCAAATCAAGTTACGGACTTGATTAAATAGAAATATGAATTATCAAATCAAGTTACGGACTTGATTAAATAGAAACATGAATTATCAAATCAAGTTACGGACTTGATTAAATAGAAACATGAATTATCAAATCAAGTTACGGACTTGATTAAATAGAAACATGAATGAATCAAATCAAGCTATGGACTTGATTGGATAGAAACAAGAATTAACAAATCAAGTTACGAACTTGATTAAATCAAAACAAGTAAAGCATGTGTTATAAATAAAATGTTTAACAATCTATGTAAACATTTCAGAAATCGAGATGGCTGATGGAGGCAATGATAATGCGGTGCCAAGAGTCACCGAACAAGTGAGGGAAGTGATTGCTGAAGAGGTTGGAAAGGCGATCGAAAACAGTTTGTCGGACTTTATTGATAAAATCCAAGACACGGTTTTATCAATAGTAGAAGATAGAATCAAGAAACTGGAAGACGATTCAAATGTAGTAAAGGAAAAGCGTGGAGGACGAAAGCCTTGTTCATACAAGGAATTCATGGCTTGTAAACCACCAGTATACAATGGGGAGGTTGACCCGATAGTGTGCCAACGATGGCTAAGTGACATTGAAGGGGTATTCGAGAGAACCCATTGTGACGAAGAAGACTACGTAGCCTTTGGTACGGGTCAACTAAGGAATCAAGCGAAGGATTGGTGGGACAACAAAAAGAAGGAGATTGGAAGCGAAGCGGCTAAGGCCATGACTTGGGAGGAGTTTAAGACGCCGTTTCTTAAACACCATAGTCCCAAGGCGGTCGTAAATAAAATCAAGGAAGAGTTCATGCAACTCAGACACAAAGGTGAATCCATAGACAAGATCACGGGGATGTTTATGGACAAGATGAAGTTCTGTGACGAATTGATAACGAATGAAGAGCAAAAGGTCTATTATTACCATAACATGCTAAGCGCGGAATATAGAGAGTTCATAACCCCTTCGAAGTATGAGACCCTTACCGAGATTGTCAATGCTGCTCGGGAAAGGGAGATTGAATTGAAAAAGAGCATAGAACGGGGTGAACGAAGGGCACTAGATGTGAATCCAAGCCCTACCAAGAAAGCAAGAACGAATGAATCCGCAAAGAGATCAGATGCTAAAGGTAGCACATCAGGTTGCAAAATTTGTGGGAAGAATCATAAGGGCGAATGTCGTTACAAGGATAAGCCTTGTCCCATATGCAAGAAAAAGGGACATATGGCTATGTCATGCCCGGAGAAGGTGACGGTTTGTTACAATTGTTATCGAACGGGTCACAAAAAGTCGGAATGCCCGGAACTGGTTGGAAGGAAAGATGGGCAAGAAGCGAAAGATGAAGCCCCGAAAGCAAAGGCAAGATCTTTCCAACTAACTGCCGCAGAAGCGAAGATTGAACCTGACGTGGTCTCAGGTATATTTGCTGTAAATTCAATTCCCGCACACGTGTTATTTGATACGGGTGTGAATAAATCCTTTGTTTCATATGGGTTTATTCGACATCCTTCGTTTATTTTAACAAAATTACCTGTGCCTTTAGAAGTAGAGATAGGTAATAACAAAAGCTTTATTGTTTGTGATGTATGTGAAAACTGTAAATTGAGCATTTTAATTTTCCTGTAACTCGAATCCTATCCCGGTATATTCCATTTTAATTTTACACCATTGTGAAACTTACGCCTTTTTTACTCTCTGATCGAGGTTCTCGGCATGGAAACATCTTCGTAAACTAAATCACACTTGTATATGTTGACATTTAAGAGATATACAGTCAAGAAAATCAAGGGCAATGGTGATATATATGCGGATTAGACACCAAAAAAAACACTTAACAAATGGCTACAATTTAAGGAATGTGTTTAGTGACGGCATCAGATTCCTAATTGATGGAGAAAGGTCTGATGGTAAGAAAAGCTACTTCTAGGAGGTTGTCAAGTGTTTTCGCTCGACGATTCCATTCTTGGGTGGGTGGTTTGGCCCTTTTTCCTGTAACTCGAATCCTATCCCGGTATATCCCATTTTAATTTTACACCATTGTGAACCTTATGCCTTTTTTACTCTCTGATCGAGGTTCTCAGCATTGAAACATCTTCGTAAACTAAATCACACTTATATATATTGACATTTAAGAGATATACAGTCAAGAAAATCAAGGGCAATGGTGATATATATGCGGATTAGACACAAAAAAAATCACTTAACAAATGGCTACAATTTAAGGAATGTGTTTAGTGACGGCATCAGATTCCTAATTGATGGAGAAAGGTCTGGTGGTAAGAAAAGCTACTTCTAGGAGGTTGTCAAGTGTTTTCGCTCGACGATTCCATTCTTGGGTGGGTGGTTTGGCCCTTTTTCCTGTAACTCGAATCCTATCCCGGTATATCCCATTTTAATTGTACACCATTGTGAACCTTATGCCTTTTTTACTCTCTGATCGAGGTTCTCAGCATTGAAACATCTTCGTAAACTAAATCACACTTATATATATTGACATTTAAGAGATATACAGTCAAGAAAATCAAGGGCAATGGTGATATATATGCGGATTAAACACAAAAAAAAAACACTCAACAAATGGCTACAATTTAAGGAATGTGTTTAGTGACGGCATCATATTCCTAATTGATGGAGAAAGGTCTAGTGGTAAGAAAAGCTGCTTCTAGGAGGTTGTCAAGTGTTTTCGCTCGACGATTCCATTCTTGGGTGGTTGGTTTTGCACTTGTTCCTGTAACTCGAATCCTAGCCTGATATATCCCATTTTAATCTTACACCATTGTGAACCTTACGCCTTTTTTAATCTCTGATCGAGGTTCTCGGCATTGAAAAATCTTCGTAAACTAAATCACACGTGTATATGTTGATATTTAAGAGATATACAGTCAAGAAAATCAAGGGCAATGGTGATATATATGCGGATTAGACCCCAAAAAAAACACTCAACAAATGGCTACAATTTAAGGAATGTGTTTAGTGACGACATCGGATTCCTAATTGATGGAGAAAGGTATGGTGGCAAGAAAAGCTGCTTCTAGGAGGTTGTCAAGTGTTTTCGCTCGATGATTCCATTCTTGGGTGGTTGGTTTGGCCCTTGTTCCTGTAACTCGAATCCTATCCCGGTATATCCCATTTTAATTTTACACCGTTGTGAACCTTACGCCTTTTTTACTCTCTGATCGAGGTTCTCGGCATTGAAAAATCTTCGTAAACTAAATCACACGTGTATATGTTGACATTTAAGAGATATATAGTCAAGAAATTCAAGGGCAATGGTGATATATATGCGGATTAGACACAAAAAAAACACTCAACAAATGGCTACAATTTAAGTAATGTGTTTAGTGACGGCATCAGATTCCAAATTGATGGAGAAAGGTCTGGTGGCAAAAAAAGCTGCTTCTAGGAGGTTGTCAAGTGTTTTCGGTCGATAATTCCATTCTTGGGTGGTTGGTTTGGCCCGTGTTCCTGTAACTCGAATCGGAGCCCGGTATATCCCATTTTAAATTTACACCATTATGAACCTTACGCCTTTTTTACTCTCTGAACGAGGTTCTCGGCATTGAAAAATCTTCGTAAACTAAATCACACGTGTATATGTTGACATTTAAGAGATATACAGTCAAGAAAATCAAGGGCAATGGTGATATATATGCGGATTAGACACCAAAAAAAACACTCAACAAATGGCTACAATTTAAGGAATGTGTTTAGTGACGGCATCAGATTCCTAATTGATGGAGAAAGGTCTGGTGGTAAGAAAAGCTACTTCTAGGAGGTTGTCAAGTGTTTTCGCTCGACGATTCCATTCTTGGGTGGGTGGTTTGGCCCTTTTTCCTGTAACTCGAATCCTATCCCGGTATATTCCATTTTAATTTTACACCATTGTGAAACTTACGCCTTTTTTACTCTCTGATCGAGGTTCTCGGCATGGAAACATCTTCGTAAACTAAATCACACTTGTATATGTTGACATTTAAGAGATATACGGTCAAGAAAATCAAGGGCAATGGTGATATATTTGCGGATTAGACACCAAAAAAAACACTCAACAAATGGCTACAATTTAAGGAATGTGTTTAGTGACGGCATCAGATTCCTAATTGATGGAGAAAGGTCTAGTGGCAAGAAAAGCTGCTTCTAGGAGGTTGTCAAGTGTTTTCGCTTGACGATTCCATTCTTGGGTGGTTGGTTTGTCCCTTGTTCCTGTAACTCGAATCCTATCCCGTTATATCCCATTTTAATTTTACACCGTTGTGAACCTTACGCCTTTTTTACTCTCTGATCGAGGTTCTCGGCATTGAAAAATCTTCGTAAACTAAATCACACGTGTATATGTTGACATTTAAGAGATATATAGTCAAGAAATTCAAGGGCAATGGTGATATATATGCGGATTAGACACAAAAAAAAACACTCAACAAATGGTTACAATTTAAGGAATGTGTTTAGTGACGGCATCAGATTCCAAATTGATGGAGAAAGGTCTGGTGGCAAAAAAAGCTGCTTCTAGGAGGTTGTCAAGTGTTTTCGGTCGATGATTCCATTCTTGGGTGGTTGGTTTGGCCCGTGTTCCTGTAACTCGAATCGTAGCCCGGTATATCCCATTTTAAATTTACACCTTTGTGAACCTTACGCCTTTTTTACTCTCTGAACGAGGTTCTCAGCATTGAAAAATCTTCGTAAACTAAATCACACGTGTATATGTTGACATTTAAGAGATATACAGTCAAGAAAATCAAGGGCAATGGTGATATATATGCGGATTAGACACCAAAAAAAACACTCAACAAATGGCTACAATTTAAGGAATGTGTTTAGTGACGGCATCAGATTCCTAATTGATGGAGAAAGGTCTGGTGGTATGAAAAGCTACTTCTAGGAGGTTGTCAAGTGTTTTCGCTCGACGATTCTATTCTTGGGTGGGTGGTTTGGCCCTTTTTCCTGTAACTCGTATCCTATCCCGGTATATTCCATTTTAATTTTACACCATTGTGAAACTTACACCTTTTTTACTCTCTGATCGAGGTTCTCGGCATGGAAACATCTTCGTAAACTAAATCACACTTGTATATGTTGACATTTAAGAGATATACAGTCAAGAAAATCAAGGGCAATGGTGATATATATGCGGATTAGACACCAAAAAAAACACTTAACAAATGGCTACAATTTAAGGAATGTGTTTAGTGACGGCATCAGATTCCTAATTGATGGAGAAAGGTCTGATGGTAAGAAAAACTACTTCTAGGAGGTTGTCAAGTGTTTTCGCTCGACGATTCCATTCTTGGGTGGGTGGTTTGGCCCTTTTTCCTGTAACTCGAATCCTATCCCGGTATATCCCATTTTAATTTTACACCATTGTGAACCTTACGCCTCTTTTACTCTCTGATCGAGGTTCTCGGCATTAAAAAATCTTCGTAAACTAAATCACACGTGTATATGTTGATATTTAAGAGATATACAGTCAAGAAAATCAAGGGCAATGGTGATATATATGCGGATTAGACCCCAAAAAAAACACTCAACAAATGGCTACAATTTAAGGAATGTGTTTAGTGACGACATCGGATTCCTAATTGATGGAGAAAGGTCTGGTGGCAAGAAAAGCTGCTTCCAGGAGGTTGTCAAGTGTTTTCGCTCGATGATTCCATTCTTGGGTGGTTGGTTTGGCCCTTGTTCCTGTAACTCGAATCCTATCCCGGTATATCCCATTTTAATTTTACACCGTTGTGAACCTTACGCCTTTTTTACTCTCTGATCGAGGTTCTCGGCATTGAAAAATCTTCGTAAACTAAATCACACGTGTATATGTTGATATTTAAGAGATATACAGTCAAGAAAATCAAGGGCAATGGTGATATATATGCGGATTAGACACAAAAAAAAAACACTCAACAAATGGCTACAATTTAAGGAATGTGTTTAGTGACGGCATCAGATTCCTAATTGATGGAGAAAGGTCTGATGGTAAGAAAAACTACTTCTAGGAGGTTGTCAAGTGTTTTCGCTCGACGATTCCATTCTTGGGTGGGTGGTTTGGCCCTTTTTCCTGTAACTCGAATCCTATCCCGGTATATCCCATTTTAATTTTACACCATTGTGAACCTTATGCCTTTTTTACTCTCTGATCGAGGTTCTCAGCATTGAAACATCTTCGTAAACTAAATCACACTTATATATATTGACATTTAAGAGATATACAGTCAAGAAAATCAAGGGCAATGGTGATATATATGCGGATTAGACACAAAAAAAAAACACTCAACAAATGGCTACAATTTAAGGAATGTGTTTAGTGACGGCATCATATTCCTAATTGATGGAGAAAGGTCTAGTGGTAAGAAAAGCTGCTTCTAGGAGGTTGTCAAGTGTTTTCGCTCGACGATTCCATTCTTGGGTGGTTGGTTTTGCCCTTGTTTCTGTAACTCGAATCCTAGCCCGATATATCCCATTTTAATCTTACACCATTGTGAACCTTACGCCTATTTTAATCTCTGATCGAGGTTCTCGGCATTGAAAAGTCTTCGTAAACTAAATCACACGTGTATATGTTGATATTTAAGAGATATACAGTCAAGAAAATCAAGGGCAATGGTGATATATATGCGGATTAGACCCCAAAAAAAACACTCAACAAATGGCTACAATTTAAGGAATGTGTTTAGTGACGACATCGGATTCCTAATTGATGGAGAAAGGTCTGGTGGCAAGAAAAGCTGCTTCCAGGAGGTTGTCAAGTGTTTTCGCTCGATGATTCCATTCTTGGGTGGTTGGTTTGGCCCTTGTTCCTGTAACTCGAATCCTATCCCGGTATATCCCATTTTAATTTTACACCGTTGTGAACCTTACGCCTTTTTTACTCTCTGATCGAGGTTCTCGGCATTGAAAAATCTTCGTAAACTAAATCACACGTGTATATGTTGACATTTAAGAGATATATAGTCAAGAAATTCAAGGGCAATGGTGATATATATGCGGATTAGACACAAAAAAAACACTCAACAAATGGTTACAATTTAAGGAATGTGTTTAGTGACGGCATCAGATTCCAAATTGATGGAGAAAGGTCTGGTGGCAAAAAAAGCTGCTTCTAGGAGGTTGTCAAGTGTTTTCGGTCGATGATTCCATTCTTGGGTGGTTGGTTTGGCCCGTGTTCCTGTAACTCGAATCGTAGCCCGGTATATCCCATTTTAAATTTACACCTTTGTGAACCTTACGCCTTTTTTACTCTCTGAACGAGGTTCTCAGCATTGAAAAATCTTCGTAAACTAAATCACACGTGTATATGTTGACATTTAAGAGATATACAGTCAAGAAAATCAAGGGCAATGGTGATATATATGCGGATTAGACACCAAAAAAAACACTCAACAAATGGCTACAATTTAAGGAATGTGTTTAGTGACGGCATCAGATTCCTAATTGATGGAGAAAGGTCTGGTGGTAAGAAAAGCTACTTCTAGGAGGTTGTCAAGTGTTTTCGCTCGACGATTCTATTCTTGGGTGGGTGGTTTGGCCCTTTTTCCTGTAACTCGTATCCTATCCCGGTATATTCCATTTTAATTTTACACCATTGTGAAACTTACGCCTTTTTTACTCTCTGATCGAGGTTCTCGGCATGGAAACATCTTCGTAAACTAAATCACACTTGTATATGTTGACATTTAAGAGATATACAGTCAAGAAAATCAAGGGCAATGGTGATATATATGCGGATTAGACACCAAAAAAAACACTTAACAAATGGCTACAATTTAAGGAATGTGTTTAGTGACGGCATCAGATTCCTAATTGATGGAGAAAGGTCTGATGGTAAGAAAAACTACTTCTAGGAGGTTGTCAAGTGTTTTCGCTCGACGATTCCATTCTTGGGTGGGTGGTTTGGCCCTTTTTCCTGTAACTCGAATCCTATCCCGGTATATCCCATTTTAATTTTACACCATTGTGAACCTTATGCCTTTTTTACTCTCTGATCGAGGTTCTCAGCATTGAAACATCTTCGTAAACTAAATCACACTTATATATATTGACATTTAAGAGATATACAGTCAAGAAAATCAAGGGCAATGGTGATATATATGCGGATTAGACACAAAAAAAAAAACACTCAACAAATGGCTACAATTTAAGGAATGTGTTTAGTGACGGCATCATATTCCTAATTGATGGAGAAAGGTCTAGTGGTAAGAAAAGCTGCTTCTAGGAGGTTGTCAAGTGTTTTCGCTCGACGATTCCATTCTTGGGTGGTTGGTTTTGCCCTTGTTCCTGTAACTCGAATCCTAGCCCGATATATCCCATTTTAATCTTACACCATTGTGAACCTTACGCCTATTTTAATCTCTGATCGAGGTTCTCGGCATTGAAAAGTCTTCGTAAACTAAATCACACGTGTATATGTTGATATTTAAGAGATATACAGTCAAGAAAATCAAGGGCAATGGTGATATATATGCGGATTAGACCCCAAAAAAAACACTCAACAAATGGCTACAATTTAAGGAATGTGTTTAGTGACGACATCGGATTCCTAATTGATGGAGAAAGGTCTGGTGGCAAGAAAAGCTGCTTCCAGGAGGTTGTCAAGTGTTTTCGCTCGATGATTCCATTCTTGGGTGGTTGGTTTGGCCCTTGTTCCTGTAACTCGAATCCTATCCCGGTATATCCCATTTTAATTTTACACCGTTGTGAACCTTACGCCTTTTTTACTCTCTGATCGAGGTTCTCGGCATTGAAAAATCTTCGTAAACTAAATCACACGTGTATATGTTGACATTTAAGATATATACAGTCAAGAAAATCAAGGGCAATGGTGATATATATGCGGATTAGACACCCAAAAAACACTCAACAAATGGCCACAATTTAAGGAATGTGTTTAGTGACGGCATCAGATTCCTAATTGATGGAGAAAGGTCTGGTGGCAAGAAAAGCTGCTTCTAGGAGGTTGTCAAGTGTTTTCGCTCGATGATTCCATTCTTGGGTGGTTGGTTTGGCCCTTGTTCCTGTAACTTGAATCCTATCCCGGTATATCGCATTTTAATTTTACACCATTGTGAACCTTACGCCTCTTTTACTCTCTGATCGAGGTTCTCGGCATTAAAAAATCTTCGTAAACTAAATCACACGTGTATATGTTGATATTTAAGAGATATACAGTCAAGAAAATCAAGGGCAATGGTGATATATATGCGGATTAGACACAAAAAAAAACACTCAACAAATGGCTACAATTTAAGGAATGTGTTTAGTGACGGCATCAGATTCCTAATTGATGGAGAAAGGTCTGGTGGCAAGAAAAGCTGCTTCTAGGAGGTTATCAAGTGTTTTCGCTTGGCGATTGCATGTTTGGGTGGTTGGTTTGTCCCTTGTTCCTGTAACTCGAATCCTAGCCCGGTATATCCCATTTTAATTTTACACCATTGTGAACCTTACGCCTTTTTTACTCTCTGATCGAAGTTCTCGGCATTGAAAAATCTTCGTAAACTAAATCACACATGTGTATGTTGATATTTAAGAGATATGCAGTCAAGAAAATCAAGGGCAATGGTTATATATATGCGGATTAGACACAAAAAAAAAAAACACTCAACAAATGGCTACAAGTAAGGAATTTGTTTAGTGTCGGCATCAGATTCCTAATTGATGGAGAAAGGTCTGTTGGCAAGAAAAGCTGCTTCTAGGAGGTTGTCAAGTGTTTTCGCTTGACGATTCCATTCTTGGGTGGTTGGTTTGTCCCTTGTTCCTGTAACTCGAATCCTAGCCCGGTATATCCCATTTTAATTTTACACCATTGTGAACCTTACGCCTTTTTTACTCTCTAATCGAAGTTATCGGCATTGAAAAATCTTCGTAAACTAAATCACACGTGTATATGTTGATATTTAAGAGATATACAGTCAAGAAAATCAAGGGCAATGGTGATATATATGCGGATTAGACACAAAAAAAACACCCAACAAATGGCTACAAGTAAGGAATGTGTTTAGTGACGGCATCAGATTCCAAATTGATGGAGAAAGGTCTGGTGGCAAGAAAAGCTGCTTCTAGGAGGTTGTCAAGTGTTTTCGCTTGACGATTCCATTCTTGGGTGGTTGGTTTGTCCCGTGTTCCTGTAACTCCAATCCTAGCCCGGTATAACCCTTTTTAATTTTACACCATTGTGAACCTTGTGCCTTTTTTACTCTCTGATCGAGGTTCTCGGCATTGAAAAATCTTCGTAAACTAAATCACACGTGTATATGTTGACATTTAAGAGATATACAGTAAAGAAAATCAAGGGTAATGGTGATATATATGCGGATTAGACACAAAATAAAACACTCAACAAATGGCTACAATTTAAGGAATGTGTTTAGTGACGGCGTCAGATTCCTAATTGATGGAGAAAGGAAGAAAAGCTGCTTCTAGGAGGTTGTCAAGTGTTTTCGCTCGATGATTCCATTCTTGGGTGGGTGGTTTGGCCCTTTTTCCTGTAACTCGAATCCTATCCCGGTATATCACATTTTAATTTTACACCATTGTGAACCTTAAACCTTTTTTACGCTTTGATCGAGGTTCTCGGCATTGAAAAATCTTCTTAAACTAAATCACACGTGTATATGTTAACATTTAAGAGATATACAGTCAAGAAAATCAAGGGAAATGGTGATATATATGCGGATTAGACCCAAAAAAAACACTCAACAAATGGCTACAATTTAAGGAATGTGTTTAGTGACGACATCGGATTTCTAATTGATGGAGAAAGGTATGGTGGCAAGAAAAGCTGCTTCCAGTAGGTTGTCAAGTGTTTTCGCTCGATGATTCCATTCTTGGGTGGTTGGTTTGGCCCTTGTTCCTGTAACTCGAATCCTAGCCCGGTATATCCCATTTTAATTTTACACTGTTGTGAACCTTACGCCTTTTTTACTCTCTGATCGAGGTTCTCGGCATTGAAAAATCTTCGTAAACTAAATCACACGTGTATATGTTGACATTTAAGAGATATATTCAAGAAATTCAAGGGCAATGGTGATATATATGCGGATTAGACACAAAAAAAAACACTCAACAAATGGCTACAATTTAAGGAATGTGTTTAGTGACGGCATCAGATTCCTAATTGATGGAGAAAGGTCTGGTGGCAAAAAAAGCTGCTTCTAGGAGGTTGTCAAGTGTTTTCGGTCGATGATTCCATTCTTGGGTGGTTGGTTTGGCCCGTGTTCCTGTAACTCGAATCGTAGCCTGGTATATCCCGTTTTAAATTTACACCATTGTGAACCTTACGCCTTTTTTTACTCTCTGAACGAGGTTCTCGGCATTGAAAAATCTTCGTAAACTAAATCACACGTGTATATGTTGATATTTAAGAGATATACAGTCAAGAAAATCAAGGGCAATGGTGATATATATGCGGATTAGACACCAAAAAAAACGCTCAACAAATGGCCACAATTTAAGGAATTTGTTTAGTGACGGCATTAGATTCCTAATTGATGGAGAAAGGTCTGGTGGCAAGAAAAGCTGCTTCTAGGAGGTTGTCAAGTGTTTTCGCTCGATGATTCCATTCTTGGGTGGTTGGTTTGGCCCTTGTTCCTGTAACTTGAATCCTAGCTCGATATATCGCATTTTAATTTTACACCATTGTGAACCTTACACCTCTTTTACTCTCTGATCGAGGTTCTCGGCATTAAAAAATCTTCGTAAACTAAATCACACGTGTATATGTTGATATTTAAGAGATATACAGTCAAGAAAATCAAGGGCAATGGTGATATATATGCGGATTATACACAAAAAAAAACACTCAACAAATGGCTACAAGTAAGGAATGTGTTTAGTGACGACATCAGATTCCTAATTGATGGAGAAAGGTCTGGTGGCAAGAAAAGCTGCTTCTAGGAGGTTGTCAAGTGTTTTCGCTTGACGATTCCATTCTTGGGTGGTTGGTTTGTCCCTTGTTCCTGTAACTCGAATCCTAGCCCGGTATATCCCATTTTAATTTTACACCATTGTGAACCATACGCCTTTTTTACTCTCTAATCGAAGTTATCGGCATTGAAAAATCTTCGTAAACTAAATCACACGTGTATATGTTGATATTTAAGAGATATACAGTCAAGAAAATCAAGGGCAATGGTGATATATATTCGGATTAGACACAAAAAAAACACTCAACAAATGGCTACATGTAAGGAATGTGTTTAGTGACGGCATCAGATTCCAAATTGATGGAGAAAGGTCTGGTGGCAAGAAAAGCTGCTTCTAGGAGGTTGTCAAGTGTTTTCGCTTGACGATTCCATTCTTGGGTGGTTGGTTTGTCCCGTGTTCCTGTAACTCCAATCCTAGCCCGGTATAACCCATTTTAATTTTACACCATTGTGAACCTTGCGCCTTTTTTACTCTCGGATCGAGGTTCTCGGCATTGAAAAATCTTCGTAAACTAAATCACACGTGTATATGTTGACATTTAAGAGATATACAGTCAAGAAAATCAAGGGCAATGGTGATATATATGCGGATTAGACACCAAAAAAAAAAACACTCAACAAATGGCTACAATTTAAGGAATGTGTTTAGTGACGGCATCAGATTCCTAATTGATGGAGAAAGGAAGAAAAGCTGCTTCTAGGAGGTTGTCAAGTGTTTTCGCTCGACGATTCCATTCTTGGGTGGGTGGTTTGGCCCTTTTTCCTGTAACTCGAATCCTATCCCGGTATATCCCATTTTAATTTTACACCATTGTGAACCTTAAACCTTTTTTACTCTCTGATCGAGGTTCTCGTCATTGAAAAATCTTCGTAAACTAAATCACACGTGTATATGTTTACATTTAAGAGATATACAGTCAAGAAAATCAAGGGCAATGGTGATATATATGCGGATTTGACACCAAAAAAAAACACTCAACAAATGGCTACAATTTAAGGAATGTGTTTAGTGACGGCATCATATTCCTAATTGATGGAGAAAGGTCTAGTGGCAAGAAAAGCTGCTTCTAGGAGGTTGTCAAGTGTTTTGGCTCGACGATTCCATTCTTGGGTGGTTGGTTTGGCCCGTGTTCCTGTAACTCGAATCCTAGCCCGGTATATCCCATTTTAATCTTACACCATTGTGAACCTTACACCTTTTTCACTCTCTGATCGAGGTTCTCGGCATTGAAAAGTCTTCGTAAATTAAATCACACGTGTATATGTTGATATTTAAGAGATATACTGTCAAGAAAATCAAGGGCAATGGTGATATATATGCGGATTAGACCCAAAAAAAAACACTCAACAAATGGCTACAATTTAAGGAATGTATTTAGTGACGACATCGGATTCCTAATTAATGGAGAAAAGTATGGTGGCAAGAAAAGCTGCTTCTAGGAGGTTGCCAAGTGTTTTCGCTCGATGATTCCATTCTTGGGAGGTTGGTTTAGCCCTTGATCCTGTAACTCGAATCCTAGCCCGGTATATCCCATTTTAATTTTACACCATTGTGAACCTTACGCCTTTTTTACTCTCTGATCGAGGTTCTCGGCATTGAAAAATCTTCGTAAACTAAATCACACGTGTATATGTTGATATTTAAGAGATATATAGTCAAGAAAATCAAGGGCAATGGTGATATATATGCGGATTAGACACAAAAAAAACACTCTACAAATGGATACAATTTAAGGAATGTGTTTAGTGACGGCATCAGATTCCTAATTGATGGAGAAAGGTCTAGTGGCAAGAAAAGCTGCTTCTAGGAGGTTGTCAAGGGTTTTCGCTCGATAATTCCATTCTTGGGTGGTTCGTTTGGCCCTTGTTCCTGTAACTCGAATCCTAGAACGGTATTTCCCATTTTAAATTTACACCATTGTGAACCTTACGCCTTTTTTACTCTCTGATCGAGGTTCTCGGCATTGAAAAATCTTCGTAAACTAAATCACACGTGTATATGTTGATATTTAAGAGATATACAGTCAAGAAATTCAAGGGCAATGGTGATATATATGCGGATTAGACACCAAAAAAAACCCTCAACAAATGGCTACAATTTAAGGAATGTGTTTAGTGACGGCATCAGATTCCTAATTGATGGAGAAAGGTCTGGTGGCAAGGAAAGCTGCTTCTAGGAGGTTGTCAAGTGTTTTCGCTTGAGGATTCCATTCTTGGGTGGTTGGTTTGTACCTTGCTCCTGTAACTCGAATCCTAGCCCGGTATATCCCATTTTAATTTTACACCATTGTGAACCTTACGCCTTTTTGACTCTCTGATCGAGGTTCTCGGCATTGAAAAATCTTCGTAAACTAAATCACACGTGTATATGTTGATATTTAACAGATATACAGTCAAGAAAATCAAGGGCAATGGTGATATATATGCGGATTACACACCAAAAATAACACTCAACAAATGGCTACAATTTAAGGTATGTGTTCAGTGACGGTGTCAGATTCCTAATTGATGGAGAAAGGTCTGGTGGTAAGAAAAGCTGCTTCTAGGAGGTTGTCAAGTGTTTTCGCTCGACGATTCCATACTTGGGTGGTTGGTTTGGCCCTTGTTCCTGTAACCCGAATCCTAGCCCGGTATATCCCATTTTAATCTTACACAATTGTGAACCTTACGCCTTTTTTACTCTCTGATCGAGGTTCTCGGCATTGAAAAATCTTCGTAAACTAAATCACGCGTGTATATGTTGATATTTAAGTGATATACAGTCAAGAAAATCAAGGGCAATGGTGATATGTATGCGGATTAGACACAAAAAAAAACTCTCAACAAATGGCTACAATTTAAGGAATGTGTTTAGTGACGACATCAGATTCCTAATTGATGGAGAAAGGTCCGGTGGTAAGAAAAGCTGCTTCTAGGAGGTTGTCAAGTGTTTTCGCTCGACAATTCCATTCTTGGGTGGATGGTTTGGCCCCTGTTCCTGTAACTCGAATCCTAGCCCGGTATATCTCATATTAATTTTACCATTGTGAACCTTACGCCTCTTTTACTCTCTGATGGAGGTTCTCGGCATTGAAAAATCTTCGTAAACTAAATCACAAGTCTATATGTTGACATTTAAGAGATATACAGTCAAGAAAATCAAGGGCAATGGTGATATATATGCGGATTAGACACAAAAAAAAACACTCAACAAATGACTACAATTTAAGGAATGTGTTTAGTGACGGCATCAGATTCCTAATTGATGGAGAAAGGTCTGGTGGCAAGAAAAGCTGCTTTTAGGATGTTGTCAAGTGTTTCGCTCGATGATTCCATTCTTGGGTGGTTGGTTTGGCCCTTGTTCCTGTAACTCGAATCCTAGCCCGATATATCCCATTTTAATTTTACACCATTGTGAACCTTACGCCTTTTTTACTCTCTGATCGAGTTTCTCGGCATTGAAAAATCTTCGTTAACTAAATCACACGTGTATATGTTGATATTTAAGAGATATACAGTCAAGAAAATCAAGGGCAATGGTGATATATATGCGGATTAGACACCAAAAAAACACTCAAGAAATGGCTACAATTTACAGAATGTGTTTAGTGACGGCATCAGATTCCTAATTGATGGAGAAAGGTCTGGTGGCAAGAAAAGCTGCTTCTAGGAGGTTGTCAAGTGTTTTCGCTCGACGATTCCATTCTTGGGTGGTTGGTTTGTCCCTTGTTCCTGTAAATCGAATCCTAGCCCGGTATATCCCATTTTAATTTTACACCATTATGAACCTAACGCCTTTTTTACTCTCTGATCGAGGTTCTCGGCATTGAAAAATCATCGTAAACTAAATCACACGTGTATGTGTTGATATTTAAGAGATATACAGTCAAGAAAATCAAGGGCAATGGTGATATATATGCGGATTAGACATAAAAAAACACTCAACAAATGGCTACAATTTAAGGAATGTGTTTAGTGACGGCATCAGATTCCTAATTGATGGAGAAAGGTCCGGTGGTAAGAAAAGCTGTTTCTAGGAGGTTGTCAAGTGTTTTCGCTCGACAATTCCATTCTTGGGTGGGTGGTTTGGCCATTGTTCCTGTAACTCGAATCCTAGCCCGGTATATCTCATATTAATTTTACCATTGTGAACCTTACGCCTTTTTTACTCTCTGATGGAGGTTCTCGGCATTGAAAAATCTTCGTAAACTAAATCACAAGTGTATATGTTGACATTTAAGAGATATACAGTCAAGAAAATCAAGGGCAATGGTGATATATATGCGGATTAGACACCAAAAAAAACACTCAACAAATGTCTACAATTTAAGGAATGTGTTTAGTGACGGCATCAGATTCCTAATTGATGGAGAAAGGTCTCACGGCAAGAAAAGCTGCTTTTAGGACGTTGTCAAGTGTTTCGCTCGATGATTCCATTCTTGGGTGGTTGGTTTAGCCCTTGATCCTGTAACTCGAATCCTAGCCCGGTATATCCCATTTTAATTTTAGACCATTGTGAACCTTACGCCTTTTTTACTCTCTGATCGAGGTTCTCGGCATTGAAAAATCTTCGTAAACTAAATCACACGTGTATATGTTGATATTTAAGAGATATACAGTCAAGAAAATCAAGGGCAATGGTGATATATATGCGGATTAGACACCAAAAAAACACTAAAGAAATGGCTACAATTTACAGAATGTGTTTAGTGACGGCATCAGATTCCTAATTGATGGAGAAAGGTCTGGTGGCAAGAAAAGCTGCTTCTATGAGGTTGTCAAGTGTTTTCACTCGACGATTCCATTCTTGGGTGGTTGGTTTGTCCCTTGTTCCTGTAAATCGAATCCTAGCCCGGTATATCCCAATTTAATTTTACACCATTATGAACCTAACGCCTTTTTTACTCTCTGATCGAGGTTCTCGGCATTGAAAAATCATCGTAAACTAAATCACACGTGTATATGTTGATATTTAAGAGATATACAGTCAAGAAAATCAAGGGCAATGGTGATATATATGCGGATTAGACACCCAAAAAAACACTCAACAAATGGCTACAATTTAAGGAATGTGTTTAGTGACGGCATCAGATTCTTAATTGATGGAGAAAGGTCCGGTGGTAAGAAAAGCTGTTTCTAGGAGGTTGTCAAGTGTTTTCGCTCGACAATTCCATTCTTGGGTGGGTGGTTTGGCCATTGTTCCTGTAACTCGAATCCTAGCCCGGTATATCTCATATTAATTTTACCATTGTGAACCTTACGCCTTTTTTACTCTCTGATGGAGGTTCTCGGCATTGAAAAATCTTCGTAAACTAAATCACAAGTGTATATGTTGACATTTAAGAGATATATACAGTCAAGAAAATCAAGGGCAATGGTGATATATATGCGGATTAGACACCAAAAAAAAACACTCAACAAATGTCTACAATTTAAGGAATGTGTTTAGTGACGGCATCAGATTCCTAATTGATGGAGAAAGGTCTCACGGCAAGAAAAGCTGCTTTTAGGACGTTGTCAAGTGTTTCGCTCGACGATTCCATTCTTGGGTGGTTGGTTTAGCCCTTGATCCAGTAACTCGAATCCTAGCCCGGTATATCCCATTTTAATTTTAGACCATTGTGAACCTTACGCCTTTTTTACTCTCTGATCGAGGTTCTCGGCATTGAAAAATCTTCGTAAACTAAATCAAACGTGTATATGTTGATATTTAAGAGATATACAGTCAAGAAAATCAAGGGCAATGGTGATATATATGCGGATTACACACCAAAAATAACACTCAACAAATGGCTACAATTTAAGGAATGTGTTTAGTGACGGCATCAGATTCCTAATTGATGGAGAAAGGTCTAGTGGCAAGAAAAGCTGCTTCTAGGAGGTTGTCAAGGGTTTTCGCTCGATAATTCCATTCTTGGGTGGTTGGTTTGGCCCTTGTTCCTGTAACTCAAATCCTAGAACGGTATATCCCATTTTAAATTTACACCATTGTGAACCTTACGCCTTTTTTACTCTCTTATCGAGGTTCTCGGCATTGAAAAATCTTCGTAAACTAAATCACACGTGTATATGTTGATATTTAAGAGATATACAGTCAAGAAAATCAAGGGCAATGGTGATATATATGCGGATTAGACACCAAAAAAAACCCTCAACAAATGGCTACAATTTAAGGAATGTGTTTAGTGACGGAATCAGATTCCTAATTGATGGAGAAAGGTCTGGTGGCAAGGAAAGCTGCTTCTAGGAGGTTGTCAAGTGTTTTCGCTTGAAGATTCCATTCTTGGGTGGTTGGTTTGTACCTTGCTCCTGTAACTCGAATCCTATCCCGGTATATCCCATTTTAATTTTACACCATTGTGAACCTTACGCCTCTTTTACTCTCTGATCGAGGTTCTCGGCATTGAAAAATCTTCGTAAACTAAATCACACGTGTATATGTTGATATTTAAGAGATATACAGTCAAGAAAATCAAGGGCAATGGTGATATATATGCGGATTACACACCAAAAATAACACTCAACAAATGGCTACAATTTAAGGTATGTGTTTAGTGACGGTGTCAGATTCCTAATTGATGGAGAAAGGTCTGGTGGTAAGAAAAGCTGCTTCTAGGAGGTTGTCAAGTGTTTTCGGTCGACGATTCCATACTTGGGTGGTTGGTTTGGCCCTTGTTCCTGTAACCCGAATCCTAGCCCGGTATATCCCATTTTAATCTTACACAATTGTGAACCTTACGCCTTTTTTACTCTCTGATCGAGGTTCTCGGCATTGAAAAATCTTCGTAAACTAAATCACGCGTGTATATGTTGATATTTAAGTGATGTACAGTCAAGAAAATCAAGGGCAATGGTGATATATATGCGGATTAGACACAAAAAAAAACTCTCAACAAATGGCTACAATTTAAGGAATGTGTTTAGTGACGGCATCAGATTCCTAATTGATGGAGAAAGGTCCGGTGGTAAGAAAAGCTGCTTCTAGGAGGATGTCAAGTGTTTTCGCTCGGCAATTCCATTCTTGGGGGGGTGGTTTGGCCCCTGTTCCTGTAACTCGAATCCTAGCCCGGTATATCTCATATTAATTTTACCATTGTGAACCTTACGCCACTTTTACTCACTGATGGAGGTTCTCGGCATTGAAAAATCTTCGTAAACCAAATCACACGTGTATATGTTGATATTTAAGAGATATACACTCAAGAAAATCAAGGGCAATGGTGATATATATGCGGATTAGACACCAAAAAAACACTCAACAAATGGCTACAATTTAAGGAATGTGTTTAGTGACTGCATCAGATTCCTAATTGATGGAGAAAGGTCTGGTGGCAAGAAAAGCTGCTTCTAGGAGGTTGTCAAGTGTTTTCGCTCGATGATTTCATTCTTGGGTGGTTGGTTTGGCGCTTGTTGCTGTAACTCGAATCCTAGCCCGGTATATCCCATTTTAATTTCACACCATTGTGAACCTTACGCCTTTTTTACTCTCTGATCGAGTTTCTCAGCATTGAAAAATCTTCGTTAACTAAATCACACGCGTATATGTTGATATTTAAGAGATATACAGTCAAGAAAATCAAGGGCAATGGTAATATATATGCGGATTAGACACCAAAAAAACACTCAAGAAATGGCTACAATTTACAGAATGTGTTTAGTGACGGCATCAGATTCCTAATTGATGGAGAAAGGTCTGGTGGCAAGAAAAGCTGCTTCTATGAGGTTGTCAAGTGTTTTCACTCGACGATTCCATTCTTGGGTGGTTGGTTTGTCCCTTGTTCCTGTAAATCGAATCCTAGCCCGGTATATCCCATTTTAATTTTACACCATTATGAACCTAACGCCTTTTTTACTCTCTGATCGAGGTTCTCGGCATTGAAAAATCATCGTAAACTAAATCACACGTGTATATGTTGATATTTAAGAGATATAGAGTCAAGAAAATCAAGGGCAATGGTGATATATATGCGGATTAGACATAAAAAAACACTCAACAAATGGCTACAATTTAAGGAATGTGTTTAGTGACGGCATCAGATTCCTAATTGATGGAGAAAGGTCCGGTGGTAAGAAAAGCTGCTTCTAGGAGGTTGTCAAGTGTTTTCGCTCGACAATTCCATTCTTGGGTGGGTGGTTTGGCCATTGTCCCTGTAACTCGAATCCTAGCCCGGTATATCTCATATTAATTTTACCATTGTGAACCTTACGCCTTTTTTACTCTCTGATGGAGGTTCTCGGCATTGAAAAATCTTCGTAAACTAAATCACAAGTGTATATGTTGACATTTAAGAGATATACAGTCAAGAAAATCAAGGGCAATGGTGATATATATGCGGATTAGACACAAAAAAAAAAACACTCAACAAATGGCTACAATTTAAGGAATGTGTTTAGTGACGGCATCAGATTCCTAATTGATGGAGAAAGGTCTCACGGCAAGAAAAGCTGCTTTTAGGACGTTGTCAAGTGTTTCGCTCGATGATTCCATTCTTGGGTGGTTGGTTTGGCCCTTGTTCTTGTAACTCGAATCCTAGCCCAATATATCCCATTTTAATTTTACACCATTGTGAACCTTACGCCTTTTTTACTCTCTAACCGAGGTTCTCGGCATTGAAAAATCTTCGTAAACTAAATCGCACGTGTATATGTTGATATTTAAGAGATATACAGTCAAGAAAATCAAGGGCAATGGTGATATATATGCGGATTAGACACCAAAAAAAAACACTCAACAGATGGCTAGAATTTACGGAATGTGTTTAGTGACGGCATCAGATTCCTAATTGATGGAGAAAGGTCTGGTGGCAAGAAAAGCTGCTTCTAGGAGGTTGTCAAGTGTTTTCGCTTGACGATTCCACTCCTGGGTGGTTGGTTTGTCCCTTGTTCCTCTAACTTGAATCCTAGCCCGGTATATCCCATTTTAATTTTACACCATTGTGAACCTTACGCCTTTTTTACTCTCTGATCGAGGTTCTCGGCATTGAAAAATCTTCGTAAACTAAATCACACGTGTATATGTTGATATTTAAAAGATATACAGTCAAGAAAATCAAGGCAATGGTGATATATATGCGGATTACACACCAAAAAAAAACACTCAACAAATGGCTACAATTTAAGGAATGTGTTTAGTGACGGCATCATATTCCAATTGATTGAGAAAGGTCTGGTGGTAAGAAAAGCTGCTTCTAGGAGGTGGTCAAGTGTTTTCGCTCGACGATTCCATTCTTGGGTGGGTGGTTTGGCCCCTGTTCATGTAACTCGAATCCTAGCCCGGTATATCCCATTTAAATTTTACACCATTGTGAATCTTACGCCTTTCTTATTCTCTGATCGAGGTTCTCGGCATTGAAAAGTCTTCGTAAACTAAATCACACGTGTATATGTTGACATTTAAGAGATATACAGTCAAGAAAATCAAGGGAAATGGTGATATATATGCGGATTAGGCACAAAAAAAAAACACTCAACAAATGGCTACAATTTAAGGAATGTGTTTAGTGACGACATCAGATTCCTAATTGATGGAGAAAGGTCTGGTGGCAAGAAAACCGGCTTCTAGGAGGTTGTCAAGTGTTTTCGCTCGATGATTCCATTCTTTGGTGGTTGGTTTGGCCCTTGTTCCTGTAACTCGAATCCTTGCCCGGTATATCCCATTTTAATCCTACACCATTATGAACCTTACGCTTTTTTTACTCTCTGATCGAGGTTCTCGGCATTGAAAAATCTTCGTAAACTAAATCACACGTGTATATGTTGATATTTAAAAGATATACAGTCAAGAATATCAAGGGCAATGGTGATATATATGCGGATTAGACACAAAAAAAACACTCAACAAATGGCTACAATTTAAGGAATATGTTTAGTGACGGCATCAGATTCCTAATTGATTGAGAAAGGTCTGGTGGCAAGAAAAGCTGCTTCTTGGAGGTTGTCAAGTGTTTTCGCTCGATGATTCCAATCTTGGATTGTTGGTTTGGCCCTTGTTCCTGTAACTCGAATCCTAGCCCGGTATCTCCCATTTTAATTTTACACCATTGTGAACCTTACGCCTTTTTTACTCTCTGATCGAGGTTTTCGGCATTGAAAAATCTTCGTAAACTAAATCACACGTGTATATGTTGATATTTAAAAGATATACAGTCAAGAAAATCAAGGCAATGGTGATATATATGCGGATTACACACAAAAAAAAAAACACTCAACAAATGGCTACAATTTAAGGAATGTGTTTAGTGACGGCATCATATTCCAATTGATTGAGAAAGGTCTGGTGGTAAGAAAAGCTGCTTCTAGGAGGTGGTCAAGTGTTTTCGCTCGACGATTCCATTCTTGGGTGGGTGGTTTGGCCCCTGTTCATGTAACTCGAATCCTAGCCCGGTATATCCCATTTAAATTTTACACCATTGTGAATCTTACGCCTTTTTTATTCTCTGATCGAGGTTCTCGGCATTGAAAAGTCTTCGTAAACTAAATCACACGTGTATATGTTGACATTTAAGAGATATACAGTCAAGAAAATCAAGGGAAATGGTGATATATATGCGGATTAGGCACCAAAAAAAACACTCAACAAATGGCTACAATTTAAGGAATGTGTTTAGTGACGACATCAGATTCCTAATTGATGGAGAAAGGTCTGGTGGCAAGAAAACCGGCTTCTAGGAGGTTGTCAAGTGTTTTCGCTCGATGATTCCATTCTTTGGTGGTTGGTTTGGCCCTTGTTCCTGTAACTCGAATCCTTGCCCGGTATATCCCATTTTAATCCTACACCATTATGAACCTTACGCTTTTTTTACTCTCTGATCGAGGTTCTCGGCATTGAAAAATCTTCGTAAACTAAATCACACGTGTATATGTTGATATTTAAAAGATATACAGTCAAGAATATCAAGGGCAATGGTGATATATATGCGGATTAGACACAAAAAAAACACTCAACAAATGGCTACAATTTAAGGAATATGTTTAGTGACGGCATCAGATTCCTAATTGATTGAGAAAGGTCTGGTGGCAAGAAAAGCTGCTTCTTGGAGGTTGTCAAGTGTTTTCGCTCGATGATTCCAATCTTGGGTGGTTGGTTTGGCCCTTGTTCCTGTAACTCGAATCCTAGCCCGGTATCTCCCATTTTAATTTTACACCATTGTGAACCTTACGCCTTTTTTACTCTCTGATCGAGGTTCTCGGCATTGAAAAATCTTCGTAAACTAAATCACACGTGTATATGTTGACATTTAAGAAATATACAGTCATGAAAATCAAGGGCAATGGTGATATATATGCGGATTAGACACCAAAACAAACACTCAACAAATGGCTACAATTTAAGGAATGTGTTTAGTGACGACATCAGATTCCTAATTGATGAAGAAAGGTCTGGTGGCAAGAAAAAGCTGCTTCGAGGAGGTTGTCAAGTGTTTTCGCTCGACGATTCCATACTTGGGTGGTTGGTTTGGCCCTTGTTCCTGTAACCCGAATCCTTGCCCGGTATATCCCATTTTAATCTTACACCATTGTGAACCTTACGCCTTTTTTACTCTCAGATCGAGGTTCTTGGCTTTGAAAAATCTTCGTTAACTAAATAAAGCGTGTATATGTTGATATTTAAGAGATATACAGTCAAGAAAATAAAGGGCAATGGTGATATATATGCGGATTAGACACAAAAAAAAAAAAACTCAACAAATGGCTACAATTTAAGGAATGTGTTTAGTGACGGCATCAGATTCCAAATTGATAGAGAATGGTCTGGTGACAAGAAAAGCTGCTTCTTGGAGGTTGTCAAGTGTTTTCGCTCGATGATTCCATTCTTGGGTGGTTGGTTTGTCCCTTGTTCCTGTAACTTGAATCCTAGCCCGGTATATCACATTTTAATTTTACACCATTGTGAACCTTACGCCTTTTATACTCTTTGATCGAGGTTCTCGGCATTGAAAAATCTTCGTAAACTAAATCACACGTGTATATGTTGATATTTAAGAGATATACAGTCAAGAAAATCAAGGGCAATGGTGATATATATGCGGATTACACACCAAAAAAAACACTCAACAAATGGCTACAATTTAAGGAATGTGTTTAGTGACGGCATCAGATTCCTAATTGATGGAGAAAGGTCTGGTGGCAAGAAAAGCTGCTTCTAGGAGGTTGTCAGGTGTTTTCCCTCGACGATTCCATTCATGGGTGGTTGGTTTGGCCCTTGTTCCTGTAACTCGAATCCTAGCCCGGTATATCCCATTTTAATCTTACACCATTGTGAACCTTACGCCTTTTTTACTCTCTGATCGAGGTTGTTGGTATTGAGAAATCTTCGTAAACTAAATCAAGCGTGTATATGTTGATATTTAAGAGATATACAGTCAAGAAAGTAAAGGGCAATGGTGATATATATGCGGATTAGACACCAAGAAAAACACTCAACAAATGGCTACAATTTAAGGAATGTGTTTAGTGACGGCATCAGATTCCTAATTGATGGAGAAAGGTCTGGTGGCAAGAAAAGCTGCTTCTAGGAGGTTGTCAAGTGTTTTCGCTCGATGATTCCAATCTTGGGTGGTTGGTTTGGCCCTTGTTCCTGTAACTCAAATCCTAGCCCTGTATATCCCATTTTAATTTTACACCATTGTGAACCTTACGCCTTTTTTACTCTCTGATCAAGGTTCTCGGCATTGAAAAATCTTCGTAAACTAAATCATACGTGTATATGTTGACATTTAAGAATTATACAGTCATGAAAATCAAGGGCAATGGTGATATATATGCGGATTAGACACCAAAACAAACACTCAACAAATGGCTACAGCTTAAGGAATGTGTTTAGTGACGGCATCAGATTCCTAATTGATGGAGAAAGGTCTGGTGGTAAGAAAAGCTGCTTCTAGGAGGTTGTCAAGTGTTTTCGCTCGACGATTCCATAGTTGGGTGGTTGGTTTGGCCCTTGTTCGTGTAACCAGAATCCTAGGCCGGTATATCCCATTTTAATCTTACACCATTGTGAACCTTACGCCTTTTTTACTCTCTGATCGAGGTTCTCGGCATTGAAAAATCTTCGTTAACTAAATCACGCGTGTATATGTTGATATTTAAGAGATATACAGTCAGGAAAATCAAGGGCAATGGTGATATATATGCGGATTACACACCAAAAAAAATACTCAACAAATTGCTACAATTTAAGGTACGTGTTTAGTGACGGTATCAGATTCCTATTTGATGGAGAAAGGTCTGGTGGTAAGAAATGCTGCTTCTAGGAGGTTGTCAAGTGTTTTCGCTCGATGATTCCATTCTTGGGTGGTTGGTTTGTCCCTTGTTCCTGTAACTCGAATCCTAGCCCGTTATATCCCATTTTAAATTTACACCATTGTGAACCTTACGCCTTTTTTACTCTCTGATCGAGGTTCTCGGCATTGAAAAATCTTCTTAAACTAAATCATACGTGTATATGTTGACATTTAAGAATTATACAGTCATGAAAATCAAGGGCAATGGTGATATATATGCGGATTAGACACCAAAAAAAATACTCAACAAATGGCTACAATTTAAGGTATGTGTTTAGTGACGGTATCAGATTCCTAATTGATGGAGAAAGGTCTGGTGGTAAGAAATGCTGCTTCTAGGAGGTTGTTAAGTGTTTTCGCTCGACGATTCCATACTTGGGTGGTTGGTTTGGCCCTTGTTCCTGTAACCCGAATCCTAGCCCGGTATATCCCATTTTAATCTTACACCATTGTGAACCTTACGCCTTTTTTACTCTCTGATCGAGGTTGTTGGCATAGAAAAATCTTCGTAAACTAAATCACACGTGTATATGTTGACATTTAAGAAATATACAGTTATGAAAATCAAGGGCAATGGTGATATATATGCGGATTAGACACCAAAACAAACACTCAACAAATGGCTACAATTTAAGGAATGTGTTTAGTGACGGCATCAGATTCCTAATTGATGGAGAAAGGTCTGGTGGTAAGAAAAGCTGCTTCAAGGAGGTTGTCAAGTGTTTTCGCTCGACGATTCCATACTTGGGTGGTTGGTTTGGCCCTTGTTCCTGTAACCCGAATCCTAGCCCGGTATATCCCATTTTAATCTTACACCATTGTGAACCTTACGCCTTTTTTACTCTCTGATCGAGGTTCTCGGCATTGAAAAATCTTCGTTAACTAAATCACGCGTGTATATGTTGATATTTAAGAGATATACAGTCAAGAAAATAAAGGGCAATGGTGATATATATGCGGATTAGACACAAAAAAAAACTCAACAAACGGCTACAATTTAAGGAATGTGTTTAGTGGCGGCATCAGATTCCTAATTGATAGAGAATGGTCTGGTGACAAGAAAAGCTGCTTCTAGGAGGTTGTCAAGTGTTTTCGCTCGATGATTCCATTCTTGGGTGGTTGGTTTGTCCCTTGTTCCTGTAACTCGAATCCTAGCCCGGTATATCCCATTTTAATTTTACACCATTGTGAACCTTACGCCTTTTATACTCTTTGATCGAGGTTCTCGGCATTGAAAAATCTTCGTAAACTAAATCACACGTGTATATATTGATATTTATGAGATATACAGTCAAGAAAATCAACGGCAATGGTGATATATATGCGGATTACACACCAAAAAAAAACACTCAACAGATGGCTATAATTTAAGGTATGTGTTTAGTGACGGTATCAGATTCCAAATTGATGGAGAAAGGTCTGGTGGTAAGAAAAGCTGCTTCTAGGAGGTTGTCAAGTGTTTTCGCTCGACAACTCCATACTTGGGTGGTTGGTTTGGCCCTTGTTCCTGTAACCCGAATCCTAGCCCGATATATCCCATTTTAATCTTACACCATTGTGAACCTTACGCCTTTTTTACTGTCTGATCGAGGTTCTCGGCATTGAAAAATCTTCGTAAACTAAATCACGCGTGTATATGTTGATATTTAAGAGATATACAGTCAAGAAAGTAAAGGGCAATGGTGATATACATGCGGATTAGACACCAAGAAAAACACTCAACAAATGGCTTCAATTTAAGGAATGTGTTTAGTGACGGCATCAGATTCCTAATTGATAGAGAATGGTCTGGTGACAAGAAAAGTTGCTTCTACGAGGTTGTCAAGTGTTTTCGCTCGATGATTCCATTCTTGGATGGTTCGATTGGCCCTTGTTCCTGTAACTCGAATCCTAGCCCGGTATATCCCATTTTAATTTTATACCATTGTGAACCTTACGCCTTTTTTACTCTCTTATCGAGGTTCTCGGCATTAAAAAGTCTTCGTAAACTAAATCTTCGTAAACTAAATCACACGTGTATATGTTGATAATTAAGAGATATACAGTCAAGAAAATCAAGGGCAATGGTGATATATATGTGGATTAGACACCAAAAAAAACACTCAACAAATGGCCACAATTTAAGGAATGTGTTTAGTGACGGCATCAGATTCCTAATTGATGGAAAAAGGTCTGGTGGTAAGAAAAGCTGCTTCTAGGAGGTTGTGAAGTGTTTTCGCTCGACAATTCCATTCTTGGGTGGGTGGTTTGGCCCCTGTTACTGTAACTCAAATCCTAGCCCGGTATATCCCATTTTAATTTTACACCATTGTGAACCTTACGCCTTTTTTACTCTCTGATCGAGGTTCTCGGCATTAAAAAGTCTTCGTAAACTAAATGACACGTGTATATGTTGATATTTAAGAGATATACAATCAAGAAAATCTTGGGCAATGGTGATATATATGCGGATTAGACAAAAATAACACTCAACAAATGGCTACAATTTAAGGAATGTGTTTAGTGACGGCATCAGATTCCTAATTGATGGAGAAATGTCTGGTGGTAAGAAAAGCTGCTTCTAGGAGGTTGTCAAGTGTATTCGCTCGACAATTTCATTCTTGGGTGGGTGGTTTGGCCCGTGTTCCTGTAACTCGAATCCTACCCCGATATATCTCATATTAATTTTACACCATTGTGAACCTTACGCCTTTTTTACTCTCTGATGGAGGTTCTCGTCATTGAAAAATCTTCGTAATCTAAATCACAAGTGCATTTGTTGACATTTAAGAGATATACAGTCAAGAAAATCAAGGGCAATGGTGATATATATGCGGTTAGACACCAAAAAAAAACTCTCAACAAATGGCTACACTTTAAGGAATGTGTTTAGTGACGGCATCAGATTCCTAATTGATGGAGAAAGGTCTGGTGGCAAGAAAAGCTGCTTCTAGGAGGTTGTCAAGTGTTTTCGCTCGACGATTCCATTCTTGGGTGGTTGGTTTGTCCCTTGTTCCTGTAACTCGAATCCTAGCCCGGTATATCCCATTTTAATCTTACACCATTGTGAACCTTACGCCTTTTTTACTCTCTGATCGAGGTTCTCGGCATTGAAAAATCTTCGTAAACTAAATCACACGTGTATATATTGATATTTAAGAGATATACAGTCAAGAAAATCAAAGGCAATGGCGATATATATGCGGATTAGACACCCAAAAAAACACTCAACAAATGGCTACAATTTAAGGAATGTGTTTAGTGACGGCATCAGATTCCTAATTGAAGGAGAAAGGTCTGGTGGCAAGAAAAGCTGCTTCTAGGAGGTTGTCAAGTGTTTTCGCTAGATGATTCCATTCTTGGGTGGATGGTTTGGCCCTTGTTCCTGTAACTCGAATCCTAGCCCTGTATATCCCATTTTAAATTTACACCACTGTGAACCTTACGCCTTTTTTACTCTCTGATCGAGGTTCTCGGGATTGAAAAATCTTCGTAAACAAATCAAACGTGTATATGTTGATATTTAAGAGATATACAGTAAAGAAAATTCAGGGCAATGGTGATATATATGCGGATTAGACACAAAAAAAAACACTCAACAAATGGCCACAATTTAAGGAATGTGTTTAGTGACGGCATCAGATTCCTAATTGATGGAAAAAGGTCTGGTGGTAAGAAAAGCTGCTTATAGGAGGTTGTCAAGTGTTTTCGCTCGATGATTCCATTCTTGGTTGGTTGGTTTGGCCCTTGTTCCTGTAACTCGAATCCTAGCCCTGTATATCCCATTTTAATCTTACACCATTGTGAACCTTACGTCTTTTTTACTCTCTGATCGAGGTTCTCGGCATTGAAAAATCTTCGTAAACTAAATCACACGTGTATATGTTGATATTTAAGAGATATACTGTCAAGAAAATCAAGGGCAATGGTGATATATATGCGGATTAGACACCAAAAAAATACACTCCATAAATGGCTACAATTTAAGGAATGTGTTTAGTGACGGCATCAGATTCCTAATTGATGGAGAAAGGTCTGGTGGTAAGAAAAGCTGCTTCTAGGAGGTTGTCAAGTGTTTCCGCTCGTCGATTCCATTCTTGGGTGGGTGGTTTGGCCCCTGTTCCTGTAACACGAATTCTAGCCCGGTATATCCCATTTTAATTTTACACTATTATGAACCTTACGCCTTTTTTACTCTCTGATCGAGGTTCTCGGCATTGAAAAATCTACGTAAACTAAATCAAACGTGTATATGTTGACATTTAAGAGATATACAGTCAAGAAAATCAAGGGAAATGGTGATATATATGCGGATTAGACACCAAAAAAAACACTCAACAAATGGCTACAATTTAAGGAATGTGTTTAGTGACGGCATCAGATTCCTAATTGATGGAGAAAGGTCTGGTGGCAAGAAAAGCTGCTTCTAGGAGGTTGTCAAGTGTTTTCGCTCGACGATTCCATTCTTGGGTGGTTGGTTTGTCCCTTGTTCCTATAACTCGAATCCTTGCTCGGTATATCCCATTTTAATCTTACACCATTGTGAACCTTACGCCTTTTTTACTCTCTGATCGAGGTTCTAGGCATTGAAAAACCTTCGTAAACTAAATCACACGTGTATATGTTGACATTTAAGAGATATACAGTGAAGAAAATCAAGGGCAATGGTGATATATATGTGGATTAGACACAAAAAAAAAACACTCAACAAATGGCTACAATTTAAGGAAAGTGTTTAGTGACGGCATCAGATTCCTAATTCATGGAGAAAGGTCAGGTGCTAAGAAAAGCTACTTCTAGGAGGTTGTCAAGTGTTTTCGCTAGACGATTCCATTCTTAGGTGGTTGGTTTGGCCCTTGTTCCTATAACTCGAATCCTAGCCCGGTATATCCCATTTTAATCTTACACCATTGTGAACATTACGCCTTTTTTACTCTCTGATCGAGGTTCTCGGTATTGAAAAATCTTCGTAAACTAAATCACACGTGTATATGTTGATATTGAAGAGATATACAGTCAAGAAAATCAAGGGCAATGGTGATATATATGAGGATTAGACACAAAAAAAAACACTCAACAAATGGCTACAATTTAAGGAATGTGTTTAGTCACGGCATCAGATTCCTAATTGATGGAGAAAGGTCTGGTGGCAAGAAAAGCTGCTTCTAGGAGGTTGTCAAGTGTTTTCGCTCGATGATTCCATTCTTGGGTGGTTGGTTTGGCCCTTGTTCCTGTAACTCGAATCCTAGCCCGGAATATCCCATTTTAATCTTACACCATTGTGAATCTTACGCCTTATTTACTCTCTGATCGAGGTTCTCGGCATTGAAAAATCTTGGTAAACTAAATCACACGTATATATGTTGATATTTAAGAGATATACAGTCAAGAAAAAATCAAAGGCAATGGTGATATATATGCGGATTAGACACCAAAAAAACAGTCAACAAATGGTTACAATTTAAGGAATGTGTTTAGTGACGGCATCAGATTCCTAATTGATGGAGAAAGGTCTGGTGGCAAGAAAAGCTGCTTCTAGGAGGTTGTCAAGTGTTTTCGCTAGACAATTCCATTCTTGGGTGGTTGGTTTGGCCCTTGTTCCTGTAACTTGAATCCTAGCTCGGTATATCCCATTTTAATTTTACACCATTGTGAACCTTACGCCTTTTTTACTCTCTGATCGAGGTTCTCGGCATTGAAAAATCTTCGTAAACTAAATCACACATGTATATGTTGATATTTAAGAGATATATTGTCAAGAAAATCAAGGGCAATGGTGATATAAATGCGGATAAGACACCAAAAAAAAAACACTCAACAAATGGCTACAAATTAACGATTGTGTTTAGTAACGGCATCAGATTCCTAATTGATGGTGAAAGGTCTGGTGGTAAGAAAAGCTGCTTCTAGAAGGTTGTCAAGTGTTTTCGCTCGACGATTCCATTCTTGAGAGGTTGGTTTGGCCCTTGGTCCTGTAACTCGAATTCTAGCCCGGTATATCCCATTTTAATCTTACACCATTGTGAACCTTACGCTATTTTTACTCTCTGATCGAGGTTCTCGGCATTGAAAAATCTTCATAAACTAAATCACACGTCTATATGTTGACATTTAAGAGAAATACAGTCAAGAAAATCAAGGGCAATGGTGATATATATGCGGATTAGACACCAAAAAAAACACTCAACAAATGGCTACAACTTAAGGAATGTGTTTAGTGACGGCATCAAATTTCTAATTGATGGAGAAAGGTCTGGTGGCAAGAAAAGCTGCTTCTAGGAGGTTGTCAAGTGTTTTCGCTCGATGATTCCATTCTTGGGTGGTTGGTTTCGCCCTTGTTCCTATAACTCGAATCCTAGCCCGGTATATCCCATTTTAATTTTACACTATTGTGAACCTTACACCTTTTTTACTCTCTGGTCGAGGTTCTCGGCATTGAAAAAACTTCGTAAACTAAATCAAACGTGTATATGTTGACATTTAAGAGATATACAGTCAAGAAAATCAAGGGAAATGGTGATATATATGCGGATTAGACACAAAAAAAACACTCAACAAATGGCTACAATTTAAGGAATGTGTTTAGTGATGGCATCAGATTCCTAATTGATGGAGAAAGGTCTGGTGGCAAGAAAAGCTGCTTCTAGGAGGTTGTCAAGTGTTTTCGCTCGATGATTCCATTCTTGGGTGGTTGGTTTGGCCCTTGTTCCTGTAACTCGAATCCTAGCCCGGTATATCCCATTTTAATCTTACACCATTGTGAATCTTACGCCTTTTTTACTCTCTGATCGAGGTTCTCGGCATTGAAAAATCTTGGTAAACTAAATCACACGTATATATGTTGACATTTAAGAGAAATACAGTCAAGAAAATCAAAGGCAATGGTGATATATATGCGGATTAGACACCAAAAAAAACACTCAACAAATGGCTACAACTTAAGGAATGTGTTTAGTGACGGCATCGGATTTCTAATTGATGGAGAAAGGTCTGGTGGCAAGAAAAGCTGCTTCTAGGAGGTTGTCAAGTGTTTTCGCTAGACAATTCCATTCTTGGGTGGTTGGTTTCGCCCTTGTTCCTGTAACTCGAATCCTAGCCCGGTATATCCCATTTTAATTTTACACTATTGTGAACCTTACGCCTTTTTTACTCTCTGGTCGAGGTTCTCGGCATTGAAAAAACTTCGTAAACTAAATCAAACGTGTATATGTTGACATTTAAGAGATATACAGTCAAGAAAATCAAGGGAAATGGTGATATATATGCGGATTAGACACAAAAAAAAAAACACTCAACAAATGGCTACAATTTAAGGAATGTGTTTAGTGATGGCATCAGATTCCTAATTGATGGAGAAAGGTCTGGTGGCAAGAAAAGCTGCTTCTAGGAGGTTGTCAAGTGTTTTCGCTCGATGATTCCATTCTTGGGTGGTTGGTTTGGCCTTTGTTCCTGTAACTCGAATCCTAGCCCGGTATATCCCATTTTAATCTTACACCATTGTGAAACTTACGCCTTTTTTACTCTCTGATCGAGGTTCTCGGCATTGAAAAATCTTGGTAAACTAAATCACACGTATATATGTTGATATTTAAGAGATATACAGTCAACAAAATCAAAGGCAATGGTGATATATATGCGGATTAGACACCAAAAAAACAGTCAACAAATGGCTACAATTTAAGGAATGTGTTTAGTGACGGCATCAGATTCCTAATTGATGGAGAAAGGTCTGGTGGCAAGAAAAGCTGCTTCTAGGAGGTTGTCAAGTGTTTTCGCTAGACAATTCCATTCTTGGGTGGTTGGTTTGGCCCTTGTTCCTGTAACTTGAATCCTAGCTCGGTATATCCCATTTTAATTTTACACCATTGTGAACCTTACGCCTTTTTTACTCTCTGATCGGGGTTCTCGGCATTGAAAAATCTTCGTAAACTAAATCACACATGTATATGTTGATATTTAAGAGATATATTGTCAAGAAAATCAAGGGCAATGGTGATATAAATGCGGATAAGACACCAAAAAAAAACACTCAACAAATGGCTACAAATTAACGATTGTGTTTAGTAACGGCATCAGATTCCTAATTGATGGTGAAAGGTCTGGTGGTAAGAAAAGCTGCTTCTAGAAGGTTGTCAAGTGTTTTCGCTCGACGATTCCATTCTTGAGAGGTTGGTTTGGCCCTTGGTCCTGTAACTCGAATCCTAGCCCGGTATATCCCATTTTAATCTTACACCATTGTGAACCTTACGCTATTTTTACTCTCTGATCGAGGTTCTCGGCATTGAAAAATCTTCATAAACTAAATCACACGTCTATATGTTGACATTTAAGGGAAATACAGTCAAGAAAATCAAGCGCAATGGTGATATATATGCGGATTAGACACCAAAAAAAAACTCAACAAATGGCTACAACTTAAGGAATGTGTTTAGTGACGGCATCAAATTTCTAATTGATGGAGAAAGGTCTGGTGGCAAGAAAAGCTGCTTCTAGGAGGTTGTCAAGTGTTTTCGCTCGACGATTCCATTCTTGGGTGGTTGGTTTGTCCCTTGTTCCTGTAACTCGAATCCTAGCCCGGTATATCCCATTTTAATCTTACACCATTGTGAACCTTACGCCTTTTTTACTCTCTGATCGAGGTTCTCGGCATTGAAAAATCTTCGTAAACTAAATCACACGTGTATATATTGATATTTAAGAGATATACAGTCAAGAAAATCAAAGGCAATGGCGATATATATGCGGATTAGACACCCAAAAAAACACTCAACAAATGGCTACAATTTAAGGAATGTGTTTAGTGACGGCATCAGATTCCTAATTGAAGGAGAAAGGTCTGGTGGCAAGAAAAGCTGCTTCTAGGAGGTTGTCAAGTGTTTTCGCTAGATGATTCCATTCTTGGGTGGATGGTTTGGCCCTTGTTCCTGTAACTCGAATCCTAGCCCTGTATATCCCATTTTAAATTTACACCACTGTGAACCTTACGCCTTTTTTACTCTCTGATCGAGGTTCTCGGGATTGAAAAATCTTCGTAAACAAATCAAACGTGTATATGTTGATATTTAAGAGATATACAGTAAAGAAAATTCAGGGCAATGGTGATATATATGCGGATTAGACACAAAAAAAAACACTCAACAAATGGCCACAATTTAAGGAATGTGTTTAGTGACGGCATCAGATTCCTAATTGATGGAAAAAGGTCTGGTGGTAAGAAAAGCTGCTTATAGGAGGTTGTCAAGTGTTTTCGCTCGATGATTCCATTCTTGGTTGGTTGGTTTGGCCCTTGTTCCTGTAACTCGAATCCTAGCCCTGTATATCCCATTTTAATCTTACACCATTGTGAACCTTACGTCTTTTTTACTCTCTGATCGAGGTTCTCGGCATTGAAAAATCTTCGTAAACTAAATCACACGTGTATATGTTGATATTTAAGAGATATACTGTCAAGAAAATCAAGGGCAATGGTGATATATATGCGGATTAGACACCAAAAAAATACACTCCATAAATGGCTACAATTTAAGGAATGTGTTTAGTGACGGCATCAGATTCCTAATTGATGGAGAAAGGTCTGGTGGTAAGAAAAGCTGCTTCTAGGAGGTTGTCAAGTGTTTCCGCTCGTCGATTCCATTCTTGGGTGGGTGGTTTGGCCCCTGTTCCTGTAACACGAATTCTAGCCCGGTATATCCCATTTTAATTTTACACTATTATGAACCTTACGCCTTTTTTACTCTCTGATCGAGGTTCTCGGCATTGAAAAATCTACGTAAACTAAATCAAACGTGTATATGTTGACATTTAAGAGATATACAGTCAAGAAAATCAAGGGAAATGGTGATATATATGCGGATTAGACACCAAAAAAAACACTCAACAAATGGCTACAATTTAAGGAATGTGTTTAGTGACGGCATCAGATTCCTAATTGATGGAGAAAGGTCTGGTGGCAAGAAAAGCTGCTTCTAGGAGGTTGTCAAGTGTTTTCGCTCGACGATTCCATTCTTGGGTGGTTGGTTTGTCCCTTGTTCCTATAACTCGAATCCTTGCTCGGTATATCCCATTTTAATCTTACACCATTGTGAACCTTACGCCTTTTTTACTCTCTGATCGAGGTTCTAGGCATTGAAAAACCTTCGTAAACTAAATCACACGTGTATATGTTGACATTTAAGAGATATACAGTGAAGAAAATCAAGGGCAATGGTGATATATATGTGGATTAGACACAAAAAAAAAACACTCAACAAATGGCTACAATTTAAGGAAAGTGTTTAGTGACGGCATCAGATTCCTAATTCATGGAGAAAGGTCAGGTGCTAAGAAAAGCTACTTCTAGGAGGTTGTCAAGTGTTTTCGCTAGACGATTCCATTCTTAGGTGGTTGGTTTGGCCCTTGTTCCTATAACTCGAATCCTAGCCCGGTATATCCCATTTTAATCTTACACCATTGTGAACATTACGCCTTTTTTACTCTCTGATCGAGGTTCTCGGTATTGAAAAATCTTCGTAAACTAAATCACACGTGTATATGTTGATATTGAAGAGATATACAGTCAAGAAAATCAAGGGCAATGGTGATATATATGAGGATTAGACACAAAAAAAAACACTCAACAAATGGCTACAATTTAAGGAATGTGTTTAGTCACGGCATCAGATTCCTAATTGATGGAGAAAGGTCTGGTGGCAAGAAAAGCTGCTTCTAGGAGGTTGTCAAGTGTTTTCGCTCGATGATTCCATTCTTGGGTGGTTGGTTTGGCCCTTGTTCCTGTAACTCGAATCCTAGCCCGGAATATCCCATTTTAATCTTACACCATTGTGAATCTTACGCCTTATTTACTCTCTGATCGAGGTTCTCGGCATTGAAAAATCTTGGTAAACTAAATCACACGTATATATGTTGATATTTAAGAGATATACAGTCAAGAAAAAATCAAAGGCAATGGTGATATATATGCGGATTAGACACCAAAAAAACAGTCAACAAATGGTTACAATTTAAGGAATGTGTTTAGTGACGGCATCAGATTCCTAATTGATGGAGAAAGGTCTGGTGGCAAGAAAAGCTGCTTCTAGGAGGTTGTCAAGTGTTTTCGCTAGACAATTCCATTCTTGGGTGGTTGGTTTGGCCCTTGTTCCTGTAACTTGAATCCTAGCTCGGTATATCCCATTTTAATTTTACACCATTGTGAACCTTACGCCTTTTTTACTCTCTGATCGAGGTTCTCGGCATTGAAAAATCTTCGTAAACTAAATCACACATGTATATGTTGATATTTAAGAGATATATTGTCAAGAAAATCAAGGGCAATGGTGATATAAATGCGGATAAGACACCAAAAAAAAAACACTCAACAAATGGCTACAAATTAACGATTGTGTTTAGTAACGGCATCAGATTCCTAATTGATGGTGAAAGGTCTGGTGGTAAGAAAAGCTGCTTCTAGAAGGTTGTCAAGTGTTTTCGCTCGACGATTCCATTCTTGAGAGGTTGGTTTGGCCCTTGGTCCTGTAACTCGAATTCTAGCCCGGTATATCCCATTTTAATCTTACACCATTGTGAACCTTACGCTATTTTTACTCTCTGATCGAGGTTCTCGGCATTGAAAAATCTTCATAAACTAAATCACACGTCTATATGTTGACATTTAAGAGAAATACAGTCAAGAAAATCAAGGGCAATGGTGATATATATGCGGATTAGACACCAAAAAAAACACTCAACAAATGGCTACAACTTAAGGAATGTGTTTAGTGACGGCATCAAATTTCTAATTGATGGAGAAAGGTCTGGTGGCAAGAAAAGCTGCTTCTAGGAGGTTGTCAAGTGTTTTCGCTCGATGATTCCATTCTTGGGTGGTTGGTTTCGCCCTTGTTCCTATAACTCGAATCCTAGCCCGGTATATCCCATTTTAATTTTACACTATTGTGAACCTTACACCTTTTTTACTCTCTGGTCGAGGTTCTCGGCATTGAAAAAACTTCGTAAACTAAATCAAACGTGTATATGTTGACATTTAAGAGATATACAGTCAAGAAAATCAAGGGAAATGGTGATATATATGCGGATTAGACACAAAAAAAACACTCAACAAATGGCTACAATTTAAGGAATGTGTTTAGTGATGGCATCAGATTCCTAATTGATGGAGAAAGGTCTGGTGGCAAGAAAAGCTGCTTCTAGGAGGTTGTCAAGTGTTTTCGCTCGATGATTCCATTCTTGGGTGGTTGGTTTGGCCCTTGTTCCTGTAACTCGAATCCTAGCCCGGTATATCCCATTTTAATCTTACACCATTGTGAATCTTACGCCTTTTTTACTCTCTGATCGAGGTTCTCGGCATTGAAAAATCTTGGTAAACTAAATCACACGTATATATGTTGACATTTAAGAGAAATACAGTCAAGAAAATCAAAGGCAATGGTGATATATATGCGGATTAGACACCAAAAAAAACACTCAACAAATGGCTACAACTTAAGGAATGTGTTTAGTGACGGCATCGGATTTCTAATTGATGGAGAAAGGTCTGGTGGCAAGAAAAGCTGCTTCTAGGAGGTTGTCAAGTGTTTTCGCTAGACAATTCCATTCTTGGGTGGTTGGTTTCGCCCTTGTTCCTGTAACTCGAATCCTAGCCCGGTATATCCCATTTTAATTTTACACTATTGTGAACCTTACGCCTTTTTTACTCTCTGGTCGAGGTTCTCGGCATTGAAAAAACTTCGTAAACTAAATCAAACGTGTATATGTTGACATTTAAGAGATATACAGTCAAGAAAATCAAGGGAAATGGTGATATATATGCGGATTAGACACAAAAAAAAAAACACTCAACAAATGGCTACAATTTAAGGAATGTGTTTAGTGATGGCATCAGATTCCTAATTGATGGAGAAAGGTCTGGTGGCAAGAAAAGCTGCTTCTAGGAGGTTGTCAAGTGTTTTCGCTCGATGATTCCATTCTTGGGTGGTTGGTTTGGCCTTTGTTCCTGTAACTCGAATCCTAGCCCGGTATATCCCATTTTAATCTTACACCATTGTGAAACTTACGCCTTTTTTACTCTCTGATCGAGGTTCTCGGCATTGAAAAATCTTGGTAAACTAAATCACACGTATATATGTTGATATTTAAGAGATATACAGTCAACAAAATCAAAGGCAATGGTGATATATATGCGGATTAGACACCAAAAAAACAGTCAACAAATGGCTACAATTTAAGGAATGTGTTTAGTGACGGCATCAGATTCCTAATTGATGGAGAAAGGTCTGGTGGCAAGAAAAGCTGCTTCTAGGAGGTTGTCAAGTGTTTTCGCTAGACAATTCCATTCTTGGGTGGTTGGTTTGGCCCTTGTTCCTGTAACTTGAATCCTAGCTCGGTATATCCCATTTTAATTTTACACCATTGTGAACCTTACGCCTTTTTTACTCTCTGATCGGGGTTCTCGGCATTGAAAAATCTTCGTAAACTAAATCACACATGTATATGTTGATATTTAAGAGATATATTGTCAAGAAAATCAAGGGCAATGGTGATATAAATGCGGATAAGACACCAAAAAAAAACACTCAACAAATGGCTACAAATTAACGATTGTGTTTAGTAACGGCATCAGATTCCTAATTGATGGTGAAAGGTCTGGTGGTAAGAAAAGCTGCTTCTAGAAGGTTGTCAAGTGTTTTCGCTCGACGATTCCATTCTTGAGAGGTTGGTTTGGCCCTTGGTCCTGTAACTCGAATCCTAGCCCGGTATATCCCATTTTAATCTTACACCATTGTGAACCTTACGCTATTTTTACTCTCTGATCGAGGTTCTCGGCATTGAAAAATCTTCATAAACTAAATCACACGTCTATATGTTGACATTTAAGAGAAATACAGTCAAGAAAATCAAGCGCAATGGTGATATATATGCGGATTAGACACCAAAAAAAAACTCAACAAATGGCTACAACTTAAGGAATGTGTTTAGTGACGGCATCAAATTTCTAATTGATGGAGAAAGGTCTGGTGGCAAGAAAAGCTTCTTCTAGGAGGTTGTCAAGTGTTTTCGCTCGATGATTCCATTCTTGGGTGGTTGGTTTCGCCCTTGTTCCTATAACTCGAATCCTAGCCCGGTATATCCCATTTTAATTTTACACTATTGTGAACCTTACACCTTTTTTACTCTCTGATCGAGGTTCTCGGCATTGAAAAAACTTCGTAAACTAAATCAAACGTGTATATGTTGACATTTAAGAGATATACAGTCAAGAAAATCAAGGGAAATGGTGATATATATGCGGATTAGACACAAAAAAAACACTCAACAAATGGCTACAATTTAAGGAATGTGTTTAGTGATGGCATCAGATTCCTAATTGATGGAGAAAGGTGACGTGCAGTCGTAGGTACACGCAAATTTAAATCCAAATACTACTAATAGCTAGCGGTAAGTGGGTATCGAACACAGAGAGTTTGTGGAATATGTGCTATCTTGATGTATGTCTAAATTAACTAAACCAAACTAAATTGCAAGAAATGTGAATTCAGAATTTTGGCGATTGGTTTTAATTACTAGATTAAACTAAATTAGATTACAAATCAAAGTTAAGTTTTGTAACAGGATAAGAAGGTAGCGATCATCCCAAGTTTCAGGTTTCAAGTGACAACCAATGTTCATGTTCAACTGGAAAGAACCACATAGACATGGTTCATGTAAGATCAATTGTTTGTGATGAAAGGGAACTAAGTACTCGGATTTCTAGAACGCGAGGTTGTTACCCGATGACCAATCAACATATATCCAACCCTAATCCCTCCCATGATATCTCGATTGCCAACGGCACCAAGAACGTATGGTTTAGAACTATGATCAAACACACATTAACAATTTACAAACAATCATTCAAACACCATAATAAACTAAACAACACATGCAAAGTCTATTATTCCAGAAATTAAAGAACAAAACATAATTGTCACAAGTAAACCTTACATTCGAGATGATCACCAAGCAAACCTAGCCGCTCATAGTGTGGTGAATCATCATCACAATCAAACCTTTGTTCATTCGAATCCAAAACAAAGTCCTCATGTTTAGACCACTCAAGAACACCTTCGAACCCCCAAATTCGCCCCTTAGGAGTTACAAAACGAATGGCAATGATTCGATTCGAAAAGACACAATAAAACATCATAAAATAGGACAGTTACACATTTCTCCGTCATCTCCACCGTAAATTACAGTACCACCGTAAGTTACGGTGGACCAAAAAGTGTTACGGTGAAAGTAGACTGAGGTACGGTTGGATTTGGGCAAATTCAGGGTCCACCGTAAATTACGGTACCACCGTAAGTTATGGTAGGCTTCAGCATGCAATTTTGTTTTCAGCATAACTTTCTCGTTTCAACTCCGTTTTCTTCGCCGTTTTCGCCCACGTTCTCGTAATTTCATCCCCTATCATGTCATCATCTTAATTATTCAATTCAAATAATTGATTTTTTTCATTTATTCACCGTATTCCTTCCATTTTAAGCTTCATTTGTACCTGAAACACAAACAACCGTAGTTATCTAATTCATGATACATAACCGTGTAAAAGATGGGATATGCACATATTTAGCTCATTTAAGGGTTGTCCTACGGACCACCCGTCACATCCCCACACTTACCCGTTGCTTGTCCCAAGCAACCGATTAAAAAACTATTTCAAAACCACAAGCGATCAAGATGCAAACCAAGCTAAAATGTACCGTCCTTCTACTAACCTTCAATCACACCACAAGACACACCACTCACAAGAACTCTCGGTGACAAGAAATATTAGCACATAATGCTAAACCACTCAATGCTTGTGTGTGTGCAACAATAAGCTTGTATACAAATCAAGTCTCCTCCTAACAAATATCTAGCATGCTTATGAATCAAAAAAGGACTTACGGGTTGTAACGGGGCTAGGTATAAAGGTAGGAAAATGGTGGAATATATATGCGAGAGCTAATTGATTTGACCCGGTTTTTATTTCTACCACTAAACAAAGCAAACATCAATTATATACACAACTTCTTCAACATTCTCAACTACTATTGCAACTAAATACATTTTTTTTTCATATTTTTCTCTTTCTCTTTTTTTTCTTTTTTTTTTCATTTTTTTCATAACACATCAAACTCAACAATATATACAAGAACATCAATACTACATACTAAATCTCCTAAACCGGGTCATCTAAAAAGGTAAAATTTTGTAGGAAGTAGGTTTGGGGCACAACCGAATGGTATAATGCTCAAACATGGCTTTCTAAAGACCAAACCACCCACCCCCACAATACCAAGCTCATATATGTATAGTATGAGGTCCAACCCACCAATCCCACACTCTCACACGTCTAGACGAGGCTACCTAAAAGTCCCCTTTCATTTTCAAAAGCATGCTAACTCTAGGATTTAACAAGAATTCGTACACAAGTTCTATTAACACAATAAACACACCGCCACTCAAAACAAAGAAAGCATCATTAATAATCATATGTGGCTCAAACTCTCACCAATAAAGGACTAGAAATGGGTGTCGGTGTGTCAAGTGGAACAATATCAAGTTTTCAAATTTGACAATTTTCGCTTGGCTTCACAATAATTTTTAAAATTCTCAAAAAATTCCCCTCATCCCCACACTTGGGATACATTGTCCCAATGTATGGTTTTGAGGGAAAGATCGCTTCTAACCAAAAACATTAGCTTTCGCTAATACTCTCAAATCCCAAATTTCTTTTTTTTATTTTTTTTATTCTAATTATTAAAAACACCACCAATTCCTTCACAACCCGTAAACTAAACACATCAAAACACCACCCAACCGCCCAACCGTAAACTTAAACATGAATATATACAAAGGTGCACAAAATGAGAACAAGACATAACCTGATTAGTAAATCAGCAGTGTTGGTAGTGATGCAGCTGCGGTAATCAGACCGGTTCATAAACATCTCTTGGATTCGCCGATATCTCAACGGAGATGTTGCCAAACATCCCCACACTTGAATCATTGCATCCGCGAGGGTTGAAACGTAATAACCTGCCAAAACACAAACACAACACCAAAACAAAACCAAACAAAGCAAAACAAAACAAAACAAAACACAAATACAATACTCTACATCCTCGGGCTGCCTCCCGAGAGCGCTAAGTTTAAAGGTCTTCAGCCAGACCATACCAGATATGCGTTATGGTGGTCTTAATGCACACTTACCCGCAGCATTTCCAACAAATGCCCGGAAATTTACATGCCATCTCCATAGATTTGTCAGTATATTTGGCATGTTAAAGCTGCTCCTGCGGGCTTTGCTAGTCCACTTCATGACATATACCTTAATGTCTGGTAGTTTCACCCTTCTCATCTTGTTCCTCAAACCCTCTTCCCCACACTTGTTAATTTGAATTATTGATATGGGAAGAGGTTTGGTACACATATCCATCCCATCAGCCTGCTCTACCTCATAATCTGCATACATCATCTGATCTACAAGTGACTCTTCATCAGATAAAGGACTCATTGGTGTGGTATTATCCTCCACAACCTCCTTCTTCATGTGAGAACAATCTCTAATATCGTCAAGTAATGGTGAGAGGCTTTCTTCTATCTCTATCTTCAATTTTAAAGTATGACACTTAGAAACTAAGCAGCTGATTCGGTCTTCATCGGACAGGTTGGGTGTTGCTAAATATTGCTCGAGTTTGGACAAAGTTACTTCCAATACAGCAAGCTCTTTCTCCTCCTCGGTCTCATAAACATAAACACCCTCGGGCTCAGAATATTCTTCGGGATGATATTGTCGATATCCCTGATACGGTCTATAGATGCGCGCATCCATCATCTTTTTATCCCAATACTTCGGGTTTTCCGAATACACCGTGCACACATCATAATCATAAGTGTGATCGCGGCCGCAACAAAAACATAGACCATCCATCCTTGCCTCATAATAAACTTCCTCGTCCCGATCGTATCCATACGAATAATAGTCATCCTCCATTTCTGATTCATAATTGTCAACGTATGATGGAGGTGGAAGCTGTGAAACATAAGACACCGGTTTTCCATGTGCCCTCCTGTAGTGAGCCTCGTGGCAACCAATACATGGATGTCGTGGACCCCCGCACAATCTACACGTAAATAAGCTAAAATTTGTGTAATGCCCTGTCATCCTTCACAACACAACTCAACTACCAAGTGTAAATCATGAACCTAAAAGAACTCTTTTTGTTTTTTTTTAAATTTTTTTTTAATTTTTTTTTCAAACTAATACACAAGATAACACACGTTGCGCACTACTCCCCGGCAGCGGCGCCAAAATTTGACGTGCAGTCGTAGGTACACGCAAATTTAAATCCAAATACTACTAATAGCTAGCGGTAAGTGGGTATCAAACACAGGGAGTTTGTGGAATATGTGCTATCTTGATGTATGTCTAAATTAACTAAAGCAAACTAAATTGCAAGAAATGTGAATTCAGAATTTTGGCGATTGGTTTTAATTACTAGATTAAACTAAATTAGATTACAAATCAAAGTTAAGTTATGTAACAGGATAAGAAGGTAGCGATCATCCCAAGTTTCATGTTTTAAGTGACAACCAATGTTCATGTTCAACTGGAAAGAACCACATAGACATGGTTCATGTAAGATCAATTGTTTGTGATGAAAGGGAACTAAGTACTCGGATTCCTAGAACGCGAGGTTGTTACCCGATGACCAATCAACATATATCCAACCCTAATCCCTCCCATGATATCTCGATTGCCAACGGCACCAAGAACGTATGGTTTAGAACTATGATCAAACACACATTAACAATTTACAAACAATCATTCAAACACCATAATAAACTAAACAACACATGCAAAGTCTATTATTCCATAAATTAAAGAACAAAACATAATTGTCACAAGTAAACCTTACATTCGGGATGATCACCAAGCAAACCTAGCCGCTCATAGTGTGGTGAATCATCATCACAATCAAACCTTTGTTCATTCGAATCCAAAACAAAGTCCTCATGTTTAGACCACTCAAGAACACCTTTGAACCCCCAAATTCGCCCCTTAGGAGTTACAAAACGAATGGCAATGATTCGATTCGAAAAGACACAATAAAACATCATAAAATAGGGCAGTTACACATTTCTCCGTCATCCCCACCGTAAATTACGGTACCACCGTAAGTTACGGTGGACCAAAAAGTGTTACGGTGAAAGTACACTGAGGTACGGTGGGATTTGGGCAAATTCAGGGTCCACCGTAAATTACGGTACCACCGTAAGTTATGGTAGGCTTCAGCATTCAATTTTGTTTTCAGCATAACTTTCTCGTTTCAACTCCGTTTTCTTCGCCGTTTTCGCCCACGTTCTAGTAATTTCATCCCCTATCATGTCATCATCTTAATTCTTCAATTCCAATAATTGATTTTTTTCATTTATTCACCGTATTCCTTCCATTTTAAGCTCCATTTGTACCTGAAACACAAACAACCGTAGTTATCTAATTCACGATACATAACCGTGTAAAAGATGGGATATGCACATATTTAGCTCATTTAAGGGTTGTCCTACGGACCACCCGTCAAAAGGTCTGGTGGCAAAAAAATCTGCTTCAAGGAGGTTGTCAAGTGTTTTCGCTTGACGATTCCATTCTTGGGTGGTTGGTTTGTCCCTTGTTCCTGTAACTCGAATCCTAGCCCGGTATATCCCATTTTAATTTTACACCATTGTGAACCTTACGCCTTTTTTACTCTCTGATCGAGGTTCTCGGTATTGAAAAATCTTCGTAAACTAAATCACACGTGTATATGTTGATATTTAAGAGATATACAGTCAAGAAAATCAAGGGCAATGGTGATATATATGCGGATTAGACACCAAAAAAATACACTCCACAAATGGCTACAATTTAAGGAATGTGTTTAGTGACGGCATCAGATTTCTAATTGATGGAGAAAGGTCTGATGGTAAGAAAAGCTGCTTCTAGGAGGTTGTCAAGTGTTTCCGCTCGTCGATTCCATTCTTGGGTGGGTGGTTTGGCCCCTATTCCTGTAACACGAATCCTAGCCCGGTATATCCCATTTTAATTTCACACTACTATGAACCTTACGCCTTTTTTAATCTCTTATCGAGGTTCTCGGCATTGAAAAATCTTCGTAAACTAAATCAAACGTGTATATGTTGACATTTAAGAGATATACAGTCAAGAAAATCAAGGGAAATGGTGATATATATGCGGATTAGACACCAGAAAAAACACTCAACAAATGGCTACAATTTAAGGAATGTGTTTAGTGACGGCATCAGATTCCTAATTGATGGAGAAAGGTCTGGTGGTAAGAAAAGCTGCTTCTAGGAGGATTTCAAGTGTTTTCGTTCGACGATTCCATTCTTGGGTGGGTGGTTTGGCCCCTGTTCCTGTAACTCGAATCCTATCCCGGTATATCCCATTTTAATTTTACACCATTGTGAACCTTACGCCTTTTTTACTCTCTGATCGAGGTTCTCTGCATTGAAAAAACTTCGTAAACTAAATCAAACGTGTATATGTTGACATTTAAGAGATATACAGTCAAGAATATCAAGGGAAATGGTGATATATATGCGGATTAGACACAAACAAAAACACTCAACAAATGGCTACAATTTAAGGAATGTGTTTATTGACGGCATCAGATTCCTAATTGATGGAGAAAGGTCCGGTGGCAAGAAAATCTGCTTCTAGGAGGTTGTCAAGTGTTTTCGCTTGACGATTCCATTCTTGGGTGGTTGGTTTGTCCCTTGTTCCTGTAACTCGAATCCTAGCCCGGTATATCCCATTTTAATTTTACACCATTGTGAACCTTACGCCTTTTTTACTCTCTGATCGAGGTTCTCGGTTTTGAAAAATCTTCGTAAACTAAATCACACTCAACAAATGGCTACAATTTAAGGAATGTGGTTAGTGACGGCATCAGATTCCTAATTAATGGAGAAAGGTCCGGTGGCAAGAAAAGCTGCTTCTAGGAGGTTGTTAAGTGTTTTCGCTCGACGATTCCATTCTTGGGTGGTTGGTTTGGCCCTTGTTCCTATAACTCGAATCCTAGCCCGGTATATCCCATTTTAATCTTACACCATTGGGAACCTTACGCCTTTTTTACTCTCTGATCGAGGTTCTCGGCATTAAAAAATCTTCGTAAACTAAATCACACGTGTATATGTTGACATTTAAGAGATATACAGTCAAGAAAATCAAGGGCAATGGTGATATATATGTGGATTAGACACCAAAAAAACACTCAACAAATGGCTACAATTTATGGAATGTGTTTAGTGATGGCATCAGATTCCTAATTGATGGAGAAAGGTCTGGTGCTAAGAAAAGCTACTTCTAGGAGGTTGTCAAGTGTTTTCGCTAGACGATTCCATTCTTAGGTGGTTGGTTTGGCCCTTGTTCCTATAACTCGAAACCTAGCCCGGTATATCCCATTTTAATCTTACACCATTGTGAACCTTACTCCTTTTTTACTCTCTGATCGAGGTTCTCGGTATTGAAAAATCTTCGTAAACTAAATCACACGTGTATATGTTGATATTTAAGAGATATACAGTCAAGAAAATCAAGGGCAATGGTGATATATATGCGGATTAGACACAAAAAAAAAACACTCAACAAATGGCTACAATTTAAGGAATGTGTTTAGTCACGGCATCAGATTCCTAATTGATGGAGAAAGGTCTGGTGGCAAGAAAAGCTGCTTCTAGGAGGTTGTCAAGTGTTTTCGCTCGATGATTCCATTCTTGGGTGGTTGGTTTAGCCCTTGTTCCTGTAACTCGAATCCTAGCCCGGTATATCCTAGTCTAATTTTACATCATTGTGAACCTTACGCCTTTTTTACTCTCTGATCGAGGTTCTCGGCATTGAAAAATCTTCATAAACTAAATCACACGTGTATATGTTGATATTTAAGAAATATACAGTCAAGAAAATCGAAGGCAATGGTGATATATATGCGGATTAGACCGCAAAAAAACACTCAACAAATGGCTACAATTTAAGGAATGTTTTTAGTGACGGCATCAGATTCCTTATTGATGGAGAAAGGTCTGGTGGCAAGAAAAGCTGCTTCTAGGAGGTTGTCAAGTGTTTTCGCTCGACGATTCCATTCTTGGGTGGTTGGTTTATCCCTTGTTCCTGTAACTCGAATCCTAGCCCGGTATATCCCATTTTAATTTTACACCATTGTGAACCTTACGCCTTTTTTACTCTATGATCGAGGTTCTCGGCATTGAAAAATCATCGTAAAATAAATCACATGTGTATATGTTGATATTTAAGAGATATACAATCAAGAAAATCAAGGGCAATGGTGATATATATGCGGATTAGACACCCAAAAAAAACACTCAACAAATGGCTACAATTTAAGGAATGAGTTTAGTGACGGCATCAGATTCCTAATTGATGGAGAAAGGTCTGGTGGCAAGAAAAGCTGCTTCTAGGAGGTTTTTAAGTGTTTTCGCTCGACGATTCCATTCTTGGGAGGTTGGTTTGGCCCTTGTTCCTGTAACTCGAATCCTAGCCCGGTATATCCCATTTTAATCTTACACCATTGTGAACCTTACACCGTTTTTACTCTCTGATAGAGGTTCTCGGCATTGAAAAATCTTCGTAAACTAAATCACACGTGTATATGTTGACATTTAAGAGATATAAAGTCAAGAAAATCAAGGGCAATGGTGATATATATGTGGATTCGACACAAAAAAAAAAACACTCAACAAATGGCTATAATTTAAGGAATGTGTTTAGTGACGCCATCAGATTCCTAATTGATGGAGAAAGGTCAGGTGCTAAGAAAAGCTGCTTCTTGGAGGTTGTCAAGTGTTTTCGCTAGACGATTCCATTCTTGGGTGGTTGGTTTGGCCCTTGTTCCTATAACTCGAATCCTAGCCCGGTACATCCCATTTTAATCTTACACCATTGTGAACCTTACGCCTTTTTTACTCTCCGATCGAGGTTCTCGGCATTGAAAAATCTTCGTAAACTAAATCACACGTATATATGTTGATATTTAAGAGATATACAGTGAAGAAAATCAAGGGCAATGGTGATATATATGCGGATTAGACACCAAAAAAAAAACTCAACAAATGGCTACAATTTAAGGAATGTGTTTAGTCATGGCATCAGATCCCTAATTGATGGAGAAAGGTCTGGTGGAAAGAAAAGCTGCTTCTAGGAGGTTGTCAAGTGTTTTCGCTCGACGATTCCATTTTTGGGTGGTTGGTTTGGCCCTTGTTCCTGTAACTCGAATCCTAGCCCGGTATATCCCATTTAATTTTACACCATTGTGAACCTTACGCCTTTTTACTCTCTGATCAAGGTTCTCGGCATTGAAAAATCTTCGTAAACTAAATAACACGTGTATATGTTTATATTTAAGAGATATACAATCAAGAAAATCATGGGCAATGGTGATATATATGCGGATTAGACACCAAAAAAAAAACACTCAACAAATGGCTACAATTTAAGGAATGTGTTTAGTGACGGCATCATATTCCTAATTGATGGAGAAAGGTCTGGTGGTAAGAAAAGCTGCTTCTAGGAGGTTGTCATGTGTTTTTGCTCGACGATTCCATTCTTGGGAGGTTGGTTCGGCCCTTGTTCCTGTAACTTGAATCCTAGCCCGGTATATCCCATTTTAATCTTAGAGCATTGGGAACCTTACGCCATTTTTACTCTCTGATTGAGGTTCTCGGCATTGAAAAATCTTCGTAAACTAAATCACACGTGTATATGTTGACATTTAAGAGATATACAGTCAAGAAAATCAAGGGCAATGGTGATATATATGCGGATTAGACACCAAAAAAAAACACCTCAACAAATGGCTACAACTTAAGGAATGTGTTTATTGACGGCATCAGATCCCTAATTGATGGAGAAAGGTCTGGTGGCAAGAAAAGATGCTTCTAGGAGGTTGTCAAGTGTTTTCGCTCGACGATTCCATTCTTGGGTGATTGGTTTGGCCCTTGTTCCTGTAACTCGAATCCTAGCCCGATATATCCTATTTTAATTTTACACCATTGTGAACCTTATGCCTTTTTTACTCTCTGATCTAGGTTCTCGGCATTGAAAAATCTTCGTAAATTAAATCACACATGTATATGTTGATATTTAAGAGATATATTGTCAAGAAAATCAAGGGCAATGGTGATATATATGTGGATTAGACACCAAAAAAAACACTCAACAATTGGCTACAAATTAAGGAATGTGTTTAGTGACGGCATCAGATTCCTAATTGATGGTGAAAGTTCTGGTGGTAAGAAAAGCTGCTTCTAGAAGGTTGTCAAGTGTTTTCGATCGACGATTCCATTCTTGGGAGGTTGGTTTGGCCCTTGTTCCTGTAACTCGAATCCTAGCCCGGTATATCCCATTTTAATCTTACACCACTATGAACCTTACGCCGTTTTTACTCTCTGATCGAGGTTCTCGGCATTGAGAAATCTTCGTAAACTAAATCACACGTCTATATGTTAACATTTAAGAGATATACAGTCAAGAAAATCAAGGGCAATGGTGATATATATGCGGATTAGACACCAAAAAAAAAACTCAACAAATGGCTACAACTTAAGGAATGTGTTTAGTGACAGCATCAGATTCCTAATTGATGGAGAAAGGTCTGGTGGCAAGAAAAGCTGCTTCTAGGAGGTTTTCAAGTGTTTTCACTCGACGATTCCATTCTTGGGTGGTTGGTTTGGCCCTTGTTCCTGTAACTCGAATCCTAGCCCGGTATATCCCATTTTAATTTTACATCATTGTGAACCTTACGCCTTTTTTACTCTATGATCGAGGTTCTCGGCATTGAAAAATCATCGTAAAATAAATCACATGTGTATATGTTGATATTTAAGAGATATACAATCAAGAAAATCAAGGGCAATGGTGATATATATGCGGATTAGACACCCAGAAAAAAACACTCAACAAATGGCTACAATTTAAGGAATGAGTTTAGTGACGGCATCAGATTCCTAATTGATGGAGAAAGGTCTGGTGGCAAGAAAAGCTGCTTCTAGGAGGTTGTCAAGTATTTTCGCTCGACAATTCCATTCTTGGGTGGGTGGTTTGCCCCTATTCCTGTAACTTGAATCCTAGCCCGGTATATCTCATTTTAATTTTACACCATTGTGAACCTTACGCCTCTTTTACTCTCTGATCGAGGTTCTCGGCGTTGAAAAAACTTCGTAAACTAAATCACACGTGTATATGTTGACATTTAAGAGATATATAGTCAAGAAAATTAAGGGCAATGGGGATATATATGAGGATTAGACACCAAAAAACACTCAACAAATGGCTACAAATTAAAGAATGTGTTTAGTGACGGCATCAGATTCCTAATTGATGGTGAAAGGTCTGGTGGTAAGAAAAGCTGCTTCTAGAAGGTTGTCAAGTGTCTTCGCTCGACGATTCCATTCATGGGATGTTGGTTTGGCCCTTGTTCCTGTAACTCGAATCCTAGCCCGGTATATCCCATTTTAATCTTACACCACTGTGAACCTTACGCCGTTTTTACTCTCTGATCAAGGTTCTCGGCATTGAGAAATCTTCGTAAACTAAATCACACGTCTATATGTTGACATTTAAGAGATATACAGTCAAGAAAATCAAGGGTAATGGTGATATATATGCGGATTAGACACCAAAAAAAACACTCAACAAATGGCTACAACTTAAGGAATATGTTTAGTGACGGCATCAGATTTCTAATTGATGGAGAAAGGTCTGGTGGCAAGAAAAGCTGCTTCTAGGAGGTTTTCAAGTGTTTTCACTCGACGATTCCATTCTTGGGTGGTTGGTTTGACCCTTGTTCCTGTAACTCGAATCCTAGCCCGGTATATCCCATTTTAATTTTACACCATTGTGAACCTTACGCCTTTTTTACTCTATGATCGAGGTTCTCGGCATTGAAAAATCATGGTAAAATAAATCACATGTGTATATGTTGATATTTAAGAGATATACAATCAAGAAAATCAAGGGCAATGGTGATATATATGCGGATTAGACACCCAGAAAAAAACACTCAACAAATGGCTACAATTTAAGGAATGAGTTTAGTGACGGCATCAGATTCCTAATTGATGGAGAAAGGTCTGGTGGCAAGAAAAGCTGCTTCTAGGAGGTTTTTAAGTGTTTTCGCTCGACGATTCCATTCTTGGGAGGTTGGTTTGGCCCTTGTTCCTGTAACTCGAATCCTAGCCCGGTATATCCCATTTTAATTTTACACCATTGTGAACCTTACGCCGTTTTTACTCTATGATCGAGGTTCTCGGCATTGAAAAATCATGGTAAAATAAATCACATGTGTATATGTTGATATTTAAGAGATATACAATCAAGAAAATCAAGGGCAATGGTGATATATATGCGGATTAGACACCCAGAAAAAAACACTCAACAAATGGCTACAATTTAAGGAATGAGTTTAGTGACGGCATCAGATTCCTAATTGATGGAGAAAGGTCTGGTGGCAAGAAAAGCTGCTTCTAGGAGGTTTTTAAGTGTTTTCGCTCGACGATTCCATTCTTGGGAGGTTGGTTTGGCCCTTGTTCCTGTAACTCGAATCCTAGCCCGGTATATCCCATTTTAATTTTACACCATTGTGAACCTTACGCCTTTTTTACTCTATGATCGAGGTTCTCGGCATTGAAAAATCATCGTAAAATAAATCACATGTGTATATGTTGATATTTAAGAGATATACAATCAAGAAAATCAAGGGCAATGGTGATATATATGCGGATTAGACACCCAGAAAAAAACACTCAACAAATGGCTACAATTTAAGGAATGAGTTTAGTGACGGCATCAGATTCCTAATTGATGGAGAAAGGTCTGGTGGCAAGAAAAGCTGCTTCTAGGAGGTTTTTAAGTGTTTTCGCTCGACGATTCCATTCTTGGGAGGTTGGTTTGGCCCTTGTTCCTGTAACTCGAATCCTAGCCCGGTATATCCCATTTTAATTTTACACCATTGTGAACCTTACGCCTTTTTTACTCTATGATCGAGGTTCTCGGCATTGAAAAATCATCGTAAAATAAATCACATGTGTATATGTTGATATTTAAGAGATATACAATCAAGAAAATCAAGGGCAATGGTGATATATATGCGGATTAGACACCCAGAAAAAAACACTCAACAAATGGCTACAATTTAAGGAATGAGTTTAGTGACGGCATCAGATTTCTAATTGATGGAGAAAGGTCTGGTGGCAAGAAAAGCTGCTTCTAGGAGGTTTTTAAGTGTTTTCGCTCGACGATTCCATTCTTGGGAGGTTGGTTTGGCCCTTGTTCCTGTAACTCGAATCCTAGCCCGGTATATCCCATTTTAATCTTACACCATTGTGAACCTTACACCGTTTTTACTCTCTGATAGAGGTTCTCGGCATTGAAAAATCTTCGTAAACTAAATCACACGTGTATATGTTGACATTTAAGAGATATAAAGTCAAGAAAATCAAGGGCAATGGTGATATATATGTGGATTAGACACAAAAAAAAACACTCAACAAATGGCTATAATTTAAGGAATGTGTTTAGTGACGCCATCAGATTCCTAATTGATGGAGAAAGGTCAGGTGCTAAGAAAAGCTGCTTCTTGGAGGTTGTCTAGTGTTTTCGCTAGACGATTCCATTCTTGGGTGTTTGGTTTGGCCCTTGTTCCTATAACTCGAATCGTAGCCCGGTACATCCCATTTTAATCTTACACCATTGTGAACCTTACGCCTTTTTTACTCTCCGATCGAGTTTCTCGGCATTGAAAAATCTTCGTAAACTAAATCACACGTGTATATGTTGATATTTAAGAGATATACAGTGAAGAAAATCAAGGGCAATGGTGATATATATGCGGATTAGACACCAAAAAAAAACTCAACAAATGGCTACAATTTAAGGAATGAGTTTAGTGACGGCATCAGATTTCTAATTGATGGAGAAAGGTCTGGTGGCAAGAAAAGCTGCTTCTAGGAGGTTGTCAAGTGTTTTCGCTCGACGATTCCATTTTTGGGTGGTTGGTTTGGCCCTTGTTCCTGTAACTCGAATCCTAGCCCGGTATATCCCATTTAATTTTACACCATTGTGAACCTTACGCCTTTTTACTCTCTGATCAAGGTTCTCGGCATTGAAAAATCTTCGTAAACTAAATAACACGTGTATATGTTTATATTTAAGAGATATACAATCAAGAAAATCAAGGGCAATGGTGATATATATGCGGATTAGACACCAAAAAAAAAACACTCAACAAATGGCTACAATTTAAGGAATGTGTTTAGTGACGGCATCATATTCCTAATTGATGGAGAAAGGTCTGGTGGTAAGAAAAGCTGCTTCTAGGAGGTTGTCATGTGTTTTTGCTCGACGATTCCATTCTTGGGAGGTTGGTTCGGCCCTTGTTCCTGTAACTTGAATCCTAGCCCGGTATATCCCATTTTAATCTTAGAGCATTGGGAACCTTACGCCATTTTTACTCTCTGATTGAGGTTCTCGGCATTGAAAAATCTTCGTAAACTAAATCACACGTGTATATGTTGACATTTAAGAGATATACAGTCAATAAAATCAAGGGCAATGGTGATATATATGCGGATTAGACACCAAAAAAAAACACCTCAACAAATGGCTACAACTTAAGGAATGTGTTTATTGACGGCATCAGATCCCTAATTGATGGAGAAAGGTCTGGTGGCAAGAAAAGATGCTTCTAGGAGGTTGTCAAGTGTTTTCGCTCGACGATTCCATTCTTGGGTGATTGGTTTGGCCCTTGTTCCTGTAACTCGAATCCTAGCCCGATATATCCTATTTTAATTTTACACCATTGTGAACCTTATGCCTTTTTTACTCTCTGATCTAGGTTCTCGGCATTGAAAAATCTTCGTAAATTAAATCACACATGTATATGTTGATATTTAAGAGATATATTGTCAAGAAAATCAAGGGCAATGGTGATATATATGTGGATTAGACACCAAAAAAAACACTCAACAATTGGCTACAAATTAAGGAATGTGTTTAGTGACGGCATCAGATTCCTAATTGATGGTGAAAGTTCTGGTGGTAAGAAAAGCTGCTTCTAGAAGGTTGTCAAGTGTTTTCGATCGACGATTCCATTCTTGGGAGGTTGGTTTGGCCCTTGTTCCTGTAACTCGAATCCTAGCCCGGTATATCCCATTTTAATCTTACACCACTATGAACCTTACGCCGTTTTTACTCTCTGATCGAGGTTCTCGGCATTGAGAAATCTTCGTAAACTAAATCACACGTCTATATGTTAACATTTAAGAGATATACAGTCAAGAAAATCAAGGGCAATGGTGATATATATGCGGATTAGACACCAAAAAAAAAACTCAACAAATGGCTACAACTTAAGGAATGTGTTTAGTGACAGCATCAGATTCCTAATTGATGGAGAAAGGTCTGGTGGCAAGAAAAGCTGCTTCTAGGAGGTTTTCAAGTGTTTTCACTCGACGATTCCATTCTTGGGTGGTTGGTTTGGCCCTTGTTCCTGTAACTCGAATCCTAGCCCGGTATATCCCATTTTAATTTTACACCATTGTGAACCTTACGCCTTTTTTACTCTATGATCGAGGTTCTCGGCATTGAAAAATCATCGTAAAATAAATCACATGTGTATATGTTGATATTTAAGAGATATACAATCAAGAAAATCAAGGGCAATGGTGATATATATGCGGATTAGACACCCAGAAAAAAACACTCAACAAATGGCTACAATTTAAGGAATGAGTTTAGTGACGGCATCAGATTCCTAATTGATGGAGAAAGGTCTGGTGGCAAGAAAAGCTGCTTCTAGGAGGTTGTCAAGTATTTTCGCTCGACAATTCCATTCTTGGGTGGGTGGTTTGCCCCTATTCCTGTAACTTGAATCCTAGCCCGGTATATCTCATTTTAATTTTACACCATTGTGAACCTTACGCCTCTTTTACTCTCTGATCGAGGTTCTCGGCGTTGAAAAAACTTCGTAAACTAAATCACACGTGTATATGTTGACATTTAAGAGATATATAGTCAAGAAAATTAAGGGCAATGGGGATATATATGAGGATTAGACACCAAAAAACACTCAACAAATGGCTACAAATTAAAGAATGTGTTTAGTGACGGCATCAGATTCCTAATTGATGGTGAAAGGTCTGGTGGTAAGAAAAGCTGCTTCTAGAAGGTTGTCAAGTGTCTTCGCTCGACGATTCCATTCATGGGATGTTGGTTTGGCCCTTGTTCCTGTAACTCGAATCCTAGCCCGGTATATCCCATTTTAATCTTACACCACTGTGAACCTTACGCCGTTTTTACTCTCTGATCAAGGTTCTCGGCATTGAGAAATCTTCGTAAACTAAATCACACGTCTATATGTTGACATTTAAGAGATATACAGTCAAGAAAATCAAGGGTAATGGTGATATATATGCGGATTAGACACCAAAAAAAACACTCAACAAATGGCTACAACTTAAGGAATATGTTTAGTGACGGCATCAGATTCCTAATTGATGGAGAAAGGTCTGGTGGCAAGAAAAGCTGCTTCTAGGAGGTTTTCAAGTGTTTTCACTCGACGATTCCATTCTTGGGTGGTTGGTTTGACCCTTGTTCCTGTAACTCGAATCCTAGCCCGGTATATCCCATTTTAATTTTACACCATTGTGAACCTTACGCCTTTTTTACTCTATGATCGAGGTTCTCGGCATTGAAAAATCATGGTAAAATAAATCACATGTGTATATGTTGATATTTAAGAGATATACAATCAAGAAAATCAAGGGCAATGGTGATATATATGCGGATTAGACACCCAGAAAAAAACACTCAACAAATGGCTACAATTTAAGGAATGAGTTTAGTGACGGCATCAGATTCCTAATTGATGGAGAAAGGTCTGGTGGCAAGAAAAGCTGCTTCTAGGAGGTTTTTAAGTGTTTTCGCTCGACGATTCCATTCTTGGGAGGTTGGTTTGGCCCTTGTTCCTGTAACTCGAATCCTAGCCCGGTATATCCCATTTTAATTTTACACCATTGTGAACCTTACGCCTTTTTTACTCTATGATCGAGGTTCTCGGCATTGAAAAATCATGGTAAAATAAATCACATGTGTATATGTTGATATTTAAGAGATATACAATCAAGAAAATCAAGGGCAATGGTGATATATATGCGGATTAGACACCCAGAAAAAAACACTCAACAAATGGCTACAATTTAAGGAATGAGTTTAGTGACGGCATCAGATTCCTAATTGATGGAGAAAGGTCTGGTGGCAAGAAAAGCTGCTTTTTTAAGTGTTTTCGCTCGACGATTCCATTCTTGGGAGGTTGGTTTGGCCCTTGTTCCTGTAACTCGAATCCTAGCCCGGTATATCCCATTTTAATTTTACACCATTGTGAACCTTACGCCTTTTTTACTCTATGATCGAGGTTCTCGGCATTGAAAAATCATCGTAAAATAAATCACATGTGTATATGTTGATATTTAAGAGATATGCAATCAAGAAAATCAAGGGCAATGGTGATATATATGCGGATTAGACACCCAGAAAAAAACACTCAACAAATGGCTACAATTTAAGGAATGAGTTTAGTGACGGCATCAGATTCCTAATTGATGGAGAAAGGTCTGGTGGCAAGAAAAGCTGCTTCTAGGAGGTTTTTAAGTGTTTTCGCTCGACGATTCCATTCTTGGGAGGTTGGTTTGGCCCTTGTTCCTGTAACTCGAATCCTAGCCCGGTATATCCCATTTTAATTTTACACCATTGTGAACCTTACGCCTTTTTTACTCTATGATCGAGGTTCTCGGCATTGAAAAATCATCGTAAAATAAATCACATGTGTATATGTTGATATTTAAGAGATATACAATCAAGAAAATCAAGGGCAATGGTGATATATATGCGGATTAGACACCCAGAAAAAAACACTCAACAAATGGCTACAATTTAAGGAATGAGTTTAGTGACGGCATCAGATTTCTAATTGATGGAGAAAGGTCTGGTGGCAAGAAAAGCTGCTTCTAGGAGGTTTTTAAGTGTTTTCGCTCGACGATTCCATTCTTGGGAGGTTGGTTTGGCCCTTGTTCCTGTAACTCGAATCCTAGCCCGGTATATGCCATTTTAATCTTACACCATTGTGAACCTTACACCGTTTTTACTCTCTGATAGAGGTTCTCGGCATTGAAAAATCTTCGTAAACTAAATCACACGTGTATATGTTGACATTTAAGAGATATAAAGTCAAGAAAATCAAGGGCAATGGTGATATATATGTGGATTAGACACAAAAAAAAACACTCAACAAATGGCTATAATTTAAGGAATGTGTTTAGTGACGCCATCAGATTCCTAATTGATGGAGAAAGGTCAGGTGCTAAGAAAAGCTGCTTCTTGGAGGTTGTCTAGTGTTTTCGCTAGACGATTCCATTCTTGGGTGTTTGGTTTGGCCCTTGTTCCTATAACTCGAATCGTAGCCCGGTACATCCCATTTTAATCTTACACCATTGTGAACCTTACGCCTTTTTTACTCTCCGATCGAGTTTCTCGGCATTGAAAAATCTTCGTAAACTAAATCACACGTGTATATGTTGATATTTAAGAGATATACAGTGAAGAAAATCAAGGGCAATGGTGATATATATGCGGATTAGACACCAAAAAAAAACTCAACAAATGGCTACAATTTAAGGAATGTGTTTAGTCATGGCATCAGATCCCTAATTGATGGAGAAAGGTCTGGTGGCAAGAAAAGCTGCTTCTAGGAGGTTGTCAAGTGTTTTCGCTCGACGATTCCATTTTTGGGTGGTTGGTTTGGCCCTTGTTCCTGTAACTCGAATCCTAGCCCGGTATATCCCATTTAATTTTACACCATTGTGAACCTTACGCCTTTTTACTCTCTGATCAAGGTTCTCGGCATTGAAAAATCTTCGTAAACTAAATCACACGTGTATATGTTTATATTTAAGAGGTATACAATCAAGAAAATCAAGGGCAATGGTGATATATATGCGGATTAGACACCAAAAAAAAAACACTCAACAAATGGCTACAATTTAAGGAATGTGTTTAGTGACGGCATCATATTCCTAATTGATGGAGAAAGGTCTGGTGGTAAGAAAAGCTGCTTCTAGGAGGTTGTCATGTGTTTTCGCTCGACGATTCCATTCTTGGGAGGTTGGTTCGGCCCTTGTTCCTGTAACTCGAATCCTAGCCCGGTATATCCCATTTTAATCTTACACCATTGTGAACCTTACACCGTTTTTACTCTCTGATAGAGGTTCTCGGCATTGAAAAATCTTCGTAAACTAAATCACACGTGTATATGTTGACATTTAAGAGATATAAAGTCAAGAAAATCAAGGGCAATGGTGATATATATGTGGATTAGACACAAAAAAAAACACTCAACAAATGGCTATAATTTAAGGAATGTGTTTAGTGACGCCATCAGATTCCTAATTGATGGAGAAAGGTCAGGTGCTAAGAAAAGCTGCTTCTTGGAGGTTGTCTAGTGTTTTCGCTAGACGATTCCATTCTTGGGTGTTTGGTTTGGCCCTTGTTCCTATAACTCGAATCGTAGCCCGGTACATCCCATTTTAATCTTACACCATTGTGAACCTTACGCCTTTTTTACTCTCCGATCGAGTTTCTCGGCATTGAAAAATCTTCGTAAACTAAATCACACGTGTATATGTTGATATTTAAGAGATATACAGTGAAGAAAATCAAGGGCAATGGTGATATATATGCGGATTAGACACCAAAAAAAAACTCAACAAATGGCTACAATTTAAGGAATGTGTTTAGTCATGGCATCAGATCCCTAATTGATGGAGAAAGGTCTGGTGGCAAGAAAAGCTGCTTCTAGGAGGTTGTCAAGTGTTTTCGCTCGACGATTCCATTTTTGGGTGGTTGGTTTGGCCCTTGTTCCTGTAACTCGAATCCTAGCCCGGTATATCCCATTTAATTTTACACCATTGTGAACCTTACGCCTTTTTACTCTCTGATCAAGGTTCTCGGCATTGAAAAATCTTCGTAAACTAAATCACACGTGTATATGTTTATATTTAAGAGGTATACAATCAAGAAAATCAAGGGCAATGGTGATATATATGCGGATTAGACACCAAAAAAAAAACACTCAACAAATGGCTACAATTTAAGGAATGTGTTTAGTGACGGCATCATATTCCTAATTGATGGAGAAAGGTCTGGTGGTAAGAAAAGCTGCTTCTAGGAGGTTGTCATGTGTTTTCGCTCGACGATTCCATTCTTGGGAGGTTGGTTCGGCCCTTGTTCCTGTAACTTGAATCCTAGCCCGGTATATCCCATTTTAATCTTAGACCATTGTGAACCTTACGCCATTTTTACTCTCTGATTGAGGTTCTCGGCATTGAAAAATCTTCGTAAACTAAATCACAAGTGTATATGTTGACATTTAAGAGATATACAGTCAAGAAAATCAAGGGCAATGGTGATATATATGCGGATTAGACACCAAAAAAAACACTCAACAAATGGCTACAACTTAAGGAATGTGTTTATTGACGGCATCAGAACCCTAATTGATGGAGAAAGGTCTGGTGGGAAGAAAAGCTGCTTCTAGGAGGTTGTCAAGTGTTTTCGCTCGACGATTCCATTCTTGGGTGGTTGGTTTGGCCCTTGTTCCTGTAACTCGAATCCTAGCCCGATATATCCTATTTTAATTTTACACCATTGTGAACCTTACGCCTTTTTTACTCTCTGATCTAGGTTCTCGGCATTGAAAAATCTTCGTAAACTAAATCACACGTGTATATGTTGATATTTAAGAGATATACAGTCAAGAAAATCAAGGGCAATGGTGATATATATGCGGATTAGACACCAAAAAAAACACTCAACAAATGGCTACAATTTAAGGAATGTGTTTATTGACGGCATCAGATCCCTAATTGTGGAGAAAGGTCTGGTGGCAAGAAAAGCTGCTTCTAGGAGGTTGTCAAGTGTTTTCGCTCGACGATTCCATTCTTGGGTGGTTGGTTTGGCCCTTGTTCCTGTAACTCGAATCCTAGCCCGATATATCCTATTTTAATTTTACACCATTGTGAACCTTACGCCTTTTTTACTCTCTGATCTAGGTTCTCGGCATTGAAAAATCTTCGAAAACTAAATCACACGTGTATATGTTGACATTTAAGAAATATACAATCAAGAAAATCAAGGGCAATGGTGATATATACGCGGATTAGACACTAAAAAAAACTCAACAAATGGCTACAACTTAAGGAATGTGTTTAGTGACGGCATAAGATTCCTAATTGATGGAGAAAGGTCTGGTGGCAAGAAAAACTGCTTCTAGGAAGTTATCAAGTGTTTTAGCTCGACGATTCCATTCTTGGGTGGTTGGTTTGGCCCTTGTTCCTGTAACTCGAATCCTAGCCCAGTATATCCTATCTTAATTTTATACCATTGTGAACCTTACGCCTTTTTTACTCTCTAATTGACGTTCTCGGCATTGAAAAATCTTCGTAAACTAAATCACACGTGTATATGTTGACATTTAAGAGATATACAGTCAAGAAAATCAAGGGCAATGGTGATATATATGCGGATTAGACACCAAAAAAACACTCAACAAATGGCTACATATTAAGGAATGTGTTTAGTGACGGCATCAGATTCCTAATTGATGGAGAAAGGTCTGGTGGTAAGAAAAGCTGCTTCTAGGAGGTTGTCAAGTGTTTTCGCTCGACAATTCCATTCTTGGGTGGGTGGTTTGGCCCCTGTTCCTGTAATTCGAATCCTAGCCCGGTATATCTCATTTTAATTTTACACCATTGTGAACCTTACGCCTTTTTGCTCTCTGATCGAGGTTCTCGGCATTGAAAAAACTTCGTAAACTAAATCACACGTGTATATGTTGACATTTAAGAGATATACAGTCAAGAAAATCACGGAAAATGGTGATATATATGCGGATTAGACGCCAAAAAAAAACACTCAACAAATGGCTACAATTTAAGGAATGTGTTTAGTGACGGCATCGGATTCCTAATTGATGGAGAAAGGTCTGGTGGCAAGAAAAGCTGCTTCTAGGAGGGTTTCAAGTGTTTTCGCTCGACGATTCCATTTTTGGGTGGTTGGTTTGGCCCTTGTTCCTGTAACTCGAATCCTAGCCCGGTATATCCCATTTAATTTTACACCATTGTGAACCTTACGCCTTTTTTACTCTCTGATCTAGGTTCTCGGCATTGAAAAATCTTCGTAAACTAAATCACACGTGTATATGTTGATATTTAAGAGATATTGTCAAGAAAATCAAGGGCAACGGTGATATATATGCGGATTAGACACCAAAAAAAAAAACACTCAACAAATGGCTACAACTTAAGGAATGTGTTTATTGACGGCATCAGATCACTAATTGATGGAGAAAGGTCTGGTGGCAAGAAAAGCTACTTCTAGGAGGTTGTCAAGTGTTTTCGCTCGACGATTCCATTCTTGGGTGGTTGGTTTGGCCCTAGTTCCTGTAACTCGAATCCTAGCCCGATATATCCTATTTTAATTTTACACCATTGTGAACCTTACGCCTTTTTTACTCTCTGATCTAGGTTCTCGGCATTGAAAAATATTCGTAAACTATATCACACGTGTATATGTTGACATTTAAGACTTGTACAGTCAAGAAAATCAAGGGCAACGGTGATATATATGTGGATTAGACACCAAAAAAATACACTCAACAAATGGCTACAATTTAAGGAATGTGTTTAGTGACGGCCTCAGATTCCTAATTGATGGAGAAAGGTCTGGTGGCAAGAAAAGCTGCTTCTAGGAGGTTGTCAAGTCTTTTCGCTCGACGATTCCATTCTTGGATGGTTGGTTTGGCCCTTGTTCCTGTAACTCGAATCCTATCCCCTTATATCCCATTTTAATTTTGAACCATTGGGAACCTTACGCCATTTTTACTCTATGATCGAGGTTCTCGGCATTGAAAAATCTTCGTAAACTAAATGACACATGTATATGTTGACATTTAAGAGATATACAATCTAGAAAATCAAGGGCAATGGTGATATATATGTGGATTAGACACCAAAAAAAACACTCAACAAATGGCTACAATTTAAGGAATGTGTTTAGTGACGGCCTCAGATTCCTAATTGATGGAGAAAGGTCTGGTGGCAAGAAAAGCTGCTTCTAGGAGGTTGTCAAGTCTTTTCGCTCGACGATTCCATTCTTGGATGGTTGGTTTGGCCCTTGTTCCTGTAACTCGAATCCTATCCCCGTATATCCCATTTTAATTTTGAACCATTGGGAACCTTACGCCATTTTTACTCTATGATCGAGGTTCTCGGCATTGAAAAATCTTCGTAAACTAAATGACACATGTATATGTTGACATTTAAGAGATATACAATCTAGAAAATCAAGGGCAATGGTGATATATATGTGGATTAGACACCAAAAAAAACACTCAACAAATGGCTACAATTTAAGGAATGTGTTTAGTGACGGCATCAGATTCATAATTGATGGAGAAAGGTCTGGTGGTAAGAAAAGCTGCTTCTAGGAGGTTGTCAAGTGTTTTCGCCCGACGATTCCATTCTTGGGTGGTTGGTTTGGCCCTTGTTCCTATAACTCGAATCCTAGCCCAGTATATCCCATTTAAATTTTACACCATTGTGAACCTTACGCCTTTTTTACTCTCTGATAGAGGTTCTCGGTATTGAAAAATATTCGTAAACTATATCACACGTGTATATGTTGACATTTAAGACTTGTACAGTCAAGAAAATCAAGGGCAATGGTGATATATATGTGGATTAGACACCAAAAAAATACACTCAACAAATGACAACAATTTAAGGAATGTGTTTAGTGACGGCCTCAGATTCCTAATTGATGGAGAAAGGTCTGGTGGCAAGAAAAGCTGCTTCTAGGAGGTTGTCAAGTCTTTTCGCCTGACGATTCCATTCTTGGGTGATTGGTTTGGCCCTTGTTCCTGTAACTCGAATCCTATCCCCGTATATCCCATTTTAATTTTGCACCATTGGGAACCTTACGCCATTTTTACTCTATGATCGAGGTTCTCGGCATTGAAAAATCTTCGTAACCTAAATCACACGTGTATATGTTGACATATAAGAGATATACAGTCAAGAAAATCAAGGGCAATGGTGATATATATGCGGATTAGACACCAAAAAAAACACTCAACAAATGGCTACAACTTAAGGAATGCGTTTAGTGACGACATCAGATTCATAATTGATGGATAAAGGTCTGGTGGTAAGAAAAGCTACTTCTAGGAGGTTGTCAAGTGTTTTCGCCCGACGATTCCATTCTTGGGTGGTTGGTTTGGCCCTTGTTCCTGTAACTCGAATCCTATCCCCGTATATCCCAGTTTAATTTTGCACCATTGGGAACCTTACGCCATTTTTACTCTATGATCGAGGTTCTCGGCATTGAAAAATCTTCGTAAACTAAATGACACGTGTATATGTTGAGATTTAAGAGATATACAGTCAAGAAAATAAAGGGCAATGGTGATATATATGCGGATTAGAAACCAAAAAAAACACTCAACAAATGGCTACAATTTAAGGAATGTGTTTAGTGACGGCATCAGATTCATAATTGATGGAGAAAGGTCTGGTGGTAAGAAAAGCTGCTTCTAGGAGGTTATCAAGTGTTTTCGCCCGACGATTCCATTCTTGGGTGGTTGGTTTGGCCCTTGTTCCTGTAACTCGAATCCTAGCCCGGTATATCCCATTTTAATTTTACACCATCGTGAACCTTACGCCTTTTTTACTCTCTGATCGAGGTTCTCGTCATTGAAAAATCTTCGTAAACTAAATCACACGTGTATATGTTGACATTCAAGAGATATACATTCAAGAAAATCCAGGGAAATGGTTATATATATGCGGATTTGACACCAAAAAAACACGCAACAAATGGCTACAATTTAAGGAATGTGTTTAGTGATGGCACCAGATTCCTAATTGATGGAGAAAGGTCTGGTGGCAAGAAAAGCTGCTTCTAGGAGGTTGTCAAGTGTTTTCGCTCGACGATTCCATTCTTGGGTGGTTGGTTTGGCCCTTGTTCCTCTAACTCGAATCCTAGCCCGGTATATCCCATTTTAATTTTACACTATTGTGAACCTTACGCCTTTTTTACTCTTTGATCGAGGTTCTCGGCATTTAAAAATCTTCGTAACTAAATCACACGTGTATATGTTGACATGTAAGAGATATACAATCAATAAAATCAATGGCAATGGTGATATATATGAGGATTTGACACCAACAAAAAACACTCAACAAATGGCTACAATTTAAGGAATGTGTTTAGTGACGGAATCAGATTCCTAATTGATGGAGAAAGGTCTGGTGGCAAGAAAAGCTGCTTCTAGGAGGTTGTCAAGTGTTTTTGCTCGACGATTCCATTCTTGGGTGGTTGGTTTGGCCCTTGTTCCTGTAACTCGAATCCTAGCTCGGTATATCCCATTTTAATTTTACACCATTGTGAACCTTACGCCTTTTTTACTCTCTGATCGAGGTTCTCGGCATTGGAAAATCTTCGTAAACTAAATCACACGTCTATATGTTGATATTTTAGAGATATACAGTCAATAAAATCAAGGGCAATGGTGATATATATGGGGATTAGACACAAAAAAAACACTCAACAAATGGCTACAATTTAAGGAATGTGTTTAGTGACGGCATCAGATTCCTAATTGATGGAGAAAGGTCTGGTGGCATGAAAAGCTGCTTCTAGGAGGTTTTCAAGTGTTTTCGCTCGACGATTCCATTCTTGGGTGGTTGGTTTGGCCCTTGTTCCTGTAACTCGAATCCTAGCCCGGTATATCCCATTTTAATAATACACCATTGTGAACCTTACGCCTTTTTTACTCTCTGATCGAGGTTCTCGGCATTGAAAAATCTTCGTAAACTAAATCACACGTGTATATGTTGATATTTAAGAGATATACAATGAAGAAAATCAAGGGCAATGGTGATATATATGTGGATTAGACACCAAAAAAATACACTCAACAAATGGCTACAATTTAAGGAATGTGTTTAGTGACGGCATCAGATTCCTAATTGATGGAGAAAGGTCTGGTGGCAAGAAAAGCTGCTTCTAGGAGGTTGTCAAGTCTTTTCGCTCGACAATTCCAATTTTGGGTGGTTGGTTTGGCCCTTGTTCCTGTAACTCGAATCCTAGCCCGGTATATCCCATTTTAATTTTACACCATTGGGAACCTTACGCCTTTTTTACTCTATGATCGAGGTTCTCGGCATTGAAAAATCTTCATAAACTAAATCACACGTGTATATGTTGATATTTAAGAGATATACAATGAAGAAAATAAAGGGCAATGGTGATATATATGTGGATTAGACACCAAAAAATACACTCAACAAATGGCTACAATTTAAGGAATGTGTTTAGTGACGGCATCAGATTCCCAATTGATGGAGAAAGGTCTGGTGGCAAGAAAAGTTGCTTCTAGGAGGTTGTCAAGTCTTTTCGCTCGACGATTCCATTCTTGGGTGGTTGGTTTGGCCCTTGTTCCTGTAACTCGAATCCTAGCCCGGTATATCCCATTTTAATTTTACACCATTGTGAACCTTACGCCTTTTTTACTCTCTGATCGAGGTTCTCGGCATTGGAAAATCTTCGTAAACTAAATCACACGTGTATATGTTGATATTTAAGAGATATACAGTCAAGAAAATCAAGGGCAATGGTGATATATATGGGGATTAGACACAAAAAAACACTCAACAAATGGCTAAAATTTAAGGAATGTGTTTAGTGACGGCATCAGATTCCTAATTGATGGAGAAAGGTCTGGTGGCATGAAAAGCTGCTTCTAGGAGGTTTTCAAGTGTTTTCGCTCGACGATTCCATTCTTGGGTGGTTGGTTTGGCCCTTGTTCCTGTAACTCGAATCCTAGCCCGGTATATCCCATTTTAATAATACACCATTGTGAACCTTACGCCTTTTTTACTCTCTGATCGAGGTTCTCGGCATTGAAAAATCTTCGTAACTAAATCACACGTGTATATGTTGACATGTAAGAGATATACAATCAATAAAATCAATGGCAATGGTGATATATATGAGGATTAGACACCAACAAAAAACACTCAACAAATGGCTACAATTTAAGGAATGTGTTTAGTGACGGAATCAGATTCCTAATTGATGGAGAAAGGTCTGGTGGCAAGAAAAGCTGCTTCTAGGAGGTTGTCAAGTGTTTTTGCTCGACGATTCCATTCTTGGGTGGTTGGTTTGGCCCTTGTTCCTGTAACTCGAATCCTAGCTCGGTATATCCCATTTTAATTTTACACCATTGTGAACCTTACGCCTTTTTTACTCTCTGATCGAGGTTCTCGGCATTGGAAAATCTTCGTAAACTAAATCACACGTCTATATGTTGATATTTTAGAGATATACAGTCAATAAAATCAAGGGCAATGGTGATATATATGGGGATTAGACACAAAAAAAACACTCAACAAATGGCTACAATTTAAGGAATGTGTTTAGTGACGGCATCAGATTCCTAATTGATGGAGAAAGGTCTGGTGGCATGAAAAGCTGCTTCTAGGAGGTTTTCAAGTGTTTTCGCTCGACGATTCCATTCTTGGGTGGTTGGTTTGGCCCTTGTTCCTGTAACTCGAATCCTAGCCCGGTATATCCCATTTTAATAATACACCATTGTGAACCTTACGCCTTTTTTACTCTCTGATCGAGGTTCTCGGCATTGAAAAATCTTCGTAAACTAAATCACACGTGTATATGTTGATATTTAAGAGATATACAATGAAGAAAATCAAGGGCAATGGTGATATATATGTGGATTAGACACCAAAAAAATACACTCAACAAATGGCTACAATTTAAGGAATGTGTTTAGTGACGGCATCAGATTCCTAATTGATGGAGAAAGGTCTGGTGGCAAGAAAAGCTGCTTCTAGGAGGTTGTCAAGTCTTTTCGCTCGACAATTCCAATTTTGGGTGGTTGGTTTGGCCCTTGTTCCTGTAACTCGAATCCTAGCCCGGTATATCCCATTTTAATTTTACACCATTGGGAACCTTACGCCTTTTTTACTCTATGATCGAGGTTCTCGGCATTGAAAAATCTTCATAAACTAAATCACACGTGTATATGTTGATATTTAAGAGATATACAATGAAGAAAATAAAGGGCAATGGTGATATATATGTGGATTAGACACCAAAAAATACACTCAACAAATGGCTACAATTTAAGGAATGTGTTTAGTGACGGCATCAGATTCCTAATTGATGGAGAAAGGTCTGGTGGCAAGAAAAGTTGCTTCTAGGAGGTTGTCAAGTCTTTTCGCTCGACGATTCCATTCTTGGGTGGTTGGTTTGGCCCTTGTTCCTGTAACTCGAATCCTAGCCCGGTATATCCCATTTTAATTTTACACCATTGTGAACCTTACGCCTTTTTTACTCTCTGATCGAGGTTCTCGGCATTGGAAAATCTTCGTAAACTAAATCACACGTGTATATGTTGATATTTAAGATATATACAGTCAAGAAAATCAAGGGCAATGGTGATATATATGGGGATTAGACACAAAAAAACACTCAACAAATGGCTAAAATTTAAGGAATGTGTTTAGTGACGGCATCAGATTCCTAATTGATGGAGAAAGGTCTGGTGGCATGAAAAGCTGCTTCTAGGAGGTTTTCAAGTGTTTTCGCTCGACGATTCCATTCTTGGGTGGTTGGTTTGGCCCTTGTTCCTGTAACTCGAATCCTAGCCCGGTATATCCCATTTTAATAATACACCATTGTGAACCTTACGCCTTTTTTACTCTCTGATCGAGGTTCTCGGCATTGAAAAATCTTCGTAAACTAAATCACACGTGTATATGTTGATATTTAAGAGATATACAATGAAGAAAATCAAGGGCAATGGTGATATATATGTGGATTAGACACCAAAAAAATACACTCAACAAATGGCTACAATTTAAGGAATGTGTTTAGTGACGGCATCAGATTCCTAATTGATGGAGAAAGGTCTGGTGGCAAGAAAAGCTGCTTCTAGGAGGTTGTCAAGTCTTTTCGCTCGACGATTCCATTTTTGGGTGGTTGGTTTGGCCCTTGTTCCTGTAACTCGAATCCTAGCCCGGTATATCCCATTTTAATTTTACACCATTGGGAACCTTACGCCTTTTTTACTCTATGATCGAGGTTCTCGGCATTGAAAAATCTTCATAAACTAAATCACACGTGTATATGTTGATATTTAAGAGATATACAATGAAGAAAATAAAGGGCAATGGTGATATATATGTGGATTAGACACCAAAAAATACACTCAACAAATGGCTACAATTTAAGGAATGTGTTTAGTGACGGCATCAGATTCCTTATTGATGGAGAAAGGTCTGGTGGCAAGAAAAGTTGCTTCTAGGAGGGTGTCAAGTCTTTTCGCTCGACGATTCCATTCTTGGGTGGTTGGTTTGGCCCTTGTTCCTGTAACTCGAATCCTAGCCCCGTATATCCCATTTTAATTTTACACCATTGGGAACCTTACGCCTTTTTTACTCTATGATCGAGGTTCTCGGCATTGAAAAATCTTCGTAAACTAAATCACACGTGTATATGTTGACATTTAAGAGATATACAGTCAAGAAAATCAAGGGCAATGGTGATATATATGCGGATTAGACAAAAAAAAAACACTCAACAAATGGCTACAATTTAAGGAATGTGTTTAGTGACGGCATCAGATTCATAATTGATGGAGAAAGGTCTGGTGGTAAGAAAAGCTGCTTCTAGGAGGTTGTCAAGTGTTTTCACTCGACGATTCCATTCTTGGGTGGTTGGTTTGGCCCTTGTTCCAGTAACTCGAATCCTAGCCCGTTATATCCCATTTTAATTTTACACCATTGTGAACCTTACGCCTTTTTTACTCTTTGATAGAGGTTCTCGGCATTGAAAAATCTTCGTAAACTAAATCACACGTGTATATGTTGACATTCAAGAGATATACAGCGAAGAAAATCCAGGGCAATGGTTATATATATGCGGATTTGACACAAAAAAAAACACGCAACAAATGGCTACAATTTAAGGAATGTGTTTAGTGACGGCATCAGATTCCTAATTGATGGAGAAAGGTCTGGTGGCAAGAAAAGCTGCTTCTAGGAGGTTGTCAAGTGTTTTCGCTCGACGATTCCATTCTTGGGTGGTTGCTTTGGCCCTTGTTCCATAAACTCGAATCCTAGCCCGGTATATCCCATTTTAATTTTACACTATTGTGAACCTTACACCTTTTTTACTCTCTGATCGACGTTCTCGGCATTGAAAAATCTTCGTAAACTAAATCACACGTGTATATGTTGACATTTAAGAGATATACAGTCAAGAAAATCAATGGCAATGGTGATATATATGAGGATTAGACACCAACAAAAAACACTCAACAAATGGCTACAATTTAAGGAATGTGTTTAGTGATGGCATCAGATTCCTAATTGATGGAGAAAGGACTGGTGGCAAGAAAATCTGCTTCTAGGAGGTTGTCAAGTGTTTTCGCTCGACGATCCCATTCTTGGGTGGTTGGTTCGGCAATTGTTCCTGTAACTCGAATCCTAGCCCGGTATATCCCATTTTAATTTTACACCATTGTGAACCTTACGCCATTTTTACTCTTTGATCGAGGTTCTCGACATTGAAAAATCTTCGTAAACTAAATCACACGTGTATTTGTTGATATTTAAGAGATATACAGTCAAGAAAATCAAGGGCAATGGTGATATATATGCGGATTAGACACACAAAAAAAACACTCAACAAATGGCTACAATTTAAGGAATGTGTTTAGTGACGGCATCAGATTCCTAATTGATGGCGAAAGGTCTGGTGGCAAGAAAAGCTGCTTCTATAAGGTTGTCAAGTGTTTTCGGTCGACGATTCCATTCTTGGGTGGTTGGTTGGTTTGGCCCTTGTTCCTGTAACTCGAATCCTAGCCCGGTATATCCCATTTTAATTTTACACCATTGTGAACCTTACGCCTTTTTTACTCTCTGATCGTGGTTCTCGGCATTGAAAAATCTTCGTAAACTAAATCACACGTGTATATGTTAATATTTAAGAGATATACAGTCAAGAAAATCAAGGGCAATGGTGATATATATGCGGATTAGATACACAAAAAAAACACTCAGCAAATGGCTACAATTTAAGGAATGTGTTTAGTGACGGCATCAGACTCCTAATTGATGGAGAAAGGTCTGGTGGCAAGAAAAGCTGCTTCTTGGAGGTTGTCAAAGTGTTTTCACTCGACGATTCCATTCTTGGGTGGTTTGTTTGGCCCTTGTTCCTGTAACTTAAATCCTAGCCCGGTATATCCCATTTTAATTTTACACCATTGTGAACCTTACGCCTTTTTTACTCTCTGATCGAGGTTCTCGGCATTGAAAAATCCTCGTAAACTAAATCACACGTGTATATGTTGATATTTAAGAGATATAAAATCAAGAAAATCAAGGGCACTGGTGATATATATGCGGATTAGACACAAAAAAACACTCAACAAATGGCTACAATTTAAGGAATGTGTTTAGTGACGGCATCAGATTACTAATTGATGGAGATGGGTCTGGTGGCAAGAAAAGCTGCTTCTAGGAGGTTGTCAAGTGTTTTCGCTCGATGATTCCATTCTTGGGTGGTTGATTTGGCCCTTGTTCCTGTAACTCGAATCCTAGCCCGGTATATCCCATTTTAATTTTACACCATTGTGAACCTTACGCCTTTTTTACTCTCTGATCGAGGTTCTCGGCATTGAAAAATCTTCGTAAACTAAATCACACGTCTATATGTTGATATTTAAGAGATATACAATCAAGAAAATCAAGGGCAATGGTGATATATATGCGGATTAGACACCACAAAAAACACTCAACAAATGGCTACAATTTATGGAATGTGTTTAGTGACGGCATCAGATTCCTAATTGATGGAGAAAGGTCTGGTGGTACCAAAAGCTGCTTCCAGGAGGTTGTCAAGTGTTTTCGGTCGACGATTCCATTCTTGGGTGGTTGGTTTGGCCCTTGTTCCTGTAACTCGAATCCTAGCCCGGTATATCCCATTTAAATTTTACACCATTGTGAACCTTACGCCTTTTTTACTCTCTGATCGAGGTTCTCGGCATTGAAAAATCTTCGTAAACTAAATCACACGTGTATATGTTGATATTTAAGAGATATACAGTCAAGAAAATCAAGGGCAATGGTGATATATATGCGGATTAGACACAAAAAAACACTCAACAAATGGACACAATTTAAGGAATGTGTTTAGTGACGGCATAAGATTCCTAATTGATGGAGAAAGGTCTGGCGGTAAGAAAAGCTGCTTCTAGGAGGTTGTCAAGTGTTTTCGCTCGAGAATTCCATTCTTTTGTGGTTGGTTTGGCCCTTGTTCCTGTAACTCGAATCCTAGCCCGGTATATCCCATTTTAATCTTACACCATTGTGAACCTTACGTCTTTTTTACTCTATGATCGAGGTTCTCGGCATTGAAAAATCTACGTAAACTAAATCACACGTGTATATGTTGACATTTAAGAGATATATAGTCAAGAAAATCAAGGACAATGGTGATATATATGCGGATTAGACACAAAAAAAAACACTAAACAAATGGCTACAATTTTAGAAATGTGTTTAGTGACGGCATCAGATTCCTAATTAATGGAGAAAGGTCTGGTGGCAACAAAAGCTGCTTCTAGGAGGTTGTCAAGTGTTTTCGCTCGACGATTCCATTCTTGGGTGGTTGGTTTATCCCTTGTTCCTATAACTCGAATCCTAGCCCGGTATATCTCATTTTAATTTTACACCATTAAGAACCTTACGCCTTTTTTACTCTCTGATCGAGGTTCTCGGCATTGAAAAATCTTCGTAAACTAAATCACACGTGTATATGTTGACATTTAAGAGATATACAGTCAAGAAAATCAAGGGTAATGGTGATATATATGCGGATTAGACACCAAAGAAAAAAACACTAAACAAATGGCAACAATTTATTGAATGTGTTTAGTGACGGCATCAGATTCCTAATTGATGGAGAAAGGTCTGGTGGCAAGTAAAGCTGCTTCTAGGAGGTTGTCAAGTGTTTTCGCTCGACGATTCCATTCTTGGGTGGTTGGTTTGGCCCTTGTTCCTGTAACTCGAATCCTATCCCGGTATATCCCATTTTAATCTTACACCATTGTGAACCTTACGCCTTTTTTACTCTCTGATCGAGGTTCTCGGCATTGAAAAATCTTGGTAAACTAAATCACACATGTATATGTTGATATTTAAGAGATACACAGTCATGAAAATCAAGGGTAATGGTGATATATATGCGGATTAGACACCAAAGAAAAAAACACTAAACAAATGGCAACAATTTAATGAATGTGTTTAGTGACGGCATCAGATTCCTAATTGATGGAGAAAGGTCTGGTGGCAAGAAAAGCTGCTTCTAGGAGGTTGTCAAGTGTTTTCGCTCGACGATTCCATTCTTGGGTGGTTGGTTTGGCCCTTGTTCCTGTAACTCGAATCCTATCCCGGTATATCCCATTTTAATCTTACACCATTGTGAACCTTACGCCTTTTTTACTCTCTGATCGAGGTTCTCGGCATTGAAAAATCTTCGTAAACTAAATCACACATGTATATGTTGATATTTAAGAGATACACAGTCACGAAAATCAAGGGTAATGGTGATATATATATGCGGATTAAACACCAAAGAAAAAAACACTAAACAAATGGCTTCAATTTAATGAATGTGTTTAGTGACGGCATCAGATTCCTAATTAATGGAGAAAGGTCTGGTGGCAAGAAAAGCTGCTTCTAGGAGGTTGTCAGGTGTTTTCCCTCGACGATTTCATTCATGGGTGGTTGGTTTGGCCCTTGTTGCTGTAACTCGAATCCTAGCCCGGTATATCCCATTTTAATTTTATACCATTGTGAACGTTACGCCTTTTTTTCTCTCTGATCGAGGTTCTCGGCATTGAAAAATCTTCGTAAACTAAATCACACGTGTATATGTTGACATTTAAGAGATATACAGTCAAGAAAATCAAGGCCAATGGTGATATATATGCAGATTAGACACCAAACTCAACAAATGGCTACAATTTAAGGAATGTGTTTAGTGATGGCATCAGATTCCTAATTGATGGAGAAAGGTCGGGTGGTAAGAAAATCTGCTTCTAGGAGGTTGTCAAGTGTTTTCGCTCGACGATTCCATTCTTGGGGGGTTGGTTTTGCCCTTGTTCCTGTAATTCGAATCCTAGCACGGTATAGCCCATTTTTATTTTACACCATTGTGAACTTTACGCCTTTTTACTCTCTGATCGAGGTTCTCGGCATTGAAAAATCTTCGTTAACTAAATCACACGTGTATATGTTGACATTTATGAAATATACAGTCAAGAAAATTAAGGGCAATGGTGATATATATGCGGATTAGACACCAAAAAGAAGAAACTCAACAAATGGCTACAATTTAAGGAATATGTTTAGTGACGGCATCAGATTCCTAATTGATGGAGAAAGGATTCCTAATTGATGGAGAAAGGTCTGGTGGCAAGAAAAGCTGCTTCTAGGAGGTTGTCAAGTGTTTTCACTCGACGATTCCATTCTTGGGTGGTTGGTTTATGCCTTGTTCCTGTAACTCGAATCCTAGCCCGGTATATCTCATTTTAATTTTACACCATTGTGAACCTTACGCCTTTACTCTCTGATCGAGGTTCTCGGCATTGAAAAATCTTCGTAAACTAAATCACACGTGTATATCTTGACATTTAAGAGATATACAGTCAAGAAAATCAAGGGTAATGGTGATATATATGCGGATTAGACACCAAAGAAAAAAACACTAAACAAATGGCAACAATTTAAAGAATGTATTTAGTGACGGTATCAGATTCCTAATTGATGGAAAAATTTCTGGTGGCAACAAAAGCTGCTTCTAGGAGGTTGTCAAGTGTTTTCGCTCGACGATTCCATTCTTGGGTGGTTGGTTTGGCCCTTGTTCCTGTAACTCGAATCCTAGCCCGGTATATCCCATTTTAATTTTACACCATTGTGAACCTTACGCCTTTTTTACTCTCTGATCGAGGTTCTTGGCATCGAAAAATCTTCGTAAACTAAATCACACGTGTATATGTTGATATTCAAGAGATATACAGTCAAGAAAATCAAGGGCAATGGTGATATATATGCGGATTAGACACCAAAGAAAAAAACACTAAATAAATGGCTTCAATTTATTGAATGTGTTTAGTGACGGCATCAGATTCCTAATTGATGGAGAAAGGTCTGGTGGCAAGTAAAGCTGCTTCTAGGAGGTTGTCAAGTGTTTTCGCTCGACGATTCCATTCTTGGGTGGTTGGTTTTGCCCTTGTTCCTGTAACTCGAATCCTATCCCGGTATATCCCATTTTAATCTTACACCATTGTGAACCTTACGCCTTTTTTACTCTCTGATCGAGGTTCTCGGCATTGAAAAATCTTCCTAAACAAAATCACACATGTATATGTTGATATTTAAGAGATACACAGTCATGAAAATCAAGGGTAATGGTGATATATATGCGGATTAGACACCAAAGAAAAAAACACTAAACAAATGGCTACAATTTAATGAATGTGTTTAGTGACGGCATCAGATTCCTAATTGATGGAGAAAGGTCTGGTGGCAAGAAAAGCTGCTTCTAGGAGGTTGTCAAGTGTTTTCGCTCGACGATTCCATTCTTGGGTGGTTGGTTTGGCCCTTGTTCCTGTAACTCGAATCCTATCCCGGTATATCCCATTTTAATCTTACACCATTGTGAACCTTACGCCTTTTTTACTCTCTGATCGAGGTTCTCGGCATTGAAAAATCTTCGTAAACTAAATCACACATGTATATGTTGATATTTAAGAGATACACAGTCACGAAAATCAAGGGTAATGGTGATATATATGCGGATTAGACACCAAAGAAAAAAACACTAAACAAATGGCTATAATTTAATGATTGTGTTTAGTGACGGCATCAGATTCCTAATTGATGGAGAAAGGTCTGGTGGCAAGAAAAGCTGCTTCTAGGAGGTTGTCAGGTGTTTTCCCTCGACGATTTCATTCATGGGAGGTTGGTTTGGCCCTTGTTGCTGTAACTCGAATCCTAGCCCGGTATATCCCATTTTAATTTTATACCATTGTGAACGTTACGCCTTTTTTTCTCTCTGATCGAGGTTCTCGGCATTGAAAAATCTTCATAAACTAAATCACACGTGTATATGTTGACATTTAAGAGATATACAGTCAAGAAAATCAAGGCCAATGGTGATATATATGCGGATTAGACACCAAAAAGAAAAAAACTCAACAAATGGCTACAATTTAAGGAATATGTTTAGTGACGGCATCAGATTCCTAATTAATGGAGAAAGGTCTGGTGGCAATAAAAGCTGCTTCTAGGAGGTTGTCAAGTGTTTTCACTCGACGATTCCATTCTTGGGTGGTTGGTTTAGGCCTTGTTCCTGTAAGTCGAATCCTAGCCCGGTATATCTCATTTTAATTTTACACCATTGTGAACCTTACGCCTCTTTTACTCTCTGATCGAGGTTCTCGGCATTGAAAAATCTTCGTAAACTAAATCACATGTGTATATGTTGACATTTAAGAGATATACAGTCAAGAAAATCAAGGGTAATGGTGATATATATGCGGATTAGACACCAAAGAAAAAAACACTAAACAAATGGCAACAATTTAAGGAATGTGTTTAGTGACGGTATCAGATTCTTAATTGATGGAAAAATGTCTGGTGGTAACAAAAGCTGCTTCTAGGAGGTTGTCAAGTGTTTTTGCTCGACGATTCTATTCTTGGGTGGTTGGTTTGGCCCTTGTTCCTGTAACTCGAATCCTAGCCCGGTATATCCCATTTTAATTTTACACCATTGTGAACCTTACGCCTTTTTTACTCTCTGATCGAGGTTCTTGGCAACGAAAAATCTTTGTAAACTAAATCACACGTGTATATGTTGATATTTAAGAGATATACAGTCAAGAAACTCAAGGGCAATGGTGATATATACGCGGATTAGACACCAAAGAAAAAAACACTAAACAAATGGCTACAATTTAAGGAATATGTGTTTAGTGATGGTATCAGATTCCTAATTGATGGAGAAAGGTCTGGTGGCAAGTAAAGCTGCTTCTAGGAGGTTGTCAAGTGTTTTCGCTCGATGATTCCATTCTTGGGTGGTTGGTTTAGCCCTTGTTCCTGTAACTCGAATCCTAGCCCGGTATATCTCATTTTAATTTTACACCATTGTGAACCTTACGCCTTTTTTACTCTCTGATCGAGGTTCTCGGCATTGAAAAATCTTCCTAAACTAAATCACACGTGTATATGTTGACATTTAAGAGATATACATTCAAGAAAATCAAGGATAATGGTGATATATATGCGGATTAGACACCAAAGAAAAAAACAGAAAACAAATGGCTACAATTTAAGAAATGTGTTTAGTGACGGTATCAGATTCCTAATTGATGGAGAAAGGTCTGGTGGCAAGTAAAGCTGCTTCTAGGAGGTTGTCAATTGTTGTCGCTCGACGATTCCATTCTTGGGTGGTTGGTTTGGCCCTTGTTCCAGTAACTCGAATCCTATCCCGGTATATCCCATTTTAATTTTACACCATTGTAAACCTTACGCCTTTTTTACTCCCTGATCGAGGTTCTCGGCATTGAAAAATCTTCGTAAACTAAATCACACATGTATATGTTGATATTTAAGAGATATACAGTCAAGAAAATCAAGGGCAACGGTGATATATATGCGGATTAGACACAAAAAAACACTCAACAAATGGCTACAATTTAAGGAATGTGTTTTGTGACGGCATCAGATTCCTAATTGATGGAGAAAGGTCTGGCGGTAAGAAAAGCTGCTTCTAGGAGGTTGTCAAGTGTTTTCGCTCGACGATTCCATTCTTTGGTGGTTGGTTTGGCCCTAGTTCTTGTAACTCGAATCCTAGCCCGGTATATCCCATTTTAATCTTACACCATTGTGAACCTTACGCCTTTTTTACTCTCTGATCGAGGTTCTCGGCATTGAAAAATCTACGTAAACTAAATCACACGTGTATATGTTGACATTTAAGAGATATACAGTCAAGAAAATCATGGGAAATGGTGATATATATGCGGATTAGACACAAAAAAACCCTCAACAAATGGCTACTATTTAAGGAATGTGTTTAGTGACGGCATCAGATTCCTAATTGATGTAGAAAGGTCTGGCGGTAAGAAAAGCTGCTTCTAGGAGGTTGTCAAGTGTTTTTGCTCGACGATTCCATTCTTTGGTGGTTGGTTTGGCCATTGTTCCTGTAACTCGAATCCTAGCCTGGTATATCCCATTTTAATCTTACACCATTGTGAACCTTACGCCTTTTTTACTCTCTGATCGAGGTTCTCGGCATTGAAAAATCGACGTAAACTAAATCACACATGTATATGTTGATATTTAAGAGATACAGTGTCACGAAAATCAAGGGTAATGGTGATATATATGCGGATTAGACACCAAAGAAAAAAACACTAAACAAACGGCTACAATTTAATGAATGTGTTTAGTGACGGCATCAGATTCCTAATTGATGGAGAAAGGTCTGGTGGCAAGAAAAGCTGCTTCTAGGAGGTTGTCAGGTGTTTTCCCTCGACGATTTCATTCATGGGTGGTTGGTTTGGCCCTTGTTGCTGTAACTCGAATCCTAGCCCGGTATATCCCATTTTAATTTTATACCATTGTGAACGTTACGCCTTTTTTTCTCTCTGATCGAGGTTCTCGGCATTGAAAAATCTTCGTAAACTAAATCACACGTGTATATGTTGACATTTAAGAGATATACAGTCAAGAAAATCAAGGCCAATGGTGATATATATACAGATTAGACACCAAAAAAAAAACTCAACAAATGGCTACAATTTAAGGAATGTGTTTGGTGACGGCATCAGATTCCTAATTGATGGAGAAAGGTCGGGTGGTAAGAAAAGCTGCTTCTAGGAGGTTGTCAAGTGTTTTCGCTCGACGATTCCATTCTTGGGGGGTGGTGTGGCCCTTGTTCCTGTAATTCGAATCCTAGCCCGGTATATCCCATTTTAATTTTACACCATTGTGAACTTTACGCCTTTTTACTCTCTGATAGAGGTTCTCGGCGTTGAAAAAATCTTCGTTAACTAAATCACACGTGTATATGTTGACATTTATGAGATATACAGTCAAGAAAATTAAGGGCAATGGTGATATATATGCGGATTAGACACCAAAAAGAAAAAAACTCAACAAATGGCTACAATTTAAGGAATATGTTTAGTGACGGCATCAGATTCCTAATTGATGGAGAAAGGTCTGGTGGCAAGAAAAGCTGCTTCTAGGAGGTTGTCAACTGTTTTCACTCGACGATTCCATTCTTGGGTGGTTGGTTTAGGCCTTGTTCCTGTAACTCGAATCCTAGCCCGGAATATCTCATTTTAATTTTACACCATTGTGAACCTTACGCCTTTTTTACTCTCTGATCGAGGTTCTCGGCATTGAAAAATCTTCGTAAACTAAATCACACGTGTATATGTTGGCATTTAAGAGATATACAGTGAAGAAAATCAAGGGTAATGGTGATATATATGCGGATTAGACACCAAAGAAAAAAACACTAAACAAATGGCAACAATTTAAGGAATGTGTTTAGTGACGGTATCAGATTCCTAATTGATGGAAAAATGTCTAGTGGCAACAAAAGCTGCTTCTAGGAGGTTGTCAAGTGTTTTCGCTCGACGATTCCATTCTTGGGTGGTTGGTTTGGCCTTGTTCCTGTAACTCGAATCGTAGCCCGCTATATGCCATTTTAATTTTACACCATTGTGAACCTTACGCCTTTTTTACTCTCTGATCGAGGTTCTCGGCATCGAAAAATCTTCGTAAACTAAATCACACGTGTATATGTTGATATTTAAGAGATATACAGTCAAGAAAATCAAGGGCAATGGTGATATATATGCGGATTAGACACCAAAGAAAAAAACACTAAACAAATGGCTACAATTTAAGGAATGTGTTTAGTGACGGTATCAGATTCCTAATTGATGGAGAAAGGTCTGGTGGCAAGTAAAGCTGCTTCTAGTAGGTTGTCAAGTGTTTTCGCTCGACGATTCCATTCTTGGGTGGTTGGTTTAGCCCTTGTTCCTGTAACTCGAATCCTAGCCCGGTATATCTCATTTTAATTTTACACCATTGTGAACCTTACGCCTTTTTTACTCTCTCATCGAGGTTCTCGGCATTGAAAAATCTTCGTAAACTAAATCACACGTGTATATATTGACATTTAAGAGATATACAGTCAAGAAAATCAAGGGTAATGGTGATATATATGCGGATTAGACACCGAAGAAAAAAACACTAAACAAATGGCTACAATTTAAGGAATGTGTTTAGTGACGGTATCAGATTCCTAATTGATGGAGAAAGGTCTGGTGGCAAGTAAAGCTGCTTCTAGGAGGTTGTCAAGTGTTGTCGCTCGACGATTCCATTCTTGGGTGGTTGGTTTGGCCCTTGTTCCAGTAACTCGAATCCTATCCTAGTATATCCCACTTTAATTTTACACCATTGTGAACCTTACGCCTTTTTTACTCCCTGATCGAGGTTCTCGGCATTGAAAAATCTTCGTAAACTAAATTACACATGTATATGTTGATATTTAAGAGATATACAGTCAAGAAAATCAAGGGCAACGGTGATATATATGCGGATTAGACACAAAAAAACACTCAACAAATGGCTACAATTTAAGGAATGTGTTTAGTGACGGCATAAGATTCCTAATTGATGGAGAAAGGTCTGGCGGTAAGAAAAGCTGCTTCTAGGAGGTTGTCAAGTGTTTTCGCTCGACGATTTCATTCTTTGGTGGTTGGTTTGGCCCTTGTTCCCGTAACTCGAATCCTAGCCCGGTATATCCCATTTTAATCTTAAACCATTGTGAACCTTACGCCTTTTTTACTCTCTGATCGAGGTTCTCGGCATTGAAAAATCTACGTAAACTAAATCACACGTGTATATGTGTATATGTTGACATTTAAGAGATATATAGTCAAGAAAATCAAGGGCAATGGTGATAAATATGCGGATTAGACACAAAAAAAACCCTCAACAAATGGCTACTATTTAAGGAATGTGTTTAGTGACGGCATCAGATTTCTAATTGATGTAGAAAGGTCTGGCGGTAAGAAAAGCTGCTTCTAGGAGGTTGTCAAGTGTTTTCGCTCGACGATTCCATTCTTTGGTGGTTGGTTTGGCCATTGTTCCTGTAACTCGAATCCTAGCCTGGTATATCTCATTTTAATCTTACACCATTGTGAACCTTACGCCTTTTTTACTCTCTGATCGAGGTTCTCGGCATTGAAAAATCTACGTAAACTAAATCACACGTGTATATGTTGACATTTAAGAGATATATAGTCAAGAAAATCAAGGGCAATGGTGATATATATGCGGATTAGACACAAAAAAATCACTCAACAAATGGCTACAATTTAAGGAATATGTTTAGTGACGACATCAGATTCCTAATTGATGGAGAAAGGTCTGGTGGTAAGAAAACCTTAGATTCCTAATTGATGGAGAAAGGTCTGGTGGTAAGAAAAACTGCTTCTAGGAGGTTGTCAAGTGTTTTCGCTCGAAGATTCCATTCTTTGGTGGTTGGTTTGGCCCTTGTTCCCGTAACTCGAATCCTAGCCCGGTATATCCCATTTTAATTTTACACCATTGTGAACGTTACGCCTTTTTTACTCTCTGATCGTGGTTCTCGGCATTGAAAAAAATCTTCGAAAACTAAATCACACGTGTATATGTTGATATTTAAGAGATATACAATCAAGAAAATCAAGGGCAATGGCGATATATATGGGGATTAGACATAAAAAAAAGCACTCAACAAATGGCTAGAATTTAAGGAATGTGTTTAGTGACGGCATCAGATTCCTAATTGATGGAGAAAGGTCTGGTGGCAACAAAAGCTACTTCTACAAGGTTTTCAAGTGTTTTCGCTCGAAGATTCCATTCTTGGGTGGTTGGTTTGGCCCTTGTTCCTGTAACTCGAATCCTAGCCCGGTATATCCCATTTTAATCTTACACCATTGTGAACCTTACGCCTTTTTTACTCTCTGATCGAGGTTCTCGGCATTGAAAAATCTTCGTAAACTAAATCACACGTGTATATGTTGACATTTAAGAGATATACAGTCAAGAAAATCAAGGGTAATGGTGATATATATGCGGATTAGACACCGAAGAAAAAAACACTAAACAAATGGCTACAATTTAAGGAATGTGTTTAGTGACGGTATCAGATTCCTAATTGATGGAGAAAGGTCTGGTGGCAAGTAAAGCTGCTTCTAGGAGGTTGTCAAGTGTTGTCGCTCGACGATTCCATTCTTGGGTGGTTGGTTTGGCCCTTGTTCCAGTAACTCGAATCCTATCCTAGTATATCCCACTTTAATTTTGCACCATTGTGAACCTTACGCCTTTTTTACTCCCTGATCGAGGTTCTCGGCATTGAAAAATCTTCGTAAACTAAATTACACATGTATATGTTGATATTTAAGAGATATACAGTCAAGAAAATCAAGGGCAACGGTGATATATATGCGGATTAGACACAAAAAAACACTCAACAAATGGCTACAATTTAAGGAATGTGTTTAGTGACGGCATAAGATTCCTAATTGATGGAGAAAGGTCTGGCGGTAAGAAAAGCTGCTTCTAGGAGGTTGTCAAGTGTTTTCGCTCGACGATTTCATTCTTTGGTGGTTGGTTTGGCCCTTGTTCCTGTAACTCGAATCCTAACCCGGTATATCCCATTTTAATCTTAAACCATTGTGAACCTTACGCCTTTTTTACTCTCTGATCGAGGTTCTTGGCATTGAAAAATCTACGGAAACTAAATCACACGTGTATATGTGTATATGTTGACATTTAAGAGATATATAGTCAAGAAAATCAAGGGCAATGGTGATATATATGCGGATTAGACACAAAAAAAACCCTCAACAAATGGCTACTATTTAAGGAATGTGTTTAGTGACGGCATCAGATTCCTAATTGATGTAGAAAGGTCTGGCGGTAAGAAAAGCTGCTTCTAGGAGGTTGTCAAGTGTTTTCGCTCGACGATTCCATTCTTTGGTGGTTGGTTTGGCCATTGTTCCTGTAACTCGAATACTAGCCTGGTATATCTCATTTTAATCTTACACCATTGTGAACCTTACGCCTTTTTTACTCTCTGATCGAGGTTCTCGGCATTGAAAAATCTACGTAAACTAAATCACACGTGTATATGTTGACATTTAAGAGATATATAGTCAAGAAAATCAAGGGCAATGGTGATATATATGCGGATTAGACACAAAAAAATCACTCAACAAATGGCTACAATTTAAGGAATTTGTTTAGTGACGACATCAGATTGCTAATTGATGGAGAAAGGTCTGGTGGTAAGAAAACCTTAGATTCCTAATTGATGGAGAAAGGTCTGGTGGTAAGAAAAACTGCTTCTAGGAGGTTGTCAAGTGTTTTCGCTCGAAGATTCCATTCTTTGGTGGTTGGTTTGGCCCTTGTTCCTGTAACTCGAATCCTAGCCCGGTATATCTCATTTTAATTTTACACCGTTGTGAACCTTACGCCTTTTTTACTCTCTCATCGAGGTTCTCGGCATTGAAAAATCTTCGTAAACTAAATCACACGTGTATATGTTAACATTTAAGAGATATACAGTCAAGAAAATCAAGGGTAATGGTGATATATATGCGGATTAGACACCGAAGAAAAAAACACTAAACAAATGGCTACAATTTAAGGAATGTGTTTAGTGACGGTATCAGATTCCTAATTGATGGAGAAAGGTCTGGTGGCAAGTAAAGCTGCTTCTAGGAGGTTGTCAAGTGTTGTCGCTCGACGATTCCATTCTTGGGTGGTTGGTTTGGCCCTTGTTCCAGTAACTCGAATCCTATCCTAGTATATCCCACTTTAATTTTACACCATTGTGAACCTTACGCCTTTTTTACTCCCTGATCGAGGTTCTCGGCATTGAAAAATCTTCGTAAACTAAATTACACATGTATATGTTGATATTTAAGAGATATACAGTCAAGAAAATCAAGGGCAACGGTGATATATATGCGGATTAGACACAAAAAAACACTCAACAAATGGCTACAATTTAAGGAATGTGTTTAGTGACGGCATAAGATTCCTAATTGATGGAGAAAGGTCTGGCGGTAAGAAAAGCTGCTTCTAGGAGGTTGTCAAGTGTTTTCGCTCGACGATTTCATTCTTTGGTGGTTGGTTTGGCCTTTGTTCCCGTAACTCGAATCCTAGCCCGGTATATCCCATTTTAATCTTAAACCATTGTGAACCTTACGCCTTTTTTACTCTCTGATCGAGGTTCTCGGCATTGAAAAATCTACGTAAACTAAATCACACGTGTATATGTGTATATGTTGACATTTAAGAGATATATAGTCAAGAAAATCAAGGGCAATGGTGATATATATGCGGATTAGACACAAAAAAAACCCTCAACAAATGGCTAGTATTTAAGGAATGTGTTTAGTGACGGCATCAGATTCCTAATTGATGTAGAAAGGTCTGGCGGTAAGAAAAGCTGCTTCTAGGAGGTTGTCAAGTGTTTTCGCTCGACGATTCCATTCTTTGGTGGTTGGTTTGGCCATTGTTCCTGTAACTCGAATCCTAGCCTGGTATATCTCATTTTAATCTTACACCATTGTGAACCTTACGCCTTTTTTACTCTCTGATCGAGGTTCTCGGCATTGAAAAATCTACGTAAACTAAATCACACGTGTATATGTTGACATTTAAGAGATATATAGTCAAGAAAATCAAGGGCAATGATGATATATATGCGGATTAGACACAAAAAAATCACTCAACAAATGGCTACAATTTAAGGAATTTGTTTAGTGACGACATCAGATTCCTAATTGATGGAGAAAGGTCTGGTGGTAAGAAAACCTTAGATTCCTAATTGATGGAGAAAGGTCTGGTGGTAAGAAAAACTGCTTCTAGGAGGTTGTCAAGTGTTTTCGCTCGAAGATTCCATTCTTTGGTGGTTGGTTTGTCCCTTGTTCCTGTAACTCGAATCCTAGCCCGGTATATCCCATTTTAATTTTACACCATTGTGAACCTTACGCCTTTTTTACTCTCTGATCGTGGTTCTCGGCATTGAAAAAAATCTTCGAAAACTAAATCACACGTGTATATGTTGATATTTAAGAGATATACAATCAAGAAAATCAAGGGCAATGGTGGTATATATAGGGATTAGACATCAAAAAAAGCACTCAACAAATGGCTAGAATTTAAGGAATGTGTTTAGTGACGGCATCAGATTCCTAATTGATGGAGAAAGGTCTGGTGGCAACAAAAGCTACTTCTACAAGGTTTTCAAGTGTTTTCGCTCGAAGATTCCATTCTTGGGTGGTTGGTTTGGCCCTTGTTCCTGTAACTCGAATCCTAGCCCGGTATATCCCATTTTAATCTTACACCATTGTGAACCTTACGCCTTTTTTACTCTCTGATCAAGGTTCTCGGCATTGAAATATCTTCGTAAACTAAATCACACGTGTATATGTTGACATTGAAAAGATATACAGTCAAGAAAATCAAGGGCAATGGTGATATATATATGCGGATTAGACACCAAAAAAAAAAACTCAACAAATGGCTACAATTTAAGGAATGTGTTTAGTGACGGCATCAGATTCGTAATTGATGGAGAAAGGGTCTGGTGGTAAGAAAAGCTGCTTCTAGGAGGTTGTCAAGTGTTTTCGCTCGACGATTCCATTCTTGGGGGGTTGGTTTGGCCCTTGTTCCTGTAATTCGAATCCTAGCCCGGTATATCCCATATTAATTTTACACCATTGTGAACTTTACGCCTTTTTTAATATCTGATCGAGGTTCTCGGCATTGAAAAATCTTCGTTAACTAAATCACACGTGTATATGTTGACAGTTATGAGATATACAGTCAAGAAAATCAAGGGCAATGGTAATATATATGCGGACTAGACACCAAAAAGAAAAAACTCAACAAATGGCTACAATTTAAGGAATGTGTTTAGTGACGGCATTAGATTCCTAATTGATGGAGAAAGGTCTGGTGGCAAGAAAAGTTGCTTCTAGGAGGTTGTCAAGTGTTTTCGCTCAACGATTCCATTCTTGGGTGGTTGGTTTAGTCCTTGTTCCTGTAACTCGAATACTATCCCGCTATATCTCATTTTAATTTTACACCATTGTGAACCTTACGCCTTTTTTACTCTCTGATCGAGGTTCTCGGCATTGAAAAATCTTTGTAAACTAAATCACACGTGTATATGTTGACATTTAAGAGATATAGAGTCAAGAAAATCAAGGGTAATGGTGATATATATGCGGGTTAGACACCAAAGAACAAAACACTAAACAAATGGCTAAAATTTAAGGAATGTGTTTAGTGACGGTATCAGATTCCTAATTGATGGAGAAAGGTCTGGTGGCAAGTAAAGCTGCTTCTAGGAGGTTGTCAAGTGTTTTCGCTCGACGATTCCATTCTTGGGTGGTTGGTTTGCCCCTTGTTCCTGTAAGTCGAATCCAATCCCGGTATATCCCATTTTAATTTTACACCATTGTGAAACTTACGCCTTTTTTACTCTCTGATCGAGGTTCTCGGCATTGAAAAATCTTCGTAAACTAAATCGCACATGAATATGTTGATATTTATGAGATATACAGCCAAGAAAATCAAGGGCAATGGTGATATATATGCGGATTAGACACCAAAAAAAAACTCAACAAATGACTACAATTTAAGGAATGTGTTTAGTGACGGCATCAGACTCCTAATTGATGGAGAAAGGTCTGGTGGCAAGAAAAGCTTCTTCTTGGAGGTTGTCAGGTGTTTTCCCTCGACGATTCCATTCATGGGTGGTTGGTTTGGCCCTTGTTCCTGTAACTCGAATCCTAGCCCGGTATAACCCATTTTAATTTTACACCATTGTGAACCTTACGCCTTTTTTAATCTCTGATCGAGGTTCTCGACATTGAAAAATCTTCGTAAACTAAATCACACGTGTATATGTTGACATTTAAGAGATATACAGTCAAGAAAATCAAGGCCAATGGTGATATATATGCTGATTAGACACCAAAAAAAAACTCAACAAATGGCTACAATTTAAGGAATGTGTTTAGTGACGGCATTAGATTCCTAATTGATGGAGAAAGGTCAGCTGGCAAGAAAAGCTGCTTCTAGGAGGTTGTCAAGTGTTTTCGCTCGACGATTCCATTCTTGGGTGGTTGGTTTAGCCATTGTTCCTGTAACTCGAATCCTATCCCGCTATATCTCATTTTAATTTTACGCCATTGTGAACCTTATGCCTTTTTTACTCTCTGATCGAGGTTCTCGGCATTGAAAAATCTTCGTAAACTAAATCACACGTGTATATGTTGACATTTAAGAGATATACAGTCAAGAAAATCAAGGGTAATGGTGATATATATGCGGGTTAGACACCAAAGAAAAACACACTAAACAAATGGCTAAATTTAAGGAATGTGTTTAGTGACGGTATCAGATTCCTAATTGATGGAGAAAGGTCTGGTGGCAAGTAAAGCTGCTTCTATGAGGTTGTCAAGTGTTTTCGCTCGACGATTCCATTCTTGGGTGGTTGGTTTGGCCCTTGTTCCTGTAAGTCGAATCCTATCCCGGTATATCCCATTTTAATTTTACACCATTGTGAAACTTACGCCTTTTTTACTTTCTGATCGAGGTTCTCGGCATTGAAAAATCTCCGTAAACTAAATCGCACATGAATATGTTGATATTTAAGATATATACAGCCAAGAAAATCAAGGGCAATGGTGATATATATGCGGATTAGACACCAAAAAAAACTCAACAAATGGCTACAATTTAAGGAATGTGTTTAGTGACGGCATCAGATTCCTAATTGATGGAGAAAGGTCTGGTGGCAAGAAAATCTGCTTCTAGGAGGTTGTCAGGTGTTTTCCCTCGACGATTCCATTCATGGGTGGTTGGTTTGGCCCTTGTTCCTGTAACTCGAATCCTAGCCCGGTATAACCCATTTTAATTTTACACCATTGTGAACCTTATGCCTTTTTTACTCTCTGATCGAGGTTCTCGGCATTGAAAAATCTTCGTAAACTAAATCACACGTGTATATGTTGACATTTAAGAGATATACAGTCAAGAAAATCAAGGCCAATGGTGATATATATGCTGATTAGACACCAAAAAAAAACTCAACAAATGGCTACAATTTAAGGAATGTGTTTAGTGACGGCATTAGATTCCTAATTGATGGAGAAAGGTCTGCTGGCAAGAAAAGCTGCTTCTAGGAGGTTGTCAAGTGTTTTCGCTCGACGATTCCATTCTTGGGTGGTTGGTTTAGCCCTTGTTCCTGTAACTCGAATCCTATCCCGCTATATCTCATTTTAATTTTACACCATTGTGAACCTTATGCCTTTTTTACTCTCTGATCGAGGTTCTCGGCATTGAAAAATCTTCGTAAACTAAATCACACGTGTATATGTTGACATTTAAGAGATATACAGTCAAGAAAATCAAGGGTAATGGTGATATATATGCAGGTTAGACACCAAAGAAAAAAACACTAAACAAATGGCTAAAATTTAAGGAATGCGTTTAGTGACGGTATCAGATTCCTAATTGATGGAGAAAGGTCTGGTGGCAAGTAAAGCTGCTTCTATGAGGTTGTCAAGTGTTTTCGCTCGACGATTCAATTCTTGGGTGGTTGGTTTGGCCCTTGTTCCTGTAAGTCGAATCCTATCCCGGTATGTCCCATTTTAATTTTACACCATTGTGAAACTTACGCCTTTTTTACTCTCTGTTCGAGGTTCTCGGCATTGAAAAATCTTCGTAAACTAATTCGCACATGAATATGTTGATATTTAAGAGATATACAGCCAAGAAAATCAAGGGCAATGGTGATATATATGCGGATTAGACACCAAAAAAAACTCAATAAATGGCTACAATTTAAGGAATGTGTTTAGTGACGGCATCAGATTCCTAATTGATGGAGAAAGGTCTGGTGGCAAGAAAAGCTGCTTCTAGGAGGTTGTCAGGTGTTTTCCCTCGACGATTCCATTCATGGGTGGTTGGTTTGGCCCTTGTTCCTGTAACTCGAATCCTAGCCCGGTATAACCCATTTTAATTTTACACCATTGTGAACCTTACGCCTTTTTTAATCTCTGATCGAGGTTCTCGACATTGAAAAATCTTCGTAAACTAAATCACACGTGTATATGTTGACATTTAAGAGATATACAGTCAAGAAAATCAAGGCCAATGGTGATATATATGCTGATTAGACACCAAAAAAAAAACTCAACAAATGGCTACAATTTAAGGAATGTGTTTAGTGACGGCATTAGATTCCTAATTGATGGAGAAAGGTCTGGTGGCAAGAAAAGCTGCTTCTAGGAGGTTGTCAAGTGTTTTCGCTTGACGATTCCATTCTTGGGTGGTTGGTTTAGCCCTTGTTCCTGTAACTCGAATCCTATCCCGCTATATCTCATTTTAATTTTACACCATTGTGAACCTTACGCCTTTTTTACTCTCTGATCGAGGTTCTCGGCATTGAAAAATCTTCGTAAACTAAATCACACGTGTATATGTTGACATTTAAGAGATATACAGTCAAGAAAATCAAGGGTAATGGTGATATATATGCGGGTTATACACCAAAGAACAAAACACTAAACAAATGGCTAAAATTTAAGGAATGTGTTTAGTGACGGTATCAGATTCCTAATTGATGGAGAAAGGTCTGTGGGCAAGTAAAGCTGCTTCTAGGAGGTTGTCAAGTGTTTTCGCTCGACGATTCCATTCTTGGGTGGTTGGTTTGGCCCTTGTTCCTGTAAGTCGAATCCAATCCCGGTATATCCCATTTTAATTTTACACCATTGTGAAACTTACGCCTTTTTTACTCTCTGATCGATGTTCTCGGCATTGGAAAATCTTCGTAAACTAAATCGCACATGAATATGTTGATATTTAAGTGATATACAGCCAAGAAAATCAAGGGCAATGGTGATATATATGCGGATTAGACACCAAAAAAAACTCAACAAATGGCTACAATTTAAGGAATGTGTTTAGTGACGGCATCAGATTCCTAATTGATGGAGAAAGGTCTGCTGGCAAGAAAAGCTGCTTCTAGGAGGTTGTCAAGTGTTTTCGCTCGACGATTCCATTCTTGGGTGGTTGGTTTAGCCCTTGTTCCTGTAACTCGAATCCTATCCCGCTATATCTCATTTTAATTTTACACCATTGTGAACCTTATGCCTTTTTTACTCTCTGATCGAGGTTCTCGGCATTGAAAAATCTTCGTAAACTAAATCACACGTGTATATGTTGACATTTAAGAGATATACAGTCAAGAAAATCAAGGGTAATGGTGATATATATGCAGGTTAGACACCAAAGAAAAAAACACTAAACAAATGGCTAAAATTTAAGGAATGCGTTTAGTGACGGTATCAGATTCCTAATTGATGGAGAAAGGTCTGGTGGCAAGAAAAGCTGCTTCTAGGAGGTTGTCAAGTGTTTTCGCTTGACGATTCCATTCTTGGGTGGTTGGTTTAGCCCTTGTTCCTGTAACTCGAATCCTATCCCGCTATATCTCATTTTAATTTTACACCATTGTGAACCTTACGCCTTTTTTACTCTCTGATCGAGGTTCTCGGCATTGAAAAATCTTCGTAAACTAAATCACACGTGTATATGTTGACATTTAAGAGATATACAGTCAAGAAAATCAAGGGTAATGGTGATATATATGCGGGTTATACACCAAAGAACAAAACACTAAACAAATGGCTAAAATTTAAGGAATGTGTTTAGTGACGGTATCAGATTCCTAATTGATGGAGAAAGGTCTGGGGGCAAGTAAAGCTGCTTCTAGGAGGTTGTCAAGTGTTTTCGCTCGACGATTCCATTCTTGGGTGGTTGGTTTGGCCCTTGTTCCTGTAAGTCGAATCCAATCCCGGTATATCCCATTTTAATTTTACACCATTGTGAAACTTACGCCTTTTTTACTCTCTGATCGATGTTCTCGGCATTGGAAAATCTTCGTAAACTAAATCGCACATGAATATGTTGATATTTAAGTGATATACAGCCAAGAAAATCAAGGGCAATGGTGATATATATGCGGATTAGACACCAAAAAAAACTCAACAAATAGCTACAATTTAAGGAATGTGTTTAGTGACGGCATCAGATTCCTAATTGATGGAGAAAGGTCTGGTGGCAAGAAAAGCTGCTTCTTGGAGGTTGTCAGGTGTTTTCCCTCGACGATTCCATGCATGGGTGGTTGGTTTGGCCCTTGTTCCTGTAACTCGAATCCTAGCCCGGTATAACCCATATTAATTTTACACCATTGTGAACCTTACGCCTTTTTTACTCTCTGATCGAGGTTCTCGGCATTGAAAAATCTTCGTAAACTAAATCACACGTGTATATGTTGACATTTAAGAGATATACAGTCAAGAAAATCAAGGCCAATGGTGATATATATGCTGATTAGACACCAAAAAAAAACTCAACAAATGGCTACAATTTAAGGAATGTGTTTAGTGACGGCATTAGATTCCTAATTGATGGAGAAAGGTCTGGTGGCAAGAAAAGCTGCTTCTAGGAGGTTGTCAAGTGTTTTCGCTTGACGATTCCATTCTTGGGTGGTTGGTTTAGCCCTTGTTCCTATAACTCGAATCCTATCCCGCTATATCTCATTTTAATTTTACACCATTGTGAACCTTACGCCTTTTTTACTCTCTGATCGAGGTTCTCGGCATTGAAAAATCTTCGTAAACTAAATCACACGTGTATATGTTGACATTTAAGAGATATACAGTCAAGAAAATCAAGGGTAATGGTGATATATATGCGGGTTAGACACCAAAGAAAAAAACACTCAACAAATGGCTAAAATTTAAGGAATGTGTTTAGTGATGGTATCAGATTCCTAATTGATGGAGAAAGGTCTGGGGGCAAGTAAAGCTGCTTCTAGGAGGTTGTCAGGTGTTTTCCCTCGACGATTCCATTCATGGGTGGTTGGTTTGTCCCTTGTTCCTGTAACTCGAATCCTAGCCCGGTATAACCCATTTTAATTTTACACCATTGTGAACCTTACGCCTTTTTTACTCTCTGATCGAGGTTCTCGGCATTGAAAAATCTTCGTAAACTAAATCACACGTGTATATGTTGACATTTAAGAGATATACAGTCAAGAAAATCAAGGGTAATGGTGATATATATGCGGGTTAGACACCAAAGAAAAAACACTAAACAAATGGCTAAAATTTAAGGAATGTGTTTAGTGACGGTATCAGATTCCTAATTGATGGAGAAAGGTCTGGTGGCAAGTAAAGCTCCTTCTAGGAGGTTGTCAAGTGTTTTCGCTCGACGATTCCATTCTTGGGTGGTTGGTTTGGCCCTTGTTCCTGTAAGTCGAATCCTATCCCGGTATATCCCATTTTAATTTTACACCATTGTGAAACTTACGCCTTTTTTACTCTCTGATCGAGGTTCTCGGCATTGAAAAATCTTCGTAAACTAAATCGCACATCGATATGTTGATATTTAAGAGATATACAGTCAAGAAAATCAAGGGCAATGGTGATATATATGCGGATTAGACACCAAAAAAAACTCAACAAATGGCTACAATTTAAGGAATGTGTTTAGTGACGGCATCAGATTCCTAATTGATGGAGAAAGGTCCGGTGGCAAGAAAAGCTGCTTCTAGGAGGTTGTCAGGTGTTTTCCCTCGACGATTCCATTCATGGGTGGTTGGTTTGGCCCTTGTTCCTGTAACTCGAATCCTAGCCCGGTATAACCCATTTTAATTTTGCACCATTGTGAACCTTACGCCTTTTTTACTCTCTGATCGAGGTTCTCGGCATTGAAAAATCTTCGTAAACTAAATCACACGTGTATATGTTGACATTTAAGAGATATACAGTCAAGAAAATCAAGGGTAATGGTGATATATATGCGGGTTAGACACCAAAGAAGAAAACACTAAACAAATGGCTAAAATTTAAGGAATGTGTTTAGTGACGGTATCAGATTCCTAATTGATGGAGAAAGGTCTGGGGGCAAGTAAAGCTGCTTCTAGGAGGTTGTCAGGTGTTTTCCCTCGACGATTCCATTCATGGGTGGTTGGTTTGGCCCTTGTTCCTGTAACTCGAATCCTAGCCCAGTATAACCCATTTTAATTTTACACCATTGTGAACCTTACGCCTTTTTTACTCTCTGATCGAGGTTCTCGGCATTGAAAAATCTTCGTAAACTAAATCACACGTGTATATGTTGACATTTAAGAGATATACAGTCAAGAAAATCAAGGGTAATGGTGATATATATGCGGGTTAGACACCAAAGAAAAAAACACTAAACAAATGGCTAAAATTTAAGGAATGTGTTTAGTGACGGTATCAGATTCCTAATTGATGGAGAAATGTCTGGTGGCAAGTAAAGCTCCTTCTAGGAGGTTGTCAAGTGTTTTCGCTCGACGATTCCATTCTTGGGTGGTTGGTTTGGCCCTTGTTCCTGTAAGTCGAATCCTATCCCGGTATATCCCATTTTAATTTTACACCATTGTGAAACTTACGCCTTTTTTACTCTCTGATCGAGGTTCTCGGCATTGAAAAATCTTCGTAAACTAAATCGCACATCGATATGTTGATATTTAAGAGATATACAGTCAAGAAAATCAAGGGCAATGGTGATATATATGCGGATTAGACACCAAAAAAAACTCAACAAATGGCTACAATTTAAGGAATGTGTTTAGTGACGGCATCAGATTCCTAATTGATGGAGAAAGGTCCGGTGGCAAGAAAAGCTGCTTCTAGGAGGTTGTCAGGTGTTTTCCCTCGACGATTCCATTCATGGGTGGTTGGTTTGGCCCTTGTTCCTGTAACTCGAATCCTAGCCCGGTATAACCCATTTTAATTTTACACCATTGTGAACCTTACGCCTTTTTTACTCTCTGATCGAGGTTCTCGGCATTGAAAAATCTTCGTAAACTAAATCACACGTGTATATGTTGACATTTAAGAGATATACAGTCAAGAAAATCAAGGGTAATGGTGATATATATGCGGGTTAGACACCAAAGAAGAAAACACTAAACAAATGGCTAAAATTTAAGGAATGTGTTTAGTGACGGTATCAGATTCCTAATTGATGGAGAAAGGTCTGGGGGCAAGTAAAGCTGCTTCTAGGAGGTTGTCAGGTGTTTTCCCTCGACGATTCCATTCATGGGTGGTTGGTTTGGCCCTTGTTCCTGTAACCCGAATCCTAGCCCAGTATAACCCATTTTAATTTTACACCATTGTGAACCTTACGCCTTTTTTACTCTCTGATCGAGGTTCTCGGCATTGAAAAATCTTCGTAAACTAAATCACACGTGTATATGTTGACATTTAAGAGATATACAGTCAAGAAAATCAAGGGTAATGGTGATATATATGCTGGTTAGACACCAAAGAAAAAAACACTAAACAAATGGCTAAAATTTAAGGAATGTGTTTAGTGACGGTATCAGATTCCTAATTGATGGAGAAAGGTCTGGTGGCAAGTAAAGCTCCTTCTAGGAGGTTGTCAAGTGTTTTCGCTCGACGATTCCATTCTTGGGTGGTTGGTTTGGCCCTTGTTCCTGTAAGTCGAATCCTATCCCGGTATATCCCATTTTAATTTTACACCATTGTGAAACTTACGCCTTTTTTACTCTCTGATCGAGGTTCTCGGCATTGAAAAATCTTCGTAAACTAAATCGCACATCGATATGTTGATATTTAAGAGATATACAGTCAAGAAAATCAAGGGCAATGGTGATATATATGCGGATTAGACACCAAAAAAAACTCAACAAATGGCTACAATTTAAGGAATGTGTTTAGTGACGGCATCAGATTCCTAATTGATGGAGAAAGGTCCGGTGGCAAGAAAAGCTGCTTCTAGGAGGTTGTCAGGTGTTTTCCCTCGACGATTCCATTCATGGGTGGTTGGTTTGGCCCTTGTTCCTGTAACTCGAATCCTAGCCCGGTATAACCCATTTTAATTTTACACCATTGTGAACCTTACGCCTTTTTTACTCTCTGATCGAGGTTCTCGGCATTGAAAAATCTTCGTAAACTAAATCACACGTGTATATGTTGACATTTAAGAGATATACAGTCAAGAAAATCAAGGGTAATGGTGATATATATGCGGGTTAGACACCAAAGAAAAAAACACTAAACAAATGGCTAAAATTTAAGGAATGTGTTTAGTGACGGTATCAGATTCCTAATTGATGGAGAAAGGTCTGGTGGCAAGTAAAGCTCCTTCTAGGAGGTTGTCAAGTGTTTTCGCTCGACGATTCCATTCTTGGGTGGTTGGTTTGGCCCTTGTTCCTGTAAGTCGAATCCTATCCCGGTATATCCCATTTTAATTTTACACCATTGTGAAACTTACGCCTTTTTTACTCTCTGATCGAGGTTCTCGGCATTGAAAAATCTTCGTAAACTAAATCGCACATCGATATGTTGATATTTAAGAGATATACAGTCAAGAAAATCAAGGGCAATGGTGATATATATGCGGATTAGACACCAAAAAAACTCAACAAATGGCTACAATTTAAGGAATGTGTTTAGTGACGGCATCAGATTCCTAATTGATGGAGAAAGGTCCGGTGGCAAGAAAAGCTGCTTCTAGGAGGTTGTCAGGTGTTTTCCCTCGACGATTCCATTCATGGGTGGTTGGTTTGGCCCTTGTTCCTGTAACTCGAATCCTAGCCCGGTACAACCCATTTTTATTTTACACCATTGTGAACCTTAAGCCTTTTTTACTCTCTGATCGAGGTTCTTGGCATTGAAAAATCTTCGTAAACTAAATCACACGTGTATATGTTGACATTTAAGAGATATACAGTCAAGAAAATCAAGGCCAATGGTGATATATATGCTGATTAGACACCAAAAAAAAACTCAACAAATGGCTACAATTTAAGTTATGTGTTTAGTGACGGCATTAGGTTCCTAATTGAAGGAGAAAGGTCTGGTGGCAAGAAAAGCTGCTTCTAGGAGGTTGTCAAGTGTTTTCGCTTGACGATTCCATTCTTGGGTGGTTGGTTTAGCCCTTGTTCCTGTAACTCGAATCCTATCCCGCTATATCTCATTTTAATTTTACACCATTGTGAACCTTACGCCTTTTTTTACTCTCTGATCGAGGTTCTCGGCATTGAAAAATCTTCGTAAACTAAATCACACGTGTATATGTTAACATTTAAGAGATATAGAGTCAAGAAAATCAAGGCCAATGGTGATATATATGCTGATTAGACACCAAAAAAAAACTCAACAAATGGCTACAATTTAAGGAATGTGTTTAGTGACGGCATTAGGTTCCTAATTGATGGAGAAAGGTCTGGTGGCAAGAAAAGCTGCTTCTAGGAGGTTGTCAAGTGTTTTCGCTTGACGATTCCATTCTTGGGTGGTTGGTTTAGCCCTTGTTCCTGTAACTCGAATCCTATCCCGCTATATCTCATTTTAATTTTACACCATTGTGAACCTTACGCCTTTTTTTACTCTCTGATCGAGGTTCTCGGCATTGAAAAATCTTCGTAAACTAAATCACACGTGTATATGTTGACATTTAAGAGATATATAGTCAAGAAAATCAAGGCCAATGGTGATATATATGCTGATTAGACACCAAAAAAAAAAAAACTCAACAAATGGCTACAATTTAAGGAATGTGTTTAGTGACGGCATTAGATTCCTAATTGATGGAGAAAGGTCTGGTGGCAAGAAAAGCTGCTTCTAGGAGGTTGTCAAGTGTTTTCGCTTGACGATTCCATTCTTGGGTGGTTGGTTTAGCCCTTGTTCCTGTAACTCGAATCCTATCCCGCTATATCTCATTTTAATTTTACACCATTGTGAACCTTACGCCTTTTTTACTCTCTGATCGAGGTTCTCGGCATTGAAATATCTTCGTAAACTAAATCACACGTGTATATGTTGACATTTAAGAGATATACAGTCAAGAAAATCAAGGCCAATGGTGATATATATGCTGATTAGACACCAAAAAAAAAAAACTCAACAAATGGCTACAATTTAAGGAATGTGTTTAGTGACGGCATTAGATTCCTAATTGATGGAGAAAGGTCTGGTGGCAAGAAAAGCTGCTTCTAGGAGGTTGTCAGGTGTTTTCCCTCGACGATTCCATTCATGGGTAGTTGGTTTGGCCCTTGTTCCTGTAACTCGAATCCTATCCCGCTATATCTCATTTTAATTTTACACCATTGTGAACCTTACGCCTTTTTTACTCTCCGATCGAGGTTCTCGGCATTGAAAAATCTTCGTAAACTAAATCACACGTGTATATGTTGACATTTAAGAGATATACAGACAAGAAAATCATGGGTAATGGTGATATATATGCGGGTTAGACACCAAAGAAAAAAACACTAAACAAATGGCTAAAATTTAAGGAATGTGTTTAGTGACGGTATCAGATTCCTAATTGATGGAGAAAGGTCTGGTGGCAAGTAAAGCTGCTTCTAGGAGGTTGTCAGGTGTTTTCCCTCGACGATTCCATTCATGGGTGGTTGGTTTAGCCCTTGTTCCTCTAACTCGAATCCTAGCCCGGTACAACCCATTTTTATTTTACACCATTGTGAAACTTACGCTTTTTTTACTCTCTGATCGAGGTTCTCGGCATTGAAAAATCTTCGTAAACTAAATCACGCGTGTATATGTTGACATTTAAGAGATATACAGTCAAGAAAATCAAGGCCAATGGTGATATATATGCTGATTAGACACCGAAAAAAAACTCAACAAATGGCTACAATTTAAGGAATGTGTTTAGTGACGACATTATATTCCTAATTGATGGAGAAAGGTCTGGTGGCAAGAAAAGCTGCTTCTAGGAGGTTGTCAAGTGTTTTCGCTTGACGATTCCATTCTTGGGTGGTTGGTTTAGCCCTTGTTCCTGTAACTCGAATCCTATCCCGCTATATCTCATTTTAATTTTACACCATTGTGAACCTTACGCCTTTTTTTACTCTCTGATCGAGGTTCTCGGCATTGAAAAATCTTCGTAAACTAAATCACACGTGTATATGTTGACATTTAAGAGATATACAGTCAAGAAAATCAAGGCCAATGGTGATATATATGCTGATTAGACACCAAAAAAAAACTCAACAAATGGCTACAATTTAAGGAATGTGTTTAGTGACGGCATTAGATTCCTAATTGATGGAGAAAAGTCTGGTGGCAAGAAAAGCTGCTTCTAGGAGGTTGTCAAGTGTTTTCGCTTGACGATTCCATTCTTGGGTGGTTGGTTTAGCCCTTGTTCCTGTAACTCGAATCCTATCCCGCTATATCTCATTTTAATTTTACACCATTGTGAACCTTACGCCTTTTTTACTCTCTGATCGAGGTTCTCGGCATTGAAATATCTTCGTAAACTAAATCACACGTGTATATGTTGACATTTAAGAGATATACAGTCAAGAAAATCAAGGCCAATGGTGATATATATGCTGATTAGACACCAAAAAAAAAACTCAACAAATGGCTACAATTTAAGGAATGTGTTTAGTGACGGCATTAGATTCCTAATTGATGGAGAAAGGTCTGGTGGCAAGAAAAGCTGCTTCTAGGAGGTTGTCAGGTGTTTTCCCTCGACGATTCCATTCATGGGTGGTTGGTTTAGCCCTTGTTCCTGTAACTCGAATCCTATCCCGCTATATCTCATTTTAATTTTACACCATTGTGAACCTTACGCCTTTTTTACTCTCTGATCGAGGTTCTTGGCATTGAAAAATCTTCGTAAACTAAATCACACGTGTATATGTTGACATTTAAGAGATATACAGTCAAGAAAATCAAGGGTAATGGTGATATATATGCGGGTTAGACACCAAAGAAAAAAACACTAAACAAATGGCTAAAATTTAAGGAATGTGTTTAGTGACGGTATCAGATTCCTAATTGATGGAGAAAGGTCTGGTGGCAAGTAAAGCTGCTTCTAGGAGGTTGTCAGGTGTTTTCCCTCGACGATTCCATTCATGGGTGGTTGGTTTGGCCCTTGTTCCTGTAACTCGAATCCTAGCCCGGTATAACCCATTTTAATTTTACACCATTGTGAACCTTACGCCTTTTTTACTCTCTGATCGAGGTTTTCGGCATTGAAAAATCTTCGTGAACAAAATCACACGTGTATATGTTGACATTTAAGAGATATACAGTCAAGAAAATCAAGGGTACTGGTGATATATATGCGAGTTAGACACCAAAGAAAAAAACACTAAACAAATGGCTAAAATTTAAGGAATGTGTTTAGTGACGGTATCAGATTCCTAATTGATGGAGAAAGGTCTGGTGGCAAGTAAAGCTGCTTCTAGGAGGTTGTCAGGTGTTTTCCCTCGACGATTCCATTCATGGGTGGTTGGTTTGGCCCTTGTTCCTGTAACTCGAATCCTATCCCGGTATATCCCATTTTAATTTTACACCATTGTGAAACTTACGCCTTTTTTACTCTCTGATCGAGGTTCTCGGCATTGAAAAATCTTCGTAAACTAAATCGCACATGAATATGTTGATATTTAAGAGATATACAGTCAAGAAAATCAAGGGCAATGGTGATATATATGCGGATTAGACACCAAAAAAACTCAACAAATGGCTACAATTTAAGGAATGTGTTTAGTGACGGCATCAGATTCCTAATTGATGGAGAAAGGTCTGGTGGCAAGAAAAGCTGCTTCTAGGAGGTTGTCAGGTGTTTTCCCTCGACGATTCCATTCATGGGTGGTTGGTTTGGCCCTTGTTCCTGTAACTCGAATACTAGCCCGGTATAACCCATTTTAATTTTACATCATTGTGAACCTTACGCCTTTTTTACTCTCTGATCGAGGTTCTCGGCATTGAAAAATCTTCGTAAACTAAATCACACGTGTATATGTTGACATTTAAGAGATATACAGTCAAGAAAATCAAGGGTAATGGTGATATATATGCGGGTTAGACACCAAAGAAAAAAACACTAAACAAATGGCTAAAATTTAAGGAATGTGTTTAGTGACGGTATCAGATTCCTAATTGAAGGAGAAAGGTCTGGTGGCAAGTAAAGCTGCTTCTAGGAGGTTGTCAAGCGTTTTCGCTCGACGATTCCATTCTTGGGTGGTTGGTTTGGCCCTTGTTCCTGTAAGTCGAATCCTATCCCGGTATATCCCATTTTAATTTTACACCATTGTGAAACTTACGCCTTTTTTACTCTCTGATCGAGGTTCTCGGCATTGAAAAATCTTCGTAAGCTAAATCGCACATGAATATGTTGATATTTAAGAGATATACAGTCAAGAAAATCAAGGGCAATGGTGATATATATGCGGATTAGACACCAAAAAAACTCAACAAATGGCTACAATTTAAGGAATGTGTTTAGTGACGGCATCAGATTCCTAATTGATGGAGAAAGGTCTGGTGGCAAGAAAAGCTGCTTCTAGGAGGTTGTCAGTTGTTTTCCCTCGACGATTCCATTCATGGGTGGTTGGTTTGGCCCTTGTTCCTGTAACTCGAATCCTAGCCCGGTACAACCCATTTTTATTTTACACCATTGTGAACCTTACGCCTTTTTTACTCTCTGATCGAGGTTCTCGGCATTGAAAAATCTTCGTAAACTAAATCACACGTGTATATGTTGACATTTAAGAGATATACAGTCAAGAAAATCAAGGCCAATGGTGATATATATGCTGATTAGACACCCAAAAAAAAAACTCAACAAATGGCTACAATTTAAGGAATGTGTTTAGTGACGACATTAGATTCCTAACTGATGGAGAAAGGTCTGGTGGCAAGAAAAGCTGCTTCTAGGAGGTTGTCAAGTGTTTTCGCTTGACGATTCCATTCTTGGGTGGTTGGTTTAGCCCTTGTTCCTGTAACTCGAATCCTATCCCGCTATATCCCATTTTAATTTTACACCATTGTGAACCTTACGCCTTTTTTACTCTCTGATCGAGGTTCTCGGCATTGAAAAATCTTCGTAAACTAAATTACACGTGAATATGTTGACATTTAAGAGATATACAGTCAAGAAAATCAAGGGTAATGGTGATATATATGCGGGTTAGACACCAAAAAAACTCAACAAATGGCTACAATTTAAGGAATGTGTTTAGTGACGGCATCAGATTCCTAATTGATGGAGAAAGGTCTGGTGGCAAGAAAAGCTGCTTCTAGGAGGTTGTCAGGTGTTTTCCCTCGACGATTCCATTCATGGGTGGTTGGTTTGGCCCTTGTTCCTGTAACTCGAATACTAGCCCGGTATAACCCATTTTAATTTTACATCATTGTGAACCTTACGCCTTTTTTACTCTCTGATCGAGGTTCTCGGCATTGAAAAATCTTCGTAAACTAAATCACACGTGTATATGTTGACATTTAAGAGATATACAGTCAAGAAAATCAAGGGTAATGGTAATATATATGCGGGTTAGACACCAAAGAAAAAAACACTACACAAATGGCTAAAATTTAAGGAATGTGTTTAGTGACGGTATCAGATTCCTAATTGATGGAGAAAGGTCTGGTGGCAAGTAAAGCTGCTTCTAGGAGGTTGTCAAGTGTTTTCGCTCGACGATTCCATTCTTGGGTGGTTGGTTTGGCCCTTGTTCCTGTAAGTCGAATCCTATCCCGGTATATCCCATTTTAATTTTACACCATTGTGAAACTTACGCCTTTTTTACTCTCTGATCGAGGTTCTCGGCATTGAAAAATCTTCGTAAACTAAATCGCACATGAATATGTTGATATTTAAGAGATATACAGTCAAGAAAATCAAGGGCAATGGTGATATATATGCGGATTAGACACCAAAAAAATTCTACAAATGGCTACAATTTAAGGAATGTGTTTAGTGACGGCATCAGATTCCTAATTGATGGAGAAAGGTCTGGTGGCAAGAAAAGCTGCTTCTAGGAGGTTGTCAGTTGTTTTCCCTCGACGATTCCATTCATGGGTGGTTGGTTTGGCCCTTGTTCCTGTAACTCGAATCCTAGCCCGGTACAACCCATTTTTATTTTACACCATTGTGAACCTTACGCCTTTTTTACTCTCTGATCGAGGTTCTCGGCATTGAAAAATCTTCGTAAACTAAATCACACGTGTATATGTTGACATTTAAGAGATATACAGTCAAGAAAATCAAGGCCAATGGTGATATATATGCTGATTAGACACCCAAAAAAAAACTCAACAAATGGCTACAATTTAAGGAATGTGTTTAGTGACGACATTAGATTCCTAACTGATGGAGAAAGGTCTGGTGGCAAGAAAAGCTGCTTCTAGGAGGTTGTCAAGTGTTTTCGCTTGACGATTCCATTCTTGGGTGGTTGGTTTAGCCCTTGTTCCTGTAACTCGAATCCTATCCCGCTATATCTCATTTTAATTTTACACCATTGTGAACCTTACGCCTTTTTTACTCTCTGATCGAGGTTCTCGGCATTGAAAAATCTTCGTAAACTAAATCACACGTGTATATGTTGACATTTAAGAGATATACAGTCAAGAAAATCAAGGGTAATGGTGATATATATGCGGGTTAGACACCAAAGAAAAAAACACTAAATAAATGGCTAAAATTTAAGGAATGTGTTTAGTGACGGTATCATATTCCTAATTGATGGAGAAAGGTCTGGTGGCAAGTAAAGCTGCTTCTAGGAGGTTGTCAAGTGTTTTCGCTCGACGATTCCATTCTTGGGTGGTTGGTTTAGCCCTTGTTCCTGTAAGTCGAATCCAATCCCGGTATATCCCATTTTAATTTTACACCATTGTGAAACTTACGCCTTTTTTACTCTCTGATCGAGGTTCTCGGCATTGAAAAATCTTCGTAAACTAAATCGCACATGAATATGTTGATATTTAAGAGATATACAGCCAAGAAAATCAAGGGCAATGGTGATATATATGCGGATTAGACACCAAAAAAAACTCAACAAATGGCTACAATTTAAGGAATGTGTTTAGTGACGGCATCAGATTCCTAATTGATGGAGAAAGGTCTGGTGGCAAGAAAAGCTGCTTCTAGGAGGTTGTCAGGTGTTTTCCCTCGACGATTCCATTCATGGGTGGTTGGTTTGGCCCTTGTTCCTGTAACTCGAATCCTAGCCCGGTATAACCCATTTTAATTTTACACCATTGTGAACCATACGCCTTTTTTACTCTCAGATCGAGGTTCTCGGCATTGAAAAATCTTCGTAAACTAAATCACACGTGTATATGTTGACATTTAAGAGATATACAGTCAAGAAAATCAAGGCCAATGGTGATATATATGCTGATTAGACACCAAAAAAAAACTCAACAAATGGCTACAATTTAAGGAATGTGTTTAGTGACGGCATCAGATTCCTAATTGATGGAGAAAGGTCTGGTGGCAAGAAAAGCTGCTTCTAGGAGGTTGTCAGGTGTTTTCCCTCGACGATTCCATTCATGGGTGGTTGGTTTGGCCCTTGTTCCTGTAACTCGAATCCTAGCCCGGTATAACCCATTTTAATTTTACACCGTTGTGAACCTTACGCCTTTTTTACTCTCTGATCGAGGTTCTCGGCATTCAAAAATCTTCGTAAACTAAATCACACGTGTATATGCTGACATTTAAGAGATATACAGTCAAGAAAATCAAGGGTAATGGTGATATATATGCGGATTAGACACCAAAGAAAAAAACACTAAACCAATGGCTACAATTTAAGGAATGTGTTTAGTGACGGTATCAGATTCCTAATTGATGGAGAAAGGTCTGGTGGCAAGTAAAGCAGCTTCTAGGAGGTTGTCAAGTGTTTTCGCTCGACGATTCCATTCTTGGGAGGTTGGTTTGGCCCTTGTTCTTGTAACTCGAATCCTATCCTGGTATATCCCATTTTAATTTTACACCATTGTGAACCTTACGCCTTTTTTACTCTCTGATCGAGGTTCTCGGCATTGAAAAATCTTCGTAAACTAAATCACACGTCTATATGTTGATATTTAAGAGATATACAGTCAAGAAAATCAAGGGCAATGGTGATATATATGAGGATTAGACACCAAAAAAAACACTCAACAAATGGCTAGAATTTAAGGAATGTGTTTAGTGACGGCATCAGATTCCTAATTGATGGAGAAAGGTCTGGTGGTAAGAAAGCTGCTTCTTGGAGGTTGTCAAGTGTTTTCGCTCGACGATTCCATTCTTGGGTGGTTGGTTTGGTCCTTGTTCCTGTAACTCTTATCCTAGCCCGGTATATCCCTTTTTAATCTTACACCATTGTGAACCTTACGCCTTTTTTATACTCTGATCGAGGTTCTTGGCATTGAAAAATCTTCGTAAACTAAATCACACGTGTATATGTTGACATTTAAGAGATATACAGTCAAGAAAATCAAGGGCAATGGTGATATATATATGCGGATTACACACCAAAAAAAAACTCAACAAATGGCTACAATTTAAGGAATGTGTTTAGTGATGGCATCAGATTTCTAATTGATGGAGAAAGGTCTGGTGGTAAGAAAAGCTGCTTCTAGGAGGTTGTCAAGTGTTTTCGCTCGACGATTCCATTCTTGGGGGGTTGGTTTGGCCCTTGTTCCTGTAATTCGAATCCTAGCCCGGTATATCCCATTTTAATTTTACACCATTGTGAACTTTACGCCTTTTTTACTCTCTGATCGAGGTTCTCGGCATTGAAAAATCATCGTTAACTAAATCACACGTGTAAATGTTGACATTTATGAGATATACAGTCAAGAAAATCAAGGGCAATGGTGATATATATGCGGATTAGACACCAAAGAGAAAAAACTCAACAAATGGCTACAATTTAAGGAATGTGTTTAGTGACGGCATCAGATTGCTAATTGATGGAGAAAAGTCTGGTGGCAAGAAAAGCTGCGTCTAGGAGGTTGTCAAGTGTTTTTGCTCGACGATTCCATTCTTGGGTGGTTGGTTTAGCCCTTGTTCCTGTAACTCGAATCCTAGCCCGGTATATCTCATTTTAATTTTACACCATTGTGAACCTTACGCCTTTTTTACTCTCTGATCGAGGTTCTCGGCATTGAAAAATCTTCGTAAACTTAATCACACGTGTATATGTTGACATTTAAGAGATATACAGTCAAGAAAATCAACGGTAATGGTGATATATATGCGGATTAGACACCAAAAAAAACTCAACAAATGGATACAATTTAAGGAATGTGTTTAGTGACGGCATCAGATTCCTAATTGATGGAGAATGGTCTGGTGGTAAGAAAAGCTGCTTCTAGGAGGTTGTCAAGTGTTTTCGCTCGACGATTCCATTCTTGGGGGGTTGGTTTGGCCCTTGTTCCTGTAATTCGAATCCTAGCCCGGTATATCCCATTTTAATTTTACACCATTGTGAAATTTACGCCTTTTTTACTCTCTGATCGAGGTTCTCGGCATTGAAAAATCATCGTTAACTAAATCACACGTGTAAATGTTGACATTTATGAGATATACAGTCAAGAAAATCAAGGGCAATGGTGATATATATGCGGATTAGACACCAAAGAGAAAAAACTCAACAAATGGCTACAATTTAAGGAATGTGTTTAGTGACGGCATCAGATTCCTAATTGATGGAGAAATGTCTAGTGGCAAGAAAAGCTGCTTCTAGGAGGTTGTCAAGTGTTTTCGCTCGACGATTCCATTCTTGGGTGGTTGGTTAAGCCCTTGTTCCTGTAACTCGAATCCTATCCCGGTATGTCTCATTTTCATTTTACACCATTGTGAACCTTACGCCTTTTTTACTCTCTGATCGAGGTTCTCGGCATTGAGAAATCTTCGTAAACTAAATCACACGTGTATATGTTGACATTTAAGAGATATACAGTCAAGAAAATCAAGGGTAATGGTGATATATATGCGGATTAGACACCAAAGAAAAAAACACTAAACAAATGGCTACAATTTAAGGAATGTGTTTAGTGACGGTATCAGATTCCTAATTGATGGAGAAAGGTCTGGTGGCAAGTAAAGCTGCTTCTAGGAGGTTGTCAAGTGTTTTCGCTCGACGATTCCATTCTTGGGTGGTTGGTTTGGCCCTTGTTCCTGTAACTCGAATCATATCCCGGTATATCCCATTTTAATTTTACACCTTTGTGAACCTTACGCCTTTTTTACTCTCTGATCGAGGTTCTCGGCCTTGAAAAATCTTCGTAAACTAAATTACACATGTATATGTTGATATTTAAGAGATATACAGTCAAGAAAATCAAGGGCAATGATGATATATATGCGGATTAGACACCAAAAAAAAAAAACTCAACAAATGGCTACAATTTAAGGAATGTGTTTAGTGACGGCATCAGATTCCTAATTGATGGAGAAAGGTCTGGTGGCAAGAAAAGCTGCTTCTAGGAGATTGTCAGGTGTTTTTCCTCAACGATTCCATTCATGGGTGGTTGGTTTGGCCCTTGTTCCTGAAACTCGAATCCTAGCCCGGTATATCCCATTTTAATTTTACACCATTGTGAACCTTACGCCTTTTTTACTCACTGATCGAGGTTCTCGGCATTGAAAAATCTTCGTAAACTAAATCACACGTGTATATGTTGACATTTAAGAGATATACAGTCAAGAAAATCAAGGCCAATGGTGATATATATGCGGATTAGACACCAAAAAAGAAACTCAACAAATGGCTACAATTTAAGGAATGTGTTTAGTGACGGCATCAGATTCCTAATTGATGGAGAAAGGTCTAGTGGTAAGAAAAGCTGCTTCTAGGAGGTTGTCAAGTGTTTTCGCTCGACGATTCCATTCTTGGGGGGTTGGTTTGGCCCTTGTTCCTGTAATTCGAATCCTAGCCCGGTATATCCCATTTTAATTTTACACCATTGTGAAATTTACGCCTTTTTTACTCTCAGATCGAGGTTCTCGGCATTGAAAAATCATCGTTAACTAAATCACACGTGTAAATGTTGACATTTATGAGATATACAGTCAAGAAAATCAAGGGCAATGGTGATATATATGCGGATTAGACACCAAAGAGAAAAAACTCAACAAATGGCTACAATTTAAGGAATGTGTTTAGTGACGGCATCAGATTCCTAATTGATGGAGAAATGTCTAGTGGCAAGAAAAGCTGCTTCTAGGAGGTTGTCAAGTGTTTTCGCTCGACGATTCCATTCTTGGGTGGTTGGTTAAGCCCTTGTTCCTGTAACTCGAATCCTATCCCGGTATGTCTCATTTTCATTTTACACCATTGTGAACCTTACGCCTTTTTTACTCTCTGATCGAGGTTCTCGGCATTGAGAAATCTTCGTAAACTAAATCACACGTGTATATGTTGACATTTAAGAGATATACAGTCAAGAAAATCAAGGGTAATGGTGATATATATGCGGATTAGACACCAAAGAAAAAAACACTAAACAAATGGCTACAATTTAAGGAATGTGTTTAGTGACGGTATCAGATTCCTAATTGATGGAGAAAGGTCTGTTGGCAAGTAAAGCTGCTTCTAGGAGGTTGTCAAGTGTTTTCGCTCGACGATTCCATTCTTGGGTGGTTGGTTTGGCCCTTGTTCCTGTAACTCGAATCATATCCCGGTATATCCCATTTTAATTTTACACCATTGTGAACCTTACGCCTTTTTTACTCTCTGATCGAGGTTCTCGGCCTTGAAAAATCTTCGTAAACTAAATTACACATGTATATGTTGATATTTAAGAGATATACAGTCAAGAAAATCAAGGGCAATGATGATATATATGCGGATTAGACACCAAAAAAAAAAAAACTCAACAAATGGCTACAATTTAAGGAATGTGTTTAGTGACGGCATCAGATTCCTAATTGATGGAGAAAGGTCTGGTGGCAAGAAAAGCTGCTTCTAGGAGATTGTCAGGTGTTTTTCCTCAACGATTCCATTCATGGGTGGTTGGTTTGGCCCTTGTTCCTGAAACTCGAATCCTAGCCCGGTATATCCCATTTTAATTTTACACCATTGTGAACCTTACGCCTTTTTTACTCACTGATCGAGGTTCTCGGCATTGAAAAATCTTCGTAAACTAAATCACACGTGTATATGTTGACATTTAAGAGATATACAGTCAAGAAAATCAAGGCCAATGGTGATATATATGCGGATTAGACACCAAAAAAGAAACTCAACAAATGGCTACAATTTAAGGAATGTGTTTAGTGACGGCATCAGATTCCTAATTGATGGAGAAAGGTCTAGTGGTAAGAAAAGCTGCTTCTAGGAGGTTGTCAAGTGTTTTCGCTCGACGATTCCATTCTTGGGGGGTTGGTTTGGCCCTTGTTCCTGTAATTCGAATCCTAGCCCGGTATATCCCATTTTAATTTTACACCATTGTGAACTTTACGCCTTTTTTACTCTCTGATCGAGGTTCTCGGCATTGAAAAATTTTCGTTAACAAAATCACACTTGTATATGTTGACATTTATGAGATATACAGTCAAGAAAATCAAGGGCAATGGTAATATATATGAGGATTAGACACCAAAAAGAAAAAACTCAACAAATGACTACAATTTATGGAATGTGTTTAGTGACGGCATCAGATTCCTAATTGATGGAGAAAGGTCTGGTGGCAAGAAAAGCTGCTTCTAGGAGGTTGTCAAGTGTTTTCGCTCGACGATTCCATTCCTGGGTGGTGGGTTTAGCCCTTGTTCCTGTAACTCGAATTCTAGTCCGGTATATCTCATTCTAATTTTACAGCATTGTGAACCTTACGCCTTTTTTACTCTCTGATCGAGGTTCTCGGCATTGAAAAATCTTTGTAAACTAAATCACACGTGTATATGTTGACATTTAAGAGATATACAGTCAAGAAAATCAAGGGTAATGGTGATATATATTCGGATTAGACACCAAAGAAAAAAACACTAAACAAATGGCTACAATTTAAGGAATGTGTTTAGTGACGGTATCAGATTCCTAATTGATGGAGAAAGGTCTGGTGGCAAGTAAAGCTGCTTCTAGGAGGTTGCCAGGTGTTTTCGCTCGACGATTCCATTCTTGGGTGGTTGGTTTGGCCCTTGTTCCTGTAACTCGAATCCTATCCCGGTATATCCCATTTTAATTTTACACCATTGTGAACCATACGCCTTTTTTACTCTCTGATCGAGGTTCTCGGCATTGAAAAATCTTCGTTAACTAAATCACACTTGTATATGTTGACATTTAAGAGATATACAGTCAAGAAAATCAAGGGCAATGGTGATATATCTGCGGATTAGACACCAAAAAAAACTTAACAAATGGCTACAATTTAAGGAATGTGTTTAGTGACGGTATCAGATTCCTAATTGATGGAGAAATGTCTGGTGGCAAGAAAAGCTGCTTCTAGGAGGTTGTCAAGTGTTTTCGCTCGACGATTCCATTCTTGGGTGGTTGGTTTAGCCCTTGTTCCTGTAACTCGAATCCTATCCCGGTATATCTCATTTTAATTTTACACCATTGTGAACCTTACGCCTTTTTTACTCTCTGATCGAGGTTCTCGGCATTGAAAAATCTTCGTAAACTAAATCACACGTGTATACGTTGACATTTAAGAGATATACAGTCAAGAAAATCAAGGGTAATTGTGATATATATGCGGATTAGACACCAAAGAATAAAACACTAAACAAATGGCTACAATTTTAGGAATGTGTTTAGTGACGGTATCAGATTCCTAATTGATGGAGAAACGTCTGGTGGCAAGTAAAGCTGCTTCTAGGAGGTTGTCAAGTGTTTTCGCTCGACGATTCCATTCTTGGGTGGTTGGTTTGGCCCTTGTTCCTGTAACTCGAATCCTATCCCGGTATATCCCATTTTAATTTTACACCATTGTGAACCTTACGCCTTTTTTACTCTCTGATCGAGGTTCTTGGCATTGAAAAATCTTCGTAAACTAAATCACACGTGTATATGTTGACATTTAAGAGATATACAGTCAAGAAAATCAAGGGCAATGGTGATATATATGCGGACTAGACACCAAAAAATACACTCAACAAATGGCTACAATTTAAGGAATGTGTTTAGTGACGGCATCAGATTCCTAATTGATGGAGAATGGTCTGGTGGTAAGAAAAGCTGCTTCTAGGAGGTTGTCAAGTGTTTTCGCTCGACGATTCCATTCTTGGGGTGTTGGTTTGGCCCTTGTTCCTGTAATTTGAATCCTAGCCCGGTATATCCCATTTTAATTTTACACCATTGTGAACTTTACGTCTTTTTTCCTCTCTAATCGAGGTTCTCGGCATTGAAAAATCTTCGTTAACTAACTCACACATGTATATGTTGACATTTATGAGATATACAGTCAAGAAAATCAAGGGCAATGGTTTTATATATGCGGATTAGACAACAAAAAAAACTCAACAAATGGCTACAATTTAAGGAATGTGTTTAGTGACGGCATCAGATTCCTAATTGATGGAGAAAGGTCTGGTGGCAAGTGTAACAACTCTCATAAAAAGTCATAATTATTAAATTAATTAGTCCAAAAGGAAACCCTAATTGAGACACCCAAGTGATTCTGAACAAACCCTAAAATTTTCATAATTTTCAGAATCAGGATTAGGGCCCCTAAAACTCAGGGGGGGGGGGTTAAACCCTATGGACGATTATCCATATAAAACGTTGGCAACAAGGAATTATCGAAAACTGTCGATTCAGCAAGGCTAGTGCCAACCGTGGCAACCCTATAGCTAAAAATAGGTCTCACGCGGCCCGCTTCAGGTTAAGCGTATTCTTACGCGGGCCGCCTGAGGGTAAAATTTCACCTATAAATAGTGGGGTTTGGGACTTGAATTCTGGTACTGAAACGACGTACAAATTCGAAATATTCACTGAGTTACGTTCAAATTACTCTAAATACACACACGGGTATCGAAATTCTGCTACAAAACAGGGTATTAGCACAATCGCTGCTACGATTCATTTATACGACGATCAAGATATCCAATGCATGTTTAAATGCCGCCCACATTAGGGTTATACTTTATCGTTCGTCATTAATTTGACGGATTGTCGTTAATTCGATAGGTAAAGTATTATACTTTATCGTTCGTTGTTAATTCAACGGATCATCGTTAATTCGATGGGTAAAGTATTATACCTTGTCATTCGTTGTTAATTCAACGGATCATCGTTAATTCGATGGACAAAGTATTGCATTTTGACATTCATTGTGAGAATTTGATCTCGTAAATTATCGTAATTGCTGGATTAATTACTAACCCAGTTTTGTGTGCATTGTTATTTATATTAGGTTAACAAGGCTAAATCATAGATTAGACTCTGACTATATTAAATCAGCAATGTGAGTCATTCTCTCTTTTTATCAAATCTATTTACAAAATCCTGTTTTATTTAAAGTTATAATTACGGAAATTAAGTCTTTGTAATCACCAAGTTACAGCCGGTATGTGGGGTTTTGTATACATTACTTGATAATCGTCACCATTGGGGCAGCCAATGGGGGATATGACCATAGTCACAGACACCATTGGACGAATGGGCCAATGGGTCGAGTGGCAAGTACCGTGGGTAGTTGGCTTGATATCAGAAACATTGTAATCGCTCTTAATACTGTATATTATAACAAATGAGTCATTTTAGTAAATAGAATGATTCACTCAGTATTTCCCGCTGACAAAACCTTTTTCAAACATGTTTCAGGTGATCTGTTGTAATTCAGGAAAAGTGCTGGGGAGCATTTCAAGCTTAAGATAGTGGCTCAATAAAATAAATAAATAAATGATTTTGTAATATCACACTTTTATAGTAAAAATATAATATTGTAAATTATCGGGGTTTTATCCCGAATTGTGAAATAAATAATCGGGGAAATTTTTTTTAGCTTTAAGCGATCCTGTTTCCGCTGTTAAACTCAATTAAATCAATACCGCAGTATTTCTGTCCCACGGCTCTTGAAACGGGTCAAACCGGGTCGGGGGTCGTGACAGAAAAAGGTGGTATCAGAGCCACTGGGTTAAGCTGATTAAGTATTTAGAAATACTTAATTTTTCCTGATTACTGTTATGTGATTATTTGTATTATTAACTGATTATTTGATTATTTGATAGTTACAGTATGGGTAAGAAAAAGCTGTCAAGCATCTATCTTAAATTAGAGAAATCATCTAATGAAAAAGGAAGTTCATCCCGAACCAAATCCTCGAATCAGGCGGAAATTCCTGAAGAAGGAATATTCGTGCGTAAGGCACAATACGAGGAATCACTTTCTCCTCAAAGGAGGGAAATGATTATTAAGAATAGTAAAGAGAAAATCCGAGAAAAGAGGATTAAACGGGAAACTCAGAAATTAATTGATAAATCACCTTGGGAAGATAAACTAGATGAGAAATGGGCAAATTTATATATGCTAGCCACAGTAGCAGAAAATATAAATTTTTAAAGTTTAGCACCCTACTCTCACAATCTAGAAACTCTGTAAAATTTAAAAACCTGAGTGTGTTGTTAGTTATCTTTGTAATCAACTAGTACACAGTATGTAATAAATTACAAAGTTATTTGTAAATTTTAACTCAGTATTTTATGCATTTTGCATATATGCTACATCAGCATGAGTGAGATATCCGAAGATTTTCAGAATCTTAATCTGTATCCCGTAACTATCGAAGCTTCCAAAGAATATACTAGCTACTATCCCGATGTTGAACAACCAGTAGAATTCAAGGTTTCACCTTTGAGCAAGCCGAAACAAAAGAAAAGAACTTATGTAGGATGGAGGAAAATCCGTAAGAAGAAGCCAGTTAAGAAACTGCCCAAAATAAATAATCCTTTGAAAAAGGGAAAAGAAGTCATAACCGGAGAGAATTCCAAACCACAAGAAATGGAAACTGGAGACAAAAAGAAGGATAAGGAGGTAGAAATACAAATGGAGGAAATTACTAAAGAAGTAATAATGGAAGTTGGGCAAGGGTCTATACCAGCTCAGAGAGAAATCGGGGAGAGTTCCAATCCAACCCAGGAAAGAACTTTTCAAGAGGAGATAGATTTTCTGATTGGAAAACTGTGAGACGATTCAGCCTGTCCAGACAAATCTTTTTACCTATCCTATTGAAAACCAATTCCCTATGAATTGGGAACCAGCAGCAATTCCAGATCCAATAGTTCACTCCCAACCCATAGGAATGGACGAATGGTGGACGAACGATTGGCAATTTCAAAATATTGTCAACGATCCTTACACTTTTCTTCCACAATTCGATCCAGAACCATTACCTAATCCACCCATGAGCAATGAAAACATGGCTGAACTCCGCCACTTTGGCGAAGAGTTGTTTGATATGGGAAATAGAATGAGGGAGATAGGTGGACAGATTGCTTGGAAATACGACGAGAGGGAAATGCGTTTTTAACAGCAAGTGACGAGAGATAAAATGATAGTTGTATAATAGTACTAATAAAGTTAGTCTGTAAATAATCAATAAAACTCTGTATGATATCTGTGAGTGATGATGCATATTATAATAGATATATAAATGAAATCGAGAAATCGATTGTTTTGACTATATCTGTATTATAAAATTTTCTGATTAATTGTATATAATTATTATTTATCAGTTACTAATAAAATTTATATATATACATTATCAGATGGCAAACAGTGGTAATGAACCTATTAATGAAGTTAATCATTCTGAACAACATTCCAGAGATCAATATATGACTCGACAAGATATCGAAAACATTGTTACTCAAGGGATAGCCAATGCTATTCCAGCATTCGTTGCTGCTATCAAGAATCCACCCGAACCGCAACAAATTGTTCCGAGCAAACAGATTACTGAAGATAACTTCAGTAATAGTGTAAATGGAGGCAATAATCATGTTAACCATAATAAGGAACCACATCAAGCTCCATTAACCAAGAAAATGAAAACTGCAACGCCTGGTTGCACTTTCAAAGAATTTCTTGCTTGTAAACCCACTGAATTTGCAGGCAATGAAGGAGCAACTGCATCACTGCGTTGGTTAGAGAAAACCGAAGCAGTCATTGCAATAAGTAAATGTGGTAAAGATGACCAGGTCATGTATTCATCCAATCTGTTCAAAGAAGGAGCACTCGAGTGGTGGAATACTGTGTTACAATCAAAAGGAAGAGTAATAGCTTATGCTATGACTTGGGAAGAATTTAAAGGTTTGGTGGAAAGAAAATTCTGTCCTGAGTATGAGAAGGAACAGATGGCGAATAAGTTTCTAAATCATCGGATGATGAGTGTGGACTGTCGCGGATATACCTCAACATTCTTCGAATATGCTAGAGTGGTGCCAACACTGGCTTCGCCAGAACCGGTACTTATTTCTCGCTATATTTGGGGGCTAATTAGCGAAATCCTCAATATTGTTAAAGCTGCGAGACCACGCACTATTGATGATGCGGTAGAATTAGCCAACACTCTGACCGATGAATTGGTGCGCACAAGAGATGAAGATAGGAAGAAGGCATTAGCTCAGAAAATTACCCAAGGATTTCGTGTGGGTAATAATAACAGCTTCAAGAGAAAAGGAACAGGGCAATCTCCAACTCCGTCATTTTGCAGGAAATGCAAAAAGAAGCATTATGGAAGATGCGATATTACTTGCAATTTTTGCAAAGCTGTAGGACATCGTGAAGAGAATTGCAAAAAGAAAACAGTAATCTGTTTTAATTGTGGAGAAGCGGGGCATTATAAAACAGAATGTCCTAAATTGGTCAAACCAGTAGATAATAAACCCAAGACGACTGAAGGAACTACTAAGAAGAATGCCAGGGCATTTCAGCTGACCACGCAAGAAGCAGAACTTATTCCGGATGTGATAGCGGGTACGTTCCTAGTTCACAACGTCTATGCAAAAGTATTATTTGACTCTGGTGCAAACCAAAGTTTTATAAATACTTCATTCTGTCAAGCTCTTAGTTTACCTTTAACCAATACTAGGCAGATTTTTACTGTCGAAACTGCAGACGGAAATTCAGTTAAAATAGATAAAGTTTTGCAAGAAGGAAACATAGAACTTTTAGGACATAAATTCTCTGCAAGACTATTGCCGATGAATTTAGCTGAATTTGATGTTGTATTAGGAATGGATTGGTTAGTAGCCAACCATGCTAGAATCCTTTGTGATCAGAATTCCATAGAAATTCAATCACCTACCGGAGAAGTGATTAGGATTACAGGAGATAAACCACGGAAACCCATGAAGTTCATATCAGTAATGCAAGTTGCTAATTACGAACGAAAACAAGGAATAGTGTATATGATTTCAGTAATCATTAGCACTAAAGGAAAAGATCTTAAGGAAATACCAGTAGTATCAGAATATTCTGATATATTTCCAGAAGATTTACCAGGATTACCTCCAGATAGAGAAGTAGAATTTAGGATTCATTTAATTCCAGGAACTACACCGATAGCCAAAGCACCTTATCGGTTAGCACCCACAGAAATGTTAGAATTGAAAAAGCAATTAGATGAATTACTAAGTAAAGGATTCATACAACCTAGCTCATCCCCTTGGGGAGCGCCAGTGTTGTTTGTGAAGAAAAAGGACGGATCAATGAGAATGTGTATCGATTATAGGGAATTGAATAAGGTTACAATTAAGAATCGATATCCATTACCTAGGATTGATGATCTTTTTGATCAACTTCAGGGGGCTAGATATTTTTCTAAGATAGATTTACGCTCTGGATATCATCAATTGAAGGTACAAGAAGAAGACATACCTAAAACTGCTTTCAGGACTAGGTATGGTCATTACGAGTTTACAGTCATGCCCTTTGGGTTAACGAATGCACCTGCAGCATTCATGGACATGATGAATAGGATCTGTAAACCGTATTTGGATAAATTTGTAATTGTTTTCATAGACGATATACTTATTTATTCCAAAAGTCAGACAGAGCATTGTGAACATCTTCATGCACTCTTAACTTTGTTAAGAAAAGAAAAGTTGTATGCCAAATTCTCGAAATGCGAATTTTGGCTAAAGGAAGTGCAATTTTTAGGACACATGGTGAATCATGAAGGTATTCATGTAGATCCTGCTAAGATAGAGGCAATTACCAAGTGGAAGGTTCCACAAACAGCAATGGAAATTAGAAGTTTTATAGGTTTAGCTGGGTACTATAGACGGTTTATTAAGGATTTTTCCAAGATAGCCGTACCATTAACTAAGTTAACCTGTAAAGCCACTAAGTTTGATTGGGGACCTAAACAGGAAGAAGCCTTTAGGATTTTGAAACAGAAACTAACCCATGCACCAATCTTAGCCTTACCAGAAGGAACTGAAGATTTTGAAATATATTGTGATGCTTCAAAATTAGGATATGGATGTGTGCTTATGCAACGCAAGAAAGTAATTGCGTATGCATCAAGGCAATTGAAAAAGCACGAAGAGAATTATACAACTCATGATTTAGAATTAGGAGCCGTAATTTTTGCCCTTAAGATTTGGAGACATTATCTTTATGGAAGTAAGTTTACTGTCTACACCGACCACAAAAGTTTAAAATACATATTTGGGCAAAAAGAGTTAAATATGAGGCGAAGGAGATGGATGGAAATCTTAAGTGACTACGACTGTGATATTCAATATCACGAAGGAAAGGCAAATGTAGTTGCAGACGCCTTAAGTCGTAAGTATTATGAGAAACAAAAACGGGTTCGTGCTCTCATATTAAATCTACAAATAGATTTAATGGAACAATTGAAGAATGTTCAAACTACAGCAATCAAGGATGATGCTGAAGGAATGAAAAGACGAATCAAGGAATTAGAACAAGGAGCAGATGGAATTTGGAGATTCCATAAAAGTAGAATTTGGGTACCTAAGCAGGGAGACTTAAGACCTAAGATTTTAGAAGAAGCTCATAAATCTAGGTACACTATGCACCCAGGAAGCAATAAAATGTACCAAGATTTAAGGAAGAATTTCTGGTGGATAGGAATGAAAAGGGACATAGCCAGCTATGTTTCTAAATGTCTTACTTGTTCACAAGTTAAGGCAGAACATCAGAAACCTTCAGGACTACTACAACAATTAGAGATGCCAGTATGGAAATGGGAACTTATAACAATGGATTTTGTTACTAAGCTACCCAAAACCAGAAAAGGTAATGATGCGATTTGGGTAATTGTGGATCGATTAACCAAATCAGCTCACTTTCTACCTATGAAAGAAACCTTTAACATGGAAAGATTGGCTAAATTGTATGTAGATGAAGTTGTATCCTTACATGGAGTTCCACTCTCCATTGTTTCGGATAGGGATAGTCGTTTTACTTCCCATTTCTGGAAAAGTTTTCAGCAAGCTATGGGAACTCGACTAAACTTAAGCACTGCATATCATCCACAAACAGATGGACAAAGTGAAAGGACAATCCAAACTCTAGAAGACATGCTCCGAGCATGTGTGATAGACTTTGGTGGAAGTTGGGATGATCACTTACCATTAATTGAATTCTCCTATAACAATAGTTATCACTCAAGCATTGAAACTGCTCCATTCGAGGCACTGTATGGAAGAAAGTGCAGAACTCCCGTTTGTTGGGCAGAAATAGGAGAAAGTCAGTTATCAGGACCTGAAATAGTGCAAGAAACAACTGATAAGATTACTCAAATCAAGGAAAGATTGAAGACGGCTCGAGATCGCCAGAAGAGTTATGCAGACAATAGATGCAAGCCGTTAGAATTCAAAGTTGGAGACAAAGTACTATTGAAAGTTTCTCCTTGGAAAGGAGTAGTCAGATTTGGAAAGAAAGGAAAGCTAAGTCCAAGGTACGTAGGACCATTTCCAGTGATCCAACGTATAGGACCAGTAGCTTATCGTTTACAATTACCAGAAGAATTATCTGGAGTACATAATGTATTTCATGTATCCAATCTCAAGAAATGCTTATCAGATGAATCTTTGGTAGTACCTCTTCGAGATATAGAAGTAAACGAAAAGCTGAAATTTATTGAGAAACCTCTTCAAATTGAGGATCGAAAGATCAAATTTCTCAAGCACAAACGCCTAGTGCTAGTTAAAGTAAAGTGGGATTCAAAGAGAGGAGCTGAATACACTTGGGAACTGGAATCAGAAATGAAGAAAAAGTATCCACACTTATTCCAGTAAATCTCGAGGACGAGATTTTTCTTAAGGTGGGGAGAATGTAACAACTCTCATAAAAAGTCATAATTATTAAATTAATTAGTCCAAAAGGAAACCCTAATTGAGACACCCAAGTGATTCTGAACAAACCCTAAAATTTTCATAATTTTCCGAATCAGGATTAGGGCCCCTAAAACTCAGGGGGGGGTTAAACCCTATGGACGATTATCCATATAAAACGTTGGCAACAAGGAATTATCGAAAACTGTCGATTCAGCAAGGCTAGTGCCAACCGTGGCAACCCTATAGCTAAAAATAGGTCTCACGCGGCCCGCTTCAGGTTAAGCGTATTCTTACGCGGGCCGCCTGAGGGTAAAATTTCACCTATAAATAGTGGGGTTTGGGACTTGAATTCTGGTACTGAAACGACGTACAAATTCGAAATATTCACTGAGTTACGTTCAAATTACTCTAAATACACACACGGGTATCGAAATTCTGCTACAAAACAGGGTATTAGCACAATCGCTGCTACGATTCATTTATACGACGATCAAGATATCCAATGCATGTTTAAATGCCGCCCACATTAGGGTTATACTTTATCGTTCGTCATTAATTTGACGGATTGTCGTTAATTCGATAGGTAAAGTATTATACTTTATCGTTCGTTGTTAATTCAACGGATCATCGTTAATTCGATGGGTAAAGTATTATACCTTGTCATTCGTTGTTAATTCAACGGATCATCGTTAATTCGATGGACAAAGTATTGCATTTTGACATTCATTGTGAGAATTTGATCTCGTAAATTATCGTAATTGCTGGATTAATTACTAACCCAGTTTTGTGTGCATTGTTATTTATATTAGGTTAACAAGGCTAAATCATAGATTAGACTCTGACTATATTAAATCAGCAATGTGAGTCATTCTCTCTTTTTATCAAATCTATTTACAAAATCCTGTTTTATTTAAAGTTATAATTACGGAAATTAAGTCTTTGTAATCACCAAGTTACAGCTGGTATGTGGGGTTTTGTATACATTACTTGATAATCGTCACCATTGGGGCAGCCAATGGGGGATATGACCATAGTCACAGACACCATTGGACGAATGGGCCAATGGGTCGAGTGGCAAGTACCGTGGGTAGTTGGCTTGATATCAGAAACATTGTAATCGCTCTTAATACTGTATATTATAACAAATGAGTCATTTTAGTAAATAGAATGATTCACTCAGTATTTCCCGCTGACAAAACCTTTTTCAAACATGTTTCAGGTGATCTGTTGTAATTCAGGAAAAGTGCTGGGGAGCATTTCAAGCTTAAGATAGTGGCTCAATAAAAAAAATAAATAAATGATTTTGTAATATCACACTTTTATAGTAAAAATATAATATTGTAAATTATCGGGGTTTTATCCCGAATTGTGAAATAAATAATCGGGGAAAAAATTTTTAGCTTTAAGCGATCCTGTTTCCGCTGTTAAACTCAATTAAATCAATACCGCAGTATTTCTGTCCCACGGCTCTTGAAACGGGTCAAACCGGGTCGGGGGTCGTGACAGCAAGAAAAGCTGCTTCTAGGAGGTTGTCAAGTGTTTTCGCTCGACGATTCCATTCTTGGGTGGTTGGTTTTGCCCTTGTTCCTGTAACTCGAATCCTAGCCCGGTAAATCTCATTTTAATTTTACACCATTGTAAACCTTACGCCTTTTTTACTCTCTGATCGAGGTTCTCGGCATTGAAAAATCTTCGTAAACTAAATCACACGTGTATATGTTGACATTTAAGAGATATACAGTCAAGAAAATCAAGGATAATGGTGATATATATGCGGATTAGACACCAAAGAAAAAAACACTAAACAAATGGCTACAATTTAAGGAATGTGTTTAGTGACGGTATCAGATTCCTAATTGATGGAGAAAGGTCTGGTGGCAAGTAAAACTGCTTATAGGAGGTTGTCAAGTGTTTTCGCTCGATGATTCCATTCTTGGGTGGTTGGTTTGGCCCTTGTTCCTGTAACTCGAATCCTATCCCGGTATATCCCATTTTAATTTTACACCATTGTGAACCTTACGCCTTTTTTACTCTCTGATCGAGGTTCTCGGCCTTGAAAAATCTTCGTAAACTAAATCACACATGTATATGTTGATATTTAAGAGATATACAGTCAAGAAAATCAAGGGCAATGGTGATATATATGCGGATTAGACACCAAAAAAAAAACTCAACAAATGGCTACAATTTAAGGAGCGTGTTTAGTGACGGCATCAGATTCCTAATTGTTGGAGAAAGGTCTGGTGGCAAGAAAAGCTGCTTCTAGGAGCTTGTCAAGTGTTTTCGCTTGACGATTCCATTCTTAGGTGGTTGGTTTAGCCCTTGTTCCTGTAACTCGAATCCTATCCCGGTATATCTCATTTTAATTTTACACCATTGTGAACCTTACGCCTTTTTTACTCTCTGATCGAGGTTCTCGGCATTGCAAAATCTTCGTAAACTAAATCACACGTGTATATGTTGACATTTAAGAGATATACAGTCTAGAAAATCAAGGGTAATGGTGATATATATGCGGATTAGACACCAAAGAAAAAAACACTAAACAAATTGCTACAATTTAAGGAATGTGTTTAGTGACGATATCTGATTCCTAAATGATGGAGAAAGGTCTGGTGGCAAGTAAAGCTGCTTCTAGGAGGTTGTCAAGTGTTTTCGCTCGACGATTCCATTCATGGGTGGTTGGTTTGGCCCTTGTTCCTGTAACTCGAATCCTAGCCTGGTATATCCCATTTTAATTTTACACCATTGTGAACCTTACGCCTTTTTTACTCTCTGATCGAGGTTCTCGGCATTGAAAAATCTTCGTAAACTAAATCACACGTGTATATGTTGACATTTAAGAGATATACAGTCAAGAAAATCAAGGCCAATGTTGATATATATGCGGATTAGACACCAAAAAAGAAACTCAACAAATGGCTACAATTTAAGGAATGTGTTTAGTGACGGCATCAGATTCCTAATTGATGGAGAAAGGTCTGGTGGCAAGAAAAGCTGCTTCTAGGAGGTTGTCAGGTGTTTTCGTTCGACGATTCCATCCTTGGGTGGTTGGTTTAGCCCTTGTTCCTGTAACTCGAATCCTAGCCCGGTATATCCCATTTTAATTTTACACCATTGGGAACTTTACGCCTTTTTTAGTCTCTGATCGAGGTTCTCGGCATTGAAAAATCTTCGTTAACTAAATCACACGTGTATATGTTGACATTTATGAGATATACAGTCAAGAAAATCAAGGGCAATGGTGATATATATGCGGGTTAGACACCAAAAAGAAAAAAACTCAACAAATGGCTACAAATTAAGGAATGTGTTTTGTGACGGCATCAGATTCCTAATTGATGGAGAAAGGTCTGGTGGCAAGAAAATCTGCTTCTAGGAGGTTGTCAGGTGTTTTCGTTCGACGATTCCATTCTTGGGTGGTTGGTTTAGCCCTTGTTCCTGTAACTCGAATCCTAGCTCGGTATATCCCATTTTAATTTTACACCATTGTGAACTTTACGCCTTTTTTATTCTCTGATCGAGGTTCTCGGCATTGAAAAATCTTCGTTAACTAAATCACACGTGTATATGTTGACATTTATGAGATATACAGTCAAGAAAATCAAGGGCAATGGTGATATATATGCGGATTAGACACCAAAAAGAAAAAAACTCAACAAATGGCTACAAATTAAGGAATGTGTTTAGTGACGGCATCAGATTCCTAATTGATGGAGAAAGGTCTGGTGGCAAGAAAAGCTGCTTCTAGGAGGTTGTTAAGTGTTTTCACTCGACGATTCCAATCTTGGGTGGTTGGATTAGCCCTTGTTCCTGTAACTCGAATCCTAGCCCGGTATATCTCATTTTAATTTTACACCATTGTGAACCTTACGCGTTTTTTACTCTCTGATCGAGGTTCTCGGCATTGAAAAATCTTCGTAAACTAAATCACATGTGTATATGTTGACATTTAAGAGATATACAATCAAGAAAATCAAGGGTAATGGTGATATATATGCGGATTAGACACCAAAGAAAAAAACACTCAACAAATGGCTACAATTTAAGGAATGTGTTTAGTGATGGCATCAGATTCCTAGATGATGGAGAAAGGTCTGGTGGCAAGAAAAGCTGCTTCTAGGAAGTTGTCAAGTGTTTTTGCTCGACGATTCCATTCTTGGGTGGTTGGTTTGGCCCTTGTTCCTGTAACACGAATACTAGCCCGGTATATCCCATTTTAATCTTACACCATTGTGAACCTTACGCCTTTTTTACTCTCTGATCGAGGTTCTCGGCATTGAAAAATCTTCGTAAACTAAATCACACGTGTATATGTTGACAATTAAGAGATATACAGTCAAGAAAATCAAGGGCAATGGTGATATATATGCGGATTAGACACCAAAAAGAAAAAAACTCAACAAATGGCTACAAATTAAGGAATGTGTTTAGTGACGGCATCAGATTCCTAATTGATGGAGAAAGGTCAGGTGGCAAGAAAAGCTGCTTCTAGGAGGTTGTCAGGTGTTTTCGTTCGACGATTCCATTCTTGGGTGGTTGGTTTAGCCCTTGTTCCTGTAACTCGAATCCTAGCCCGGTATATCCCATTTTAATTTTACACCATTGTGAACTTTACGCCTTTTTTTATTCTCTGATCGAGGTTCTCGGCATTGAAAAATCTTCGTTAACTAAATCACACGTGTATATGTTGACATTTATGAGATATACAGTCAAGAAAATCAAGGGCAATGGTGATATATATGCGGATTAGACACCAAAAAGAAAAAAACTCAACAAATGGCTACAAATTAAGGAATGTGTTTAGTGACGGCATCAGATTCCTAATTGATGGAGAAAGGTCTGGTGGCAAGAAAAGCTCCTTCTAGGAGGTTGTCAGGTGTTTTCGTTCGACGATTCCATTCTTGGGTGGTTGGTTTAGCCCTTGTTCCTGTAACTCGAATCCTAGCCCGGTATATCCCATTTTAATTTTACACCATTGTGAACTTTACGCCTTTTTTATTCTCTGATCGAGGTTCTCGGCATTGAAAAATCTTAGTTAACTAAATCACACGTGTATATGTTGACATTTATGAGATATACAGTCAAGAAAATCAAGGGCAATGGTGATATATATGCGGATTAGACACCAAAAAGAAAAAAACTCAACAAATGGCTACAAATTAAGGAATGTGTTTAGTGACGGCATCAGATTCCTAATTGATGGAGAAAGGTCTGGTGGCAAGAAAAGCTGCTTCTAGGAGGTTGTTAAGTGTTTTCACTCGACGATTCCAATCTTGGGTGGTTGGTTTAGCCCTTGTTCCTGTAACTCGAATCCTAGCCCGGTATATCTCATTTTAATTTTACACCATTGTGAACCTTACGCCTTTTTTACTCTCTGATCGAGGTTCTCGGCATTGAAAAATCTTCGTAAACTAAATCACATGTGTATATGTTGACATTTAAGAGATATACAATCAAGAAAATCAAGGGTAATGGTGATAAATATGCGTATTAGACACCAAAGAAAAAAACACTCAACAAATGGCTACAATTTAAGGAATGTGTTTAGTGACGGCATCAGATTCCTAGATGATGGAGAAAGGTCTGGTGGCAAGAAAAGCTGCTTCTAGGAAGTTGTCAAGTGTTTTTGCTCGACGATTCCATTCTTGGGTGGTTGGTTTGGCCCTTGTTCCTGTAACTCGAATACTAGCCCGGTATATCCCATTTTAATCTTACACCATTGTGAACCTTACGCCTTTTTTACTCTCTGATCGAGGTTCTCGGCATTGAAAAATCTTCGTAAACTAAATCACACGTGTATATGTTGACATTTAAGAGATATACAGTCAAGAAAATCAAGGGCAATGGTGATATATATGCGGATTAGACAACAAAAAAAACACTCAACAAATGGCTACAATTTAAGGAATGTGTTTAGTGACGGCATCAGATTCCTAGTTGATGGAGAAAGGTCTGGTGGCAAGAAGAGCTGCTTCTAGGAGGTTGTCAAGTGTTTTCGCTCGACGATTCCATTCTTGGGTGGTTGGTTTGGCCCTTGTTCCTGTAACTCGAATCCAATCCCGGTATATCCCATTTTAATTTTGCACCATTGTGAACCTTACGCCTTTTTTACTCTCTGATCGAGGTTCTCCGCATTGAAAAAACTTCGTAAACTAAATCACACGTGTATATGCTGATATTTAAGAGATATACAGTCAAGAAAATCATGGGCAATGGTGATATATATGCGGATTAGACACAAAAAAAAAACACTCAACAAATGGCTACAATTTAAGGAATGTGTTTAGTGACGGCATCAGATTCCTAATTGATGGAGAAATATCTGGTGGTAAGAAAAGATGCTTCTAGGAGGTTGTCAAGTGTTTTCGCTTGACGATTCCATTCTTGGGTGGTTGGTTTGGCCCTTGTTCCTGTAACTCGAATCCTAGCCCGGTATATCCCATTTTAATTTTACACCATTGTGAACCTTACGCCTTTTTTACTCTCTGATCGAGGTTCACGGCATTGAAAAATCTTCGTAAACTAAATCACACGTGTATATGTTGATATTTAAGAGATATACAGTCAAGAAAACCAAGGGCAATGGTGATATATATGCGGATTAGACACCAAAAAAACACTCAACAAATGGCTACAATTTAAGGAATGTGTTTAGTGACGGCATCAGATTCTTAATTGATGGAGAAAGGTCTGGTGGCAAGAAAAGCTGCTTCTAGGAGGTTGTCAAGTGTTTTCACTCGTCGATTCCATTCTTGGGTGGCTGGTTTGTCCCTTGTTCCTGTAACTCGAATCCTAGCCCGGTATATCCCAATTTAATTTTACACCATTGTGAACCTTACGCCTTTTTTACTCTCTGATCGAGGTTCTCGGCACTGAAAAATCTTCGTAAACTAAATCACACATGTATATGTTGATATTTAAGAGTTATACAGTCAAGAAAATCAAGGGCAATGGTGATATATATGCGGATTAGAGACAAAAAATACACTCAACAAATGGCTACAATTAAAGGATTGTGCTTAGTGACGGCATCAGATTTCTAATTGATGGAGAAAGGTCTGTTGGTAAGAAAAACTGCTTCTAGGAGGTTGTCAAGTGTTTTTCCTCGACGATTCCATTCTTTGGTTGTTGATTTGGCCCTTGTTCCTGTAACTCGAATCCTAGCCCGGTATATCCCATTTTAATTTTACACCATTGTGAACCTTACGCCTTTTTTACTCTCTGATCGAGGTTCTCGGCATTGAAAATTCTGCGTAAACTAAATCACACGTGTATATGTTGATATTTAGGAGATATACAGTCAAGAAAATCAAGGGCAATGGTGATATATATGCGGATTAGACACAAAAAAAAACACTCAACAAATGGCTACAATTTAAGGAATGTGTTTAGTGACGGCATCAGATTCCTAGATGATGGAGAAAGGTCTGGTGGCAAGAAAAGCTGCTTCTAGGAGGTTGTCAAGTGTTTTTGCTCGACGATTCCATTCTTGGGTGGTTGGTTTGGCCCTTGTTCCTGTAACTCGAATACTAGCCCTGTATATCCCATTTAAATTTTACACCATTGTGAACCTTACGCCTTTTTTACTCTCTGATCGAGGTTCACGACATTGAAAAATCTTCGTAAACTAAATCACACGTGTATATGTTGATATTTAAGAGATATACAGTCTAGGAAACCAAGGGCAATGGTGATATATATGCGGATTAGACACCAAAAAAACACTCAACAAATGGCTACAATTTAAGGAATGTGTTTAGTGACGGCATCAGATTCCTAATTGATGGATAAAGGTCTGGTGGCAAGAAAAGCTGCTTCTAGGATGTTGTCAAGTTTTTTCACTCGTCGATTCCATTCTTGGGTGGCTGGTTTGTCCCTTGTTCCTGTAACTCGAATCCTAGCCCGGTATATCCCAATTTAATTTTACACGATTATGAACCTTACGCCTTTTTTACTCTCTTATCGAGGTTCTCGGCACTGAAAAATCTTCGTAAACTAAATCACACGTGTATATCTTGATATTTAAGAGATATACAGTCAAGAAAATCAAGGCAATGGTGATATATATGCTGATTAGACACAAAAAATACACTCAACAAATGGCTACAATTAAAGGATTGTGTTTAGTGACGGCATCAGATTCCTAATTGATGGAGAAAGGTCTGGTGGTAAGAAAAACTGCTTCTAGGAGGTTGTCAAGTGTTTTTGCTCGACGATTCCATTCTTTGGTTGTTGGTTTGGCCCTTGTTCCTGTAACTCGAATCCTAGCCCGGTATATCCCATTTTAATTTTACACCATTGTGAACCTTACGCCTTTTTTACTCTCTGATCAGGGTTCTCGGCATTGAAAATTCTGCTTAAACTAAATCACACGTGTATATGTTGATATTTAGGAGATATACAGTCAAGAAAATCAAGGGCAATGGTGATATATATGCGGATTAGACACCAAAAAAAACACTCAACAAATGGCTACAATTTAAGGAATGTGTTTAGTGACGGCATCAGATTCCTAGATGATGGAGAAAGGTCTGGTGGCAAGAAAAGCTGCTTCTAGGAGGTTGTCAAGTGTTTTTGCTCGACGATTCCCATTCTTGGGTGGTTGGTTAGGCCCTTGTTCCTGTAACTCGAATACTAGCCCGGTATATCCCATCTTAATTTTACACCATTGTGAACCTTACGCCTTTTTTACTCTCTGATCGAGGTTCTCGGCATTGAAAAATATTCGTAAACTAAATCACACGTGTATATGCTGATATTTAAGAGATATACAGTCAAGAAAATCAAGGGAAATGGTGATATATATGCGGATTAGACACCAAAAAAACACTCAACAAATGGCTACAATTTAAGGAATGTGTTTAGTGATGGCATCAGATTCCTAATTGATGGAGAAAGGTCTGGTGGTAAGAAAAGCTGCTTCTAGGAGGTTGTCAAGTGTTTTCGCTCGACGATTCCATTCTTGGGTGGTTGGTTTGGCCCTTGTTCCTGTAACTCGAATCCTAGCCCGGTATATCTCATTTTAATTTTATACCACTGTGAACCTTAAGCCTTTTTTACTCTCTAATCGAGGTTCTCGGCATTGAAAAATCTTCGTAAACTAAATCACAAGTGTATATGTTGACATTTAAGAGATATACAGTCAAGAAAATCAAGGGCAATGGCGATTTATATGCCGATTAGACACCAAAAAAAACACTCAACAAATGGCTACAATTTAAGGAATGTGTTTAGTGATGGCATCAGATTCCTAATTGATGGAGAAAGGTCTGGTGGTAAGAAAAGCTGCTTCTAGGAGGTTGTCAAGTGTTTTTGCTCGACGATTCCATTCTTGGGTTGTTGGTTTGCCCCTTGTTCCTGTAACACGAATCCTAGCCCTGTATATCCCATTTAAATTTACACCATTGTGAACCTTACGCCTTTTTTACTCTTTGATCGAGGTTCTCGGCATTGAAAAATCTGCGTAAACTAAATCACACGTGTATGTGTTGATATTTAAGAGATATACAGTCAAGAAAATCAAGGGCAATGGTGATATATATGCGGATTAGACCCCAAAAAAAACACTCAACAAATGGCTACAATTTAAGGAATGTGTTTAGTGACGGCACCAGATTCCTAGTTGATGGAGAAAGGTCTGGTGGTAAGAAAAGCTGCTTCTAGGGGATTGTCAAGTGTTTTCGCTCGACGATTCCATTCTTGGGTGCTTGGTTTGGCTCTTGTTCCTGTAACTCGAATCCTAGCCCGGTATATCCCATTTTAATTTTACACCATTGTGAACCTTACGCCATTTTACTCTCTGATCGAGGTTCTCGGCATTGAAAAATCTTCGTAAACTAAATCACACGTGTATATGCTGATATTTAAGAGATATATAGTCAAGAAAATCATGGGCAATGGTGATATATATGCGGATTAGACCCCAAAAAAACACTCAACAAATGGCTACAATTTAAGGAATGTGTTTAGTGACGGCATCAGATTCCTAATTGATGGAGAAAGGTCTGGTGGCAAGAAAAGCTGCTTCAAGGAGGTTGTCAAGTGTTTTCGCTTGACGATTCCATTCTTGGGTGGTTGGTTTGGCCCTTGTTCCTGTAACTCGAATCCTAGCCCGGTATATCCCATTTTAATTTTACACCATTGTGAACCTTACTCCTTTTTTACTCTCTGATCGAGGTTCTCGGCATTGAAAAATCTTCGTAAACTAAATCACACGTGTATATGTTGATATTTAAGAGATATACAGTCAAGAAAATCAAGGGCAATGGTGATATATATGCGGATTAGACACAAAAAAAAAACACTCAACAAACGGCTACTATTTAAGGAATGTGTTTAGTGACGGCATCAGATTCCTAATTGATGGAGAAAGGTCTGGCGGTAAGAAAAGCTGCTTCTAGGAGGTTGTCAAGTGTTTTCGCTCGACTTTTCCATTCTTGGGTAGTTGGTTTGGCCCTTGTTCCTGTAACACGAATCCTAGCCCGGTATATCCCATTTTAATTTTACACCATTGTGAACCTTACGCCTTTTTTACTCTCTGATCGAGGTTCTCGGCATTGAAAAATCTTCGTAAACTAAATCACACATGTATATGCTGATATTTAAGAGATATACAGTCGAGAAAATCAAGGGCAATGGTGATATATATGCGGATTAGACACCAAAAAAAACACTCAACAAATGGCTACAATTTAAGGAATGTGTTTAGTGACGGCATCAGATTCCTAATTGATGGAGAAAGGTCTGGTGGCAAGAAAAGCTGCTTCTAGGAGGTTATCAAGTGTTTTCGCTCGACGATTCCATTCTTGGGTGGTTGGTTTGGCCCTTGTTCCTGTAACACGAATCCTAGCTCGGTATATCCCATTTTAATTTTACACCATTGTGAACCTTACGCCTTTTTTACTCTCTGATCGAGGTTCTCGGCATTGAAAAATCTTCGTAAACTAAATCACACGTGTATATGCTGATATTTAAGAGATATACAGTCAAGAAAATCAAGGGCAATGGTGATATATATGCGGATTAGACACAAAAAAAACACTCAACAAATGGCTACAATTTAAGGAATGTGTTTAGTGACGGCATCAGATTCCTAATTGATGGAGAAAGGTCTGGTGGCAAGAAAAGCTGCTTCTAGGAGGTTGTCAAGTGTTTTCGCTCGACGATTCCATTCTTGGGTGTTTGGTTTGGCCCTTGTTCCTGTAACTCGAATCCTAGCCCGGTATATCCCATTTAAATTTACATCATTGTGGACCTTACGCCTTTTTTACTCTCTGATCGAGGTTCTCGGCATTGAAAAATCTTCGTAAACTAAATCACACGTGTATGTGTTGGTATTTAAGAAATATACAGTCAAGAAAATCAAGGGCAATGGTGATATATATGCGGATTAGACACCAAAAAAAACACTCAACAAATGGCTACAATTTAAGGAATGTGTTTAGTGACGGCATCAGATTCCTAATTGATGGAGAAAGCTCTGGTGGCAAGAAAAGCTGCTTCTAGGAGGTTGTTAAGTGTTTTCGCTCGACGATTCCATTCTTGGGTGGTTGGTTTGGCCCTTGTTCCTGTAACTCAAATCCTAGTCCGGTATATCCCATTTTAATTTTACACTATTGTGAACCTTACACCTTTTTTACTCTCTGATCGAGGTTCTCGGCATTGAAAAATCTTCGTAAACTAAATCACACGTGTATATGTTGACATTTAAGAGATATACAGTCAAGAAAATCAAGGGCAATGGTGATATATATGCCGATTAGACGCAAAAAAAACACTCAACAAATGGCTACAATTTAAGGAATGTGTTTATTGATGGCATCAGATTCCTAATTGATGGAGAAAGGTCTGGTGGTAAGAAAAGCTGCTTCTAGGAGGTTGTCAAGTGTTTTTGCTCGACGATTCCATTCTTGGGTGGTTGGTTTGCCCCTTCTTCCTGTAACTCGAATCCTAGCCCGGTATATCCCATTTAAATTTACACCATTGTGAACCTTACGCCTTTTTTACTCTCTGATCGTGGTTCTCGGCATTGAAAAATCTTCGTAAACTAAATCACACGTGTATGTGTTGATATTAAAGAGATATACAGTCAAGAAAATCAAGGGCAATGGTGATATATATGCGGATTAGACACCAAAAAAAACACACAACAAATGGCTATAATTTAAGGAATGTGTTTAGTGACGGCATCAGATTCCTAATTGATGGAGAAAGGTCTGGTGGCCAGAAAAGCTGCTTCTAGGAGGTTGTCAAGTGTTTTCGCTCGACGATTCCATTCTTGGGTGGTTGGTTTGGCCCTTGTTCCTGTAACTCCAATCCTAGCCTGGTATATCACATTTTAATTTTACACCATTGTGAACCTTACGCCTTTTTTACTCTCTGATCGAGGTTCTCGGCATTGAAAAATCTTCGTAAACTAAATCACACGTGTATATGTTGACATTTAAGAGATATACAGTCAAGAAAATCAAGGGCAATGGTGATATATATGCGGATTAGACACCAAAAAAAAACTCAACAAATGGCTACAATTTAAGGAATGTGTTTAGTGACGGCATCAGATTCCTAATTGATGGAGAAATGTCTGGTGGCAAGAAAAGCTGCTTCTAGGAGGTTGTCAAGTGTTTTCGCTCGACGATTCCATTCTTGGGTGGTTGGTTTGGCCTTTGTTCCTGTAACTCGAACCCTAGACCGGTATATCCCATTTAAATTTATACCATTGTGAACCTTACGCCTTTTTTACTCTCTGATCGAGGTTCTCGGCATTGAAAAATCTTCGTAAACTAAATCACACGTGTATGTGTTGATATTTAAGAGATATACAGTCAAGAAAATCAAAGGCAATGGTGATATAGATGCGGATTAGACACCAAAAAAAACACTCAACAAATGGCTACAATTTAAGGAAAGTGTTTAGTGACGGCATCAGATTCCTAATTGATGGGGAAAGGTCTGGTGGCAAGAAAAGCTGCTTCTAGGAGGTTGTCAAGTGTTTTCGCTCGACGATTCCATTCTTGGGTGGTTGGTTTGGCCCTTGTTCCTGTAACTCGAATCCTAGCCCGGTATATCCCATTTTAATTTTACACCATTGTGAACCTTACGCCCTTTTTCCTCTCTGATCGAGGTTCTCGGCATTGAAAAATCTTCGTAAACTAAATCACACGTGTATGTGTTGATATTTAAGAGATATACAGTCAAGAAAATCATGGGCAATGGTGATATATATGCGAATTAGACACCAAAAAAAACACTCTACAAATGGCTACAATTTAAGGAATGTGTTTAGTGACGGCATCAGATTCCTAATTGATGGAGAAATGTCTGGTGGTAAGAAAAGCTGCTTCTAGGAGGTTGTCAAGTGTTTTCGCTCGACGATTCTATTCTTGGGTGGTTGGTTTGGCCCTTGTTCCTGTAACTCGAACCCTAGACCGGTATATCCCATTTAAATTTATACCATTGTGAACCTTACGCCTTTTTTACTCTCTGATCGAGGTTCTCGGCATTGAAAAATCTTCGTAAACTAAATCACACGTGTATGTGTTGATATTTAAGAGATATACAGTCAAGAAAATCAAGGGCAATGGTGATATAGATGCGGATTAGACACCAAAAAAAACACTCAACAAATGGCTACAATTTAAGGAAAGTGTTTAGTGACGGCATCAGATTCCTAATTGATGGGGAAAGGTCTGGAGGCAAGAAAAGCTGCTTCTAGGAGGTTGTCAAGTGTTTTCGCTCGACGATTCCATTCTTGGGTGGTTGGTTTGGCCCTTGTTCCTGTAACTCGAATCCTAGCCCGGTATATCCCATTTTAATTTTACACCATTGTGAACCTTACGCCCTTTTTCCTCTCTGATCGAGGTTCTCGGCATTGAAAAATCTTCGTAAACTAAATCACACGTGTATGTGTTGATATTTAAGAGATATACAGTCAAGAAAATCATGGGCAATGGTGATATATATGCGGATTAGACACCAAAAAAAACACTCTACAAATGGCTACAATTTAAGGAATGTGTTTAGTGACGGCATCAGATTCCTAATTGATGGAGAAATGTCTGGTGGTAAGAAAAGCTGCTTCTAGGAGGCTGTCAAGTGTTTTCGCTCGACGATTCTATTCTTGGGTGGTTGGTTTGGCCCTTGTTCCTGTAACTCGAATCCTAGCCCGGTATATACCATTTAAATTTACATCATTGGGGACCTTACGCCTTTTTTACTCTCTGATCGAGGTTCTCGGCATTGAAAAATCTTCGTAAACTAAATCACACGTGTATATGTTGACATTTAAGAGATATACAGTCAAGAAAATCAAGGGCAATGGTGATATATATGCGGATTAGACACCAAAAAAAACACTCAACAAATGGCTACAATTTAAGGAATGTGTTTAGTGACGGCATCAGATTCCTAATTGATGGAGAAAGGTCTGGTGGCAAGAAAAGCTGCTTCTAGGAGGTTGTCAAGTGTTTTCGCTCGAGGATTCCATTCTTGGGTGGTTGGTTTGGCCCTTGTTCCTGTAACTCGAATCCTAGCCCAGTATATCCCATTTTAATTTTACACTATTGTGAACCTTACACCTTTTTTACTCTCTGATCGAGGTTCTCGGCATTGAAAAATCTTCGTAAACTAAATCACACGTGTATATGTTGACATTTAAGAGATATACAGTCAAGAAAATCAAGGGCAATTGTGATATATATGCCGATTAGACACAAAAAAAAACACTCAACAAATGGCTACAAGTGAAGGAATGTGTTTATTGATGGCATCAGATTCCAAATTGATGGAGAAAGGTCTGGTGGTAAGTAAAGCTGCTTCTAGGAGGATGTCAAGTGTTTTTGCTCGACGATTCCATTCTTGGGTGGTTGGTTTGCCCCTTCTTCCTGTAACTCGAATCCTAGCCCGGTATATCCCATTTAAATTTACACCATTGTGAACCTTACGCCTTTTTTACTCTCTGATCAAGGTTCTCGGCATTGAAAAATCTTCGTAAACTAAATCACACGTGTATGTGTTGATATTAAAGAGATATACAGTCAAGAAAATCAAGGGCAATGGTGATATATATGCGGATTAGACACCAAAAAAAACACTCAACAAATGGCTACAATTTAAGGAATGTGTTTAGTGACGGCATCAGATTCCTAATTGATGGAGAAAGGTCTGGTGGCAAGAAAAGCTGCTTCTAGGAGGTTGTCAAGTGTTTTCGTTCGAGGATTCCATTCTTGGGTGGTTGGTTTGGCCCTTGTTCCTGTAACTCCAATCCTAGCCTGGTATATCCCATTTTAATTTTACACTATTGTGAACCTTACACCTTTTTTACTCTCTGATCGAGGTTCTCGGCATTGAAAAATCTTCGTAAACTAAATCACACGTGTATATGTTGACATTTAAGAGATATACAGTCAAGAAAATCAAGGGCAATGGTGATATATATGCGGATTAGACACCAAAAAAAAACTCAACAAATGGCTACAATTTAAGGAATGTGTTTAGTGACGGCATCAGATTCCTAATCGATGGAGAAATGTCTGGTGGCAAGAAAAGCTGCTTCTAGGAGGTTGTCAAGTGTTTTCGCTCGACGATTCCATTCTTGGGTGGTTGGTTTGGCCCTTGTTCCTGTAACTCGAACCCTAGACCGGTATATCCCATTTAAATTTATACCATTGTGAACCTTACGCCTTTTTTACTCTCTGATCGAGGTTCTCGGCATTGAAAAATCTTCGTAAACTAAATCACACGTGTATGTGTTGATATTTAAGAGATATACAGTCAAGAAAATCAAAGGCAATGGTGATATAGATGCGGATTAGACACCAAAAAAAACACTCAACAAATGGCTACAATTTAAGGAAAGTGTTTAGTGACGGCATCAGATTCCTAGTTGATGGGGAAAGGTCTGGTGGCAAGAAAAGCTGCTTCTAGGAGGTTGTCAAGTGTTTTCGCTCGACGATTCCATTCTTGGGTGGTTGGTTTGGCCCTTGTTCCTGTAACTCGAATCCTAGCCCGGTATATCCCATTTTAATTTTACACCATTGTGAACCTTACGCCCTTTTTCCTCTCTGATCGAGGTTCTCGGCATTGAAAAATCTTCGTAAACTAAATCACACGTGTATGTGTTGATATTTAAGAGATATACAGTCAAGAAAATCATGGGCAATGGTGATATATATGCGAATTAGACACCAAAAAAAACACTCTACAAATGGCTACAATTTAAGGAATGTGTTTAGTGACGGCATCAGATTCCTAATTGATGGAGAAATGTCTGGTGGTAAGAAAAGCTGCTTCTAGGAGGTTGTCAAGTGTTTTCGCTCGACGATTCTATTCTTGGGTGGTTGGTTTGGCCCTTGTTCCTGTAACTCGAACCCTAGACCGGTATATCCCATTTAAATTTATACCATTGTGAACCTTACGCCTTTTTTACTCTCTGATCGAGGTTCTCGGCATTGAAAAATCTTCGTAAACTAAATCACACGTGTATGTGTTGATATTTAAGAGATATACAGTCAAGAAAATCAAGGGCAATGGTGATATAGATGCGGATTAGACACCAAAAAAAACACTCAACAAATGGCTACAATTTAAGGAAAGTGTTTAGTGACGGCATCAGATTCCTAATTGATGGGGAAAGGTCTGGAGGCAAGAAAAGCTGCTTCTAGGAGGTTGTCAAGTGTTTTCGCTCGACGATTCCATTCTTGGGTGGTTGGTTTGGCCCTTGTTCCTGTAACTCGAATCCTAGCCCGGTATATCCCATTTTAATTTTACACCATTGTGAACCTTACGCCCTTTTTCCTCTCTGATCGAGGTTCTCGGCATTGAAAAATCTTCGTAAACTAAATCACACGTGTATGTGTTGATATTTAAGAGATATACAGTCAAGAAAATCATGGGCAATGGTGATATATATGCGGATTAGACACCAAAAAAAACACTCTACAAATGGCTACAATTTAAGGAATGTGTTTAGTGACGGCATCAGATTCCTAATTGATGGAGAAATGTCTGGTGGTAAGAAAAGCTGCTTCTAGGAGGCTGTCAAGTGTTTTCGCTCGACGATTCTATTCTTGGGTGGTTGGTTTGGCCCTTGTTCCTGTAACTCGAATCCTAGCCCGGTATATACCATTTAAATTTACATCATTGTGGACCTTACGCCTTTTTTACTCTCTGATCGAGGTTCTCGGCATTGAAAAATCTTCGTAAACTAAATCACACGTGTATATGTTGACATTTAAGAGATATACAGTCAAGAAAATCAAGGGCAATGGTGATATATATGCGGATTAGACACCAAAAAAAACACTCAACAAATGGCTACAATTTAAGGAATGTGTTTAGTGACGGCATCAGATTCCTAATTGATGGAGAAAGGTCTGGTGGCAAGAAAAGCTGCTTCTAGGAGGTTGTCAAGTGTTTTCGCTCGAGGATTCCATTCTTGGGTGGTTGGTTTGGCCCTTGTTCCTGTAACTCGAATCCTAGCCCAGTATATCCCATTTTAATTTTACACTATTGTGAACCTTACACCTTTTTTACTCTCTGATCGAGGTTCTCGGCATTGAAAAATCTTCGTAAACTAAATCACACGTGTATATGTTGACATTTAAGAGATATACAGTCAAGAAAATCAAGGGCAATTGTGATATATATGCCGATTAGACACAAAAAAAAACACTCAACAAATGGCTACAAGTGAAGGAATGTGTTTATTGATGGCATCAGATTCCAAATTGATGGAGAAAGGTCTGGTGGTAAGAAAAGCTGCTTCTAGGAGGTTGTCAAGTGTTTTTGCTCGACGATTCCATTCTTGGGTGGTTGGTTTGCCCCTTCTTCCTGTAACTCGAATCCTAGCCCGGTATATCCCATTTAAATTTACACCATTGTGAACCTTACGCCTTTTTTACTCTCTGATCAAGGTTCTCGGCATTGAAAAATCTTCGTAAACTAAATCACACGTGTATGTGTTGATATTAAAGAGATATACAGTCAAGAAAATCAAGGGCAATGGTGATATATATGCGGATTAGACACCAAAAAAAACACTCAACAAATGGCTATAATTTAAGGAATGTGTTTAGTGACGGCATCAGATTCCTAATTGATGGAGAAAGGTCTGGTGGCCAGAAAAGCTGCTTCTAGGAGGTTGTCAAGTGTTTTCGCTCGACGATTCCATTCTTGGGTGGTTGGTTTGGCCCTTGTTCCTGTAACTCCAATCCTAGCCTGGTATATCCCATTTTAATTTTACACCATTGTGAACCTTACGCCTTTTTTACTCTCTGATCGAGGTTCTCGGCATTGAAAAATCTTCGTAAACTAAATCACACGTGTATATGTTGACATTTAAGAGATATACAGTCAAGAAAATCAAGGGCAATGGTGATATATATGCGGATTAGACACCAAAAAAAACACTCAACAAATGGCTACAATTTAAGGAATGTGTTTAGTGACGGCATCAGATTCCTAATCGATGGAGAAATGTCTGGTGGCAAGAAAAGCTGCTTCTAGGAGGTTGTCAAGTGTTTTCGCTCGACGATTCCATTCTTGGGTGGTTGGTTTGGCCCTTGTTCCTGTAACTCGAACCCTAGACCGGTATATCCCATTTAAATTTATACCATTGTGAACCTTACGCCTTTTTTACTCTCTGATCGAGGTTCTCGGCATTGAAAAATCTTCGTAAACTAAATCACACGTGTATGTGTTGATATTTAAGAGATATACAGTCAAGAAAATCAAAGGCAATGGTGATATAGATGCGGATTAGACACCAAAAAAAACACTCAACAAATGGCTACAATTTAAGGAAAGTGTTTAGTGACGGCATCAGATTCCTAATTGATGGGGAAAGGTCTGGTGGCAAGAAAAGCTGCTTCTAGGAGGTTGTCAAGTGTTTTCGCTCGACGATTCCATTCTTGGGTGGTTGGTTTGGCCCTTGTTCCTGTAACTCGAATCCTAGCCCGGTATATCCCATTTTAATTTTACACCATTGTGAACCTTACGCCCTTTTTCCTCTCTGATCGAGGTTCTCGGCATTGAAAAATCTTCGTAAACTAAATCACACGTGTATGTGTTGATATTTAAGAGATATACAGTCAAGAAAATCATGGGCAATGGTGATATATATGCGAATTAGACACCAAAAAAAACACTCTACAAATGGCTACAATTTAAGGAATGTGTTTAGTGACGGCATCAGATTCCTAATTGATGGAGAAATGTCTGGTGGTAAGAAAAGCTGCTTCTAGGAGGTTGTCAAGTGTTTTCGCTCGACGATTCTATTCTTGGGTGGTTGGTTTGGCCCTTGTTCCTGTAACTCGAATTCTAGCCCGGTATATCCCATTTTAATCTTACACCATTGTGAACCTTACGCCTTTTTTACACTCTCATCGAGGTTCTCGGCATTGAAAAATCTTCGTAAACTAAATCACACGTGTATATGTTGATATTTAAGAGATATACATTCAAGAAAATCAAGGGTAATGGTGATATATATGCGGATTAGACACCAAAAAAAACACTCAACAAATGGCTACAATTTAAGGAATGTGTTTAGTGACGGCATCAGATTCCTAATTGATGGAGAAATGTCTGGTGGTAAGAAAAGCTGCTTCTAGGAGGTTGTCAAGTGTTTTCGCTCGACGATTCCATTCTTGGGTGGTTGGTTTGGCCCTTCTTCCTGTAACTCGAATCCTAGCTAGGTATATCCCATTTTAATTTTACACCATTGTGAACCTTACGCCTTTTTTACTCTCTGATCGAGGTTCTCGGCATTGAAAAATCTTCGTAAACTAAATCACATATGTATATGTTGATATTTAAGAGATATACAGTCTAGAAAATCAAGGGCAATGGTGATATATATGCGGATTAGATACAAAAAAAACACTCAACAAATGGCTATAATTTAAGGAATGTGTTTAGTGTTGTCATCAGATTTCTAATTGATGGAGAAAGGTGTGGCGGTAAGAAAGCCTGCTTCTAGGAGGTTGTCAAGTGTTTTCGCTCGACGATTCCATTCTTTGGTGGTTGGTTTGGCCCTTGTTCCTGTAACTCGAATCCTAGCCCGGTATATCTCATTTTAATCTTACACCATTGTGAACCTTACGCCTTTTTTACTCTCTGATCGAGGTTCTCAGCATTGAAAAATCTACGTAAACTAAATCACACGTGTATATGTTGACATTTAAGAGATATATAGTCAAGAAAATCAAGGGCAATGGTGATATATATGCGGATTAGACACAAAAAAAAACACACAACAAATGGCAACAATTTAAGGAATTTGTTTAGTGACGACATCAGATTCCTAATTGATGGAGAAAGATCTGGTGATAAGAAAAGCTTAGATTCCTAATTGATGGAGAAAGGTCTGGTGGTAAGAAAAGCTGCTTCTAGGAGGTTGTCAAGTGTTTTCGCTCGAAGATTCTATTCTTGGGTGGTTGGTTTGGCCCTTGTTCCTGTAACTCGAATCCTAGCCGGTATATCCCATTTTAATTTTACACCATTGTGAACCTTACGCCTTTTTTACTCTCTGATCGAGGTTCTCGGCATTGAAAAATCTTCGTAAACTAAATCACACATGTATATGTTGATATTTAAGAGATATACAGTCAAGAAAATCAAGGGCAATGGTGATATATATGCGGATTAGACACAAAAAAAAAACACTCAACAAACGGCTACTATTTAAGGAATGTGTTTAGTGACGGCATCAGATTCCTAATTGATGGAGAAAGGTCTGGCGGTAAGAAAAGCTGCTTCTAGGAGGTTGTCAAGTGTTTTCGCTCGACGATTCCATTCTTTGGTGGTTGGTTTGGCCCTTGTTCCTGTAACTCGAATCCTAGCCCGGTGTATCCCATTTTAATCTTACACCATTGTGAACCTTACGCATTTTTTACTCTCTGATCGAGGTTCTCGGCATTGAAAAATCTACGTAAACTAAATCACACATGTATATGTTGACATTTAAGAGATATATAGTCAAGAAAATCAAGGGCAACGGTGATATATAGGTGGATTAGACACAAAAAAATCACTCAACAAATGGCAACAATTTAAGGAATTTGTTTAGTGACGACATCATATTCCTAATTGATGGAGAAAGCTCTGGTGGTAAGAAAAGCTTAGATTCCTAATTGATGGAGAAAGGTCTGGTGGTAAGAAAAGCTGCTTCTAGGAGGTTGTCAAGTGTTTTCGCTCGAAGAATCCATTCTTGGGTGGTTGGTTTGGCCCTTGTTCCTGTAACTCGAATCCTAGCCGGTATACCCCATTTTAATTTTACACCATTGTGAATCTTACGCCTTTTTTACTCTCTGGTCGTGGTTCTCGGCGTTGAAAAATCTTCGAAAACTAAATCACACGTGTATATGTTGATATTTAAGAGATATACAGTCAAGAAAATCAAGGGCAATGGTGATATATATGCCGATTAGACACAAAAAAAAAACTCAACAAATGGCTACAATTTAAGGAATGTGTTTAGTGATGGCATCAGATTCCTAATTGATGGAGAAAGGTCTGGTGGTAAGAAAAGCTGCTTCTAGGAGGTTGTCAAGTGTTTTCGCTCGACGATTCCATTCTTGGGGGGTTGGTTTGGCCCTTGTTCCAGTATTTCGAATCCTAGCCCGGTATATCCCATTTTAATTTTACACCATTGTGAACTTTACGCCTTTTTTAATCTCTGATTGAGATTCTCGGCATTGAAAAATCTTCGTTAACTAAATCACACGTGTATATGTTGACATTTATGAGATATACAGTCAAGAAAATCAAGGGCAATGGTGATATATATGCGGATTAGACACCAAAAAGAAAAAAATCAACAAATGGCTACAATTTAAGGAATATGTTTAGTGACGGCATTAGATTCCTAATTGATGGAGAAAGGTCTGGTGGCAAGAAAAGCTGCTTCTAGGAGGTTGTCAAGTGTTTTCGCTCGATGATTCCATTCTTGGGTGGTTGGTTTGGCCCTTGTTCCTGTAACTCGAATCCTAGCCGGTATATCCCATTTTAATTTTACACCATTGTGAACCTTACGCCTTTTTTACTCTCTGATCGTGGTTCTCGGCGTTGAAAAATCTTCGAAAACTAAATCACACGTGTATATGTTGATATTTAAGAGATATACAGTAAAGAAAATCAAGGGCAATGGTGATATATATGCGGATTAGACACCAAAAAAAGCACTCAACAAATGACTTAAGGAATGTGTTTAGTGACGCCATCAGATTCCTAATTGATGGAGAAAGGTCTGGTGGCAACAAAAGCTGCTTCTAGAAGGTTGTCAAGTGTTTTCGCTCGACTATTCCATTCTTGGGTGGTTGGTTTGGCCCCTGTTCCTGTAACTCGAATCCTAGCCCGTTATATCCCATTTTAATCTTACACCATTGTGAACATTACGCCTTTTTTATACTCTGATCGAGGTTCTCGGCATTGAAAAATCTTCGTAAACTAAATCACACGTGTATATGTTGACATTTAAGAGATATACAGTCAAGAAAATCAAGGGCAATAGTGATATATATGCGGATTAGACACCAAAAAAAACACTCAACAAATGGCTACAATTTAAGGAATGTGTTTAGTGACGGCATCAGATTCCTAATCGATGGAGAAATGTCTGGTGGCAAGAAAAGCTGCTTCTAGGAGGTTGTCAAGTGTTTTCGCTCGACGATTCCATTCTTGGGTGGTTGGTTTGGCCCTTGTTCCTGTAACTCGAACCCTAGACCGGTATATCCCATTTAAATTTATACCATTGTGAACCTTACGCCTTTTTTACTCTCTGATCGAGGTTCTCGGCATTGAAAAATCTTCGTAAACTAAATCACACGTGTATGTGTTGATATTTAAGAGATATACAGTCAAGAAAATCAAAGGCAATGGTGATATAGATGCGGATTAGACACCAAAAAAAACACTCAACAAATGGCTACAATTTAAGGAAAGTGTTTAGTGACGGCATCAGATTCCTAATTGATGGGGAAAGGTCTGGTGGCAAGAAAAGCTGCTTCTAGGAGGTTGTCAAGTGTTTTCGCTCGACGATTCCATTCTTGGGTGGTTGGTTTGGCCCTTGTTCCTGTAACTCGAATCCTAGCCCGGTATATCCCATTTTAATTTTACACCATTGTGAACCTTACGCCCTTTTTCCTCTCTGATCGAGGTTCTCGGCATTGAAAAATCTTCGTAAACTAAATCACACGTGTATGTGTTGATATTTAAGAGATATACAGTCAAGAAAATCATGGGCAATGGTGATATATATGCGAATTAGACACCAAAAAAAACACTCTACAAATGGCTACAATTTAAGGAATGTGTTTAGTGACGGCATCAGATTCCTAATTGATGGAGAAATGTCTGGTGGTAAGAAAAGCTGCTTCTAGGAGGTTGTCAAGTGTTTTCGCTCGACGATTCTATTCTTGGGTGGTTGGTTTGGCCCTTGTTCCTGTAACTCGAATTCTAGCCCGGTATATCCCATTTTAATCTTACACCATTGTGAACCTTACGCCTTTTTTACACTCTCATCGAGGTTCTCGGCATTGAAAAATCTTCGTAAACTAAATCACACGTGTATATGTTGATATTTAAGAGATATACATTCAAGAAAATCAAGGGTAATGGTGATATATATGCGGATTAGACACCAAAAAAAACACTCAACAAATGGCTACAATTTAAGGAATGTGTTTAGTGACGGCATCAGATTCCTAATTGATGGAGAAATGTCTGGTGGTAAGAAAAGCTGCTTCTAGGAGGTTGTCAAGTGTTTTCGCTCGACGATTCCATTCTTGGGTGGTTGGTTTGGCCCTTCTTCCTGTAACTCGAATCCTAGCTAGGTATATCCCATTTTAATTTTACACCATTGTGAACCTTACGCCTTTTTTACTCTCTGATCGAGGTTCTCGGCATTGAAAAATCTTCGTAAACTAAATCACATATGTATATGTTGATATTTAAGAGATATACAGTCAAGAAAATCAAGGGCAATGGTGATATATATGCGGATTAGATACAAAAAAACACTCAACAAATGGCTATAATTTAAGGAATGTGTTTAGTGTTGTCATCAGATTTCTAATTGATGGAGAAAGGTGTGTCGGTAAGAAAGCCTGCTTCTAGGAGGTTGTCAAGTGTTTTCGCTCGACGATTCCATTCTTTGGTGGTTGGTTTGGCCCTTGTTCCTGTAACTCGAATCCTAGCCCGGTATATCTCATTTTAATCTTACACCATTGTGAACCTTACGCCTTTTTTACTCTCTGATCGAGGTTCTCAGCATTGAAAAATCTACGTAAACTAAATCACACGTGTATATGTTGACATTTAAGAGATATATAGTCAAGAAAATCAAGGGCAATGGTGATATATATGCGGATTAGACACAAAAAAAAACACACAACAAATGGCAACAATTTAAGGAATTTGTTTAGTGACGACATCAGATTCCTAATTGATGGAGAAAGATCTGGTGATAAGAAAAGCTTAGATTCCTAATTGATGGAGAAAGGTCTGGTGGTAAGAAAAGCTGCTTCTAGTAGGTTGTCAAGTGTTTTCGCTCGAAGATTCTATTCTTGGGTGGTTGGTTTGGCCGTTGTTCCTGTAACTCGAATCCTAGCCGGTATATCCCATTTTAATTTTACACCATTGTGAACCTTACGCCTTTTTTACTCTCTGATCGAGGTTCTCGGCATTGAAAAATCTTCGTAAACTAAATCACACATGTATATGTTGATATTTAAGAGATATACAGTCAAGAAAATCAAGGGCAATGGTGATATATATGCGGATTAGACACAAAAAAAAAACACTCAACAAACGGCTACTATTTAAGGAATGTGTTTAGTGACGGCATCAGATTCCTAATTGATGGAGAAAGGTCTGGCGGTAAGAAAAGCTGCTTCTAGGAGGTTGTCAAGTGTTTTCGCTCGACGATTCCATTCTTTGGTGGTTGGTTTGGCCCTTGTTCCTGTAACTCGAATCCTAGCCCGGTGTATCCCATTTTAATCTTACACCATTGTGAACCTTACGCATTTTTTACTCTCTGATCGAGGTTCTCGGCATTGAAAAATCTACGTAAACTAAATCACACATGTATATGTTGACATTTAAGAGATATATAGTCAAGAAAATCAAGGGCAACGGTGATATATAGGTGGATTAGACACAAAAAAATCACTCAACAAATGGCAACAATTTAAGGAATTTGTTTAGTGACGACATCATATTCCTAATTGATGGAGAAAGCTCTGGTGGTAAGAAAAGCTTAGATTCCTAATTGATGGAGAAAGGTCTGGTGGTAAGAAAAGCTGCTTCTAGGAGGTTGTCAAGTGTTTTCGCTCGAAGAATCCATTCTTGGGTGGTTGGTTTGGCCCTTGTTCCTGTAACTCGAATCCTAGCCGGTATACCCCATTTTAATTTTACACCATTGTGAATCTTACGCCTTTTTTACTCTCTGGTCGTGGTTCTCGGCGTTGAAAAATCTTCGAAAACTAAATCACACGTGTATATGTTGATATTTAAGAGATATACAGTCAAGAAAATCAAGGGCAATGGTGATATATATGCCGATTAGACACAAAAAAAAAACTCAACAAATGGCTACAATTTAAGGAATGTGTTTAGTGATGGCATCAGATTCCTAATTGATGGAGAAAGGTCTGGTGGTAAGAAAAGCTGCTTCTAGGAGGTTGTCAAGTGTTTTCGCTCGACGATTCCATTCTTGGGGGGTTGGTTTGGCCCTTGTTCCAGTATTTCGAATCCTAGCCCGGTATATCCCATTTTAATTTTACACCATTGTGAACTTTACGCCTTTTTTAATCTCTGATTGAGATTCTCGGCATTGAAAAATCTTCGTTAACTAAATCACACGTGTATATGTTGACATTTATGAGATATACAGTCAAGAAAATCAAGGGCAATGGTGATATATATGCGGATTAGACACCAAAAAGAAAAAAATCAACAAATGGCTACAATTTAAGGAATATGTTTAGTGACGGCATTAGATTCCTAATTGATGGAGAAAGGTCTGGTGGCAAGAAAAGCTGCTTCTAGGAGGTTGTCAAGTGTTTTCGCTCGATGATTCCATTCTTGGGTGGTTGGTTTGGCCCTTGTTCCTGTAACTCGAATCCTAGCCGGTATATCCCATTTTAATTTTACACCATTGTGAACCTTACGCCTTTTTTACTCTCTGATCGTGGTTCTCGGCGTTGAAAAATCTTCGAAAACTAAATCACACGTGTATATGTTGATATTTAAGAGATATACAGTAAAGAAAATCAAGGGCAATGGTGATATATATGCGGATTAGACACCAAAAAAAGCACTCAACAAATGACTTAAGGAATGTGTTTAGTGACGCCATCAGATTCCTAATTGATGGAGAAAGGTCTGGTGGCAACAAAAGCTGCTTCTAGAAGGTTGTCAAGTGTTTTCGCTCGACTATTCCATTCTTGGGTGGTTGGTTTGGCCCCTGTTCCTGTAACTCGAATCCTAGCCCGTTATATCCCATTTTAATCTTACACCATTGTGAACCTTACGCCTTTTTTACTCTCTGATCGAGGTTCTCGGCATTGAAAAATCTTCGTAAACTAAATCACACGTGTATATGTTGACATTTAAGAGATATACAGTCAAGAAAATCAAGGGCAATGGTGATATATATGCAGATTAGACACCAAAAAAAACTCAACAAATGGCTACAATTTAAGGAATGTGTTTAGTGATGGCATCAGATTCCTAATTGATGGAGAAAGGTCTGGTGGTAAGAAAAGCTGCTTCTAGGAGGTTGTCAAGTGTTTTCGCTCGACGATTCCATTCTTGGGGGGTTGGTTTGGCCCTTGTTCCTGTAATTCGAATCCTAGCCCGTTATATCCCATTTTAATTTTACACCATTGTGAACTTTACGCCTTTTTTAATCTCTGATCGAGATTCTCGGCATTGAAAAATCTTCGTTAACTAAATCACATGTGTATATGTTGACATTTATGAGATATATAGTCAAGAAACTCAAGGGCAATGGTGATATATATGCGGATTAGACACCAAAAAGAAAAAACTCAACAAATGGCTACAATTTAAGGAATGTGTTTAGTGACGGCATTAGATTCCTAATTGATGGAGAAAGGTCTGGTGGCAAGAAAAGCTGCTTCTAGCAGGTTGTCAAGTGTTTTCGCTCGACGATTCCATTCTTGGGTGGTTGGTTTAGCCCTTGTTCCTGTAACTCGAATCCTATCCCAGTATATCTCATTTTAATTTTACACCATTGTGAACCTTACGCCTTTTTTACTCTCTGATCGAGGTTCTCGGCATTGAAAAATCTTCGTAAACTAAATCACACGTGTATATGTTGACATTTAAGAGATATACAGTCAAGAAAATCAAGGGTAATGGTGATATATATGCGGGTTAGACACCAAAGAAAGAAACACTAAACAAATGGCTACAATTTAAGGAATGTGTTTAGTGACGGTATCAGATTCCTAATTGATGGAGAAAGGTCTGGTCGCAAGTAAAGCTGTTTCTAGGAGGTTATCAAGTGTTTTCGCTCGACGATTCCATTCTTGGGTGGTTGGTTTTGCCCTTGTTCCTGTAAGTCGAATCCTATCACGGTATATTCCATTTTAATTTTACACCATTGTGAACCTTACGCCTTTTTTACTCTCTGATCGAGGTTCTCGGCATTGAAAAATCTTCGTAAACTAAATCACACATGAATATGTTGATATTTAAGAGATATACAGTCAAGAAAATCACGGGCAATGGTGATATATATGCGGATTAGACACCAAAAAAAAACTCCACAAATGGCTACAATTTAAGCAATGTGTTTAGTGACGGCATCAGATTCCTAATTGATGGAGAAAGGTCTGGTGGCAAGAAAAGCTGCTTCTAGGAGGTTGTCAGGTGTTTTCCCTCGACGATTCCATTCATGGGTGGTTGGTTTGGCCCTTGTTCCTGTAACTCGAATCCTAGCCCGGTATATCCCATTTTAATTTTACTCCATTGTGAACCTTACGCCTTTTTTACTCTCTGATCGAGGTTCTCGACATTGAAAAATCTTCGTAAACTAAATCACACGTGTATATGTTGACATTTAAGAGATATACAGCCAAGAAAATCAAGGCCAATGGTGATATATATGCGGATTAGACACCAAAAAAAAACTCAACAAATGGCTACAATTTAAGGAATGTGTTTAGTGACGGCATCAGATTCCTAATTCATGGAGAAAGGTCTGGTGGCAAGAAAAGCTGCTTCTAGGAGGTTTTCAAGTGTTTTCGCTCGACGATTCCATTCTTGGGGGGTTGGTTTGGCCCTTGTTCCTGTAATTCAAATCCTAGCCCGGTATATCCCATTTTAATTTTACACCATTGTGAACTTTACGCCTTTTTTACTCTCTGATCGAGGTTCTCGACATTGAAAAATCTTCGTTAACTAAATCACACGTGTATATGTTGACATTTATGAGATACACAGTCAAGAAAATCAAGGGCAATGGTGATATATATGCGGATTAGACACCAAAAAGAAAAAAACTCAACAAATGGCTACAATTTAAGGAATGTGTTTAGTGACGGCATCAGATTCCTAATTGATGGAGAAAGGTCTGGTGGCAAGAAAAGCTGCTTCTAGGAGGTTGTCAAGTGTTTTCGCTCAACGATTCTATTCTTGGGTGGTTGGTTTAGCCCTTGTTCCTGTAACTCGAATCATAGCCCGGTATATCTCATTTTAATTTTACACCATTGTTAACTTTACGCCTTTTTTACTCTATGATCGAGGTTCTCGGCATTGAAAAATCTTCGTAAACTAAATCACACGTGTATATGTTGACATTTAAGAGATATACAGTCAAGAAAATCAATGGTAATGGCGATTTATATGCGGATTAGACACCAAAGAAAAAACACTAAACAATTGGCTAGAATTTAAGGAATGTGTTTAGTGATGGTATCAGATTCCTAATTGATGGAGAAAGGTCTGGTGGCAAGTAAAGCAGCTTCGAGGAGGTTGTCAAGTGTTTTCGCTCGACGATTCCATTCCTGGGAGGTTGGTTTGGCCCTTGTTCCTGTAACTCGAATCCTATCCCGGTATATCGCATTTTAATTTTACACCATTGTGAACCTTACGCCTTTTTTACTCTCTGATCGAGGTTCTCGGCATTGAAAAATCTTCGTAAACTAAATCACACGTCTATTTGTTGATATTTAAGAGATATACAGTCAAGAAAATCAAGGGCAATGGTGATATATATGCGGATTACACACAAAAAAAACACTCAACAAATGGCTAGAATTTAAGGAATGTGTTTAGTGACGGCATCAGATTCCTAATTGATGGAGAAAGGTCTGGTGGTAAGAAAGCTGCTTCTAGGAGGTTGTCAGGTGTTTTCCCTCGACGATTCCATTCATGGGTGGTTGGTTTGGCCCTTGTTCCTGTACCTCGAATCCTAACGCGGTATGTCCCATTTTAATTTTACACCATTGTGAACCTTAAGCCTTTTTTAATCTCTGATCGAGGTTCTCGGCATTGAAAAATCTTCGTTAACTAAATCTCACGTGTATATGTTGACATTTATGAGATATACAGTCAAGAAAATCAAGGGTAATGGTGATATATATGCGGATTAGACACCAAAGAAAAAACACTAAACAAATGGCTACAATTTAAGGAATGTGTTTAGTGACGGTATCAGATTCCTAATTGATGGAGAAAGGTCTAGTGGCAAGTAAAGCTGCTTCTAGGTGGTTGTCAAGTGTTTTCGCTCGACGATTCCATTCTTAGGTGGTTGGTTTGGCCCTTGTTCCTGTAACTCGAATCCCAGCCCGGTATATCCCATTTTAATCTTACACCATTGTGAACATTACGCCTTTTTTATACTCTGATCGAGGTTCTCGGCATTGAAAAATCTTCATAAACTAAATCACACGTGTATATGTTGACATTTAAGAGATATACAGTCAAGAAAATCAAGAGCAATGGTGATATATATGTGGATTAGACACCAAAAAAAAACTCAACAAATGGCTACAATTTAAGGAATGTGTTTAGTGACGGCATCAGATTCCTAATTGACGGAGAAAGGTCCGGTGGTAAGAAAAGCTGCTTCTAGGAGGTTGTCAAGTGTTTTCGCTCGACGATTCCTTCTTGGGGGGTTGATTTGGCCCTTGTTCCTGTAATTCGAATCCTAGCCCGGTATATCCCATTTTAATTTTACACCATTGTGAACTTTATGCCTTTTTTAATCTCTGATCGAGGTTCTCGGCATTGAAAAATCTTCGTTAACTAAATCTCACGTGTATATGTTGACATTTATGGGATATACAGTCAAGAAAATCAAGGGTAATGGTGATATATATGCGGATTAGACACCAAAGAAAAAACACTAAACAAATGGCTACAATTTAAGGAATGTGTTTAGTGACGGTATCAGATTCCTAATTGATGGAGAAAGGTCTAGTGGCAAGTAAAGCTGCTTCTAGGTGGTTGTCAAGTGTTTTCGCTCGACGATTCCATTCTTAGGTGGTTGGTTTGGCCCTTGATCCTGTAACTCGAATCCTATCCCGGTATATCCCATTTTAATTTTACACCATTGTGAACCTTACCCCTTTTTTACTCTCTGATCGAGGTTCTCGGCCTTGAAAAATCTTCGTAAACTAAATCACACGTGTATATGTTGACATTTAAGAGATATACAGTCAAGAAAATCATTGGCAAGGGTTTGTATATACGCGGATTAGACACCAAAAAAAACTCAACAAATGGCTACAATTTAAGGAATGTGTTTAGTGATGACATCAGATTCCTAATTGATGGAGAAAGGTCTGGTGGCAAGAAAAGCTGCTTCTATAAGGTTGTCAGGTGTTTTCCCTCGATGATTCCATTCATGGGTGGTTGGTTTGGCCCTTGTTCCTGTAACTCGAATCCTAGCGCGGTATGTCCCATTTTAATTTTACACCATTGTGAACCTTACGCCTTTTTTACTCTCTGATAGAGGTTCTCGGCATTGAAAAATCTTCGTAAACTAAATCACACGTGTATATGTTGACATTTAAGAGATATACAGTCAAGAAAATCAATGCCAATGGTGATATATATGCGGATTAGACACCAAAAAAGAAACTCAACAAATGGCTACAATTTAAGGAATGTGTTTAGTGACGGCATCAAATTCCTAATTGATGGAGAAAAGTCTGGTGGTAAGAAAAGCTGCTTCTAGGTGGTTGTCAAGTGTTTTCGCTCGACGATACCATTCTTGGGGGTTAGTTTGGCCCTTGTTCCTGTAATTCGAATCCTAGCCCGGTATATCCCATTTTAATTTTACACTATTGTGAACTTTACGCCTTTTTTACTCTCTGATCGAGGTTCTCGGCATTGAAAAATCTTCGTTAACTAAATCACACGTGTATATGTTGACATTTATGAGATATACAGTCAAGAAAATAAAGGGCAATGGTGATATATATGCGGATTAGACACCAAAAAGAAAAAACTCAACAAATGGTTACAATTTAAGGAATGTGTTTTGTGACGGCATCATATTCCTAATTGATGGAGAAAGGTCTGGTGGCAAGAAAAGCTGCTTCTAGGAGGTTGTCAAGTGTTTTCGCTTGACGATTCCATTCTTGGGTGGTTGGTTTAGCCCTTGTTCCTGTAACTCGAATCCTAGCCCGGTATATCTCATTTTAATTTTACACCATTGTGAACCTTACGCCTTTTTTACTCTCTGATCGAGGTTCTCGGCATAGAAAAATCTTCATAAACTAAATCACACGTGTATATGTTGACATTTAAGAGATATACAGTCAAGAAAATCAAGGAAAATGGTGATATATATGCGGATTAGACACCAAAGAAAAAAACACTAAACAAATGCCTACAATTTAAGGAATGTGTTTAGTGACGGTATCAGATTCCTAATTGATGGAGAAAGGTCTGGTGGCAAGTAAAGCTGCTTCTAGGAGGTTGTCAAGTGTTTTCGCTCGACGATTCCATTCTTGGGAGGTTGGTTTGGCCCTTGTTCCTGTAACTCGAATCCTATCCCGGTATATCCCATTTTAATTTTACACCATTGTGAACCTTACGCCTTTTTTACTCTCTGATCGAGGTTCTCGGCATTGAAAAATCTTCGTAAACTAAATCACACATGTATATGTTGATATTTAAGAGATATACAGTCAAGAAAATCAAGAGAAATGGTGATATATATGCGGATTAGACAACAAAAAAAAAACACAACAAGTGCCTACAATTTAAGGAATGTGTTTAGTGACTGCATCAGATTCGAAATTGATGGAGAAATGTCTGGTGGCAAGAAAAGCTGCTTCTAGGAGGTTGTCAGGTGTTTTCCCTCGACGATTCCATTCATGGGTGGTTAGTTTGGCCCTGGTTCCTGTAACTCGAATACTAGCCCGGTATATCTCATTTTAATTTTACACCATTGTGAACGTTACGCCTTTTTTACTCTCTGATCGAGGTTCACGGCATTGAAAAATCTTCGTAAACTAAATCACACGTGTATATGTTGACATTCAAGAGATATACAGTCAAGAAAATCAAGGCCAATGGTGATATATATGCGGATTAGACACCAAAAAAAAACAGTCAACAAATGGCTACAATTTAAGGAATGTGTTTAGTGATCGCATCAGATTCCTAATTGATGGAGAATGGTCTGGAGGTAAGAAAAGCTGCTTCTTGAAGGTTGTCAAGTGTTTTCGCTCGATGATTCCATTCTTGGGTGGCTGGTTTGGCCCTTGTTCCTGTAACTCGAATCCAAGCCAGGTATATCCCATTTTAAAATTACACCATTGTGAACCTTACGCCTTTTTTACTCTCTGATCGAGGTTCTCGACATTGAAAAATCTTCGTAAACTAAATCACACATTTATCTGTTGACATTTAAGAGATATACAGTCAAGAAAATCAAGGGCAATGGTGATATATATGCGGATTAAACACCAAAAAAAACACTCAACAAATGGCTACAATTTAAGGAATGTGTTTAGTGATGACATCAGATTCCTAATTGATGGAGAAAGGTCTGGTGGCAAGAAAAGCTGCTTCTAGAAGGTTGTCAGGTGTTTTCCCTCGACGATTCCATTCATGGATGGTTGGTTTGGCCCTTGTTCATGTAACTCGAATCCTAGCGCGGTATGTCCCATTTTAATTTTACACCATTGTGAACCTTACGCCTTTTTTACTCTCTGATCGAGGTTCTCGGCATTGAAAAATCTTCGTAAACTAAATCACACGTGTATATGTTGACATTTAAGAGATATACAGTCAAGAAAATCAATGCCAATGGTGATATATATGCGGATTAGACACCAAAAAAGAAACTCAACAAATGGCTACAATTTAAGGAATGTGTTTTGTGACGGCATCATATTCCTAATTGATGGAGAAAGGTCTGGTGGCAAGAAAAGCTGCTTCTAGGAGGTTGTCAAGTGTTTTCGCTCGACGATTCCATTCTTGGGTGGTTGGTTTTGCCCTTGTTCCTGTAACTCGAACCCTATCCCGGTATATCCCATTTTAATTTTACACCATTGTGAACCTTACGCCTTTTTTACTCTCTGATCGAGGTTCTCGGCATTGAAAAATCTTCGTAAACTAAATCACACGTGTATATGTTGACATTTAAGAGATATACAGTCAAGAAAATCAAGAGAAATGGTGATATATATGCGGATTAGACAACAAAAAAAAAACAACAAGTGCCTACAATTTAAGGAATGTGTTTAGTGACTGCATCAGATTCCTAATTGATGGAGAAATGTCTGGTGGCAAGAAAAGCTGCTTCTAGGAGGTTGTCAGGTGTTTTCGCTCGACGATTCCATTCTTGGGAGGTTGGTTTGGCCCTTGTTCCTGTAACTCGAATCCTATCCCGGTATATCCCATTTTAATTTTACACCATTGTGAACCTTACGCCTTTTTTACTCTCTGATCGAGGTTCTCGGAATTGAAAAATCTTCGTAAACTAAATCACACGTGTATATGTTGATATTTAAGAGATATACAGTCAGGAAAATCAAGAGAAATGGTGATATATATGCGGATTAGACAACAAAAAAAAACACAACAAGTGCCTACAATTTAAGGAATGTGTTTAGTGACTGCATCAGATTCCTAATTAATGGAGAAATGTCTGGTGGCAAGAAAAGCTGCTTCTAGGAGGTTGTCAGGTGTTTTCCCTCGACGATTCCATTCATGGGTGGTTGGTTTGGCCCTGGTTCCTGTAACTCGAATCCTAGCCCGGTATATCTCATTTTAATTTTACACCATTGTGAACGTTACGCCTTTTTTACTCTCTGATCGAGGTTCTCGGCATTGAAAAATCTTCGTAAACTAAATCACACGTGTATATGTTGACATTCAAGAGATATACAGTCAAGAAAATCAAGGCCAATGGTGATATATATGCGGATTAGACACCAAAAAAAAACAGTCAACAAATGGCTACAATTTAAGGAATGTGTTTAGTGACGGCATCAGATTCCTAATTGATGGAGAATGGTCTGGAGGTAAGAAAAGTTGCTTCTTGAAGGTTGTCAAGTTTTTTCGCTCGATGATTCCATTCTTGGGTGGCTGGTTTGGCCCTTGTTCCTGTAACTCGAATCCTAGCCAGGTATATCCCATTTTAAAATTACACCATTGTGAACCTTACGCCTTTTTTACTCTCTGATCGAGGTTCTCGGCCTTGAAAAATCTTCGTAAACTAAATCACACATGTATTTGTTGATATTTAAGAGATATACAGTCAAGAAAATCCAGGGCAATGGTGATATATACGCGGATTAGACACCAAAAAAAACTCAACAAATGGCTACAATTTAAGGAATGTGTTTAGTGATGACATCAGATTCCTAATTGATGGAGAAAGGTCTGGTGGCAAGAAAAGCTGCTTCTAGAAGGTTGTCAGGTGTTTTCCCTCGACGATTCCATTCATGGGTGGTTGGTTTGGCCCTTGTTCCTGTAACTCGAATCCTAGCGCGGTATGTCCCATTTTAATTTTACACCATTGTGAACCTTACGCCTTTTTTACTCTCTGATCGAGGTTCTCGGCATTGAAAAATCTTTGTAAACTAAATCATACGTGTATATGTTGACATTTATGAGATATACAGTCAAGAAAATCAAGGGCAATGGTGATATATATGCGGATTAGACACCAAAAAGAAAAAACTCAACAAATGGCTACAATTTAAGGAATGTGTTTTGTGACGGCATCATATTCCTAATTGATGGAGAAAGGTTTGGTGGCAAGAAAAGCTGCTTCTAGGAGGTTGTCAAGTGTTTTCGCTCGACGATTCCATTCTTGGGTGGTTGGTTTAGCCCTTGTTCCTGTAACTCGAATCCTAGCCCGGTATATCTCATTTTAATTTTACACCATTGTGAACCTTACGCCTTTTTTACTCTCTGATCGAGGTTCTCGGCATAGAAAAATCTTTGTAAACTAAATCACACATGTATATGTTGACATTTAAGAGATATACAGTCAAGAAAATCAAGGGAAATGGTGATATATATGCGGATTAGACACCAAAGAAAAAAACACTAAACAAATGCCTACAATTTAAGGAATGTGTTTAGTGACGGTATCAGATTCCTAATTGATGGAGAAAGGTCTGGTGGCAAGTAAAGCTTCTTCTAGGAGGTTGTCAAGTGTTTTCGCTCGACGATTCCATTCTTGGGAGGTTGGTTTGGCCCTTGTTCCTGTAACTCGAATCCTATCCCGGTATATCCCATTTTAATTTTACACCATTGTGAACCTTACGCTTTTTTTACTCTCTGATCGAGGTTCTCGGCATTGAAAAATCTTCGTAAACTAAATCACACATGTATATGTTGATATTTAAGAGATATACAGTCAAGAAAATCAAGAGAAATGGTGATATATATGCGGATTAGACAACAAAAAAAAAACACAACAAGTGCCTACAATTTAAGGAATGTGTTTAGTGACTGCATCAGATTCCTAATTGATGGAGAAATGTCTGGTGGCAAGAAAAGCTGCTTCTAGGAGGTTGTCAGGTGTTTTCCCTCGACGACTCCATTCATGGGTGGTTGGTTTGGCCCTGGTTCCTGTAACTCGAATCCTAGCCCGGTATATCTCATTTTAATTTTACACCATTGTGAACGTTACGCCTTTTTTACTCTCTGATCGAGGTTCTCGGCATTGAAAAATCTTCGTAAACTAAATCACACGTGTATATGTTGACATTCAAGAGATATACAGTCAAGAAAATCAAGGCCAGTGGTGATATATATGCGGATTAGACACCAAAAAAAAACAGTCAACAAATGGCTACAATTTAAGGAATGTGTTTAGTGACGGCATCAGATTCCTAATTGATGGAGAATGGTCTGGAGGTAAGAAAAGCTGCTTCTTGAAGGTTGTCACGTGTTTTCGCTTGATGATTCCATTCTTGGGTGGCTGGTTTGGCCCTTGTTCCTGTAACTCGAATCCTAGCCAGGTATATCCCATTTTAAAATTACACCATTGTGAACCTTACGCCTTTTTTACTCTCTGATCGAGGTTCTCAACATTGAAAAATCTACGTAAACTAAATCACACATGTATCTGTTGAAATTTAAGAGATATACAGTCAAGAAAATCAAGGGCAATGGTGATATATATGCGGATTAAACACCAAAAAAAAACACTCAACAAATGGCTACAATTTAAGGAATGTGTTTAGTGACGGCATCAAAATCCTATTTGATGGAGAAAGGTCTGGTGGAAAGAAAAGCTGCTTCTAGGAGGTTGTCAAGTGTTTTTGCTCGACGATTCTATTCTTGGGTGGTTGGTTTGGCCCTTGTTCCTGTAACTCGAATTCTAGCCCGGTATATCCCATTTTAATTTTACACCATTGTGATCCTTACGCCTTTTTTACTCTCTGATCGAGGTTCACGGCATTGAAAAATCTTCGTAAACTAAATCACACGTGTATATGTTGATATTTAAGAGATATACAGTCAAGAAAACCAAGGGAAATGGTGATATATATGCGGATTAGACACCAAAAAAACACTCAACAAATGGCTACAATTTAAGGAATGTGTTTAGTGACGGCATCAGATTCTTAATTGATGGAGAAAGGTCTGGTGGCAAGAAAAGCTGCTTCTAGGAGGTTGTCAAGTTTTTTCGCTCGATGATTCCATTCTTGGGTGGCTGGTTTGGCCCTTGTTCCTGCAACTCGAATCCTAGCCAGGTATATCCCATTTTAAAATTACACCATTGTGAACCTTACGCCTTTTTTACTCTCTGATCGAGGTTCTCGGCCTTGAAAAATCTTCGTAAACTAAATCACACATGTATTTGTTGATATTTAAGAGATATACAGTCAAGAAAATCCAGGGCAATGGTGATATATACGCGGATTAGACACCAAAAAAAACTCAACAAATGGCTACAATTTAAGGATTGTGTTTAGTGATGACATCGGATTCCTAATTGATGGAGAAAGGTCTGGTGGCAAGAAAAGCTGCTTCTAGAAGGTTGTCAGGTGTTTTCCCTCGTCGATTCCATTCATGGGTGGTTGGTTTGGCCCTTGTTCCTGTAACTCGAATCCTAGCGCGGTATGTCCCATTTTAATTTTACACCATTGTGAACCTTACGCCTTTTTTACTCTCTGATCGAGGTTCTCGGCATTGAAAAATCTTTGTAAACTAAATCACACGTGTATATGTTTACATTTATGAGATATACAGTCAAGAAAATCAAGGGCAATGGTGATATATATGCGGATTAGACACCAAAAAGAAAAAACTCAACAAATGGCTACAATTTAAGGAATGTGTTTTGTGACGGCATCATATTCCTAATTGATGGAGAAAGGTTTGGTGGCAAGAAAAGCTGCTTCTAGGAGGTTGTCAAGTGTTTTCGCTCGACGATTCCATTCTTGGGTGGTTGGTTTAGCCCTTGTTCCTGTAACTCGAATCCTAGCCCGGTATATCTCATTTTAATTTTACACCATTGTGAACCTTACGCCTTTTTTACTCTCTGATCGAGGTTCTCGGCATAGAAAAATCTTTGTAAACTAAATCACACATGTATATGTTGACATTTAAGAGATATACAGTCAAGAAAATCAAGGGAAATGGTGATATATATGCGGATTAGACACCAAAGAAAAAAACACTAAACAAATGCCTACAATTTAAGGAATGTGTTTAGTGACGGTATCAGATTCCTAATTGATGGAGAAAGGTCTGGTGGCAAGTAAAGCTTCTTCTAGGAGGTTGTCAAGTGTTTTCGCTCGACGATTCCATTCTTGGGAGGTTGGTTTGGCCCTTGTTCCTGTAACTCGAATCCTATCCCGGTATATCCCATTTTAATTTTACACCATTGTGAACCTTACGCTTTTTTTACTCTCTGATCGAGGTTCTCGGCATTGAAAAATCTTCGTAAACTAAATCACACATGTATATGTTGATATTTAAGAGATATATAGTCAAGAAAATCAAGAGAAATGGTGATATATATGCGGATTAGACAACAAAAAAAAACACAACAAGTGCCTACAATTTAAGGAATGTGTTTAGTGACTGCATCAGATTCCTAATTGATGGAGAAATGTCTGGTGGCAAGAAAAGCTGCTTCTAGGAGGTTGTCAGGTGTTTTCCCTCGACGACTCCATTCATGGGTGGTTGGTTTGGCCCTGGTTCCTGTAACTCGAATCCTATCCCGGTATATCTCATTTTAATTTTACACCATTGTGAACGTTACGCCTCTTTTACTCTCTGATCGAGGTTCTCGGCATTGAAAAATCTTCGTAAACTAAATCACACGTGTCTATGTTGACATTCAAGAGATATACAGTCAAGAAAATCAAGGCCAGTGGTGATATATATGCGGATTAGACACCAAAAAAAAAACAGTCAACAAATGGCTACAAGTTAAGGAATGTGTTTAGTGACGGCATCAGATTCCTAATTGATGGAGAATGGTCTGGAGGTAAGAAAAGCTGCTTCTTGAAGGTTGTCAAGTGTTTTCGCTTGATGATTCCATTCTTGGGTGGCTGGTTTGGCCCTTGTTCCTGTAACTCGAATCCTAGCCAGGTATATCCCATTTTAAAATTACACCATTGTGAACCTTACGCCTTTTTTACTCTCTGATCGAGGTTCTCAACATTGAAAAATCTACGTAAACTAAATCACACATGTATCTGTTGAAATTTAAGAGATATACAGTCAAGAAAATCAAGGGCAATGGTGATATATATGCGGATTAAACACCAAAAAAAAACACTCAACAAATGGCTACAATTTAAGGAATGTGTTTAGTGACGGCATCAAAATCCTATTTGATGGAGAAAGGTCTGGTGGAAAGAAAAGCTGCTTCTAGGAGGTTGTCAAGTGTTTTTGCTCGACGATTCTATTCTTGGGTGGTTGGTTTGGCCCTTGTTCCTGTAACTCGAATTCTAGCCCGGTATATCCCATTTTAATTTTACACCATTGTGATCCTTACGCCTTTTTTACTCTCTGATCGAGGTTCACGGCATTGAAAAATCTTCGTAAACTAAATCACACGTGTATATGTTGATATTTAAGAGATATACAGTCAAGAAAACCAAGGGAAATGGTGATATATATGCGGATTAGACACCAAAAAAAAACTCAACAAATGGCTACAATTTAAGGAATGTGTTTAGTGACGGCATCAGATTGTTAATTGATGGAGAAAGGTCTGGTGGCAAGAAAAGCTGCTTCTAGGAGGTTGTCCAGTGTTTTCGCTCGTCGATTCCATTCTTGGCTGGTTGGTTTGGCCTTTTTCCTGTAACTCGAATCCTAGCCCGGTATATCCCATTTTAATTTACACCATTGTGAACCTTACGCCTTTTTTACTCTCTGGTCGAGGTTCTCGGCATTTCAAAATCTTCGTGAACTAAATCACACGTGTATATGTTGATATTTAAGATATATACAGTCAAGAAAATCAAGGGCAATAGTGATATATATGCGGATTAGACACAAAAAATACACTCAACAAATGGCTACAATTTAAGGATTGTGTTTAGTGACGGCATCAGGTTCCTAATTGATGGAGAAAGGTCTGGTGGTAAGAAAAACTGCTTCTAGGAGGTTGTCAAGTGTTTTTGCTCGACGATTCCATTCTTGGGTTGTTGGTTTGGCCCTTGTTCCTGTAACTCGAATCCTAGCCCGGTATATCCCATTTTAATCTTACACCATTGTGAACCTTACGCCTTTTTTACTCTCTGATCGAGGTTCTCGGCATTGAAAAATCTTCGTAAACTAAATCACACGTGTGTATGTTGACATTTACGAGATATACAGTCAAGAAAATCAAGCGCAATTGTGATATATAAGCGGATTAGACACAAAAAAAAACACTCAACAAATGGCTACAATTTAAGGAATGTGTTTAGTGACGGCATCAGATTCCTAGTTGATGGAGAAAGGTCTGGTGGCAAGAAAAGCTGCTTCTAGAAGGTTGTCAGGTGTTTTCCCTCGACGATTCCATTCATGGGTGGTTGGTTAGGCCCTTGTTCCTGTAACTCGAATCCTAGCGCGGTATGTCCCATTTTAATTTTACACCATTGTGAACCTTACGCCTTTTTTACTCTCTGATTGAGGTTCTTAGCGTTGAAAAATCTTCGTAAACTAAATCACACGTGTATATGTTGACATTTATGAGATATACAGTCAAGAAAATCAAGGGCAATGGTGATATATATGCGGATTAGACACCAAAAAAAAAAAACTCAACAAATGGCTACAATTTAAGGAATGTGTTTTGTGACGGCATCATATTCCTAATTGATGGAGAAAGGTCTGGTGGCAAGAAAAGCTGCTTCTAGGAGGTTGTCAAGTGTTTTCGCTCGACGATTCCATTCTTGGGTGGTTGGTTTAGCCCTTGTTCCTGTAACTCGAATCCTAGCCCGGTATATCTCATTTTAATGTTACACCATTGTGAACCTTACGCCTTTTTTACTCTCTGATCGAGGTTCTCGGCATAGAAAAATCTTCGTAAACTAAATCACACATGTATATGTTGACATTTAAGAGATATACAGTCAAGAAAATCAAGGAAAATGGTGATATATATGCGGATTAGACACCAAAGAAAAAAACACTAAACAAATGCCTACAATTTAAGGAATGTGTTTAGTGACGGTATCAGATTCCTAATTGATGGAGAAAGGTCTGGTGGCAAGTAAAGCTGCTTCTAGGAGGTTGTCAAGTGTTTTCGCTCGACGATTCCATTCTTGGGAGGTTGGTTTGGCCCTTGTTCCTGTAACTCGAATCCTAGCCCGGTATATCTCATTTTAATTTTACACCATTGTGAACCTTACGCCTTTTTTACTCTCTGATCGAGGTTCTCGGCATAGAAAAATCTTCATAAACTAAATCACACGTGTATATGTTGACATTTAAGAGATATACAGTCAAGAAAATCAAGGGAAATGGTGATATATATGCGGATTAGACACCAAAGAAAAAAACACTAAACAAATGCCTACAATTTAAGGAATGTGTTATTGACGGTATCAGATTCCTAATTGATGGAGAAAGGTCTGGTGGCAAGTAAAGCTGCTTCTAGGAGGTTGTCAAGTGTTTTCGCTCGACGATTCCATTCTTGGGAGGTTGGTTTGGCCCTTGTTCCTGTAACTCGAATCCTATCCCGGTATATCCCATTTTAATTTTACACCATTGTGAACCTTACGCCTTTTTTACTCTCTGATCGAGGTTCTCGGCATTGAAAAATCTTCGTAAACTAAATCACACATGTATATGTTGATATTTAAGAGATATACAGTCAAGAAAATCAAGAGAAATGGTGATATTTATGCGGATTAGACAACAAAAAAAAAACACAACAAGTGCCTACAATTTAAGGAATGTGTTTAGTGACTGCATCAGATTCCTAATTGATGGAGAAATGTCTGGTGGAAAGAAAAGCTGCTTCTAGGAGGTTGTCAGGTGTTTTCCCTCGACGATTCCATTCATGGGTGGTTGGTTTGGCCCTGGTTCCTGTAACTCGAATCCTAGCCCGGTATATCTCATTTTAATTTTACACCATTGTGAATGTTACGCCTTTTTTACTCTCTGATCAAGGTTCTCGGCATTGAAAAATCTTCGTAAACAAAATCACACGTGTATATGTTGACATTCAAGAGATATCAGTCAAGAAAATCAAGGCCAATGGTAATATATATGCGGATTAGACACAAAAAAAAACAGTCAACAAATGGCTACAATTTAAGGAATGTGTTTAGTGAAGGCATCAGATTCCTAATTGATGGAGAATGGTCTGGAGGTAAGAAAAGCTGCTTCTTGAAGGTTGTCAAGTGTTTTCGCTTGATGATTCCATTCTTGGGTGGCTGGTTTGGCCCTTGTTCCTGTAACTCGAATCCTAGCCAGGTATATCCCATTTTAAAATTACACCATTGTGAACCTTACCCCTTTTTTACTCTCTGATCGAGGTTCTCGACATTGAAAAATCTTCGTAAACTAAATCACACATGTATCTGTTGACATTTAAGAGATATACAATCAAGAAAATCAAGGGCAATGGTGATATATATGCGGATTAAACACCAAAAAAAACACTCAACAAATGGCTACAATTTAAGGAATGTGTTTTGTGACAGCATCAGGTTCCTAATTGATAGAGAAAGGTCTGGTGGTAAGAAAAACTGCTTCTAGGAGGTTGTCAAATGTTTTTCCTCGACGATTCCATTCTTGGGTTGTTGGTTTGGCCCTTGTTCCTGTAACTCGAATCCTAGCCCGGTATATCCCATTTTAATCTTACACCATTGTGAACCTTACGCCTTTTTTACTCTCTGGTCGAGGTTCTCGGCATTTCAAAATCTTCGTGAACTAAATCACACGTGTATATGTTGATATTTAAGATATATACAGTCAAGAAAATCAAGGGCAATGGTGATATATATGCGGATTAGACACAAAAAATACACTCAACAAATGGCTACAATTTAAGGATTGTGTTTAGTGACGGCATCAGGTTCCTAATTGATAGAGAAAGGTCTGGTGGTAAGAAAAACTGCTTCTAGGAGGTTGTCAAATGTTTTTCCTCGACGATTCCATTCTTGGGTTGTTGGTTTGGCCCTTGTTCCTGTAACTCGAATCCTAGCCCGGTATATCCCATTTTAATCTTACACCATTGTGAACCTTACGCCTTTTTTACTCTCTGATCGAGGTTCTCGGCATTGAAAAATCTTCGTAAACTAAATCACACGTGTGTATGTTGACATTTACGAGATATACAGTCAATAAAATCAAGGGCAATTGTGATATATAAGCAGATTAGACACAAAAAAAAACACTCAACAAATGGCTACAATTTAAGGAATGTGTTTAGTGACGGCATCAGATTCCAAGTTGATGGAGAAAGGTCTGGTGGCAAGAAAAGCCGCTTCTAGGAGGTTGTCAAGTGTTTTCGCTCGACGATTCCATTCTTGGGTGGTTGGTTTGGCCCTTGTTCCTGTAACTCGAATCCTAGCCCGGTAAATCCCATTTTAATTTTACACCATTGTGAACCTTACGCCTTTTTTACTCTCTGATCGAGGTTCTCGGCATTGAAAAATCTTCGTAAACTAAATCACACGTGTATATGCTGATATTTAAGAGATATACAGTCAAGAAAATCAAGGGCAATGGTGATATATATGCGGATTAGACACCAAAAAAAACACTCAACAAATGGCTACAATTTAAGGAATGTGTTTAGTGACGGCATCAGATTCCTAATTGATGGAGAAAGATCTGGTGGTAAGAAAAGATGCTTCTAGGAGGTTGTCAAGTGTTTTCGCTCGACGATTCCATTCTTGGGTGGTTGGTTTGGCCCTTGTTCCTGTAACTCGAATCCTAGCCGGTATATCCCATTTTAATCTTACACCATTGTGAACCTTACGCCTTTTTTACTCTCTGATCGAGGTTCTCGGCATTGAAAAATCTTCGTAAACTAAATCACACGTGTATATGTTGACATTTAAGAGATATACAGTCAAGAAAATCAAGGGCAATGGTGATATATATGCGGATTAGACAACAAAAAAAACACTCAACAAATGGCTACAATTTAAGGAATGTGTTTAGTGACGGCATCAGATTCCTAGTTGATGGAGAAAGGTCTGGTGGCAAGAAGAGCTGCTTCTAGGAGGTTGTCAAGTGTTTTCGCTCGACGATTCCATTCTTGGGTGGTTGGTTTGGCCCTTGTTCCTGTAACTCGAATCCTAGCCCGGTATATCCCATTTTAATTTTACACCATTAGGAACCTTACGGCTTTTTTACTCTCTGATCGAGGTTCTCGACATTGAAAAATCTTCGTAAACTAAATCACACGTGTATATGCTGATATTTAAGAGATATACAGTCAAGAAAATCAAGGGCAATGGTGATATATATGCGGATTAGACACAAAAAAAACACTCAACAAATGGCTACAATTTAAGGAATGTGTTTAGTGACGGTATCAGATTCCTAATTGATGGAGAAAGGTCTGGTGGCAAGAAAAGCTGCTTCTAGGAGGTTGTCAAGTGTTTTCGCTCGACGATTCCATTCTTGGGTGGTTGGTTTGGCCCTTATTCCTGTAACTCGAATCCTAGCCCGGTATATCCATTTTAATTTTACACCATTGTGAACCTTACGCCTTTTTTACTGTCTGATCGAGGTTCTCGGCATTGAAAAATCTTGGTAAACTAAATCACACGTGTATATGTTGACATTTAAGAGATATACAGTCAAGAAAATCAAGGTGAATGGTGATTTATATGCCGATTAGACACCAAAAAAAAACACAACAAATGGCTACAATTCAAGGAATGTGTTTAGTGATGGCATCAGATTCCTAATTGATGGAGAAAGGTCTGGTGGTAAGAAAAGCTGCTTCTAGGAGGTTGTCAAGTGTTTTTGCTCGACGATTCCATTCTTGGGTGGTTGGTTTGCCCCTTGTTCCTGTAACTCGAATCCTAGCCCGGTATATCCCATTTAAATTTACACCATTGTGACCCTTACGCCTTTTTTACTCTCTGATCGAGGTTCTTGGCATTGAAAAATCTTCGTAAACTAAATCACACGTGTATGTGTTGATATTTAAGAGATACACAGTCAAGAAAATCAAGGGCAATGGTGATATATATGCGATTAGAAACCAAAAAAAAAACACTCATCAAATGGCTACAATTTAAGGAATGTGTTTAGTGACGGTATCAGATTCCTAATTGATGGAGAAAGGTCTGGTGGCAAGAAAAGCTGCTTCTAGGAGGTTGTCAAGTGTTTTCGCTCGACGATTCCATTCTTGGGTGGTTGGTTTGGCCCTTGTTCCTGTAACTCGAATCTTAGCCCGGTATATTCCATTTTAATTTTACACCATTGTGAATCTTATGCCTTTTTTACTCTCTGATCGAGGTTCTCGGCATTGAAAAATCTTCGTAAACTAAATCACACGTGTATGTGTTGACATTTAAGAGATATACAGTCAAGAAAATCAAGGGCAATGGTGATATATATGCGGATTAGACAAAAAAAAAACACTCAACAAATGGCTACAATTTAAGGAATGTGTTTAGTGACGGCATCAGATTCCTAATTGATGGAGAAAGGTCTGGTGGCAAGAAAAGCTGCCTCTAGGAGGTTGTCAAGTGTTTTCGCTCGACGATTCCATTCTTGGGTGGTTGGTTTGGCCCTTGTTCCTGTAAATCGAATCCTAGCACGGTATATCCCATTTAAATTTACACCATTGTGAATCTTATGCCTTTTTTACTCTCTGATCGAGGTTCTCGGCATTGAAAAATCTTCGTAAACTAAATCACACGTGTATGTGTTGATATTTAAGAGATATACAGTCAAGAAAATCAAGGGCAATGGTGATATATATGCGGATTAGACACCAAAAAAAACACTCAACAAATGGCTACAATTTAAGGAATGTGTTTAGTGACGGCATCAGATTCCTAATTGATGGAGAAAGGTCTGGTGGCAAGAAAAGCTGCTTCTAGGAGGTTGTCAAGTGTTTTCGCTCGACGATTCCATTCTTGGGTGGTTGGTTTGGCCCTTGTTCCTGTAACTCGAATCTTAGCCCGGTATATTCCATTTTAATTTTACACCATTGTGAACCTTGCGCCTTTTTTACTCTCTGATCGAGGTTCTCGGCATTGAAAAATCTTCGTAAACTAAATCACACGTGTATATGTTGACATTTAAGAGATATACAGTCAAGAAAATCAAGGGTAATGGTGATATATATGCGGATTAGACACCAAAAAAAAATTCAAAAGATGGCTACAATTTAAGGAATGTGTTTAGTGACGGCATCAGATTCCTAATTGATGGAGAAAGGTCTGGTGGTAAGAAACGATGCTTCTAGGAGGTTGTCAAGTGTTTTCGCTCGACGATTCCATTCTTGGGTGGTTGGTTTGGACCTTGTTCCTGTAACTCGAATCCTAACCCGGTATATCCCATTTTAATTTTACACCATTGTGAACCTTACGCCTTTTTTACTCTCTGATCGAGGTTCTCGGCATTGAAAAATCTTCGTAAACTAAATCACACGTGTATGTGTTGATATTTAAGAGATATACAGTCAAGAAAATCAAGGGCAATGGTGATATATATGCGGATTAGACACAAAAAAAAACACTCAACAAATGGCTACAATTTAAGGAATGTGTTTAGTGACGGCATCAGATTCCTAATTGATCGAGAAAGGTCTGTTGGCAAGAAAAGCTGCTTCTAGGAGGTTGTCAAGTGTTTTCGCTCGACGATTCCATTCTTGGGTGGTTGGTTTGGCCCTTGTTCCTGTAACTCGAATCTTAGCCCGGTATATTCCATTTTAATTTTACACCATTGTGAATCTTATGCCTTTTTTACTCTCTGATCGAGGTTCTCGGCATTGAAAAATCTTCGTAAACTAAATCACACGTGTATGTGTTGATATTTAAGAGATATACAGTCAAGAAAATCAAGGGCAATGGTGATATATATGCGGATTAGACACAAAAAAAAACACTCAACAAATGGCTACAATTTAAGGAATGTGTTTAGTGACGGCATCAGATTCCTAATTGATGGAGAAAGGTCTGGTGGTAAGAAAAGATGCTTCTAGGAGGTTGTCAAGTGTTTTCGCTCGACGATTCCATTCTTGGGTGGTTGGTTTGGACCTTGTTCCTGTAACTCGAATCCTAACCCGGTATATCCCATTTTAATTTTACACCATTGTGAACCTTACGCCTTTTTTACTCTCTGATCGAGGTTCTCGGCATTGAAAAATCTTCGTAAACTAAATCACACGTGTATGTGTTGATATTTAAGAGATATACAGTCAAGAAAATCAAGGGCAATGGTGATATATATGCGGATTAGACACAAAAAAAAACACTCAACAAATGGCTACAATTTAAGGAATGTGTTTAGTGACGGCATCAGATTCCTAATTGATGGAGAAAGGTCTGTTGGCAAGAAAAGCTGCTTCTAGGAGGTTGTCAAGTGTTTTCGCTCGACGATTCCATTCTTGGGTGGTTGGTTTGGACCTTGTTCCTGTAACTCGAATCCTAACCCGGTATATCCCATTTTAATTTTACACCATTGTGAACCTTACGCCTTTTTTACTCTCTGATCGAGGTTCTCGGCATTGAAAAATATTCGTAAACTAAATCACACGTGTATGTGTTGATATTTAAGAGATATACAGTCAAGAAAATCAAGGGCAATGGTGATATATATGCGGATTAGACACAAAAAAAAACACTCAACAAATGGCTACAATTTAAGGAATGTGTTTAGTGACGGCATCAGATTCCTAATTGATCGAGAAAGGTCTGTTGGCAAGAAAAGCTGCTTCTAGGAGGTTGTCAAGTGTTTTCGCTTGACGATTCCATTCTTAGGTGGTTGGTTTGGCCCTTGTTCCTGTAACTCGAATCTTAGCCCGGTATATTCCATTTTAATTTTACACCATTGTGAATCTTATGCCTTTTTTACTCTCTGATCGAGGTTCTCGGCATTGAAAAATCTTCGTAAACTAAATCACACGTGTATGTGTTGATATTTAAGAGATATACAGTCAAGAAAATCAAGGGCAATGGTGATATATATGCGGATTAGACACAAAAAAAAAACACTCAACAAATGGCTACAATTTAAGGAATGTGTTTAGTGACGGCATCAGATTCCTAATTGATGGAGAAAGGTCTGGTGGTAAGAAACGATGCTTCTAGGAGGTTGTCAAGTGTTTTCGCTCGACGATTCCATTCTTGGGTGGTTGGTTTGGACCTTGTTCCTGTAACTCGAATCCTAACCCGGTATATCCCATTTTAATTTTACACCATTGTGAACCTTACGCCTTTTTTACTCTCTGATCGAGGTTCTCGGCATTGAAAAATCTTCGTAAACTAAATCACACGTGTATGTGTTGATATTTAAGAGATATACAGTCAAGAAAATCAAGGGCAATGGTGATATATATGCGGATTAGACACAAAAAAAAACACTCAACAAATGGCTACAATTTAAGGAATGTGTTTAGTGACGGCATCAGATTCCTAATTGATGGAGAAAGGTCTGTTGGCAAGAAAAGCTGCTTCTAGGAGGTTGTCAAGTGTTTTCGCTCGACGATTCCATTCTTGGGTGGTTGGTTTGGCCCTTGTTCCTGTAACTCGAATCTTAGCCCGGTATATTCCATTTTAATTTTACACCATTGTGAATCTTATGCCTTTTTTACTCTCTGATCGAGGTTCTCGGCATTGAAAAATCTTCGTAAACTAAATCACACGTGTATATGTTGAGATTTAAGAGATATACAGTCAAGAAAATCAAGGGTAATGGTGATATATATGCGGATTAGACACCAAAAAAAACTCAACAAATGGCTACAATTTAAGAAATGTGTTTAGTGACGGCATCAGATTCCTAATTGATGGAGAAAGTTCTGGTGGCAAGAAAAGCTGCTTCTAGGAGGTTGTCAAGTGTTTTCGCTCGACGATTCCATTCTTGGGTGGTTGGTTTGGCCCTTGTTCCTGTAACTCGAATCTTAGCCCGGTATATTCCATTTTAATTTTACACCATTGTGAATCTTATGCCTTTTTTACTCTCTGATCGAGGTTCTCGGCATTGAAAAATCTTCGTAAACTAAATCACACGTGTATGTGTTGATATTTAAGAGATATACAGTCAAGAAAATCAAGGGCAATGGTGATATATATGCGGATTAGACACAAAAAAAAAACACTCAACAAATGGCTACAATTTAAGGAATGTGTTTAGTGACGGCATCAGATTCCTAATTGATGGAGAAAGGTCTGGTGGTAAGAAAAGATGCTTCTAGGAGGTTGTCAAGTGTTTTCGCTCGACGATTCCATTCTTGGGTGGTTGGTTTGGACCTTGTTCCTGTAACTCGAATCCTAACCCGGTATATCCCATTTTAATTTTACACCATTGTGAACCTTACGCCTTTTTTACTCTCTGATCGAGGTTCTCGGCATTGAAAAATCTTCGTAAACTAAATCACACGTGTATGTGTTGATATTTAAGAGATATACAGTCAAGAAAATCAAGGGCAATGGTGATATATATGCGGATTAGACACAAAAAAAAACACTCAACAAATGGCTACAATTTAAGGAATGTGTTTAGTGACGGCATCAGATTCCTAATTGATGGAGAAAGGTCTGTTGGCAAGAAAAGCTGCTTCTAGGAGGTTATCAAGTGTTTTCGCTCGACGATTCCATTCTTGGGTGGTTGGTTTGGCCCTTGTTCCTGTAACTCGAATCTTAGCCCGGTATATTCCATTTTAATTTTACACCATTGTGAATCTTATGCCTTTTTTACTCTCTGATCGAGGTTCTCGGCATTGAAAAATCTTCGTAAACTAAATCACACGTGTATATGTTGAGATTTAAGAGATATACAGTCAAGAAAATCAAGGGTAATGGTGATATATATGCGGATTAGACACCAAAAAAAACTCAACAAATGGCTACAATTTAAGAAATGTGTTTAGTGACGGCATCAGATTCCTAATTGATGGAGAAAGTTCTGGTGGCAAGAAAAGCTGCTTCTAGGAGGTTGTCAAGTGTTTTCGCTCGACGATTCCATTCTTGGGTGGTTGGTTTGGCCCTTGTTCCTGTAACTCGAATCCTAGCCCGGTATATCCCATTTTAATTTTACACCATTGTGAACCTTACGCCTTTTTTACTCTCTGATCGAGGTTCTCGGCATTGAAAAATCTTCGTAAACTAAATCACACTTGTATATGCTGATATTTAAGAGATATATAGTCAAGAAAATCAAGGGCAATGATGATATATATGCGGATTAGACACCAAAAAGAACACTCAACAAATGGCTACAATTTAAGGAATGTGTTTAGTGACGGCATCAGATTCCTAATTGATGGAGAAAGGTCTGGTGGTAAGAAAAGATGCTTCTAGGAGGTTGTCAAGTGTTTTCGCTCGACGATTCCATTCTTGGGTGGTTGGTTTGGCCCTTGTTCCTGTAACTCGAATCCTAACCCGGTATATCCCATTTTAATTTTACACCATTGTGAACCTTACGCCTTTTTTACTCTCTGATCGAGGTTCTCGGCATTGAAAAATCTTCGTAAACTAAATCACACGTGTATGTGTTGATATTTAAGAGATATACAGTCAAGAAAATCAAGGGCAATGGTGATATATATGCGGATTAGACACCAAAAAAAACACTCAACAAATGGCTACAATTTAAGGAATGTGTTTAGTGACGGCATCAGATTCCTAATTGATGGAGAAAGGTCTGGTGGCAAGAAAAGCTGCTTCTAGGAGGTTGTCAAGTGTTTTCGCTCGACGATTCCATTCTTGGGTGGTTGGTTTGGCCCTTGTTCCTGTAACTCGAATCTTAGCCCGGTATATTCCATTTTAATTTTACACCATTGTGAACCTTGCGCCTTTTTTACTCTCTGATCGAGGTTCTCGGCATTGAAAAATCTTCGTAAACTAAATCACACGTGTATATGTTGACATTTAAGAGATATACAGTCAAGAAAATCAAGGGTAATGGTGATATATATGCGGATTAGACACCAAAAAAAACTCAACAAATGGCTACAATTTAAGAAATGTGTTTAGTGACGGCATCAGATTCCTAATTGATGGAGAAAGTTCTGGTGGCAAGAAAAGCTGCTTCTAGGAGGTTGTCAAGTGTTTTCGCTCGACGATTCCATTCTTGGGTGGTTGGTTTGGCCCTTGTTCCTGTAACTCGAATCCTAGCCCGGTATATCCCATTTTAATTTTACACCATTGTGAACCTTACGCCTTTTTTACTCTCTGATCGAGGTTCTCGGCATTGAAAAATCTTCGTAAACTAAATCACACTTGTATATGCTGATATTTAAGAGATATATAGTCAAGAAAATCAAGGGCAATGATGATATATATGCGGATTAGACACCAAAAAGAACACTCAACAAATGGCTACAATTTAAGGAATGTGTTTAGTGACGGCATCAGATTCCTAATTGATGGAGAAAGGTCTGGTGGTAAGAAAAGATGCTTCTAGGAGGTTGTCAAGTGTTTTCGCTCGACGATTCCATTCTTGGGTGGTTGGTTTGGCCCTTGTTCCTGTAACTCGAATCCTAACCCGGTATATCCCATTTTAATTTTACACCATTGTGAACCTTACGCCTTTTTTACTCTCTGATCGAGGTTCTCGGCATTGAAAAATCTTCGTAAACTAAATCACACGTGTATGTGTTGATATTTAAGAGATATACAGTCAAGAAAATCAAGGGCAATGGTGATATATATGCGGATTAGACACCAAAAAAAACACTCAACAAATGGCTACAATTTAAGGAATGTGTTTAGTGACGGCATCAGATTCCTAATTGATGGAGAAAGGTCTGGTGGCAAGAAAAGCTGCTTCTAGGAGGTTGTCAAGTGTTTTCGCTCGACGATTCCATTCTTGGGTGGTTGGTTTGGCCCTTGTTCCTGTAACTCGAATCTTAGCCCGGTATATTCCATTTTAATTTTACACCATTGTGAACCTTGCGCCTTTTTTACTCTCTTATCGAGGTTCTCGGCATTGAAAAATCTTCGTAAACTAAATCACACGTGTATATGTTGACATTTAAGAGATATACAGTCAAGAAAATCAAGGGTAATGGTGATATATATGCGGATTAGACACCAAAAAAACTCAACAAATGGCTACAATTTAAGAAATGTGTTTAGTGACGGCATCAGATTCCTAATTGATGGAGAAAGTTCTGGTGGCAAGAAACGCTGCTTCTAGGAGGTTGTCAAGTGTTTTCGCTCGACGATTCCATTCTTGGGTGGTTGGTTTGGCCCTTGTTCCTGTAACTCGAATCCTAGCCCGGTATATCCCATTTTAATTTTACACCATTGTGAACCTTACGCCTTTTTTACTCTCTGATCGAGGTTCTCGGCATTGAAAAATGTTCGTAAACTAAATCACACGTGTATATGTTAACATTTAAGAGATATACAGTCAAGAAAATCAAGGGCAATGGTGATATATATACCGATTAGACACAAAAAAAAAACACTCAACAAATGGCTACAATTTAAGGAATGTGTTTATTCATGGCATCAGATTCCTAATTGATGGAGAAAGGTCTGGTGGTAAGAAAAGCTGCTTCTAGGAGGTTGTCAAGTGTTTTTGCTCGACGATTCCATTCTTGGGTGGTTGGTTTGCCCCTTGTTCCTGTAACTCGAATCCTAGCCCGTTATATCCCATTTAAATTTACACGATTGTGAACCTTACGCCTTTTTTACTCTCTGATCGAGGTTCTCGGCATTGAAAAATCTTCGTAAACTAAATCACACGTGTATGTGTTGATATTTAAGAGATATACAGTCAAGAAAATCATGGGCAATGGTGATATATATGCGGATTAGACACCAAAAAAAACACTCAACAAATGGCTACAATTTAAGGAATGTGTTTAGTGACGGCATCAGATTCCTAATTGATGGAGAAAGGTCCGGCGGCAAGAAAAGCTGCTTCTAGGAGGTTGTCAAGTGTTTTCGCTCGACGATTCCATTCTTGGGTGGTTGGTTAGGCCCTTGTTCCTGTAACTCGAATCCTAGCCCGGTATATCCCATTTTTATTTTACACCATTGTGAACCTTACGCCTTTTTTACTCTCTGATCGAGGTTCTCGGCATTGAAAAATCTTCGTAAACTAAATCACACGTGTATGTGTTGACATTTAAGAGATATACAGTCAAGAAAATCAAGGGCAATGGTGATATATATGCGGATTAGACAAAAAAAAACACTCAACAAATGGCTACAATTTAAGGAATGTGTTTAGTGACGGCATCAGATTCCTAATTGATGGAGAAAGGTCTGGTGGCAAGAAAAGCTGCCTCTAGGAGGTTGTCAAGTGTTTTCGCTCGACGATTCCATTCTTGGGTGGTTGGTTTGGCCCTTGTTCCTGTAAATCGAATCCTAGCACGGTATATCCCATTTAAATTTACACCATTGTGAATCTTATGCCTTTTTTACTCTCTGATCGAGGTTCTCGGCATTGAAAAATCTTCGTAAACTAAATCACACGTGTATGTGTTGATATTTAAGAGATATACAGTCAAGAAAATCAAGGGCAATGGTGATATATATGCGGATTAGACACCACAAAAAACACTCAACAAATGGCTACAATTTAAGGAATGTGTTTAGTGACGGCATCAGATTCCTAATTGATGGAGAAAGGTCTGGTGGCAAGAAAAGCTGCTTCTAGGAGGTTGTCAAGTGTTTTCGCTCGACGATTCCATTCTTGGGTGGTTGGTTTGGCCCTTGTTCCTGTAACTCGAATCTTAGCCCGGTATATTCCATTTTAATTTTACACCATTGTGAACCTTGCGCCTTTTTTACTCTCTGATCGAGGTTCTCGGCATTGAAAAATCTTCGTAAACTAAATCACACGTGTATATGTTGACATTTAAGAGATATACAGTCAAGAAAATCAAGGGTAATGGAGATATATATGCGGATTAGACACCAAAAAAAACTCAACAAATGGCTACAATTTAAGAAATGTGTTTAATGACGGCATCAGATTCCTAATTGATGGAGAAAGTTCTGGTGGCAAGAAAAGCTGCTTCTAGGAGGTTGTCAAGTGTTTTCGCTCGACGATTCCATTCTTGGGTGGTTGGTTTGGCCCTTGTTCCTGTAACTCGAATCCTAGCCCGGTATATCCCATTTTAATTTTACACCATTGTGAACCTTACGCCTTTTTTACTCTCTGATCGAGGTTCTCGGCATTGAAAAATGTTCGTAAACTAAATCACACGTGTATATGTTAACATTTAAGAGATATACAGTCAAGAAAATCAAGGGCAATGGTGATATATATACCGATTAGACACAAAAAAAAAAACACTCAACAAATGGCTACAATTTAAGGAATGTGTTTATTGATGGCATCAGATTCCTAATTGATGGAGAAAGGTCTGGTGGTAAGAAAAGCTGCTTCTAGGAGGTTGTCAAGTGTTTTTGCTCGACGATTCCATTCTTGGGTGGTTGGTTTGCCCCTTGTTCTTGTAACTCGAATCCTAGCCCGGTATATCCCATATAAATTTACACGATTGTGAACCTTACGCCTTTTTTACTCTCTGATCGAGGTTCTCGGCATTGAAAAATCTTCGTAAACTAAATCACACGTGTATGTGTTGATATTTAAGAGATATACAGTCAAGAAAATCATGGGCAATGGTGATATATATGCGGATTAGACACCAAAAAAAACACTCAACAAATGGCTACAATTTAAGGAATGTGTTTAGTGACGGCATCAGATTCCTAATTGATGGAGAAAGGTCCGGCGGCAAGAAAAGCTGCTTCTAGGAGGTTGTCAAGTGTTTTCGCTCGACGATTCCATTCTTGGGTGGTTGGTTTGGCCCTTGTTCCTGTAACTCGAATCCTAGCCCGGTATATCCCATTTTTATTTTACACCATTGTGAACCTTACGCCTTTTTTACTCTCTGATCGAGGTTCTCGGCATTGAAAAATCTTCGTAAACTAAATCACACGTGTATGTGTTGACATTTAAGAGATATACAGTCAAGAAAATCAAGGGCAATGGTGATATATATGCGGATTAGACAAAAAAAAACACTCAACAAATGGCTACAATTTAAGGAATGTGTTTAGTGACGGCATCAGATTCCTAATTGATGGAGAAAGGTCTGGTGGCAAGAAAAGCTGCCTCTAGGAGGTTGTCAAGTGTTTTCGCTCGACGATTTCATTCTTGGGTGGTTGGTTTGGCCCGTGTTCCTGTAAATCGAATCCTAGCACGGTATATCCCATTTAAATTTACACCATTGTGAATCTTATGCCTTTTTTACTCTCTGATCGAGGTTCTCGGCATTGAAAAATCTTCGTAAACTAAATCACACGTGTATGTGTTGATATTTAAGAGATATACAGTCAAGAAAATCAAGGGCAATGGTGATATATATGCGGATTAGACACCAAAAAAAACACTCAACAAATGGCTACAATTTATGGAATGTGTTTAGTGACGGCATCAGATTCCTAATTGATGGAGAAAGGTCTGGTGGCAAGAAAAGCTGCTTCTAGGAGGTTGTCAAGTGTTTTCGCTCGACGATTCCATTCTTGGGTGGTTGGTTTGGCCCTTGTTCCTGTAACTCGAATCTTAGCCCGGTATATTCCATTTTAATTTTACACCATTGTGAACCTTGCGCCTTTTTTACTCTCTGATCGAGGTTCTCGGCATTGAAAAATCTTCGTAAACTAAATCACACGTGTATATGTTGACATTTAAGAGATATACAGTCAAGAAAATCAAGGGTAATGGTGATATATATGCGGATTAGACACCAAAAAAAACTCAACAAATGGCTACAATTTAAGAAATGTGTTTAGTGACGGCATCAGATTCCTAATTGATGGAGAAAGTTCTGGTGGCAAGAAAAGCTGCTTCTAGGAGGTTGTCAAGTGTTTTCGCTCGACGATTCCATTCTTGGGTGGTTGGTTTGGCCCTTGTTCCTGTAACTCGAATCCTAGTCCGGTATATCCCATTTTAATTTTACACCATTGTGAACCTTACGCCTTTTTTACTCTCTGATCGAGGCTCTCGGCATTGAAAAATGTTCGTAAACTAAATCACACGTGTATATGTTAACATTTAAGAGATATACAGTCAAGAAAATCAAGGGCAATGGTGATATATATACCGATTAGACACAAAAAAAAAACACTCAACAAATGGCTACAATTTAAGGAATGTGTTTATTGATGGCATCAGATTCCTAATTGATGGAGAAAGGTCTGGTGGTAAGAAAAGCTGCTTCTAGGACGTTGTCAAGTGTTTTTGCTCGACGATTCCATTCTTGGGTGGTTGGTTTGCCCCTTGTTCCTGTAACTCGAATCCTAGCCCGGTATATCCCATTTAAATTTACACGATTGTGAACCTTACGCCTTTTTTACTCTCTGATCGAGGTTCTCGGCATTGAAAAATCTTCGTAAACTAAATCACACGTGTATGTGTTGATATTTAAGAGATATACAGTCAAGAAAATCATGGGCAATGGTGATATATATGCGGATTAGACACCAAAAAAAACACTCAACAAATGGCTACAATTTTAGGAATGTGTTTAGTGACGGCATCAGATTCCTAATTGATGGAGAAAGGTCCGGCGGCAAGAAAAGCTGCTTCTAGGAGGTTGTCAAGTGTTTTCGCTCGACGATTCCATTCTTGGGTGGTTGGTTTGGCCCTTGTTCCTGTAACTCGAATCCTAGCCCGGTATATCCCATTTTTATTTTACACCATTGTGAACCTTACGCCTTTTTTACTCTCTGATCGAGGTTCTCGGCATTGAAAAATCTTCGTAAACTAAATCACACGTGTATGTGTTGACATTTAAGAGATATACAGTCAAGAAAATCAAGGGCAATGGTGATATATATGCGGATTAGACAAAAAAAAAACACTCAACAAATGGCTACAATTTAAGGAATGTGTTTAGTGACGGCATCAGATTCCTAATTGATGGAGAAAGGTCTGGTGGCAAGAAAAGCTGCCTCTAGGAGGTTGTCAAGTGTTTTCGCTCGACGATTCCATTCTTGGGTGGTTGGTTTGGCCCTTGTTCCTGTAACTCGAATCCTAGCACGGTATATCCCATTTAAATTTACACCATTGTGAATCTTATGCCTTTTTTACTCTCTGATCGAGGTTCTCGGCATTGAAAAATCTTCGTAAACTAAATCACACGTGTATGTGTTGATATTTAAGAGATATACAGTCAAGAAAATCAAGGGCAATGGTGATATATATGCGGATTAGACACCAAAAAACACACTCAACAAATGGCTACAATTTAAGGAATGTGTTTAGTGACGGCATCAGATTCCTAATTGATGGAGAAAGGTCTGGTGGCAAGAAAAGCTGCTTCTAGGAGGTTGTCAAGTGTTTTCGCTCGACGATTCCATTCTTGGGTGGTTGGTTTGGCCCATGTTCCTGTAACTCGAATCTTAGCCCGGTATATTCCATTTTAATTTTACACCATTGTGAACCTTGCGCCTTTTTTACTCTCTGATCGAGGTTCTCGGCATTGAAAAATCTTCGTAAACTAAATCACACGTGTATATGTTGACATTTAAGAGATATACAGTCAAGAAAATCAAGGGTAATGGTGATATATATGCGGATTAGACACCAAAAAAAACTCAACAAATGGCTACAATTTAAGAAATGTGTTTAGTGACGGCATCAGATTCCTAATTGATGGAGAAAGTTCTGGTGGCAAGAAAAGCTGCTTCTAGGAGGTTGTCAAGTGTTTTCGCTCGACGATTCCATTCTTGGGTGGTTGGTTTGGCCCTTGTTCCTGTAACTCGAATCCTAGCCCGGTATATCCCATTTTAATTTTACACCATTGTGAACCTTACGCCTTTTTTACTCTCTGATCGAGGTTCTCGGCATTGAAAAATGTTCGTAAACTAAATCACACGTGTATATGTTAACATTTAAGAGATATACAGTCAAGAAAATCAAGGGCAATGGTGATATATATACCGATTAGACACAAAAAAAAAACACTCAACAAATGGCTACAATTTAAGGAATGTGTTTATTGATGGCATCAGATTCCTAATTGATGGAGAAAGGTCTGGTGGTAAGAAAAGCTGCTTCTAGGAGGTTGTCAAGTGTTTTTGCTCGACGATTCCATTCTTGGGTGGTTGGTTTGCCCCTTGTTCCTGTAACTCGAATCCTAGCCCGGTATATCCCATTTAAATTTACACGATTGTGAACCTTACGCCTTTTTTACTCTCTGATCGAGGTTCTCGGCATTGAAAAATCTTCGTAAACTAAATCACACGTGTATGTGTTGATATTTAAGAGATATACAGTCAAGAAAATCATGGGCAATGGTGATATATATGCGGATTAGACACCAAAAAAAACTCAACAAATGGCTACAATTTAAGAAATGTGTTTAGTGACGGCATCAGATTCCTAATTGATGGAGAAAGTTCTGGTGGCAAGAAAAGCTGCTTCTAGGAGGTTGTCAAGTGTTTTCGCTCGACGATTCTATTCTTGGGTGGTTGGTTTGGCCCTTGTTCCTGTAACTCGAATCCTAGCCCGATATATCCCATTTTAATTTTACACCATTGTGAACCTTACGCCTTTTTTACTCTCTGATCGAGGTTCTCGGCATTGAAAAATGTTCGTAAACTAAATCACACGTGTATATGTTAACATTTAAGAGATATACAGTCAAGAAAATCAAGGGCAATGGTGATATATATACCGATTAGACACAAAAAAAAAACACTCAACAAATGGCTACAATTTAAGGAATGTGTTTATTGATGGCATCAGATTCCTAATTGATGGAGAAAGGTCTGGTGGTAAGAAAAGCTGCTTCTAGGAGGTTGTCAAGTGTTTTTGCTCGACGATTCCATTCTTGGGTGGTTGGTTTGCCCCTTGTTCCTGTAACTCGAATCCTAGCCTGGTATATCCCATTTAAATTTACACGGTTGTGAACATTACGCCTTTTTTACTCTCTGATCGAGGTTCTCGGCATTGAAAAATCTTCGTAAACTAAATCACACGTGTATGTGTTGATATTTAAGAGATATACAGTCAAGAAAATCATGGGCAATGGTGATATATATGCGGATTAGACACCAAAAAAAACACTCAACAAATGGCTACAATTTAAGGAATGTGTTTAGTGACGACATCAGATTCCTAATTGATGGAGAAAGGTCCGGCGGCAAGAAAAGCTGCTTCTAGGAGGTTGTCAAGTGTTTTCGCTCGACGATTCCATTCTTGGGTGGTTGGTTTGGCCCTTGTTCCTGTAACTCGAATCCTAGCCCGGTATATCCCATTTTTATTTTACACCATTGTGAACCTTACGCCTTTTTTACTCTCTGATCGAGGTTCTCGGCATTGAAAAATCTTCGTAAACTAAATGACACGTGTATGTGTTGACATTTAAGAGATATACAGTCAAGAAAATCAAGGGCAATGGTGATATATATGCGGATTAGACAAAAAAAAACACTCAACAAATGGCTACAATTTAAGGAATGTGTTTAGTGACGGCATCAGATTCCTAATTGATGGAGAAAGGTCTGGTGGCAAGAAAAGCTGCCTCTAGGAGGTTGTCAAGTGTTTTCGCTCGACGATTCCATTCTTGGGTGGTTGGTTTGGCCCTTGTTCCTGTAAATCGAATCCTAGCACGGTATATCCCTTTTAAATTTACACCATTGTGAATCTTATGCCTTTTTTACTCTCTGATCGAGGTTCTCGGCATTGAAAAATCTTCGTAAACTAAATCACACGTGTATGTGTTGATATTTAAGAGATATACAGTCAAGAAAATCAAGGGCAATGGTGATATATATGCGGATTAGACACCAAAAAAAACACTCAACAAATGGCTACAATTTAAGGAATGTGTTTAGTGACGGCATCAGATTCCTAATTGATGGAGAAAGGTCAGGTGGTAAGAAAAGCTGCTTCTAGGAGGTTGTCAAGTGTTTTCGCTCGACGATTCCATTCTTGGGTGGTTGGTTTGGCTCTTGTTCCTTTAACTCGATTCCTAGCCGGTATATCCCATTTTAATTTTACACCATTGTGAACCTTACGCCTTTTTTACTCTCTGATCGAGGTTCTCGGCATTGAAAAATCTTCGTAAACTAAATCACACTTGTATATGCTGATATTTAAGAGATATATAGTCAAGAAAATCAAGGGCAATGGTGATATATATGCGGATTAGACACCAAAAAGAACACTCAACAAATGGCTACAATTTAAGGAATGTGTTTAGTGACGGCATCAGATTCCTAATTGATGGAGAAAGGTCTGGTGGTAAGAAAAGATGCTTCTAGGAGGTTGTCCAGTGTTTTCGCTCGACGATTCCATTCTTGGGTGGTTGGTTTGGCCCTTGTTCCTGTAACTCGAATCCTAACCCGGTATATCCCATTTTAATTTTACACCATTGTGAACCTTACGCCTTTTTTACTCTCTGATCGAGGTTCTCGGCATTGAAAAATCTTCGTAAACTAAATCACACGTGTATGTGTTGATATTTAAGAGATATACAGTCAAGAAAATCAAGGGCAATGGTGATATATATGCGGATTAGACACCAAAAAAAACACTCAACAAATGGCTACAATTTAAGGAATGTGTTTAGTGACGGCATCAGATTCCTAATTGATGGAGAAAGGTCTGGTGGCAAGAAAAGCTGCTTCTAGGAGGTTGTCAAGTGTTTTCGCTCAACGATTCCATTCTTGGGTGGTTGGTTTGGCCCTTGTTCCTGTAACTCGAATCTTAGCCCGGTATATTCCATTTTAATTTTACACCATTGTGAACCTTGCGCCTTTTTTACTCTCTGATCGAGGTTCTCGGCATTGAAAAATGTTCGTAAACTAAATCACACGTGTATATGTTAACATTTAAGAGATATACAGTCAAGAAAATCAAGGGCAATGGTGATATATATACCGATTAGACACAAAAAAAAACACTCAACAAATGGCTACAATTTAAGGAATGTGTTTATTGATGGCATCAGATTCCTAATTGTTGGAGAAAGGTCTGGTGGTAAGAAAAGCTGCTTCTAGGAGGTTGTCAAGTGTTTTTGCTCGACGATTCCATTCTTGGGTGGTTGGTTTGCCCCTTGTTCCTGTAACTCGAATCCTAGCCCGGTATATCCCATTTAAATTTACACGATTGTGAACCTTATGCCTTTTTTACTCTCTGATCGAGGTTCTCGGCATTGAAAAATCTTCGTAAACTAAATCACACGTGTATGTGTTGATATTTAAGAGATATACAGTCAAGAAAATCATGGGCAATGGTGATATATATGCGGATTAGACACCAAAAAAAACACTCAACAAATGGCTACAATTTAAGGAATGTGTTTAGTGACGGCATCAGATTCCTAATTGATGGAGAAAGGTCCGGCGGCAAGAAAAGCTGCTTCTAGGAGGTTGTCAAGTGTTTTCGCTCGACGATTCCATTCTTGGGTGGTTGGTTTGGCCCTTGTTCCTGTAACTCGAATCCTAGCCCGGTATATCCCATTTTAATTTTACACCATTGTGAACCTTACGCCTTTTTTACTCTCTGATCGAGGTTCTCGGCATTGAAAAATGTTCGTAAACTAAATCACACGTGTATATGTTAACATTTAAGAGATATACAGTCAAGAAAATCAAGGGCAATGGTGATATATATACCGATTAGACACAAAAAAAAAACACTCAACAAATGGCTACAATTTAAGGAATGTGTTTATTGATGGCATCAGATTCCTAATTGATGGAGAAAGGTCTGGTGGTAAGAAAAGCTGCTTCTAGGAGGTTGTCAAGTGTTTTTGCTCGACGATTCCATTCTTGGGTGGTTGGTTTGCCCCTTGTTCCTGTAACTCGAATCCTAGCCTGGTATATCCCATTTAAATTTACACGATTGTGAACTTTACGCCTTTTTTACTCTCTGATCGAGGTTCTCGGCATTGAAAAATCTTCGTAAACTAAATCACACGTGTATGTGTTGATATTTAAGAGATATACAGTCAAGAAAATCATGGGCAATGGTGATATGTATGCGGATTAGACACCAAAAAAAACACTCAACAAATGGCTACAATTTAAGGAATGTGTTTAGTGACGGCATCAGATTCCTAATTGATGGAGAAAGGTCCGGCGGCAAGAAAAGCTGCTTCTAGGAGGTTGTCAAGTATTTTCGCTCGACGATTCCATTCTTGGGTGGTTGGTTTGGCCCTTGTTCCTGTAACTCGAATCCTAGCCCGGTATATCCCGTTTTTATTTTACACCATTGTGAACCTTACGCCTTTTTTACTCTCTGATCGAGGTGCTCGGCATTGAAAAATCTTCGTAAACTAAATCACACGTGTATGTGTTGACATTTAAGAGATATACAGTCAAGAAAATCAAGGGCAATGGTGATATATATGCGGATTAGACAAAAAAAACACTCAACAAATGGCTACAATTTAAGGAATGTGTTTAGTGACGGCATCAGATTCCTAATTGATGGAGAAAGGTCTGGTGGCAAGAAAAGCTGCCTCTAGGAGGTTGTCAAGTGTTTTCGCTCGACGATTCCATTCTTGGGTGGTTGGTTTGGCCCTTGTTCCTGTAAATCGAATCCTAGCACGGTATATCCCTTTTAAATTTACACCATTGTGAATCTTATGCCTTTTTTACTCTCTGATCGAGGTTCTCGGCATTGAAAAATCTTCGTAAACTAAATCACACGTGTATGTGTTGATATTTAAGAGATATACAGTCAAGAAAATCAAGGGCAATGGTGATATATATGCGGATTAGACACCAAAAAAAACACTCAACAAATGGCTACAATTTAAGGAATGTGTTTAGTGACGGCATCAGATTCCTAATTGATGGAGAAAGGTCAGGTGGTAAGAAAAGCTGCTTCTAGGAGGTTGTCAAGTGTTTTCGCTCGACGATTCCATTCTTGGGTGGTTGGTTTGGCTCTTCTTCCTTTAACTCGATTCCTAGCCGGTATATCCCATTTTAATTTTACACCATTGTGAACCTTACGCCTTTTTTACTCTCTGATCGAGGTTCTCGGCATTGAAAAATCTTCGTAAACTAAATCACACTTGTATATGCTGATATTTAAGAGATATATAGTCAAGAAAATCAAGGGCAATGGTGATATATATGCGGATTAGACACCAAAAAGAACACTCAACAAATGGCTACAATTTAAGGAATGTGTTTAGTGACGGCATCAGATTCCTAATTGATGGAGAAAGGTCTGGTGGTAAGAAAAGATGCTTCTAGGAGGTTGTCAAGTGTTTTCGCTCGACGATTCCATTCTTGGGTGGTTGGTTTGGCCCTTGTTCCTGTAACTCGAATCCTAACCCGGTATATCCCATTTTAATTTTACACCATTGTGAACCTTACGCCTTTTTTACTCTCTGATCGAGGTTCTCGGCATTGAAAAATCTTCGTAAACTAAATCACACGTGTATGTGTTGATATTTAAGAGATATACAGTCAAGAAAATCAAGGGCAATGGTGATATATATGCGGATTAGACACCAAAAAAAACACTCAACAAATGGCTACAATTTAAGGAATGTGTTTAGTGACGGCATCAGATTCCTAATTGATGGAGAAAGGTCTGGTGGCAAGAAAAGCTGCTTCTAGGAGGTTGTCAAGTGTTTTCGCTCAACGATTCCATTCTTGGGTGGTTGGTTTGGCCCTTGTTCCTGTAACTCGAATCTTAGCCCGGTATATTCCATTTTAATTTTACACCATTGTGAACCTTGCGCCTTTTTTACTCTCTGATCGAGGTTCTCGGCATTGAAAAATGTTCGTAAACTAAATCACACGTGTATATGTTAACATTTAAGAGATATACAGTCAAGAAAATCAAGGGCAATGGTGATATATATACCGATTAGACACAAAAAAAAACACTCAACAAATGGCTACAATTTAAGGAATGTGTTTATTGATGGCATCAGATTCCTAATTGTTGGAGAAAGGTCTGGTGGTAAGAAAAGCTGCTTCTAGGAGGTTGTCAAGTGTTTTTGCTCGACGATTCCATTCTTGGGTGGTTGGTTTGCCCCTTGTTCCTGTAACTCGAATCCTAGCCCGGTATATCCCATTTAAATTTACACGATTGTGAACCTTATGCCTTTTTTACTCTCTGATCGAGGTTCTCGGCATTGAAAAATCTTCGTAAACTAAATCACACGTGTATGTGTTGATATTTAAGAGATATACAGTCAAGAAAATCATGGGCAATGGTGATATATATGCGGATTAGACACCAAAAAAAACACTCAACAAATGGCTACAATTTAAGGAATGTGTTTAGTGACGGCATCAGATTCCTAATTGATGGAGAAAGGTCCGGCGGCAAGAAAAGCTGCCTCTAGGAGGTTGTCAAGTGTTTTCGCTCGACGATTCCATTCTTGGGTGGTTGGTTTGGCCCTTGTTCCTGTAACTCGAATCCTAGCCCGGTATATCCCATTTTTATTTTACACCATTGTGAACCTTACGCCTTTTTTACTCTCTGATCGAGGTTCTCGGCATTGAAAAATCTTCGTAAACTAAATCACACGTGTATGTGTTGACATTTAAGAGATATACAGTCAAGAAAATCAAGGGCAATGGTGATATATATGCGGATTAGACAAAAAAAAACACTCAACAAATGGCTACAATTTAAGGAATGTGTTTAGTGACGGCATCAGATTCCTAATTGATGGAGAAAGGTCTGGTGGCAAGAAAAGTTGCCTCTAGGAGGTTGTCAAGTGTTTTCGCTCGACGATTCCATTCTTGGGTGGTTGGTTTGGCCCTTGTTCCTGTAAATCGAATCCTAGCACGGTATATCCCATTTAAATTTACACCATTGTGAATCTTATGCTTTTTTTACTCTCTGATCGAGGTTCTCGGCATTGAAAAATCTTCGTAAACTAAATCACACGTGTATGTGTTGATATTTAAGAGATATACAGTCAAGAAAATCAAGGGCAATGGTGATATATATGCGGATTAGACACCAAAAAAAACACTCAACAAATGGCTACAATTTAAGGAATGTGTTTAGTGACGGCATCAGATTCCTAATTGATGGAGAAAGGTCAGGTGGTAAGAAAAGCTGGTTCTAGGAGGTTGTCAAGTGTTTTCGCTCGACGATTCCATTCTTGGGTGGTTGGTTTGGCCCTTGTTCCTGTAACTAGAATCTTAGCCCGGTATATTCCATTTTAATTTTACACCATTGTGAACCTTGCGCCTTTTTTACTCTCTGATCGAGGTTCTCGGCATTGAAAAATCTTCGTAAACTAAATCACACGTGTATATGTTGACATTTAAGAGATATACAGTCAAGAAAATCAAGGGTAATGGTGATATATATGCGGATTAGACACCAAAAAAAACTCAACAAATGGCTACAATTTAAGAAATGTGTTTAGTGACGGCATCAGATTCCTAATTGATGGAGAAAGTTCTGGTGGCAAGAAAAGCTGCTTCTAGGAGGTTGTCAAGTGTTTTCGCTCGACGATTCCATTCTTGGGTGGTTGGTTTGGCCCTTGTTCCTGTAACTCGAATCCTAGCCCGGTATATCCCATTTTAATTTTACACCATTGTGAACCTTACGCCTTTTTTACTCTCTGATCGAGGTTCTCGGCATTGAAAAATGTTCGTAAACTAAATCACACGTGTATATGTTGAGATTTAAGAGATATACAGTCAAGAAAATCAAGGGCAATGGTGATATATATACCGATTAGACACAAAAAAAAACACTCAACAAATGGCTACAATTTAAGGAATGTGTTTATTGATGGCATCAGATTTCTAATTGATGGAGAAAGGTCTGGTGGTAAGAAAAGCTGCTTCTAGGAGGTTGTCAAGTGTTTTTGCTCGACGATTCCATTCTTGGGTGGTTGGTTTGCCCCTTGTTCCTGTAACTCGAATCCTGGACCGGTATATCCCATTTAAATTTACACGATTGTGAACCTTACGCCTTTTTTACTCTCTGATCGAGGTTCTCGGCATTGAAAAATCTTCGTTAACTAAATCACACGTGTATGTGTTGATATTTAAGAGATATACAGTCAAGAAAATCATGGGCAATGGTGATATATATGCGGATTAGACACCAAAAAAAACACTCAACAAATGGCTACAATTTAAGGAATGTGTTTAGTGACGGCATCAGATTCCTAATTGATGGAGAAAGGTCCGGCGGCAAGAAAAGCTGCCTCTAGGAGGTTGTCAAGTGTTTTTGCTCGACGATTCCATTCTTGGGTGGTTGGTTTGCCCCTTGTTCCTGTAACTCGAATCCTAGCCCGGTATATCCCATTTAAATTTACACGATTGTGAACCTTGCGCCATTTTTACTCTCTGATCGAGGTTCTTGGCATTGAAAAATCTTCGTAAACTAAATCACACGTGTATGTGTTGATATTTAAGAGATACACAGTCAAGAAAATCATGGGCAATGGTGATATATATGCGATTAGAAACCAAAAAAAAACACTCATCAAATGGCTACAATTTAAGGAATGTGTTTAGTGACGGCATCAGATTCCTAGTTGATGGAGAAAGGTCTGGTGGCAAGAAAAGCTGCTTCTAGGAGGTTGTCAAGTGTTTTCGCTCGACGATTCCATTCTTTGGTGGTTGGTTTGGCTCTTGTTCCTTTAACTCGATTCCTAGCCCGGTATATCCCATTTTAATTTTACACCATTGTGAACCTTACGCCTTTTTTACTCTCTGATCGAGGTTCTCGGCATTGAAAAATCTTCGTAAACTAAATCACACTTGTATATGCTGATATTTAAGAGATATATAGTCAAGAAAATCAAGGGCAATGGTGATATATATGCGGATTAGACACCAAAAAGAACACTCAACAAATGGCTACAATTTAAGGAATGTGTTTAGTGACGGCATCAGATTCCTAATTGATGGAGAAAGGTCTGGTGGTAAGAAAAGATGCTTCTAGGAGGTTGTCAAGTGTTTTCGCTCGACGATTCCATTCTTGGGTGGTTGGTTTGCCCCTTGTTCCTGTAACTCGAATCCTAACCCGGTATATCCCATTTTAATTTTACACCATTGTGAACCTTACGCCTTTTTTACTCTCTGATCGAGGTTCTCGGCATTGAAAAATCTTCGTAAACTAAATCACACGTGTATGTGTTGATATTTAAGAGATATACAGTCAAGAAAATCAAGGGCAATGGTGATATATATGCGGATTAGACACCAAAAAAAACACTCAACAAATGGCTACAATTTAAGGAATGTGTTTAGTGACGGCATCAGATTCCTAATTAATGGAGAAAGGTCTGGTGGCAAGAAAAGCTGCCTCTAGGAGGTTGTCAAGTGTTTTCGCTCGACAATTCCATTCTTGGGTGGTTGGTTTGGCCCTTGTTCCTGTAACTCGAATCCTAGCACGGTATATCCCATTTAAATTTACACCATTGTGAATCTTATGCCTTTTTTACTCTCTGATCGAGGTTCTCGGCATTGAAAAATCTTCGTAAACTAAATCACACGTGTATGTGTTGATATTTAAGAGATATACAGTCAAGAAAATCAAGGGCAATGGTGATATATATGCGGATTAGACAAAAAAAAACACTCAACAAATGGCTACAATTTAAGGAATGTGTTTAGTGACGGCATCAGATTCCTAATTGATGGAGAAAGGTCTGGTGGCAAGAAAAGCTGCCTCTAGGAGGTTGTCAAGTGTTTTCGCTTGACGATTCCATTCTTGGGTGGTTGGTTTGGCCCTTGTTCCTGTAAATCGAATCCTAGCACGGTATATCCCATTTAAATTTACACCATTGTGAATCTTATGCCTTTTTTACTCTCTGATCGAGGTTCTCGGCATTGAAAAATCTTCGTAAACTAAATCACACGTGTATGTGTTGATATTTAAGAGATATACAGTCAAGAAAATCAAGGGCAATGGTGATATATATGCGGATTAGACACCAAAAAAAACACTCAACAAATGGCTACAATTCAAGGAATGTGTTTAGTTACGGCATCAGATTCCTAATTGATGGAGAAAGGTCTGGTGGTAAGAAAAGCTGCTTCACGTAGGTTGTCAAGTGTTTTCGCTCGACAATTCCATTCTTGGGTGGTTGGTTTGGCCCTTGTTCCTGTAACTCGAATCCTAGCTCGGTATATCCCATTTTAATTTTACACCATTGTGAACCTTACACCTTTTTTACTCTCTGATCGAGGTTCTTGGCTTTGAAAAATATTCGTAAACAAAATCACACGTGTATATGTTGACATTTAAGAGATATACAGTCAAGAAAATCAAGGGCAATGGTGATATATATGCGGATTAGACAGCAAAAAAAACACTCAACGAATGGCTACAATTTAAGGAATGCGTTTATTGACGGCATCAGATTCCTAATTGATGGAGTAAGGTCTGGTGGCAAGAAAAGCTGGTTCTAGGAGGTTGTCAAGTGTTTTCGCTCGACGGTTCCGTTCTTGGGTGGTTGGTTTGGCTTTTGTTCCTGTAACTCGAATCCTAGCCCGGTATATCCCATTTTAATTTTACACCATTGTGAACCTTACGCCTTTTTACTCTCTGATCGAGGTTCTCGCCGTTGAAAAATCTTTGTAAACTAAATCACATGTGTATATGTTGATATTTAAGAGATATACAGTCAAGAAAATCAAGGGCAATGGTGATATATATGCGGATTAGACACTAAAAAAACACTCAACAAATGGCTACAATTTAAGGAATGTGTTTAGTGACGGCATCAGATTCCTAATTGATTGAGAAAGGTCTGGTGGTAAGAAAAGCTGCTTCTAGTAGGTTGTCAAGTGTTTTCGCTCGACGATTCCATTCTTGGGTGGTTGGTTTGGCCCTTGTTCCTGTAACTCGAATCCTAGCTCGGTATATCCCATATTAATTTTACACCATTGTGAACCTTACGCCTTTTTTACTCTGTGATCGAGGTTGTTGGCATTGAAAAATCTTCGTAAACTAAATCACACATGTATATGTTGACATTTAAGAGATATACAGTCAAGAAAATCAAGGGCAATGGTGATATATATGCGGATTAGACACTAAAAAAAACACTCAACAAATGGCTACAATTTAAGGAATGTGTTTAGTGACGGCATCAGATTTCTAATTGATGGAGAAAGGTCTGGTGGTAAGAAAAGCTGCTTCTAGTAGGTTGTCAAGTGTTTTCGCTCGACGATTCCATTCTTGAGTGGTTGGTTTGGTATTTGTTCCTGTAACTCGAATCCTAGCCCGGTATATCCCATTTTAATTTTACACCATTGTGAACCTTACGCCTTTTTTACTCTCTGATCGAGGTTCTTGGCGTTGAAAAATCTTCGTCAACTAAATCACACGTGTGTATGTTGATATTTAAGAGATATACAGTCAAGAAAATCAAGGGTAATGGTGATATATATGCGGATTAGACACCAAAAAAACACTCAACAAATGGCTACAATTTAAGGAACGTGTTTAGTGACAGCATCAGATTCCTAATTGATGGAGAAAGGTCTGGTGGCAAGAAAAGCTGCTTCTAGGAGGTTGTCAAGTGTTTTCGCTCGACGATTCCATTCTTGGGTGGTTGGTTTGGCCCTTGTTCCTGTAACTCGAATCCTAGCCCAGTATATCCCATTTTAATTTTACACCATTGTGAACCTTACGCCTTTTTTACTCTCTGATCGAGGTTCTTGGCATTGAAAAATCTTCGTAAACTAAATCACACATGTATATGTTGACATTTAAGAGATATACAGTCAAGAAAATCAAGGGCAATGGTGATATATATGCTGATTAGACACCAAAAAAACACTCAACAAATGGCTACAATTTAAGGAATGTGTTTAGTGACGGCATCAGATTCCTAATTGATGGAGAAAGATCTGGTGGCAAGAAAAGCTGGTTCTAGGAGGTTGTCAAGTGTTTTCGCTTGACGATTCCATTCTTGGGTGGTTGGTTTGGCCCTTGTTCCTGTAACTCGAATCCTAGCCCGGTATATCCCATTTTAATTTTACACCATTGTGAACCTTACGCCTTTTTTACTCTCTGATCGAGGTTCTCGGCATTGAAAAATCTTCGTAAACTAAATCACACGTGTATATGTTGATATTTAAGAGATATACAGTCAAGAAAATCAAGGGAAATGGTGATATATATGCGGATTAGACACTAAAAAAAACACTCAACAAATGGCTACAATTTAAGGAATGTGTTTAGTGACGGCATCAGATTCCTAATTGATGGAGAAAGGTCTGGTGGTAAGAAAAGGTGCTTCTAGTAGTTTGTCAAGTGTTTTCGCTCGATGATTCCATTCTTGGGTGGTTGGTTTGGCCCTTGTTCCTGTAACTCGAATCCTTGCCCGGTATATCCCATTTTAATTTTACACCATTGTGAACCTTACGCCTTTTTTACTCTCTGATCGAGGTTCTCGGCATTGAAAAATCTTCGTAAACTAATTCACACGTGTATATGTTGATATTTAAGAGATATACAGTCAAGAAAATCAAGGGCAATGGTGATATATATGCGGATTAGACACTAGAAAAACACTCAACAAATGGCTACAATTTAGGAATGTGTTTAGTGACGGCATCAGATTCCTAATTGATGGAGAAAGGTCCGGTGGTAAGAAAAGCTGCTTCTAGTAGGTTGTCAAGTGTTTTCGCTCAACGATTCCATTCTTGGGTGGTTGGTTTGCCCTTGTTCCTATAACGCGAATCCTAACTCGGTATATCCCATTTTAATTTTACACCATTGTGAACCTTACGCCTTTTTTACTCTGTGATCGAGGTTGTTGCCATTGAAAAATCTTCATAAACTAAATCACACGTGTGTATGTTGATATTTAAGAGATATACAGTCAAGAAAATCAAGGGTAATGGTGATATATATGCGGATTAGACACCAAAAAAAAAACACTCAACAAATGGCTACAATTTAAGTAATGTGTTTAGTGACGGCATCAGATTCCTAATTTATGGAGAAAGGTCTGGTGGCAAGAAAAGCTGCTTTTAGGAGGTTGTCAAGTGTTTTCGCTTGACGATTCCATTCTTGGGTGGTTGGTTTGTCCCTTGTTCCTGTAACTCGAATCCTAGCCCGGTATATCCCATTTTAATTTTACACCATTGTTAACCTTACGCCTTTTTTACTCTCTGATCGAGGTTCTTGGCATTGAAAAATCTTCGTAAACTAAATCACACGTGTATATGTTGACATTTAAGAGATATACAGTCAAGAAAATCAAGGGCAATGGTGATATATATGCGGATTAGACACAAAAAAAAAACACTCAACAAATGGCTACAATTTAAGGAATGTGTTTAGTGACGGCATCAGATTCCTAATTGATGGAGAAAGGTCTGGTGACAAGAAAAGCTGCTTCTAGGAGGTTGTCAAGTGTTTTCGCTCGACGATTCCATTCTTGGGTGGTTGGTTTGGCCCTTGTTCCTGTAACTCGAATCCTAGCCCGGTATATCCCATTTTAATTTTACACCATTGTGAACCTTACGCCTTTTTTACTCTCTGATCGAGGTTATCGGCATTGAAAAATCATCGTAAACTAAATCACACGTGTATATGATGATATTTAAGAGATATACAGTCAAGAAAATCAAGGGCAATGGTGATATATATGCGGATTAGACACTAAAAAAAACACTCAACAAATGGCTACAATTTAAGGAATGTGTTTAGTGACGGCATCAGATTCCTAATTGATGGAGAAAAGTCTGGTGGTAAGAAAAGCTGCTTCTAGTAGGTTGTCAAGTGTTTTCGCTCGACGATTCCATTCTTGAGTGGTTGGTTTGGTATTTGTTCCTGTAACTCGAATGCTAGCCCGGTATATCCCATTTTAATTTTACACCATTGTGAACCTTACGCCTTTTTACTCTCTGGTCGAGGTTCTCGCCATTGAAAAATCTCCGTAAACTAAATCACACGTGTATATGTTGATATTTAAGAGATATACAGTCAAGAAAATTAAGGGTAATGGTGATATATATGCGGATTAGACACCAAAAAAAACACTCAACAAATGGCTACAATTTAAGGAATGTGTTTAGTGACGGCATCAGATTCCTAATTGATGGAGAAAGGTCTGGTGGCAAGAAAAGCTGCTTCTAGGAGGTTGTCAAGTGTTTTCGCTCGACGATTCCATTCTTGGGTGGTTGGTTTGGCCCTTGTTCCTGTAACTCGAATCCTAGCCCGGTATATCCCATTTTAATTTTACACCATTGTGAACCTTACGCCTTTTTTACTCTCTGATCGAGGTTCTTGGCATTGAAAAATCTTCGTAAACTAAATCACACGTGTATATGTTGACATTTAAGAGATATACAGTCAAGAAAATCAAGGGCAATGGTGATATATATGCGGATTAGACACCAGAAAAAAAAACACTCAACAAATGGCTACAATTTAAGGAATGTGTTAAATGACGGCATCAGATTCCTAATTGATGGAGAAAGGTCTGGTGGTAAGAAAAGCTGCTTCTAGTAGGTTGTCAAGTGTTTTCGCTTGACGATTCCATTCTTCGGTGGTTGGTTTGGCCCTTGTTCCTGTAACTCGAAACCTAACCCGGTATATCCCATTTTAATTTTAAACCATTATGAACCTTACGCCTTTTTTACTCTCTGATCGAGGTTCTCGGCATTGAAAAATCTTCGTAAACTCAATCACACGTGTATATGATGATATTTAAGAGATATACAGTCAAGAAAATCAAGGGCAATGGTGATATATATGCGGATTAGACACTAAAAAAAACACTCAACAAATGGCTACAATTTAAGGAATGTGTTTAATGACGGCATCAGATTCCTAATTGATGGAGAAATATGTGGTGGTAAGAAAAGCTGCTTCTAGTAGGTTGTCAAGTGTTTTCGCTCGACGATTCCATTCTTGAGTGGTTGGTTTGGTATTTGTTCGTGTAACTCGAATCCTAGCCCGGTATATCCCATTTTAATTTTACACCATTGTTAACCTTACGCCTTTTTTACTCTCTGATCGAGGTTCTTGGCATTGAAAAATCTTCGTAAACTAAATCACACGTGTATATGTTGACATTTAAGAGATATACAGTCAAGAAAATCAAGGGCAATGGTGATATATATGCGGATTAGACACAAAAAAAAAACACTCAACAAATGGCTACAATTTAAGGAATGTGTTTAGTGACGGCATCAGATTCCTAATTGATGGAGAAAGGTCTGGTGGCAAGAAAAGCTGCTTTTAGGAGGTTGTCAAGTGTTTTCGCTCGACGATTCCATTCTTGGGTGGTTGGTTTGTCCCTTGTTCCTGTAACTCGAATCCTAGCCCGGTATATCCCATTTTAATTTTACACCATTGTTAACCTTACGCCTTTTTTACTCTCTGATCGAGGTTCTTGGCATTGAAAAATCTTCGTAAACTAAATCACACGTGTATATGTTGACATTTAAGAGATATACAGTCAAGAAAATCAAGGGCAATGGTGATATATATGCGGATTAGACACAAAAAAAAAACACTCAACAAATGGCTACAATTTAAGGAATGTGTTTAGTGACGGCATCAGATTCCTAATTGATGGAGAAAGGTCTGGTGACAAGAAAAGCTGCTTCTAGGAGGTTGTCAAGTGTTTTCGCTCGACGATTCCATTCTTGGGTGGTTGGTTTGGCCCTTGTTCCTGTAACTCGAATCCTAGCCCGGTATATCCCATTTTAATTTTACACCATTGTGAACCTTACGCCTTTTTTACTCTCTGATCGAGGTTATCGGCATTGAAAAATCATCGTAAACTAAATCACACGTGTATATGATGATATTTAAGAGATATACAGTCAAGAAAATCAAGGGCAATGGTGATATATATGCGGATTAGACACTAAAAAAAACACTCAACAAATGGCTACAATTTAAGGAATGTGTTTAGTGACGGCATCAGATTCCTAATTGATGGAGAAAAGTCTGGTGGTAAGAAAAGCTGCTTCTAGTAGGTTGTCAAGTGTTTTCGCTCGACGATTCCATTCTTGAGTTGTTGGTTTGGTATTTGTTCCTGTAACTCGAATGCTAGCCCGGTATATCCCATTTTAATTTTACACCATTGTGAACCTTACGCCTTTTTACTCTCTGGTCGAGGTTCTCGCCATTGAAAAATCTCCGTAAACTAAATCACACGTGTATATGTTGATATTTAAGAGATATACAGTCAAGAAAATTAAGGGTAATGGTGATATATATGCGGATTAGACACCAAAAAAAACACTCAACAAATGGCTACAATTTAAGGAATGTGTTTAGTGACGGCATCAGATTCCTAATTGATGGAGAAAGGTCTGGTGGCAAGAAAAGCTGCTTCTAGGAGGTTGTCAAGTGTTTTCGCTCGACGATTCCATTCTTGGGTGGTTGGTTTGGCCCTTGTTCCTGTAACTCGAATCTTAGCCCGGTATATCCCATTTTAATTTTACACCATTGTGAACCTTACGCCTTTTTTACTCTCTGATCGAGGTTCTTGGCATTGAAAAATCTTCGTAAACTAAATCACACGTGTATATGTTGACATTTAAGAGATATACAGTCAAGAAAATCAAGGGCAATGGTGATATATATGCGGATTAGACACCAGAAAAAAAAACACTCAACAAATGGCTACAATTTAAGGAATGTGTTAAATGACGGCATCAGATTCCTAATTGATGGAGAAAGGTCTGGTGGTAAGAAAAGCTGCTTCTAGTAGGTTGTCAAGTGTTTTCGCTTGACGATTCCATTCTTCGGTGGTTGGTTTGGCCCTTGTTCCTGTAACTCGAAACCTAACCCGGTATATCCCATTTTAATTTTAAACCATTATGAACCTTACGCCTTTTTTACTCTCTGATCGAGGTTCTCGGCATTGAAAAATCTTCGTAAACTCAATCACACGTGTATATGATGATATTTAAGAGATATACAGTCAAGAAAATCAAGGGCAATGGTGATATATATGCGGATTAGACACTAAAAAAAACACTCAACAAATGGCTACAATTTAAGGAATGTGTTTAATGACGGCATCAGATTCCTAATTGATGGAGAAATGTGTGGTGGTAAGAAAAGCTGCTTCTAGTAGGTTGTCATGTGTTTTCGCTCGACGATTCCATTCTTGAGTGGTTGGTTTGGTATTTGTTCCTGTAACTCGAATCCTAGCCCGGTATATCCCATTTTTATTTTACACCATTGTGAACCTTACGCCTTTTTTACTCTCTGATCGAGGTTCTCGCCATTGAAAAATCTTCGTAATCAAAATCACACGTGTATATGTTGATATGTAAGAGATATACAGTCAAGAAAATTAAGGGTAATGGTGATATATATGCGGATTAGACACCAAAAAAAAACACTCAACAAATGGCTACAATTTAAGGAATGTGTTTAGTGACGGCATCAGATTCTTAATTGATGGAGAAAGGTCTGGTGGCAAGAAAAGCTGGTTCTAGGAGGTTGTCAAGTGTTTTCGCTAGACGATTCCATTCTTGGGTGGTTGGTTTGGCCCTTGTTCCTATAACTCGAATCCTAGCCCGGTATATCCCATTTTAATTTTACACCATTGTGAACCTTACGCCTTTTTTACTCTCTGATCGAGGTTCTCGGCATTGAAAAATCTTCGTAAACTAAATCACACGTGTATATGTTGATATTTAAGAGATATACAGTCAAGAAAATCAAGGGTAATGGTGATATATATGCGGATTTGACACCAACAAAAAACACTCAACAAATGGCTACAATTTAAGGAATGTGTTTAGTGATGGCATCAGATTCCTAATTGATGGAGAAAGGTCTGGTGGCAAGAAAAGCTGGTTCTAGGAGGTTGTCAAGTGTTTTCGCTCGACGATTCCATTCTTGGGTGGTTGGTTTGGCCCTTGTTCCTGTAACTCGAATCCTAGCCCGGTATATCCCATTTTAATTTTACACCATTGTGAACCTTACGCCTTTTTTACTCTCCGATCGAGATAATCGGCATTGAAAAATCTTCGTAAACTAAATCACACGTGTATATGTTGATATTTAAGAGATATACAGTCAAGAAAATCAAGCGTAATGGTGATATATATGCGGATTAGACACCAAAAAAAAGACTCAACAAATGGCTACAATTTAAGGAATATGTTTAGTGACGGCATCAGATTCCTAATTGATGGAGAAAGGTCTGGTGGCAAGAAAAGCTGGTTCTAGGAGGTTGTCAAGTGTTTTCGCTCGACGATTCCATTCTTGGGATGTTGGTTTGGCCCTTGTTCCTGTAACTCGAATCCTAGCCCGGTATATCCCATTTTAATTTTACACCTTTGTGAACCTTACGCCTTTTTTACTCTCCGATCGAGATAATCGGCATTGAAAAATCTTCGTAAACTAAATCACACGTGTATATGTTGATATTTAAGAGATATACAGTCAAGAAAATCAAGGGTAATGGTGATATATATGCGGATTAGACACCAAAAAAAACACTCAACAAATGGCTACAATTTAAGGAATGTGTTTAGTGACGGCATCAGATTCCTAATTGATGGAGAAAGGTCTGGAGGCAAGAAAAGCTGCTTCTAGGAGGTTGTCAAGTGTTTTCGCTCGACGATTCCATTCTTGGGTGGTTGGTTTGGCCCTTGTTCCTGTAACTCGAATCCTAGACCAGTATATCCCATTTTAATTTTACACCATTGTGAACCTTACGCCTTTTTTACTCTCTGATCGAGGTTCTCGGCATTGAAAAATCTTCGTAAACTAAATCACACGTGTATATGATGATATTTAAGAGATATACAGTCAAGAAAATCAAGGGCAATGGTGATATATATGCGGATTAGACACTAAAAAAAACACTCAACAAATGGCTACAATTTAAGGAATGTGTTTAGTGACGGCATCAGATTCCTAATTGATGGAGAAATGTGTGGTGGTAAGAAAAGCTGCTTCTAGTAGGTTGTCAAGTGTTTTCGCTCGACGATTCCATTCTTGAGTGGTTGGTTTGGTATTTGTTCGTGTAACTCGAATCCTAGCCCGGTATATCCCATTTTAATTTTACACCATTGTGAACCTTACGCCTTTTTTACTCTCTGATCGAGGTTCTCGCCATTGAAAAATCTTCGTAAACTAAATCACACGTGTATATGTTTATATTTAAGAGATATACAGTCAAGAAACTTAAGGGTAATGGTGATATATATGCGGATTAGACACCAAAAAAAAACACTCAAGAAATGGCTAAAATTTAAGGAATGTTTTTAGTGACGGCATCAGATTCCTAATTGATGGAGAAAGGTCTGGTGGCAAGAAAAGCTGGTTCTAGGAGGTTGTCAAGTGTTTTCGCTCGACGATTCCATTCTTGGGTGGTTGGTTTGGCCCTTGTTCCTGTAACTCGAATCCTAACCCGGTATATCCCATTTTAATTTTACACCATTGTGAACCTTACGCCTTTTTTACTCTCTGATCGAGGTTCTCGGCATTGAAAAATCTTCGTAAACTAAATCACACGTGTATATGTTGATATTTAAGAGATATACAGTCAAGAAAATCAAGGGCAATGGTGATATATATGCGGATTAGACACTAAAAAAACACTCAACAAATGGCTACAATTTAAGGAATGTGTTTAGTGACGGCATCAGATTCCTAATTGATGGAGAAAGGACTGGTGGTAAGAAAAGCTGCTTCTAGTAGGTTGTCAAGTGTTTTCGCTCGACGATTCCATTCTTGGGTGGTTGGTTTGGCCCTTGTTCCTGTAACTCGAATCCTAACTCGGTATATCCCATTTTAATTTTGCACCATTGTGAACCTTACGCCGTGTTTACTCTCTGATCGAGGTTCTCGGCATTGAAAAATCTTCGTAAACTAAATCACACGTGTGTATGTTGATATTTAAGAGATATACAGTCAAGAAAATTAAGGGTAATGGTGATATATATGCGGATTAGACACCAAAAAAAACACTCAACAAATGGCTACAATTTAAGGAATGTGTTTAGTGACGGCATCAGATTCCTAATTGATGGAGAAAGGTCTGGTGGCAAGAAAAGCTGGTTCTAGGAGGTTGTCAAGTGTTTTCGCTAGACGATTCCATTCTTGGGTGGTTGGTTTGGCCCTTGTTCCTGTAACTCGAATCCTAGCTCGGTATATCCCATTTTAATTTTACACCATTGTGAACCTTACGCCTTTTTACTCTCTGATCGAGGTTCTCGCCATTGAAAAATCTCCGTAAACTAAATCACACGTGTATATGTTGATATTTAAGAGATATACAGTCAAGAAAATTAAGGGTAATGGTGATATATATGCGGATTAGACACCAAAAAAAACACTCAACAAAAGGCTACAATTTAAGGAATGTGTTTAGTGACGGCATCAGATTCCTAATTGATGGAGAAAGGTCTGGTGGCAAGAAAAGCTGCTTCTAGGAGGTTGTCAAGTGTTTTCGCTCGACGATTCCATTCTTGGGTGGTTGGTTTGGCCCTTGTTCCTGTAACTCGAATCCTAGCCCGGTATATCCCATTTTAATTTTACACCATTGTGAACCTTACGCCTTTTTTACTCTCTGATCGAGGTTCTTGGCATTGAAAAATCTTCGTAAACTAAATCACACGTGTATATGTTGACATTTAAGAGATATACAGTGAAGAAAATCAAGGGCAATGGTGATATATATGCGGATTAGACACCAGAAAAAAAAACACTCAACAAATGGCTACAATTTAAGGAATGTGTTTAGTGACGGCATCAGATTCCTAATTGATGAAGAAATGTCTGGTGGCAAGAAAAGCTGGTTCTAGGAGGTGGTCAAGTGTTTTCGCTTGACGATTCCACTCTTCGGTGGTTGGTTTGGCCCTTGTTCCTGTAACTCGAAACCTAACCCGGTATATCCCATTTTAATTTTAAACCTTTGTGAACCTTACGCCTTTTTTACTCTCTGATCGAGGTTCTCGGCATTGAAAAATATTCGTAAACTAAATCACACGTGTATATGATGATATTTAAGAGATATACAGTCAAGAAAATCAAGGGCAATGGTGATATATATGCGGATTAGACACTAAAAAAAACACTCAACAAATGGCTACAATTTAAGGAATGTGTTTAGTGACGGCATCAGATTCTTAATTGATGGAGAAAGGTCTGGTGGCAAGAAAAGCTGGTTCTAGGAGGTTGTCAAGTGTTTTCGCTAGACGATTCCATTCTTGGATGGTTGGTTTGGCCCTTGTTCCTTTAACTCGAATCCTAGCCCGGTATATCCCATTTTAATTTTACACCATTGTGAACCTTACGCCTTTTTTACTCTCTGATCGAGGTTCTCGGCATTGAAAAATCTTCGTAAACTAAATCACACGTGTATATGTTGATATTTAAGAGATATACAGTCAAGAAAATCAAGGGTAATGGTGATATATATGCGGATTTGACACCAACAAAAAACACTCAACAAATGGCTACAATTTAAGGAATGTGTTTAGTGATGGCATCATATTCCTAATTGATGGAGAAAGGTATGGTGGCAAGAAAAGCTGGTTCTAGGAGGTTGTCAAGTGTTTTCGCTCGACGATTCCATTCTTGGGTGGTTGGTTTGGCCCTTGTTCCTGTAACTCGAATCCTAGCTCGGTATATCCCATTTTAATTTTACACCATTGTGAACCTTACGCCTTTTTACTCTCTGATCGAGGTTCTCGCCATTGAAAAATCTCCGTAAACTAAATCACACGTGTATATGTTGATATTTAAGAGATATACAGTCAAGAAAATTAAGGGTAATGGTGATATATATGCGGATTAGACACCAAAAAAAACACTCAACAAATGGCTACAATTTAAGGAATGTGTTTAGTGACGGCATCAGATTCCTAATTGATGGAGAAAGGTCTGGTGGCAAGAAAAGCTGGTTCTAGGAGGTTGTCAAGTGTTTTCGCTCGACGATTCCATTCTTGGGTGGTTGGTTTGGCCCTTGTTCCTGTAACTCGAATCCTAGCCCGGTATATCCCATTTTAATTTTACACCATTGTGAACCTTACGCCTTTTTTACTCTCTGATCGAGGTTCTCGGCATTGAAAAATCTTCGTAAACTAAATCACACGTGTATATGATGATATTTAAGAGATATACAGTCAAGAAAATCAAGGTCAATGGTGATATATATGCGGCTTAGACACTAAAAAAAACACTCAACAAATGGCTACAATTTAAGGAATGTGTTTAGTGACGGCATCAGATTCCTAATTGATGGAGAAAGGTGTGGTGGTAAGAAAAGCTGCTTCTAGTAGGTTGTCAAGTGTTTTCGCTCGACGATTCCATTCTTGAGTGGTTGGTTTGGTATTTGTTCCTGTAACTCGAATCCTAGCCCGGTATATCCCATTTTAATTTTACACCATTGTGAACCTTACGCCTTTTTTACTCTCTGATCGAGGTTCTCGCCATTGAAAAATCTTCGTAAACTAAATCACACGTGTATATGTTTATATTTAAGAGATATACAGTCAAGAAACTTAAGGGTAATGGTGATATATATGCGGATTAGACACCAAAAAAAAACACTCAACAAATGGCTACAATTTAAGGAATGTGTTTAGTGACGGCATCAGATTCCTAATTGATGGAGAAAGGTCTGGTGGCAAGAAAAGCTGGTTCTAGGAGGTTGTCAAGTGTTTTCGCTCGACGATTCCATTCTTGGGTGGTTGGTTTGGCCCTTGTTCCTGTAATTCGAATCCTAACCCGGTATATCCCATTTTAATTTTACACCATTGTGAACCTTACGCCTTTTTTACTCTCTGATCGAGGTTCTCGGCATTGAAAAATCTTCGTAAACTAAATCACACGTGTATATGTTGATATTTAAGAGATATACAGTCAAGAAAATCAAGGGCAATGGTGATATATATGCGAATTAGACACTAAAAAAACACTCAACAAATGGCTACAATTTAAGGAATGTGTTTAGTGACGGCATCAGATTCCTAATTGATGGAGAAAGGACTGGTGGTAAGAAAAGCTGCTTCTAGTAGGTTGTCAAGTGTTTTCGCTCGACGATTCCATTCTTGGGTGGTTGGTTTGGCCCTTGTTCCTGTAACTCGAATCCTAACTCGGTATATCCCATTTTAATTTTACACCATTGTGAACCTTACGCCTTTTTTACTCTCTGATCGACGTTCTCGGCATTGAAAAATCTTCTTAAACTAAATCACACGTGTATATGTTGATATTTAAGAGATATACAGTCAAGAAAATCAAGCGTAATGGTGATATATATGCGGATTAGACACCAAAAAAAAGACTCAACAAATGGCTACAATTTAAGGAATGTGTTTAGTGACGGCATCAGATTCCTAATTGATGGAGAAAGGTCTGGTGGCAAGAAAAGCTGGTTCTAGGAGGTTGTCAAGTGTTTTCGCTAGACGATTCCATTCTTGGGTGGTTGGTTTGGCCCTTGTTCCTGTAACTCGAATCCTAGCTCGGTATATCCCATTTTAATTTTACACCATTGTGAACCTTACGCCCTTTTTACACTCTGATCGAGGTTCTCGGCATTGAAAAATCTTCGTAAACTAAATCACACGTGTATATGTTGATATTTAAGAGATATACAGTCAAGAAAATCAAGGGTAATGGTGATATATATGCGGATTAGACACCAAAAAAAACACTCAACAAATGGCTACAATTTAAGGAATGTGTTTAGTGACGGCATCAGATTCCTAATTGATGGAGAAAGGTCTGGTGGCAAGAAAAGCTGGTTCTAGGAGGTTGTCAAGTGTTTTCGCTCGACGATTCCATTCTTCGGATGTTGGTTTAGCCCTTGTTCCTGTAACTCGAATCCTAGCCAGGTATATCCCATTTTAATTTTACACCATTGTGAACCTTACGCCTTTTTTACTCTCCGATCGAGATAATCGGCATTGAAAAATCTTCGTAAACTAAATCACACGTGTGTATGTTGATTTTTAAGAGATATACTGTTAAGAAAATCAAGGGTAATGGTGATATATATGCGGATTAGACACCAAAAAAAACACTCAACAAATGGCTACAATTTAAGGAATGTGTTTAGTGACGGCATCAGATTCCTAATTGATGGAGAGAGGTCTGGTGGCAAGAAAAGCTACTTCTAGGAGGTTGTCAAGTGTTTTCGCTCGACGATTCCATTCTTGGGTGGTTGATTTGTCCCTTGTTTCTATAACTCGAATCCGAGCCCGGTATATCCCATTTTAATTTTACACAATTGTGAACCTTACGCCTTTTTTACTCTCTGGTCGAGGTTCTTGGCATTGAAAAATCTTCGTAAACTAAATCACACGTGTATATGTTTATATTTAAGAGATATACAGTCAAGAAACTTAAGGGTAATGGTGATATATATGCGGATTAGACACCAATAAAAACACTCAACAAATGGCTACAATTTAAGGAATGTGTTTAGTGACGGCATCAGATTCCTAATTGATGGAGAAAGGTCTGGTGGCAAGAAAAGCTGGTTCTAGGAGGTTGTCAAGTGTTTTCGCTCGACGATTCCATTCTTGGGTGGTTGGTTTGGCCCTTGTTCCTGTAACTCGAATCCTAACCCGGTATATCCCATTTTAATTTTACACCATTGTGAACCTTACGACTTTTTTACTCTCTGATCGAGGTTCTCGGCATTGAAAAATCTTCGTAAACTAAATCACACGTGTATATGTTGATATTTAAGAGATATACAGTGAAGAAAATCAAGGGCAATGGTGATATATATGCGGATTAGACACTAAAAAAAACACTCAACAAATGGCTAAAATCTAAGGAATGTGTTTAGTGACGGCATCAGATTTCTAATTGATGGAGAAAGGTCTGGTGGTAAGAAAAGCTGCTTCTAGTAGGTTTCAAGTGTTTTCGCTCGACGATTCCATTCTTGGGTGGTTGGTTTGGCCCTTGTTCCTGTAACTCGAATCCTAGCCCGGTATATCCCATTTTAATTTTACACCATTGTGAACCTTACGCCTTTTTTACTCTCTGATCGAGGTTCTCGCCATTGAAAAATCTTCGTAAACTAAATCACACGTGTATATGTTGATATTTAAGGGATATACAGTCAAAAAAATCAAGGGTAATGGTGATATATATGCGGATTAGAAACCAAAAAAAACACTCAACAAATGGCTACAATTTAAGGAATGTGTTTAATGACGTCATCAGATTCCTAATTGATGGAGAAAGGTCTGGTGGCAAGAAAAGCTGCTTCTAGGAGGTTGTCAAGTGTTTTCGCTCGACGATTCCATTCTTGGGTGGTTGGTTTGGCCCTTGTTCCTGTAACTCGAATCCTAGCCCGGTATATCCCATTTTAATTTTACACTATTATGAACCTTACGCCTTTTTTACTCTCTGATCGAGGTTCTTGGCGTTGAAAAATCTTCGTAAACTAAATCACACGTGTATATGTTGACATATAAGAGATATATAGTTAAGAAAATCAAGGGCAATGGTGATATATATGCGGATTAGACACCAAAAAAAACACTCAACAAATGGCTACAATTTAAGGAATTTGTTTAGTGACGGCATCAGATTCCTAATTGATGGAGAAAGGTCTGGTGGCAAGAAAAGCTGCTTCTAGGAGGTTGTCAAGTGTTTTCGCTCGACGATTCCATTCTTGGGTGGTTGGTTTGGCCCTTGTTCCTGTAACTCGAATCCTAGCCCGGTATATCCCATTTTAATTTTACACCATTGTGAACCTTACGCCTTTTTTACTCTCTGATCGAGGTTCTCGGCATTGAAAAATCTTCGTAAACTAAATCACACGTGTATATGTTGATATTTAAGAGATTTACAGTCAAGAAAATCAAGGGCAATGGTGATATATATGCGGATTAGACACTAAAAAAACACTCAACAAATGGCTACAATTTAAGGAATGTGTTTAGTGACGGCATCAGATTCCTAATTGATGGAGAAAGGACTGGTGGTAAGAAAAGCTGCTTCTAGTAGGTTGTCAAGTGTTTTCGCTCGACGATTCCATTCTTGGGTGGTTGGTTTGGCCCTTGTTCCTATAACTCGAATCCTAACTCGGTAGATCCCATTTTAATTTTACACCATTGTGAACCTTACGCCTTTTTTACTCTCTGATCGAGGTTCTCGGCATTGAAAAATCTTCGTAAACTAAATCACACGTGTGTATGTTGATATTTAAGAGATATACAGTCAAGAAAATCAAGGGTAATGGTGATATATATGCGGATTAGACACCAAAAAAACACTCAACAAATGGCTACAATTTAAGGAATGTGTTTAGTGACGGCACCAGATTCCTAATTGATGGAGAAATGTCTGGTGGCAAGAAAAGCTGCTTCTAGGAGGTTGTAAGTGTTTTCGCTCGACGATTCCATTCTTGGGTGGTTGGTTTGGCCGTTGTTCCTGTAACTCGAATCCTAGCCCGGTATATCCCATTTTAATTTTACACCGTTGTGAAACTTACGCCTTTTTTACTCTCTGATCGAGGTTCTCGGCATTGAAAAATCTTCGTAAACTAAATCACACGTGTATATGTTGATATTTAAGAGATTTACAGTCAAGAAAATCAAGGGCAATGGTGATATATATGCGGATTAGACACTAAAAAAACACTAAACAAATGGTTACAATTTAAGGAATGTGTTTAGTGACGGCATCAGATTCCTAATTGATGGAGAAAGGACTGGTGGTAAGAAAAGCTGCTTCTAGTAGGTTGTCAAGTGTTTTCGCTCGACGATTCCATTCTTGGGTGGTTGGTTTGGCCCTTGTTCCTGTAACTCGAATACTAACTCGGTATATCCCATTTTAATTTTACACCATTGTGAACCTTACGCCTTTTTTACTCTCTGATCGAGGTTCTCGGCATTGAAAAATCTTCGAAAACTAAATCACACGTGTGTATGTTGATATTTAAGAGATATACAGTCAAGAAAATCAAGGGTAATGGTGATATATATGCGGATTAGACACCAAAAAAAACACTCAACAAATGGCTACAATTTAAGGAATGTGTTTAGTGACGGCATCAGATTCCTAATTGATGGAGAAAGGTCTGGTGGCAAGAAAAGCTGCTTCTAGGAGGTTGTCAAGTGTTTTCGCTCGACGATTCCATTCTTGGGTGGTTGGTTTGTCCCTTGTTCCTATAACTCGAATCCGAGTCCGGTATATCCCATTTTAATTTTACACAATTGTGAACCTTACGCCTTTTTTACTCTCTGATCGAGGTTCTTGGCATTGAAAAATCTTCGTAAACTAAATCACACGTGTATATGTTGACATTTAAGAGATATACAGTCAAGAAAATCAAGGGCAATGGTGATATATATGCGGATTAGACACAAAAAAAACACTCAACAAATGGCTACAATTTAAGGAATGTGTTTAGTGACGGCATCAGATTCCTAATTGATGGAGAAAGGTCTGGTGGCAAGAAAAGCTGGTTCTAGGAGGTTGTCAAGTGTTTTCACTCGACGATTCCATTCTTGGGTGGTTGGTTTGGCACTTGTTCCTGTAACTCGAATCCAAGCCCGATATATCCCATTTTAATTTTACACCATTGTGAACCTTACGCCTTTTTTACTCTCTGATCGAAGTTCTCGGCATTGAAAAATCCTCGTAAACTAAATCACACGTGTATATGTTGATATTTAAGAGATATACAGTGAAGAAAATCAAGGGCAATGGTGATATATATGCGGATTAGACACTAAAAAAACACTCAACAAATGGCTACATTTTAAGGAATGTGTTTAGTGACGGCATCAGATTTCTAATTGATGGAGAAAGGTCTGGTGGTAAGAAAAGCTGCTTCTAGTAGGTTTCAAGTGTTTTCGCTCGACGATTCCATTCTTGGGTGGTTGGTTTGGCCCTTGTTCCTGTAACTCGAATCCTAGCCTGGTATATCCCATTTTAATTTTACACCATTGTGAACCTTACGCCTTTTTTACTCTCTGATCGAGGTTCTCGCCATTGAAAAATCTTCGTAAACTAAATCACACGTGTATATGTTGATATTTAAGGGATATACAGTCAACAAAATCAAGGGTAATGGTGATATATATGCGGATTAGACACCAAAAAAAACACTCAACAAATGGCTACAATTTAAGGAATGTGTTTAATGACGGCATCAGATTCCTAATTGATGGAGAAAGGTCTGGTGGCAAGAAAAACTGCTTCTAGGAGGTTGTCAAGTGTTTTCGCTCGACGATTCCATTTCTTGGGTGGTTGGTTTGGCCCTTGTTCCTGTAACTCGAATCCTAGCCCGGTATATCCCATTTTAATTTTACACTATTATGAACCTTACGCCTTTTTTACTCTCTGATCGAGGTTCTTGGCATTGAAAAATCTTCGTAAACTAAATCACACGTGTATATGTTGACATATAAGAGATATATAGTTAAGAAAATCAAGGGCAGTGGTGATATATATGCGGATTAGACACCAAAAAAAACACTCAAGAAATGGCTACCATTTAAGGAATGTGTTTAGTGACGGCATCAGATTCCTAATTGATGGAGAAAGGTCTGGTGGCAAGAAAAATTGCTTCTAGGAGGTTGTCATGTGTTTTCGCTCGACGATTCCATTCTTGGGTGGTTGGTTTGTCACTTGTTCCTATAACTCGAATCCGAGCCCGGTATATCCCATTTTAATTTTACACAATTGTGAACCTTACGCCTTTTTTACTCACTGATCGAGGTTCTTGGCATTGAAAAATCTTCGTAAACTAAATCACACGTGTATATGTTGACATTTAAGAGATATACAGTCAAGAAAATCAAGGGTAATGGTGATATATATGCGGATTAGACACCAAAAAAAACACTCAACAAATGGCTACAATTTAAGGAATGTGTTTAGTGACGGCATCAGATTCCTAATTGATGGAGAAAGGTCTGGTGGCAAGAAAAGCTGGTTCTAGGAGGTTGTCAAGTGCTTTCGCTCGACGATTCCATTCTTGGGTGGTTGGTTTGGCCCTTGTTCCTGTAACTCGAATCCTAGCCCGGTATATCCCATTTTAATTTTACACAATTGTGAACCTTACGCCTTTTTTACTCACTGATCGAGGTTCTTGGCATTGAAAAATCTTCGTAAACTAAATCACACGTGTATATGTTGACATTTAAGAGATATACAGTCAAGAAAATCAAGGGTAATGGTGATATATATGCGGATTAGACACCAAAAAAAACACTCAACAAATGGCTACAATTTAAGGAATGTGTTTAGTGACGGCATCAGATTCCTAATTGATGGAGAAAGGTCTGGTGGCAAGAAAAGCTGGTTCTAGGAGGTTGTCAAGTGTTTTCGCTCGACGATTCCATTCTTGGGTGGTTGGTTTGGCCCTTGTTCCTGTAACTCGAATCCTAGCCCGGTATATCCCATTTCAATTTTACACCATTGTGAACCTTACGCCTTTTTTACTCTCTGATCGAAGTTCTCGGCATTGAAAAATCTTCGTAAACTAAATCACACGTGTATATGTTGATATTTAAGAGATATACAGTGAAGAAAATCAAGGGCAATGGTGATATATATGCGGATTAAACACTAAAAAAAAACACTCAACAAATGGCTACAATTTAAGGAATGTGTTTAATAACGGCATCAGATTCCTAATTGATGGAGAAAGGTCTGGTGGCAAGAAAAGCTGCTTCTAGGAGCATGTCAAGTGTTTTCGCTCGACGATTCCATTCTTGGGTGGTTGGTTTGGCCCTTGTTCCTGTAACTCGAATCCTAGCCAGGTATATCCCATTTTAATTTTACACTATTGTGAACCTTACGCCTTTTTTACTCTCTAATCGAGGTTCTTGGCATTGAAAAATCTTCGTAAACTAAATCACACGTGTATATGTTGACATATAAGAGATATACAGTTAAGAAAATCAAGGGCAATGGTGATATATATGCGGATTAGACACCAAAAAAAACAGTCAACAAATGGCTACAATTTAAGGAATGTGTTTAGTGACGGCATCAGATTCCTAATTGATGGAGAAAGATCTGGTGGTAAGAAAAGCTGGTTCTAGGAGGTTGTCAAGTGTTTTCGCTCGACGATTCCATTCTTGGGTGGTTGGTTTGGCCCTTGTTCCTGTCACTCGAATCCTAGCCAGGTATATCCCATTTTAATTTTACACCATTGTGAACCTTACGCCTTTTTTACTCTCTGATCCAGGTTCTCGGCATTGAAAAATCTTCGTAAACTAAATCACACGTGTATATGTTGATATTTAAGAGATATACAATCAAGAAAATCAAGGGCAATGGTGATATATATGTGGATTAGACACTACAAAAAACACTCAACAAATGGCTAAAATTTAAGGAATGTGTTAGGTGACGGCATCAGATTCCTAATTGATGGAGAAAGGTCTGGTGGTAAGAAAAGCTGCTTAGAGTAGGTTATCAAGTGTTTTCGCTCGAGGATTCCATTCTTGGATGGTTGGTTTGGCCCTTGTTACTGTAACTCGACTCCTAACTCGGTATATCCCATTTTAATTTTACACCATTGTGAACCTTACGCCTTTTTTACTCTCTCATCCAGGTTCTCGGCATTGAAAAATCTTCGTAAACTAAATCACACGTGTATATGTTGATATTTAAGAGATATATAGTCAAGAAAATCAAGGGCAATGGTGATATATATCCGGATTAGACACAAAAAAAACACTCAACAAATGGCTACAATTTAAGGAATGTGTTTAGTGACGGCATCAGATTCCTAATTGATGGAGAAAGGTCTGGTGGCAAGAAAAGCTGCTTCTAGGAGGTTGTCAAGTGTTTTCGCTCGACGATTCCATTCTTGGGTGGTTGGTTTGGCCCTTGTTCCTGTAACTCGAATCCTAGCCCGGTATATCTCATTTTATTTTTACACCATTGTGAACCTTACGCCTTTTTTACTCTCTGATCGAGGTTCTCGGCATTGAAAAATCTTCGTAAACTAAATCACACGTGTATATGTTGATATTTTAGAGATATGCAGTCAAGAAAATCAAGGGCAATGGTGATATATATGCGGATTAGACACCAAAAAAAAAAACACTCAACAAATGGCTACAATTTAAGGAATGTGTTTAGTGACGGCATCAGATTCCTAATTGATGGAGAAAGGTCTGGTGGCAAGAAAAGCTGCTTCTAGGAGGTTGTTAAGTGTTTTCGCTCGACGATTCCATTCTTGGGTGGTTGGTTTGGCCCTTGTTCCTGTAACTCGAATTCTAACCCGGTATATCCCATTTTAATTTTACACCATTGTGAACCTTACGCCTTTTTTACTCTCTGATCGAGGTTCTCGGCACTGAAAAATCTTGGTAAACTAAATCACACGTGTATATCTTGCTATTTAAGAGATATACAGTCAAGAAAATCAATGGCAATGGTGATATATATGCGGATTAGACACTAAAAAAAACACTCAACAAATGACTACAATTTAAGGAATGTGTTTAGTGACGGTATCAGATTCCTAATTGATGGAGAAAGGTCTGGTAGTAAGAAAAGCTGCTTCTAGTAGGTTGTCAAGTGTTTTCGCTCGATGATTCCATTCTTGGGTGGTTGGTTTGGCCCTTGTTCCTGTAACTCGAATCCTAGCTCGGTATATCTCATTTTAGTTTTACACCATTGTGAACCTTACGCCTTTTTTACTCTCTGATCGAGGTTCTCGGAATTGAAAAATCTTCGTAAACTAAATCACACGTGTATATGTTGATATTTAAGAGATATACAGTCAAGAAAATCAAGGGCAATGGTGATATATATGCGGATTAGACACCAAGAAAAACACTCAACAAATGGCTACAATTTAAGGAATGTGTTTAGTGACGGCATCAGATTCCTAATTGATGGAGAAAGGTCTGGTGGGAAGAAAAGCTGCTTCTATAAGGTTGTCAAGTGTTTTCGCTCGACGATTCCGTTCTTGGGTGGTTGGTTTGGCCCTTGTTCCTGTAACTCGAATCCTAGCCCGGTATATCCCATTTTAATTTTACACCATTGTGAACCTGACGCCTTTTTTACTCTCTGATCGAGGTTCTCGCCATTGAAAAATCTTCGTAAACTAAATCACACGTGTATATATTGATATTTAAGAGATATACAGTCAAGAAAATCAAGGGTAATGGTGATATATATGCGGATAAGACACCAAGAAAAACACTCAACAAATGGCTACAATTTAAGGAATGTGTTTAGTGACGGCATCAGATTCCTAATTGATGGAGAAAGGTCTGGTGCCAAGAAAAGCTTCTTCTTGGAGGTTGTCAAGTGTTTTCGCTCGACGATTCCATTCTTGGGTGGTTGGTTTGGCCCTTGTTCCTGTAACTCGAATCCTAGCCTGGTATGTCCCATTTTAATTTTACACCATCGTGAACCTCACGCCTTTTTTTATCTCTGATCGAGGTTCTTGGCATTGAAAAAACTTCGTAAACTAAATCACACGTGTATATGTTGACATTTAAGAGAAATACAGTCAAGAAAATCAAGGGCAATGGTGATATATTTGCGGATTAGACACAAAAAAACACTCAACAAATGGCTACAATTTAAGGAATGTGTTTAGTGACGACATCAGATTCCTAATTGATGGAAAAAGGTCTGGTGGCAAGAAAAGCTGCTTCTAGGAGGTTGTCAAGTGTTTTCGCTAGACGATTCCATTCTTGGGTGGTTGGTTAGGCCCTTGTTCCTGTAACTCGAATCCTATCCCAGTATATCCCAATTTAATTTTACACCATTGTGAACCTTACGCCTTTTTTACTCTCTGATCGAGGTTCTCGGCAATGAAAAATCTTAGTAAACTAAATCACACGTGTATATGTTGATATTTAAGAGATATACAGTTAAGAAAATCAAGGGAAATGGTGATATAAATGCGGATTAGACACAAAAAAAACACTCAACAAATGGCTACAATTTAAGGAATGTGTTTAGTGACGGCATCAGATTCCTAATTGATGGAGAAAGGTCTGGTGCCAAGAAAAGCTGCTTCTTGGAGGTTGTCAAGTGTTTTCGCTAGACGATTCCATTCTTGGGTGGTTGGTTTGGCCCTTGTTACTGTAACTCGAATCCTAGCCTGGTATATCCCATTTTAATTTTACACCATTGTGAACCTTACGCCTTTTTTAATCTCTGATCGAGGTTCTTGGCATTGAAAAAACTTCATAAACTAAATCATACGTGTATATGTTGACATTTAAGAGAAATACAGTCAAGAAAATCAAGGGCAATGGTGAAATATTTGCGGATTAGACACAAAAAAAAACTCAACAAATGGCTACAATTTAAGGAATATGTTTAGTGACGACATCAGATTCCTAATTGATGGAAAGAGGTCTGGTGGCAAGAAAAGCTGCTTCTAGGAGGTTGTCAAGTGTTTTCGCTAGACGATTCCATTCTTGGGTGGTTGGTTAGGCCCTTGTTCCTGTAACTCGAATCCTATCCCGGTATAGCCCTATTTAATTTTACACAATTGTGAACCTTACGCTTTTTTTACTCTCTGATCGAGTTTCTCGGCAATGAAAAATCTTAGTAAACTAAATCACACGTGTATATGTTGATATTTAAGAGATATACAGTTAAGAAAATCAAGGGAAATGTTGAGATATATGCGGATTAGACACAAAAAAAAACTCAACAAATGGCTACAATTTAAGGAATGTGTTTAGTGACGGCATCAGATTCCTAATTGATGGAGAAAGGTCTGGTGGCAAGAAAAGCTGCTTCTAGGAGGTTGTCAAGTGTTTTCGCTCGACGATTCCCGTCTTGGGTGGTTCGTTTGGCCCTTGTTCCTGTAACTCGAATCCTAGCCCAGCATATCCCATTTTAATTTTACAGCATTGTGAACCTTACGCCTTTTTTACTCTCTGATCGAGGTTCTCGGCATTGAAAAATATTCGTAAACTAAATCACACGTGTATATGTTGATATTTAAGAGATATACAGTCAAGAAAATCAAAGGCAATGGTGATATATATGCGGATTAGACACAAAAAAAAACACTCAACAAATGGCTACAATTTAAGAAATGTGTTTAGTGACGGCATCTGACTCCTAATTGATGGAGAAAGGTCTGGTGGTAAGAAAAGCTGCTTCTTGGAGGTTGTCAAGTGTTTTCGATCGACGATTCCATTCTTGGGTGGTTGGTTTGGCCCTTGTTCCTATAACTCGAATCCTAGCACGATATATCTCATTTTAATTTTACATCATTGTGAACCTTACGCCTTTTTTACTCTCTGATCGAGGTTCTCGGCATTGAAAAATCTTCGTAAACTAAATCACCCGTGTATATGTTGACATTTAAGAGATATACAGTTAAGAAAATCAAGGGCAATGATGATATATATGCGGATTAGACACAAAAAAAAAACACTCAACAAATGGCTACAATTTAAGGAATGTGTTTAGTGACGGCATCAGATTCCTAATTGATGGAGAATGGTCTGGTGGCAATAAAAGCAGCTTCTAGGAGGTTCTCAAGTGTTTTCGCTGGAGGATTCCATTCTTGGGTGGTTGGTTTGGCCCTTGTTCCTGTAACTCGAATCCTAGCCCGTTATATCCCATTTTAATTTTACACCATTGTGAACCTTACGCCTTTTTTACTCTTTGATCGAGGTTCTTGGCATTGAAAAATCTTCGTAAATTAAATCACAAGTGTATATGTTGACATTTAAGAGATATACAGTCAAGAAAATCAAGAGCAATGGTGATATATATGAGAATTAGACACAAAAAAAACACTCAACAAATGGCTACATTTTAAGGAATGTGTTTAGTGATGGCATCAGATTCCTAATTGATGGAGAAAGGTCTGGTGGCAAGAAAAGCTGCTTCTAGGAGGTTGTCAAGTGGTTTCGCTCGACGATTCCATTCTTGGGTGTTTGGTTTGGCCCTTGTTCCTGTAACTCGAATCCTAGCCCGGTATATCCCATTTTAATTTTACACCATTGTGAACCTTACGCCTTTTTTACTCTCTGATCGAGGTTCTTGGCATTGAAAAATCTTCGTAAATGAAATCACACGTGTATATGTTGACATTTAAGAGATATACAGTCAAGAAAATCAAGAGCAATGGTGATATATATGAGGATTAGACACAAAAAAAACACTCAACAAATGGCTACATTTTAAGGAATGTGTTTAGTGACGACATCAGATTCCTAATTGATGGAGAAAGGTCTGGTGGCAAGAAAAGCTGCTTCTAGGAGGTTGTCAAGTGGTTTCGCTCGACGATTCCATTCTTGGGTGGTTGGTTTGGCCCTCGTTCTTGTAACTCAAATGCTAGCCCGGTATATCCCATTTTAATTTTACACCATTGTGAACCTTACGCCTTTTTTACTCTCTGATCGAGGTTCTCGGCATTGAAATATCTTCGTAAATTAAATCACACGTGTATATGTTGACATTTAAGAGATATACAGTCAAGAAAATTAAGAGCAATGGTGATATATATGCGGATTAGACACCAAAAAAAACACTCAACAAATGGCTACAATTTAAGGAATGTGTTTAGTGACGGCATTAGATTCCTAATTGATGGAGAAAGGTCTGGTGGTAAGAAAAGCTGCTTCTAGGAGGTTGTCAAGTGTTTTCACTCGACTATTCCATTCGTGGGTGGTTGGTTTGGCCCTTGTTCCTGTCACTCGAATCCTAGCCCGGTATATCCCATTTTAATCTTACACCATTGTGAACCTTACGCCTTTTTTAATCTCTGATCGAGGTTCTTGGCATTGAAAAAACTTCATAAACTAAATCATACGTGTATATGTTGACATTTAAGAGAAATACAGTCAAGAAAATCAAGGGCAATGGTGAAATATTTGCGGATTAGACACAAAAAAAAAACTCAACAAATGGCTACAATTTAAGGAATGTGTTTAGTGACGACATCAGATTCCTAATTGATGGAAAGAGGTCTGGTGGCAAGAAAAGCTGCTTCTAGGAGGTTGTCAAGTGTTTTCGCTCGACGATTCCCGTCTTGGGTGGTTCGTTTGGCCCTTGTTCCTGTAACTCGAATCCTAGCCCAGCATATCCCATTTTAATTTTACAGCATTGTGAACCTTACGCCTTTTTTACTCTCTGATCGAGGTTCTCGGCATTGAAAAATATTCGTAAACTAAATCACACGTGTATATGTTGATATTTAAGAGATATACATTCAAGAAAATCAAAGGCAATGGTGATATATATGCGGATTAGACACAAAAAAAAAACACTCAACAAATGGCTACAATTTAAGAAATGTGTTTAGTGACGACATCTGACTCCTAATTGATGGAGAAAGGTCTGGTGGTAAGAAAAGCTGCTTCTAGGAGGTTGTCAAGTGTTTTCGATCGACGATTCCATTCTTGGGTTGTTGGTTTGGCCCTTGTTCCTATAACTCGAATCCTAGCACGATATATCTCATTTTAATTTTACATCATTGTGAACCTTACGCCTTTTTTACTCTCTGATCGAGGTTCTCGGCATTGAAAAATCTTCGTAAACTAAATCACCCGTGTATATGTTGACATTTAAGAGATATACAGTCAAGAAAATCAAGAGCAATGGTGATATATTTGAGGATTAGACACAAAAAAAACACTCAACAAATGGCTACATTTTAAGGAATGTGTTTAGTGACGGCGTCAGATTCCTAATTGATGGAGAAAGGTCTGGTGGCAAGAAAAGCTGCTTCTAGGAGATTGTCAAGTGGTTTCGCTCGACGATTCCATTCTTGGGTGTTTGGTTTGGCCCTTGTTCCTGTAACTCGAATCCTAGCCCGGTATATCCCATTTTAATTTTACACCATTGTGAACCTTACGCTTTTTTTACTCTCTGATCGAGGTTCTTGGCATTGAAAAATCTTCGTAAATGAAATCACACGTGTATATGTTGACATTTAAGAGATATACAGTCAAGAAAATCAAGAGCAATGGTGATATATATGAGGATTAGACACAAAAAAAACACTCAACAAATGGCTACATTTTAAGGAATGTGTTTAGTGACGACATCAGATTCCTAATTGATGGAGAAAGGTCTGGTGGCAAGAAAAGCTGCTTCTAGGAGGTTGTCAAGTGGTTTCGCTCGACGATTCCATTCTTGGGTGGTTGGTTTGGCCTTTGTTCTTGTAACTCAAATGCTAGCCCGGTATATGCCATTTTAATTTTACACCATTGTGAACCTTACGCCTTTTTTACTCTCTGATCGAGGTTCTCGGCATTGAAAAATCTTCGTAAATTAAATCACACGTGTATATGTTGACATTTAAGAGATATACAGTCAAGAAAATTAAGAGCAATAGTGATATATATGCGGATTAAAAAAACCAAAAAAAACACTCAACAAATGGCTACAATTTAAGGAATGTGTTTAGTGACGGCATTAGATTCCTAATTGATGGAGAAATGTCTGGTGGTAAGAAAAGCTGCTTCTAGGAGGTTGTCAAGTGTTTTCACTCGACTATTCCATTCTTGGGTGGTTGGTTTGGCCCTTGTTCCTGTCACTCGAATCCTAGCCCGGTATATCCCATTTTAATCTTACACCATTGTGAACCTTACGCCTTTTTTACTCTCTGATCGAGGTTCTCGGCATTGAAAAATCTTTGTAAACTAAATCACATGTGTATATGTTGACATTTAAGAGATATACAGTCAAGAAAATCAAGGGCAATGGTGATATATATGCGGATTAGACACCAAAAAATAAACACTCAAAAGATAGCTACAGTTTAAGGTATGTGTTTAGTGACGGCATCGGATTCCTAATTGATGGGGAAAGGTCTGGTGGCAAGAAAAGCTGTTTCTAGGAGGTTGTCAAGTGTTTTCGCTCGACGATTCCATTCTTGGGTGGTTGGTTTGGCCCGTGTTCCTGTAACTCGAATCCTAGCCCGGTATATCCCATTTTAATCTTACACCATTGTGAACCTTACGCCTTTTTTACTCTCTGATCGAGGTTCTCGGCATTGAAAAATCTTTGTAAACTAAATCACACGTGTATATGTTGACATTTAAGAGATATACAGTCAAGAAAATCAAGGGCAATGCTGATATATATGCGGATTAGACACCAAAAAATAAACACTCAAAAGATAGCTACAGTTTAAGGTATGTGTTTAGTGACGGCATCGGATTCCTAATTGATGGAGAAAGGTCTGGTGGCAAGAAAAGCTGCTTCTAGGAGGTTGTCAAGTGTTTTCGCTCGACGATTCCATTCTTGGGTGGTTGGTTTGGCCCTTGTTCCTGTAACTCGAATCCTAGCCCGGTATATCCCATTTTAATTTTACACCATTGTGAACCTTACGCCTTTTTTACTCTTTTATCGAGGTTCTTGGCATTGAAAAATCTTCGTAAATTAAATCACACGTGTATATGTTGCCGTTTAAGAGATATACAGTCAAGAAAATCAAGAGCAATGGTGATATATATGCGGATTAGACCCCAAAAAAAACACTCAACAAATGGCTACATTTTAAGGAATGTGTTTAGTGACGGCATCAGATTCCTAATTGATGGAGAAAGGTCTGGTGGCAAGAAAAGCTGCTTCTAGGAGGTTGTCAAGTGGTTTCGCTCGACGATTCCATTCTTGGGTGGTTGGTTTGGCCCTTGTTCCTGTAACTCGAATCCTAGCCCGGTATATCCACTTTTAATTTTACACCATTGTGAACCTTACGCCTTTTTTACTCTCTGATCGAGGTTCTCGGCATTGAAAAATCTTCGTAAACTAAATCACACGTGTAAATGTTGATTTTTAATAGATATACAGTCAAGAAAATCAAGGGCAATGGTGATATATATGCGGATAAGAATCCAAAAAAAACACTCAACAAATGGCTACAATTTAAGGAATGTGTTTAGCGACGACATCAGATTCCTAATTGATGGAGATAGGTCTGGTGGCAAGAAAAGCTGCTTCTAGGAGGTTTTAAAATGTTTTCGCTCGACGATTCCATTCTTGGGTGGTTCATTTGGCGATTGTTCCTGTAACTCGAATCCTATCCCGGTATATCCCATTTTAATTTTACACCATTGTGAACGTTATGCCTTTTTTACTTTCTGATCGAGGTTCTCGGCATTGAAAAATCTTCGTAAACTAAATCACACGTGTATATGTTGACATTTAAGAGATATACAGTCAAGAAAATCAAGGGCAATGGTGATATATATACGGATAAGACACCAAAAAAAACTCTCAACAAATGGCTACAATTTAAGGAATGTGTTTATTGACGGCATCAGATTCCTAATTGATGGAGAAAGGTCTGGTGGCAAGAAAAGCTGCTTCTAGGAGGTTGTGATGTGTTTTCGCTCGACGATTCCATTCCGGGGTAGGTGGTTTGGCACTTGTTCCTGTAACTCGAATCCTAGCCCGGTATATTCCATTTTAATCTTACACCATTGTGAACCTTACACCTTTTTTACTCTCTGATCGAGGTTCTCGGCATTGAAAAATCTTCCTAAACTAAATCACACGTGTATATGTTGATATTTAAGAGATATACAGTCAAGAAAATCAAGGGCAATAGTGATATATATGCGGATTAGACACACAAAAAAACACTCAACAAATGGCTACAATTTAAGGAATGTGTTTAGTGACGGCATCAGATTCCTAAATGATGGAGAAAGGTCTGGTGGTAAGAAAAGCTGCTTCTAGGAGGTTGTCAAGTGTTTTCGCTCGACGATTCCATTCTTAGGTGGTTGGTTTGGCCCTTGTTCCTGTAACTCAAATCCTATCCCGGTATTTCCCATTTTAATTTTACACCTTTGGGAACCTTACGCCTTTTTTACTCTCAGATCGAGGTTGTCGGCAATGAAAAATATTCGTAAACTAAATCACACGTGTATATGTTGATATTTAAAAGATATACTGTCAAGAAAATCAAGGGCAGTGGTGATATATATGTGGATTAGACACAAAAAAAACACTCAACAAATGGCTACAATTTAAGGAATGTGTTTAGTGACGGCATCAGATTCCTAATTGATGGAGAAAGGTCTGGTGGTAAGAAAAGCTGCTTCTTGGAGGTTGTCAAGTGTTTTCGCTCGACGATTCCATTCTTGGGTGGTTGGTTTGGCCCTTGTTACTGTAACTCGAATCCTAGCCCGGTATATCAAATTTTAATCTTACACCATTGTAAACCTTACACCTTTTTTACTCTCTGATCGAGGTTCCCGGCATTGAAAAATCTTCGTAAACTAAATCACACGTGTATATGTTGATATTTAAGAGATACACAGTCAAGAAAATCAAGGGCAATGGTGATATATATGCCGATTAGACACAAAAAAAAACACTCAACAAATTGCTACAATTTAAGGAATGTGTTTAGTGACGGCATCAGATTCCTAATTGATGGAGAAAGGTCTGGTGGTAAGAAAAGCTGCTTCTAGGAGGTTGTCAAGTGTTTTCGCTCGACGATTCCATTCTTGTGTGGTTGGTTTGGCCCTTGTTCCTGTAACTCAAATCCTAGCCCGGTATTTCCCATTTTAATTTTACACCATTGTGAACCTTACGCCTTTTTTACTCTCTGGTCGAGGTTGTCGGCATTGAAAAATCTTCGTAAACTAAATCACACGTGTATATGTTGATATTTAATAGATATACAGTCAAGAAAATCAAGGGCAATGGTGATATATATGTGGATTAGACACAAAAAAAAAACACACTCAACAAATGGCTACAATTTAAGGAATGTGTTTAGTGACGACATCAGATTCCTAATTGATGGAGAAAGGTCTGGTGGTAAAAAAAAGCGGCTTCTAGGAGGTTGTCAAGTGTTTTCGCTCGACGATTCCATTCTTGGGTGGTTAGTTTGGCCCTTGTTCCTGTAACTCGAATCCTAGCCCGGTGTATCCCATTTTAATCTTACACCATTGTGAACCTTACGCCTTTTTTACTCTCTGATCGAGGTTCTCGGCATTGAAAAATCTTTGTAAACTAAATCACACGTGTATATGTTGACATTTAAGAGATATACAATCAAGAAAATCAAGGGCAATGGTGATATATATGCGGATTAGACACCAAAAAATAAACACTCAAAAGATAGCTACAGTTTAAGGTATGTGTTTAGTGACGGCATCGGATTCCTAATTGATGGGGAAAGGTCTGGTGGCAAGAAAAGCTGTTTCTAGGAGGTTGTCAAGTGTTTTCGCTCGACGATTCCATTCTTGGGTGGTTGGTTTGGCCCGTGTTCCTGTAACTCGAATCCTAGCCCGGTATATCCCATTTTAATCTTACACCATTGTGAACCTTACGCCTTTTTTACTCTCTGATCGAGGTTCTCGGCATTGAAAAATCTTTGTAAACTAAATCACACGTGTATATGTTGACATTTAAGAGATATACAGTCAAGAAAATCAAGGGCAATGCTGATATATATGCGGATTAGACACCAAAAAATAAACACTCAAAAGATAGCTACAGTTTAAGGTATGTGTTTAGTGACGGCATCGGATTCCTAATTGATGGAGAAAGGTCTGGTGGCAAGAAAAGCTGCTTCTAGGAGGTTGTCAAGTGTTTTCGCTCGACGATTCCATTCTTGGGTGGTTGGTTTGGCCCTTGTTCCTGTAACTCGAATCCTAGCCCGGTATATCCCATTTTAATTTTACACCATTGTGAACCTTACGCCTTTTTTACTCTTTTATCGAGGTTCTTGGCATTGAAAAATCTTCGTAAATTAAATCACACGTGTATATGTTGCCGTTTAAGAGATATACAGTCAAGAAAATCAAGAGCAATGGTGATATATATGCGGATTAGACCCCAAAAAAACACTCAACAAATGGCTACATTTTAAGGAATGTGTTTAGTGACGGCATCAGATTCCTAATTGATGGAGAAAGGTCTGGTGGCAAGAAAAGCTGCTTCTAGGAGGTTGTCAAGTGGTTTCGCTCGACGATTCCATTCTTGGGTGGTTGGTTTGGCCCTTGTTCCTGTAACTCGAATCCTAGCCCGGTATATCCACTTTTAATTTTACACCATTGTGAACCTTACGCCTTTTTTACTCTCTGATCGAGGTTCTCGGCATTGAAAAATCTTCGTAAACTAAATCACACGTGTAAATGTTGATTTTTAATAGATATACAGTCAAGAAAATCAAGGGCAATGGTGATATATATGCGGATAAGAATCCAAAAAAGAACACTCAACAAATGGCTACAATTTAAGGAATGTGTTTAGCGACGACATCAGATTCCTAATTGATGGAGATAGGTCTGGTGGCAAGAAAAGCTGCTTCTAGGAGGTTTTAAAATGTTTTCGCTCGACGATTCCATTCTTGGGTGGTTCATTTGGCCATTGTTCCTGTAACTCGAATCCTATCCCGGTATATCCCATTTTAATTTTACACCATTGTGAACGTTATGCCTTTTTTACTCTCTGATCGAGGTTCTCGGCATTGAAAAATCTTCGTAAACTAAATCACACGTGTATATGTTGACATTTAAGAGATATACAGTCAAGAAAATCAAGGGCAATGGTGATATATATGCGGATAAGACACCAAAAAAAACTCTCAACAAATGGCTACAATTTAAGGAATGTGTTTAGTGACGGCATCAGATTCCTAATTGATGGAGAAAGGTCTGGTGGCAAGAAAAGCTGCTTCTAGGAGGTTGTGATGTGTTTTCGCTCGACGATTCCATTCCGGGGTAGGTGGTTTGGCACTTGTTCCTGTAACTCGAATCCTAGCCCGGTATATTCCATTTTAATCTTACACCATTGTGAACCTTACACCTTTTTTACTCTCTGATCGAGGTTCTCGGCATTGAAAAATCTTCCTAAACTAAATCACACGTGTATATGTTGATATTTAAGAGATATACAGTCAAGAAAATCAAGGGCAATAGTGATATATATGCGGATTAGACACAAAAAAAAACACTCAACAAATGGCTACAATTTAAGGAATGTGTTTAGTGACGGCATCAGATTCCTAATTGATGGAGAAAGGTCTGGTGGTAAGAAAAGCTGCTTCTAGGAGGTTGTCAAGTGTTTTCGCTCGACGATTCCATTCTTAGGTGGTTGGTTTGGCCCTTGTTCCTGTAACTCAAATCCTATCCCGGTATTTCCAATTTTAATTTTACACCTTTGTGAACCTTACGCCTTTTTTACTCTCAGATCGAGGTTGTCGGCAATGAAAAATATTCGTAAACTAAATCACACGTGTATATGTTGATATTTAAAAGATATACTGTCAAGAAAATCAAGGGCAGTGGTGATATATATGTGGATTAGACACAAAAAAAACACTCAACAAATGGCTACAATTTAAGGAATGTGTTTAGTGACGGCATCAGATTCCTAATTGATGGAGAAAGATCTGGTGGTAAGAAAAGCTGCTTCTTGGAGGTTGTCAAGTGTTTTCGCTCGACGATTCCATTCTTGGGTGGTTGGTTTGGCCCTTGTTACTGTAACTCGAATCCTAGCCCGGTATATCAAATTTTAATCTTACACCATTGTAAACCTTACACCTTTTTTACTCTCTGATCGAGGTTCCCGGCATTGAAAAATCTTCGTAAACTAAATCACACGTGTATATGTTGATATTTAAGAGATACACAGTCAAGAAAATCAAGGGCAATGGTGATATATTTGCCGATTAGACACAAAAAAAAACACTCAACAAATTGCTACAATTTAAGGAATGTGTTTAGTGACGGCATCAGATTCCTAATTGATGGAGAAAGGTCTGGTGGTAAGAAAAGCTGCTTCTAGGAGGTTGTCAAGTGTTTTCGCTCGACGATTCCATTCTTGTGTGGTTGGTTTGGCCCTTGTTCCTGTAACTCAAATCCTAGCCCGGTATTTCCCATTTTAATTTTACACCATTGTGAACCTTACGCCTTTTTTACTCTCTGGTCGAGGTTGTCGGCATTGAAAAATCTTCGTAAACTAAATCACACGTGTATATGTTGATATTTAATAGATATACAGTCAAGAAAATCAAGGGCAATGGTGATATATATGTGGATTAGACACAAAAAAAAACACACTCAACAAATGGCTACAATTTAAGGAATGTGTTTAGTGACGACATCAGATTCCTAATTGATGGAGAAAGGTCTGGTGGTAAAAAAAAGCAGCTTCTAGGAGGTTGTCAAGTGTTTTCGTTCGACGATTCCATTCTTGGGTGGTTAGTTTGGCCCTTGTTCCTGTAACTCGAATCCTAGCCCGGTGTATCCCATTTTAATCTTACACCATTGTGAACCTTACGCCTTTTTTATTCTCTGATCGAGGTTCTCGGCATTGAAAAATCTTTGTAAACTAAATCACACGTGTATATGTTGACATTTAAGAGATATACAATCAAGAAAATCAAGGGCAATGGTGATATATATGCGGATTAGACACCAAAAAATAAACACTCAAAAGATAGCTACAGTTTAAGGTATGTGTTTAGTGACGGCATCGGATTCCTAATTGATGGAGAATGGTCTGGTGGCAAGAATAGCTGCTTCTAGGAGGTTGTCAAGTGTTTTCGCTCGATGATTCCATTCTTGGGTGGTTGGTTTGGCCCTTGTTCCTGTAACTCGAATCCAAGCCCGGTATATCCCATTTTAATTTTACACCATTGTGAACCTTACACCTTTTTTACACTCTGATCGAGGTTCTCGGCATTGAAAAAATATTCGTAAACTAAATCACACGTGTATATGTTGATATTTAAGAGATATACAGTCAAGAAAATCAAGGGCAATGGTGATATATATGCGGATTAGAAACAAAAAAAAAACTCAACAAATGGCTACAATTTTAGGAATGTGTTTAGTGACGGCATCAGATTCCTAATTGATGGAGAAATGTCTGGTGGCAAGAAAAAGTGCTTCTAAGAGGTTGTCAAGTGTTTTCGCTCGACGATTCCATTCTTGGGTGGTTGGTTTGGCCCTTGTTCCTGTAACTCGAATCCTAGCCGGTATATCCCATTTTAATTTTACACCATTGTTAACCTTACGCCTTTTTTACTCTCTGATCGAGGTTCTCGGCATTGAAAAATCTTCGTAAATTAAATCGCACGTGTATATGTTGACATTTAAAAGATATACAGTCAAGAAAATCTAGGGCAATGGTGATATATATGCGGATTAGACACAAAAACAAACACTCAACAAATGGCTACACTTTAAGGAATGTGTTTAGTGATGGCATCAGATTTCCAAATTGATGGAGAAAGGTCTGGTGGCAGGAAAAGCTGCTTCTAAGAGGTTGTCAAGTGTTTTCGCTCGACGATTCCATTCTTGGGTGGTTGGTTTGGCCCTTGTTCATGTAACTCGAATCCTAGGCCGGTATATCACATTTTAATTTTACACCATTGTGAAGAGAGATAATAACTGTAAGACAACCATAACTGTCACACCGATTATAACATGTGTAGATGCCTTATAACCTTTTAGTTGTCACGCATCATGTAGATGCTAGAACCATACATTATTGGAAGAATAAATTATTTAAGGAAAGCCAAAAATCCATTCAAATGTAGTCTCTAGTAAAATATTTGGGTTCAAAACAATTAAAGAATTTACATTTAACCATAAGGAAGTTAATTTATTTAGGAAAAGAAGACGTATAATGACTCAAAACAGTAAAGTAAGCCTAAACATTAATGGTTTTGATGAGAAAACATCATACCTTTGCTGAGTTAATTCCCTCAATCAGGACCACCATTTCAACTTCTTTTCCTTGTTTTGCAATCACGCTTGAAGCTAGTCCAACGTCCTAAAAGATGGTCGAATCATCATCGTAGTATGTCAACTGCAACCATTAAAAAGGTTAACTTCTATGAGAGGTGGATTTAAATTAAGAACTTAACAGATTATCATTTATCAAAGTCGACATGTATCCTCTAATTCAAAAAAAAAGCACCGGTTAATGAATCTTTTTTAACCAAAACTGCAACCCAACATTTGTTGATGCACATCTGTAGATGTGGCTAAATGGGTGTGTTAAATAACAAGTCAAGATTGGTTCAAATAGGTGTGTATACGGCGCGGTTCGACCGAACTGCTAACTATATAAAATAGACAAACCAAACCAGACAGATTGCTTTTACAGATTGACAATTCGGTTTTGAGGATTTAGTGGTTCCAGTTAATAAAATTATTTAATTTAAGAAAATGTAACTTATAAAGTTTTTAGACATGATAAGAATTGTTCACAAATATTATATAGATAGATAAATTTATGTTCCTAAAATGGGAAAAAAAAAATAGGAAACAAATATGACTGGTTAGGTTTACAACCGGTTTCAATTCCAACCTGTTAACCGACGTCAATGCATTAAAACCGAACCATGAACCAACGTATATATTTCAACTTGCCAACTTGCTTCGGTTTGAGTGGTTTGGTCAGTTTCAACGCTTTACACCAACATAGTTTTGTTGTTTTAGAAAAGTCTAACTATTAGTGTATTAAATACGATTATAAAAACTCGATTGCCAAATTAATAATACATCTTCTTTAAGTAAACACAATAAGAGATATATTGTAAACATTTAAATACGTGTCAGGAAACTTTTGACCCGTTTCATTTTATCTAGAAATACAACTTGAATTGACTTGTTAACATAAACCTGTAAAGAAATCAATGATTCATATATTCTGAAAGTAGTTTGACTGCAAAAACGAGCATAACACACGTACCTTAATCTCACAGCTAGCAAGGTAATCATGATTGAGACTTTCTTAATAGCATTCATGAAGCCTGAACTTAAGAATGAATTTGGGGTGTTGAAAGCCGCCTCAACCTTTTTGGGGTCCTAAACGGATTCCAAAATCAGAGCCCTTATTGTAACACATGGGAGTATAATGACGACCATATCTGTATACAATTTCTAAAAGGCACAAAATTAGACAATTCCAACAAAATGATCAAGAGATTGAGAGCTGAGAAATTTGTGATTGAAGAGAATGAATTGAATGCGAATCAAACGTGGCCAAGCCCTATAAAGAAAGAAGGTGTGACACCCCAGGAAAACCAGAAAAACCACGAACCTAACTAGCTTCCTCAGTAACTACGTGCTAAATTTCAGGACGAAATTTCTTTCAACTTGGGGATGATGTGACAACTCGTATAAATCCATGTACATTGTGAATTCGTGTTACGTGTGCTTTGTGAAATTCATGTATGATATGTGATGTGTTTGTGGTGTGTGATTTGTGTCTTCAATTGATTGTATGCTTAGTGACGTGTAAAGTGTTGTGATACATCAACGTAGTGGAACGAGATATCGTAGTAGGTCAATTTCGACATGAAATGTCTCATTGGGTTATGATAAGGAAGCTCGTGAAGAATCCACTTTATAAGTTTTGCGAAACCGACACTTTAGGGATTCGCCACTTATCTTGTGTGTTAACAATCGGCCCAAACCCCAACCCAACACCCTTTGCGCAAATAAAAAGCCCAACCCGTCACCCTTATTTCCCTTGTTGCTCAAACTAGGCCCAACCCCCATGTTCCTTGCAGCCCACTCTACCTAAATCGCCCCAGACCCCACCTATTTTATGATATACGTATCTTGCATGAGGGAATTTAAAAACCCTATATCCCTTGGTGATCATTGTGTGCGACGGCAGAGAAGGAAACCCCCCCCCCCCCAATTCGCAAATCACTCCAAGAGATCGCTGGATTCTTCTGTTTCTGCTTCTAGGTAACATGTCGTGCTTCCTTCAATGCTATATGTGCTTCAATTGTTTATTCATGGCTGCGATTTTTGGTATGTTTTATTGTGATGTTGATGTGAATGATTACAAGCTAGGGTTACTAGAAACTTGGTGTTTTTCTTGAGTGGTTTTGATCATCAAAGTGATTAGTAGTAACTAGGGTTTGTGTTTACGGATTGAAACTTGTATTGATGATAGTTTAATGTTCTAATATGATTCACCTGATGTTATTATGGCTGGGTTTATGTCAAAGAAAATAATACTTATGTGTTAGGGTTCATGAGAATCAAGAATCGTGCATGGTGTTATCAATAATATGTGTAGTCATGTGTTTATGGATTAGGGTTTAGGACCTTGATGCCCAAGCATGATAAATTTGATAAAGGTTTGATGTAAATGACTTATTATCTGATGTTAGTCGCTGTTAGAAGGTGTTGTGATCATATGTGCGTGTTTTAGTAACGTTTTAGCGATTAACAGCATGCTAAGTAACAAGTTGGCTGTAAACGAACCGTTATAAATCGAAAAATTGATTTTCTGAAGTCTATATTATATGTTTTCGAAAAACGAAACAAATGGCACTGGAATCATAATTTTTTGAGGTTGTTTGCTATTTTTAAATGTTCGTTTGGTACAGCAGCAAAAGCTGCGTTTTTTCTGCAGAAAATGTGTGTTATGTTTTTCGTCATAACTTGAAACCTGGATAGAGTTAGGTCACGAAATTGATAATTTAGATGGCCAGTGATGTTGTTGTAACTCTCTAACTGGAAGTTCGTCAATCGGACTTACGATGAATTTTAAATGAATTTTTCCGTAGACTGCAGTCAGAAAGTGACGAATCTGATTGCAACCCGGTAAATGATTTTTATAAAATAAATGGTAATGGATTGGATCTCTATATTTTTACACAATAATATTTGGACGGTTTAAAACATTCTGTAAAAATTTGGGAATTTTTGGAATAAGTTAACTATTTTATTAAAATGCCCGAAAACAGCCCAGTTTTGGATGTTAAAGCTGAAACGACATAAGTAGTAATTTGCGTGTCTAAATGTCGGGTATGTTATCTGAGGATGATCTAACATGTGTATATGTCAATGAAAGTGTTATGTGCAATATCGTATGCTTGCTTTTGAATGGTAATAGATGAGAAGTTTATATGGGCGTGAATTGTTAAAGTGAGTGCATGTTATGTGGTAGATGCGTGTAGGAACTTCGTGCTTATTTGAAGTCACTAATAAACTAAGTGGTAATCATACTAGGACGTGATTGACCAACACCGATTGTTAGCTATTTTAAGAGTTCAACCGAGCAACGAAAGGTGAGTTCACACTCTTAAGGCATGGGATTCCCGGTGGGTTGGGAATGGGATTAAGAAGCTAAGATGAAACCTGTATATTCACCACTAATAGACTACATTAAACCTGCGTATTCTCGATTGGGTAGAATATGTACCTCCGTCCTCAGATTGGGAAGGACGACTACACTAAACCTGCGTATTCTCTGTTGGGTAGAATACGTACCTCCGTCCTCGGATTGGGAAGGACGCCAATATATATAACTAGTCTAGTGGTTTACAACATGGGGTAGCCCCCACTGATTATGGATTGGAAAACAAGGAAAGCTGGTTAACATATAGTTGCACACAAACTCATGCTTTTTGAAACAACTTTAAAACGAACACCAACTGTGAACTCGCTCAACTTTGTTGTTGACTCGTTGTTACATGCCTTGCAGGTCGTTAGGTACTTAAGGAGCTTGCATGGGAGCAGGAGGGGTCGTTGTGGGACATGGACCGTTGTGTGCCATGTTAACATTTAAACTTACTGAACTTATGTTTCGGTTTTACGTTTTATGCTTCCGCTGTTAAACTTAAACTTGGATAACTTATTTTGGAACACCAATTATATTGTGTGGTTGAACTTTTATTACTTTACTATGTTGTTCCATATGATTGGTGGCTTGATCCTGGTCAGTCACGCCCCCTGCGGTGGTACTCCGCTTGTGGATTTTGGGGGTGTGACAGAAGGTTATATATAAAGAACTTACGGTAGTTGCCGGAATCTTCGTCGTAGCAAGGTTGGAAGGTCAATCCTCCTCTCATAGTTGTCTAATCTTAACACACTCACCACCGGATTGTTAGAACCCTAGATCTGAACACCCGGAGTTATCACATTTGTCGTTGAACCCATACAAATAGAAAAAGAACACATATTGATTAGGTTAAAAATAGATAACAAGGATGTATAATAATATGTTACCCATGTAGATTATGAGACGTTTGAGTGGCAGCATTCAATTGAAAGGTGATTTCGCTGACGATCTTCGGTTGAAGGGAGACATAGATCTTGGGGGGGGGGGGGTTGAGATGTCGATTAGGGTCTTGAGTGTAGTGAAGTAAAGGATTTTAGTGCATAAATTTATTTACAATAACAATTAATTTAGACTCTTCATATGTATCTTAATTATAGGTTGACAAAATCCCTAAAATGCCCCTAAAGTGTCTTAAATTTTTAGACAATGCACAAGTTTGCCCCCTCTAAAATAGCTTGGTTCTCTTGTACATGTTGCTTCAAAATATATACACAATATAAAATTACCATAAGTGTAGAAAACCTAGTTTGCTTAATAAGGTAGTATAGATATAGATATTATTTTTTAATTCTTACAATATAGGAACTTGCGTGTTAAATCTTTATATAATCTTTATGTGTGTCTCTACTCTTATCTCTTCTTTATATCTCCCTTCTCTTCTCTTCTCTTCTCTTTCTCTATCTCTATCTCTATCTCTATCTCCAATAAACATGAATCTTATGGGTCACGTGGTGCAATTCGAGACAACCTCATTTTTGCATTTTCGCCTAACCATATATCCGTTTCAAATTTACCCAATTTCCTTTTTAATAATACATTTAATACATTCCTTATTTCATTTTTATCAGCCTTACGCGTCTTTATTATGTAAAGTTTACCATTTTCATAACAAAATTTAATTGACCGTTATTTTATTTCTATTTTTCTAAATTTAAGAGTTGGGATTGTCATTTTCTTCATTTACCTTTTATGATCACACGTATTTAAAATTATAAATATAAAACCAAATTTTACTAATTTAAACCACTACACGGAATTCTAACCTACTTTACAATATAATCATACAAAAAAATTTACTTCAATGTCTCAGCCATGTAGTAAGATTCCTTAATAACAAAACCAATAAATTATAACATTTGAACCAATCATAATTACCAGATCTAAGATTACACTAATTTTCTAAGATTTGGAGTAAATTCTATAAGTTGGATTCTTTTGAAGTATGTCACATATAGTCATATGCATCATACTTTTCTTATTAAAAAAAAAAAAAAAAAAAAAAAAAAAAAACAACGATCTTCGGAAAAGGTCTAAGATTCTTGATCCCTTGGTTCATTTGGTAATACATATGCTTCAACTTCCTTTGGAATGACCAAAGGTGTAAGATTCTTGATCCCTTGGATCATTCGGTGGCACAAATACTTGAATTTTGTCTTTGGAAGTACCAAAGGTGTAAGATACTTGACAACTTTGGTGTATTTCAATTTCCTAAAAATATTCTCCTTGTGGATTAGTTAAGTAGAGATCTATCTAAACCAATGTCGGGTTTGAATGAACCCTCAACTACTCATTGAGCTTCTTTGCAAATTCTTAGCTTCTGCTATCACACAGTTATCAATTTCACTGATCATGGGCATACACATATTTCCTAAAAGCATGTATACTAAGCTGGCTATAGGGAGATGCCAATCATCTTCACATGTCATTGATGTACCTAAAGTCCATTTCTCTGTGTATGTGGGTGAAAACAGCCTCAAGAGATTTATAGTTCCTTTAGCGTATCTTAAACATCCTTCGTTTCAAACCTTGCTGAACCTGGCAGAAAAGGAGTTTGGCTATGCTCATCCAATGGGAAGTCTAACATTCCCGTGCAAAGAGGAGATTTTTATTGAGCTCGTTCAAAATATACAGTTAACATGATTGTGGTCTGATAAGAGAACATGACCATAATTTTTTGCAATGTAACTGTAGACATTTAGGAATTTTTTTTTTCTTTCTGCATAATGTTTCATGGTTACATCCCGGGTTTTTACCAATAAAAACATGAGTTTGTATAAATAATATTATGTTGATTCGTTACAAGTTCTACTATTATTAACTTTCATAGTCATCGATCAAAAGCTAGCCCCAATATGGCCTAATCAAATTAAGCAAATATACCTATATATAACAACCTTAAAACCATACCCACCAAAGCAAAACTACCTTGCAACCCCAAAGGCCAAAACCATACACTACCATAGAAGATGCCTAACTAATTAACACAAGTCATTAAGTACAAAAGCGCTTGATCGAAACAAGATGCGCCTTGAGATCTAGTATAAAGAAATCCGAGTCAGAATTCAGAACGTAATTATTGTACAACCTAGACTTTTTTGGGTTCTAAATAATGGCTAAAGCAAAGTGAAAATTATCTATACCTTAAAAAAGAAGGTCGGTGGCAATAGCGATTGACAAAAGGGAGCTCAAACTTTGATAAGAAGACAAAATAGACCCTAAACTTTTTAAATTGACAAAAACAACCACTAAACTTTAGAAAATTTTCTAAAAACTTTATAAATTGTCATTTTCACCCCCTTAGGTGCTGAATTTTCAACCCCCCCCCCCCCGCGCGCGCGCGCGCGCGCGCGCGTATATACATTCTTTAGCTTAATATTAAAAATAAAAATAAAAACTATTTTTCTCACATGTTATTTTATGTACATAGCGGTATAAATCACGTTTCGATGTAAATTTTTTTCGAACGAGTCAGGTCAAATATAATACGTTTGAGTAAACTGCCATTTTGGTCCCTGTGGTTTGGCCAGTTTTGCCACTTTAGTCCAAATCTCAAACTTATTACATTCAGGGCCCTGTGGTTTGGTTTTTGTTGTCATTTTGGTCCAAATTTCAAATTTGACCAGATTTCCCATTAATGACCTGCTATTTTGTCTTTACCCTCAGGGGCATTTTGGTCATTTTAGATTTATTATCTCTTTATTATATAATAAAACCCCTGATTATCATCATCTTCAACCTCAATACAGACATCTCTCTCTCTCTCTCTCTCTCTCTAAAATACCACCACCACCCCCACCATCGCCACCTCCTCCCTCTCTCTCTCTCTTCTGTCTCTCTATAGCACCACCACCACCGCCACCTCCTCCCCCTTTTCACCACCGCCACTCCGGCGTTGTCCCATCCAACAGTCACACCCACACCCCCTTCCCAATTACATCTTCATCTTCAACCATTTTTAAAACTAACAAACAAACAGATATTCAGTGCATATTAACTTCATTGAATCTGAAGATATCGAGGTAAAAAGTTTATAACAATTCTAAACCCTTTCAACTGAATCATAACTAGCTAGATTTAACATCATAACAACAACAATCATAAAACTAACTGTTCCTAAATTGGCAACAACAACAACATCCAAAACTAGATATAAAATTAAACCAAAATCTCAAATCAGTTTCAGAACCCTCATATCTCTTGGGCTTCCGTTTCTTCCGTTTAACCTGCCAAAAAACAATCAGATCCAGTATTCACCAACACAGGTAAACAAATTTATTAATAACATATAACCAGATATTATTAGCGGTACCGGTGCAGAAGCGTCAGGAAAGTCTGAGGTTTTCGCCGATTGAGCAGAAGTTAAGTTGTGTTCAGCAGGATTCGGTAGATTCAAGTCGGTTATGGTGAGATGATGATCGGATGGTGCTACGATTGAGTTGAAATCTCCGGTGACCGGAGACGCCATAACTAAGGGTTTTAATCGGAGAGAGAGCTGCAAGTGTGTTCAACAACGGCTGGGCAAACACTATAGGGTTAGGGTTTACCATGTGTTCTTGAGGCGGAGATCTTGAGGCGGAGATCTGTGTGTTCTTAGGGTTAGGGTTTTCGAGCGTTTGAGCTTCGATTTGAGCACCAGCAGAAGATGCCATTCGTGCCCTGCTCGTTGCGGTATTTTAGAGAGAGAGCAGGTCATTTTAGAGAGAGAGCAGAGTTGGCGGCGGTGGGACGGTGGTGGGGATGATGCGATGGTGGGGGTGGTGGTGGTGGTGTGGTGGTGGTATTTTAGAGAGAGAGAGGGAGAGAGAGAGATATATATGTCTGTATTAAGGTTGAAGATGATGATAATCAGGGGTTTTATTATATAATAAAGAGATAATAAATCTAAAATGACCAAAATGCCCTTGAGGGTAAAGACAAAATAGAAGTTCATTAATGAGAAATCAGGTCAAATTTGAAATTTGGACCAAAATGGCAACAAAAACCAAACCACAGGGCCCTGGATGTAATAAGTTTGAGATTTGGATTAAAGTGGCAAAACTGGCCAAACCATAGGGACCAAAATGGCAGTTTACTCAATACGTTTTTATGCATATTTTTATGTACGTTTTTAGTTGTCCTACGTTTTGACATTTTAATGTACGTGTCACGTTTCAACGTAAATGATATTAATTAACTTTTTTAGGAAACGAGTACAGTCAAATATAATACTTTTTCATGCTTATTTTTGTATACATTTTTTGTTGGTCTATGTTCTGGCGTAAACTGTGTTCGGAAACGAGTCAAACGGTATAAATTCGAGTTGTTGTACGTTTTGACCCGCTAAATCTTGATTCAAAGGTAACGGTGGTGTAGTGGTTAGGTGGAAGCTTTACTAAACGAATCAACTCGGGTTCAATTCCGTTTCTTTTGTAACCGCTATGCTTTAGATAAGATTCGTCGAAACACGCAGTTTCATATGATTAACGCGTCACATAACGTGTTACCAACTACAAACAACTAATTAATGTCGCCACCGCAACACGCAGCCTATGGCAACAATCTAGTTACAATTGAAACTACAACTTATTGATTTGAGCAACGTGATCTGTATTTTTTTCCCCACCATACAACTAGTATACCTTTATTAACAATCCACAGGTGATGGTAAGCAGATAGAACTTAGTGAAATTTTCAAATATTTGATGTAAGTAGAAAGAATTAATGGTTGCTACATACCAAACATGATTATCTAGTAACGTTGTATATAAGAAGCGAATATCAGTGTGCAAAATGATGTTTTTTTTACAAACTACATGATCTTTAAGTTTAAATCATATATGTCGTTCAGAATGTTTTCCTACCTAACCCTTGATTACAAAATAAAACCTAGCTACATGTATAGTAGGTTAAAGTACCACATCGTTTGATCTTCTCTAAATCAGTGGTGGACCTATAAATTTTTTTCGTGGGGGCAGAAATTTTTAGGGGTGGTTTGACTATCACAATACATAATATTTTTTCGGTCCGGTTCAGGTCGGGTCGGATCATCTTCAGGCGGAGCTAGAAGTTCTAGTTTGGGGGTCGCAGTAGAAAGTTTTTAGCTTCATTCATGTACATCAATAAGAAACTCTACCGATCAATGTACGGAATAAGAATAACTCTATTCTTATAATTATAATACTAAAGATTACAAATTAAAAAAAAAAAAAAAAACATCTCCATTAACGTATATTAATAAAAAAGTTTATCAATCGATATACATGAATATGAAATAACAAGAACGACTCTAACCTTTCGTAATTGTAATATTAAAGACATATTTTCAATTACTTTTAACACTGGCAAAACATATTTAATGGTATTTATGTAATGTAACAAACAATTATTTAAACAAAACTAGAATGGTATTTATATATTTTATTATACTAAAAGTAATCTAATATAAATAAATTAAAATATAAATGAAAACCAGATATTATTAAACTTTATTTAAGAGAAATATAAAAATATAAAACAAAAATCAATAACTTACAGAATTTATTTAATAGAACAGTTAATTTAAAAAACTAGAACGTAATTTAATAGAACAGTTAGTTTAAAAAAGAAAAATAGAACGTAACATAATATAAAAATCATACTGCGCCAGATTGCACTCTCCTGCGCCAATTCCTTGGTTATTTTGGAAAGTCTACGGCTATTTTGTAAACTCAATTAGTCAAAATGGATAATTTGGTGATTTTCCCCTTTCTTCAACATATTTTTCTTTCTACTCTTTTTAGTTTTTACCTCTTCAACCTCCACTAAAATCTTCATATTCTTCTCTCTACATTTTTAACTCTTCAACCTTCACTAAAATCGCTTCTGGAATTTCAAATCATTTTTCATTTACAACCTTATATTAAAGAAGATGTTGCGACATGCTTGACTTCATCGATTTTTGTTATTTTGCGGATCTTGGTTCATGTATTTTGCGGATCTTAAACTTTTAAATTTTTTTTTGAATAGCCCTTAAACTTTTAAATGAAGCACTCAATACATATAAAATTTTCCAAAATTTACACTTTTAAGAAAAAAAGAGGGGGCCGGGCCCGGGCCCAACTAAGATATACCTAAATTAACCGGTATCTCCAAAACGTTCCAAAGCTTGGGTAAAGAGCAACACAAACTAATTGACACTAATTTTACTTACACCCCTACATATTTACAATATACAATCTTGACCCTTAAACATAATTATAACAATGACACTAGACCCTTATATAAACTTAATAATAAGTTTAGTTTAATTTACAATATAATCTTACAAAAATATTACTTCCATGTCTCCACCATGTGGTAAGATTCCTTCATAACTAATAGAATATTTGTATATTCGTAAATAATTGTAATTGATTTGATTATGATCTCCTCTAAATTAGGAGACTTACTGTTTGTATATATATAGTCACACGTAAATGAATGGGAGATATCTTGAATAATTCTTATATGGTATCAGAGCCGAATATGATCATTTACGCGTTTTCGGGTGCCTTTGTTATCCCCTTACCCCTTCCACTAATATTCACAAACTTAACTATCGATCTACCCCGTGTGTATTTCTTGGATACCCACCAAACCATCGAGGGTATAAATGTCTCGATCTCTCCACCCATCAAATCATTATTTCTCGTCACGTCCACTTTGAAGAAACAATCTTTCCTTACACCATCCAATCGCCTACCAAGCCCCCCTCTAATGACTTTCTCAACCCTACCATACACCCTCTAGTTTGGGAGCATCTTGCATCCCAAACCCACCCTCCTGCCAATCACGATGACACACATGACCCACCTACTCCTTCCCCTCAAACAACCCACCACAGCCCAATACCCCCCTCATCTAACATCGGCCCAGTTACCTTACCACCCAATATCGACCCACCTTCCTCCCCACATAATACCGTTCCCTCACAGCCCACTATCGTTCCCTCACAGCCCATTTCCCCTTCAGCCGGCCCATCTACAACCTTCTCACCAGGCCCACACCATTCATCACATCCCATACCCACAACTCCGATCCACAATACCTCTCCAATAAACTCCCCACCTCCACCCCCTCCCTCTCCTCCACCCGTACGCACCATTCACACTCGCTCGATGAGCGGCATCGTTAAACCAAAGCCACAATTCAATCTTCATACCACCACTGTCATTCCTGTACCCAAAAACCCTCAGGTTGCCTTAGCCACTCAAGAGTGGTACAATGCCATGTCACATGAATTTAGTGCCCTTATTAAAAATAAGACCTGGGAACTTGTACCTCGCACTTCTGACATGAACATTATTCGATGCATGTGGCTATTTAAACACAAGTACAGGTCTAATGGCAGTTTGGAACGATATAAAGCTCGTTTGGTCTGTGATGGTCGTAGTCAGGAACAAGGGGTTGATTGTGGAGAGACTTTTAGTCCGGTTGTCAAACCGGCAACGATTCGCCTTGTCCTCACTCTCGCTCTGGCGAAATCATGGAAGATACATCAACTTGATGTCACGAATGCATTTCTTCATGGTAATTTGGAGGAAACTGTTTACATGCACCAACCTCTTGGCTTTCGTCATCGGGATTTTCCTCACCATGTCTGCCTTCTTAAGAAATCCCTTTATGGTCTCAAACAGGCTCCTCGTGCCTGGTACCAGCGTTTCACTGATTTTGTAACTTCACAGGGATTTCGTCAAAGCAAATCCGACAATTCTTTATTTATCTACAAGCACGGGCATGATGTGGCTTATCTACTTCTTTATGTCGATGATATCATTCTTACTACGTCCACTGATGCTCTTCGCCAGAGACTTTTACATACTCTTGCAGGTGAATTTGCCATGAAGGATTTGGGACCACTCTCATATTTTTTGGGCATACAGGTTACTCGCACTGGGGATCAAATGTTTTTATCTCAACAGTCATATGCTCGTGATATTATTCATCGTGCTGCCATGGACTCATGTAAACCAGCAGCAACTCCCGTCGATACTCAGTCCAAACTCTCGGCTGAATCGGGTCCCTTACATGATGACCCTTCTACCTATCGCAGTCTGGCAGGTGCCCTTCAATACTTGACTTTCACCAGACCTGACATCTCCTATGCAGTTCAGCAAATTTGCATCCACATGCATGCTCCTCGGGTTGTTCACTGGAATGCTTTAAAAAGAATTATCAGGTACATTCAAGGCACTATCGACTTCGGCCTTCACCTCAGTCCTGCACGGCTTTTATCTCTTGTAGCTTATACAGACGCTGACTGGGTAGGATGCCCTGATACACGCCGTTCAACCTCTGGTTACTGTGTTTACATGGGGAATAGTCTTATCTCTTGGTCTTCTAAGCGACAATCCACCATCTCTCGCTCCAGTGCTGAAGCCGAATACCGTGGCGTTGCTAATGTAGTCGCTGAACTCTGCTGGCTACGCAATCTTCTTCTGGAATTACATTATCCAATCACGCGTGCATCTTTGGTTTATTGTGACAATGTCAGTGCTATATACTTATCAGGCAATCCGGTGCAACATCAACGCACGAAACATATTGAACTCGACATACATTTTGTTCGTGAACAAGTTCAGCGAGGTTGCGTTCGTGTCCTTCATGTTCCGTCTCGACATCAAATAGCTGATATCTTCACCAAGGGTCTTCCACGAGTGCTATTTGATGATTTTCGCTCCAGTCTCAGCATTCGTCCACCCTTCGCTTCGACTGCGGGGGTGTAATAGAATATTTGTATATTCGTAAATAATTGTAATTGATTTGATTATGATCTCCTCTAAATTAGGAGACTTACTGTTTGTATATATATATTCACACGTAAATGAATGGGAGATATCTTGAATAATTCTTATAATAACAAAACCAAGAAATTATAACTTTGAACCAATCATAATTACATGATCTAAGATCTTGAATAAATTCTATAAGTTGGACTATTGTGTAGTTTGGACTTTATATTTTTATAGTCCCAACGGCCGCCTCGAATATTCATAGATAACATATAGGTTGTCACATATATTCACATTCATCATCCTTTTCTTATTCAAGCAAAACACAAGGATCTTTGGAAAAGATGTAAGATTCTTGATCCATTGGATCATTCGGTCACAGATGCTTTAACTTTGTCTTTGGAAGTACCACAGGTGTAAGATACTTGATAACTTGTTGTAGGTGGAATACTTTGGTTAATTAGAGATCTATTTATACCAATGTTGATTTTGAATGAATCCTCAAATACTCATTGAGCTTCTCTCCAATAAAGTTCTTAGTCCCTGCTTTCACAATTCACATAGTATCAATTTCATTGATCATGGGTATACACAAATAAATTCACTTATAATAAGCTGGCTATTGGGAGATGCCAATCACCTTCACGTGTCATTGATGTACCTAAAGGCAATTTCTCTGTGTATGTTGGTGAAAACAGCCTCAAGAGATTTATCGTTCCTTTAGCGTATCTTAAACATCCTTCATTTCAAACTTTGTTGAACATGGCAGAAGAAGAGTCACTACTACAAAATGGAGTATAAGACGGTGTTGAATATTTATTTTAGACGGGGTTAAAGCAATAACACCGTCTTAAAATCAATACCTATATGATCAATTTGCTGCTTTGATTAAAATATTTAAAAAAATTCAAAAGAACCCCGTCTAATGCTTAAACACCGTCTTATACTAACTTATGCAACCTTTAGACGGTGTTGTCTTTGAACACCGTCTTATAAACATCATACACTTTGATTAAAATATTTAAGAAAATTCAAACAACCCCGTCTAATACTTAAACACCATCTTATAACTTATTCCCAAATCCGAAGCTCCCTTCCCATCTTTTTTTACTTGCCCCAAATTCCAAATCCCACCCTTTGGACAATGCATTTCTTCTTTAACCAAATACAAAAAAAAAAAACAAAAACAAAACCCTAGCCACCACCAAAACAATCTCTCTGCCGCTCGTCTCTACCGCCGGACATTGAAGCAATCACATACTTGTCTACCACCAGTAAGGTAAATAACAAGAACCCTCTTTCGATTCCTTTTTGTCTTGGTGAATAAGTATGTATTTGTATGCATGTATTTCGGAAATCCTTTGCTGGACACCATCTCAAGTCGGTTTCTTGTGATTTAACATCTTCACCATCTTCTTCCCAAACCAGATTTATAAAAGGAAAAACCCTAATTTTATTTTTATTTTATTTTTATGAAAAAAATATAGGTTTAGGTTAGGTTATTGTGTTCTTATATAAAGGAAATCTTATATGTATGGGTACATAGCAAGAAAATCGTTTTTTTTTTAATTTGTATTTACATAAAGTTAATCGTTTAATAACCTGTTATGACTTTGATTTCACATAATTATTTTGGATTTGAAATTTATCTAGTGTTTTTTTCTATTTTATTATCAAACCTATTTTGACTTTGGAGATAAGCTGATTACATTATGTCTACAATTCGCATATTTGTACAAGAAGAAGAGGTTGAGATTATCACCCATGGCTGCGGCTAATCCTGTCAAAACTGGTAGTAGAATGAGATTGGGATTTTATTATTGGAGTTCAACATTTTTAACATTCAATTGTTTTTTACTACATAAAAAAAGGTTGAAACTACTTTGTACTACGGGTGTAAACGAGCCGAGCCCGATCCCGACTAGGCTCGTCATGTTTTTATGAAGCTTGAGCTCGGCTCGAGCCTACTTGTTTGAGCTCGAGCCTACTTGTTTGAGCTCGAGCTCGACTCGGCTTGAGCTATTTTGAGAACAACTTCAAGCGAGCTAAAAGTTTGGCTCGAGCTCGCTTCATTATCGCTTAAACGAGCCAAAGCTCGGCTCTTGCTAGGCTCACCTATATTATCATCATTATTTTATATTATATATAAAAACTAAAACTTTGTTGCGCTCGTTTAGGCTTGCGAGCCTAAACGAACTTTGTATTTTTTGCTCGAGCTCGGGCTTTGTATTTTAGGTACGCTGATTTCCTTTTTTTCTTACAGGATTATTGTCCGCCTATAACACTAGCCATCTTTTTAATTTTTTGTGAGAAAAGGTTTACCGGATATACATATTAGCAACAGAGAAGCTTCCAAGACCCAAAAAGAAGTACTAGAAAGGTGTAGTGATTAAACTATGTGTTTTCGTTTTCCATACTTTTAGTTTGTGTTTTATGAAATTGAACTTCTGCTGGATGCATGGAAGGTGTTCGACTAAATGAACACCCCTAGTATAAATATAAACATAACTTTATTGACGATGTTGTTATTGATTTTTTTTCTCTTTTCTTTTAGTTTTAGTCTATAATATTTGCAATAATTCTTTCTGTTTACTTTTATTTTAGATATGGCACAACAAGAGAGAGACTACGGATAATGATATATATATTTTGTTGATGCCGAAGTTTTATAGCGAGTTAGGTATTACTTTTAAATAATAATTTGTTAAATTATTACAGTGTATGCAACAAAAGGGTGGATGGGAATGCGGCTACATGGTTCTCCAACATATGTTTGACTTTGTCAATTTGTATCAAAACCAGTTTCCCGATGAAGTAAGTAAAATATACTTGTTTATCAATTTATTACTTAACTGTTTATTTTTTTTAAAACTTAGAAGGTTTAGATGTATATAACATGTAAATATATACATAGCTTTATTGCCGATGTTATTACCGATTTTTCTCTTTGCCTTTAGATTTAGTCTATAATATTTGTAATAACTCTTTCTATCTACTTTTATTTTAGATGTGGCACGACACGAGAGAGGCTACGGATAATGAAATAGATGTTTTGTTGATGGCGTTGAAGCCGAAGTTTTTTAGCGAGTTAGGTATTTCGTTAGATTAGCGTATATAGTTTATTTATACAATTTAACGTAGTTTGTTATGTATTCACAAATGATTGTAATTTGACGGGTTTATTTCCAAATTTGATGTCTACGGGTTTATTTTAGATTTAAATATGTATTGTTTTGGTTTGATTTGAAAATGTTCCATTGGTGTATGTGTATAAGCTTGTGTATTTCCTGGAAAACCTTTTATATGTTTTTTTCCCAGCAAATGTATTTATGGAAAACCTTTACTTTTCCAGCAGTTTATAAGACGGTGTTCACTAAGTTTAAGCCGGTGTTCAAACTCTGAACACCGTCTAATAAGACATGAATTTTAAGCCGGTGTTCAAACTGAACACCGTCTAAAAAGACATGATTTTAAACCAGTGTGGTTTAAGACGGTGTTGAAAACACCGTCTTAAAGCCCATATCACCCCGTCTTAAGCTCTATTTTGTAGTAGTGAGTTTGGCTATGCTCATCCAATGGGAGGGCTCATATTCCCTTGCAGAGAAGATACTTTCATTCAGCTTGTTGAGAATATACAATTAACATGATTGTCGTCAGATAAGAAAATGTGACCAACTTTTTGCATTGTAACTGTAAACATTTAGGAGTTTTTTTTTTCCTTTCTACATCGCTTTTCATGGTTATAACCGGGGTTATTACCAATGAAAGTATGAGTTTGTATAAATAATTCTTTACTAACTAGTTACAAGTATGTTATGAATTTATCTATTTTTATAGGCATTTATTAGCCCAGCAAAAAAGACGTGTTGGATAACTAGTGGATAGCCGAGTTCAACTCCCTCAAAGTGGGCACTTGATGGACTTTAAGAGTATATTCTAGAGGTGTGTATGTGATTGCCATTAAAAAAATAACTAATGAGATATTAAAGCAAAGTAAAAATATAGCATGTTTAAGCAAACACAGCAAAGAATAAATTATAAATACCATGTAAGAAATAATTTATTGTGTTTTGTTTATTGAACTTTTTGTTTTGACTTTATTCTAGTTTTGGCATGTCATTTCGGCAAACGTATACGGACTTGTCATATAAAAAAATTAAAAGCAACACCTAGGGTGAAAAGTCGTCCAAGATTTATTTTTAACTCATACAATCTATTACATCTTGTTAGATTTGATATTTACACATAGATTGACTCATACCAGATAAGAGAAGGAGAGGAGAGTCTTCGTTGGTTTTTGAAAAACTATTAATCGTTTTATAAAAATACCCAATATTTGGAGTTCGTTTTACGCCTCCAAGAAGGTTCAACAATAAGACCACCCGTAGTGGGGTTTTTGAGCGTTTTTCCCCTAAAAAACGCCCATTAACCGCAGTGGCGGACCCAGGATATTTTTCCTGGGGGTGCGGAAAATTTTTAAATATTTTAGACCCCTAACTATATAAAAAAAATCGATTCATAGCAGGTCGGGTCGGGTCAGGTCATGTAAAACAAGTAAACACAAACAAACAAAGTTTCATAGTGGGACGAATCGGATTGGGTCGGGTCAATTCCAATTTTCAAACAATCAAACCCTATTGGCAACGATTTGGGTTTTTTATTATGTGGATTGATTTTGTTTAACAAAACTAGTAGCTGGGTTTGGCTTGAATGGGTATTAAGTTATTGGGCTTTATGGATTGAATTTAAGTTTTATTAAAGAGGTTAATGGGCTAACATAATTTGACCGGGTTTCAATCCGTGTTCACAATTATTTTTATATAAATTCCTAACATTTTTTTCTAAAGGGTGCGGACGAAAATTTCCATGAGGTGCGGTTGGAATTTTCCAAGGGATGCGGTCGGAATTTTTCAAGGGGAGCGGACGAAAATTTTCAAGGGGTGCGGTCTGGATTTTTCGCGATAAATACCACTAATTTTTTTTTTCAAGGGGTAAGGCTGCCCACCCACCCCATAAGGTGGGTTCGCCCCTGATTAACTGCCCCCCGGGCGGTTTTTCAAAAAAATTGTATTTGCCGTTCTTTTCTCCGCGCCCATGTTCAAGATCTCTGGCCAATCACATGTAATCTTCTTTTTGTTTAGCCAATACCTTTTTTTGATGGTTTTTTTTCTTTAATTCTATTTCACCCCTTTTAACATAATGCCCCACAATGCCCACATACCCACTACACTCATTTTAGAAAAACGCCCCATAATGTCTCATTGCTATTGCTGACTGGACTCTCACATGGCGCAAAACGCCCAAGGGTGGGGGCATTATTTGTGTCTTCCACTACACACGGTCTAACAATCTGATTATTCCCAAGAAATTTCTAACTGACACGTGTCTAGAAATCATCCTCACACTTAACTTGGTTATAGTTGAGGAATTAGAATTGACAAAAGGGCAAAGAAAGAAGTTCAAGAGGAGCTAAAACTGTCAAAAATCAACATTTCGTTTTACTAAGGGCCATGCGGACCGTATAGCTTTCCCCTTGTGGTCCGCAAGGGGGTGCCAGACAGCTGCAACTTCGTTAGCAGCTGCACTTTGCTGCATTTTGACACATGTCTTGAGTTTTTGCCACTTCTTGTCTGGTTGTGACACATAGGTGGACACTAATCACTCGTATAAATACTCTCGAACACTTGTCCTAACATCATGACTCTCCATTTGCTATAAATAGCTCCTTTGAGTCCATAATATTCATTCTAAACTCAAACAAACACACTTTACTCTAAAAAGTCTTGTGTATATGTTTTTGTTCTTGTTTTTGAAGCTCCTTCTTTGGTTTTCTGAATCGTCATCTAAAGTTGATGAGCCTCTTTTCATAAGTTCTTTCAATAGCAGTTAGTTTCATAGTTTAATTTCGTCTGAGTGTCAAAAATTTCGAACAGTTTGACAAAAGTGTTTGACTTTCGATTCTGGCCACTTTGGTCAACCAATTTTAAATTAGTTTCACCCAAATGGTCTACATAATGTAAGGAATAAACCCTACATTTGTATGCCAAGATCATCACATCTAAATGGGTCAAAATGACAAGTCAGACCTGAGTTTTTGAAAAGTCAAACGCAGCTTTATGAGATAGCCGAAGAAATGACCTTTAAGCATATTTAATATGATATTTTGACATCAAAGAAGTTTATACGACATAACAAAAATATGTTTTAACACATTTGACTTGTCACAAACCCGTTTTCCTGACCAAACCCGTATTTATGCATACAACTCTTTACATAAACCATATAAACAAGTCGTAACGCATCAAATATTTTCAAAACACTTTCAAAGAATGTAAGATTAACCAACCATATTACACGACACACCTCACTCGTATGGTTATAACCTATATTTTATCTGGTCAACGCTTAATCTAGCGAAATCGTGCTTAAATCCACGTTAACCGGTCAAGTCTAAATGACTTATAAAGACCCGTAAACAATTCTCATGGATATCATTTCCATTCTCTCTGGACTATATAGCCCTCTAGTAATCGCACTGTAGGCAATAAACTTTGAGTCGGCTATACTACGAAATGAATACGTTATGTTCTACGCTAGTATAGGTAAATAGTTTTTAACTACTTTTATCAAAACTTGGGATATAGTATAAAACTCCTTGGTTTGGGTATGGTAACGAGCTAAATGTCTTCATAATGCAATAATTTGATTTAATTCGTATTATTTGATTAACCAAAACGATTAGGGGTTAATAGTACCGTATCCGGGTTCCTCGATTCATTATTATAATAACCATAAGTGTAGGGTGTAGGCATACACCTGACAGTCCCATAATATGGGGTGTATATTGATTCAATGTCGGCTTCTATCCCAGTTCCTAGTTCCTGAACGTGACAAGCATGTGAATTTGGTAACAAGGATACTTGTCCCAATGAAAAATATATGTTTTAACAATGAGTTAGTTAGCTGTATTTACCAGGGAAACCTAACGTATTTTTTAAAGTTTGACTTATAGGTGACGAACCTAGATGAATAGGTTAGATAAGGTCCGGTCTATAGCTTTGGAATTTGCGACTTCAATGGCAAAGACCTATGATGTCTCAAAATCCATTTTAAATTATATCTATCCACCTTTGGGTTATATTGTATCAAGGTGTTGATACTCAAAATGTAACGTTTCTATTTTTATATAAGAGTTGTAGGTTATTTAAATTTATTAACCACTAGTAACTAGTTTTATTTTTTAAAATAATTATTCAAACCGTATACTTTTAAAAACTACTTTATATATGTTTGGTTGGAATGTTATACTAATTAATTGGCTTATATATTTGTGACATTTTTATTTTCTATATTAAAATAAAGTATATAAAACTTGTATCATTAAACGGGTAGATTACGGGTAAGTTGAATGTTAGAAATATAAAGTACCTAGACGGCCCTAGTAACCATCTAATAATTAAATTATAAAAATACATTGTATTTGGACTTATTCCGTTTTTAATGAAACTTGGTTCAAAATGTAGATAAGATTAATCTCGTTCTAATGACATATTTATTGTTTTATAAAACGTTATATTTTAGAAGTTATAAGCGCCAAACAAATGAATCAGTTGAATTAATTATAATAAGTAAATTAATAAAATAATAATAGTAAATCCAACTTTTCATTTAAGTGGACGTACGTGTCCGATTTTAAATAAAATAATAATGATAATAATTAAAAGATAAACATATGGGATATAATAATATATATATTAAATAAAATAAAATAATAAACTAAATTCAAAACTTACATATGTAAGTTATGTAGGATAGGATGGATGACAAGACATTGGAAAAGTTGTTTAGCCTTCACGCCAATTTCCAACTATAAATAGAAGATAATATTCAGCTTTTTCCATCCCATCTTTCCTTCTTTATCTCTCTCTCTAAAATTCACCAACTTCCTCTCTCTCTAAAAATATTTATTATTTAATAAATAATAAAGCCCTGCCTCGTTTTAAGTGTTTTAACTCCCGATCACCGCTACCCTTTCCGATTGATCTGGAGCCCCATAACGCATGTCAAGGCTCTGCCCGACTAAGTTCGTTGGGGTTCTGTCTGGTGACATAGGGATAAGGTTAAATTAGGGGTACTATACTTAACACGAGTGCAAATATATATATATATATATATATATTATATAAATAGCTCAGAAGTTATACCCAAGATTCTACCAGTAAGCTTTCTAGTTGAACCCTAAAGTTACAAGGTGAGTCAATTCTCTTTTCTCACAGTTTTATCACCTTTTTGTGATACAATTATATTTAAAAATGATTTACAAAATCCTAAATGTTTACCAGTTATACTTACAGTGATTAAATTTTTATATTCTGTAATAACTGCCGGTATGAGAGGTTTTATACATTACTTGACCCACGTTACTATTGGCCAAAAAGTTAGCCAATAGTAGCATGACCACAAGCACGGGGGAATTATGCCCCAATAGCCATAGCCTATAACTAATATTATTTTTACATTACTATTTTTAAATATTGAATATATCTTATAAATTTATATAAGATATATGGAATGGGCAATGTTATGCGGTTGGTTTGGGACACCTAGCTAGGCCTAGTTTGTTAAATCAAATTGACATGATAAATAAACTTATATATAAATAAATAATGAAAAATAAAAAGACTTAAATATATTTTACTAGATTATTAAACATCATATATTTTCTACAAATATAATATAATATGTAATATACTAAATTATTACATGTTATATTTGACATAAATGTATATCATAATAAAATATGTCAAAATAATATATTCTACTTTTAATATACTAAGATTATATTTTAATCTTAGTTCCGTTAATATATTAAAGAATAATATCACAATTATTTAATTAATATATTATATTTGATAAAGTTATAGCTATTAATTTGACAGAAAATGAACATTTTCTGGGTTAAGTGATTTTGTGCCATAGAAAATATATTTGACAAAGTAATGTCACGGGACACTACTAAGTCCAGAGTCACTAGTTGAGAGAATGATCAACAGTGACATGACCAAAGGCACTAGTTGAGAAAATGATCAACAATGTTATGACCAGAGTCACTACTAGTTGAAAGAATGATCAACAGTGATATGACCACAATTACCAGTTGAAAGAATGATCAACAGTAATATGACCTGAGTCACTAGTTGAGAGAATGATCAACAGTGGTTTGACCACCGTCACAGGAATCCCCTAGTGACCAATATAATAGTAAGATATACTATATATCTATTACTAGATAAATTCCCTATTGGACGAAAGTTAACCAATGAGTGATATGACCACTGTCACATCGGAACTGCCACCATGTGACAAATACTGATTGAGTTGTTGGGTAAATATAAACAAATATAAAAAAAACCTTGATGCTGTAAAGTATAACAATATATTTTTATAAAAATGGAATGAACTCGCCAATATTTATTACTGATAAAATGTTTTCAAAACACGTTTCAGGTAACTTGATGTAAGGATAGTAGAAGCCCGCTATGGAGCACTGAAGGCTTAAATAAAGTGGCTATAATAAAAGAAGAAAATTATGTTTTATTTATTTGGGTTTATCCCTACAAAAAAATTGAATTAAATATTGTTTTAAGCCCATTTATTTAATATTAAAAGTTCGGTGTTTTACAAACTCTGAAATTATTTCCTAACTACGATCCTGATGAAAAAATTTTCTGCTGCGTAATTAATAAACACCGATACCAGGGTGGGGTCGGGGGATGTGACGGAAGGTGGTATCAGAGCCACTTGTTTAAAGCTATTTAGGTGTTCTTTTAATACCTAATCTGAAACAATAAAGTTAGGAAATTAATACAAAGTAACATATGTGTTATTTTTGTAAATTTAAATATATGAATATATATGTAGATATGCACATATGATTCCTTCCTGGAAGTATTATTTTTTTTTAATTATTCTGTGATATTAATAATTGAAAATGTTTGTCATTCAGATGTCGAATGAAGTATCACATAATACAGAAGTTCATGCTAATAATAAAAATCCTTTGGATAAAATTGCTATAGAAAATCTAATAGCCCAAGGAATAGCTAATGTTTTACCTTTAATAATTAAAGCTGTTAAAAACTCCGTAGAACCCACCAAAGTTGTGAGTAGCAAGCATACTCCTGACGATAGTTTTAGCCATAGTGTCAATGGAGGCAATGATGATATTATCAAAACCCCATATCCCAAGAAAATGAAGGCGATGACTCTCGGGTGTACCTACAAAGAATTTCTAGCTCGTTAACCAACAGAGTTCGCAGGCAGTGAAGGCGCCACGGCTGCTTTGCGATGGTTGGAAAAGACGGAAGTTGTTCGTAAAATCAGCAAATGTGCCGAAGAAGATAAGGTGATGTATTCTTCCAACCTCTTTAAGGAAGAAGCCTTAGAATGGTGGAATACAATTCTTCAGGCAAAAGGAAGTGACATGGCTTATGCCATGAACCGGGAAAAATTCAAGAAAATGGCAGAAAGGAAATTTTATCCCCCTTATGAAAAGGAACGAATGGCCAACGAGTTCCTAAATCATAAAATGATAGATGTGAATTGTCGTATATATACGAAAACTTTCTTCGAATACGCAAGAATGGTACCAACTCTGGCTTCGACAGAACCCGTACTAATTTCTCGTTATATTTGGGGATTAGTTAGCGAAATCCGAGACATGATCAAGGCCGCCAGACCACAGACTATTGAAGAAACAGTTGAACTAGCTAACATCCTGACGGATGGACTAATCCGCACAAGAGAAGAAAACAAGAAGAAAGAGTTAGCCCAGAAAATTTCCCAAGAATTCTACAAGATGAAAGGAACCGAACCGTCATTGGAGCAAGCTACCAGCAGAAGCTGTAACAAAAAGCATTCAGGAAGATGTCGTTTTAGGAGAACTCCCTACTGTGACTTCTGCAAGATGGCCAGGCATATAGAGGAAGAATGTAGACGGAAAACTAATATTTGTTACAATTGCGAAGATACAGGACACATCAAACCATATTGCCCAAAACTGACCAAAGCACCCGACAACAAGGCCATAAAAACAGACGGAGCTAAGAAGAACGCGCGAGCATTCATACTTACTACGCAAGAAGCAGAAATGATTCCAGACGTAATCGCTAATATGTAATATCTAAGTTAAGTTATTATTTAACCCTAGTATAAATAAAAGTTTATAAATAAATGCATTCTGTCAAGTACTTCATCTATTCAAAACCATAACAGACTTGTTTGGTCTTCACTTTCATTGAATCATTTAATTGGTTACGACACCTTGTGGTGGCATTTTCTTTATTTTGAAGCTTGAGCTAATCTCATTTTCACACCAGATATACGGATTTATTTATTTAATTTCTGTTGGTTCATTATCTTAAACAGTCTTAATACAATTACGTGTTAAGATAAGAGTACACAAATTCATATTATATTCTGGTGTACCTCTAAAAATTCTTTCATCATTGCTAAAAAAAATTCTATGATATTCATTTGATCTTTCATCATCAATTGAAAATCCTATAAGATTTATTTGAAATGAATATCAAAATTACTTCATTAAAACTTTCAGTTGATTACGAAAACGGTGAATTTGTTCGGTCACCGTAATTATTGAACTATTTCAATCATTTCGACACCTTGCGGCGTTGATATAAACTTGTAGCTTGGGCTAATCATAATCATACGAATCATTAAAAAAACCACGTATGTCTTTCGTTTGACTCATCATTGAAAATAGTCTTAATGCAATTATGTATTAAGACAATGATACACTAACTCTGTTGTATTTCGGTGTATCCTTGCAATTCCATAAATGTCAACACATTAATTTTTCTCATATCATGGTTTAATAGTTGACAATTTATTTTTGTGCTTCTATTTCATTTTGAGCTTGTTGATTATAAATCTTCCTCGGTTGACAATCAAAATAAGTTTTCTTTTGACAGTGAATTCTATTTGATTCTAAAAGTCATTTACAATTTGTAAACATTCAATTTAGATCATATATCTATTTTGGCTTGAACCTAGTCACCTTGAAAATTATATCATTTCATCTCATTCGTTTGACATCGATTTCTGAAACTAATTCAGTTGAACCATTGAGTCCTGATTATTGCAAAACTCATATCCACCAAATTTGAACATGTCTTGATTCTGTGTCATTTACCTTAATATTGTTCTTATTGAATAAGACATAACTTTAAGAAGACATCGTAGCCGTGGCCCAAATCTCGAGGACGAGTTTTAAAACAAGGTGGGGAGGATGTAACGTTTCTATTTTTATATAAGAGTTATAGGTTATTTAAATTTATTAACCACTAGTAACTAGTTTTATTTTTTAAAATAATTATTCAAACCGTATAGTTTTAAAAACTACTTTATATATGTTTGGTTGGAATGTTATACTAATTAATTGGCTTATATATGTGTGACATTTCTATTTTCTATATTAAAATAAAGTATATAAAACTTGTATCATTAAACGGGTAGATTACGGGTAAGTTGAATGTTAGAAATATAAAGTACCTAGACGGCCCTAGTGACCATCTAATAATTAAATTATAAAAATACATTGTATTTGGACTTATTCCGTTTTTAGTGAAACTTGGTTCAAAATGTAGATAAGATTATTCTCGTTCTAATGACAAATTTATTGCTTTATAAAACGTTATATTTTAGTAGTTATAAGCGCCAAACAAATGAATCGGTTGAATTAATTATAATAAGTAAATTAATAAAATAATAATAATAGTAAATCCAACTTTTCATTTAAGTGGACGTACGTGTCCGATTTTAAATAAAATAATAATGATAATAATTAAAAGATAAACATATGGGATATAATAATATATATATTAAATAAAATAAAATAATAAACTAAATTCAAAACTTACATATGTAAGTTACGTAGGATAGGATGTATGACAAGACATTGGAAAAGTTGCTTAGCCTTCACGCCAATTTCCAACTATAAATAGAAGATAATATTCAGCTTTTTCCATCCCATCTTTCCTTCTTTATCTCTCTCTAAAATTCGCCAACTTCCTCTCTCTCTAAAAATATTTGTTAATTAATATGTGTAAGTCAATGTTATAAAGTTAGTTTAATATAAATGTTTTGGTGCGAATGTATCAAGCAATGATGTAGACATGAATGAAGATGTAGCTGGTCTTGGGACGCCTCATATAGCATCAACGTTCACTCAGATTGTGATGAAATCGGTGGATGTTTTGGAGGACGTTATGGAGGGTGCGTACGATACGTAGAAGCTGAATGACATTCCATCGTTCACTCTTGGTTTCACACAGGACGACCCGTGCCCACAAAATGATGTGACTGAAAAAATTCAATTACCGAAAAGGAGGCGGAAGTCGAGGAGGCTAAAGGGAAGGGAAAGCGGAAGAAAAAGATGTCGAAATATGGGCAGTCTCCGTTCATGAACAGATCCGTGAACATCGACTCCTGGTTGGACCAAAACGAGAAGGTTTTATGGAGATATTTGTCAAGTTGCGCGAGCGACACCGAGTAAGTACACTGTTAATCTGGAATTATTGTTATTTTTTCCATATATTATGTTATTTTTTTTAATTTTTGCTGTATGTTAGGGTCGCCCAACCAAAGCAAAAGACAGGGAAGAAGACAGGAAAAAGAATTGCGGTTGAAACGGAGCTGAACGAGGTTGCGAGGACGGATGCGTAAGGATCATTTTCGTTTTTGAATACTGCCTGATTATTCAATGTACACACGTATATAAGTTGGTATATTCCACGAAATATATTAACAATCAGTTTATGTTGAAGAACATGTCTGGAAGTACGGTTTACAATTGTGTACGATATAGTTTGTACATTATACACATGTGTACTAAAAAACACAACCAATAATTACACATGTGTACACCGTGAATGGCTGTAAAACTAATGTGACCTGGTGCATTTTCTGTGACTTTAGAAAAACTCAACATTTTATATAATTTACACAAATGTAAGCGTTAGGGTTAGGTTCAACTGTGATGTGTACTCGGGAGTTGTATTGACGATTAGACCTGTGTACTCATGTGTATATGCTTTGTTACACAGGTGTACTCGTATGCTTGTTCTTTGCCGGACATACGGATAACTGAACACATTATTGATCATACTGTTTCTTTTGCAGAAAATTTGTATTCGAAACTGAAAGCGGCGTTGGGTTGTACCATTTTCAGATGATAGATTTACAACCAAGTAGGTGGATCAATGATGGAGTAATAAATTGCTTTGCGCCAATGCTAAACTATGAGGAAAAGGATCGAATCAGCGGATCTAATATGTTCAGGCATGCTGATGAAGTTAAAGGAACAAAGCCGCGTTTGTTCGGCCATACAAGTTGTTTTGTAAGTGAAAATTTGTATTATAATTGTGAAGATTATGGTAAAGTTTGCGTGGCCGGTTATTAAAATGTAAATTGGTTGTTATTTGTGCGTTCAGGACGAGGATATTTTATGGAATGGGGAGCACGGAGATGTTGGGCGTGTTGAGAAATTCAAAAGTGCCTTGTTCTTGGTTGTTGACGAAAAAGAATCGTTAATGAGTTTGTCCGAGTATTGTGTCATATGCTTCCCGATCCTTGAGCATGACCATTTTTACTTGGTGTGCTTTGATATGGAAAGAAACGCGATAACGGTAATTGACAACATGGACGCACGCGAAAGCCCCATTCACCTGATCAACGACAACAACTTCTTCCGAAAGACTACGCCTTACAAAGTGGTATGTATCATTTAAATACATAAACTAGTTAAGTTGTTAGTGAGCACATTGTAACTTGTTATTACATGATGTTTTGTTTTCAGAAAGACATTTTTTGTAAGTATTTAAAGATGGTGAATCATCCTAAGAGTGCAGAAATTGAGATTGCGGACGTTGTAAGGTTGGAGTTTGAATGGAAGACAGTGAACAACACCGTGGATTGCAGAGTGTTTGTCATGAGGCATATGGAGACGTGGTTCGGGGTAACTGCCGATAAGTGGGATAGTGGCTTCCCACTAACCCAAAAGGAGAAGAAGTCGACGTTGACACGTTTGAGGAAAAAGTACGCCATAAAGCTAGTTACTTCAGAGGCCACTAAGCATCGTAGGCGCGTATTGGATGAAGCAGCCGAACATGAAAAGGCGAACGGAATTGGTCGTTTTTAGTACGTCTATATTTGTTGACAAAAGTTAACGTACTTTGGTATGAATTTTTGGAATGTAGTTTTTAACACCAAATGTGGTGATTGCCATACTGGAAGTTTTTGATGGTTTGGTATTTTGTTACTTTTTGAAACAGTGGAATAAAAGTGTATTGTGTATTAGTATATGGTTTTTTGGTTTGTCAAACTACTTTACAGGTTGTTAATGTACGTAATTTGTGTGTTGTGTGTTAAAAGTAATTAAACGTTTCCACGTATCATAAAAATTAGCATAGTTATTACATAGTAAATTAGGTACACATGAGTACATGTGAATGGAAACCTCCAAGTACACCTGTGTACAACGGTAATAGCAAACAAGTACACTAGTGTACGGTTTTCATGTTTAGATTTTTTCCAATAAACAGGAATGTTGTTTATGTCTTTGTGGACCTTTTATCCATCTATATAATACATGCCATACCGTTAAAGAAAAAATAAAAATATAACTGTAAGTGATTATATGTTGTATTATGCATCAAACAAAGTCAATAACAATTATGCATCTAAGAATCACAAAAACAATTATCAAACGATAAAAAAAAATCACAAAACAATTTAGAAAAAAGGTTCAACAAATTGTTTTCAAAACGTTTGTAAATTCAAGAAAATATCTAGCTATCACTATCGATATCCTCGCCATCAGTACCGGTTTCGTTTCCTTCACCATCAGTACCGGTTTCGTTTCCTTCGTCATACTCATAATGGTCATCCTCTTCTTCCTCGTCATCTTCTTTGGTAGATGAATCATCCTTCGTTGGTTTACCTTTTTTAAGTGGACAATTCCTTTTATCATGCTTCCTTACCCGTTTCCCACAAAAATTACATTTTCTTCAATGTTTTTTTAGTTTCTTTATTGCTATTTCCTTTGGGCTAACCGGTCGTTTATGCTTCCCACAGCCTTTGTCACGGATTTTCTTCGGTGCAGTACACGAGACCTCCTCTGGTATGGCATGCGAAAGAATTTCCTGGTAGACGACATCCTTCTTATTAATTTCCGGATCATATGGAACTTCTGCAAATATCTTATCCTTTAATGTCTGTACTTGAACATCGAGTTCCTCTAATTTATCAATCTTGCCTCTCACTCTGTCTCTACACATTTCCAAATTTTCTAATATGTTACGCCATAATCTTCCGCTCCTGCTTTGATCAATAGATAACCTGTTCTCAAGGCTATACACGCTGCTAGGAATAGCATCTCTCCTCCATCTTGGGTGAATATATTGTGTTGGAATCTTATGTACGTTATGATGTCCAAGTACGCAGAACACATGATGACATAGATATCCATTTCAGGCGAATCCCATACACTTGCAGGAAACTGATAGATCTTGTTTGTTAAACGTGACCTGTAATGTAAGGGTGAATTACTGGACATTATGCATTAAAGAAAAAGTATATTGTAAGTGTTAGTTGCTAAGCTTGAACTCATTTAAAACTTCTGATGTTTGATCTTGGTGAGCAATCACGAAACAGTTTACTCCATCTGAGAGTGATCGTTCAGCAATGTAGCTATTCTCTTTACCCTTGAGAATTTCCTTTTGGACGTCCAAGAATATTTTTCTAGTATAGATATCGTTCGCATGACGTTCGATCGGCCATTTCGTTTTGAATTCTGGATTAGTGGTTTCTGTTTTATGAGAGAGTTCACGTTGGTCATTTCGTAACCCATCGACGGACGTCTCGTAGCACAACATAAACTGTACCAACGTATTGTGTGAACTAGAGTTGGATTTGAACAAATGGTTAGCGCTTTCGCACCTAGAGGTGGTCTTCATTAACGTACACATAGGTATTTCGCGAAAATATCCTGGGATCCACTGTTCACGAATCGCATACATTTCAGTCAACCAGGAATGCTCTTCCAAACCGTACTCAGCAATAAGTGAATGCCATCTCTTTTCAAATGTTTCTGGTTTGATGTAAACATTCCATACAAGTTTATGGAATTTTTTCTTGATTTCTTTGTTCCTTTTGTCGTTACCCTTGATCTAAAAAAAAAAAAAAAAAAAAAAAAAACCCTTATCACTATGTGTAGTACTCCGGGGTACACATGTGTACATAGGAAATTATAGCGAATAATACACATGTGTACATTTAGTTAAAATGCCATATTTACACCTATGGTACAAAGTAATGCCATTATGATGTACACATGTTTGTAAAAAATACCTTTGCTGGCAACTTTTGAATAATGTGCCACATACATAGTCGGTGGATGGACTTGTCAAATACGTTGGCGACAGCTTGTTTCATAGCACAACCCAGCCCCAAATATTGTGCACTTTTTATGATGGTCAACTCCAGTAAAAGGCACGAAAATCATATCGTACCTGTTCGGAAAAAAAGTTTTCAAATGTAACTGATAAGAAAATAGTGTAACAAAATTATAAGTGAAATGTTAAAAAACTCACATATTTGTATTATACGTTGCATCGAATGCCAAAACGTCACCGAACGCTTCGTAGTTTAATTTAGAAACGCCATCGCACCAAAAAATTAACTGAAGTTCCATAGCATCAATATGGGTATCAAAAGAGTAATTAACTTTATTTTCGCTGCGAGCTTTGAATTTGTCAATTATCATTTGCGCGTCTCTATCACCAATAAAATCTCGAATGTCACGGCCACAATTTTTGTAGTCCACAACGGTACCGTGAACATTATGGTGGCCACCTTTTATTGCAACGTGTACCTTGTGGGATTTGGTGGGCCCAAGATTAGCATTGCGACACTTTGCTATGAACTCTTGTGTAGAAAAATCGAGCTTCCTTCGCTTTAGTGATAAGTCAAGATTCTCGGGAGAGGTAAACCCATGGTTGTGTTGTTCAACAAAATCATAGATTTCATACTCAGCTGACTTTTTTATACGACGAAACTTCACACATGCCTTACAATCTGTAACTTTGACATTAGAACGATGTGATGGTGAAGTTGAGTCAATATCATCAGGGTTAGTTTCTTTATGTTTATGTTTGTTCACTGGCGCCCGGGAGCATAAAACGTATCGCCGAGTCGTAATTAACTCGTCGCCTATTTTTTCTTTTTTCGATGTACCCAAACGGGTTCCAAATCCTGCAAGCTGTGCGTACTCCTCGTACATTGCAATTGCTTGCTCAATCGTACTAAATCTCGCTTTCAAAACGGTTTGAATCCAGGGGGGGCAATTGGTGTCCAGTACCTAGTCCCATTTGGCGTTTCGTAAACGTTGCTAGCAACCGACTCTGCACAATTACAGTAAAAACAAAAAGCACTAAAAAAACAAAAGACAACAATGCTATGGGTCACATGTGTACTATACCGTGTATTATACACGTGTCTACTCACGTGTATAATACACTATTGACATCTAAAAACCCTGTATTATACACATGTGTACTATCGTTATGGATTGAATAAAACATACCAGTACACATGTGTACTACGTAGCTAAAGTTATACACAAATAAAAAGGTGCCTGAAAACTGTAGTTGAACCAACAAAAGACTAAAAATATGATTCGAATCATGCTACTAAGACCAAAAACAATGACAATATTACATGTTCGTTAAAATATATGGAAATCAATGGTCATACGATTACACTACCTGGATGATCCATTGTTGTAACGAATACATTATCGCCAATGTTTTGGTCAGAATTGTGATTGTCGTTTTCTGGGTCGGCCATGAATGAAATACAGTAGCACCTGCCGGAAAAAATTCAAATATGTTTCAATGTACTCAAACGACTTCAATTTAATTACATACACAAACAATCAAGTTCTCATTCAATATTCAAGTTGTAATTGGAACAAACTCACAAAATGAATAACTATTTAGTTAATACAATTAATATTCGCCGGAAAATTTAATCCGGCATAAGTTTCAATTTCCGGCGCCTGATGGCGACGGAAACAATGAAGATGACGGTTGATGTCCGGCGATTAGGGGTCAAAGATACAGACGACTTACAGATGACTGTTGATGTTCGGCGAATAGGGGCAAAGATACAGTCGACTTAATCAGCAAAAAACAAATGTCCGTCGAGAATTTCAGGTTTTTGAAAGTTGAAGTCCGGCGAGATTTTCAGGTTTTTGAAAAGTTGAAGTCCGGCGAGTACGGTTGATCGACGTGAATTACAGACGTTGATTATAAGCGTGAATTGTGGATCAAAAACCATGAAGATATTGATGTTTGTTGAAAAGATTATGAAATATAATTTTGAACAATAGAAAATATGTTAAGATTTGATTCTATATTTTCAAATTGTTTGTAACTGATGTTGATAAGATTTAGAAATTAATAAGATAATAATTAAAAATCAATATTTATATTATAAGAAGTTACAATCTTACCCTTGTCAAAATGATATGAAATCAATGGTTCAGATCAGTTCACGCGGTTCACGCTAGAAAATTTGTTCACGTTTGAACCTAATCCTATATATATATATATATATATATATATATTTTAAAATAGCTTAGAAGTTATACCCAAGATTCTACCAGGATGCTTTCTAGTTGAACCCTAAAGTTACAAGGTGAGTCCATTCTCTTTTCTCACAGTTTTATCACCTTTTTGTGATACAATTATATTTAAAAATGATTTACAAAATCCTAAATGTTTATCAGTTATACTTACAGTGATTAAATTTTTATATTCTGTAATAACTGTCAGTATGGGAGGTTTTATACATTACTTGACCCTCGTTACTATTGGCCAAAAAGTTAGCCAATAGTAGCATGACCACAAGCACGGGGGAATTATGCCCCAATAGCCATAACCTATAACTAATATTATTTTTACATTACTATTTTTAAATATTGAATATATCTTATAAATTTATATAAGATATATGGAATGGGCAATGTTATGCAGTTGGTTTGGGACACCTAGCTAGGCCAAGTTTGTCAAATCAAATTGACATGATAAATAAACTTATATATAAATAAATAATGAAAAAGAAACAGACTTAAATATATTTTACTAGATTATTAAATATCATATATTTTCTACAAATATAATATAATATGTAATATACTAAATTATTACATGTTATATTTGACATGAATGTATATCATAATAAAATATGTCAAAAATAATATATTCTACTTTTAATATACTAAGATTATATTTTAATTTTAGTTCCGTTAATATATTAAAGAATAATATCACAATTATTTAATTAATATATTATATTTGATAAAGTTATAGCTATTAATTTGACAGAAAATGATATATTTCAATTTATGGGTTAAGTGGTTTTGTGCCATAGAAAATATATTTGACAAAGTAATGTTACGGGACACTACTAAGTTCAGAGTCACTAGTTGAGAGAATGATAAACAGTGACATAACCAAAGGCACTAGTTGAGAGAATGATCAACAGTGTTATGACCAGAGTCACTCGTTGAAAGAATGATCAACAGTGATATGACCAAAATTACTAGTTGAGAGAATGATCAACAGTAATATGACACGAGTCACTAGTTGAAAGAATGATCAACAGTGATTTGACCACCGTCACAGGAATCGCCTAGTGACCAATATAATAGTAAGATATACTATATATCTATTACTTGATAAATTCACTATTGGACGAAAGTTAGCCAATGAGTGATATGACTACTGTCACATCGGAACTGCCACCTTGTGACAAATACTGATTGAGTTGTTGGGTAAATATAAACAAATATAAAAAAAACCTTGATGCTGTAAATTATAACAATATATTTTTATAAAAATGGAATGAACTCGCCAGTATTTAAGTATTTATTACTTATAAAATGTTTTTAAAACACGTTTCAGGTAACTTGATGTAAGGATAGTAGAAGCCCGCTATGGAGCACTATAAGGTGGCTATAATAAAAGAAGAAAATTATGTTTTATTTATTTGGGTTTATCCCTATGAAAACAATTGAATTAAATATGGTTTTAAGCCCATTTATTTAATATTAAAAGTTCGGTGTTTTACAAACTCTGAAATTATTTCCTAACTACGACCCTAATGAAAAAATTTTCCGTTGCGTAATTAATAAAGACCGATACCATCTGACTGGCTCGTAGCACCCGCTCCCAGGGTGGGGTCGGCGGCTGTGACACAAAATTTTTAATATATCTTGGGAGTTTTAATACTTGAAATTTATTATTACTGCCTATTTTTATTCCGCTGTGAAACTGGTATACAATCGACATGTTAAAACCCTACAATCGGGCCCACCAGGAAAGTTGGGTGTGACATCAACCGTCCTTACGACCTAGACTTTTATAATTTGACTTTTTACTTGATAAGATTTGGCCTTTATAAGTAATAACACAAGACCATGTTAAGACATTTCGATGTTCAGAAACACTCAAAGGTCTTAAAAGCCATGTTCATATGTGAGTCCGGAAGCACTCGCAGGTCTCCAAATGTGTAATGGCAAGTCATTAAGACAACACTTTAATATCAATCTATAACCGGTCATTAGAAAATCTTACTTACTTACTATTAAAGACGTTCATTAAATTAATTTTTCCTTTATTGGAGTTAAATAATTTGACGATTTGTTTTTTTTCAAATGACTATAAAACTCAATTATTACACCGCTGCAATAACAATAACAATAACAATAACAATAACAATCATAATCCAACTATCAAGAAACTTTTTGGACTACGCGTTTTAGCTACGATTTCAAGCATTGAGTTTTCTAGGCTGCACTATTTTGTTGTTTCTACTATGGAGATCGATATTTGTTCTCTTAATCCTCAACTACTGGTTTTATTCATTGTTTTTTTTCTTATAACTTGTATTTTATTCAAAACATTAGGGAGACGAGGCACCGCCTGGGTAGCATGTTACGAGTTTGACCCAAGCTAGCACCACCGCCACCCCCACGGGTAGGCTTGGCGGGTTGCGTTGGCCAGCATGGGTACCATCATGAGAGGTGTGACTTTGTGAATTATTGGTTGACGTCAACGGTCATATGACCGTTAAAATAAAAATAAAAATAAAAAAAGTATTTTTATTTGCTTTTTAAACTTTTTAAATAACCATCTCTTTCTCAACCCATTTTCACTCATAACCATCTCATTTCACTCTACAATCTATACTCATTTTCATTCTCAATGGCTAATCATTCTTACGAAGAGTTGGGTAATTACTTCCGCCAAATGAATGATTACGAATATGACTTTTCAACCGGTAGTAGCCTACTTTATTTTGTGGAGAAGCTAGAGGAACTCGAAGCGGAAGACACGGCAACGTATTCGCCGTTCCAAAAAAAAGATTGTCAAACGTGATCGCATACAAGGTAACGAAATCTTATCAAGGATTATTTTGTTGATGAACCAAGGTATGATGATGAAACATTTAAATACCGTTTTCGTATGTCAAAACGTTTATTCTTAAAAATTGTTGGTGATATTGAAACTCAATATCCTTGGTTTCAAGAGAGATATGATGAGCGGTTGAAAAAAAGTTTTAGGGCGACACAAAAAGTTACATCCGCCATCAAACAACTCGCGACAGGTAATACTCCCGATGAGAACGACGAGTGTTAACAAATGTCCGCAAGGACTTCGCGAGAGTGTCTTCAAATTTTTTGCAACGCCATTAACAAATGTACGGCGATGAGTTCATGCGTAGGCCGAAAGCATAGACGAAGCGAATTTATAGAAAAATCATGAGGAAAAACACCACATTCCCAGGATTAACGTACAACTGGCATGTGATTTAAAGTGTCCACCCAAAGATTACCACAAGTGTTTAAATACTTAACATGACCTCAAGAATTTTGGCGGTGCGTTACTCTTATAGAGCTATACATGTTAAAGGTAGGCTCGTACGAAGTTAATGACAAGTTTATCACATAAAGAATGTTCCAGAAACATGAATCAAGTATAACGTAGGGGGGGTAGTTGCACGGACCTCCCATCCGCCGGAGTATTGCAACTCCGCAAGCTAGCTTAGCCCCATAGCTGCCTGGCGGTGATTACCCACGGTGAATCAAGTATAACGTATATATGCATGTATTGGATTGTTTGTGCATTTGATAAAGTCTAAGTGTAACATGAGGCATGAGTTAATACATGTTGAATGAGCTCCCAAAAGCTCAATTGTAATTGTAAGATGGAAGGACACAACTATGTCAAAAGAATCCATGGAATTCTGCACAGCAAGAAGAAAGAATACAGAAAAAAATCCACCTAAGTTGAAATAGGAGAAGACATAGTGTTAATGCACTTTGGGTGATAAGTGCATGCTTTCCAATTGTTAGGGTCTTTATTGTACATGTCTTGAAACTTAGTCCAAGGTTTATCCTTGGACAATTTGTCCAAGTTTATGTCTAGGACTTTTGTCAGGGGTTTGTGTTTAGGCAAAAGTCAGGGTTTTTGTGTAGATTATTTTGTCCAGGTTTTAGTCCCTAGTCTATATATATGTGTTGTATAGGATTAGGGCAAACAAGATTGAAGAAGCTTTGTGCACCTCTCCTAACTTTTTGTTCATTCTCCTGGTGTACACATTTCTAGAGAGAGAGACTATGTGTTAGTGAGAGAAAGCTAGGGTTTAGATCTTAGTGATCTAAACCAGCTTGTAGATGATGTATACTCTTTTGGTATGTAATATGTGATGACTGATTCGTTAATAAAGAGATTCATCTTCTACATATTTCTATCTTGTTCATATTTTGTTTTTCATGTCTTGAATCAAGTGCAATGTTTGATGTTCGTCAGCGATCCGGTGCTTTCACAGTGGTATCAGAGCATGGTTACCAATTCAGAATGGTCTAACCGCCATCCGAATCACCATTGCTCTTGATTTGATGTTTGTTTCCGCCAAACATCTTGAAGACGTGAAGATTCTGCATAAAACTTGAAGAAAATGAAGCTGTTCGTCGGCTGTGATGGTTTTTCTTGTTGCAGTTCTAGGGTTTTGATCTGAAAAAGGCAATGTCCGAATTTATGTAAGTGTTTTACCTGTCCGAGCTTTAGTCTATCAACATCAAGTCAGGGTTTTCCTTCAGTGTTTTTCCTTGAGAGGTTTCATTCAGAGTTTTTCCTTCGGTGTTTGTGCTTTAGGACTATTGATGAACTAGTGTGACACTGGGGAAATAATCCGGAAGCTTGTTTCTAAGTTTGTCCGAGTTTTAAAGTCCGAGTTTTAACAACTATACATTCCGAGTTTTACACTTAATGTTTGTTTCGAGTTTGTGAGTCTGTCTCAGTTCCGAGGTTTTCAGTTCCGTGTTTTAGCTTTAAGATACACTCCGAGTTTTGAGTTTTTAGTCTGTTTCCGAGTTTAGTGTGTCAAAAGGTCCGAGTTTTTCTTTTCTTCATTCCGAGTTTTGTTCAAAAGTTCAGCAAGTTCTGAGTTTTTGTTCAAAAACTGTTTCTGAGTTTTGAGAATCCGAGTTTTAGTTTTGTTACAACATATCTAAGTTTTCAACAGGTCCGAGAAACCTTTAAGTTGTCCGAGTTTTAGTAATCAGTTTCAACAGGTCCGAGTTTGGTTGACAGATTGAACAGTTTTGGTTGAAGTCCGGGTTTTATTGGGTGATGAATCAGGTCCGAGTTTTAAAGAAAGTTTATCATAAAATTTATTCCTAGTTTTTAATGATAATGGATTTGCCCCGAGTTTTTAATGATAATGGATTTGTTCCGAGTTTTTCATTCATCGATTTTACAAACTGTTCCGAGTTATTAAAACAGTTCCGAGTTTTGGTCATTGAAACAGTTCCGAGTTTTGGTCATAATCATTTCCGAGTTATTGAAACTGTTCGGAGTTTTGGTCATAATCAGGTCCGAGTTATTGAAACTGTTCCGAGTTTTGGTCATAATCAGTTCCGAGTCCTAATTCATTTCCGAGTTTTAATTCAGTTCAGAGTTTTAATTCAGTATCCGAGTTTTGGCAAAATTCAATTCAGTTCCGAGTTCATAATCTGTTCCGAGTTTTGGCAAAATTATTGTCTAGTCGGCCAATGACTATTATGTTGTTAGATTCGTGTGTTGTGATAATGGGCCTGGTCTTGTCATGAGTCTTTGGGCCATGTGAAGGTAGAATATTTGATTTGGGTTTGTTCGATCGCGTCAATTTCGGATATTGATTTGGGCGGTGATTAAAGTGTTCAAGTTCGGGCCAATATCGGCACTCTAAAATAAGTTTTTTGAGTGCTCTTAAATATTGGTCCAGGTTACAATTTTAAAGAAGTTTGTGGGTGCCATCGGATTATCTAAGAGGTGTGATCCACTGTGACTTGTTCGAAGAAAGACCGAGAATTTTGTATTCGCATAGAGTTCACTTGGTGTGAATTTGTTCGTGACTTAAAAAAAAATGAATCTATGAGTTATATTAGGAATTTCTTTGCTTGTTCCGAATTTCTTTGTACTCTAAGTATTGTTCTGATGATCTGATTCGAGGTTTCAAGAGCTTTCGGGTTCTACGAGTTCCGAATTTTCTAGAATTCCGGGTTACCTGGGGTACCAGATTTTTAGCTAAATTTAGAAGCTTGTGTTGTTCGGAAGTTTCGAGTTGTGCATGTTCCGAGTTTTTCTTGTTATTCCGGGTTACCTGGGGTACCGGATAACTAACTAAGAGTCAGAATTATGTGTAGTTTGGGAACTTGAAGTCGGTTTCGGATTATCGAAAAGTTTTATGGTACTTATGTTGTCCGGATCAAGTGAGGAGGTGAAGAGAATAAGACTTGCTTGGACTTTTGTATTGTTTACAAAGAAAAAGGGGGAGTAAAAATTTTTGAAATTCCTATTTTCTTTGTAAATCAAAAGCTCGTGGTGCTACATCGAAACAAGTTCATGTTTACTATCTTTGAGATTAACTTAGTGTTAATCTTACCGGTGGCGAAGTGTTTAAAACATGAAGCAAGTTAGAGCTCGTCTATGAGTGAGTTTTGTCGAGTTTGTTCAAGGTTTAATCAAGTGTTGACGTGATGAAGCAAATTGTTCGTTTGGCAACTAGTTGAAGGTCAAGCCTTTATCATATGCCGGTTAGAGTAGAGAAGATTAGTCTTCTTGGTCCCTCTTCCAAGTTGGTGACTGATCAGATTCTCGAAATAGGGGTTCTTACATTGAGGGGGAGATTGGAGACGAAAGCCATGGGGGATTTAGCGGATTTGTGAACAAAGGAGATTGACTCATGAGGATACGTGACGAGATGAGATTATACATGAAGGGTTGAAGACTTTTGATCAAGATGGTGGATGTACTTTTACGGAGTTCAGTTTGTTATTAAGTCATCGAACAGAACTTCATGTCTTAGTGAAGTTTGAAGTGTTCAAGGTTGGACATTGGAAATCCAATGTTTCTCTCTACTGCCGGATAGGTTTGAAGATTAATGTATCGAGCGATATTCTTACATGTGGTTGTAGGTCGGTTCACTTTAACTTAATTCGGGAGTAGCTTGAGGGGGAGGATCTATAGTGTTTGATGTTGGTTCTTCGGGTTTTTCAAAGCGGCCTTAAGTGATCCTCAGCAAGTCTTTTATTAGAAGGGTTGAAGATCGCTGTGCTCTACCGGAAAGATCAAGTCTCAGCCAAAGTTAAAAGCAGGCATGATATCATCAGTCAAGGGGGAGTCTGTAAGTGCAGTATTGGGTGACTGAAGATATCAATGTCAAATAGAACTGATAGCAACAGTTAAGGGGGAGACTGTAAGTGCAGTTCCTGCAGGGTAACTGTCGCTTATCAGTTCTGGTTAACCAAAGCAGAAGTCCAAGTTAAAGTCAACCATAATGAAGAATTCAAGACCACATGAAGACCATGCACTGATCAAGGGGGAGTTTGATAATGCACTTTGGGTGATAAGTGCATGCTTTCCAATTGTTAGGGTCTTTATTGTACATGTCTTGAAACTTAGTCCAAGGTTTATCCTTGGACAATTTGTCCAAGTTTATGTCTAGGACTTTTGTCAGGGGTTTGTGTTTAGGCAAAAGTCAGGGTTTTTGTGTAGATTATTTTGTCCGGGTTTTAGTCCCTAGTCTATATATATGTGTTGTATAGGATTAGGGCAAACAAGATTGAAGAAGCTTTGTGCACCTCTCCTAACTTCTTGTTCATTCTCCTGGTGTACACATTTCTAGAGAGAGAGACTATGTGTTAGTGAGAGAAAGCTAGGGTTTAGATCTTAGTGATCTAAACCAGCTTGTAGATGATGTATACTCTTTTGGTATGTAATCTGTGATGACTGATTCGTTAATAAAGAGATTCATCTTCTACATATTTCTATCTTGTTCATATTTTGTTCTTCATGTCTTGAATCAAGTGCAATGTTTGATGTTCGTCATCGATCCGGTGCTTTCACACATAGATCTACCTTGCTTAAAAGAAAAAGGAGTCTGCTGCTGTTCCATTCAAGCCTCGGGAAATATTTTACTACAATCCAAATATCATAAAAAATTACATGAACGATATGAAAGCCATGGTTATGCAAAATGGATTGTAGATCTGGATGCAAAAGAGAAAAAATCGCTTATAAGCTACATGCCTGACACTACTCATGTATTCAGAACTTAAGAAGACATAAAGGGTTAGCACTTTTTCAGTAGGAATCTACAAAAGAAAATCCACAAAATCTACCACTTTAATCACTGGCTACCAAGTCTTTGACTTGCCTCACAATCTCCCTAATTGTGAGATGGAAAGCAATGAAGGACTTGAATGATGTGGAGATTTTTAGAGAGGATGGCTCTAGAACCCAGATGGATGGGTAAGCAGTCCAAAGTCTGAGCCCAAAAGATATCAAGGTTATACTTAACCTTGAATTGGTGTAGGTCCACCCGAAGGATCGAGTAACCTCTATTCCCTGTTTTCCGACAAACCCGAGGGTGCGGAATCCAAACGGGTAAGTTAAACCAAGTGACGAACACAAACACGAAGATTCAACGATTAACACTCCATTGTATTAACTCGTATGAAACCGTTACAAAGCAATGTTTACAAGATAAACCTATAAACTCTCAGTTGTGTGTGTGTTTACAGTGTTCGCTCCGAGAAATCTATTCAGATTTTCCTAACTGTGTGATGTCTGTTATCTGTGTTTATATAGTAAACGACTAACGAAATCAAAAGGCCCACGAAACCACATCGACGAAATCAAGGATGTGGACGAAATCACCTGATTTCGTCCCATTTGGTTTTCACCTAAAAGGTGTTTTCATCACAAGAGTGATTTCGCCAAACAGGTTGGACATGGGATTTCGTTGTAATCATGTTGGGCCCAAGGGATTTCATTTCACCATCTGTTATGGGCTTGGACTTCATATGTTGGGCCAAACAACTAACAGACAACATAAGCCTATAACACCTAAATACATAAATGTAATCTAATATGCAAACTGCACACACGCAGTTGCATTTACATCGAACGTCACGAAGTCACTATCATACCGAGTCAAGACAGGAGGATGTCTTGACTACGGCCTTCACTTCGTAGCCGAGTCTAACCGAGCCGAGCCGTATCCACACGATATGTATCAACAAATGGAAAGGGATGTTGATGATGATCAAGCTCTAAGCTTAGAAATTGGAGTCAAAGGCATGATCAGGAAAAGACTAAAAGGATTCATCAAAGAATAAGAGAATAAAAAACAAGCCAAAATAAGTTTGATTTTGGCATCAGCAGATCTAGGGGAGATTGTTGGGTTATATAAGATATGTTGATGATGAAAGCCAAAACCCAAGGGAACCATCATCCCTGCTTGAAGAAATAAGTCAAGATACATTCACTAGTCCAGTAGTTTATCCCCCCTTGAAAGCTTCCTAGAACAGTTGCCCAAACTGTTGTTACAGATGGGAACTGTTGCCATCAAAGAATAGAGAACAAAAGTGTTGGAATGAAGAAGAGCTAGTCAACAATCAACTCAAGTCAAGTCAAAGCAGAGCTGTTACAACTGACTAAAGACCGAAGATCAGGTCAACAAGTCAAAGACATGGATTTAGAGAAGAGCTGGATCAGACTTGTTGTTCTATAGAATCTAGTTGTACTCCTTGTTTTACATTTAGAGCAGTAGTTTAATGTAACACTGTAGCAATCTAGCAGTCGAGTCAATTGTTGACAGTTACACTCATTTAATGAGTTGTTAGGGGTCTTTTTCATGGTGACGTCACCAGCAGTTCACTTCTCCTATAAATAGTTTAGCAGTCGAGTCAACTGTTGACAGTTACACATCAATCTAACACTGCTGAGAGCATAAAAACTAAGTGAGAGAGTGTTCACCTGGAGAGAGGGAATACAAGTTGTACCTTGTGATTGTATTACATATATGAATCATTGCAATCATTCCCAAATCTAGTTGTATTAGATTGATGTGTTTGTTTATCCCTATCTGAATGAATTTTCAATTTAATTTAACTGTTTTATGAGAAAACACACTCTCAGATCCAACAATTATAGTCTCAAACGGCAACTAAGAATATGCATCAATAGCATATAAGTTATATGTTGATTCACGATTTGTGGACGCGACGCGACTCGACTTGATGCGTCTCGGCTTGGCAACGACATTCCTCCGTCGTGTGCTTAAGGATTTCAAGCGGACAGAGACATCAAAGGATTATGGATCTTAGTCTTTGGGCTGGAATGCAAGATGGCGAAACAAGACTTGAGTGGGCTTATAACAGTTTGGCGAAACAACATTTGGGCCCAAGCCCATATTCGGCGAATCACAAGGAGGTCGACGAAACACATGTGTTTCGTCGACTGGATTCCATTTCGTCGAGTGTTTTCTTTTGTTTCGTCGATGATGATGTGTTTCGCCAAGCATGATTCGTTTCGTGGTGTTTGTTGCTATAAATAGACAAGTCTCAAGACAGAAGACTTAGACAAGAATAGAGAGAGCACAGAACACACACATTGAGAGAGAGAGTTTTACAGAATAGATTTGTAAACATTGAGCTTGTAACTGATCTTTCATACGTATTAATACAGAGGTGTTAATCGGTGACTCTTGTGTGTTGTCATATTGCGTGTTCTATCTCGGTTTGCTTTCCCGGTTGGATTCCGCACAACCGGGTTGGTTTGTACACAAGGATTAGGCGACTAGATCCTCCCCTAGCCGGACCTACAAGTGGTATCAGAGCCTTGGCTCTTCTCCTTGTTAAAACCGAGTGTTTTCGGGTGTTTTTCGGGTGTTTGAAGTTTTTATTTTTCTTGAAAAATCTGGTCAAATCTTCAAATACCTTGTTGTTTTGCTGGAAGTTCTTATAAAAACCTTGTTGTTTATCATTTTCACATGTTAAAAGTGGGTTTTTAGTGAAGTTTTAAGCAAAATTTGTGTTTGGAAAATTAAGTTTCACCGGAAAATTCTTTGTGTTCTTGCCATATTCAAAGTGTTCTTCAAAATCTTCACTTTTAGATCTTTGAAAATTGTTGGTGAAAAGTGTTTGTGTGTTGGAAAGAGTAAAAGGATTAAAATATTACTAACCATTCTTGTTTGGTGAGATGAGTATGCTTTGAGCCGAAAGCATACTGTTGTGTCAGGTAGATAAGGTCAAGTTTGAAAAGTTTACCAACCCTGACATCTTTTTCGATAAAACACAGGTCGGCGAAACACATTTCTGTTTCGTCAAAAGCATCATTGGCGAAACAAGTTTTTATTTTCGTCGATTCCTTGGGACATTTATTTACTTCACAACACATTGGGCCTTGTTGTCACCCAGGAAGCCCAAAATCCGTTTCGCCGATTATAAAGCCCAAAAAGGGATATATTTTTTTCGTTTCGCCGATCAAGCATATTGGATCCTGTTTCGTCATAAAATTCATTTCGTCGATCAGTTACCATTGGGCCTTAGTTATTCTTGGGCCCGTTTCGTCACTCATAAGAGTTAAGACTTGTTTCGTCAAGCTTGTAAGCCCAAAAGTGTTTCGTCAATTATAAAACCCAGTTTGACAAACCTGTTTCGTCCAGGAGCCCAAAAACAATTAAAATCTGTTTCGTGGAACTTGTTTCGTCGAAACACTTTGTGAATTTAAACAGAAGGCTTGCAATTGTGACTTAACTGTTTGTTTGAGGTGTGATTCTCAGGTATTCATTTTTCTTTATCAAATATGTATCCGAGTTGGTGGGGTACTCCGTCTCCGGATACAGGAAAGTATAGAAGTACGGGTTTGTCTCCTTCGTGGGCCGAATCTCCCGTGCCGGTATCTTCGCAAGCTAATACAATTTCTACCGGTCAATGGGCATTCGTATCAAATCAAACTCCAAGTGTTCAAAGTATTCTATTGAGCGAGAGCGAAACCGGAAGTTTGAATCCGCCTCCAAAGTTGATGCACTTAAACGAATATCCGGGATGGGTAGACAGATTTCATACATACGTCCTTGGACAAAACACGGAATTGTGGTTACGTTTCACCACAGATTTCGATCAAGCTATAGAAGTTGCCGCTTCAACTGCTGCTACATTTGCCGATCTTCCTGAAGATCAGAAAAAGACATATGACTTGGAAAAGAAGGCATATGCCATTCTTACTCAGGCATTAAGCAAGGATATTTACCATCAATTTTTCAGCTTCAAAACGACAAAGAAATTATGGGATGCGTTGAAAACGAGATGTGTAGGAAATGAAACGACTCGCCAATTGAGACACGGTCTACTCAAGAAAGAGTTTGATGGGTTTACATGCATGGATAAAAAATATTTGGGAGATTTGACGAGTCGATTTTCTCATTTGTTGACTGAATTGGGAAATTTTGGAGTGGTAACGACTCCACTCGAAGTTGTCACCAAGTTTGCTGATGCTTTGCCACCACAATGGAGTAATTTCTTGGAAATCCTGAAGTACAATGGCACTTTGGCTACAACAAACTTCAATGACTTTGCTCAACTCCTGGAGAATAAGAATCAGGAAGAAATCCTTAAGGCGAAAAGGGTCCTAGTGCCACAGAATCCTGAAATGTATTATGGAACTCCTAGCACTCCTACAATACAAGTGCGACATAATCCTGAGATGTATTATGGAACTCCTAGTACTCCTGCAAGACCAATCTCACATGCTCCAATTCAGACGGCGTTTGTGCCTAGCACAGATCTACATGGCAATCCTATCCAAGTTCCTGTTAAGCCAGCTCCAACAACAGACTTGTACGGAAATCCGCTTCAACCAGTTTCTCAACCAGTGCCACAACAGCAAAGCCAACGGCCTATTAGAGCAACTGATATGTTCGGAAATCCATTACCTGTTCGATCTACAGGACCAACTGATCTATATGGGAATCCACTACCGGTGCAACAGCAAGCCTGTTATGGTAGCACGTCATCAGCTGGTCAGCCATCTAATACAGTACGACTCGACACTTCAAGCTTCTCTAAAGTAAGTGTTGATGTAGCAAAAGAACATATGGAGCTACTAAACACATTGGTGAGTGCATATTGTGGGTTAGTAGAAGGTCAGATCAGAAACATCAATCTGACACAGGAAGATTATCAACAGATTGATAAAGAGGAGATGGATTTGATGTACATCAAATGGGCGTTCGCAAGTGCTGTAAGGCGAGCAAAGGATTTCATGGAGAGAACGGGCAGAACCAGCTTGGAAAGCAAGAAAGACACCAAGTATGGGTTCGATAAACAGGCTGTCAAGTGCTTTAACTGTGGTGAACGGGGTCATTTTAAAAGGGAATGTACAAGGCCAGCTCAGCATGGGAATCAGAATCCGTTCAGGAATCAAGGCAATCAAGGCAACCAACAGAATCAGAACAGGAATAATGAGCGTACGTTGATACCTGTCAACAATCCAAGTCAGGCAGGACCATCAAATGCCAACCAAGCACTTGTGGTTCAATTAGATGAATGTTGTGATTGGTCAATTCAGTTGGGAAATGATGCTCCGGATGGAACAGTGTGTTTTGCTGAGGTTGTCAAGGATCTTAAGCATGCCAGTGGTGGAGAATCTTCCACCAATGGTGATGAATCTTCTGAAGATGAAGACAGCTCCTGTTACAGTAGAAGCTCGGATGAAGAATCCTCAAACTCAGGCGATGATCATTTGAATGACACATCAAGTGTGTCTGTCGATGCAGAGGTTGATGAGCTATTGGAAGAAGCTGCAGCAGGAAATCATAGGAGATCTATATTGGTGGATCAAGCTGCTTATTCTTCATCTTCTCTCCATTCAGCCTTTATGGCTAATGTCGACAGTTCATCAAGTCAGGTATGTGCCGATGAACCTACTGCTGTTATTTGTGATAATTGTGATAGATTGAGTGTTAAATGTGCTGATTTAGAGGCAAACATGTCTGAGTTGCAAGGCAAACATGATGCTTTACAAGCTAGTTTGTTTGACTTGCAAGACAAACATGTTTCGTTGAATGATAAGTGGTGTGAATTGCAAAGCAAACACGAGGCTTTGCAAGAGAAATATGATGTGACATTCATCCACAATCAGAAATTGACTGTGGATCTTTCAAAATGCAAAGAGGCTAACATGTTTTATGAAAACCGTGAAAAGGAATTTAAAACGATGGTTGAAACTTTAAGAAAAGATAAAACCGAACTGACAAAAATGGTTTCCAGAAAACAAACTGACATAAATTTGTATATCACTCATCTTGAGATAATGCAAAAAGAGATGGCTTGTGTTAAAACTGAAAGTGAGGCGATCCAGCTTAAGTTAGACAGTTATTTGAGCTCTAGCTATATGTTGGATCACATCATTGATGTTCAGAAAGAGAAACGGGATGTCACATGCATTGGATATAAGAAATGTCCACCACCCGTGAGAAACAATTATGATGCCATGCCTGATGGGGAGTATAGAACTCACTTTGAACCATCTGTTCCTTTAGACGTTGAGGAATTTGCAACAGGGCTCGGATACAGGAAGGAAGTATCATCAGATTCGGATGTGTCAGCAGATACATGTGTGTCTTCTGCTGAACCGAATCAGGATCCTCCGGTTGTGATTGAGGATGCTGATTCTTCTGATGATGAATCTGATGATACTGATTCAGTAAAGTCTGATGCGGTAATCAACGAAGAGGACATACCTCTTGAGAATCATATTTTATGTGATCCTCCCGCAAAACCTGCTAAGACTGTTCCGACCGAGTCCACGTCTGCAAAAGAGTCTGAAAGTGTGGATTTGCTGTACACTCTTGTTGGTGATGATAAAATTTATTCAGACAAAGATTTTCCTATTAAGAATGTTAATCAATCATTAATCAGTAAAGTCTTTGAAAATTCAACAAGTAAGTTTTTGGGAAAGACAGGATCAAATATTACAGTAACACAGTGTCCTCCTATTCCAAAGGCTGAAGTTTGAAAACAATATGGAAATCAGAAATTACCAACAGTGCAAAAACAGCAAAATCATACCAAACCAAAAGGAAAAGCATCGACTCAAAGTCAAAGGAAGCCGAATCAAAAGAAGAACAAGAATGTGAACTTTGTGAAATCAAAGGGAACGGACAAAATCGAAACTTTTGAAAACAAATCTAACTTAGATTTTGTTAAACAAGCAACAGTGTTGAAAAGAAATGAACCAAGTAGTCCAAAACCTAGTACCTCGGGGTCACAAAGTTCATCATTATCGGCAAGACGATCACATGATACTTCGGGGTTTGTTGAACGAAGATCATGTTTTGAATGTGGTGAAATTGGACATATAATTCGAAATTGTCCGTATCTTCATAAGTTGAAAGCAAAGGTTGATGATCCCCGTGAACGCAATCACCAAAAGCGATCTGTTTCTGTAAAACAAGATCCCCGACTTGTAAGAGAAAGGGAAAAGAAACAGAAACGCCAACAAGTCAAGGTGATTGAAAAGGCACTTAAAACTGATGTGGTTCAAAAACAATCTGTTTCAGTTAAGCCAGAAAACTCAAAATTTTCTAAAACTTCAAATAATCACGAAGTTAAATTGTTAAACAATCAAACTGGTAAAACTCAACAGACATGGAAACCTAAATTGACCACAAGTTCAGAGGGACCATCACAATTTCCGAATCATCAAAAAGTGGAAGTTATTGTTGTTGATAAAAATGGAAGACCCAAGACCACAATGGCTTGGGTCCCCATGTCCAACTAATCAAGTGAGTTCATGTGCAGGGTGTTCCAGGAGGAACTATCAGTAGTCATTGGATTGTTGATAGTGGGGCATCCAGGCACATGACAGGCGACATGAAGCTTCTCTACGACGTCAAATCTATTAGAGGAGGTTATGTTGCTTTTGCTGGAGATAAGGGCGGATATATTACTGGTGAAGGAATGATATCCAACGGGGTTGTAAGCTCTGATAAGATCAACTTTGTACAGCAACTTGATCACAATCTTCTTAGCGTTTCGCAAATCTGTGATAAGCAGTTCTCAATACACTTTGATGCAAATGGATGTTATGTGCTGAAACCCGGCTTCAAAATTCCAAAAGAATGGATTCTCTTGTCTGCTCCAAGGATAAATGATTTGTATGTCCTTGATATGAGCCAAGCTATCACAACGTCTGCACAAGCAACCTGTTTCGTTTCCAAAGCCACAGAAAAAGACTCAATCTCTTGGCACAGACGAATGGGTCACATTCACTTACACAAAATGAATCATTTAGTGTCAAATGAATTGGTGAATGGTGTTCCTCTTAAAAATTTCCATCTTCAAGACGTCTGTGTTTCGTGCCAGAAAGGAAAACAAACGAAGAAGCGACACCCAACTAAGAAGATCAACACGGTGGCTGTTCCTCTTGAACGTTTGCACATGGATTTGTTCGGTCCTGTCAAGCACAAAAGTATTAGGAATGATCAATATTGCCTCATGATAACTGATGATTATTCAAGATTTTCTTGGGTGGCGTTTATGGCACACAAGAGTGAAACCTTTGGTATTATCAAAAATTTAATCATTCAGATTGAGAATTTGTACAAGTTGAAGGTTAGGCGGATACGCAGCGATAATGGTACAGAATTTAAAAATCATGCCATGGCGGAGTTCTGCACTTCAAAAGGTATTCTTCATGAATTTAGTGCAGCTTATACTCCTCAACAGAATGGCGTCGCTGAACGTAAGAACCGCACATTGATCGAGACTGCTAGGACAATGATGGTAGAGTCGCAGTTGCCCATTCCATTCTGGAGTGAAGCTGTGGCCTCTGCATGTTATACATTGAACTGAGTCCTTACAGTCAAAAGGCACAACAAGACCTGTTATGAGCTTCTTCAAAAACGGAAACCAGATTTGTCATATCTTGAACCGTTTGGAGCTCCGTGCACAATCATCGATCCTAAAGGAAAGTTTGGGGAAAAAGCAATTGAGGGATACTTTCTTGGGTATGCCACCCCGAACTTAAGAGTCTGGAATCTAGAGACTAAAAGGGTCGAGGAATGGTCTGAGGTCAGAGTACAAAGGCACACTTTGCCAGTCAAATGTCCTGGTCAGCCATGGATGTTTGAGTACGATGACTTTTTCAATTCGATCAATGTTGAAGCCGTTGAAGAAAATGCTGCGGCAAGGATGTTTTTCGAGAGTGACAATGCAACAGATTCACCGCTGGTTCGTCCCATTATTGTCAATCAAGAACCATCTTCAGTGAACAATAATGCTCTCGATAATGAGGATTTTCACGATTCTACCGAATTGAACGAATCTTCAGAGGATGATGAATTTCTCGATGCAGATCAAGAAGCTCCAACGACAGCAGTTCATGGTACTTCAGAGGGAACACCTCCAGTGGATGCTCCTAGAACAGCTGAAGCTACTGCATCTTCCTCTTCGTCAATTCCGGGCATTGATTTGGTTGTTGATCTCAATCTCAACAATATGGGTACAAATATTCCAGTTCAAGATAATCCAGAAACAAGGATTCACAATACCCATCCTCAACAAAACATCATCGGAAATGTACAGAGTGGCATTCAAACAAGAAACATGTTGCGAAACAACAACAATGCAGGCTTGTATGCAGCTATCCGAGAATCTGGTCAACAAAATGATTGGTCTTTCGCGTGTTATGTCTCACAGGAAGAGCCAAGAACTTGGAAGGAAGCTTTGAAAGATAACTCTTGGGTTGAAGCAATGCAGGAAGAACTGCAACAATTCCAGAAGCTTGGTGTCTGGAAACTCGTAGAGAAACCTGCTGGTTACAAGAAGATTGGTACCCGTTGGGTGTTTAAATGCAAAAAAAGGATGACCGTGGGGTTGTTATTCGGAACAAAGCACGATTTGTCGTTCAAGGTTTTCGTCAGATAGAAGGGATCGACTACAACGAAGTATATGCACCTGTTGCACGTCTTGAAGCAATTCGGATCTTTCTAGCCTATGCATCCTTCAAAGGATTCAAGGTTTATCAGATGGACGTGAAAAGTGCATTCTTACATGGTGTGGTTGAAGAGGAGGTGTACGTCGAACAGCCTCCAGGTTTTGAAGATCCTATCCATCCTGATCGGGTTTGGTTGCTCAATAAAGCTCTCTATGGTCTACATCAAGCACCACGAGCTTGGTATGCAACCTTATCTAATTATCTGCTGGAGAATGGTTTTCACAGAGGTCTAATCGATTGTACTCTTTTCATCAAAGAACAAGATGGAGATCTTCTATTGGTACAAGTATACGTTGATGATATTATTTTTGGTTCTACTAATGATGTTTTGTGTAGGAATTTCGAGCGCATTATGCAGGATAAATTCGAGATGAGTGCTATGGGGGAAATGACTTTCTTTTTGGGCCTACAAGTGCAACAAACTGAGTCTGGGATATTCATCCATCAGACTAAATATGTTGGTGACATCTTGAGCCGGTTCCAGATGTCCGATGCAACGCCCATCGGTACCCCATTGCCGCAAAATCACGGAATTAATCCAGACTTGAAGGGTGAAGCTGTTAGCCCCCCCATACTATCGCGCGATGATTGGATCTCTTATGTACCTCACTGCATCAAGACCAGATATAATGTACCCAACATGCCTGCTTGCCAGATATCAAGTGAACCCGAAGGCCTCACATCTTGCAGCTGTAAAAAGGATTTTTCGTTATTTGAAGGGTTGCCCTGACACCGGTCTATGGTACCCTAGGGATAATAACTTTGACTTGATCGCTTTCAGTGATTCTGATTTTGGCGGATGCAAAATCGACGGCAAATCCACAACGGCTGGATGTCAGTTTTTGGGAAATCGCCTAGTCACATGGCAGTGCAAGAAGCAGACTTGTGTCGCTACATCAACATGCGAAGCTGAATACATTGCTGCCTCAAGTTGTTGCTCCCAAGTCCTGTGGATCCAACAACAATTGCGCGACTACGGTTTTGAATTCCTAACTACTCCTATTTACGTTGATAATTCTGTTGCATTACAGATCACTAGAAATCCTGTGCAGTACTCAAAGACCAAACACATCGAAATCAAGTATCACTTCATACGTGATTGCTTTGAGAAAAGGCTAATCGATGTTGTTAAGGTCCACACCGATGATGTAACACCCCGAAAACGGGTTTGGTAATTAAACCACGTTAATAATAATGAACGGGTAAAATAGCGTTAGTGGTAAAATTTACCTGGTGAATATTAGGACTTAGACGAACAATCCTAATATTAGTTATAAAATTTAATAAATGCTGGAGAAAACAATGTTATAAGAAGCCCGAGTTAACGGGACTTAAAATAAAACGGGTTATGATTTCCCGAACCCATTAAGATTAACTAGGAATGCTTAACCTAGTTAGTAAGTGGGGAATAATGTTAGAAATAAGTAGGTTATGCCCTACTAAATTAACTAACCAAACATGAGGGACCAAAATGGGATAACCTGAAAATGGTTTTAATTAAACCAAATAAAATAACACAACACACACACAAGTGTGTGTGGTGCGTGTTCTGGTCGACCAAGAAAAGGCTCCCAGGAGCCAAAAACCCTAACTCAACAAGATCCAGCAAATTGAAGGTCAAATTTAACCCGAATCGGATGCATGAACACATATTAATGATCACCTAGTCGAGGGGATCACAAGGTATGTCGAATTTTCAGTTTTGGTGATACTTTGAGATTATGATGAACAATCATAATCGAAATTTTGGAATGAATGTTGAATCTATGAGTGACATTGTGATTATATCTTGGTTTAGGAACAAACCCTAGTAGAAATCTTGATAAATTGTTGTCAAACTAGGGATTTGATAATTACCCTATTATGAGCTAAGTGGGTTTTGGTAGAATTGATGAAATTGATGTTCTAATGGTGTTTATAAACATCACACTAATTCATATGAATGAACTACTTGAACAAATTAGAGATTTTGTTAAGAGTTCATAAGTAACTAGAAGTGGGTTTTGTTAGATATGATGAAATCATGAAGAACTTGAAGTAATATCACTTGTATGTGATTAACAAGTAAACTAGGAAGTGGGTTTTTATGTAATAGTAAAGATGATGATAAGTTTATGTTTAAAATCATCATATTTGATAATAGAAACAAGGCACTCAAACAATTAAGTGATTTGGGAACTTGTTCATACATGATTGAAATGGGTTTGAATGTTATGATGAAATTGGTAGCCATGTTCATGTAACTAAGTGTATAAGATCATGTTAGCTACTAATTGATAGATAGAACTTGAATGTGCATTTATATGCTAAGGGGCGTTTGACTTTTAGTAGTCAAACCGACCATTAATAAGATCGAATAGTATTTGTGATAGAAAATATGTAAGATGGAATAGTCATAATTAATGATGACTAATATAACCGTCTTACGAATTATGATGATAGTTTGACGCTTGACAAGCTAGGTGGAGGCTTGGAAAGGAAGCGGGTCAAACGAAGCAAGCATAAAGGAAAAGCGTATTCGGGATGCAAGGTAAGTATATCTTACACTAGTTATTTAGTTATAATATTCTTTCGTCGTATTAGTTACGAATAAAGAAAAATACCTAATTGAGATATGATGTTCCGACATGTGGTCGTACGGAACAAGATAATCAAATATGACAAGAAAACATAATGATGGCTAAAAATGAGTTAAACCGGTAATTCGATCATATTATGACGAATGAAGCATGTACTTTTAATGGTTATCATATAAGTTAAATTATAATAACCATTAAGGGCAAAATGGTAATTTTGACAATTTGACAATGGTAATTGGTCATATAGACCAAACGGGTCAAAAGGTGAAATTATCACCCTTTGACAATATCGACTAATGGGTTGTCAAGTTGCATGAATTTAGGAAATAAATAGCACATGGATGCTTACATAGCTACTAAGGAAAGGTATTGAAACGGGTCAATATATTGATCCGAGCCAGGTACGTATAGTAATACAACTCATCATGTAGAATTTGGAGTTTTATGACAGTTAGACAAAGTTAAAATAAGCCATTCGGTTATCTTTTAGGTAAAGCGAATAATTTGAGTTATGATTATGGTGTTTAGAAACATATTGGTTTCTAAACAAGAATATGGTTAAAAGGTCGGACTTTGGGGTTCAAACAAGCACTAATTGTCCTTCGTCGTAAATGAAGGACTAAGATGGACCAAAACGCCCTTGTAGGCCAAATTGAACAAACAACCCTTAAAGGTTGTTTGGAAATGAGTTTTTCAATTAAATAATTACTTAGGAAGAGTATAGAAGTTGAAAGATGTAAAACGTTAGTCAAATGGCTCTATTTGAGCCTTTGCCGTAAAATAACTATTTGAAGGGTAAATTCTGGTACACATAAATCATCACATCGAATCCACCACAAATATAGTTGTGGTGGAAGATCCTTTGTTAAGAAATATGGATATATATATTTTGAAAGGAATGAAAGCAAATGGTGCTAAAATATGCTTGAATACCTCAAACGGGTCAAATAAGCATATGGGTGAAAATGGGCTAAAGAATGTATATAATTCTATAATTGGAACCCAATATGTTAGATATCCTTGAATTTAATAGGTTTATGAGAAATAAGGGTCAAACAAACTTGTATGTTCGATAAAATCACGAACGGGTCAAATTTTGGTAAAAGAGTAATAAGCCGAAGACTTAAAAGTCTTGAATTTTATCAAGCCGGATGTCGGATTTTAACTCCATATGATGGAGAATCAAATTACAAACATGTAGGAAGAAACGGTAGGTCAAACGGATAAGCGGTTTGAAAGATACGAAAGATTTCGTGTCAAGTTGCGGCAAAATGGAGAAGCTGAATGCAGGTGCCACCGTAAATTACGGTGTCCACCGTAATTTACGGTGGAGTTGAGAAATGCTACGGTGGATCTCTTCTGATTTACGGTGAAAACAAGTCAAAACAAGGACCACCGTAAATTACGGTGTCCACCGTAATTTACGGTGGACCCCGTACAAAAATGTATATTTTGATCAGTTTGTTTTCCGGACTCTTTTAAATGCGTTTTAAATACCGTATGACTAAAGCATTTCATGTTTATGAAATGTAGGTACTTTCTGGGATGCCGGGAGACGATCAAGCTCAGCGAAGAACCGAACACGACAAAGATACACGCTTCCGCACATTGCAACGTTGTAAATTTTAATCAACGAATTCGACCATGTTTTGTAGAATAACCTATGATTTATAAAAGTTTTAATAAACCCGTATAATTGTAGTATGTGTAGTCTTAACTACACATCTAATCGTTGGTATTTACATGTAAAACCGTTAAATAGAAACTAGGATGTTACAGATGACCAACGTGCCGACCTTTTTACCAAAGCATTTGACAAATCAAGATTTGACTTTTTATTATTGGTAAACGGCATTAAGGTCAAGCAAGAGTAAAACCAACATCGGAAAATCTTTTTTGTAAATACCTTTGTGTTTTAAATTTGTCTTAGTTTATTGATTTTAGGGGGAGTACCAAAATTTGAAAATCCAAAAACATCGAAAAATTTCAAAAAACACAAAAACAATAGAAAAACAAAAATGAGTTTCCTGGCGAGCAAAAGAGAAAATGATAGTACATCAGTGGTCTGTCCAAACCTCTTTAAACCTAAACTGAAAAACGATAAGCAGCTCTATATAAGATGTATCGGTAGGCTCACAATCATTTTAAAGTGTGCAGGGTGATATAAACCTTAAATCGACTTAAGACAAGGTGGGAACCATTCATTGGCATATGGTCTTAGTACCGAAATTTCGTTTGAGAGATTGCCGAGGTTCTGAGATATTCGGTCTTTATGCTGCTTATCATCTGGGTATCATGGTTGTATCTTTTACCGAAAAATAACGGGGACGTAAGTCTAAATCTTCCATGATACTATACATACGTGTACATATTGCATTCGACCTCAATAAGTGATCAACAATCACATGTCCACAAAATAAGTGATAATATATCACATTTATCCGGGAGTCAAGTTCGTCTCTTTGCTGTACGAAAGTACTGACCTGTTCACGGACTTGCTCCTGTGCCCTCATGCATCGAAAATCAAGTTCCTCATCAATAAGTGATTCTATCACATAGGGCTTGTTTTCAATCAAAATAAGTGAGTTTCTCACATCATATACGGTCAAACAGATGATAATCGGTATACTCACCGGTAAGATGAACCCTCGTGCATACCTTGATACGGGAATGTGTCGTGATGTGGATGAACACCGGTCGGTAAGTATAAATCATACCTTAACGTATCCCCTCGCCATGATTACATCTGATAAGTTGATCTTATGTGGACAACAATACCGATAATCATTATAGGATGCTTATCTTAATGTTAACTAATTGAACAACAAGAGCGTTTTGGCATGACCGTATACTGATATGATTCTCTTACCCTCGAAACTCGCAAAAAGAATGTCTGTAAATATTTATTTAATGCTTTCAGTTTCTGCACCTTTGTATATATTTATGGGAAAATTGCATATTTCCCCTTTAAAAGCACTCTTAATTGCATATTTACCCAAGCCCAATATAAAATTGCATATTTCCCCTTGTTTGCTAAAATGACTAAGTTACCCTCTTTAAAATTGAAAAACAAAATCCTACTCAGATTAAGATTTCAGTCTTTCAGATTCATACGAAAATCCAGGTTTTCAAAATACAAAAAAAAAAAAAAAAACCTTTGTCTCTCTCAGGCTATTCCAAGGTCGTGGAATAAACAGCTGATGATTACGTTGGCATCAATTCTATCTCTCAAGCAATTCGATCGCCGACGATATCATCTTTCTTAGGCGATTCCTTCTCTCTCAGGTGATTCCATTCTCGGCGCCGGTGATTCAGACGGCCGCGACTCAGCCGGACGGCGATTCTTCCTTAGTCACGATTCCACAGCCAACCGTTTTTTAGGTGTGATTTCCTCTGTTGTTGAGATTCGATTTTGATAGTTGTTTCATTATCATGGTCTAATTCAAGATTTGATACCAACAGCGATTAAGGCTTATTTGGTAACTTGATGCAGAGAGCAGAGTATATAAATTCAAAGTCCACTCACTCCATATGACCATATATACTTCCTAAATTTATTGTTGTAAATGTTTTGCTTAACCATCTTCGTTTTATTAGATCTTTTATATATATGTGCTATAATCGTTCCAAATCAATATAGATACATAATAGATATATTATCATGGTATGCTCTGCAAAGCTTGATCGGTTTGTGTGTTTTCAAAAGAGGTAAATATTTAAGTTTAGTAAAATTAAGGCTAAAATAGTCATTTTATAATTTATTTTTAATAAAATAAATTAAAATGGGTAAATTTGCAATTTTAATAGTTTATGAAGGGGATATATGCAATTATAATTTTGAATTGGGTAAATATGCAATTAATAAGATTTATAAGGGGAAATATGCAATTGACCCTATATTTATTTACTGCTTTCTGTCTTTACATTTGAAATATTCAAAATACCAAAAAGATTTTAGGTGTGTTTTAATTTAAACTTTATAAAAGCCAAAAAGATTTTATTTATATCTTATTTTCGATTGTACGATGTTGGATCTCGAGTCTTCGACACCTGAAACCTGATTGAAAACCAAATCGACTGATTCTTCATAAAAGGTCAAAATTTGCAAGTTTTGAAAGTTAAAAACTAAAATTGACAAATTTGTTAAACTTTCAAACTGTCGGACCGTGTTTGATTAAAATATGGTCATACGTGTGTCTCTTGTTTATTATAACTATATTCCAAGCAGTTGTTCTCATTACGCGTTTAGATTTCTTGCATGTGCAGATTCTAAAGGCAAGGAGAACATGGTCGATGACAAGCTTCGGAATGAAGACACAACGTGAAGGCACTCAAATGATGAAGATGATCGAGTTGCCGCTGGCCATCATCAACACCACAAGGATCTCAAGTTGTAAAGATCAAGACATTCACGAGCATAACTCAAGGGGGAGCTTATGTTAAGGGGGAATTTGTCAACACACTTCCTACAAGAAACGGGGAGTTTGTTGATACACTTTCTGCTTTCAAGACGCGTGAAGAATCTGAAGATCCTCCGACATAGAAGACAAGAAAGGCGAATCTCGCGAGTAGCGTCCAAGGGGGAGTTTGTTGATTCACGATTTGTGGACGCGACTCGACTTGATGCGTCTCGGCTTGGCAACGACATTCCTCCGTCGTGTGCTTAAGGATTTCAAGCGGACAGAGACATCAAAGGATTATGGATCTTAGACTTTGGGCTGGAATGCAAGACGGCGAAACAAGACATCAGTGGGCTTATAACAGTTTGGCGAAACAACATTTGGGCGCAAGCCCATATTCGGCGAATCACAAGGAGGTCGACGAAACACATGTGTTTCGTCGACTGGATTCCATTTCGTCGAGTGTTTTCTTTTGTTTCGTCGATGATGCTGTGTTTCGCCAAGCATGATTCGTTTCGTGGTGTCTGTTGCTATAAATAGACAAGTCTCAAGACAGAAGACTTAGACAAGAATAGAGAGAGCACAGAACACACACACTGAGAGAGAGAGTTTACAGAATAGATTTGTAAACATTGAGCTTGTAACTGATCTTTCATACGTATTAATACAGAGGTGTTAATCGGTGACTCTTGTGTGTTGTCATATTGCGTGTTCTATCTCGGTTTGCTTTCCCGGTTGGATTCCGCACAACCGGGTTGGTTTGTACACAAGGATTAGGCGACTAGATCCTCCCCTAGCCGGACCTACATTATATCATATATTTTTATATTTATTGTCATTTATGATTAAAGCGAAATAAGGATCTTTGGGCTTTGGAAAAGATGTCAGGTTCACTTGGATCATTTGGTGATACATATGCTTCAACTTCATCTTTGGAAGAACCAAAAGGGTAAGATGTTTGATCCCTTGGATCATTGGTGATACAGATCCTTCAATATCGTCTTGGAAGTACCTAAGGTGTAAGATACTGATGACTTGCCGTACTTCAATTCCCTTGGAATTATCTCCTTATGGAATGGCTTTGTTCAATAGATATCTATATATACCAATATTGGGTTTGAACAAACCTTCAATTACCCGTTGAGTATCTCACCTAATTTTTATCTTCTGCTCTCACATATTCGATCTCATTTTCACTGATTATGGGCCTTCAAAAATTTCCTAAAATCATCAAGTATACTAAGCTGGCTGTAGGGAGATACCAATCATCTGCAGATGTACCCAAAGGCCATTTCTGTGTGTATGTTGGTGAAAACAACCTGAAGAGGTTTATAGTTCCATTAGAATATCTTAAACATCCTTCATTTCAAACTTTGTTGAACCTAGCAGAAGAGGAATTTGGCTATTCTCATCCGATGGGAGGTCTCACGTTCCCATGCAAAGAACAGACTTTCATTGAGCTCGTTGAGAATATACAGTTAACATGATTGTGTTCTAATAAGAGAACATGTCCATTTTTTTGCAACTGTAAAACATTTAGGAGATTTTCTCTTTCGACATAGCTTTTCATAGTAATCCCCAGAATTAGTACCAATGTAACTATGAGTCTGTGTAAATAATATTATACTAACTTGTTACAAGTTTCTGATAAACTTATTTATTTTTACTGTCATTTATTAGTTTGCTTAATTATTTTTGGAACAGCAAAAGAACGCCTGTTGAATGAGAAGCTAAAGCCTAAAGCAAAGGAACAATGTAGCCTAAAGTAACCACATCAAATAACAAAAACATACACTACTATCGAAAGATGCCTAATTAAATCATGCAAAATATCATTTGTTGGGTTAATCTTGACGGGTCTGCAGGTACAGGTCGGATTGGAATGGATCAGTAGCTTAGTGGGTCACGGATCAAAGATGGATCAGCAGAGGCTTACGGTTTCTTTCTAATCTGATCACATGTTTATTTGGGTTTTGTTAGTAAAGTAGTGGGCTTTTAATAATGGTCATATTTTGATCAACCCGCTGTCTTTTTCTTGTTTACTGCTTATAGATCGGGCATCAGGGCCTGAACCAACATCATTAAATTACAAAAGCGCTTGTTTGGAACTTAAATGCTCTTTTGAAATCTTGTAATATCAGAATTACTGTTTCTGGAATATTAAGGTAAAGCACTTGATTGAAACTCGGACGCGACTTTGAGATCTAGTAATAAAAAAATCTGAGTCAGAATGGCTGTATCTTCAAAATGGAAGTATAATATGTTGGTTCCAGTCCCACTCCACACACACTAACACTCACGTATGTGAAATATGCAGAAGAAGGAAACCACAATATTTGCAAAAGAAAAGCTTCTGTATTACTATATTATCCAAGAAAAAAGAAGGGTACATAAACAAACAATTAACTATCCTTATCTATAAAAAAAAATAACAAAACACATGTATAAAAAACAACTCCATGTTCGCCTGCTTATTAGGCAACAAACCAACGTGCATCTCCATCAAACTCGATCAACTTCTTCAACAACCAAGACCCTTCTCCAAGCTAATTAAACGTGACCCAAAATATCCCAACTATTGCAACTCATTTGACTCGTTTACATGCTGACCCGTAACCCATGAACCGTAAACGAACCATTCTCCGTATTGGATAAACCCGGTTTAGAACCCGTGACCCGTGAACAAACCCAATTAACCCAACAATCACCCCCTTAATTGTTGTTTGTTCACACCAGTCGTACACATCAACCGAATCACCTTCTCGAACCATTTCTGACTTCTACCGGACACCCGACCTCCACTGATCACATCCAAAGTCTTCTTGGATCAACCCGAATAAAATCTCTCTTCACTTTTAACATCTCACATGGCACCACGTTGGAAACGTTCACTAACAATCTTGACTTATCACGGATTGACGACCTCTTCCCCGGCCAAATCCAAAGTCTCCCGACTTGAACTCCATCAAACTCGGTCAACTTCTTCAACAACCAAGACCCTTCTCCAAGCTAATTAAACGTGACCCAAAATATCCCAACTATTGCAACTCATTTGACTCGTTTACATGCTGACCCGTAACCCATGAACCGTAAACGAACCATTTTCCGTATTGGATAAACCCGGTTTAGAACCTGTGACCCGTGAACAAACCCAATTAACCCAACAATCACCCCCTTAATTGTTGTTTGTTCACACCAGTCGTACACATCAACCGAATCACCTTCTCGAACCATTTCTGACTTCTACCGGACACCCGACCTCCACTGATCACATCCAAAGTCTTCTTGGATCAACCCGAATAAAATCTCTCTTCACTTTTAACATCTCGCATGGCACCACGTTGGAAACGTTCACTAACAATCTTGACTTATCACGGATTGACGACCTCTTCCCCGGCCAAATCCAAAGTCTCCCGACTTGAACTCCAACACCATAATGTTTACAACCGTCTAGTTTTCCAGTCTCTTCTTTTTCTTGACACCCGTACCTTTTCCTGATCAAACTTGTTCCAAGAGGCCTCTCCACCGACCAAGAAAACAAAGCCACCCGCTTATTACGTTTCTTTCAACTGCTAAACGAACCGAATCCAAAGCCACCTGTTTGACGGATCCCTTACGCCCGTTTTTCACGCAACACCCGGTCTCCTCTTATCATGAAACAACATGAACAAGGCACCTGCGAAACCTGCTGTTGTCACCGAATATATACCAGTTGCTCAAACCCGTAACTAATAACCAAACATCCCTTTATCTTCCTCCTTTAATCACCACTAGCAGCCCCAGAAAACAAGTGTTTATCACCGGTCACCCTCGTCGTCTTAACCGGTACGTCTACCACAACAACGGCCGACCGATACACCATAACGCCTTCGATTACGGCTGCTAAACAGACCAGAAATAGCACCCTGCTGTCCCGATCCTTCTTCACCACTGCCCTCCACCGACCGACACACCCGCCGTTGGCGGAGGCTTCCTTCGATCTTCAAACCCGCTTCCCGGGCCCTAGGCTCTGATACCAAATGTTGGTTACAGGCCCACTCCAAACACATTAACACTCACGTATGTGAAATATGCAGAAGAAGGAAACCACGATATTTGCAAAAGAAAAGCTTCTATATTACTATATTATCAAAGGAAAAGGAAGGGTACATAAACAAACAATTAACTATCCTATTTATAATAAAAATAACAAAACACATGCATAAAAAAACAACTCCACGTTCTCGTGCTTGTTAGGCAACAAACCAACGTGCATCTCCATCAAACTCGGTCAACTTCTTCAACAACCAAGACCCTTCTCCAAGCTAATTAAACGTGACCCAAAATATCCCAACTATTGCAACTCATTTGACTCGTTTACATGATGACCCGTAACCCGTGATCCGTAAACGAACCATTTTCCGTATTGGATAAACCCGGTTTAGAACCCGTGACCCGTGAACAAACCCAATTAACCCAACATAATACATGTACTTTTTTTTTTTTGTGTGTTTCTATGATTTATAAAGACTCTTGCTTGATGATAAGCATATTTACTATATATTAAAAGTTTCAAGTAACTAGAATGAATTAATATCTTACCAAACATAATTTGTGTATCTTTCGGTGTGCAATATGATTTTCTTTTTACCAAACAACCTGATATATTTTTGTAACTTTAAATCATATACGTCACTGAGAATGTTTTCCGACCAAACCCTTGATTACAAAACAAACCCCAACATTTATAGTAGCTTAGCACAACCAAGAAACCATAACATCTGAACTAGTCATAAGTACATGATCTATGGATATAATATTAAGTTCTTAGGATTTTGAATTTATTATATGTTGGACTATCTGTGTAGTACATGTTGATGCATTTTTAGTGTCTGTGACTAGTCTTGTTTAACGATGTATTTTGTATGGTCTTTTATTAATTATCGAGTCTGTATGTTATGTTGACCAAGTCAGATATCCTCCTATCTACTTGTGTACAACTTATTTGTCTCTTTTGATATGTAAAGTATAATGAACAATGCATGTTGCATTAAAGGGTAGTTTGGTCATTACTATGTTTATATGTTGCTGTTTGTTGCTGTCTGTTAACAGGAACAACCATAACAGTTGCAGTCCTCGACGAAACAGACCTGTTTCGTCGAAACACATCATGGCGAAACAGACCATTGTTCAAACTTCTGTTTCGTTGAAGGTCATGACGAATCAGACCTTGATTCGTCATGTACTGGGCTGTTCCAGGCCCAATGTCTGGCCCATGTTCAGATTCGTCAAACACTTTGTGTGTTTCGTCGATATCAGTGGCCAGGGACTATATAAACATCATTCTGTTTCATTATGAACTAGAGAGATGAGATATTGACCATAGTAACAAAACTCTGCCGAAATTCTGTCTGAACTGTGTTTGTATCAGTTGTAATCGGTTCTCATCCCGTTAATCAATCGAGTGTGTATCATTGATTAATCCGTTGTTATTATTGCTTTATATGTTTGATTTGGCATAGTTACGTGGATTCCGCACACGTAACCGTGTTTACTATAAACAAGTGATTCGGTTCGTTATCGATCCTCAGATTTCGGGACCTACAAGTGGTATCAGAGCATTGGCTCTTATCCTTGTTTAAAATCAAACTTGTTCGGTTTTTATCAAGTATTTTGTGTGTGTTTTTCTGAAAATGAGTTCTTGACAAATTTTATTTTCTGGAAAAATATTCATAAATCTGCTGTTTTATTGTTGTTTGATACAGATTTTTATCAAAAACCAAAGTTAGATTGTTTGTTTATGCTTTAAACCGGGTTTTTAGTGAAAATCTAGTGTATTTTCGTGTTTCGGAAAATTATCGGTGATCGGAAAACTCATGTTCTTGGATGTGTTCTTGAAAATCTTCATAGTTGTTCTTATATAAACTGAGTAATTGATCTGATAAGTTATTTAAATCAAGTGTTATAACTTATAAAATAATAACTTGACTTTTGTGTAAAAGTTGATAATTGGTCACAGTCTCTGTTTCGTTGAAAATAAGAGTTACAAACATACTTGTGTCAGTTTTTAAATATCTTGCTGTCTGGTCTTATCCTTTGACTGGTCAGTATATATTTTAAATATCTAAACCAACTGACTTTTACCCAGTTTTGACGAAACAAGCAGCCGACGAATCACATCTGTTTCGTCGCAACATCTTTCACGAATCAAGCGTCTGTTTCGCCACAATATCTTTGACGAAACAAATTCTGTTTCGCCACAAATCACTATTATCACAAGTCTGTTTCGTCGTCATTCATTTAGACGAAACAAACCTGTTTCGTGAAATCTGTTTCGTCGAAAACAGATCTGTTTTACACAGAGGACTTGTAACAGCTTGCTTACTGTTTGTTTTCAAGAATTTGTGCAGGTACTATCATACATACATCAAATATGAGTTGTACTAGTCCATGGGATTGGAGTATGGATTCGAGACCACGTGAAGATCCGACGTCCGCAGCAGCGTGGGTGAAGAGTGTTTTTGGTCAACCTACTATAAGTGCCGGACAATGGGCTTTGGCATCCAATCAGAATCAAAACATTCAAAATCTTTTGATTAGCGAGAGCGAAACGGGTAGCAACAATCGCCCGCCAAAGTTGAATCATATGAACGAGTTTCCATCATGGAAAGGTCGATTCATTACATATGTTCAAGGTCAAAGCACTGATATTTGGAGGTGTTTCATTACTCCACGCAATGATGCTCTTGAAGTAGCAGCTTCAACGGCCGAAGGTTTTACTAACATGCAGGAAAATGACAAGAAAGCATATGAATTTGAGAAAAAGTCGTTTGCTGTTCTTACTCAAGCACTTCATAAAGATATCTATCATCAATTTTCTTATTGTAAGGACACGAAATCCTTATGGGATTGTTTGGTGACAAGAGGAGAAGGAAATGCAGCTTCCAGAAAGACACGGCATGATTTATTAAAGAAAGAGTTTGAGTCGTTTCAGTTCTTGGAAAACGAAACTCTAAATGATATGACCACACGGTTTTATCATTTGATTAGTGAGATGTTTGCCTATGCTGTTACTGCAACTCAAAAGGAAGTTTGTGCACGATTTGCTGATTCTCTACCACCAAAGTGGAGTCCATACATTGAGCTTCTAAAGCATACAGGTATTCTAGATGCTGACACTATAACTATCTATGAATTTGTACAGAAGCTGGAACATAAAAATGATGAAGAAATCCGAAAAGCAAAACGCATTGCTGCTCCTCAGAATATTGAAATGTATTGTGGTGGAGGTTTTGACCCGTCAGCTAGTCTGAGGCAACCAAAGTTACAAACGGCGTTTGTATCAAATACAAACTCTTCTCCGTTTCCTCAACAAACTCAGACTTATTCTGGAGGAGGTTTTATTCCTTTTATACCTCCAGTTTCTACTACTCAACCTCAGGCATATTCAGGAGGAGGTTTTATTCCATCCCTACCACAACCACAAGTCCAACCACAACAACAACAGCAAGCTCATTATACCAACAATCCTCCAACTCCAAACCCTAACACAGTCAAAGTTGATACATCAAACCTCTCAAATGTTAGCATTGAAGTAGCAAAGGAACATATGGAACTTATTAATACCATGGTCAGTGCTTACTGCGGTTTGGTCGCAGGTCAAATTGGAAACATCAATTTAACCAACGAAGACTATCTACAAATCAACCGTGATGAAATGGAGTTGATGGATATAAAGTGGGCATTCGCAAGTGCTGTTAGAAGGGCGAAGGACTTTATGGTTCGAACAGGAAGAAGTTCTTTGGAAAGCAAACAAGATACAAAGTACGGTTTTGATAAAAAAGCAGTTACATGCTTCAATTGTGGGGAAAAGGGTCACTTCAAACGTGAGTGCACTCGACCAAGCAGACAAGGCAATCAGAACCCATTCCGTAATCAGACGAGTACTTCAAATGCTAATCAAGACAATCGTGGTAAAGGGATAGTGGCTGTAAACAACACCACTAACCAGAATCAGTCTGGACCATCAAATGAAAGTCGTGCATTAACCGTACAAGCTGATGAAGGGTTTAATTGGTCTTTACAACTTGGGGAAAGTGATCAAGATAAAGGAGGAACAGCGTGTTATGCAAAAATAATCAATCACATCAAGCATGTTCATAAGGAAGAATTTTCTGATAGTGACGACAGTTCTGGTAATACCGGGAGTTCAGATGAAGAAAGTTCTACTTCGGGTGATTATCGTTCTGAATCTGATATGAGCAAAGATGCAAGTTCTAATCTTGATGACTTATTGAATGAAGCAGAAGAGTTGAAATGTCAGAAATCAGTTCTGATCAAGAAGGCTGAGGTAGCATCTAAAGAAATGGAGAAGTTCTTTTCTGAAGACGGATCTTTCTCTTATCAGACTGCCTTTATGGCAAATGTCTCAGATTCTACAAGTCAGGTAAAATCTGAAATTCTTATCAACTGTAGAGATTGTGAATATATGAAAAATGAATTTGATAGAATAAAGCTTCACTGTGATTCGATTCATATTCACAATCAGAGTTTAGTTGTTGAAATGGCTAAATGCAAAGAATCGAATATGGCTTTAGTTCGAAACGAAAAAGAATTTAAATCTATGATTGAAACTCTAAAGAAAAATGTTTCTGAAGTGACAAAAACTGTTTATCATAAACAAGTTAGTATAAATGATTACATTAACATTGTTGAGGAAACTAAAAAGGAACTAGCCATTGCCAAATGTGAGCATGATGCAATCAAGCAAAAATTGGAGAGTTACTCTAACTCCCGATTTGTGCTCGATCACATTATTGATGTTCAACAACTAAAGGGAAACAAGAAAGGTGTTGGGTATAAGAAGTGTCCACCCCCTTTGAGACATGATTATACTTATATGCCTGATGAAGAAGAAATGCCACGGTTTGAATCCAGTGTGCCTCTTGATTATGAGGAAATTACTACTGGCCTAGGGTTCAAATTGGACAATTCTCCAAGTACAAATTCTGAGCAAAAAGAGTCAACATCTACGAAACAAGGTCCTCCAACCATTGAGGACTATGAGTCGTCGGATGATGAACCTGAATCAGATGTGAGTAATCAGGATAAATCACTTGACAAACTTAAAGGAGTAGAAGTTCCAATTGAGAATCATATTTTGTGTGATCCTCCTACTCCTGCTATTCAATCTGTTGTTCAACAAGTGATAAATCCTGTGTCTACTGTTAAAAGTAATATTGTGTTGTACACTTTGGTTGGTGATTCTAAAATCTATTCAGGTAATGATTTTCCAATTAAAAATGTCAATCCTTCATTGATTGATAATGTTTTTGAAAATAACACAAGTAAGTTTGTGGGAAAGTCGATTCCGGGAGTTAATGTGACTCAATGTAATCCAATTCCTAAGACTGAAATTAAAAAGAAATTTGGAAATCAGAAATCACTTTCAAAGCAACAACCTATTGCTTCTAAGGGTAAACAATCAGATCAACGAGCTAAATTGTCAAATGTTTCCAACTCAAAATTTGAAACAAAAGGGACTCGTTATCAGAAGAAAAACAGCAATGTCAAATTTGTGAAATCGAGGGGTACAGATAAAATTGAGACTTTTGCTAACAAGTCAAACAATGATTTTGTACAAGTCAAAATTTTAAAACGTGATAGTCAAAACAATTACACTCAACATTCAAACGGGTGTGATGAAAAAGCTAGTACCTCGGGTTATACAAATTCGACATCTGATCGTCGATCAAGTTCTCCTAAGTTTGTTGAAAGGAGAACGTGTTTTAAATGTGGGGAGTTTGGGCACATCATCAAAGATTGTGCTAACACTCCGAAAGCGAAATTTGTTGAAAGAGCATCACCTGAATCGATTCACCCTAAATGTCGTCCTGTTTCACCTAAACATGATAAAAGAACTATTAAAGAACAGGAATCGAAACAACGACATCAAGATGTGAAGAAAATAGAAAAGGCTTTAAAATCTAAGGTAAATTCTGTTCCAAGGGAACCAAGTTCACCTGTAAAACCAGAAATTTCAAAATTTGTTTACAAAACTCAATCTGGTAAACAAAAACAAACTTGGAAACCTAGGAAGGGTGAAAGTTCAGGGGAGCTGTTTGTTTGGAAAACCATCAACAAATCGAGATCACTATTTGTGATGCTCAGGGACGACCCAAGACCACTTTGGCTTGGGTCCCCATCCTTAACTAATCATTGGATGATATGTGCAGGATGTTCCAGGAGGAATTATCAATAGTCATTGGATTGTTGATAGTGGCGCATCCAGGCACATGACGGGCGACTTACGGCTTCTATATGATGTGAGAAACATTAAAGGAGGCTATGTTGCTTTCGCTAGAGACAAAGGCGGTTACATCACTGGAGAGGGAATGATTTCCAATGGTGTGGTATGTTTCGATAAGATCAATTATGTTCGTCAAATTGATCATAATCTTCTCAGTGTGTCGCAAATCTGCGATAAAAAGTTCACCGTGCATTTCGATGATGCCGGTTGTTATGTGCTTAAACCTGGTTTCACAATTCCTGATGAATGGATTCTCTTATCGGCTCCAAGAATCAATGATCTTTATGTTCTTGATATGAGTCAAGCGATTACGACTTCTGCACAAGTCACATGTTTTGTCTCGAAAGCCACGGAGAAGGAGTCTATATCTTGGCACAGAAGAATGGGACACATTCACTTGAGAAAAATGAACCATTTGGTGAAAAACAATCTTGTGAATGGCGTGCCCGTGAGAAGTTTTCATCTACAAGATATCTGTGTTTCGTGCCAGAAAGGGAAACAAACAAAGAAGTCTCACCCTTTGAAGAAAATCAACACTGTTGGCATGCCTCTCGAACGTCTTCATATGGACCTCTTTGGACCTATGAGACACAAAACAACGTTCGGAGATGTGTATTGTCTAGTAGTTACTGATGACTACTCTAGATTTTCTTGGGTAGCTTTTATGGCACACAAGAGTGATACTCCTGGCATCCTCAAGGATCTTCTTACAATGTTGGAAAATCTCTACTCGTTGAAAGTTAAGAGGATCAGAAGCGACAATGGAACTGAATTCAAAAACTGTGTTATGGATGAGTTCTGTACTTCTAAAGGCATTCTTCATGAATACAGTTCTCCTTACACTCCACAACAAAATGGTGTCGCGGAGAGGAAGAATCGGACGATAATTGAAACTGCAAGAACAATGCTGGTAGAGTCGGCGTTTCCTGTTCAGTTCTGGGCAGAGGCTGTGTCGACTGCTTGCTACACATTAAACCGAGTTCTTACGGTTAAGAGACATGGCAAGACTTGTTTCGAACTTCTACAGAAAAGGAAACCAGATCTTTCAATTCTAGAACCTTTTGGTGGTCCATGCACTATGATTGATCCGGATGGAAAGTTTGGCGCGAAAGCTATTGAGGGTTTCTTCCTTGGATATGCTACTCCAAATTTTCGTGTTTGGAATCTGACTACCAAAAAGATTGAATTATGGAGTGAAGTAAGGGTTCAGAGATATACAAATCCTGTTAAAGCTCCAGGTGATCCTTGGATGTTCGATTATGATGGGCTATTTAACTCCTTTGACCTGCCAATTTTTGATGAAGATTCTGCAGCTGCTAGAATGATATTTGATAGTGACAATGCTGCTGAGTCGTCATTAGTTAGACCTGTTGTTGTTAACTCACAAAGTTCTAATTCGTCTAACAACACGGTTCAAAATGAGGAAGTTGAGAATGCTACTGAATACAATGAGTCATCAGAAGAAGATGAAGAAAATCTGGATGCGACTGAAGGCACTAAATCTCCAGTTGTTCCAGTTCAGGGTATTTCTGTTGATACTCCTCATGTGCAAGTCGATGATACTGCTGAAGGAAATGCATCCACTTCTACGCATATTCCAGGTGTAGAGTTGGTTGTTGATCTTAATATTAACAATTTGGGTGTTAATGCTCGTGTTCCTGAAAATCCTGAAATGAGGATACACGATACCCATCCACAGCAGAATATCATAGGAGATGTCCAACAAGGTGTGCAGACACGTAATCAGCTGAGAAACAACCCGAGTGCTGGTTTGTATTCAGCTATTAGAGAATCTGGTCTACAAAATGATTGGTCTTTCGCGTGTTACGTTTCACAAGAAGAACCAAAATCTTGGAAGGAAGCTTTAAAAGATAATTCATGGGTTGAAGCCATGCAGGACGAACTGCAGCAATTTCAAAAGCTTGGTGTTTGGAAGCTTGTTGAAAAACCGGAGAATTACAAGAAAATTGGAACACGATGGGTTTATAAATGCAAGAAAGATGATCGTGGAGTTGTTATTCGCAACAAAGCGAGACTGGTTGTTCAGGGTTTTCGTCAGATTGAAGGCATTGACTACAATGAAGTTTATGCACCTGTTGCACGTCTGGAAGCTATTCGAATCTTCTTAGCTTATGCTTCTTTCAAAGGATTCAGAGTTTACCAGATGGACGTTAAAAGTACTTTTCTTCATGGTATTGTTCAAGAAGAGGTGCATGTCGAACAACCTCCAGGTTTTGAAGATCCTATTCACCCCGATCGGGTTTGGTTGCTCAACAAAGCTCTTTATGGTCTACATCAAGCACCTAGGGCTTGGTACGCAACCTTATCAAACTATCTTCTGGAGAATGGATTTAGACGAGGTCTTATTGATTGCACACTCTTTATCAAAGAACAAGATGAAGATCTTCTGCTGGTGCAGGTATATGTTGATGATATAATATTTGGGTCTACTAATGACTCTTTGTGCAGGCAATTCGAACGTGTTATGCAAGAAAAGTTCGAAATGAGTGCTATGGGAGAGATGAATTTCTTTTTGGGCCTTCAAGTTCAACAAACAGAGTCTGGGATATTCATCCATCAGACTAAATATGTTGGTGACATTTTGAGCCGATTCCAAATGTCAGATGCAACGCCCATTGGTACCCCACTTCCGCAGAATCACGGGATTACTCCGGATTTGAAGGGAGAAAGCATCAACTCCTCGTACTATCGTGCCATAATCGGATCTCTCATGTATCTTACCACTTCAAGGCCTGATATCATGTACCCAACATGCTTGCTAGCAAGATATCAAGCAAACCCGAAGGCCTCAAATCTGTCAGCTGTCAAAAGGATTCTACGCTATTTGAAGGGATGTCCAGACCTCGGTCTTTGGTACCCTAGGGATGATAGTTTTGAATTAATTGCATACAGTGATTCTGATTTCGGTGGTTGCAAAATCGATGGCAAATCAACAACAGCAGGATGTCAGTTCCTAGGAAATCGACTGGTCACGTGGCAGTGCAAGAAGCAAACGTGTGTTGCTACATCAACATGTGAAGCAGAATATATTGCTGCCTCGAGTTGTTGCTCCCAAGTTCTTTGGATACAACAACAAATGCGCGACTACGGTTTAGAATTCCTATCTACTCGTATTTTTGTTGATAATAATGCTGCCTTGCAAATCACTAGAAATCCTGTGCAACATTCTAAGACTAAACACATCGACATTAAATATCACTTTATCCGTGATTGTTTTGATAAGAGGTTAATCGATGTCGTTCATGTCCCCACTGATCACCAACGTGCCGACCTGTTTACAAAAGCTTTTGATAAATCACGTTTTGATTATCTACTTTTGGTCAATGGCATTAAGGTGATACCTGAGTAAACTTCTTTGGCTGATCGTTTTTGTAAATATTTTCTTTATAAACTTTGAAAATTCAAAAAGATTTTAGTTTTCGTAAACTTTGCGAATTTTAGGGGGAGATATTTCAAGAAAATACAAAAACATTGCAAAAGTTCAAAATCCAAAAAGATGTTTTTACTTTCTGTCGTTTCGTTTTAAAAAATTTTCAAAAATTCAAAAACAATAGAAAAACCAAAAATGAGTTTCTTGGATAAAGGAAAATGATGAAATTCACTGGTGTGGTCGGTCAATGTGTTCAAAATGCAAAATAAAAAGAAAAATGATAAGTATCTCTACTAACGATGTATCGGTAGGCTCACAATCAGACTAAAATGTGCAGGATGATACAAACCTAACAGACTTCAAAGTCAGGTGGGAACCGCTCATTGGCATATGGTCTTAGTACCGAAATCTCGTTTGAGAGATTGCCGAGATCTGAAATATTCGGTCTTTATGCTGCTTATCATCTGGGTATCATGGTTGTATCAAACCGTAAAAATAACGGAGACGAAGTCTAAGATCTTCCATGATACTATACATACGTGTACATACTGCATTCGACCTCAATAAGTGATCAACAATCACATGTCCAAACAAAATAAGTGATAAATTATCACAGATTCTTTGCGGGAGTCAAGTTCGTCTCTCTGCTGTACGAAAGTACTGACCTGTTCACGGACTTGCTCCTGTGCCCTCATGCATCTGAAAATCAAGTTCCTCATCAATAAGTGATTCTATCACATAGGACTTGTTTTCAATCAAAATAAGTGAGTCTCTCACATTTTTATACGGTCAAACAGATGATAATCGGTATACTCACCGGTAAGATGAATTCTCGTGCATACCTTGATACGGGAATGTGTCGTGAGTGGATTTACATCGACTTGTAAGTATAATCCTTACCGTTAATCGTATCTCTTAAATTATGATTACGTCTGATCAGTTTGAGCTTATGTGGACCACAATACCGATAATCGAGGTAGTATACTTATCCAGAGCTTTAAACAGAATCAAAATCATGTTGACTAAGACCGTAAGCTGGTATGATTCCTTGTCCTTGAGATTCGCAAAAAGATTGCACTTGTACAGTTGTTTAGTGTTTTTAACAGTTTTTCGCATTTTCATTTAGTTTAACGTGCTTTAAATTTGTTTTTAGTATATTTGTGTAAAGTTCGTTTTTGATTAAGCCGAAGTTGTTGCTTGGTGTTTTCTACCGGAAGCCTGAAACCTTCTTCATAAAAACGTTCTTGCATTTGAAAATTCAAACTGAATGGAATTGTGTTCATAATCTGTTTAGACTGCAAAATCTTACCACTGTTTTGACTGCAAAATATTTCCAGCCTGGGTGTTGCTGTTTTGAAAAATCTGTTGGTGAAACAGACTTGTCGACGAATCACAAGTGTCGACGAATCAGAACATAGTCGACGAATCAGACTATAGTTGGCGAATCAAATCTGTTTCGTCATAACAGACGACGAATCACAGGAGCCCAAATCTGTTTCGTCATGGGCTAAAAGTTTAGGCCCAAGTTCAAGCCCAAGTTTCTGTTTCGCCAGGCCCATTTCAGTTTCGTCGAGTTCTCAGATTCGTCGAGACAGGGCGGAGTATATATAGGTCCCACTTGGTCACTTTTTCAAATATCTGTTCTCATCTTCTTCACACAACCAAAAACCCATACCTACGGTTCCTCTTCCAAATCGCTCAAAACATCTGTTTTTAATCAAAATTTCACAAACTTCAAAGGTAGTAACATGTTCTGATTCACATTCCGAACACTTTGAACCGTCGGTTTTTCATCCGAAAACCCTCAGAGACCCCTTTGAAACCATTGTTTTCTTTGATTAAATATGTGTTGTTGTTGCATGTTGTTGTGTTTTACTTCTTAATCTGATAGATTTAGGTTTATCAATGTTTGATTTTCTTTGATTTGTTAGTGGGTTTTTATAACAAAAACAGGGGTTTGTATTTGATAATGGTATTATCTGTTTATACAAGGGTTTTTGTTCGGAAAATCATTTATGGGTGTTTATAAATGGGTTGGGTATAAATAATGTTGATTGAATGTGTTTATGTTTATATCTGATGTTTGTTTAAACCCAAAACGGCGAAACTGAGAAAAACCCCCAATTTGACGAATCTGATTTAACCCTAATTCCGGCGAATCAAACATATGACGAATCAGACGACGAATCAAAGATGACGAATCAGAAATGGAACGAAATAGACTCGACGAATCAAAAAGTCGACGAATCAAACCAGTCAATGGTCAACCCTCTGTTTCGTCGTTCAATCTTCTGTTTCGTCGTTGATCCTCTGTTTCGTCGTAAATGCCTTAGCAGTTTTCTGATGTTGCTGTTTGTTCACAGTAGACATGTTTAAATAGGTTATCTGTTATGTGAATACATGAAAGTGTATTCATACATGTCTAAATGCTATGTTATATAAATTGTGACTTATTCTGGACATTTTCATGTACAGATGGCTCCGAAAGCACAGCAAGAAAAGGGAAAACGAAAGAAGGCGATAAAGAAAGAAAACAAAACTGAAGAGGAGATTATGTCAGAAAAACGCCATAATCAAGTTGCATATTTGGATCCGGAAGACAAGCTCATTGAATTTAAAGATATGACGAAGTGGATCAGGGAGTCACGTATCAATCATGCTGTTACATACTCGACACCCGTCTACAAATCTCTAATTAAATTGTTCTGGGATTCTGCAAGCGTCGTTCAAATCGATGGAAAGGATATTATTAGAGGTCGTGTGAATGATCTGTATGTCGTTGTTACTCCGGAGATATTGAATGAAGTTCTTCAATTACAAGATCAACCGAATGCACCATATTCAATACCAATCATGTGTTCACGAGGCTGTTTACTAAGGATGAAATGTAAAGGAGATCTTTTCGTCAAACAAATCAACAAAGGTGATCTTCCATTAAGATACAAGTTTTTATTACATGTTCTTATTCAGTGTCTCAGCAATAGACGAGCTGGATATGATATGGCTGGAGATGATCTTGTTGGTTTCATGGTTGCTTTGGTGTTAAACAAACCGTTTAGCATCTCGAAGTATATTTTCAGCAACATGAAAGAGAATATGACAAGGACTGGTAGTAGAACCACCGGGAACAAGTTTTGGATGTATCCACGGTTTCTGCAAATGATAATGAATGTTCAGCATCCAGACCTTCCTAAAGCTGAAAATGATCTTTTGAAAATAGAGGCGATGAATTTCAACTCGTTAAGGCTAATCAAGACTATGGCTGCCAAAAGATACACAGAAAGTGTTCCTCCAAGGAAGCTTTTTGGCGCTCTAGTGAATACTGATTATGTTGCTCCTGCAAATGACAAATGGCGTCATGAAGACAGCCAATCAGACAATGAAGAACCTGAGTTGGAAAGGTTAAGGATAGAAAAATTTGGTCCTGACCCAGTTGATTCAGATGAATCTGGTAGTGATGATGATGAAAGTGGTGGAGATAGTGATGCAGGTGATGCAGGTGATGCAGGTGCTGTTGGTACATCAAGCAAAGGTGCTGTTTCTGGTACATCAGATAGTAGTTCATCAGCAAGTGGTGATGATGGAACTGATTCGAGTTCTAGTGATCATATAGTTGAACCTGGTTACGAAATGTATATTGATATACGTGGAGTAAGAAGGTATAGAAAGATTAGAACAGAGGATGATCCAGAGTATGTTCCAGAGGATCCTGAAGGTGAAAGGAGAACAAAAAGAAGAGCAGAGAAAGCTGTTGAAGTACAAAAGAAGAAAGCTAGGAGATATCTGAGTACTTATACTCGGAAATCTGTGCCTCAGGAATCTTCATCTATTCCTCAGGAGCCAGCTCAATCTGTACAATCTGTACCTCAGGAGCCTGTGCAAGAAACTCCTACTGTAGTTACTTCAGCTACAGAAACTTCAGTTGCTCCAGTTGTTACACCAGCTACTGCTACTCCATTTGTTGTTCCTCAGGCAGTTCCTGTAAGATCTATGGCTTCAGCAATCAGGGCAACTACTTCGGAAATCAGTGCTGAACGTCATAGGACATTTGCTGGATTTTCTCAAGATGAAAAGATCAAATATCTGTTTTCTACACTTGAAGCGGCTGCTGATCGTCTTCAAAGGCAATCTCATTTTGGTAATCTCACAAAGCATGATCAACTTAAACAATCAGTGGAAATTAACAAATTGAAGTCAATGGTTGGTCAACAGCAAACAGTTATAGAGCGACAACAAGGTGAAATTGATGTGCTTAAAGCTGAAAATGCTCGCTTGAAGGCTCTTGATGAAGAGAAAGAGAGAAGGCTTGCTATTCTGTGGGACTATCATTGTAAACAACAAGAGGTACTAAAGAAAAAGGATGATGATACGGAAGATCAAGGAAATCCTGATACCTCTGGTACATCACAGAAACAGCCAACCACACTTGCTTCTGAAGTTGTTACAGTTCAACCTACCGTTGTCGAATCATCTCAGGGAACTTCTACTGGAAAAGTACAACAGATAGAAGGTACTTCTTCTATAGTTAGCAGTGCTGATATTGCTCTACAAGCTATTCATCCATTTACAGGAGAGTTGCTTGAAGAAGGGGAGTTAATAGAAGATCTTTCTCCGGAGCAATTGAGTATTTTACAGTCTATGAGAGAAATAGATGATGCTGAGATAGACAAAATGTCTACTGAGACTGATACAACGAATGTTGAAGAGATTGATGAAATTGTGTTTGAAGGTGAAGCACCAAAATCAACATATGTCAGAGAAGATGGTACTGAATTTGCATCATTTGATGAAAATTGGATGAAAGAAAACATTGATGACATAGACGAGCACTTGAAGAATCGGAATTCGTCTGAAAAAGACACAAATGCTTTTTCTGAATGGAGAAAACAGTTTTTATCTAAAGTGTCCAAGCCGTTACCTGAAAAAGCTCAAGTAGATTATTTGCAATTTGAAAAATCAAAGCCAAGTGGAAGGATTTTATGCTGGATGTTTGTTCAAGATATTCACTGCATTGCTATTAAGCGTGAATATGGAATTCTGTATTTCAATTCACTGCTGAGCATTCTTTCCTTGCCATTTTATGATGTCTCTGCGTTGACAAGGCTTGAACTTATCAATCGTGCAAAATATGATGGTGCTACGTTATTTGAGCGTCTGGTGAAAGTAAACAAGAAGTCAGGCTGGAAGGATGAATCCTACAAGCCACAATTTCCTGTTTATCAACCGATCAAGTTTACTCTTGATCCGGACACCAACACTTGCAGATATAAACTTGTGTATCAGCCTCCGAGGGTAGTAGATAAAATCCCATTGATGCCTATGAAGCAGGATTTTCTTGAAGACATGGCATTGTGGTGCTACGACTCGGATACTCATGAAGCTGTAATTGTGTTTAGAGATGGTCGTGCTAATTACCGGATGTTGGATCCGATGTGGATCGTCAACATGTCTGAAGCTGATATTGGCAGATTATATCGTCGTGATATTTTCTATGAAGATCAAGATGCACGTCAAGCTTTAAAGTTTCAGCGAGTAGCGTGTTTTTGCTACTACAGGGGTATACATTCGGGCAGTTCGTGGTCCGAACAACACTGATGGAAGATTAGAAGACCAAAGACGAGTAACAGACAAGGGGGAGTTTGTTGATGCATTTTTAGTGTCTGTGACTAGTCTTGTTTAACGATGTATTTTGTATGGTCTTTTATTAATTATCGAGTCTGTATGTTATGTTGACCAAGTCAGATATCCTCCTATCTACTTGTGTACAACTTATTTGTCTCTTTTGATATGTAAAGTATAATGAACAATGCATGTTGCATTAAAGGGTAGTTTGGTCATTACTATGTTTATATGTTGCTGTTTGTTGCTGTCTGTTAACAGGAACAACCATAACAGTTGCAGTCCTCGACGAAACAGACCTGTTTCGTCGAAACACATCATGGCGAAACAGACCATTGTTCAAACTTCTGTTTCGTTGAAGGTCATGACGAATCAGACCTTGATTCGTCATGTACTGGGCTGTTCCAGGCCCAATGTCTGGCCCATGTTCAGATTCGTCAAACACTTTGTGTGTTTCGTCAATATCAGTGGCCAGGGACTATATAAACATCATTCTGTTTCATTATGAACTAGAGAGATGAGATATTGACCATAGTAACAAAACTCTGCCGAAATTCTGTCTGAACTGTGTTTGTATCAGTTGTAATCGGTTCTCATCCCGTTAATCAATCGAGTGTGTATCATTGATTAATCCGTTGTTATTATTGCTTTATATGTTTGATTTGGCATAGTTACGTGGATTCCGCACACGTAACCGTGTTTACTATAAACAAGTGATTCGGTTCGTTATCGATCCTCAGATTTCGGGACCTACAGTACAAACTATATATTTTTATAGTTCCAGCAGGCAACCGAGAATATGCAAAGATAACATATATGGTATAAAGTATATTCGTATAAATTGTCTTTTCTAATTACAACAAAACAAGGATATTTGTCTTTGGAGAAGGTGTAAGAATCTGGATCACTTGGCGGTACTAATTAGTTAAGTAGAAATCTATTTAAACCAATGTCGGGTTCGAATGAACCCTCAACCACTCATTGAGCTTCTTTGCAAATTCATAGCTTCTGCTCTCACATAGTATCAATTTCACTGATCATGGGCATACACATATTTCCTAAAAGCATGAATACTAAGCTGGCTATAGGGAGATGCCAATCATCTTCACATGCCATTGATGTACCTAAAGGCCATTTCTCTGTGTATGTGGGTGAAAACAGTATCAAGAGATTTATAGTTCCTTTAGTGTATCTTAAACATCCTTCATTTAAAACTTTGCTGAAACTGGCAGAAGAGGAGTTTGGCTATGCTCATCCAATGGGAGGTCTAACATTCCGGTGCAAAGAGGAGATTTGCATTGAGCTCGTTCAGAATATACAGTTAACATGATTGTGGTCTGATAAGAAAACATGACCACCATTTTTTGAAACGTAATTGTTAACATTTAGGAGTTTTGTTTTTCTTTCTGTATAGCGTTTCATGGTTACACCCAGGGTTATTACCAAGGAAAACATGAGCTTGTATAAATAATATTATGCTGATACGTTACAAGTTTCTACTATTATTAACTTTGATGATCATTTCTAAAAAATTATGATGTAATCACACACAATTTGAGGCAAAACTATAGGTTGAATGGTTTTTTAGCGAGATAAAATTAAATAGAAAATTAACACTTATAGCATATAAACAAACTAATTGGAATGTAAAACAATAAAAATATATATATTGATATCCGTGTGATGCTTTGGATTACACTAAGAGAAATGACGAAACTAAACTAATGACAAAAGTAATATTTGAACCAACTAATACAAGAAACCATAGGAGAAGATGATAAAGGTGACCTCTTGAGAAGAAGAAACTGAACTTTTCAAGAAAAGAAAGTTAGAAATCAACCAGAACAAGAAAAGATGAATGATAATCAAGTAAAGATATAGGGAATTAAGTTTAGATTAATCCTTGTTATAATAAACGATTTCAAAGAATGTCACATGTAACTATCAGAATCACCCACCCACATTTATCTTTTACACTAGAGTAAATTACAAAGTTCGTCCTTTATGTATGTCATATATTACAAAGTATTTCCTTTATCTTTAATAAGCTCAGAAAACATACTCAATGTTTGTAAACCCTTACAAGTTATGTCCTTTAGTCATAACACAATTAGTTTTCATGGTTAAAGTTGACTAAGTCAACCCCACATAAGGGTATTTTAGTCATTTTATCCTAAATATTATAATAAATAATCATAAAACCAATAAATAAAATAATTTTAGAATTATATATGTGTATATATACAGAATGTCTTCTCCCTCTCTCTCTTTCTAATTATCCTACCCCCACAACCACAACCCACCTGCCACCGCCACCGCCACCACCACCGATCTGCCACCACCACCACTTCACCTGCAAGTTTACTCTGCTCCAAACCACCACCACGACCCACCTGCCACCACCACGACCCACCTGCCGCCGCCGCTTCCGCCGCCACCACCACCCACCTGCCACCACCACCACTTCACTGCAGATCGCCCACCGTATTAGGTGTTTGATGATTTTTTTTCAGAGAGATGGGCGATACGGATGCTATTTGGTTTAGGGTTTTAATTGTGGGCGATTTCAAGCGAAAGGTGAGAGTTTTTGGTTGATTTGACCCAGATCTGAGTTGATTTTGTCTGGTCGGCGTTGAACATGTTTAAAACGTAGATCTAGGGTTTGATTTTGACATAATATGAATGAAAATCATATATGCATAGTCGGAATAGGTTGTAGATCTGTCTTAGGGTTTTGATTGAACCAGATCTGTTGATTCCATTTGAACGACGATGAACAGGGTTTTTGAACTTAAATCTAGGTCGTTTGTGTGGACAAAAATGAAATTAAAATATACTCTCTGTAGGTCCACCCGGAGGATCGAGTAACCTCTATTCCCTGTTTTCCGACAAACCCGAAAGTGCGGAATCCAAACGGGTAAGTTAAACCAAGTTACGAACACGCAAGACACAAAGATTCAATGATTAACACTCAATGTATTAATGCTATGAAACGGTTACAATGCGGTGTTTACAAGATAAACCTATAAACTCTCTGTTGTGTGTGTTCTCCGAAATCTATTCAGACTTCACTCTTGTTTGTGTTCTGTGTCTGGGTATATATAGTAACACATCGACGAAATCAGGAACTGGACGAAATCCCTCGGTGAAATCCAAGATCTTAACGAAATCACATTTGATTTCGTCACTTTTGTGTTTTCGTCATATAGTAATAAGCCCAGACCAAAGCAATGCTAGTGGCCCAAGGTTAGTTAAAGTCCAATTTCAAGTTTCGGCCCATGTGGAAAGAATTACGGCCCAAGATACTTTATGATTGTAATTTGTAGACAACTTTCACAAATTCATGTATGAGACAAATCACCATGATATCACAATGATGATGTCATGGTGATGTGTAAATGGGACCTGGCTTGCGGCGCTCCGTGCTTCGCGTGTCGAACTCTAGGGCGCACGACGGAGGAATGTCGTGACGTCGGGCTTGAGCCGAACCTAACCTGGTCGAACCGAGTCGAGTCGAACCGAGCCGAGTCGCGTCCACAAAATATGTATCAACACTCTCATGCTCGGAATTCATCATAGAACAAACCCAGTTGTTCGTTTTCATCATCTGATCATGTTGATTATTTATCAGTGAAGTGGTGGTGGTGGCAGATCGGCGGTGGCGGTGGCAGGTGGGTTGTGGGGGTAGGATAATTAGAAAGAGAGAGAGGGAGAAGACATTTTGTATATATACACATATATAATTCTAAAATTGTTTTATTTATTGGTTTTATGATTATTTATTATAATATTTAGGATAAAATGACTAAAATACCCTTATGTGGGGTTGACTTTGTCAACTTTAACCATGAAAACTAATTGTGTTATGACTAAAGGACATAACTTGTAAGGGTTTACAAACATTGGGTATGTTTTCTGAGCTTATTAAAGATAAAGGACATACTTTGTAATATATGACATACATAAAGGACGAACTTTGTAATTTACTCTTTACACTAATTAATTTTAATACAAATATTATTTTTTAAGTTTTACAATATCGAAACTTGCGTGTTAAATCTTTATATAATCTTTATGCTTGTCTTGCTCTTATCTCTTCTTTATTTCTCTCTTCTCTTCTGTATCTCTATCTCTAATAAATATGAATCTTATGGGTCACATGGTGCAATTCGAGAGAAACTCGATTTTTGTATTTTCGCCTAACCATGTATTCGTTTCAAATTTACCCAAATTCCTTTTTAATAATACATTTAATAAATTCCTTATTTCGTTTTAATCAACCTCACCCGTTTTTATTATTTAAAGTTTACCATTTTCATAACAAAATTTAATTGAGCGTTATTTTATTTCTATCTTTCTAAATTGAAGAGTTGTGGTTCTCATTTTCCTCTTTTATCTTTTATGATCACACATATTTAAAATTACAAATATATAACCAAATTTTACTCATTTAAGCCATTACATGGAATTCTAACCTACTTTACATACAAAAAATTACTTCAATGTCTCAGCCATGTACTAAGATTCCTTAATAACAAAACCAATAAATTATAACATTTGAACCAATCATATTTACCTGATCTAAGATGAGACTAATTTTCTAAGATTTCGAGTAAATTCTATAAGTTGGACTATTTGTGAAATATGGACTATATATCTTTATAGTCCCAACCAGCCGCCATGAATATTCACAGATAACATATATGTTATCACATATAGTCATATGCATCATACTTTTCTTATTAAAAAAAACACAAGAATCTTTGGAAAAGGTGTAAGATTCTTGATCCCTTGGATCATTTGGTAATACATATGCTTCAACTTCGTCTTTGGAATGACCAAAGTTGTAAGATTCTGGCTCATTCGGTCGCACAGATGCTTGAATTTTGTCTGTCGAAGTACCGAAGGTGTAAAATACTTGACAACTTGGTGTATTTCAATTCCGTAAAATATTTTCCTTGTGGAATAGTTTAGTTACGTAGAGATCTATTTAAACCAACGTTGGGTTTGAATGAACCCTCAACTACTCATTGAGCTTCTTTGCAAATTCATAGCTTCTGCTCTCACATAGTATCAATTTCATTGATTATGGGCATATACATATTTCCTAAAAGCATGTATACTAAGCCGGCTATAGGGAGATGCCAATCATCTTCACATGTCATTGATGCAGGCCCGGCCCATAGGGTGTGCCGGGTGTGCCACCGAACAGAGCCCAAAAATTTTGGGGCCCAATAGGAAAAAGAATCTTTATATTTATATTTATTGCATATGGTTTCAAATTTAAACAAAAATCTTGCTGTAGCTGAGTGGTTTAGCGTGTGAATGTTTACGAAGCGGTCTCTGGTTCGAGACCTTTTATCCAACTTTTTCATTTCTACTTTTTCTTCATTTATTCTTGGGCCCTGAAGCCCATTCATATTTTTTTCATTTGTTTTACTTGATGTTTTTTGTTGCACATGTACCTAGGTTTCTTAACAAAATTTGCATAAGTAATAATTGAACTGCATTATTATACCTATAATTAATGTATGGGTTTAATAAATTGGAGTGCATTATTACTGTTAAAACTAATGTATCTTATTATTACACGAATTGTTTTATTTATATTAAAATGTTTTTTTAAGTTAATTTTTTGTTTATACTAAATTGTTTAATTGTTTGTTTATGTTAATTCTCAATATTTTATTATTGAGATTAACATGTAATTACTTGATAATACATGGGCTCATTTTTCCTATTCGTATAGGGCCCTTGACTCCGCATTCTCAGGGACAGCCCTGGCTATGCATGGTTACCCAAAAATTAACTACAATAAAGACGACTCTTGAATTGAATGCTATAGATGCACAAAGATTCACAAGACTTTTGACAAACAATTTGATAATATTCTTTTCAGGGCAGACCTAAAGCAAGTGGCGGGTGGGCGACTGCTCTCATCACAAATCAAAATAGGGCCCTATATATATATTGTATGGTTTTAAAGAAAAAACTTAAAGGGTCTGTATTTATGAACCAAAAACGTTAAAGCCCAACTGTTTGACAATCAAATTCAGAAGCCCAACTGTTTTAATATGTAATGGATTAATGACTTGGCCCAAATCAATAAACAAACATGATGGATTAATGAATATAGGGCCCAAATTTTTTATCTTGCACAGGGCCAAAATATTTTTAGTAACTTTCGGAGACGGCCCTGCATTGATGTACCTAAAGGCCATTTCTCTGTGTATGTGGGTGAAAGCAGCCTCAAGAGATTTATAGTTCCTTTAGCATATCTTAAACATCCTTCATTTCAAACCTTGCTGAACCTGGCAGAAGAGGAGTTTGGCTATGCTCATCCAATGGGAGGTCTAACATTCCCATGCAAAGAGGAGATTTTTATTGAGCCCGTTCAAAATATACAGTTAACATGATTGTGGTCTGATAAGAGAACATGACCATAATTTTTTGCAATGTAACTGTAAACATTTAGGAGTTTTCTTTTTTCTTTCTGCATAATGTTTCATGGTTACACCCCGGGTTTTTACCAATGAAAACATGAGTTTGTATAAATAATATTTTGCTGATTCGTTACAAATTCTACTATTATTAACTTTCATGGTCATTGATTAATTTTGCTTGATTCTCTTTTACTTTTGTAACTGCAAAAAAAAATAGCTGAAACTGAGAAGCAAAAGCAAACACCAATATGGCCTAATCAAATTAAGCAGATATAGCAAATAAATAATACCTATATATATCAACCTTAAAACCATACCCACCAAAGCAAAACTACCTTGCAACCCCAAAGGCCAAAACCATACACTACCACAGAAGATGCCTAACTAATTAACACAACAAGTCATTAAGTACAAAAGCGCTTGATCGAAACTAGATGCGCCTTAAAGATCTAGTATTAAAGAAATCCGAGTCAGAATTCAGAACATAATTATTGTACGACCTATACTTTTTTGGGTTCTAAATAATGGCTAAAGCAAAGTGAAAATTATCTATACCTTAAAGAAGAAGGTCGGTGGCAATAGCGATCGACAAAAATGACCTCAAACTTTGATAAGAAGACAAAATAGACCCTAAACTTTTTTAATTGACAAAAACAACCACTAAACTTAAGAAAATTTTCTAAAAACTTTATAAATTGTCATATTCACCCCCTTGGGTGCTAAATTTTCAAATCCCCCCCCCCCCGCGCGCGCGCGCGCTCGTATATACATTCTTTAGCTTAATATTAAAAAAAAACTATTTTTCTCACATGTTATTTTTATGTACATGGCGGTATAAATCACGTTTCGATGTAAAATTTTTTCGAACGGAGTCAGGTCAAATATAATTCGTTTTTATGCATATTTTTATGTACGTTTTTAGTTGTCCTATGTTTTGACATTTTAATGTATGTGTCACGTTTCAACGTAAATGATATTAATTAACTTTTTTAGGAAACAAGTACAGTCAAATATAATACTTTTTCATGCTTATTTTTGTATACGTTTTTTGTTGGTCTACGTTCTGGCGTAAACTGTGTTCGGAAACGAGTCGAACGGTATAAATTCGAGTTGTTGTACGTTTTGACCCGCTAAATCTTGATTCAAAGGTAACGGTGGTGTAGTGGTTAGGTGGAAGCTTTACAAAACGAATCAACTCGGGTTCAATTCCGTTTCTTTTATAACCACTATGCTTTAGATAAGATTCGTCGAAACACGCAGTTTCATATGATTAACGCGTCACATAACGTGTTACCAACTACAAACAACTAATTAATGTCGCCACCGCAACACCCAGCCTATGGCAACAATCTAGTTACAATTGAAACTACAACTTATTGATTTGAGCAACGTGATCTGTATTTTTTTCCCCACCATACAACTAGTATACCTTTATTAACAATCCACAGGTGATGGTAAGCAGATAGAACTTAATGAAATTTTCAAATATTTGATGTAAGTAGAAAGAATTAATGGTTGCTACATACCAAACATGATTATCTAGTAACGTTGTATATAAGAAGCCACTTTGGTGGCCACAGTGGTGGAGTGACTTGGGTTCTCCAATGGAGACCCAAGTTCAATTCCCATTAGTGCCACTTTGGTGGCCACCGACACCCGCTTTAAAGCCGGACCGAGGACACTCGAGGTCTCGGGTTTGAAACATGTTTCTTACCCCTCTTTGATGGCTATGGGTATTTGCCGCCAGGGATCCTTGTCGGGTGGTGAACTGGGAAGGGAGATCCCTTCCGCGGTCAGGGGTACCGTGCAACTACCCTTTTTTTTTTTGTATATAAGAAGCGAATATCAGTGTGCAAAATGATGTTTTTTTTACAAACTACATGATCTTTAAGTTTAAATCATATATGTCCTTCAGAATGTTTTCCTACCTAACCGTTGATTACAAAATAAAACCTAGCTACATGTATAGTAGCTTAAAGTACCACATCGTTTGATCTTCTCTAAATCAGTGGCGGACCTATAAATTTTTTCCATGGGGGCAGAAATTTTTAGGGGTGGTTTGACTATCACAATACATAATATTTTTTCGGTCCGGTTCAGGTCGGGTCGGATCATCTTCAGACGGAGCTAGAAGTTTTAATTTGGGGGTCGCAGTAGAAAGTTTTTAGCTTGATTCATGTAAAGAAACTCTACCGATCAATGTACGGAATAAGAATAACTCTATTCTTATAATTATAATACTAAAGATTACAAATTAAAAAAAAAAACATCTCCATTAACGTATATTAATAAAAAAGTTTATCAACCGATATACATGAATATGAAATAACAAGAACGACTCTAACCTTTCGTAATTGTAATATTAAAGACATATTTTCAATTACTTTTAACACTGGCAAAACATATGTTTTAGAGATAAAACATCTTTTTAGAGATTAAACAACAAAAAATGGTATTTATATAATGTAACAAACAATTATTTAAATAAAACTAGATCGGATAAGAAATGTGGTTTTTAGGGAAAGATTGGGAGTAGCTAGTATATCGGAGAAGATTAAGGAGGGGAGATTGAGATGGTTTGGGCATGTGAAGCGGAGGGAAACGACGGCACCAGTTAGAGTAGTGGAAACTCTTACTGTGGAGGGGAGGAGAGGAAGAGGCAGACCCAAACTGACATGGGATGAGCAGATCAGGCATGATTTACTAGAGTTGCATCTTTCTGAGGACATGGTCCAAGATAGGACTTCGTGGAGGCGTAGGATTAGGGTTAAGGACCTCTAGAGGATATGACAGTAAGCACTTAGATGTATTTCAGGGTCGTAGGTTTTTCTTATTCCTTAAGTGACTTTTTAGGTGATTGCCTTCTTATGTTTATGCACAAATGATGTTGTATGCTATTTTTCATGATTTACAAATATATTATGTCACTCTGTTCACTTTCTTGTTATGGGCGACTTCTTATTTCTATTTTCTTTGACTTGGTGCGTTGGTTTGCTATTCGTTTTCGAGTCGAGGGTCTCTCTGGAAGCAGCCTCTCTATCCCCATGGATAGAGGCAAGGTCTGTCTACATCCCACCCTCCCCAGACCCTATAAGTAGCTTTGCTATTTGTGGGATTTACTGGGTATGGTTGTTGTTGTTGTATACTAAAAGTAATCTAATATAAATAAATTAAAATATAAATGAAAACCAGATATTATTAAACTTTATTTAAGAGAAATATAAAAATATAAACAAAAATCAATAACTTACAGACTTTATTTAATAGAACAGTTAATTTAAAAAACTAGAACGTAACTTAATAGAACAGTTAGTTTAAAAAAGAAAAATAGAACGTAACTTAATATAAAAATCATACTGCGCCAGATTGCACTCCTCCTGCGCCATAATTACCATCTCATGTGCAAAAGATTTCAAGTGTCAGCCCAGTGGCCACCACACCCCGCAAACACCGTGGGGACTCAGGTTCGACTCCGGTCGTTAGCGTAACCAGCACCTGATGTCCACTCGGTTGGGGGACTCACCGCCAGGCAGCTATGTGGTGTGCTAGCTTGGGAAGGGAGATCCCTTCCGCGGTCAGGGGTACCGTGCAATTACCCTTTTAAGATTTCAATTCTACTGCGCCAGATTGCACTCTCCTGCGCCAATTCCTTGGTTATTTTGGAAAGTCAACGTCTATTTTGTAAACTCAATTAGTCAAAATGGATAATTTGGTGATTTTCCCCTTTCTTCAACATATTTTTCTTTCTACTCTTTTTAGTTTTTACCTCTTCAACCTCCACTAAAATCTTCATATTCTTCTCTCTACATTTTTAACTCTTCAACCTTCACTAAAATCGCTTCTGGAATTTCAAATCATTTTTCATTTACAACCTTATATTAAAGAAGATGCTGCGACATGCTTGACTTCATCGATTATTGTTATTTTGCGGATCTTGGTTCATGTATTTTGCGGATCTTAAACTTTAAAAAAAAAATTTGAATAGCCCTTAAACATTTAAATGAAGCACTCAATACATATAAAATTTTCCAAAATTTACACTTTTAAGAAAAAAAGAGGGGGCCGGGCCCGGGCCCAACTAAGATATACCTAAATTAACCGGTATCTCCAAAACGTTCCAAAGCTTGGGTAAAGAGCAACACAAACTAATTGACACTAATTTTACTTACACCCCTACATATTTACAATATACAACCTTGACTCTTAAACATAATTATAACAATGACACTAGACCCTTATATAAACTTAATAATAAGTTTAGTTTAATTTACAATATAATCTTACAAAAATATTACTTCCATGTCTCCACCATGTGGTAAGATTCCTTCATAACAAAACCAAGTCAACCATGTCTGTATTTTAAACTAAACTTATTGTTGGTGCACTTGTGTCTGTACTTTGTCTGTATTTTGTCATGATACCAAACGATGTCTTTGTTAGTCTTGTAAGTTTGACCAAGTCAACCATCCTCCGGTTTGACTTGGCCAAACAGTTAGACAATGGTTGTAATATGTCTGTGTCGAAGGATGTGTCATCGAAGGATTGTTTAGATCCTTCGATGAGCTCGAAAGATGAACCTTCGATGGATGAACCTCGAAGGATACCATCCTTCGTGGTACATGTAGATCCTTCGATAGGCTTCAGATCGACAGATGATCTTTCGATCAGTCTGTCTGATCCTTCGACCAGACGTGCTGTGATGGGTATATATACCCATGTGTTGTGTTCACTTCATTTTAGACACTAGGTGAGACAGACAAGAGAGAACACACACGAGAGAGAGAGAGTTTACAGAACATATTTGTAAACATGGCTTTGTAACCGAACCTTTCATACGTAATAATACAAGTGGTGTTAATCGGTGAAGATTGTGTGTTGTGTTTGTGCTTGTTCTATCTCGGTTTGCATGCTAGCTTGGATTCCGCACTTGCTAGTGTGTTAGACATAACAAGGAATAGGTTAAACCTCAACCTCCGAGGGACCTACAAGTGGTATCAGAGCCGTGGCTCTTTTCCTTGTTAAAAACCGGGTTTTTACAAGACTTTGGAGTGTTTTGGACAAAAACTCACATGGTTTAGCACCCGTTTTTACTGTTTTTCTCGCTTTTCCAGACGTTAAAACGTGTTCTAAACTAACCGGGTGTGTTAAAGGTCGGTTTGGGTAACTTAAAAACTTGTTTTTAAGAAATTTGGTATTTTCCGGCCAAATTCCGGCTTACTCCGGTGACCGGTTTCTGGTTCAGAACCTTGTTTTACTTGGTAATATTTTTCTGTTGTTCAAATCTGTTTTGGCAGAAAGTATGGTCTGAACATACCTTCTGCCGAAAGTTTCTACCAACCCATCAACTTTTTCACCAACCTGTCACTTTTGTCAACTGTGTCAGATCAGATCGAAGGATATCCTTCGAAGTCGAAAGATCATCTTTCGATCATAGGAGGTTCGATAGATAATCATCCTTCGAACATCCTTCGAAGTCTGTGACTTATCCTTCGATCCAAGGAATCTTTTCGAAACATACATCTTTCGGTCTACATTTCTTTTTCGAAAGATAAGGATCCTTCGTTTGGAGAATCTTTCGAAATCATTGTTCGAAACTCAACAGTGATCTTTCGAACACTGTTGATCCTTCGAACAAGTCTTGATCCTTCGACCTCAGTTTGTTTATGTTTAACAAGTTTGTGATTTTCAGGTTTTATTATTCTTGATCAAAAAAATGAATCCAAGATGGGGTACTCCGGTAAATACAGAGATGTATTTTGGTACTCCGTCTTCCGCACCGGTATCTTCTCAAGCTAATGCAACTTCTACCGGTTAATGGGCATTCGTATCAAATCAAACTCCAAGTATTCAAAGCATTCTCTTAAGCGAGAGCGAAACCGGAAGTTTGAATCGGCCTCCAAAGTTGATGCATTTATACGAATATCCAGGATGGATTGACAGATTTCATACATACGTCCTTGGTCAAAATACAGAATTGTGGTTGCGGTTCGTAACAGATTTCGATCAAACAATAGAGGTTGCCGCATCATCTGCTGCTACGTTTGCAGATCTTACTGAAGATCAGAAGAAGGTCTATGATTTGGAAAAGAAGGCATATGCCATTCTTACTCAGGCGTTAAGTAAAGATATTTATCATCAATTTGTCAGTTACAAGACAACGAAGAGGTTGTGGGACGCATTGAAGACAAGGGGCGTAGGAAATGAAGCGACACGTCAATTGAGAAAAGATCTGCTAAAGAAAGAATTTGATGGTTTTACTTGTATGGAGAATGAATCTTTAGGAGATTTGACAAGTCGATTTAATCATTTGCTGACTGAATTGGCAAATTTTGAGGTTGTTACAACTCCAGCAGAGATTGTGAAAAAGTTTGCAGATGCACTGCCACCTCAATGGAATACTTTCTTGGAAATCATGAAGTACAATGGCACTTTAGCTACAACAAGCTTCAATGACTTTGTTCAACTCCTAGAAAACAAGAATCAGGAAGAAACTCTCAAGGCAAAAAGAGTTCACGTGCCACAAAATCCTGAAATGTATTATGGAACTTCTAGCACTTCTACAAAACCTTCTTCACACGCTCCAATTCAAACAGCGTTTGTGTCTAGTACTGACATGTATGGCAATACTATCCAAGTTCCGGTCAAGCCTCCTCCAACAGACATGTATGGAAATCCGCTTGAACCAGTTTCTCAACCAGTACCACAACAACCAAGAGCAACTGATATGTTCGGAAATCCATTACCTGTTCGATCTCCCGGAACAACAGACATGTATGGGAATCCAATTCCTCCTCAATCTACCGGACCAACAGACATGTATGGGAATCCACTTCCTCCTCAACAGCAAGCGTGTTATGGAAGCACATCATCTGCTGGTCAACAATCAAAGCCAAATACAGTACGGCTCGACACCTCAAGCTTTTCTAAAGTCAGTGTGGAAGTAGCAAAGGAACACATGGAGCTGCTAAACACTTTGGTGAGCGCATACTGTGGATTAGTGGAAGGTCAGATTGGTAACATTAATCTGACACAAGAAGACTATCAGCAGATCGATAAAGAGGAGATGGAGATGATGGACATCAAGTGGGCCTTTGCCAGTGCTGTTAGGCGAGCAAAGGATTTCATGGAAAGAACTGGCAGAACCAGCTTGGAAAGCAAGAAAGACACCAAGTATGGGTTTGATAAGCAGGCTGTTAAGTGTTTCAATTGTGGTGAACGTGGTCATTTCAAACGTGAATGTACGAGGCCATCTCAACATGGAAACCAAAATCCTTTCAGAGGTCAAGGCAACAGGGCAAATCAGAATCAAGTAAGGAACAATGAGCGCACATTGGTGCCTGTCAACAACCAGAGTCAAGCAGGACCATCTAATGCCAACCAGGCACTTGTGGTTCAAGTAGATGAAGGTTGTGATTGGTCAATCCAGTTGGGAAATGATGCTCCAGATGGAACAGCATGTTTTGCTGAAGTGGTTAAGGATTTAAATCACGCTAGTGGTGGAGAATCTTCCGCCAATGGTGGTGAATCTTCTGAGGATGAAGACTCTTCTGGTTATAGTAGAAGTTCGGATGAAGAATCCTCGAGTTCAGGCGATGATCATTTGGATGACACATCAAGTGTATCAGTTAATGCAGATATTGATGAGCTATTGAAAGAAGCTGCAGCAGGAATTCAAAGAAGATCTATTTTGGTGGATCAAGCTGCTTATTCTTCGTCTTCTCTCCATTCAGCCTTTATGGCTAATGTCGACAGTTCATCAAGTCAGGTATGTGTCTGTAACACCCCGAAAATGGGTTTGGTAATCAAACCCCGTTAATAATAAAAGACGGGTAAAGCACCGTTAGTGGTAAAATTTACCCGGTAAATATTAGGATTTAAATAATTAATCCTAATAATAAATAAAAAGTGAATAAAAGCTTTTAAGAAATAAAAGCTTAGAAAGCCCGAGTTAACGGGACTTAGAAATACTACGGGTTATAACTCCCTGAACCCACCAAGTTAACTAGGAATAATTAACCTAGTTAGTTAATTATTTGAAAACAATAAAGGAAGGAAGGAAACTTGAAATAGTTAACCATTTTATAAACTTTGGAACTTGAGGGGCTAAAAAGAGGCAAACATGAAAATGTTTTAAGATAAATGAAATAAAAACCAAAACACACACTTTGTGTGTGTTTTAGGTCGATCAACATCAGGAGCAAAAAGGGGGTTCCCTTCCAAGAACCCTAATTCACGAAATTGGCCAAAATCAAAGGGAAATCGAGCCGGAAATTTGGGGCTTTTAATAAAATCGTGATCACCAAGCTTAGGGGATCATAAGGTATGTTGAATTTTGATGTTTAGTAATATTTCGAAATTATGATGAACTTGCATGAACGAAATTCTTGCATGGATGTTCAATGTTATAGTGATATTAGTGTGGGTACAAGTCAAGAAACAAACCCTAGTAGAAATCTTGATGAATTGTTGTCAAACTAGGGATTTGATAATTACCCTATTATGAGCTAAGTGGGTTTTTGTTGAATTGATGAAATTGATGTTCTAAAAACTATGAATGAACTACTTGAACAAATTAGAGATTTTGTTAAGAGTTCATAAGTAACTAGAAGTGGGTTTTGTTAGAAATGATGAAATCATGAAGAACTTGAAGTAATATCACTTGTATGTGATTAACAAGTAAACTAGGAAGTGGGTTTTTATGTAATAGTAAAGATGATGATAAGTTTATGTTTAAAATCATCATATTGGATAATAGAAACAAGGCATTCAAACAAATTAAGTGATTTGGGAACTTGTTCATACATGATTGAAATGGGTTTGAATGTTATGATGAAATTTGGTAGCCATGTTCATGTAACTAAGTGTATAAGATCATGTTAGCTACTAATTGATAGATAGAACTTGAATGTGCATTTATATGCTAAGGGGCGTTTGACTTTTAGTAGTCAAACCGACCATTAATAAAATCGAATGGTATTTGTGATAGAAAATATGTAAGATGGAATAGTCATAATTAATGATGACTAATATAACCGTCTTACGAATTATGATGATAGTTTGACGCTTGACAAGCTAGGTGGAGGCTTGGAAAGGAAGCGGGTCAAACGAAGCAAGAATGGTGGAAAAGCATAATTCGGATGCAAGGTAAGTATAGCTTACACTAGTCTTATATGTTAGAATATTCTCTTACCGTATTAGTTACGAATAAGATAAATACAGAATTGAGGTTTGATGTTCCGACGTGTAAACATACGGAACAAGGTAGTCGAGCGTGACAAGAAACCATGTTGATGGTTTAAAAAGGAATTAAACGGTAAGTTGGTCATGCGTTGACCGTAACTATTTGTTTTGAAAGACACTTTAAGGCGTAAGCCATGATAGGCTAAAAAGCGTTAAGAAAACGATTAATAAGTGAAATGACCACACGGTGTAAACCAAAGCAAGTCATATAGAAGAGATGGTAATAAATATCATCTCGCCAACATAATCGTTCACCTAGACCAAATGGGTCAAAAGGTGAAAATATCACCCTTTGACAATAACGACTAATGATTATTGTCGAGCTATATTATTTCAGGTATAAATGTCAAATGGGTATTAGCAATACTATGAACTAGCGGTTATAAAAGCAAGGTATTAAAAACGGGTCAATATATTGATCTGCGCCAGGTATGTGAAATAGGGTAACACTCATTTAGAACATGTGATTCAAGAGTGTTAAAAGAGGTCAAAATGGACGTTTGGTTACTTGACAAGTAAACCAAATGTTTTAAGTAATGGACATTACGTTTGGAAAGCTTAATGACTTTTCAAACAAAATCATAGGTTAAAAGAGGGATTTTGGGTTAAATATGCTTTCAAAAGTCCTTCATTGTTAATAAGAGACTAAATGGACCAAAACGCCCTTGGAGGCTAAATTGAGCAAACAACTTTTAAAAGTTGTTTGGAAATGATTTTTACGATTTAATAAATACTTAGGACAAGTATAGAAATTGAAAGATGTATTACATTAGTCAAACGGCTCTATTTGGGTCTTTGCCGTAAAACAAGGAGTTAAAGGGTGAAACTTGGTTTGCATAGATTACCTTAGTAAAATCACCATAAATATAGTTGTGGTGGAAGTTCATTTGACAAATATTGCGAAAATAGGATGCTAGAAACAAATAATTACGAATTATGCGGAAAAAGGGTTTAAATACCCTTAACGGGTCAAAATAAGCATTTTAGTACAAACAGGTTTAAGAATATACATAAACTCGTGAATTGAACCTAATATGATAGACAACATTGAAATTATAAGATTCATGTGATATAGGAATCAAACAAATACGTTTGTTTGATAAAATCGCGAATGGGTCAAAATTTGGTAAAAAGGGGAAATAAGCCGAAGACTTAAAAGTCTTAAATCTTGTTAGGCCGGACGTCGGATTTTAACTCCATATGATGGAGAATCAAATTACAATCATGTAGGAAGAAACGGTAGGTCAAACGGATAAGCGGTTTGAAAGATACGAAAGATTTCGTATCAATAAACGGCGAAATAGAAGGGTTGAAATGCAGGTGCCACCGTAAATTACGGTACCACCGTAATTTACGGTGGAGCTTAAAATGTTACGGTGGTGATACACTGATTTACGGTGGAAGGCTAAACTCCCAGGGGTTACCGTAAATTACGGTCCCACCGTAATTTACGGTGGACCCAGAAACAAAAATATATCTTTTATTTAGTTTAAGTTCCCGGATTCGTTTGGATGCGTTTAAAATCCTATATGACTAAAGCATTTCATGTTTTTATGAAATGTAGGTACTTAATGGATGCCGGAAGAAGATCAAGCTCAACGAAGAACCGAACACGATAATGATACACGCTTCCGCACTTTGCCACGTTGTAGATTTTAAACAACAAATTCGATCACGTTATGTAGAATAAATTATAAATTGTAAAAGTTTTAAGAAACTCGTATTTCCGATGTATATCTAATCATTAATTACACGATTATTTTCCCAAGATATACGTTAAACTCTGATTTAAAAGAACGGGTGTTACAGTGTCGATGAACCCACTTCTGTTAGTTGTGATAACTGTGATAGTTTAAATGTTAAATGTGCTGATTTAGAGGCAAACATGTCTGAGTTGCAAGGCAAACATGATGCTTTACAAGCTAGTTTGTTTGACTTGCAAGACAAACATGTTTCATTGAATGAAAAGTGGTGTGAATCGCAAAGCAAACACGAGGCTTTGCAAGAGAAATATGATGTGACATTCATTCACAATCAGAAATTGACCGTTGATCTTTCGAAGTGCACTGAAGCCAACATGTTTTATGAAAATCATGAAAAGGAGTTTAAGTCGGTAATTGAAAAGTTAAAGAAAGATAAAACCGAGTTAACTAAAATGGTTTCCAGAAAACAAACTGACATTAATTTGTATATAACTCGTCTGGAAGTAATGCAAAAGGAAATGGCTTGTGTCAAAACTGAAAGTGAGGCGATCCAACTTAAGCTAGACAGTTATTTGAGCTCTAGCTATGTGTTGGATCACATCATTGACGTACAGAAAGAGAAACGGGATGTCACATGCATAGGTTACAAGAAATGTCCACCACCTGTGAGACATAATTATGATGCCATGCCGGATGAGGAAGATAGAGTTTTCTTTGAACCATCTGTTCCTTTAGATGTTGAGGAATTTGCAACAGGTCTCGGATACAAGAAGGAAGTATCATCAGATTCAGATGCGTCAGCAGATACTTTTGTAACTGCTGAACAAAATCAGGATCCTCCAGTTGTGATTGAGGATACTGATTCTTCTGATGATGAATCCGATGATACTGATTCAGCAAAGTCTGATGCGGTGATCAAAGAAGAGGACATACCTCTTGAGAATCACATTCTTTGTGATCCACCTGCAAAACCGTCTGTGATTGATACAGCCAAGTCTGTTGAATCCTCATCTGGAAGCTGTGAAAGCGTGAACTTGCTTTACACATTGATTGGATCTGATAAAATATATTCAGACAAGGATTTCCCTATCAAAAATGTCAATCAATCTTTGATTGATAAAGTTTTCGAAGATTCTACCAGTAAGTTTTTGGGAAAGTCGAGCCCAGGAGTTGTAGTAACTCAGTGTGCTCCTATCCCAAAATCCGAAGTTAGAAAGAAATATGGGAATCAAAAATTGCAAAAACAAAACAATCAACGAAAGCAAAATCACGCTGCCCAAGGAAATGGAAAAGGCAAACAGAGCCAAAACAAGAAAAAGGACAAGAAGGTAAACTTTGTGAAATCAAAGGGAACGGACAAAATTGAAACGTTTGAAAACAAATCTAACTTAGATTTTGTTAAACAAGCAACAGTGTTGAAAAGAAATGAACCAAACTGTTCGAAACCTAGTACCTCGAGATCACAAAGTTCATCATCATCGGCAAGACGATCACATGATACTTCGGGGTTTGTTGAACGAAGATCATGTTTTGAATGTGGCACAATTGGACATATCATTCGAAATTGTCCGTATCTTCATAAATTAAAAGCCAAAGAAGATGATCCCCGTGAACGAAATTACCGAAAGCGATCTGTTTCGTCAAAATCAGACCCTCGTCTTGTTAAACAACGGGAAATGAAACAGAAAAGGAAACAAAGAAAAGAAATTGAAAAGGTTTTAAAACCAGAGGGTGTCCAAACACAATCTGTTAAGTTAGAAGTTAAAAATGAAAAACAAAAACAGATTTGGAAACCAAAACCAGTAACTGTTTCAGGGGGAGATACATTAATTCCGAATCATCGGGAAATGGATGTCACAATTCTCGATGATGACGGACGACCCAAGTCTGTGAAGGCTTGGGTCCCCCTCTCCAACTAATCTCTGAATGAGTGTGTAGGATGTTCCAGGAGGAACTATTGATAGTCTTAGGATTGTTGATAGTGGAGCATCCATGCACAAGATCGGCGACATTAGGCTCCGAATCATTGTTGTAACCAAGGAGAATATTGTTGCCATTGATGGAGAGAGGAGAAAAGAAGACAAAAATGTCTGATGAAAGAATGTTGTTGAATGAAGTTGAAAAATTCGACATGATGAGATATGTGCCAAAATTGGTTGTTATGGTTTTTGATCGGGTCCTCAGGAAAGATTCCAATGAAAAGTACGCGCCTGTAGCACGTCTGAAGCTTTTCGAAGATTCATGGATTTTTCTTCCACAAGAAGTTCAAAGTCCACAAGATGAACGTGTAGGGTACTTTTCTCTACGGTGTGATTGAAGAAAATGTGTTTGTTGAACAAACCAACCGGGTGTGCGGATGCCTTGGCATGGATTGAACAACCGCATACTACTTCTCAAGAGAAAGATAAAGGCCTTCGCTGGTACAATGTGGAAGACCAGCCGGACCCAGAGGTTTATGATCTTGTTGCTGTCAAAAGATTTCTCAGTAGCTACAAAAATCGACTTTGAAGTCCACACCGGGTGGATATCCAGTTTGGGAGAACACTCAAATTCCTTGCAATGCACGAAGCAGTTGCAGGATACGGTTTTGAATTTCTAATCTCTCCTATACTTGTCGATATTTTAGCTGCTTTATGAATTATTATCATCTCATACAGCACTCTTTGACCTGACACATTGATCTCGAATATCACCTCACACGTGATTGTTTCATTATGAAACTCATCAATGTCATGGTCCACACCGATGACCAACGTGCCGACCTTTTTACCAAAGCATTTGACAAATCACGATTTGACTATTATTGGTAAACGGCATTAAGGTCAAGCAAGAGTAAAACCAACATCGGAAAATCATTTTTGTAAATACCTTTGTGTTTTAAATTTATCTTAGTTTGTTGATTTTAGGGGGAGTAAATCCAAAATTTGAAAATCCAAAAACATCGAAAAATTTAAAATCACAAAAACAATAGAAAAACAAAAATGAGTTTCCTGGCGAGCAAAAGAGAAAGTGATAGTACATCAGTGGTCTGTCCAAACCTCTTTAAACCTAAACTGAAAAACGATAAGCAGCTCTATATAAGATGTATCGGTAGGCTCACAATCATTTTAAAGTGTGCAGGGTGATATAAACCTTAAATCGACTGAAGACCAGGTGGGAACCTTTCATTGGCATATGGTCTTAGTACCGAAATTTCGTTTGAGAGATTGCCGAGGTTCTGAGATATTCGGTCTTTATGTTGCTTATCATCTGGGTATCATGGTTGTATCTTTTACCGAAAAATAACGGGGACGCAAGTCTAGATCTTCCATGATACTATACATACGTGTACATATTGCATACGACCTCAATAAGTGATCAACAATCACATGTCCCTCAAATAAGTGATAATATATCACATTTATCCGGGAGTCAAGTTCGTCTCTCTGCTGTACGAAAGTACTGACCTGTTCACGGACTTGCTCCTGTGCCCTCATGCATCGAAAATCAAGTTCCTCATCAATAAGTGATTCTATCACATAGGGCTTGTTTTCAATCAAAATAAGTGAGAATCTCACATCATATACGGTCAAACAGATGATAATCGGTATACTCACCGGTAAGATGAACCCTCGTGCATACCTTGATACGGGAATGTGTCGTGATGTGGATGAACACCGGTCGGTAAGTATAAATCATACCTTAACGTATCCCCTCGCCATGATTACATCTGATAAGTTGAGCTTAAGTGGACAACAATACCGATAATCGTTATAGGATGCTTATCTTAATGTTATCTAATTGAACAAAGAGAGCGTTTTGGCATGACCATACACTGATATGATTCTCTTACCCTCGAAACTCGCAAAAAGAATGTCTGTAAATATTTATTTACTTTTCTTAGTTTCTGCAACTCTGTATATATTTATTTACTGCTTTCAGTCTTTACATTTGAAATATTCAAAATACCAAAAAGATTTTATTTCTATCTTATTTTCGATCGTACGATGTTGGAACTCGAGTCCTCGTTACCTGAAACCTGAACGAAAACCGAAAATGACTAAATCTTCATAAACGGTCGAAATTTGCAAAGTGTTGAAAGTTAAAATTGAAATTGATAAAATATATTAAACTTTCAAACTGTCGGACGGTGTTTGATTAAACAATGGTCACATGTGTGTCGTTTGCTTATGATATTCCAGGCAGTTGTTCTCATTATGCGTTTAGATTTCTTGCATGTGCAGATTCTAAAGGCAAGGAGAACATGGTCGATGACAAGCTTCGGAATGAAGACACGACGTGAAGGCACTCAAATGATGAAGATGATCGAGTTGCCGCTGACCATCATCAACACCACAAGGATCTCAATTCATAAAGAACAAGTATTTCACGAGCATAACTCAAGGGGGAGCTTATGTTAAGGGGGAGTTTGTCAACACACTTCCTACATGAAACGGGGAGTTTGTTGGTACACTTTCTGCTTTCAAGACGTGAAGACTTTAAAGATCCTCCGACATTGGAGACTTGAAAAGATGTCAAAGACTTGAAGACACGAGGGACGTACAAGAATTAAGATCGAGACAAAGCTACAGCCAAGGGGGAGTTTGTTGGTGCACTTGTGTCTGTACTTTGTCTGTATTTTGTCATGATACCAAACGATGTCTTTGTTAGTCTTGTAAGTTTGACCAAGTCAACCATCCTCCGGTTTGACTTGGCCAAACATTTAAGCAATGGTTGTAATATGTCTGTGTCGAAGGATGTGTCATCGAAGGATTGTTTAGATCCTTCGATGAGCTCGAAAGATAAACCTTCGATGGTTGAACCTCGAAGGATACCATCCTTCGTGGTACATGTAGATCCTTCGATAAGTTTCAGATCGAGAGATGATCTTACGATCAGTCTGTCTGATCCTTCGACCAGACATGCTGTGTTCGGGTATATATACCCATGTAGTGTGTTCACTTCATAAAGGACATAGAGAGACAGAAACAGGAGAGACAAGTGTGAGGAGTGAACATTCTGTTGAGAGAACACACACACGAGTGTTTTAGAGAGTTTGCAAAATAGATTTGTAAACATTGAGCTTGTAACCGAACCTTTCATACGTATTAATACAAGTGGTGTTAATCGGTGAAGATTGTGTGTTGTGTTTGTGCTTGTTCTATCTTGGTTTGCATGCTAGCTTGGATTCCGCACTTGCTAGTGTGTTAGACATAACAAGGAATAGGTTAAACCTCAACCTCCGAGGGACCTACACCAAGAAATTATAACTTTGAACCAATCATAATTACATGATCTAAGCTGACACTAAATTTCTAAGATCTTGAATAAATTCTATAAGTTGGACTATTGTGTAGTTTGGACTTTATATTTTTATAGTCCCAACGGCCACCTCGAATATTCATAGATAACATATAGGTTGTCACATATATTCACATTCATCATCCTTTTCTTATTCAAGCAAAACACAAGGATCTTTGGAAAAGATGTAAGATTATTGATCCATTGGATCATGATCATTCGGTCACAGATGCTTTAACTTTGTCTTTGGAAGTACCACAGGTGTAAGATACTTGATAACTTGTTGTAGGTGGAATTGTTTGGTTAATTAGAGATCTATTTATACCAATGTTGATTTTGAATGAATCCTCAAATACTCATTTAGCTTCTCTCCAATAAAGTTCTTAGTCCCTGCTTTCACATAGTATCAATTTCATTGATCATGGGTATACACAAATTTCCTAAAATCACGTATAATAAGCTGGCTATTGGGAGATGGCAATCATTTTCACGTGTCATTGATGTACCTAAAGGCCATTTCTCTGTGTATGTTGGTGAAAACAGCCTCAAGAGATTTATCGTTCCTTTAGCGTATCTTAAACATCCTTCATTTCAAACTTTGTTGAACATGGCAGAAGAGGAGTTTGGCTATGCTCATCCAATGGGAGGGCTCATATTCCCTTGCAGAGAAGATACTTTCATTCAGCTTGTTGAGAATATACAATTAACATGATTGTCGTCAGATAAGAAAATATGACCAACTTTTTGCATTGTAACTGTAAACATTTAGGAGTTTTTTTTTCCTTTCTACATCGCTTTTCATGGTTATACCCGGGGTTATTACCAATGAAAGTATGAGTTTGTATAAATCATACTTTACTAACTAGTTACAAGTATGTTATGAATTTATCTATTTTTATAGGCATTTATTAGACCAGCAAAAAAGATGTGTAGTGGATAGCCGAGTTCAACTCCCACAAAGTGGGCACTTGATGGACTTTAAGAGTATATTTTAGAGGTGTGTATGTGATTGCCATTCAAAAAATAACTAATGAGATATTAAAGCAAAGTAAAAATATAGCATGTTTAAGGAAACACAGCAAAGAATAAATTATAAATACCATGCAATGAAATAATTTATTTTGTTTTGTTTATTGAACTTTTTGTTTTGACTTTATTCTAGTTTTGGCATGTCATTTCGGCAAATGTATACGGACTTGTCATATAAAAAAATTAAAAGCAACACCTAGGGTTAAAAGTCGTCCAAGATTTATTTTTAACTCATACAATCTATTACATCTTGTTAGATTTGATATTTGCACATAGATTGACTCATACCAGGTAAGAGAAGGAGAGGAGAGTCTTCGTTAGTTTTTGAAAAACTATTAATCGTTTTATAAAAATACCCAATATTTGGAGTTCGTTTTACGCCTCCAAGAAGGTTCAACTATAAGACCACCCGTAGTGGGGTTTTTGAGCGTTTTTTCCCCTAAAACGCCCATTAACCACAGTGGCGGACCCGGGATATTTTTCCTGGGCGTGCGGAATTTTTTTAAATATTTTAGACCCCTAGCTATATAAAAAAAATCGATTCATAGCAGGTCGGGTCGGGTCCGGTCATGTAAAACAAGTAAACACAAACAAACAAAGTTTCATAGCGGGACGAATCGGATCGGGTCGGGTCAATTTTAATTTTCAAACAATCAAACTCTATTGGCAGCGATTTGGGTTTTTTTATTATGTGGATTGAGTTTGTTTAACAAAACTAGTAGCTGGGTTTGGCTTGAATGAGTATTAAGTTATTGGGCTTGATAGATTGAATTTAAGTTTTATTAAAGAGGTTAATGGGCTTGTTGGTGCAGTCATCTGTCGCCTACGTCTTAATATCGAGTCTCAGTCTCGTTGCGGTTACGATCGAGCATGACATCACATGTGACATCACCTTGATGACATCACATATGATGTCATGAATGAAAGATTTCTACACAAATTGATAACATGTTCACGTGAATGTCAATATCAAGTAAAGACAAAAGAATGTTGGTCCAATAGTGTGTTACCTATTGAATATCCAATCACAAAAGACAAATGCATGTGTTGGTCCAATAAGAGCTCATCTTGAAAGTTCAAAGTGGCTGCCTTTTGAAGAACCAATGATATGAAAGTCAATCGTTTGAAGATATGAAGTCCACCGTTTAAAGAAATCCAATCGTTTGAACCATGTAATATGTTGTCGTTTGAATTAGGTGTTCGTTTGAAGACTTTCAAACGGTAGGGCTTGTACTATAAATAGCTTGTTGTCAATGTCATTTGTAACGGTCAGGAAAAACGATACCGAAGTGCTGCCGGTATTTCCTCTCGCTGTAAACACTGTTAATCGATTATACAAGAGGTTTAAAGTGTAGATCAAGTTGTTTTGTAGTGCGTTTCTTAGTTTCCGCATCTGAAACGTACAAGAGCTCTTCCGAACGACTCGTTTAGGTCGCGAAACGATCCTACAATTGGTATCAGAGCTCAGGACGAGGAGTTCTTGCCATATTCAGCTTGAAAATCTCATTTTCTACACCTTCTTTCTTAAAACCGATACTTTTTACGGTTGAAATTGGCTGAAACGTTCACAAAGTGTGCGTAATGATAGTTTAACAAAGCCTTAGAAATTTCAGACTAAAACTCGAACTAAAACTTGATAAAAATATGGTTTCCGTTTGAAACTGTTCGCGAGTTGATGATGTCATAGATCTGTCGTTTGAAAAGATATTCCATCGTTTGAAAATGTGTTCCGTTTGAAAACAACATCGTCTGATCCCACCGTTTGAAACTTGACCGTTTGAAAACATCGTTTGACCATTTGAAAGGTGCATTGTGTCATGTGAAGTACATCGAGTGGTGTGAAATTGTATCAGTTCACATGATTCAAATTTGAACGGTCCTATTATATTTCATGCATTGTTGTCGTCCACTATATGATTGTGTCAGGCCCATGTGAGATTTGAAAGCTCTATTAAAAACGAATCTGGATAAAAGTGTTGATCAAATCATACCCATTTAAAAATAGTAGTTGGTAGGTTTATTAGACTTAGAGGTCCAATCATAGTTAACCACATATCGGTTCATTAAATCATCAACTTGCTTGAAATATGATTGATCTTGATTGTGAATGATGACAGCTTGATAACAATGTACGATTGAATTGCTTTTCACGTGATAGTGCATAGAAGTGTGTAAAACTTTAAAAAAATATTGTCGATTATATGCATTGTGTGATTTGAAATTGCTTGTGATATATTAGTTTATATGTGCTAGTTGATCGAGTCTTGTGCGATTTTGGTTCAAAGCGTTTGAGTTGTCAGGTCACAAGGTTTGGAGTTTAGTTGGCTCGCACGGTGTGATCTATTTGTTGATCAGTCAGGTCGTTTTGTGTGTTCAAGTCGGTTAAAAAGGTTCAGTTCGTACGATTTGGAGGTCAAAGTTTTCTAAGGGTCAGGTTGTTTGGATTCAATTTGGGTCATTCAGTCAACACAGTTGGTCAACATTCAGTTCGTACAGTTGGTCAACATTCAGTTCGCACAGTTCGTTAACATTCAGTCCGCTCAAAATTGTTATCAGTTCGAGTACCAGTTTGTTTCAGTTAATTGATAAACTGTTAAACTGATTGTATTTTGTTTGATTGTGTTGTCAGGTATTTGTCAAGTGTTTGCCGAAATATATCAAGTTTACCAAAGACATGGACGAGGAATTCTACAATGCCTTTGCAACACCGGTTGCACCTGTCACTGCTGCAGAGAATTTATACAGTGAAAATGAGACGGGAACTCATCAAAAGCCACCAAAGCTCATGTATATTGAAGATTTTCAGGGTTGGAAAAACCGATTCGAGAATTGGATTCAGGCTTACAGATTCGATGCTTGGTGTTCTTTACTGAAAGATTATGAGAATCCAAAGAATGAACGAGGGTTGGAAAAAGGTTTCAATGATTTTACTGAAGCTGATAAGTTGAAATACACTAGTGAGAAGATGATGATCAGCATCTTACAGCAAGCAGTTAAAGAAGACATCTTTGTCTTACTTCAACATAATGGAACTGCTAGATCAATCTGGGAAGCTTTACTTCAGAAATTCCGAGGGAGTGCTGATATGATCAAAAACAAAAAGGCCTTATTGAAGAAGTCGTTTGACATATTTACTGCATTTGATCATGAAACAACAAAGGAAACAATAGATAGATATTGTCATCTGGTTCTAGAAATGAAAAGATTGGGTATTCAGAAAGATGATGATGAGTGGGTTGATAAGTTAGCAGAGGCAATACCCCAACAGAAGTGGGGAACTTATCTGATGATTGTGAAACTCTTGAGAAAGACTGAGAGTATGAACTTGGCACAGTTTATCCAGAAGATTGAGGAACATGAGCTGGATATTCAAAAGACTGCTATAATGACGAATCCAAATGCCAAACAAGATGTCAGTTTATATTACAGAGGGAACAAGTTTGAGGCCACTCCCAGCCATAGTCCAAAGATTCAAACTGGTTTTAGTGCTGACAGTTCATCTGGAACAAAGAGTAGCAATGTGACTCAAAGTGGTGGATTTTCTTCATCATTTTCAAGTTTTGATCCAAATAGCGCAACATCAACTTCTCAACCACAAAATTCAACACATCTTCAGTGCAATGTTACCTTAAACATTCAAAATGGTCAGAATCTGTCTCCAGAAGTTGCCAAGCAGCACATGGCATCACTGGTTACTATGTTAGAATCTTATGAAAGCTTGATCGGTGGGAAGATTGGGAATCCGATGCTTACCAAAGAAGATTACGACCAAATTGATGCTGAAGAACTTGAATTGATGGATATCAAATGGTGCTTAGCAAGTGCTTGGAGGAGAGCTGAAAAGTTTCAAGAGATTACTGGTAGGGATGAATTTCGAGGAATGGCTACTTCTCAATTGGGTTTTGACAAATCTAAAGTTACCTGTTTCCGTTGCAAAGGAAAAGGACATTTTAAAAGAGAGTGCAAAAGTAAAGAAGCAACCGGAAATCAAGAAAAGAACAACTATTATCAGAAAGCAATTTTCCATCAGATTGCTCAACAACCACAAACTGCACATGGTCATGTTATTGAAGATGGAAAGAAGAAAGCTTTACTTATCAATCAAGATGATGAATTTGTTGCTGAAGGATTTAGTTGGGACAAATACATACCTGGTTCAGCTTGTGTTGCAAAAATACTAGGTGAAGAGGCTAGTGAGAAAAGAATCCCGATATTTCCTGATCTTGGAAGCGATGTGGATACTGATGATGAAGAAGAACATCTCAACAGAGCTAGAAAAGGCATTGATCCTACTAGTTTTAATTTGTTTTTTTGCAGATAAAATGGAGATGCTGAATCAAAAGAAGATTGCAAAATTGAAGAAAGAGCTGGAAGTAGCAAGAAGGCTAGCTGATGAAAAGACAAAGACAGAAGCTGGAGAAGAAAAGGTTGATCAAGTGATTGAGAAAGTTGTGGAGAAAATTGTTGAAGTAGAAAAAGTTGTTGACAAGATTGTCGAGATTGAAAAGATTGTTGAAATTGAAAAACTTGTCGAAGTTGAAAAAATAGTTGAAGTTGAAAAATTTATCGAAGTTGAAAAGACTGTCGAAGTTGAAAAGATTGTTGAAAAAATGGTTGAAGTTGAAAAGCCATGTTTGAAGTGTTCAGAATCTTGCAAAGCTTGTGAAGAAAAAGATATAAAGATTGCTGAACTTGAGAAGATTAAGGAAGATTTACTGTCTGATGTGAAGTACATTAAAGAATCATATGATGTGTTAAACAGAACAGTTGACAGTTTGAAGAAAACAAATTCTGAGATTGAAAAAGCAATGGAGAAAATGAGTGGAACGTTAATGACAAAACAAAGCGTCATCAATGAGTATATTGAAGATTGTGCACAGTTAAAGAAAGAAGTGGAGCTTGAAAAGATCGAAAGTGAAAGGATTAAACGATTACTGTTGAGTTACACTACTTGTGATTATCTGATTGATCGTGTTTATCCTACTGTTGCAGGTCTGGAAGCTTTCATGGATAAAAAGACTGAAGATACTGATACTGGTAAGAAACCAAGTGTCAAGTATAACAGATGTCCGCCCCCGATCCATGAAACTTATTCTCCAAGGAATCCTAACGAGGAGCGTCTAAAAAAGGCAGTCAACATCAAGTTAAAGTCTGAAATCATTGATGAATTACCAGACAATATTGATGTTACATTCACAGCGTCTGACACTGATCATGAGTCCGAGTTAGTAAAGAAAGTTGTCGATCAGGTGTTAGATATGGATGAAGAGTCAAAGTCGGAGTCTAAGTCAGATAGTTCGAGTTTGTCTGAGAAGAGTCCGAGTTCACCGGTTAACAGGGTTTACAATAGAGAATTTATGTTATCAAAATCTAATTTGAATGACGGATTAATCAAAGTGGAATATACTTTGTTTGATTCAGAAAAATTATATTCTGATGAGGAATTTCCAATAAGAAGTGTCAAAACTGAAATGATCAAACAGGTTTTCAAATTGTCAGAAATTAATATTTCTGAAATAAAAGATTTAAATCTTGCTGAAAAACCTAAAAAGTACACTTCAAGAGTTCAACAGAGATTGAACAAGAAAAAGGGTTACAGTTCTGGTTCAGGTTATCGAAAGAAACCAAACCATAACCGCAATTACAAAAAGAATGGATTAGGTTTCAATTCTTCAGAAAATTATAAAAATCAGAAAACTTATAAACCAAAAACAAAATTTGTTTCAGGAGGAAGTTCAGCGGATGAACAGAAGAAACCGTTTTGGAAGCAGTCGAATCAAGAGTTTCTTGCTGAAGTGAAAAAGAATGTGAGAAAGTTTGCTTCAAGAGTTGACAGAAGAACCTGTTTCAAATGCCAAGAAGTTGGACATATAGCTTGGAATTGCTCCAAGACCAACTATCAAAAACAGGGAGTTTCTTCTAACTTTGATTCGAGAAGAAAATTTGTTGATAAGAAAGAACAACTTGTAAAAAATGTTAAAAAGTTTGAAAATTCTACTTCTGAGGAAGGAGAAAATTCAAAACGGTTTTACAAAAGAAGAGGTGATTTGAGTAAACAAAAGTGGGTGGTTAAATCTGAGGGTAATTCTGACAATGAATCTGATTCCATAAAATCAGAGGAGTCTTTGATTGATAAAAAGGTTGTGAATTCCGTTCCAGAAGTGAACGATGAGAATTTTCCTCCATTGTCAAAGGAAAATTTAATGAAGAAAGTGGGTAAAGTAGAAATCTCAAATCAATTCTTCGCTGATGAGGGAGAATTTGATGTTGAGAAGGCTTTCAATGGGAAAGTCAAACATATTTTCAGGAAGATGGTTGACAGGAAAGTGAAGGATGCTAAAGAGTTTTACAAATCAAAATGTTGGTGGGACAGATGTTTGCAACCAAAATCACCCAAGGTTGGTCAGGCTTGGGTGACAGCATTTTCACCATAAATTCCTGACTTGCCGGAGCTCCCAGGTTGGTAAGAGTGGAGCAGGAATCGGCATCTTTCTTAGCAAATAATCCTACAGGTGGTAAAGTTGGTAAAGTACATGTGATATATTTAAATTGTTATATGTTGATTTACAAGTGGTTATGGTTGGAGAGTGAACCTGTAAGTGGTTGAAGAAGGTTTTCATCTTCAAATGGTTAATCAAGGTCATTAAGTTGAACTTGATTGGACCATACTTACAAGTAGTATTTTGGAGAACAATGTTATGAACCCCTAACCTACAAATGGTTTCTTAAAATCAACGAAATTATTTTCTGGAAAAACCATTTGATTAAAACAAACTTAAGTGTTTTGAAATCACAATGGGAAAATAGTTTGTTGTGAGGGGGAGTTCTGATTGTTTATGCCAAGTGGATGGCGAATTGAAGCGATTTAATATCGGTTGTCTCTTTATTGTATAGTTTGTTTTCAAACTTCCTAAAATGTGTTTGCATTTTAGGGGGAGTAAAAATTTCAGAAAATCCAAAAACATTAGAAAATTTGAAAAAGTCAAAAACATGATAAAATGAAAAATGAGTTTTGTTGTATAAAAGAGGAAATGATAGTACATCAGTGGACTGTCACAGCATGCTAAAGAAATGGAAGGTATAAATGTGATAAACAATCTCACTGTGGATGTGTCAGTAGGTTTTTGCACATTTAGTAAATTGAGACGAGATATAAACATAAAATTTACTTGCGTCTACGTGGGGAACACCTCCAGGATATATAGGTAACCCCTGAAATCTTGTTTGAAGGGTCCCGTATTCTGAGATACTAGGTCTTTATGCTTAGTGATATCTGGGGTATTATCCCGGGACTTCTGATTTTGCGGAAGCAATGGCCTAGTCCCCGGAGAATACTTTCCGCATGCTTGAAAAATAGCGCAGCCCTCAGCAAATTGATGAAACAATAAAATTGATAGTCATTGCTGTTGTAATTCAAAAGATCCTCTAAAGGGGACCCACCAAAAGTCGAAGCCGTCATCTCTCTGCGTATCGAAAGATCGACCTGAGCTCTCACGGGCCTCGCAATTAACCCCTTACAGATATCATCTAGGTATACTCACCTGTAAGACTGAATACTGGGGTCTGGATACAGGAGTATATACTGAGGTGGGACACATGTAGATGTTTAAGTTCTAAGACATTAATCTCGTATCTCGAAACAGTTGAACTTTGTGTGAAAATTTAAGTGGATCAGTATACTGGCAATCTAAGTGAATCGTTTAGAACTTAAAATGTTTTAAGCTTAACGGTGTTGGTGATTTGTCTCAAAAACTGATATGATCCTCTTACGCAAACTCACAAAAATATTGTATCTAAATATTTTTTTACTGCATTTCATTCCAGTTACAAAAAATCCAAAAAGAGTTTCAGTGTGTTTTAGCATAAATTTTGAAAAATTCAAAAAGATTTTAGACAACTGATGTTGAAAAGCTGATTTTCAAAATTCCGAGTGTTAAACATGACGAACAAGTTTGGGAAAGTGTGTTTTGAAGATGTGTGAAATGAAAATGATATATATTCAAGTGGTTCATCAGAATTTGACATGATAAATCTTTCTATTCAGGGTTGTGTCTTCAAGGGATTAGCAAAGTTTCTAAATTTGTTATATCTTATTTTTTATGAAACTTATTTTTGGGTAGAGGTTGTGCAGGTTTCAATAAGATAGAGAACCAAGTTCCGATACCTGAAGAATTTGTGATTACAACATGCCAGACTGCGATCCCAGCATATCGAAAGGGGGAGTCTGAAGACATCCGAGTAGAGATTGTGAGTGGTGAGTCTGTTGGAGATGACGAGAAGAGAAGAGTAAGAGTTGAGGATGCTTGCACTGTGAGAAAGACAGAAGTCGTTGAAGACTCGACACTTAAGACTCGTTAACATCTGAGGGGGAGTCTGTTGGTGCAGTCATCTGTCGCCTACGTCTTAATATCGAGTCTCAGTCTCGTTGCGGTTACGATCGAGCATGACATCACATGTGACATCACCTTGATGACATCACATATGATGTCATGAATGAAAGATTTCTACACAAATTGATAACATGTTCACGTGAATGTCAATATCAAGTAAAGACAAAAGAATGTTGGTCCAATAGTGTGTTACCTATTGAATATCCAATCACAAAAGACAAATGCATGTGTTGGTCCAATAAGAGCTCATCTTGAAAGTTCAAAGTGGCTGCCTTTTGAAGAACCAATGATATGAAAGTCAATCGTTTGAAGATATGAAGTCCACCGTTTGAAGAAATCCAATCGTTTGAACCATGTAATATGTTGTCGTTTGAATTAGGTGTTCGTTTGAAGACTTTCAAACGGTAGGGCTTGTACTATAAATAGCTTGTTGTCAATGTCATTTGTAACGGTCAGGAAAAACGATACCGAAGTGCTGCCGGTATTTCCTCTCGCTGTAAACACTGTTAATCGATTATACAAGAGGTTTAAAGTGTAGATCAAGTTGTTTTGTAGTGCGTTTCTTAGTTTCCGCATCTGAAACGTACAAGAGCTCTTCCGAACGACTCGTTTAGGTCGCGAAACGATCCTACAGGGCTAACTTGTTTACATTATTTGATCGGTTTTCAATCCGTGTTCACAATTATTTTTATATAAATTCCTAACATTTTTTTTCTAAAGGGTGCGGACGAAATTTTCAATGAGGTGCGGTCGGAATTTTCCAAGGGATGCGGTCCGAATTTTTCAAGGGGAGCGGACGAAAATTTTCAAGGGGTGCGGTCGGGATTTTTCGCGAAAAATACCACTAAATTTTTTTTCAAGGGGTGCGGCCGCCCACCCACCCCATAAGGTGGGTCCGCCCCTGATTAATTGCCCCCGGGACGTTTTTTCTAAAAAAATGTATTTGGCGTTCTTTTCTCCGCGCCCATGTTCAAGATCTTTGGCCAATCACATGTAATCTTCTTTTTGTTTAGCCAATACCTTTTTTTGATGGTTTTTTTCTTTAATTCTGTTACACCCCTTTTAACATAATGCCCCACAATGCCCACATATCCACTACACTCATTTTAGAAAAACGCCCCATAATGTCTCATTGCTGACTGGACTGTCACATGGCGTAAAACGCCCAAGGGTGGGGGCATTATTTGTGTCTTCCACTACACACGGTCTAACAATCTGATTATTCCCAAGATATTTCTAACTGACACGTGTCTAGAAATCATCCTCACACTTAACTTGGTTATAGTTGAGGAATTAGAATTGACAAAAGGGCAAAGAAAGAAGTTCAGGAGGAGCTAAAACTGTCAAAAATCAACATTTCGTTTTAATAAGGGCCATGCGGACCGTATAGCTTTCCCCTTGTGGTCCGCAAGGGGGTGCCAGACAGCTGCAACTTCGTTAGCAGCTGCACTTTGCTGCATTTTGACACATGACTTGAGTTTTTGCCACTTCTTGTCTGGTTGTGACACATAGGTGGACACTAATCACTCGAATAAATACTCTCGAACACTTGTCCTAACATCATGACTCTCCATTTGCTATAAATAGCTCCTTTGAGTCCATAATATTCATTCTAAACTCAAACAAACACACTTTACTCTAAAAAGCCTTGTGTATATGTTTTTGTTCTTGTTTTTGAAGCTCCTTCTTTGGTTTTCTGAATCGTCATCTAAAGTTGATGAGTCTCTTTTCATAAGTTCTTTCAATAGCAATTAGTTTCATAGTTTAATTTAGTCTGAGTGTCAAAAATTTCGAACAGTTTGACAAAAGTGTTTGACTTTCGATTCTGGCCACTTTGGTCAACCAATTTTAAATCAGTTTCACCCAAATGGTCTACATAATGTAAGGAATAAACCCTACATTTGTATGCCAAGATCATCACATCTAAATGGGTCAAAATGACAAGTCAAACCCGAGTTTTTGAAAAGTCAAACGCAGCTTTATGAGATATCCGAAGAAATGACCTTTAAGCATATTTAATATGATATTTTGACATCAAAGAAGTTTATACGACATAACAAAAATATGTTTTAACACATTTGACTTGTCACAAACCCGTTTTCCTGACCAAACCCGTATTTACGCATACAACTCTTTACATAAACCATATAAACAAGTCGTAACGCGTCAAATATTTTCAAAACACTTTCAAAGAATGTAAGATTAACCAACCATATTTCACGACATACCTCACTCGTATGGTTATAACCTATATTTTATCCGGTCAACGCTTAATCTAGCGAAATCGTGCTTAAATCCACGTTAACCGGTCAAGTCTAAATGACTTATAAAGACCCGTAAACAATTCTCATGGATATCATTTCCATTCTCTCTGGACTATAGAGCCCTCTAGTAATCGCACTGTAGGCAATAAACTTTGAGTCCGGCTATACTACGAAATGAATACGTTATGTTCTACGCTAGTATAGGTAAATAGTTTTTAACTACTTTTATCAAAACTTGGGATATAGTATAAAACTCCTTGGTTTGGGTATGGTAACGAGCTAAATGTCTTCATAATGCAATAATTTGATTTAATTCGTATTATTTGATTAACCAAAACGATTAGGGGTTAATAGTACTGTATCCGGGTTCCTCGATTCATTATTATAATGACCATAAGTGTGGGGTGTAGGCATACACCTGACAGTCCCATAATATGGGGTGTATATTGATTCAATGTTGGCTTCTATCCTAGTTCCTGAACGTGACAAGCATGTGAATCTGGTAACAAGGATACTTGTCCCAATGAAAAATATACGTTTTAACAATGAGTCAGATAGCTGTTTTTACCAGCGAAACCTAACATATTTTTTAAAGACTGACTTATAGGTGATGAACCTAGATGAATAGGTTAGATAAGGTCCGGTCTATAGCTTTGGAATTTGCGACTCCAATAGCAAAGACCTATGATGTCTCAAAATCCATTTTAAATTATATCCATCCACCTTTGGGTTATATTGTATCAAGGTGTTGATACTCAAAATGTAACGTTTCTATTTTTATATAAGAGTTATAGGTTATTTAAATTTATTAACCAATAGTAACTAGTTTTATTTTTTAAAATAATTATTCAAACTGTATAGTTTTAAAAACTACTTTATATATGTTTGGTTGGAATGTTATACTAATTAATTGGCTTATATATGTGTGACATTTCTATTTTCTATATTAAAATAAAGTATATAAAACTTGTATCATTAAACGGGTAGATTACAGGTAAGTTGAATGTTAGAAATATAAAGTACCTAGATGGCCCTAGTGACCATCTAATAATTAAATTATAAAAAATACATTGTATTTGGACTTATTCCGTTTTTAGTGAAACTTGTTTCAAAATGTAGATAAGATTATTCTCGTTCTAATGACATATTTATTGTTTTATAAAACGTTATATTTTAGGAGTTATAAGCGCCAAACAAATGAAGCAGTTTAATTAATTATAATAAGTAAATTAATAAAATAATAATAGTAAATCCAACTTTTCATTTAAGTGGACGTACGTGTCCGATTTTAAATAAAATAATAATGATAATAATTAAAAGATAAAGATATGGGATATAATAATATATATATTAAATAAAATAAAATAATAAACTAAATTCAAAACTTACATATGTAAGTTACGTAGGATAGGATGGATGACAAGACATTGGAAAAGTTGCTTAGCCTTCACGCCAATTTCCAACTATAAATAGAAGATAATATTCAGCGTTTTTCATCCCATCTTTCCTTCTTTATCTCTCTCTCTAAAATTCGCCAACTTCCTCTCTCTCTAAAAATATTTATTATTTAATAAATAATAAAGCGCTGCCCCGTTTTTAGTGTTTTAACTCTCGATCACCGCTACCCTTTCCGATTGATCTGGAGCCCCATAACGCATGTCAAGGCTCTGTCCGACTAAGTTCGTTGGGGTTCTGTCTCGTGACATAGGGATAAGGTTGAATTAGGGGTACTATACTTAACACGAATGCAAATATATATATAGTGACATGACCAGAGTCACTAGTTGAGAGAATGATCAATAGTGACATGACCAAAGGCACTAGTTGAGAGAATGATCAAGAGTGTTATGACCAGAGTCACTAGTTGAAAGAATTATCAACAGTGATATAACCACAATTACTAGTTGAGAGAATGATCAACAGTAATATGACCTGAGTCACTAGTTGAGAGAATGATCAACAGTGATTTGACCACCGTCATAGGAATCGCCTAGTGACCAATATAATAGTAAGATATACTATATATCTATTACTTGATAAATTCACTATTGGACGAAAGTTAGCCAATGAGTGATATGACCACTGTCACATCGGAACTGCCACCATGTGACAAATACTGATTGAGTTGTTGGGTAAATATAAACAAATATAAAAAAACCTTGATGCTGTAAAGTATAACAATATATTTTTATAAAAATGGAATGAACTCGCAAGTATTTATTACTGATAAAATGTTTTCAAAACACGTTTCAGGTAACTTGATGTAAGGATAGTAGAAGCCCGCTGTGGAGCACTGAAGGCTTAAATAAAGTGGCTATAATAAAAGAAGAAAATTATGTTTTATTTATTTGGGCTTATCCCTATAAAAACAATTGAATTAAATATGGTTTTAAGCCCATTTATGTAATATTAAAAGTTCGGTGTTTTACAAACTCTGAAATTATTTCCTAACTACGATCCTGATGAAAAAATTTTCCGCTGCATAATTAATAAACACCGATACCATCTGACTGGCTCGCAGCACCCGCTCCCAGGGTGGGGTCGGGGGCTGTGACACAAAAGTTTTAATATATCTTGGGAGTTTTAATACTTGAAATTTATTATTACTCCCTATTTTTGTTCCGCTATGAAACTGGTATACAATCGTCATGTTAAAACCCTACAATCGGGCCCACCAGGAAAGTTGGGTGTGATATCAACCGTCCTTACGACCTAGACTTTTATAATTTGACTTTTTACTTGATAAGATTTGGCCTTTATAAGTAAGAACACAAGACCATGTTAAGACATTTCGAAGTACAGAAACACTCAAAGGTCTTAAAAGCCATATTCATATGTGAGTCCGGAAGCACTCGTAGGTCTCTAAATGTGTAATGGCAAGTCATTAAGACAACACTTTAATATCAATCTATAACCTGTCATTAGAAAATCTTAATTACTTACTATTAAATACGTTCATTAAATTAATTTTTTCTTTTATTGGAGTTAAATAATTTGATGTGCATTAAATTAATTTTTCCTTGGTTTCAAGAGAGATATGATGAGCGGTTGAAAAAAAGTTTTACGGCGATAAAAAAAGTTACATCCGCCATCAAACAACTCACGACAGGTAATACTCCCGATGAGAACGACGAGTGTTAACAAATGTCCGCAAGGACTTCGCGAGTGTGTCTTCAAATTTTTTGCAACGCCATTAACCAAATGTACCGCGATGAGTTCATGCGTAGGCCGACAAGCATAGACGTAGCGAATTTATAGAAAAATCATGAGGAAAAACACCACATTCCCAGGATTAACTTACAACTGGCATGTGATTTAAAGTACTTAACATGACCTCAAGAATACGGGCGGTGCGTTACTCTTATAGCGCTATACATGTTAAAGGTAGGCTCATACGAAGTTAATGACAAGTTTATCACATAAAGAATGTTCCAGAAGAAACATGAATCAAGTATAACGTATGTATGCATGTATTGGATTGTTTGTGTATCTATATATAATCTAAAATTTAGTTACATGTTCTGTTTTAAAATCAACATTTATGATGTTTTAAATACAGTACTTAAAATAATATTGATTAAAATCTATAATACCTGATTAAGTAAACTGGGTTTTTTGCCCTTTTGGTAATTTTACCATGTGTACAAATTTTGAAGCTTAATGTATAAATGAAGCAAGCTATTTTAGAGGGGGAAATTGGGACAAGTTTCAAACTTTTAAGACAGTTTAGGGGTAATATAGAGATTTCATCCATCCACGCCCTCTATCTCTTCCATCAATTAAACCTGAATTCAATCTGCCATCAATACCTGAATTCAATCCAGACGAAATTGAAGGGTCCTTCCACATCCCCTCACTGCCCTGGGTTTTAATTCCTACTTGAATGCCAAAATTGAATTGAAGCGTCATGTCATTAGGGCTTAGGGGGCACTGGTGGTTCACATGAAAGTTAATCAATCGCGGCAGTCAAAAGCAAGAACAACCCTATTAGCAACGACACCTTATTTTGGGTACCTTCTTCATTCACGTGTCAAACTGATAGTTATTTTTTTCCGCTAATCTTTCAATTTATCTGTTTCTAAAGCCATTGATCTTCTGCTTACTTTTGTATTATTGTTAATTAATATCATGAAATCTGGCCATTGAAAAGGGCAAGAGGTTTCGCAAGTTTGTTCATGAAATCTGGCCATTGAAAAGGGGAAAGGTTTATGTGAATATAATTTAGGGTTTATATGGCCTTTCATAGCTTGCAAACGTGAGTCTACTGATGGTTTAGGCTTCATGATAGTAAAACCCAAAGCACTCCCATTTTATTTGGTAGTATATCCACTCAATCTTATATGATAGGAGGAAACAATTATTTACCTGCAATTGCATTTAAGCGCACGACATATTTTTTATGTTTAAGCTGATTAATTTTCATCATCATGGTGTGAAGCATACTCTTTCAGTGAGAGATAGGCAGAGGAGCAAGCTATGCGTGAAAGGTTGTGGAAACAGTGTAGAAGTAATTGATAATACAAGAACCTAATGTTGTATAGAACTATTAAAAATATATCTTGTAGTCATATTTTAATTGCATTGCAGATTAGGCGCTTGAAATCACTTATTTGTAAAGCGCACGACTGATGCAGGTATATGTAATGTCTAAGTTATCATTATTTTTTATATTTGTTGAATATAATTACGTATTCTCACCAACCACGTACCATTTTTTACTGATTTGATTTTAAAGGTTCGAAAAGGCGATACTATACGTGTTGTCCAGCAACAACTTGCACCCGATTTTTGAGAAATACGTACAACTTCGGTTGAAAACCTTCTATATGTGCAAGAAGATCTCATCATTCCACATGTAAGAAATCTGTACTTTGCTTTAGACCCTTTTTTCTTTCAAACTTTAAGACACTTTGAGGGTAATGTAGAGATTTCATCCAAGTTATTTATTTATTATTTGCAGTCAACTTAACCATTCATTTCGGATCCCATAACTGTCATCCATTTTCAGTAACAGAGTTTCTATGAGCTGATTGTGAACAGGGTCCAGGGAAAATGGACCGGTATGTTTATTTTTTATTATCAACCGTTACAGTTTCTTTCAGTATGCAGTGTGCACTAATTCCAGGCTTTTAGCGATCACATGCACACTGTTCTCATTAGGAAGATCTAATGAAAAGCCTTCAAACATATATGTGAACTATTGATAACACTTCTAAAAACATAATAAACCTGATACATAGTTGTCTGGATCCTGTTTCTGTTATTGGGGTAAACTGGTTTATACTTTATAGATGTTCTTACTTTTAGCATTTCTTGTATCAACAACTTTTCCACTTTGACATGGACGCACAATTGCAGATGTGACCATAGAGAAGAACGAGGTAACATCGTTTAGTATTTAAAGACATGCATTTATACTATATATTTACTCGAGTATAAAATAGATTTATGTTGTCATCATTTAAAAGTCACATGCTGGTAACTGGTACGAGAAGAACAAGCAAATATTGTCTGCTTCAAGATGGGAGGTAACCTTCCGCCTGTCACCTTTTCCCCCTTTCTCGGTTATGTTTGTTGTTTTAAAGTTGAGCAAAATGACGAGTTCGTTTCAAATTGTGATTAACGATTGCAGATATATGACCCGGCAAAGAAGTGGGAGAGGTATACTATCCATGGGGACTGATAGACTAAAACACAAGCAAATTTCTAAGGTTATTGTCAGATGTTTTTAGACGTTACAGGTTTTATTGTCAAATTTACAGGCTAAAGTGCAACCAGGATATGTTAAAGAAACATGGTGCACTAAAGTTTTGATGCTTACAACAATGTCCCAGACCCTGAAGTTAATGACAGAAATGTATGTACAACACTCTCAACTCCGCATGTTAATCATACCTGACATGCATTTCGTGTTGTCTTATTACTCAGTTTCTGTTGTTTAAAATTCACAAAGTATTTAAAATTACTTGTAGTTTAAAATAATAATGCAAGAGGTTGAGTTACTACTATGTAAAGCTTTGGAAGAGATATCATTGGAAAAGCAATAATGTATTTGAACTCATCCAAACTGGGAGCAAATGTGTTGCAATTTTTTATAGTACGTCTTATTATCAAGTTTCTCAACAGATTCATTTGACTTTTGAGGTCAAACATAATACTCCCACATTTTCAAAATTAATATGCTTATTGTTACAAATAAAAAGATAAACTATGTTTTGTGGTATTTGTTGACAAATATACACTATTAATCGAATTCTACTTGACCCTTCAACAAAAATGATCATCAACTTTTAGGTTGAAAGTTAACCCGTTTGACCTCTAAAGTGGAGAAAAATCTTTAGTACTTTGAAGTAGTTAAATAGGTGTTTGGAAATATTATTTGTGTCTTGCATTTTCAAGTTTTAAGTAATCAAAGTAATTGATTTTGGTTATCTAATCAGTTAGGGGTAATGATCACAGCTGCAAACAAAAGTGCATCTCGGTTCCTCTTTTATTACAAACTTGTGTCTGAAGAATATGATTCTATTATGAGTTAATTACTGTTTTCGTCCCTATGGTTTGTCAAAAATCACTATTTCAGTCCATTAGTTTAAAAATCGCGATTTCAGTCCCTGTGGTTTCACTTTCGTAACCATTTCAGTCCCTGTGGTTTCACTTTCGTGACTGAAATAGTGATTTTTAACAAACCACAGGGATGAAAATAGTAATTAACTCTTCTATTATCCCATATCACTTTCAAAGCATCATCCCAAATACCCTGCGTGCTAACGCCTTGTGTCTTGTATGCTATGAAGCACGGGGACGGCTAGCATCATCGAGTACCCGTCCCGGGGACGGTTTGGGGACGGAAACGCCATGGGACGTTCCCCAAACGTTTCCGGGAATATGGGCACGACATCTAAACGATTCCGGGAAAGTGGGGACGGACGTATGATGTTTGGGGGACGTTTCCTACAGAGGCAAAAAAGAATGAATGCGTTGTTCTCCGGCCAAAAAAAGACGGCAGCAAAAACTCTGTGTTTTTAGATTTAGGTCAACGAAGAAGATGAACCGAGAGTTGTAGATAAAAGCATAATAGTCGCATGGCTTTAGTGGCCCAACTAACTACCTACTATTACTTTGATTACCTGGGCCTTTAAAAGTTTAGTCATGTGGCCCAAATCAAAGCATGATACAAACCCAACATATTGCTACGCTTATTTTATATATATTTTTTTTCAAAATTTAACGACATCAACACTTACAGTTTACATCAATATATATCTATTTTGGATTTTGTTTAATATATATTTTTGTCGTACCTCTGCCGTACCCGTATCTTGGATTTTTGAGTTTTGCTATTCCCCGTACCCGTATCGTCCCCGTACCCCAGTCCCGTACCCGTGCTACATAGCTTGTATGCATTAGATCTTGGCACGGGTTCATGCATTTTCTTTGTTTTAGTCTATAGGATAGTTGCTTCTGTATTTTCTTTGTTTTAGTCTATAGGATAGTTGCTTCTGTACGTGGAGTCACCGCTTGTCATTTGTTAAAGTTGACTTAATTAGGGTCAAACATGCCAAGAGACCACAATAAAGTATTCAGCGTGAGGTGTTGTAGAAGAATATTGGTTATTGTATTCATGAAATTAGCATCGGTTTGAAAACACAGGGGTTTTGCTTTTCGTTTAAAGGCTCTTTTTTGCTTATTCTTGTTGGTACACTTTATGTGGACGCGACTCGACTCGGTTCGACTCGGCTCGGTTCGACTTGGTTTCGACTCGATTAGGTCCGGCTCCAGCCCGAAGGCACGACTGAGGAATGTCGTGTCTTCGGGCTGGAGCCGGACCTAATCGAGTCGAAACCAAGTCGAACCGAGCCGAGTCGAACCGAGTCGAGTCGAGTCGCGTCCACATAAAGTGTACCAACAATCTCCCCCTTGGACGCTACTCGTGATGGTTCGTCTTCCGTGTCTTTCATGACGGAGGATCTTCACAGTCTTCACGCGTCATAAGTAGAAACACTACAACAAAAATGGCTTTTTAGGACCTTTTATGTGGGACGCTTGTAAAAGAGGGTCCTAAAAAACTATTTAATAGGACTAATGAACTTTTGGTGTTCTTTTATAATATACTCTACTAAACCGGTGTCCTAAAAAACTATTTAATAGGATGGATGATTTTTTGGGGTCCTATTATCATATAATTTAATAGGACACTTAAAATGTAGATCCTAATAAAGTATTTTATAAGACAGTTAATTGTTAGTGTCCCATTATGTGGTACTGTATTAGGACACTTGATCATATGGGGTCCTATTATAACATAACTTAATAGGACACGTTCTAATTAAGTCATAAATGTTTAGTGTTATAGGACCCTTTCTAGTCGAAGTCATATTAGAACTTAACTTAATAGGACACTTGACACTTGGGTCTTATAACTTTAAATTTTATTGGACGCTTAATCATTGTGGTGTTATTATAATACACCGTAATAGGACACTTGATATTTGAGTCATAAAACTTTATTTTTATAGGACGTTTATTCGCTAGAGTTTTATTATAATATAACTTAAAAAGACACTTGACACTTCACTACGTGAAAAATGGGCTACCGCCACACTTTTGGCAAAACCGCCCAGCCACACATTTGAAAAAATGTGTGGCAAAAGGTCATTCATAACATTTTAAAACATCTTTAGCCACTCGTTTTTGTATTAAAGTTTCGATTGATATCAGTTCAGAACCATTAGCCACATTTTTAGAAAATATTGTGACATTTATTAGCCACAACTCAAAATGTGTGACTTAGTGTTATTTATAGCCACATATTTTTGGGTGTACCGCGTGGCAGAATATTAAAAAAAAAGTTACAAAAAATTTATAAAAATCACACAACATTTATAAAAAAAACCTACAACTTCATTAAAATTTTTAAAATTACATAATCCTAAAAATTACATAATTCTAAAAATTACAAAATAACAAACCTAGAGCGTTAAATAAATTTCAAAAAGGTCGATCTTGTCGAACGCCTTTTTTTCCTTGCCTCGAAACTCTATGTTCGCCACCGCCACCCGGTCCTCGTGGCTTAACTCGCCCCCGAGAACGGCTTCGTAGTAAGCCTTGAAACGCTCGAGCTTGGGCCGTAGCTCGCGCCATTTATGTTGGCACGCGTTGAGGTTGTGGCGGTCGTTACCGACGTTATGTCGGTAGGCTGCGAAAGCTTCCGGCCAATATTTTGTTTGGCCCGGTGGCCGCCCCTTGATAGCGTCAACGACGCTTGTGACGAGGGCAAGTTCTTCCTCGTGGGTCCAGGATGCCATAGCGGGTTCGTGGGATGTTGGGGTTGGGGTGACCGGTGGGGTAGCGGGGGATAGCGGGGGATAGCGGTGGGGTTTGGGATGGACCACGGTGGGGGTTTGGGATGGACCACACGGTTGGGGTTTGGGGTTTTATAGGGGATGTTGGGGTTGGGGTGACCGCTTGGCCAAGCCAACGGTTTGAATTTAAAATTCAAACTTTTCATATGGACCGCTATGACATGGCGGGGTGAGCAAATGGGAGTCCGCCAGCTAGGATGTCAAGACCGCCCCACGCCCGGCTTGAAACCCAAGCCCCAAGGGCCACGCCCAAACCCAAGCCCACCCGGGGTGGTGGCTTGGGCGTTTTCCCCCAACCCACGCCCAAACCCCCGCCCCATACCCATGGTCTAAGGAATAAGTTCAAGAAGAAGGTTTATTTGGATGCTGACAGGTCACGAAGTAGTAACTGACACATTTTTTTTATTCTGAAAGTGTCTAAAATCTTATGGCTTATATGATTGCTTTCTTCCATCTTTAGTATTATTACAATTAAAAACATTGCTAATGGTTTATAGGTTGAACAATTAGAGAGAGACGTTGCTGAACTACCGCAGGCCCTTGCTTGCAAACAGGAACGGGAGAATGCCATGCTTCAGGTTGTTCTAGTTTATGGCTCGTCTAATAATAATTAATAATGACTCTTATCTATCTATATGTACTGTGTTTATTCGTCTAGTTATGTATTTGCTTTACAGTAATGTTTCATTATTTTTTTGAAGGTTTTGATGAGAGTAGAGCATACAAAGTATGTTGCTACATTTTAGGGAGTCCAGTTTTAGGTTTTACTAACTGACCTGATATAGCTATAAGTTGAAAAGTTGCAATTTGTTTGCTTTTAACTCAATTTGATTTCCTTTGTAATTTGCTTTTAGCTAAATTAGATTGCTTATGTTCATTAGTATAAAATATTGATTAATTGTCAATTATGTCTTGTTTTTCTAAAATTACAATGTACTGATTACTTGCTAATGAGGTTATTTTATCTAGTATGCACATATCATGTATGTGGTTTTAGCAAATGCTTTGTTTTAGGTTTTTGAGATTAATTTCTAAGTATATGATATTATTATGACAGATACAAATTGAGTTAAAATGGTCTACAATCTGTTTTGACCCATTAGTTGGCCTGCACAACTAGGGGTGCAAATAAACTGAGCTACTCGCTAGCTACTTGATCTCAGCTCAAAAACTTGCTCGTTTAGTAAACAAGCCCGAGCTTGCGCTTCGCTTATCTAGCTCGAGCTGGCTCGCTAGCCCAGACAAGCCTACTGTTTATAATTTTTTTATTATATATATTAAATAGATAATAATAATAATAATTACCATTTATTAAATTATGTAAAAATTACTAAATTGTACGTGGGATCATTTGGTTTGGGGCATAGGAGGTTCAGGTCTTAATTTATTGTTATCCCTGGTAATAGGTATGTAATTGAGCAAGAATACACTTTGTTTAACATATGCATGAGGTTACTTAACATTGAAAATTAATTGGAGCTGAAGTATGCACCTAAAGCCACCAATGGCTTCTAAAAAGAATAGGGGTACACTACAAACCTATCTCGAATAGGTAACATCCAGAAGAGTTTCTATCGCAATGAAGAGTCCATCATCACTTAAATCACAAGCCAAATACACTACTGGTTCGGTTGATTGTTGATTTTTGTGATCATTCGTGATCTTATTACACATTTGGTTACACTGTTCACACTCTTTTTTACATCTCTGTAGGGGTACAAATAAGGGTGGTGGTAGACCTAGTTTGGCTCATGAAAACCAAGCTATAAAGAGGCAGAAAATTGAAGTAAGAAAAACAAAATAGGTCAGCATCAATTCTTGTTCTATCATTCTCATCCTACCCACATCTATTATAAGTTTTAGTACTGACTATTTTCATATAATTTACATATTTTAATATCAAATTGAAGACCAGGTGTTGTCACTGGAAGCACTGCCACCACACCAGTTGCCAAGTTCAAAAAAGAAGAAAGAAAGGTTTGTTTGATTAATTTTTTATAGAATTTTCTCTGTTTTATTATGATCTTATGCACTAAATTTGGTTTTAATTTTGTTTTCTTCATTATGAAAAGTTCTGTTTAGTGAGAAAGCATGACTTCAGTTTGTTTTGATGGCGGAAATGAAGATAAAGTTTCAATATGGCACAAGGGATATGCATATGACTCCCTCCCTACCTTCGTCTTTTCTCTAACATGTAAAAATCACAAGTGATAGACATTTGTTTGTAGACATTTTGAATATGTTTGGAAGATGATTGAAATTTTAATTGAAACGATGATTTCTATATTTATAGGTTTATTTTTATTTTGTATTGTATATAAATAATAATTTTAGTTAATTAAAATATAGATGATAAACATGATGTGCCACAAAAGCTTTTTTATATCTTTTATGGCAAACAAAAAGTGCCATTAAAACTTAAACGTTTTTAGTTACAGATAAAAAAGTGCCACTAAAGGCTAAAAACTATGTGGTGTCAGATAAAAAAAGTGTCACTAAAAGGCTTTAGTGACACTGCTTCTAGTGGCACTTTTTTTGTGTGCCGCTCATTCTTAAAGAGGCTTTTAGTGGCACTTTTTAGGTTTGTTATGGCACTTTTTGTATGCCACTAGATGACATTTTATTTGTAGTGAAATTAGGTAATCACATATTATAACATTGTAAAAGTGTCCTAATATGTTCTTTTTAGGACACTATTTAAGTTGTCTATAGACAATTATGCGACTATAAAATTGGTTTCATAATCTTATTTGGTATATTAGGACCCCTTTTCTTGGTACTAAATTAGCTATAATGTTACATCATAAGGGTCCTATTAATTAATTTCTAAGAACGCTTGTAAGTGTATCAAAAGATTAAAAGTATGTAAGCATATGTTAGAACATCGTAAAAGTGTCCTAATATGTTTTTATTAGGACACTATTTTGGTTGTTCAAAGACATAATACGCAACCATAAAATTGGTTTCATAATCTTATTTGAGATGTTAGGACGCTTTTTTAGTTTGGGACTTATTACGACCCCTTTACATGAAACGCTTTTACCGTTGGTCCTATTAAATGAAAGGTCCTATAAAATAGCATTTTAGGACGCTTTTGCGCGTACTAAAAACCCAGTTTTCTTGTAGTGAAAGTATATCAACAAACTCCCTTTTTATTTAGGTAGTGTGTTAACAAACTCCCCCTTAGAATGAACTCTCCATTGAGTCATGCTCGTGAATCATTTGACTTGTCAATCTTTCAGATCCTTGTGGTATTGGAAGATCAGCGGAAGATCGGTCAATTGAGCCTTTTGAGGAAATTGCACAACGCCCAACACGGATACGCGTACTTTGAGGGGGAACTAATATACAAGAAGCGTCAAGATACTATTTACCTGGATCATCGGTCAAGGGGGAATTTGTTAACACAGAGAAGATGAATACTTGACTGAAGATCGATTGCAGTTGCATTTTCAGCATTCGACAGCAACGGACAAGGGGGAATTTGTTGATGCAGATTTGTGTCCGATGCTTGTCGAATAGATTAGATTTATTATTTTACGCTGAATTTGTAATAGTTAGTGAAACGGTCTATCGAACGTGTATTGACCCGCTCGTTTGAAGTGGTCAAACGAGAGGGTTATTCGGTTAACCGTGTGTGTTTGAAAGACAAAGGGGTGTGGCTATAAATAGCAACCCTTTGTCATTTCAAACACTTGGAGATTTTAGGAGGTTCAAGTCCTCACCAGGGAGAGATCACCACTTGCTCTCTCCCCGGATGTATACTTCTTTGGTATGGTTCGGTTAGCTTGTTAATCGGGCCGGTTTGCTTTGTTATGTTATCAAATCTATACAAGTAAGTATTTCATCCGTCTCTAATCTTCCCGTCTATGAACATAATCATGATAATCACGGTTTCGGTCACGAAACTCGGTCCTACAATTGGTATCAGAGCTGATTTCTGACATTTCAACTCTTCTGCTTCATTCAATAAGTCATCAAGATTAGAACTGATTTCTGACATTTCAACTCTTCTGCTTCATTCAATAAGTCATCAAGATTAGAACTTGCTTCTTTGCTCACATCAGATTCAGAACCCGAAGTAGAACTTTCTTCATCAGAACTCCCGGTATTACCAGAACTGTCGTCACTTTCAGAAAATTCTTCCTTATGAACGTGCTTGATGTGATTGATTATCTTTGCATAACACGCTGTTCCTCCTTTATCTTGATCACCTTCCCCAAGTTGTAAAGACCAATTAAACCCTTCATCAGCTTGTACGGTTAATGCACGATTTTCGTTTGATGGTCCAGACTGATTCTGGTTAGTGGTGTTGTTTACAGCCACTATCCCTTTTCCACGATTGTCTTGATTAGCATTTGAAGTACTCGTCTGATTACGGAATGGGTTCTGATTGCCTTGTCTGCTTGGTCGGGTGCACTCACGTTTGAAGTGATTGTGAGCCTACCGATACATCTTATATAGAGCTGCTTATCTTAATGTTAACTAATTGAACAAAAAGAGCGTTTTGACATGATCATTCACTGATATGATTCTCTTACCCTCGAAACTCGGAAAAAAAATGTCTGTAAATATTTGTTTACTGCTTTCAGTTTCTACATCTTTGTATATATTTATTTATTGCTTTCCGTCTTTACATTTGAAAAATGAAAAATTTCAAAAAGATTTTAGGTGTGTTTTAATATAAACTTTATAAAATCCAAAAGATTTTGCTTCTAGTTTATTTTTGATTGACTGATGTTGGAACTCGAGTCTATCCTACCCAAAATCCTGATCGTAAGCCGGAAAACAATTGCACCTTCATAAACAGTCGAAGTTAACAAGTTTTGAAAGTTAAAGAATTAAAATTGATCATTTTCTAAACTTTCAAACTGTTGTCGGTCGGTGTTTGATTGAGATTTGATCTCATATGTGTCGTCTGTTTAAATGTTAACTATATTCCAAGCGGTTATTCTCATTATGTGTTTAGCTTTCTTGCATGTGCAGATGCTAAAGGCGAGGAGAACATGTTCGATGACAAGTTTTGGAATGAAGACACGAAGTGGAGGCACTCAAAGGATAAAATGATCGAGTTGCCGCTGACCCTTCATCAACACCACAAGGATCTGAAAGATTGACAAGTCAAATGATTCACGAGCATGACTCAATGGAGAGTTCATTCTAAGGGGGAGTTTGTTAACACACTACCTAAATAAAAAGGGAGTTTGTTGATATACTTTCTACTTATGACGCGTGAAGACTGTGAAGATCCTCCGACATGAAAGACACGGAAGACGAACCATCACGAGTAGCGTCCAAGGGGGAGATTGTTGGTACACTTTATGTGGACGCGACTCGACTCGGTTCGACTCGGCTCGGTTCGACTTGGTTTCGACTCGATTAGGTCCGGCTCCAGCCCGAAGACACGACATTCCTCAGTCGTGCGCCCCAGAGTTCGACACGCGAGGCACGGAACGCCGCGAGCCATTCCCGTTTTACACCTCACCATGACATCATCATTGTGATGTCATGGTGATGTCACAAGTTTGTCTCTTATGCATAAAATGGTGCAAAGTGTATAACAGGAACATTAAATCGGGCCGTAAACTTCACATGGGCCTAACACTTGAAGTGGGCTTTGACTATGTCTGGGCTCAAATACAAATGACGAAACAAGATTAGAATCAATATGTATATCGACGAAACAGATAGTGTTTCGTCAACTTTGTGTGTTTCGCCGAGAGTTAGTTGTGTTTCGTCATAGCTGGTATGTGTCTAGTATAAATACTCATCATTTGTTTCTGTGTGAGATAGATGAGTGCCAAGAGACTTTGAGAGAGTCTGTATAAACTGTGTGTGTATCAGTTATTGGGTTGTACTCATCCCGTTTAATCAATAGATATTGAATCTTTGGTTACCCGTGTGTTTTACACTTTTGTTTGGTTTGCACCGTCACGGGGATTCCGCACCCGTTACCGTGTTCGTGATAAACAAGGATAGGTGTTCGTTATCGATCCACCGGAAAAACGGACCTACAATTCTGTAATTTGTTGGTTGTTGATTCCAACATAAGTTATTATATCATATATGCTAGATTAGTCTAAAATGATATCAACGTCTTTTATACATTAAAAAAATTGACACATAAAGTAAATTAACATGTTTAATCATCACAAATTTCAAATTAGTGGATTTCAAAACCAATAGCATTGTATATAGGAAAGTAGATCAACACGTACTCCTTCCTAAGAAAGTTTTTTTTCACTTTTAAATTAATCAGATATACTTTTGTAGGAAGTTAAAACAATCTTCGTCTTAATTTGGTTTCCCAAAAACAACGAGACGACAAAAAAGACACACCCGCCGCAACGCGCGGGCTTTTCCACTAGTTTGAATAAAGTCTAAGTGTAACATGAGGCAAGAGTTAATACATGTTGAATGAGCTCCCAAAAGCTCAATTGTAATTGTAAGATGGAAGGACACAACTGTGTCAAAAGAATCCATGGAATTCTGCACTGCAAGAAGAAATAATACAAAAAAAATTCCACCTAAGTTGAAATAGGAGAAGACATAGATCTACCTTGCTTAAAAGAAAAAGGAGTCTGCTGCTGTTCCATTTAAGCCTCAGGAAATATTTTACTACAATCCAAAGATCATAAAAAACTACATGAACGATATGAAAGCCATGGTTATGCAAAATGGATTGTAGATCTGGATGCAAAAGAGAAAAAATCGCTTATAAGCTACATGCCTGACACTACTCATGTATTCAGAACTTAAGAAGACATAAAGGGTTAGCACTTTTTCAGTAGGAATCTACAAAAGAAAATCCACAAAATCTACCACTTTAATCACTGGCTACCAAGTCTTAGACTTGCCTCACAATCTCCCTAATTGTGAGATGGAAAGCAATGAAGGACTTGAATGATGTGGAGATTTTTAGAGAGGATGGCTCTAGAACCCAGATGGATGGGTAAGCAGTCCAAAGTCTGAGCCCAAAAGATATCAAGGTTATACTTAACCTTGAATTGGAAAGGGATGTTGATGATGATCAAGCTCTAAGCTTAGAAATTGGAGTCAAAGGCATGATCAGGAAAAGACTAAAAGGATTCATCAAAGAATAAGAGAATAAAAAACAAGCCAAAATAAGATTGATTTTGGCATCAGCAGATCTAGGGGAGATTGTTGGGTTATATAAGATCTGTTGATGATGAAAGCCAAAACCCAAGGGAACCATCATCCCTGCTTGAAGAAATAAGTCAAGATACATTCACTAGTCCAGTAGTTTATCCCCCCTTGAAAGCTTCCTAGAACAGTTGCCCAAACTGTTGTTACAGATGAGAACTGTTGCCATCAAAGAATAGAGAACAAAAGTGTTGGAATGAAGAAGAGCTAGTCAACAATCAACTCAAGTCAAGTCAAAGAAGAGCTGTTACAACTGACTAAAGACCGAAGATCAGGTCAACAAGTCAAAGACCTGGATTTATAGAAGAGCTGGATCAGACTTGTTGTTCTATAGAATCCAGTTGTACTCCTTGTTTTACATTTAGAGCAGTAGTTTAATGTAACACTGTAGCAATCTAGCAGTCGAGTCAACTGTTGACAGTTACACTCATTTAATGAGTTGTTAGGGGTCTTTTTCATTGTGACATCACCAGTAGTTCACTTCTCCTATAAATAGTTTAGCAGTCGAGTCAACTGTTGACAGTTACACATCAATCTAACACTGCTGAGAGCATAAAAACTAAGTGAGAGAGTGTTCACCTGGAGAGAGGGAATACAAGTTGTACCTTGTGATTGTATTACATATATGAATTCAATATGAATCATTGCAATCATTCCCAAATCTAGTTGTATTAGATTGATGTGTTTGTTTATCCCTATTTGAATGAATTTTCAATTTAATTTAACTGTTTTATGAGAAAACACACATTACACACACTCTCAGATCCAACAATTATAGTCTCAGACGACAACTAAGAATATGCATCAATAGCATATATGTTATATCATATATTTTTATATTTATTGTCATTTATGATTAAAGCGAAATAAGGATCTTTGGGCTTTGGAAAAGATGTCAGGTTCACTTGGATCATTTGGTGATACATATGCTTCAATTTCATCTTTGGAAGAACCAAAAGGGTAAGATGTTTGATCCCTTGGATCATTGGTGATACAGATCCTTCAATATCGTCTTGGAAGTACCTAAGGTGTAAGATACTGATGACTTGCCGTACTTCAATTCCCTTGGAATTATCTCCTTATGGAATGGCTTTGTTCAATTGATATCTATATATACCAATATTGGGTTTGAACAAACCTTCAATTACCCGTTGAGTATCTCACCTAATTTTTATCTTCTGCTCTCACATATTCGTTCTCATTTTCACTGATTATGGGCCTTCAAAAATTTCCTAAAATGATCAAGTATACTAAGCTGGCTGTAGGGAGATACCAATCATCTGCAGATGTACCCAAAGGCCATTTATGTGTGTATGTTGGTGAAAACAACCTGAAGAGGTTTATAGATCCATTAGAATATCTTAAACATCCTTCATTTCAAACTTTGTTGAACCTAGCAGAAGAGGGATTTGGCTATTCTCATCCGATGGGAGGTCTCACGTTCCCATGCAAAGAACAGACTTTCATTGAGCTCGTTGTGAATATACAGTTAACATGATTGTGGTCTAATAAGAGAACATGTCCATTTTTTTGCAACTGTAAAACATTTAGGAGATTTTCTCTTTTGACATAGCTTTTCATAGTAATCCCTAGAATTAGTACCAATGTAACTATGAGTCTGTGTAAATAATATTATACTAACTCGTTACAAGTTTCTGATAAACTTATCTATTTTTACTGTCATTTATTAGTTTGCTTAATTATTTTTGGAACAGCAAAAGAACGCCTGTTGAATGAGAAGCTAAAGCCTAAAGCAAAGGAACAATATAGCCTAAAGTAACCACATCAAATAACAAAAACATACACTACTATCGAAAGATGCCTAATTAAATCACACAAAATATCATTTGTTGGGTTAATCTTGACGGGTCAGCAGGTACAGGTCGGATTGGAATGGGTCAGTAGCGTAGTGGGTCACGGGTCAAAGATGGATCAGCAGAGGCTTACGGTTTCTTTCTAATCTGATCACATGTTTATTTGGGTTTTGTTAGTAAAGTAGTGGGCTTTTAATAATGGTCATATTTTGATCAACCTGCTGTCTTTTTCTTGTTTACTGCTTATAGATCGGGCATCTGGGCCTGAACCAACATCATTAAAGTACAAAAGCGCTTGATTGGAACTTAAATGCTCTTTTGAAATCCTGTAATATCAGAGTTACTGTTTCCGGAATATGGGCTAAGGTAAAGCACTTGATTGAAACTCGGACGCGACTTTGAGATCTAGTAATAAACAAATCTGAGTCAGAATGGTTGTATCTTCAAAATGGAAGTATAATATGTTGGTTACAGGCCCACTCCACACACACTAACACTCACGTATGTGAAATATGCAGAAGAAGGAAACCACAATATTTGCAAAAGAAAAGCTTCTGTATTACTATATTATCTAATAAAAAAGAAGGGTACATAAACAAACAATTAACTATCCTATTTATAATAAAAATAACAAAACACATGCATAAAAAACAACTCCACGTTCTCCTGCTTGTTAGGCAACAAACCAACGTGCATCTCCAACAAACTCGGTCAACTTCTTCAGCAACCAAGACCCTTCTCCAAGCTAATTAAATGTGACCCAAAATATCCCAACTATTGCAACTCATTTGACTTGTTTACATGCTGACCCGTAACCCGTGATCCGTAAACGAACCATTTTCCGTATTGGATAAACCCGGTTTAGAACCCGTGACCCGTGAACAAACCCAATTAACCCAACAATCACCCCCTTAATTGTTGTTTGTTCACACCACTCGTACACATCAACCAAATCACCTTCTCGAACCATTTCTGACTTCTACCGGACACCTGACCTCCACTGATCACGTCCAAAGTCTTCTTGGATCAACCCGAATAAAATCTCTCTACACTTTTAACATCTCACATGGCACCACGTTGGAAATACTGCACAAATTGATTTGGGTCAGCAGTTTCACGGGCTTATATTAGAAAGAATTTATACATAAGTTGATGTAACATGTAACTTCGTTAACACAAAAATGTTTGTGTATTTTGTTCATAGACAGGTGACTACAGTCATGATGATTTTTAGTGTTGAGTACAGTCATGATGATTTTTCTACTCATTGTTGTTTAATAACATACATGTTATAAATAATATAGGCAATTGTGTTAGTGTTTACTTCCAAAAGTTGTAATCTGCATATTTCTTAACAACAAAGTATGCTACTTTTGTTTCTGGCTCTGTGCATTTCTTTATTATAATTCTTTTGTTTGTTAAAGATACTCTTTAATGTTATATATATTGTTATAGGCTGCACAAGACATAACTTGGTTCACATACCGAAAAATGTGGTAGATTGTATGTAAACAAAGAATTGCTCATGCATATATATTTTTTAACAATTCGGAAACTGATGGTAGAAAGCTGTGCATATAGACAAATTAATATTTTAGAGCGAGGATCGCTGCGCTGAGGCCGAACCGTTTCGACCCGTACCGTTTCGACGTGAACCGTTTCGACCCGTACCGTTTCGACCCGTACCGTTTCGACCAGTACCGTTTCGACGCGAACCCAAGTTAAACAGGTTACTGTGCTTTCTGTTTTCTGTTTTTTAACGTGGAAAGGGTAGAGTGGGTTGATTATTATGAGGATAAATGGTAGAGTTAAAAAAGGAATGGTGGGTACGTGGGTCTGGTGTGTAAAACGGGTCAGGTGATGGATGCTGGGTGTGGGTGGGTAGGGTTGGGTTGTAACCAAAAAAGGCTGCTGAACAATTATTATCTTCAACAAATCCTGTTCTTTCCCCAGTTATGACTGAGCGATTGCTTTCATCAGTAGGGCGATCAGCAGGAAAAGAGTTAGAAAAATTAGGATGGTGGTTTGGAGAGTAATCAGAACCTGGGTATCCTTGATAAGTGTTCAACGCCTGATTAAAAGAATCAAGCGGAGGTCGACGTGATCAGTTAGAGCGACCGCGGCCCCGATAGTTGTTCGAACCGCCACGACGACCGCTATGATAACGATTTGTGGAAAAGTTGGAACGTGGACCAAAGGATTGGCTAGAAGGAGTGTAACCATAACGACACGTGGATGCTTCATGATCAGTCTTTTTACATATTGGACACATGGTTCTGAGTTGTGGATTGGAGGGAGAGTGAGGAATATTGTCAGCGACGGCCATAGCCACCGGAGGGGGCGTACTTTGGCTTTGCTGATGTTGGAGACGTTCCTCATAAAGCAATAATTTAGACCGCAACTGAGCAAAGTTGGGGGTCTTCTCAGAGTGCTCGACATGTAAAGCAAAGGCGTCATAAGATGGATGATCAAGACCATTCAAAACTTGCAAAACAAGAGCTTCGTCAGTGACCGGATCGCGATTGCAACTGATCGGCTAGTTGTTTTGCTTCGTCACAGTAGGTAGTGACGGTTCGATTATTTTGTTTTAGCAATTGAAACCGGGTGCGGTATTTGGTACGTTTGGCTAGTTGGGTGCGGTAAATTAAGAACTTATTTTGACCCGTACTCAATTAAGTTGTGTTTCTGCAGCCGCTGTTGTGTATCTGCAGCCACTGCTGCTGCGTTTATGCAGCCACTGCTCTCTCGGTTCCACTTCTTCTTTACGGGTAAGTGGTGTTACTGCATCACTTCCGCATAGACCTCTCCAATCATCTCTTAGACCGCAAACAAGCGCTAATATTCAGTCGCCAGCCACACAAGTCAGTACCTTCGAGTTTCGTTTCGTACTATTATAACAGGTCTTAACACGGTGTCTTATTTTAATGTACGACAAAAATACGCAGAATTTCAAAGATCACGTGAAGTAAACTTCCCATTTCTTTCAATGTGATTTGTTTCATTAGATTTCCTCTCAATTGCCTGTTAGTTATATTCATTAGGTTGAACATATTACATTATTTATAGGGTATCTAATTTTACAGTGAATAGAAGTTTTTAATAGAATTAAACAATAATGACATGACACATGAATACACATCAACTAATTAACAACATCAAAACCCCTATCTGATCAATCACAAACCCTATCATTATGAACATTCATAATTCATAAAACAAACACTCAAAATCATGAAATAAATGTTACCTGTAAATCAGAAGCACAAACAGAACGTTAAACCCGCAGCAGCAACTGAAAAACAAATTAAACGTTTGTAAACATCTAGTGAAAGAAAAAAATAAACTCAATTGAAGAATCGTACAAACCAGCACTCTAAAATAATTGATATTCCAATACTATGTAGATGATTAATTCCACATCAATTGATATTTTGAAGAAAAAAATTCAATCACGGAGAAAAGGAAATTGCATTCAATTAGGGTTCTAGGGTCTCAATTGGAAATTAGCTTGTTGGAGTGGACGAGGTTTATAATTAATTGTTAGATAATCATAAGATATATGAATAAGGGCATGTTTGGCTAAGCTTATTATAGTTAAAAAGGACTTTTGGAAAAGAACTTTTGGGAAAATGACTTTTTGAAAAGAAGTTTTTAAAAAAAGTGTTTGGATTAGCTTATTGATGTAAAATGACTAAAATGGACATTCTTTTAGATATAAGGGGGTAAAGAAGGGGTATATTGGTAATTTGTAGTTTGAAAAGTTAAAAGCTGGCCAAGAAGTCACAATATTGTGACTTCTTAAAACCTCCTTTTTCTTCTTTGCAAAAAGGCATTTCTAAAAGGACTTTTGACTTAGCCAAACACAAAAACAACTTATTGGCTTTTTGATAAGTCAATAAGCCAATAAGTTGTTTTGAAAAGCTTAGCCAAACATGCCCTAAGTCATGGGAACAAGAATCATACCTTTTGTTCTTCGATTCAGACTCTCTCTCTGATGAATGTTGTATAAAGGGTGAATAATATTATGTTTCTTGTTTTAATATTCCATTTAAACCCTAATTTGCCGTTCAAAAAAGTGGAGAGGCCGGTTACTGAGTTAATTATGGATAATAAAAATAATCCCGCTCCAATTTCATGGTCACTAATATGGTGGCAATTCAACCACACCTTTGTATTTTTAGATTTTTCTCATGAATTTGCAACTGAAAATAAATGGTCACAAAACTTTTTACCACTTAGCTTCCGTGCAATAACAAATACACTTAATTCTCATTGTGGTGGCAAATTAGTGGCTAAATTTGCTACCATTTTTTTTTTTTTGACAAATTTTGGTGACAATTACCCATTTTTCTAGTAGTGTGTTGTCCCGACACTTCTTCACCACTGCCCTCCACCGACCGACACACCCGCCGGTGGAGGAGGCTTCCTTCGATCTTCAAACCTGCTTCCCGAGCCCTAGGCTCTGATACCAAATGTTGGTTACAGGCCCACTCCACACACACTAACACTCACGTATGTGAAATATGCAGAAGAAGTAAACCACAACATTTGCAAAAGAAAAGCTTCTGTATTACTGTATTATGGAAGGAAAAAGAAGGGTACATAAACGGTTGGATTGTAGACTTCTCGACACCTACGGGTGTGGCGCGATAGTTAGGGCAGTCGGCCCAAGTCGCGGCCCATTGGGCTTCAACCCTAATTGTGTAGTCTATATATTAATCTCTTGTACTTGTAATGTTTAACACCTCAATAAAATATCCTAGTTGTCACCTGTGGACGTAGGTCAGTTTAGACCAAACCACGTAAATCCTTGTGTTCGTTATTGCTTTCGGTGTCGTGTTCGTGTGTGCACTCGATCCTAACATAAACAAACAATTAACTATCCTATTTATAATAAAAATAACAAAACACATGCATAAAAAAAACAACTCCACGTTCTCCTGCTTGTTAGGCAACAAACCATCAAACTCGGTCAACTTCTTCAACAACCAAGACCCTTCTCCAAGCTAATTAAACATGACCCAAAATATCCTAACTATTGCAATCCATTTAACTCGTTTACATGCTAACCCGTAACCCGTGATCCGTAAACGAACCATTTTCCGTATTGGATAAACCCGGTTTAGAACCCGTGACCCGTGAACAAACCCAATTAACCCAACTTAATACATGTACTTTTTTTTGTGTTCTAAATAATGGTTAAAGTAAAGCGAACTAATTAAAAGAAACTATATTTTATTAGACTAACTGTTTGGTAGCCTCTGAATGGTCATTAAGAGGCTACCTCTTAATGGAACCATTAAGAATTTTACCAATGAGAAGGTAGAAGAATGTGACATGTGATGATTTACCATTCAGAGGTTACCTCTTAACCATTCAGACTTGAGGTTACCTCTTATTCATTCAGAGATTTTAAACCATTAAGAGGTAGCATCTGTATGGTCATTAAGAGGCTACCAAACAGCCCCTAAAAATGATGATCTATGATCTATATTGTTATCAATTTTGCCCTTACCATAAACAAGTAGCAACTTATAAAGACTCTGTGCGTGATGATAAGCATATTTAACTTACTATATATTAAAAGTTTCAAGTAACTAGAATGAATTATTATCTTACCGAACATAATTTGTGTATCTTTGGGTGTGCAATATGATTTTCTTTTTACCAAACAACCTGATATATTTTAGTAACTTTAAATCATATACGTCACTGAGAATGTTTTCCGACCAAACCCTTGATTACAAAACAAACCCCAACATTTATAAAGTATATTCGTATAAATTGTCTTTTCTAATTACAACAAAACAAGGATATTTGTCTTTGGAGAAGGTGTAAGAATCTGGATCACTTGGCGGTACTAATTAGTTAAGTAGAGATCTATTTAAACCAATGCCGGGTTCGAATGAACCCTGAACTACTCATTGAGCTTCTTTGCAAATTCTTAGCTTCTGCTCTCACATAGTATCAATTTCAATGATCATGGGCATACACATATTTCCTAAAAGCATGAATACTAAGCTGGCTATAGGGAGATGCCAATCATCTTCACATGTCATTGATGTACCTAAAGGCCATTTCTCTGTGTATGTGGGTGAAAATAGTCTCAAGAGATTTATAGTTCCTTTAGTGTATCTTAAACATCCTTCGTTTAAAACCTTGCTGAACCTGGCAGAAGAGGAGTTTGGCTATGCTCATCCAATGGGAGGTCTAACATTCCCGTGCAAAGAGGAGATTTTCATTGAGCTCGTTCAGAATATACAGTTAACATGATTGTGGTCTGATAAGAGAACATGACCACCATTTTTTGAAACGTAATTGTAAACAATTAGGAATTTTGTTTTTCTTTCTGTATAGCGTTTCATGGTTACACCCAGGGTTATTACCAAGGAAAACATGAGTTTGTATAAATAATATTATGGTGATACGTTACAAGTTTCTACTATTTTTGACTTTGATCGTCATTTCTAAAAAAATTATGATGTAATCACACACAATTTGAGGCAAAACTATAGGTTAAGAATGGTTTTTTTAGCGAGATAAAATTATATAGAAAATTAACAGACTTATAGTATATAAACAAACTAATTGGAATGTAAAACAATAAAAAGATATATATTGATATCCGTATGATGCTTTGGATTACACTAAGAGAAATGACGAAAGTAAACTAATGACCAAACTAATATGTGAACCAACTAATACAAGAAACCATAGGAGAAGATGATAAAGGTGACCTCTTGAGAAGAAGAAACTGAGCTTTTCAAGAAAAGAAAGTTAGAAATCAACCAGAAAAAGAAAAGATGAATGAGAATCAAGTAAACATATAGGGAATTAAGTTTAGATTAATCCTTATTATAATAAATGATTTCAAAGAATGTCACATGTAACTATCAGAATACCCACCCACATTTATCTTTTACACTAATTAATTTTAATACAAATATTATTTTTTAAGTTTTACAATATAGGAACTTGCGTGTTAAATCTTTATATAATCTTTATGCTTGTCTTGCTCTTATCTCTTCTTTATATCTCTCTTCTCTTCTCTATCTCTATCTCTAATAAATATGAATCTTATGGGTCACATGGTGCAATTCGAGAGACCCTCACTTTTTTTTCGCCTAACCATGTATTTGTTTCAAATTTACCCAAATTCCTTTTTAATAATACATTTAATACATTCCTTATTTCGTTTTAATCAACCTCACCCGTTTTTATTATTTAAAGTTTACCATTTTCATAACAAAATTTAATTGAATGTTGTTTTATTTCTATCTTTCTAAATTTAAGAGTTGTGATTCTCATTTTCCTCTTTTATCTTTTATGATCACACATATTTAAAATTACAAATATAAAACCAAATTTTACTCATTTAAGCCATTACACGGAATTCTAACCTACTTTACATACAAAAAATTACTTCAATGTCTCAGCCATGTACTAAGATTCCTTAATAACAAAACCAATAAATTATAACATTTGAACCAATCATAATTACCAGATCTAAGATGAGACTAATTTTCTAAGATTTCGAGTAAATTCTATAAGTTGGACTATTTGTGAAGTATGGACTATATATCTTTATAGTCCCAACCAACCGCTATGAATACTCACAGATAACATATATGTTATCACATATAGTCATATGCATCATACTTTTCTTATTAAAAAAACACAAGGATCTTAGGAAAAGGTGTAAGATTCTTGATCCCTTGGATCATTTGGTAATACATATGCTTCAACTTCGTCTTTGGAATGACCAAAGTTGTAAGATTCTTGATCCCTTGGCTCATTCGGTCGCACGGATACTTGAATTTTGTCTGTGGAAGTACCAAAGGTGTAAGATACTTGACAACTTGGTGTATTTCAATTCCTTAAAATATTCTCCTTGTGGAATAGTTTAGTTACGTAGAGATCTATTTAAACCAACGTTGGGTTTGTGTAGGTCCCTCTCGACGATGAGATAAAACCTTATCCTTGTTATATCAAACACACTAGCGAGTGCGGAATCCAAGCTAGCATGCAACCGAGACTATATACGAGAACAAGCAAAAACACAACACACAACATTCAACGATTAACACCACTTGTATTAATGCGTATGAAAGGTTCGGTTACAAGTCCAACGTTCACAGATGTATTCTGCAAACTCTCAAAGTTCTCTCGTGTGTGTGCTCTCCTCTCTTGTCTCTCTATGTGTTCTCACTTTCACACAACACACTACATGGTTATATATACCCGACACAGCAGGTCTGGTCGAAGGATCAGACAGATTGATCGAAAGATCATCTGTCGACCAGAAAGCCATCGAAAGATTCACAAATACCTCGAAGGATGATATCCTTCGAGATATCCTTCGAGATCATCCATCGAAGGTTTATGTTTCGAACTCATCTATCGAATGTTCATCTTTCGAGCTCATCGAAGGATATAAAACAATCCTTCGATGACACATCCTTCGACACAACCATCTTACAACATTTTTTCTAACTGTTTGGTCAAGTCAAACCAGGAGGATGGTTGACTTGGTCAAACTTACATCAACCTTACATTAAAGACATCGTTTTGTATCATGACGAAATACAGACAAAGTACAGACACAAGTGCACCAACAAACTCCCCCTTGGCTATAGCTTTGTCTCGATCTTCGTGTCTTCAAGTCTTCAAGGCCGAGTCGAACCGAGCCGAGTCGCGTCCACACAGAGTGTATCAACAAACTCCCCCTTGGACGCTACTCGTGATGGTTCGTCTTCTGTGTCTTTCATGTCGGAGGATCTTCAAAGTTTTCACGCGTCGTAAGCAGAAAGTGTATCAACAAACTCCCCGTTTCATGTAGAAAGTGTGTTGACAAACTCCCCCTTAGATTGAACTCTCCATTGAGTCATGCTCGTGAATCTTTTGACTTGTCAATTCTTCAGATCCTTGTGGTGTTGATGAAGGGACAGCGGCAACTCGATCATTTTATCCTTTGAGTGCCTCCACTTCGTGTCTTCATTCCAAAGCTTTTCATTGAACATGTTCTCCTCGCCTTTAGCATCTGCACATGCAAGAAAGCTAAACGCATAATGAGAACAACCGCTTGGAATATAGTTAACATTTAAACCAACGACACATATGAGATCAAATCTCAATCAAACACCAACCGACAGCAGTTTGAAAGTTTAGAAAAAAATATTCATTTTAATCCTTTAACTTTCAAAACTCGTTAACTTCGACTGTTTATGAAGATGCAATTGTTTTCCAGCTTACGATCAGGATTTTGGGTAGGATAGACTCGAGTTCCAACATCGGTCAATCAAAAATAAACTAGAAGAAAAATCTTTTTGGATTTTATAAAGTTTAAATTAAAACACACCTAAAATCTTTTTGAAATTTTCATTTTTCAAATGTAAAAACGGAAAGCAATAAATAAATATATACAAAGATGCATAAACAGGAAACATTAAATAAATATTTACAGACATTCTTTTTGCGAGTTTCGAGGGTAAGAGAATCATATCAGTGTACGGTCATGTCCAAAACGCTCTTGTTGTTCAATTAGTTAACATTAAGATAAGCATCCTATAACAATTATCGGTATTGTTGTCCACATAAGCTCAACTTATCAGATGTAATCATGGCGAGGGGATACGTTAAAGGTATGATTTATACTTACCGACCGGTGTTCATCCACATCACGACACATTCCCGTATCAAGGTATGCACGAGGATTCATCTTACCGGTGAGTATACCGATTATCATCTGTTTGACCGTATAAGATGTGAGATTCTCACTTATTTTTGTTTGAAAACAAGCCCTATGTGATAGAATCACTTATTGATGAGGAACTTGATTTTCGATGCATGAGGGCACAAGAGCAAGTCCGTGAACAGGTCAGTACTTTCGTACAGCAGAGAGACGAACTTGACTCCCGGATAAATGTGATATATTATCACTTATTTGTTTGGACATGTGATTGTTGATCACTTATTGAGGTCGTATGCAATATGTACACGTATGTATAGTATCATGGAAGATCTAGACTTGCGTCCCCGTTATTTTTCGGTAAAAGATACAACCATGATACCCAGATGATAAGCAGCATAAAGACCGAATATCTCAGAACCTCGGCAATCTCTCAAACGAAATTTCGGTACTAAGACCATATGCCAATGAATGGTTCCCACCTGGTCTTCAGTCAATTTAAGTTTATATCACCCTGCACACTTTAAAATGATTGTGAGCCTACCGATACATCTTATATAGAGCTGCTTATCGTTTTTCATTTTGGGTTTAAAGAGGTTTAGACAGACCACTGATGTACTATCATTTTCTCTTTTTCTCGCCAGGAAACTCATTTTTGCTTTTCTATTGTTTTTGCGTTTTTGAAATTTTTCGATGTTTTTGGATTTTCCAAATTTGGATCTACTCCCCCTAAAATCAACAAACTATGACAAATTTAAAAGATACAAAGGTATTTACAAAAATGATTTTCCGATGTTGGTTAACTCATGTTTTACCTCAATGCCGTTTACCAAAATTAAGTTTTAATAAAAAATGATGTAACGAATTTTGGAAAAATCAGTTGGCATGTCGGTTTGCGGTGCGGACCATGACAACATTGTCTGGCCAAAGAGTGCTGTACGAGATAATAATTCACAAAGCAGCTTAATAATCGACAAGTAAAAGAGAGATTAGAATTTTAAAACCGTATCCTTCAACTGCTTCGTGCATTGACAGGAAACTGAGTGCTCTCCCAAACTGGATATCCACCCGGTGTGGATTTCAAAGTCGATTTTGTAGCTACTGAAATCCCTTCACAGCAACAAGATCAAAAACCTTTGGGTCCGGCTGGTCTTCGACATTGCACCAGCGAAGGTCTTTGTTTTTCTCTTTGAGAAGTAGTGTGCGGTTGTCAACCCATGCCAAGGCATCCGCACACCCGGTTGGTTTGTTCAACAAACACATTTTCTTCAATCACACCACGAAGAAATGTACACTGCACGTTCATCTTGTAGAGTGTTGACCTTCAGACGTGCTGCAGGTGCGTACATTTTGATTTGAATCTATCCCGGGGACCCGATCAAAGCCTTGAACATTCACATTTTGAAATGATTTTCATTTTGTCGAAGCTTTTCAAACTCTTTCAACAGACATTTCTGTTTCCCTTTACTTTTTCTCTCCATCAAAGGCAGCAATTTCTTCTGTTGCCTATTTTGTGCAAGGATGCTCCACTATCAACAATCTTACGACTATCGAAAGTTCCTCCTGGAATATCCTACACACTCACTCAACAATTAGTTGGAGAGAGGGACCCAAGCCTTTGTGGACTTGGGTCGTCCTTGATCATCAAGAAAAGTGATTTCAATCACTTGATGATTAGGAAAAAGAACCTGTGGTGCTCCCCCTGACTGAATTACCTGTTTTTGTTTCCAATCTGTTTGTCCTTTACCAGTATTTGCATTAATTGTTTTAGCATTTACTGGTTTTACAGTTTTAGGTTTTGCTTGAACAGGTTTTTCTTCTTTGACCTCTGATTTTAAGGCCTTTTCAATTACCTTTTGATTCTTTTGTTTTAACTTCTTTTCCCTTTCTTTCAAGACACGTGGGTCTTGTTTCGGGGAAAATGATCGTTTTTGGTAATTGGTTTCTTGGGGAGCAGTTGTTTTTGCCTTCAACTTTTGCAGGTATGGGCAGTATCTTACAATATGCCCAATTGTGCCACACTCAAAACACATTCTCCGCTCTACAAACCTCGGAGAAACATGTTGATGATCAGACGGAGAACCAGACCATGAACTTTGTGATCTAGACGTGCTTGGACCTAAATCACATCCGTTGGTATGTTGGGTGTAATTATTCTGATCATTTCGTTTTAAAATTCTAATGAACTCAATGTTAGATTTATCCTGAAATGTTTCAAGTTTGTCTGAACCCGTGGATCCAACAAAGTTCATTTTCGGTTCTCGTTTCTTAACAGGAGCTCTTTTGTTTTGCACCTTATGTTGTTGAACCTTTGGTTGTTCAGTCTTAGGCTGCTGAACTTTAGGTGCTTGAACATTCTTGTTCTGAGCCTTCTTTCCCTGTCCCTTACCCTTTCCGGAGTTGACTTGTTGTTTTCGCTCAATTGGTGGTTTTTGGTTTCCGTATTGTTTTCTAATTTGTTCACACGGAAGTGGATCACATTGAGTGACGGTAACTTCACCACTTTTGTTTCCCAAAAACTTATCAGTGCATCCTTCAAAAATTTGCTCAATTAAATCTTGATTTACATTTTTAATTGGAAAATCTTTGTTAGAGTAGATTTTGTTATCTCCTTTGAGCGTGTACAACAAGTTATTCTCTTCACTGGTAGAAACAAGGGACTCCATTGCTTTTGACATTTCAGTCTTACTCGGTTTCACTGGTGGATCACACAGGATGTGATTCTCAATTGGAATATCTGTTGTAACCGAGTTAGACTGTTGTTTCACAATTTCTTCAGATTCATCATCCGAAGAATCAGCATCCTCAACAATGGGAGGACTCTGTTCCTTAACACTCGATGAATCTGTCTCATTCTCAGATTCTGATTGACCCGAGGATGATGTACCAGTTGTGAACCCGAGGCCTGCTGCAAAGTCATCTAGACCGAGTGGCACAGTAGGTTCAAAACGGGGCATATCCTCGTCATCAGGCGATTTGGAGTAATTGTGATTCATTGGGGGAGGACATGATTTGAATCGCATACCCTTCTTATCCCCCTTTTTCTTTTGAAGATCAATAATGTGATCCAATACATAGCGGGAGTTGGAATAACTTTCCAATTTCTGCTTGATTGTTTCACATTCACATCGAGCGGTTGCCAACTCTACCATCTGCTTTTCAATTGTGTCTATAAGATCATTGTTAGCATGTTGTTTTCGCAAAACAGCCTTTTGTAATTCTGAAACATCATGTTTTAATGACGCAATTGTTGCTTTAAATTCCTTTTCATTTCTGGTTAAAAACAAGTTAGCCTCAGTTGCTTTAGAAAGATCTACAATCAATTGTTGATTGTGTTTGTGTGTGATTTCAAACTGACTTTCCTTTTCTGCATATTTAACATTTAAACTATCACTCTTTTCACAGCTAACTACAGTGGGTTCATCGACACATACCTGGCCTGATGAACTGTCGACATTAGCCATAAAGGCTGAATGGAGAGAAGACGAAGAATAAGCAGCTTGATCCACCAAATTAGATCTTCTTTCAGTTCCTGCTGCAGCTTCTTCCAAAAGCTCATCAATATTTGCATCGAATGACGCACTAGATGTCTCATCCATATGATCATTGCCTGAAGTGGAGGCTTCTTCATCTGAGCTTCCACTATAACCAGAACTGTCTTCATCTTCAGAAGATGCGACACCATTGGTGGAAGATTCTCCACCACTGGCGTGCTTTAAATCCTTTACGACTTCAGCAAAACATGCTGTTCCACCATTTCCTCCTTCTCCAAGCTGAAGCGACCAATCACAACCCTCATCTATTTGAACCACCAGCCCCCGGTTGGCATTTGATGACCCTGCTTGGCCTTGGTTGTTGACAGGTATCAACGTACGAACATTGTTCCCGTTCTGGTTCTGCTGGTTGCCTTGATTTCTGAACGGATTTTGATTTCCATGCTGAGCTGGTCTTGTGCATTCCCTTTTGAAATGACCTCGTTCGCCACAGTTAAAGCACTTGACAGCTTGCTTGTCGAACCCATACTTGGTGTCTTTCTTGCTTTCCAAGTTGGTTCTCCCCGTCCTTTCCATAAACTCCTTTGCTCTTCGAATTGCACTAGCATCTCCATATGCTCCTTGGCTATTTCGACACTGACTTTGGAAAAGTTGGGAGTGTATAATCTGACTGTATTAGGATTGGAAGTGGCTTGAAAGTTTGAAGAGCTTCCATAAAACCCTTGCTGTTGCGGTTGTTGCTGCTGAGCTGTCGGTTGCACATTCGGTCTTGAAAACATCGTGTGTGTAAGCTGAAGGATCAAACTGATCAGTTGTTGAAGGTCCGGTGTTAGAGACGAAGGCTGTTTGAAGCTTCGCATGTTGAGAGGCTGGTTTTTCTCCACTGATACCTCCTGCAATCCCAAAGTACATTTCTGGATTTTGAGGAGTTTGTGTTCTTTTTGCTTTAAGCTTTTCTTCTACATCCTTATTCTCCAATCTTTGAATTAATTCATAAACGGTGATTGTGTCTAGAACACCATTTTCTTTGAGAATTTCAAGATAACTGCTCCACTTTGCTGGTAAGCTATCAGCGAATCTCTTCACCAATTCTTGTGGAGTGGCAGTGACTTTAAAAGCAAACATCTCGCTCAACAAGTGATGAAACCTTGTAGATAAATCTGCCAAAGTCTCATTCTCCAAACACGTGAATCCTTCAAACTCTTTCTTCAGTAATTCTTGCTTGATCTTCCTAGATTGAGCATTTCCTTCACAACGTAACGTGAGCATATCCCACAAGCTTTTAGTAGTCGTGCAGTAAACAAACTGGTGGTAAATGTCTTTGTGAAGAGCTTGTGTGAGAATCATGAATGCTTTCTTTTCTAACTCAAACTTCTTCTTATCTTCTTCAGACAAAGTGCTGTAAGTTTGTGGATTAGATCCTGCAACTTCCAACTCATTTTCAAAAGCTGTGAAGAAGCACATCCATAGATCTTGACCTTGTCCCTGAACATAAGTTCTCAGCCTTTCTTTCCACCATCCCCAATCATTGATGTGATTTAACTTTGGCGGTTTTGTGCTTGTACCAGTTTCACTGTCGTTCTGCATCATAGAGTGAATGCTGTTGCTTTGATTTGTGACCAAAGCCCATTGATTTGCAGTTATCATTGCAGCTTGAGGTGGGACAATAGCTCGCATCCATGCAGTTTTGTCGAAATCTGACGTAGATTGCGTAGATTGCATAGCTGATGATTGTGGAGTCGAAGTTATTTGAGTCCACGCGGTTGGATCCCACTGACCGTTTGTTCCCATTTTATGAAAATTAATATATTAAGTGAAAATTGATTTAAAATTTGAAAAATAAGTTTTCTCCTTTTAAAAATTTAATTTTCACAAACTATGTTAAAATCTCGAAGGATAACAACCATCCGAAGGATCAAGAATCGAAAGACCTGAAAAGCACAACCTGTTAAACTTAAACAGACAAGGATCGAAAGATCAATACCTGTTCGAAAGATAGACACTTGTTCGAAGGATCAACAGTGTTCGAAAGATCACTGTTGAATTTCGAACAATAACTTCGAAAGATTCACCAAGACGAAGGATCCTTATCTTTCGAAATGTAACTGTAGACCGAAAGATGTATGCTTCGAAATGAATCCTTGGTTCGAAAGATGATGATCTATCGAACCTCCACTAATCGAAAGATGGTCTTTCGACTTCGAAGGATATCTTTCGATGAGTACTGACACAACAGACAAACAGGTGACAGGTTGGTGAAAAAGGTGACTGGTTGGTAAATCTTTCGGCAGAAAGTATGGTTCAGACCATCATTTTCTGCAAAAACAGATTTTGTTTGATTATTTTAATCAGTTCACCCTTTCCAATACACCAACAACTTTCGAAAATAACTAAACAAGATCAAAAGATGTAAACTTTGAAGAACACTTGAAGATATTATGAACACAATGGGTTTTCCGGTAAAACTACAAACTTCCGAAACCCGGTTTTGCTTGAAACTTCACTAAAAATCAACTTCTAAAATGTGAACATGAAAGAAAAAGTGATTTTTATAAGAACTTCCAGCAAAACAACAAGATTTAAACCCGATTAACAAAGTTTTTCAGAAAAATATAACTTTTCAAAACCCGAAAAACAGCAAGAACACCTCGGTTTTAACAAGGAGAAGAGCCAAAGCTCTGATACCACTTGTAGGTCCCTCTCGACGAAGAGATAAAACCTTATCCTTGTTATATCAAACACACTAGCGAGTGCGGAATCCAAGCTAGCATGCAACCGAGACTATATACGAGAACAAGCAAAAACACAACACACAACATTCAACGATTAACACCACTTGTATTAATGCGTATGAAAGGTTCGGTTACAAGTCCAACGTTCACAGATGTATTCTGCAAACTCTCAAAGTTCTCTCGTGTGTGTGCTCTCCTCTCTTGTCTCTCTATGTGTTCTCACTTTCACACAACACACTACATGGTTATATATACCCGACACAGCAGGTCTGGTCGAAGGATCAGACAGATTGATCGAAAGATCATCTGTCGACCAGAAAGCCATCGAAAGATTCACAAATACCTCGAAGGATGATATCCTTCGAGATATCCTTCGAGATCATCCATCGAAGGTTTATGTTTCGAACTCATCTATCGAATGTTCATCTTTCGAGCTCATCGAAGGATATAAAACAATCCTTCGATGACACATCCTTCGACACAACCATCTTACAACATTTTTTCTAACTGTTTGGTCAAGTCAAACCAGGAGGATGGTTGACTTGGTCAAACTTACATCAACCTTACATTAAAGACATCGTTTTGTATCATGACGAAATACAGACAAAGTACAGACACAAGTGCACCAACAGTTTGAATGAATCCTCAACTACTCATTGAGCTTCTTTGCAAATTCGTAGCTTCTGCTCTCACATAGTATCAATTTCATTGATTATGGGCATATACATATTTCCTAAAAGCATGTATACTAAGCCGGCTATAGGGAGATGCCAATCATCTTCACATGTCATTGATGTACCTAAAGGTCATTTCTCTGTCTATGTGGGTAAAGCAGCCTCAAGAGATTTATAGTTCCTTTAGCGTATCTTAAACATCCTTCATTTCAAACCTTGCAGAACCTGGCAGAAGAGGAGTTTGGCTATGCACATCCAATGGGAGGTCTAACATTCCCGTGTAAAGAGGAGATTTTTATTGAGCATGATTGTGGTCTGATAAGAGAACATGACCATAATTTTTTGCAATGTAACTGTAAACATTTAGGAGTTTTTTTTTTCTTTCTGCATAATGTTTCACGGTTACACCCCAGGTTCTTACCAATGAAAACATGAGTTTGTATAAATAATAGGGTAAATTACATTTTTTGTCCTTTATATTTGTATCGGATTGCACTGGATAGCCTTTAACTTCAATAATTACAGTCGCAATCCTTTATTTTGAAAACTCATTACATATTTCGTCCTTGAACACTAACCAGGTTAAAATTTTCAGTTAAATATGACATGTGCCTTGCACATGAGGGTTGGATTAGTCATTTGGCCCTTTTATTTAAAATATATCTATGATACTATATAAAACATTTCATATGTACAAAAAAGTAATTTCTCATCAATTTTTAAGATGGCATATGAAAGGCCAAGTTAAATTGCCTACTTTTAACCATTTTGTTCCACTTCTACCCCTACTCTCTTCTTGACTCAACAGATCCCTATGCCTACGTCTCTCGACTTCTCTCCCAGATCGAATAAAACTCTGCTCATTCACTGTAGGTCCGGCTAGGGGAGGATCTAGTCGCCTAATCCTTGTGTACAAACACACCCGGTTGTGCGGAATCCAACCGGAGATGCAAACCGAGATAGAACACGACAAGAACACGAGAAGGAGACCGAGACTCAACGATTAACACCAATGTATTAATACTTGAAAAACAGTTACAAATCAATGTTTACAAAATAATCTTTGCAAACTCTCACTGGTTCTCTCGGGTATGTGTTCTTCCTTGTGCGCTCCTTCTCTGCCGAAATCACCCTTGATTTCGGTATTTATATTTGTTCTTCACTTGTGCGATTGGGCTTGGGTTCGGCCCAAAGTTGGTCAAAGGCCCAACATGCATACGGTTTCAATATTTGCATGCATATTCTTCTACATGACATCATCATGACATCACTAAGATGATGTCATGGTGATGTATCAGCGGGAAAGGCCGCGGCTCTCCGTGCTTCGCGTGTCGAACTCTGGGACGCACGACGGAGGAATGTCGTGACGTCGGGCTTGAGCCGAAGCTAACCGGGTCGAACCGAACCGAGTCGAACCGAACCAAGTCGCGTCCACATAATATGTATCAACAAACTCCCCCTTGGACGCTACTCGTGAGGTTCAACTTCCATATCTTCCATGTCGGAGGATCTTCAAAGTCTTCACATGTCGTAAGTAGAAAGTGTATCAACAAACTCCCTTTTCATTTAGGTAGTGTGTCAATAAACTCCCCCTTTGATTATGCTTGTGAATCTTTTGACATCAATGCTTGAGATCCTTGTGGTGTTGGTGATGGTCAGCGGCTACTCGATCGTCTTTATCTCTTGAGTGCCTCCATGTCGTGTCTTCATTCCGAAGCTTGTCCACGAACATGTTCTCTTTGCCTTTAGCATCTGCACATGCAAGAAATCTAAACGCATAATGAGAACAACTGCTTGGAATATAGTTTAACATAAACAAATAACACACATGTGACCATATTTCAATCAACTACCGTCCGACAGTTTGAAAGTTTAAAGGATTTATCAATTCTAGATTTTAACTTTCAAAACTTGCAAATTCTGACCATTTATGAAGATTTAGTCGATTTTGGTTTTCAATCAGGTTTCAGGCAACGAAGACTCGAGATCCAACATCGTACAATCGAAAATAAGATAGAAATAAAATCTTTTTGGCTTTTAGAAAGTTTATATTAAAACACACCTATAATCTTTTTGGAATTTTGAATATTTCAAATTTAAAGACTGAAAGCAGTAAATAAATATATACAGAGTTGCAGAAACTAAGAAAAGTAAATATATACAAACATTCTTTTTGCGAGTTTCGAGGGTAAGAGAATCATATCAGTGTACGGTCACGCCAAAACGCTCTTTTTGTTCAATTAGTTAACATTAAGATAAGCATCCTATAATGATTATCGGTATTGTTGTCCACATAAGCTCAACTTATCAGATGTAATCATGGCGAGGGGATACGTTAAGGTATGATTTATACTTACCGACCGGTGTTCATCCACATCACGACACATTCCCGTATCAAGGTATGCACGAGGGTTCATCTTACCGGTGAGTATACCGATTATCATCTGTTTGACCGTATATGATGTGAGATTCTCACTTATTTTGATTTGAAAACAAGCCCTATGTGATATAATCACTTATTGATGAGGAACTTGATTTTCATATGCATGAGGGCACAGGAGCAAGTCCGTGAACAAGTCAGTACTTTCGTACAGCAGAGAGACGAACTTGACTCCCGGATAGATGTGATATTTTATCACTTATTTGTTTGGACATGTGATTGTTGATCACTTATAGAGGTCGAATGCAGTATGTACACGTATGTATAGTATCATGGAAGATCTAGACTTGCGTCCCCGTTATTTTTCGGTAAAAGATACAACCATGATACCCAGATGATAAGCAGCATAAAGACCGAATATCTCAGAACCTCGGCAATCTCTCAAACGAAATTTCGGTACTAAGACCATATGCCAATGAATGGTTCCCACCTGGTCTTCAGTCGATTTAAGTTTATATCACCCTGCACACTTTAAAATGATTGTGAGCCTACCGATACATCTTATATAGAGCTGCTTATCTCTTTTCATTTTAGGTTTAAAGAGGTTTGGACAGACCACTGATGTACTATCATTTTCTCTTTTGCTCGCCAGGAAACTCATTTTTGTTTTTCTATTGTTTTTGTGTTTTTGAAATTTTTCGATGTTTTTGGATTTTTCAAATTTGGATTTACTCCCCCTAAAATCAACAAACTAAGATAAAATTTAAAAGACACAAAGATATTCACAAAAATGATTTTCCGATGTTGGTTTTACTCTTGCTTGACCTTAATGCAGTTTACCAATAATAAAAAGTCAAATCTTGATTTATCAAATGCTTTGGTAAAAAGGTCGGCACGTTGGTCATCGGTGTGGACCTTAACAACATTGTCTGGACAAAGAGTGCTGTACGAGATGATAATAATTCATAAAGCAGCTTAAATATCGACAAGGATAGGAGAGATTAGAAATTTAAAACCGTTTCCTGCAACTGCTTCGTGCATTGCAAGGAATCTGAGCGCTCTCCCAAACTGGATATCCACCCGGTGTGGATTTCAAAGTCGATTTTTGTAGCTACTGAGAAGTCTTTTCACAGCAACAAGATCATAAACCTTTGGGTCCGTCTGGGCTTCCACATTGCACCAGCGAAGGTCTTTGTCTTTCTCTTGAGAAGTAGTGTGTGGTTGTTCAATCCATGCCAAGGCATCCGCACACCTGGTTGGTTTGTTCAACAAACACATTTTCTTCAATCACACCGCGAAGAAATGTACCCTGCACGTTCATCTTGTGGACTTTGAACTTCTTGTGGAAGAAAAATCCATGAATCTTCAAAAAGCTTCAGACGTGCTACAGGCGTGTACTTTTCATTGGAATCTATCCTGAGGACCCGATCAAAAACCATTAGAACCACATTTTGGCACATTTTTCATCTTGTTGAATTTTCAACTACATTCAACCACATTCTTTCATCAGACATTTTTGTCTTCTTTTCTCCTCTCTCCATCAAAGGCAACAATATTCTCCTTGGATACAACAATGTTTCAGAGCCTTATGTCGCCGATCTTGTGCATGGACGCTCCACTATCAACAATCCTAAGACTATCAATAGTTCCTCCTGGAACATCCTGCACACTCATTCAGAGATTAGTTGGAGAGAGGGACCCAAGCCTTCACAGACTTGGGTCGTCCGTCATCATCGAGAATTGTGACATCCATTTCCCGATGATTCGGAATTGATGTAGCTCCCCCTGAAACAATTTCTGATTTTGGTTTCAAAATCTGTTGAGTTTTACCAGCTTGATTGTTTGAAAATTTAACTTCGTGATTGTTTGAAGTTTTTGAAAACTTTGAACTTTCTGGTTTAACTGGAATAGATTGTTTTTGAACCACATCAGTCTTAAGTGCTTTCTCAATTACCTTGACTTGTTGGCGTTTCTGTTTCTTCTCCCTTTCTCGTACGAGGCGAGGATCTTGTTTTGAAGAAACAGATCGCTTTTGGTAATTTCGTTCACGGGGATCATCAACTTTGCCTTTTAACTTATGAAGATACGGACAATTTCGAATGATATGCCCAATTTCACCACATTCAAAACATGATCTTCGTTCAACAAACCCCGAAGTATCATGTGTTTGTCTTGTCGATGATGAACTTTGTGATCCTGAGGTACTTGGTTTTGAACTGTTTGGTTCATTTCTTTTCAACACTATTGCTTGTTTAACAAAATCTAAGTTAGATTTGTTTTCAAATGTCTCAATTTTGTCCGTTCCCTTTGATTTCACAAAGTTTACCTTCTTGTCCTTTTTCTGAGTTTGTTTCCTTTGACCTTGAGTCGGTAATTTACCTTTTGGTTTGGTATGATTTTGCTGCTTTTTCACTGTAGGTAATTTCTGATTGCCATATTGTTTTCGAACTTCAGCTTTTGGGATAGGAGGGCACTGTGTTACCACAATGTGTGATCCTGTCTTTCCCAAGAACTTACTTGTCGAATTTTCAAAAACTTTACTGATTAAAGATTGATTTACATTCTTAATCGGAAAATCTTTGTCAGAATAAATTTTATCATCACCAACAAGAGTGTACAGCAAATCCACACTTTCAGACTCTTTTGCAGACGTGGACTCGGTCGAAACAGTCTTAGCAGGTTTTGCGGGAGGATCACATAGAATATGATTCTCAAGAGGTATGTCCTCTTCTTTGATTACCGCATCAGACTTTGCTGAATCAGTATCATCAGATTCATCATCAGAAGAATCAGCATCCTCAATCACAACTGGAGGATCCTGATTCTGTTCAGCAGAAGATACACATGTATCTGCTGACACATCCGAATCTGACGATACTTCCTTCTTGTATCTGAGTCCTGTTGCAAATTCCTCAACGTCCAAAGGAACAGATGGTTCAAAGTAAGTTCTATTCTCCTCATCAGGCATGGCATCATAATTTTGTCTAACAGGTGGTGGACATTTCTTATATCCAATGCATGTGACATCCCGTTTCTCTTTCTGAACATCAATGATGTGATCCAACACATAGCTAGAGCTCAAATAACTGTCTAACTTAAGCTAGATCGCCTCACTTTCAGTTTTAACACAAGCCATCTCTTTTTGCATTATCTCAAGACGAGTAATATACAAATTTATGTCAGTTTGTTTTCTGGAAACCATTTTTGTCAGTTCGGTTTTATCTTTTCTTAAAGTTTCAACCATCGTTTTAAATGCCTTTTCATGGTTTTCATAAAACATGTTAGCCTCTTTGCATTTTGAAAGATCCACTATCAACTTTTGATTGTGCATATTTGTCACTTCAAATTTGTTTTGCAAATCCTCATGCTTGCTTTGCAAATCACACCACTTATCATCTAAAGAAACATGTTTGTTTTGCAAGTCAAACAATTCAGCTTTTAAAGCATCATGTTTGCCTTGCAACTCAGACATATTTGCCTCCAAATCAGCACATTTAATACTTAAGCTAGCACAATTATCACATTTAACAACAGTAGGTTCATTGACACAGACCTGGCTTGATGAACTGTCGACATTAGCCATAAAGGCTGAATGGAGAGAAGAAGAAGAATAAGCAGCCTGATCCACCAGAATAGATCTTCTATGATTTTCTGCTGCAGGTTCTCCCAATAGCTCATCAACATCTGCATCGACTGACACACTTGACGTGTCATCCAAATGATCATCGCCTGAAGTTGAGGATTCTCCATCTGAGCTTCTACTGTAACCAGAACTGTCTTCATCTTCAGAAGATTCACCACCATTGGCGGAAGATTCTCCACCACTGGCGTGATTTAGATCCTTGACAACCTCAGCAAAACAAGCTGTTCCATCCGGAGCATCATTTCCCAACTGAATTGACCAATCACAACCTTCATCTACTTGAACCACAAGTGCCTGGTTGGCGTTTGATGGTCCTGCTTGACTTGGGTTGTTGACCGGTATCAACGTACGCTCATTGTTCCTGTTCTGATTCTGTTGGTTGCCTTGATTTCTGAACGGATTCTGGTTCCCATGCTGAGCTGGTCTTGTACATTCCCTTTTAAAATGACCACGTTCACCACAGTTAAAGCACTTGACGGATTGCTTGTCGAACCCATACTTGGTATCTTTCTTGCTTTCCAAGCTGGTTCTACCCGTCCGTTCCATGAAGTCTTTTGCTCGCCTTACAGCATTGGCGAAAGCCCACTTGATGTCCATCATCTCCATCTCCTCTTTATCTATTTGCTGGTAATCTTCTTGAGTCAGATTGATGTTCCCGATCTGACCTGCTATCAACCCACAATACGCGCTCACCAATGTGTTTAGTAGCTCCATATGTTCTTTTGCTACTTCAACACTTACTTTAGAGAAGCTTGAAGTGTCGAGTCGTACTGTATTAGATGGCTGACCAGCTGATGACGTGCTACCATAACAGGCTTGTTGTTGCACAGGTAGTGGATTGCCGTACAAATCTGTGGTTGGTTGAACAACCGTTGGTCTTGAGGAAGGTGGAAGTGGATTTCCATACAGATCTGTTGGTCCGGTAGATCGAACAGGTAATGGATTTCCGAACATATCAGTTGCTCTGATAGGTCGTTGGCTTTGCTGTTGTGGCACTGGTTGAGGAACTGGTTGAAGCGGATTTTCGTACAAGTCTGTTGTTGGAGCTGGCTTAACAGGAACTTGGATAGGATTGCCATATAGATCTGTGCTAGACACAAACGCCGTCTGAATTGGAGCATGTGAGATTGGTCTTGCAGGAGTACTAGGAGTTCCATAATACATTTCAGGATTCTGTGGCACTGGAACCCTTTTCGCCTTAAGGGTTTCTTCCTGATTCTTATTCTCCAGGAGTTGAACAAAGTCATTGATGTTTGTTGTAGCCAAAGTGCCATTGTACTTCAGGATTTCCAAGAAATTACTCCATTGTGGTGGCAAAGCATCAGCAAACTTGGTGACAACTTCGATTGGAGTCGTTACCACTCCAAAATTTCCCAATTCAGTCAACAAATGATTAAATCGACTCGCCAAATCTCCCAAAGATTCTTTATCCATGCATGTAAATCAATCAAACTCTTTCATGAGTAGATCGTGTCTCAATTGGCGAGTCACTTCGTTTCCTACACCTCTCGTCTTCAACGCATCCCATAATTTCTTTGTCGTTTTAAAGCTGACAAATTGATGGTAAATATCCTTGCTTAATGCCTGAGTAAGAATGGCATATGCCTTCTTTTCCAAGTCATATGTCTTTTTCTGATCTTCAGGAAGATCGGCAAATGTAGCAGCAGTTGAAGCGGCAACTTCTATAGCTTGATCGAAATCTGTGGTGAAACGTAACCACAATTCCGTGTTTTGCCCAAGGACGTATGTATGAAACCTATCAACCCATCCCGGATATTCGTTTAAGTGCATCAACTTTGGAGGCCGATTCAAACTTCCGGTTTCGCTCTCGCTTAAGAGAATGCTTTGAATACTTGGAGTTTGATTTGATACGAATGCCCATTGACCGGTAGAAATTGCATTAGCTTGCGAAGATACCGGTACGGGAGACTCGGCCCACGAAGGAGACAAACCCGTACTTCTATACTTTCCGTTATCTATAGACGGAGTACCCCACCAACTCGGATTCATTTTGAATGCTTGATGATGAATACCTGATCAACACACTTGAAACAAACAATTAAACCACTTATAAAACCTTCTGTTTAAATTTTTTTTTTTTTTTTTTACGAAACAAAGATCCTTGAAGTCGACGGAACAGCTTAAAAGACGAAACAGATGTTGAATGTCGATGAAACAAGAGCCCAAACAGAAGCCCATTTTTTTTGTTGTGCGAGCCCAAACTTCTTGTGCGACTACCAAGTTCTTGTGCGACTAAGTAATCTTGTGCGACTGAATGAATATCTTGTGCGATCCACTTTCTTGTGCGACTCAAGTCTTGCGCGAGCCAACAACTTGTGTGATTATCCAATTCTTGTGCGATCCCTTGTGTGATTAACTATCTTGTGCGACCAGACAAATTGACTTTCCATCATCTGACACAAAACAGACCCACTTTCGGCTCACTCTTTCCAATTCTACCAACCAAATGATGATTTGTAATATTTTAATCAAACAACAAATTCCCAGACACAAACAACTTGAACACTTAATTTTCAAAGATCAAAAAGTAAAAACAATAAAGAACACTTTGAAGATGAGCCCAGAAACTTTGAATTTTCCGGAAAACTTATGAGTTTTCCGGTGAATCGAAACCTTCCGAACACGAGTTTTTGCTTGAAACTTCACTAAAAACCTTAACACACCTTACATAAAAGAGTTTTAAACAAGGTTTTCTATGAACTAACAACAAAAACACCAGAAATTTTGAAGATTCAAACAGATTTTTTTCAAGAAAAATACAAACTTCAAAAGTTCGAAAAACACCCGAAAACAACTCGGTTTTAACAAGGAGAAGAGCCAAGGCTCTGATACCACTTGTAGGTCCGGCTAGGGGAGGATCTAGTCGCCTAATCCTTGTGTACAAACACACCCGGTTGTGCGGAATCCAACCGGAGATGCAAACCGAGATAGAACACGACAAGAACACGAGAAGGAGACCGAGACTCAACGATTAACAACAATGTATTAATACTTGAAAAACAGTTACAAATCAATGTTTACAAAATAATCTTTGCAAACTCTCACTAGTTCTCTCGGGTATGTGTTCTTCCTTGTGCGCTCCTTCTCTGCCGAAATCACCCTTGATTTCGGTATTTATATTTGTTCTTCACTTGTGCGATTGGGCTTGGGTTCGGCCCAAAGTTGGTCAAAGGCCCAACATGCATACGGTTTCAATATTTGCATGCATATTCTTCTACATGACATCATCATGACATCACTAAGATGATGTCATGGTGATGTGTCAGCGGGAAAGGCCGCGGCTCTCCGTGCTTCGCGTGTCGAACTCTGGGACGCACGACGGAGGAATGTCGTGACGTCGGGCTTGAGCCGAAGCTAACCGGGTCGAACCGAACCAAGTCGCGTCCACATAATATGTATCAACATTCACCACTACCATAATTGAAAGCAATAAATGCCATGTAAATTTCCTTTTGAAACCTACAATTGAACCACTATATTTGCCCTTTGTCTTTTCACCTTCATCATCGACTGACTAAAGCCTCCATAACCCTATTATCCTATTAAACCCTGCAAATGAATCATTCGGCCTTCGCTTCGTCCTCTCAAATCCCGCTTGCTTATCCACCCCACCCTCGGTTAAGAAGTCCGCAAGAGACACAGATGATTGTTTGAATAAAGCATCTGATTTGGTTTTTAATATCATCTCTCTACTTGTTCATATATACAATGTGCATGGAGGTAATGGTTTCTAACTCTGTTCAATCAAGCTTATATGAAGTGATTGTTGTACTCCTTCATCCGTTTACATTTTGGGGTTCTTATTTTTCTGAATTAGGGCTCATTTGAGTTGTTGATTACTTAGATTTTTGGGGTTTTATTGACATGCTGCTATCCCAGGTAATGGATTTTAACTTTGTTGAATTTGACTTATATAAATTGATTGTTAGATTCTTGGTTTTGAATTACGCCTCATGTTGGGTGTTTATTACTTAGATATTTGGGGGTTTTGGTTATTGTATTAAGGCTATTGAAGATATATCTTCTCAATGGGAGGTTTCTAAGTTGAGCTCATTAAAGGTTAATAATAATATTAGATGCTTGATTCTCTTTAGATCTGTGATTTGCTGAGAACTTTAAAAAAGTAAAATTTGTGATCTGTGATTTACTGGATTCTCTTTAGATGATATCATTGGAACTATGATTGCTAATGCTATTGACAAAGTTGGACTAGACGGCCTTTTATCTATTGATGTTGATGCAGATTTTGTGTCCGATGCTTGTCGAATAGATTAGTTATTATTTTACGCTGAATTTGTAATAGTTAGTGAAACGGTCTATCGAACGTGTATAGACCCGCTCGTTTGAAGTGGTCAAACGAGAGGGTTATTCGGTTGACCGTGTGTGTTTGCAAGACAAGGGGTGTGACTATAAATAGAAAACCCTTGCCATTTGCAACATTTGGAGTTTTTAGGAGGTTTGAGACCTCACCGGGAGAGATCACCACTTGGTCTCTCCCCGGATGTATACTTCTTTGGTATTAGTTCGGTTATCATGTAATCGGGCCGATTTGTAATGTTTTACTACCGGATTAATACAAAGTTGTTTGTTTATCATTTATAATCTCTCCCGTCTTGAACCGATCTCACACGAATCACGGTTTCGGTCACGAAACTCGGTCCTACAATTGGTATCAGAGCCATGGTGCCCGATTTAGTAAATATAACCGTTTACTAAGTCACATGTGCTCTAGATCTGTGATTTTCGTGATTTTTGTTCAAGATCTAAAAATGGTGAAAATGGAGAAAAAGACAGATCTGGACCCGAATATTCAGATCTGTGCTGAAACAAGTGTTCGGTTTTATGTTTTTCACCTATATAATCAAGTTATCATCATCAAAAATCAAATATACAATGTTTTTTTTTCAAATCTGCATTGAACAGAAGCTGTGTTCTTGAGATGTTCTTGGCGGCTACTCCCGAAAGATGAAAAAGGTGAAAGGGTCGAAAGATACCACTCCCGAAAGATACCAGATATTTGTGGGAACCCTCAACAACTTCGAAAGATGATCCTCGAAGGATATCTTTCGACTTTATCCATCTTTCGAAAAGTCTGATCGAAAACCCCAAAAGTTTGTGAACTCGAAAGTTTGTGAACTCGAAAGATGATCCTCGACAGATATCCTCGAAGGATATCTTTCGGATATCTTTCGACCTCTGCGTGAATACAGCCCTGTGATCTTGTTGAAGGGTTACTCAGTATGAGAAACCTGCTGCTGTGCCGTCACCGGTGCCATCAGGCCCACTGCCATCTGCATCTAAACCCATGTCTGCATCGGGTACTAGGGTTGAGGGTACAACTGATGTATATATGAAATTGAAGGTTTTGATTGTTGATGTTGGTATCGCCGGTGGTTAGTAGACGGATGGGGCTTAATTTTTGGGGGTTTCGGCTGCTGATTATTCGATTGAGAGAGAAAGAGGAAGATGTCTGGATTTTATTTGGGGATTAGTTGTTTGAGGTATGTATATCGAAGAGAAGAGAGAGATGGAGTTCAGGAAGGTTGGTGGCTGTTGCAATATTTGTTTTGGATGTTTGGTGGATATATATATAAAAAAAAAAAAAAAGGTGAACTTGAGACTTGTTGATGTCGGCTGAAGTGAGGTGGAAAGAGGAGAATTTAGGGTTGTTGGCTATTGGTTTTATTATAAACCTTCAAGTGCTATTTGGGCCATAAATGTCGACATACATATTACTTTGGCCGGCTAGGTCTTCAATTGGGCCCAATTAGAGCAAAGATGATGAATCAATTTGCACAAGGGATTCTTTTTTTTAATCGAGACTTCAAATGTTGGAGCTAATTAATTGATTGGCTAAATTAATTTTGGGCTTCTTTAGTCACTAGTTTGGGCCTTAATTGATACTGGGCTCTAAAAAGTGACAGATATGAACTTAAATTGGTTTGGGCCATGATGTAGCTATTTATTGAGCCTATTATTCTCGGGTGTTCGCGAAAGATATTTGAATCGAGCTTCAATGTCGAAATTCGTACGGGTTTGGGAGCGCGCGGAATGATGCAGCATGATGAAAACAAAAGATGATGTTGATTATTTGAAAAATGTGGGGTAGTCACGGTTACCGATGCAAATGTCAAAAATGGTGACGCGACTATTATGGGCCAAAAACCAAAAACAAAACGGTATGTTCACTTCCGCACGTCAATGTTTATGATTGTTATCGGTTATTCGAAAATGTTCGAAAGCATTTTGTTATTTGTCATATTCTCGCATTTGAAGACGAACGTATGAACCTAGAACGTCAATACCGGTCCTAACGAGTTCACAAAGTCTTTGGAGGGATACAAGTCGGATCCTACGGGGTACTAGGCGATATTTCCTTATCAACTAGAATATGCAACGAAGAAATTTGTTTTTGTTTATTGTCATATTCTCGCATTTGGTAACGAATGCATGAACCTAGAATGTCAATACCGGTCCTAACGAGTTCACAAAGTCTTTGGAGGGATACAAGTCGGATCCAACGGGGTACTAGGGGACGTTCTTATTCAACTAGCATATGCAAAGAAGAAATTCGTTTTCGTGATTTTTCGAAAAACCAAGAACATTCAACGGAGATTGATGACAGTTCCGCTTAGTGGAGGGAACTGGTGAACATTTGACGACAGTTTCTTCGAAGTGGAGAGAATCTGTTAAGGTTTAGAGATCTTACCAAAGAAATAGGGGGAATAAAAATTTTCATATGTTGAATTTCTTCGGTAAATTTCTAAACGCAATCACAGGTGGTAGAGTTTGTGATTTTCTGGTGATACCAACGGTTCGGCGTGGAATGTTTTGCACATACACATATTTGAGGATTTTAATTAATTCTCCAGCCAGCGTGAAGGGTTTTCCACGGAAAAATACAGGTTTCTAAAGTCTACAGTAGTTACAAAAGCGCTGTTCACTAAAGACCTGGGGAATCTTTCTGAAAGCTGATAGTTCAAGACTGAAGACCTGCAGGATTCGGTTTTGGGTTTGATGTTTCTTTGGGATTTAACAGGGATCTGGGGGTAACTCAATTCGTTGAGTTTGCAAACGATGTACTTGGTCAAGCTGACTTCCTGAGTACTGATGCTGAAGATCCGTAGTGCATTACGTGGTCAACTTCACAAAGGCGAGACAATGAGATCTGGATGTAGTTCAACTAAGCATGCTGGTTGAGCTTGCAAGGGATACACTTGGTCTAGCTGACTTTCCTGAGTGTTGATGCTGAAGATTAAAGTGCATTACTTGGTCGATTCCACAAAGACGGTTTACAGAAGACAGTTCACCAGAAATCTCTATCAATGTAGTATGCTTGTATGAAATAGAGTTCTTATGACAAGATCAAGACTTGATGCAGTTCTTAAAGATTGGAACCCTTATCAAATGCCGGTTGGAGTATTGGAAGATCAGCGGAAGATCGGTCAATTGAGGAAATTGCACAACACCCAACACGGATACGCGTACTTTTAGGGGGAAATATTTTACAAGGAGCGTCAAGATACTACTTACCTGGATCATCGGTCAAGGGGGAATTTGTTAACACAGAGAAGATGAATACTTGACTGAAGATCGATTGCAGTTGCATTTTCAGCATTCGACAGCAACGGACAAGGGGGAATTTGTTGATGCAGATTTTGTGTCCGATGCTTGTCGAATAGATTAGTTATTATTTTACGCTGAATTTGTAATAGTTAGTGAAACGGTCTATCGAACGTGTATAGACCCGCTCGTTTGAAGTGGTCAAACGAGAGGGTTATTCGGTTGACCGTGTGTGTTTGCAAGACAAGGGGTGTGACTATAAATAGAAAACCCTTGCCATTTGCAACATTTGGAGTTTTTAGGAGGTTTGAGACCTCACCGGGAGAGATCACCACTTGGTCTCTCCCCGGATGTATACTTCTTTGGTATTAGTTCGGTTATCATGTAATCGGGCCGATTTGTAATGTTTTACTACCGGATTAATACAAAGTTGTTTGTTTATCATTTCTAATCTCTCCCGTCTTGAACCGATCTCACACGAATCACGGTTTCGGTCACGAAACTCGGTCCTACAATTGAGTAATCATCCTCTTTTGAGACAACTGTTGACGTTGAAGAGGGAATGGAGGTTTGTAAATTGTTACTTTGTTTCACTGCTTTTTAAACAGAGAGGTTTGTTTATAGAAAAATACCCTACCTCGATAAAAATAACATAAATTTTAAAAGTTTGTTAGTGTCCAGTTTGGTACAAGATGAAAAGGTGATTTGGTGTATAAATGTGTTGACCCTATGATTATTATATCTTTAATCTTTTTATGTGTATATTAATTACTAAATATCATTGGTGCTTGATTCGAGTAGAACTTAATTCGCTGCTACTGATGTTTGAGACTTTGAATTTGAACAGAAGTATAAATGTATTTATGTATAATTGGTGATAGATAATGAATATGTCAGATATCTCCTTAGCATCGCAGATGATCCAAAGGTAAAGTTTGTTATAAATCTCATTTAATATATCTTTTAATTTGCCATTAAAAACGATATATCTTTTATTTCAGGGTGAATAATGGCGAATCGATATAACAAAGAGGGACAATTGTTGAAAACCTCACTAATGAATATGCCAGGGGCTGGGATCAAGTGATAGAGCTCCTTATTGTAAATTGACCGAACCGAATCGTTATAACAAATTAAAGAGGGACAATTGTTAAAAAAACATTTTAACCCAACCTGGCATAGACTCGGCTAATTGAATGCAAACAAAGATCTATATAAACTTATAATTTTATCTTATTTATCTGTTAGGGATGTCAATACTGGACGCACGGCATGATATTCTATTGTAATAGCAAAAGTAATGGTTACTACGATAGGCTGCTACTTGCTGGGGGTAATAATTTTCGCCTATATCACTAATAGATCTCCATTCCATATGGAAGTTCTCAAACCGTAAACTTGGTTTTTTTCTGATTCTGGGAAAAATAAAATGGAATCATTTTGTGTTTAAACTACACTAAATGGGAGATTGATGAATTCTCACAGGTGCATGATAACAACGATTATAGATATCTCGATCCATACTGTTGTTTACTCGGTAACTCGCATTCATCAGTTTTTGTGCTTTATTGACATTTTGTTAATCTTTATCTCCACAACAAGAATATATCTATATAAGTGTTGATTAATTTCAGGTATGGATAGCATATAAGGAGACAAGTTGGATAAGTGTTGTCTTTTGGATAATTGTACTTGTATGTTTTAGTAGGTAAGTAATTATCAAAACTAAGTAACTATCAAAATGATATAAGTTCCATATTCATATCGGTTTTCTACATTATTATAAACTATAAAACTAATTAACATTTTTCTATTCTTAGTGTTTAATTAATATATGGATTGTTGTTGGCAGCATTGGTTTATTCGTATACATATTGCAAGAACTCTTCACTCTCTCTCCTGAGCAGCCTCTTTTCAACAAAACTAACAGGTAAATACGATATGGCAATATATATACATATAGGAATATGATTGCTCCATCCATATGATATTGTTTTACCACAGATCATGTTTAACCCACCTTTCAATGATGAAAAAAAAAAGATGAGTAACTTTGAAGAACGAACCCAATATTGTCAACAACAATCCATACACTCCACGGGTCAACTTTGAATACTTCCAGTAGAGACCCGAGGCATATTTAAATGCTACTAAAAATATATTAGTTTAAATCTCAACACTATAGTTGATATTTTACGGATCTTGTATTCCAATTTTAACGAAAAAGTGTGAATTAGTTGCGTGTGAAAGATACGAAGTCGGTCTTAAAGCGTTTGCCAGCCAAGCTCTTATATGATGTTAATGTGGTGTATGAATGTGAATCAGTACAACCTTTGGTTACAGAAAAGGGATGTAGTTAGAACATTCTTGGCGGCTACACGGGTGTCAAGGAGGCAACTGATCTGGTGGTAATAGGCGGTTGATCTGGCAGTGATGTGAGAGTGTAAAAGGCTGCATTTAGTGACCAAACGACAGCGTAGAACATCGGTATTGAGCTGCTAAAATAGTGCAATGAACAGGACAGCAACATCGTGCATTCAGGCGCGCTTTTCGGATCAAAACATTTAGTGTTTGGGTTCATAACCGGTTTTCGGGTTCGGATTGTGTTCGGGTTTGGGTCGGTTTTTCAGGTTCGCGCCACATTGGGCCAGTATGGTACGTTTGTTTTAAAAGCTGGTTGAATAGCAGTCTCAAATGGGTTTGGCTTAACAAGGTAACTGTTGGTACAGGGAATGTAAAGTTTTTAACCCATTTTTATTTTTTTATTAGTACTTGCTAAAACTGAAAAAAAAATTTATGAATTTTATATGCATGCATGGTTGTTTTCTACTAAAGAAGTTTGCCTACAGACGAGGAGTATGTTAATTCCACTAGAAAGCCCATAAAGTTCGGATAGCAGAGGTAATCTTTGTTTACAGGTTATTTTGTAGCTAAAATTGATGCTAGGGGTGCTTATAGTCTTGCTCGACCAGATCTAACAAAAAAAAAAGTTGAGACGAATCGCAAACTATGGTTTTTTGAAACAACCAACCAAACTGGTCGGGTTGGGTCATGGGTGGGCCAGCCGGTTTTATGTAACACCTTGTAAATTTATGACCAATAATATATCAACACGTGTCATGGACTTTAAACGTGTAAAGAAGTGATTTAGAGGGACTATAGTTGACAAACAAAGAAACTATGTGAATATAAGGGTTCAAAGTGTCAACAATGAATAAATATACTTCACAATAGCCCCACATGATGTTGATACCCTTAAACGAATAAATCCTGGATCATACGAAGCTAATTGTGAAAGAAAGTGAGGAATTACAAACTACAGGGGTTAAATGTGTCAACATGCTTAAAGTATACCTCTGAGTGACCTTTTAGCAAACCCGAAGCTTTGTAATGATTAATTATACTCACGAGAATAAGTGATAAAAATTTCAAAAGGTTTCGTTAAAGTATGAGAAAGTTATGACAATATTCGTATACGAGGGGTTAAAAGCGTCAACGTTGGAATTTAAGGCTTTTCGGGTAATCAAAAGTTAACCGAGGACTTAACAAAGTTTGGTTATGTCTTGAAGCCCTTAAAAGTCAATTTGGAGGGTCAAAAAATGCAAGAAATAAAGTTAAAACCACGTTTACAAGGACCAGGGACCTAAAGTGCAAAGTTTGGAAACTTATAACCTGAGTCTGGGCTTCACACGGGGCGCGTAAGGGTTGCCCAGAACCTTACGCGAGCCGCCTGGGACTGCCAGCATCAGAAAATGTGGACAGCCGCCTGTTTCAGCAAGTTTAACCGACTTAGGGAGCTTGTTTTCGATTCTATGGGCTTGTTTGATGGTTTATAAAGGCCTAGGGACACTTGGGATGATCAGGAATCATCCCATAGACTATTGTGGCATGATCCTAAGTGATTAAACTCACTATATAAAGAACCCATTGTTGCAACAATTGAGCACCTCACTTGAAACTCTCACAACTTCATTCCTGGAGATTTTTTTGGAGCTCAAGTGCACTTCCTAGTGATCTTTAGTCGTGCATAGGACCTTGGTAAGTGTCATTAACCTTCCTTAATTCAGTTTTACTTAGTTTATTAGCTTAAAGTCAAACTGTCATAATTAAGATTTGACTTCGTCATTAATCTTAATTTGTCCAGTCAAATTTCAAATTGAAAGTACATATGAGTTGGTAATTATGTGAGCAATAAACCCTTAAAAGGGCACCCTCTGATTCCCACTCTAACTAGGTCAATTGCCGGGTCAAAGTTAATCTTAAAAAGTCAACAGAAAACTTATTTTCAAATTAATGCATAATTAGCAATGTAGAAGCTATGCAACCTATTTTATCACTAATATAACTTGGTAATTAATGTAAGAACATGTCTAAACATGTTCAACCCGACAATTTTCAATTTAAGCTCGGTTCGGAGCCGAAAGCCGCAAAAGTGGACTTTTGCTTTGACTTTCAGTTCTGACCCATTAGAGCATAGTTTATAAATGTCTTAGAGCTTTATTAGGACCAGATTTCATATAAGTATAACCCTCTGTGATTATACAACTTGGTTCATTAGTTATCTGATTCATATGCATATTTCCGTTAAATGCCTAACTGTTGACTATTATGTCCATATGACCTTAAAACATGAATTTTTGAAAAAGTAAAAGAATAGAGACCTTAGTTACTGAATTATAAACTTATCCCTAAAATTTGACATCAGTTTGAGGTCTAGATTAGGAGTTATGCTCATTAGCGTAAATGAAAAGCTTTTTAGTAATTAAGCGGTGTAATTAGTGTATAGCCTATCTAAACCCGATTTTTGATACCAAACTTTTTACCCACTGATATAAAATAATATTTTGGGATTTTTGGAGATTTTTAATTATTTTTAGGCTAAGCATAACATAGAGTTCTAAGCTTGATCCGGTAATTGTCGGTTTTGCCCTTTTAGGCTATAAAATGAGTTTTACCAATCATTTTGATATCAAACCTTTTTCTACTTATCCAATATGATAAATAGAATATTTTAAGCCTTCTGGAATAATAAAAATATCAGTTTTTCTTATAAAACCCAAAAATCGCTTAAAATCGCCTTTTTACGCGTTTTAAGCGCATAGTATGCATTAAAACCATTTTAGATATATAAGACTTGATACCTACTGATGTATTAAGTAAGTTTTTATACTTTAACAGTAAGCAGAAGTTTTAAACTCAGATTTCCAGTTTTGACCCTTTAAGCTTATGTGAAATTACCAAAATGCCCCTACGGTGCATAGTTTAGTTATAAAAGATAAATTTCACATATTTACAATACCCTACTGTTATGACTTATAAAAATAAATATTTTTACTGATTATATCAGACCTGTAACTCAGATTAATATTTAAACTCTTTTATAACCTTTAAAAATGACCAAAATACCCCTACGAGGCGTAATTTGAGTTTAAATCCGTTTTGGGCATAATAGAAGATATCTTACTGATGTCACGACATATTTAAGGCATATTAACTTAGGAAACTTGTATATGACTCATTTGGTTACCCGTTACGCACTTTTCGCGTTCGGATCGGCTTATGTAACTAGTTTGCATATATTAGCCGAAACGGGTCAAACCATATCATTTTTGTCTCAAAATCCAGAATGTGTTTAGTTTACCCATATTAAACAAGTATACAAGCTTGTTGGGTCAAGACCACATTCTAAACCGGCCTTCGCTTTATCATGTGTTTGAACCGTATATTCCTTTTGAAAACTAACCGGTCTAAGTCTAGGCTTAATTAAAGACACGTTAGGATTCTAATAGGTTATTAAAAACCTTCGTTCCAGATTTAGGATCCCAGTAAAAGCTACATGTACTTGCTTGGTGGTGTACGGCTGGGATAAATTATATAAATTTGCTCAGGTAAATACTCTTAACTTATTTTCCCTATACGGGCTTGGGATACGGTATTATAATAATATCGCTTGGTCAGGTATGTAGTCATTTAAATCGGATTGTGATTAATGTATTTACATAACTCGTTTTATTCTGTATTATTTGGTGTATGGCCTTTGGGGGTTAAATGACCATGTCCCGGATATCCTTGACATCATTCAAAGAAATGGCCACGACCTAAGCATGGGGTATAGGCGTACACCTGATAGTTGCATATGTAAAAACTGGTAGTCCACTTTGTAGGTCCCTCGGAGGTTGAGGTTTAACCTATTCCTTGTTATATCTAACACACTAGCGAGTGCGGAATCCAAGCTAGCATGCAAACCGAGAAAGAACAAGCATAAACACAACACACAAGTTTTCACCGATTAACACCACTTGTATTAATACGTATGAAAGGTTCGGTTGCAAGCACAATGTTTACAGATGTATTCTATAAACTCTCTAACTTTCGTGTGTGTGTGTGTTCTGAACAGAATGCTCTCTATGTGTCTGAAATGAAGCTCTTCTTTTGTCTCACTGTGAAGTGAACACACTACATGGGTATTTATACCCGACACAGCTTGTCTGGTCGAAGGATCAGACAGACTGATCGAAAGATCATCTGTCGATCTGAAACAGCTCGAAGGATCCAAGTATACCTCGAAGGATGACATCCTTCGAGGTCCATCCATATCTATCGGAGGTTCATCTTTCGAGCTCATCGAAGGATCTCAACAATCCTTCGATGACACATCCTTCGACCCAAACATCTTTCAACCATTTTCTAACTGTTTGGCCAAGTCAAACCAGGAGGATGGTTGACTTGGTCAAACTTACAGTACTAACAAAGACATCGTTTTGAATCAAGACGAAATACAGACAAAGTACAGACACAAGTGCACCAACACACTTAAAGGAATCAACCTTGTGGGTATTATACATGTGGCGTGCAGTGGCGGACCCAGGAATTTTTCCATGGGGGTGCGGAACATTTTTAAAAATTTTAGGCCCCTAGGTACATAAGTAAAAAATCGGTTCGTATCGGGTCAGTTCGGGTCGGGCCGGGTCATGTAAAACAAAAGAACATTAAACTAATTTTATATAATCATTAAAACATGTCAAACCTTGTTACAAACATAATTAAAACGTCACCCTATGGGTTTTCATTTTTTGAAATCTATCCAAAACATCATATAAAGCTACTTTTTTAAGCAAGTCTTTCTCTATATAATATAAGTTATTCACTCCATAAGATAATGTTTCAATTTTAATTTCCAACTATTCAAGCCCTAGAAATCATAATGTAAGCTGTTATCACCCTAAAAATCATCTAAACAACATAATCACCCTAAAAATCATCTAAACAACCATAAACAACGTCAAAACACACAAAATTTCAAACCTATTTAACAACTCTATTACCCTTTTTCTCCTATAATATCAACCAAAATCATTAACATAACAAAGAAACTTACCCATGTTCGGATTCCGGTTGGATTTGGTGTCGAACGGCGGTGGTATGGTGGCTGATTACGATGGTCACCGGCTGCTAGACTGTTGTCGCTAGGTGATGTTGTTCACTGGCAGTGCAGGGACGCAAGAGAGAGAGAGTGCGGGAGAGAATTTCTAAGGGTTTTGGGCTTAAATTATTTTATTATAGTTTGAAATATTGTTGGGTTTGGTTAATAGGCTAAGACTTAGTGGGCTAGTTAGTTAGCAATTATAAGTGGGTAAAGGTATTGAGTATTTGGGTTTAGTTAGTTAGGTATTAAAAGTTATATAATTTAGATAATATTTAAAAAAAAAAAACAAGAGTTTACTAAAAAAAATCTTAAAATATAAATTGATAATACTTTTTACCGAAGGGGTGCGGTCGGAAAATTCCAAGGGGTGCGGACGGAATTTTCAACGGAATTTAACACTAAATTTTTTTTCCCCGGGGGTGCGCCCGCCCACCTTGGGGTGGGCTTGGGTCCGCCCCTAGTGGCGTGTCAGTTAATCTAGACCGGCCCTACAAACCGGCCCTGACAGACGACAAATAAGTAAAACTGTATACAAGATTATTTTTAAATAATTGTCCCAAGTTATAAAAGATATTTTTGCCTAAGTGCATTCAAATTAATTTTCAAACTCTTTTTCAAAATGAGTCAGTTAAGTTGTATTTACCAGTGTAAACTGACGTATTTTCCAAAAAGGCTAAGTGCAGGTACTATACGTAATAGGCTGGCTACTCCAGGCATCAATAATCAAGTCTCGCAAGCTCTAGATGTTAAAGTCTGTTGAACAATTTCCCTTTTCTTTCGATCCGCCTGTAGATCTGTTTCAACTATTTTGTGATACTTAATATTACAATTTATTCAGTTGAAATAAATCTATCGTTTGCTTCCGCTGTGCATTTAATTTGTGTTGTTTGACTATGATGATATCAACTACGTCACGATACTCCTCACCGGGCCCACCGGTAATATGTGGAAATATCGTGGTGTGACATTTTAGCAGTTTGATGATTCAGTTTTGATGGTTTGACTTGATTAATTTTTAATTTTTTAAAGGTTCAACGGCCAATTCAGTTTATATGGCGGTTCCAACTTTCAAACCGTCGGCCGGAATGTTAATGTGTCAAAACGCAAGACCAAACCGTATAAAACTCAAACATGCCGAACCGGTCAACTTGCTTCGGGTCGACCAAATTGTCGATTTTAACGTTTTATGAGCACCCATAAGTTTCATGCATTCACCATCTATGATAAAGTGACCTGAAACCGCGCAAACACAACCCACTCTGGTCAAAACTAACTATAAACATTGTTCATGATTTGCAAAGGCGCAAGCAAGTTGCACAAGAACTTACAAAAGCACAAGAAGAGATCCCATTACTGAAGAAAAAGTCTGAGGCAACAGAAGAATCGAAACAACAGGTCTTGAAGGAGCTCGACAATGCAAAGCGACGTCTAGAGGAACTGAAACTGATTGTTGACAGCGCAGCGCAGATACAGAAGAGAGCCAAGCAAAACAAGATGCTCAACTTACAAATCTAAGAGTGGAAGAAGAGAATCGCTCTAATGTTTCCGTTTAAAAAGTTCAAAACGTATATCTATGAGTTCCATACTATTCACCTATTGAAACATGTTAAATCAAGACCGATCCTTTTCATTTCAACTTGGTGTTTTACCTTTTTTTATTTCTATAGGATTATTATCTATGGTATTGCTAATTTATTTAAGCGATTCATAAGTTAACCTAACATAAAACGATATAATTAATAAACTAACGAAAATTTACGATCCCGCCGCAATGCGCGGGTTTCCCACTAGGATCAAAAGACACTTGATTTGTTAAAACTGCATTGATTTATTCAAATCTTTCACTCATCTGTTGAACTTTACTTAACTAGCTTCTAATAATTCATCCATAATAAATTGATCATAAATCTGATCTAAGTGATTGTTGGGAAAATAATATTAGTTTTTTGTTTAATAAACTCCTAAAATTGAAATGGTGAGCCTTAAACAGGGAAAAGTAGCAGAAGTTGTGTATGATAAAGATCATTATTTTTTTTGTGGGAGTGTTAATTGTAATATTACATAATAACCACTTTAAAATAAAAAATCACAAAAATCATGCAAACAAATTTACTTGATGTTTCAAGTATTTGTCTTTACACCTGATATTACAGCATCGTAAATTGTCGACCCGCCGCAACGTGCGGGCTCCCCACTAGTTTATAATAAAGCTTAAATTAAAACAATCAGATTTAAAAACATAAACAAATCTCTCTCTCACCCATTTCTTCTCTCAACCTACCATCTAAAACCACCTCTGCTCCCACTGCCACCACCACCGCACAATCCGACCACCACCACCACCTTCATCGGAACCCTAGGTGGGTCACTGGAACAAGTGTTCAGTCTCGGTTCTTTTTCGCCGACCACCGCAACCACTTCATCACAATCCCATCACAATCTCCACTTCACAGCTGGAAGACATAAATTCCCCCTTTTCATCCCACATTCGACTTCACTAACAAATTATCTCAATCGATTTTACAGATCCTTTTTTAATTGATTGCAGAGGAAAATGGTGTGGGGATGTTATCGAAGTGAAAAGAAGATACCTGTTGCTCAACTGGTGATGGCTGATAAGCAAATCGACGACAAACGAACCACCCACCAGCAGCGACATCGACGAGCAGAAGTATTGAAACCAAAAATTAATAATCCCAGGAAACCCTCAATAGAATTTGAAAATTAAAGCCTAAAGATGATGATTATCAATGGAGTAACAGGATACATTGAAGCTAGGGTTTACTAACTTAAAAGAAGAAATTGATACCAGGCTTTTGAAAGAGAAGGAACAGATGGAATTGTTACTGCTATTTAATAGTTAATATGTTGATTTTTTGTTTTATATATATATATATATATATGAGATGGATTTGGGCCATGTGGCATGTGATTTTGGAGCTTTTTGATGATGTGGCAAGTTATTGTGAAGGTGGATTATGAGTTTAGGAGGGAATCCATTCTGATTTCTCAATACACAAATGAATTCACAATGGACGCGGGATCCGGTAAGCATCGGGTCAGACTTTTGGGTTTGGATCAACCATGATGGATCCTTTATGTCTTTTTCTAATTCTTCTTTCACACTCTTCAACATTCTCCACAACCCTAAAACCAAACCCTAGATCCACTCAACACATTTCTGGCCGTCACTTCTAGGAGATTTCTCATCTCTCTAATCAGATCTTCTTCCGCTATTGAAGGTATGTGTTTTTACCCTTCAATCTATTTTTCTCAGCGTAGGTTTTAATTTTATTCTTTTGATTTCTCTTTCTGATGTTATTTTTTTTCTTCGCATATAATCTATCATCAGCATCTTCTGGCTAATCAATCATCAGCATCTTCATCGGCAGCTCACACAGATACATAGAAGGAAGATGAGGTTCTGAAAAGAAACACTGATTGCGTTTACTTTCTTGCTTCACCCTTAACTAGCAAAAAGGTGACTTTTTTTTAATTTAATTTAATGACATTGGTGGGCAAATTGTGTTTTTTTTTTTTTTGTTGTTGTTTTATTAGATCTTTGATGTTTTTGATTTGGGGATCTCGAAATTGGGTTTATTAATTTGTGGTTTATGTTAGACTTGATGTATTATGGATGTTTGATAGGGCTCATAGGCTATTTTGACAAATGATTTAGAAGTAAGATTGAATAAAGATTATAGTTTTATTAGTCTTCTTAGCAATGGATGACTAAGGACTAATAAGCAGGAGGAAATCATCAATCTTTTATATGGTTTGATTGTTCAAATTGTTGCAAGTTTTAATCTTTTAAAGTGACAAATTTCACAGAAACTTGATAGTGGTTCTGTTTGGTTAATAGAGTGATTATTTTTTAGGGTTTTTTTTTTATCAAAACTTGATTAATTTTTGACATTTTTTGTTTAGCTATTATAGGTTGAATAAGATATCGTCATATTCTGATGCTTTCGGTTTAGCTATTAATCAAGTTTTTTTTTTTTTATCAAAACTTGATTAATTACAACTTCTTAATTTTACCCTTGGTTACATAAATATGTGTATGGTTTTGCAGTTCCTCAACATTTAGACTCTTAGAGAGTACGTAGAATATGAGATGAAGATCCCTGGTCATGAGTTTGATTTTGAGCAAATTGTTGATGATTTTGTTTTTATAAATGCCTATTTTTGGAAATTCGTGAGGTATTTTTGATCAATTTTGTGTTATGATTTTAAGATCGGGTGATTTTGTCTTTTTGAATTCTCAATTTTCGCAGGCACACTTTCATTCTCTCCCCTATGATGAGAAACAGAAAATCTGGAAAGCAGTTGAGAAGCTACTTACAGATAACCAAGTCGAGGCAAGTTTTTTTTTCGTTTTTTAATTATCATCTTTCTCTGACTATGGTTGGTTAGATAGAAGTGGCAAAATGGGCTGTTTGGGTTACCGCAACAGGTATTTTTCTTTAAACAGTTTGGGTTGTGTTAACGCAACGCGTTTAAATTCTTTTGAGTTTTGTGAATAGTGTATTAGATAAACGTAGGGATGTAAACACACCAAGACGAACTGGTTACCCGAGCATGCAACCTTATTGGCCCCTTTTTGTCGGTGAGCCGTCACCTGTTAAATCCACTGTTACAAAATCAGTTGCAGAGTTCCGCCGAACCCAACCAGATACTCGGAGTGTTCAAAAAGATTCTTTCACTGAAGAATAGCTCGAGACAAGATTATAATGCACTTTACATTTATAACAAAACAATTAGAAAATTGTGAATTTAATTTAAAATAAAAAACCATGGTTGATTCTTGCATGTTCCTCTGTTAAGCCAAATATTTAATTTTCATAAGTTAGAGGGTTATTATTGTAACTAGTAGAATATATATATAAACCTCTTTGTAATCAATATTGAATAATGAATGAAATTATGAGTTGATATGGTATCAGAGCCTATCAACTTGTAAACCCTAAACCAACCCCACTCGCCGTCATCAACAAGCCAGCGATCAACCTCAGGTATCAAAAGTCAACATCGGCGAACAATAATTCTTCTGCCGTTGAATATTATATCCCCCCTCAACAAGAAGAATAAATTATAGTTGTTGCTGCCGTCAATTGTTGTTCTTGAAAAACACAATTGGGACCCTCCACTTATATTCCTTTTGAAAACAATTTAGAACCTTCCCTTTATTTGTGTCTGCCATCACACCTTCAACCTACGAATACCTTCACACCCACGAACACCAGCGGCGAACAAGCAATATCATCGAACAATCAACACCCTACATGTATAAAAATTTACTGTTCTTACTCATCATGACAACGATTACTGCTTTCAGCATTCAAGAACGTACATCCCATAATTCCCACAAGTTTGCATTCAATCTTACACCAAACAATTATGGCTACTGGAAAGCCATGATGGAACCATTTTTAAAGGCCAATGGATTATATTGTTATGTTGACAACACGTTATCTTGCCCGGAAGAGAAAATTACAACTGGTAATGCTACTACTACAAACCCTAATTTTACAAATTGGATTGCTAATGATGCACACGTCCGCATAATCATGAATATATCACTCGGTCCACTTTTTCTTCATCATCGGCCTCTCCACAAGTCTTCAATGTTACCACTGCCACAACAACTACTTCCCAGGTCCCCAATTTGGCTTCGATTCAGCAGCAGATTACCAACCTTCAACTTTTGGCAAACCAACTTGCTTCCACAACTCAACCGTCAACATCACCATCGACCCCTCAGGCACACTATGCTAATCGGTCTGCTTCTTCAAGACCGACCCGTGGATACGGTCGAGGCCGTGCGTTTTCACGCGGGGGCCGTGGCCGTGGTGGTTCACAAGGCTCTCGCCAATTTGCTTGGGCGTCCACTCAAAATATGGTTTACGATCATTGCAATAGGTGCGGTATTGGTCATATTCCCTCACAGTGCCCGAATCACACCGGCTCTTCTCGTGGATCACCTCAAGCGAATTATGCTCACTCTGAGGCGGGCTCATATACTACTTGGACATCGGATACAGGCGCTAATTCCCATGGTACTCCTGATCTTGCTAGTATGGACAACTCGGACGTCTATTACGGTAATGACTCCCTCTATGTTGGTAACGGTAACTCTCTTCCAATTCTTCATGTCGGTTCAAAATCCTTTTTTACCTCAAACAAAAACTTACAACTTAACCACATACTTCATGTCCCGGGCCTACAACGTAACCTACTTTCTGTTCACAAATTTTGCAAAGATAATAACGTTTTCTTTGAATTTCACACTTCATTTTTTGTTGTGAAGGACGAGGCTACCAGGGCTATCCTCCTCACGGGCCCCAGTGACCAGGGTCTCTACACCATTCACCTACCTTCTTTTCAACCGGTTTCCAAGATGGCGTTCACTGCTTTTCGAGCTCCATCTACTATGTGGCATCAACGACTGGGGCATCCTCACTTTCAGAGTTTTTCAACATATTGTTAAAACTTTTTCTTTACCTGTTTCTGACAAACTTTGTTCATCTTTGTGTACTTCTTGTCAATTGGGAAAAATGTCCAAACTTACTTGGCCTATTTCATCTTTTCGTAGTAAAAACATACTTGATTTGGTTTATTCTGATGTTTGGGGCCATACTACCACGTCCTTTGACGGTTATCGTTATTTTTTGTTATGTGTTGACCATCATACCCGCTATATGTGGTATTTCCCGCTCATGCAAAAATTCAACGTTTTTAACACCTTTACAAATTTCGTTCGCCTAGTTGAACGCCAATTTAACACCAAACTAAAAAGTGTTCAAACTGATTGGGGTGGCGAGTTTCGGAACCTTACTCAGTTTTTTACATCCCATGGTATTTTACATCGTCGCTCGTGTCCTCATACGAGTGAACAGAATGGCATTGTCGAGCGTCGCCACCGCCATGTCATGGAAACCGGACTCACCTTACTAGCCCAATCCAAACTACCTCAAACTTTTTGGTCGTTCGCCTTTCAAACCGCCGTCTACCTCATCAATCGTCTACCTTCTCGTATTTCCTCAAATAAATCTCCATATCAACTTGTTTTCCAACGTCCTCCTGATTATTCATTTCTTCGAGTATTCGGATGTCTATGTTTTCCTTATTTACGTCCATATAACCAACACAAAATTGATTTTCGTTCTACTCCTTGTATATTTCTCGGTTATAGCCCCTCTCATCATGGATATCAATGCTTTGATCAAACTACTCACCGAATCTACATTGCTCGCCATGTCCGATTTAACGAGCATGTTTTTCCCTGTCACACCCCCAAAATCCACACGCGGAGTACCACCGCTTGGAGGCGTGACTGACCAGGATCAAGCCACCAATCATATTGAACATATAAGTAATAAGTAAAAGTAAATGTAATCCATCACAATACAATTGGTGTTCAATAAAAAACACAGCATAGGTAGCGGAAGCATAGTTAAGAAAATCCAACACAAGTGTCTAGTTTAAAGAGTCATAAAGTTTTCATCAAAACATCCACAATCCGTGCCCACAACGACCGCACCTCCCGTGCAAGCTCCAAGAGTACCTATGGTCCTGCAAGGCATGTAACAGAAAGTCAACAACTAGTTGAGCGAGTTCACAGTTGGTTGTTCAGTTATAGAAATCGTATTGTAAATCGTATGTTCATTTAGTGAACCATGTTTCGTATGAATTTGCATCGCGGCCTTCCAGGCATGTTGGCGAAGATTAGTGGGGGTTTCCCATGTTTTCTAGACTAGGTATATTTGTATCGCAGCCCATCCGGCATGTGTGCGAAGTTTAGAGTATGGTTCGCAGCCATTCCAGGCATGTGTGCGAAGATTAGTTCTGTTATCGCAGCCATTCCCGGCGTGTGTGCGAAGATAAGTATATGTATCACTAGTCTAGCAGTACCTACCAATAACCTTCCTCTCCCGAGGCCTATGGTATGTAATTCCGACAACAATTTAAGCATAAGTAATCATCCAAACCCATTCCCCACCCCGGGAATCCCATGCCTTGGTAAGAGTGTGAACTCACCTTGGTTTGCTCGGTATGCTAAGTTAAGTGCTCACAAGAAATCAGTCAAATCCTATTGTATGTATGTATCCCAGATCAGTTTATGTTCGTAAGGATTCACATGCAATCTATGTCATAACATGTACTTAAACAATTATCACGAATCACGTAAGTAGATAAACAAGGTCGTGCCATTCATGTTTCATGTAAGTGTCATTTACAGTTTATCCCAACACGGTTACTCATTAACATACTAGGCTGAGTTAACAAGCTTAACAGAAATAAGATACCTAACAGTACTGATGAACTAGTAGAGATAATAAACTAACAATGTTAGTTAAATAACTGCATTTGTAAACAAATAGAGTTAACCATCTAACAACTTAACAGAGGTTTACCTGCTTAACAGAGTTACACATTTAACAACTAACTGAGTTAACAAGTAACAGGTTCAACATACTTAACTAAGTTAATCAACTAACTAACTAGATAAGCAACAATGTTACTGGATAGTCTTCACGAAATCACATGTGGAAAACAAAGCTTTGCCGAAATCCCTTTATGGGCCGAAATCACTTTTGGGCCGAGAACACCTTATGGGCCGAAATCACCTTAGTGATTTCGTCCAGTTTGTTAACAAATGTGGTGGGTGTTTTCGTCAGGCATCAACAACGACAACAGCAGTTACAAATCCCCAAATCCCTAAATAACTCTAACAGATACATCGGCTATTGAAATCATCGAGTTCCAGATTAACATTAATCGAGCAGTTATGGTAATAAAAATACACATGTTCAAGAGTTACCAACTTTGTTAGATCACATGACATCAAATGTATTGGACCCCCAACTTTGGTTACATTGAATTATGTATTATAATCACATGACTTCTGATATGATCAGTTAATGCAGTCTGCACATGTTGACTTTCAAAAGCATTTAAACCACTTTGACTATGTTATGAGTGCTATACCTAAAGCCAGTTCATGATTCATCGGTCCTCAACGACAGCCATTAACAGTCAGCCATTATCACGCATATTCACCAATACAAACAACATCACATAGTAGTCGATCTGTACATGCGGATCACAATCAGTCTATGCACCTACAACCCTAGATCATTTGCTAATCATCACATAAGCGCATACTATTGTTAATCAAGTCCATGTATAACATAAATGAGCAAAACAAGAAACGATATAATTTCTGATCCACTAACCGAGAGACTCGATCGACAGAGATGATGTTGCCTCTAGGGGGGTTTGTCTCCACTGCCGTCGCACACAGGGGGGGACTCTAGGGTTTGCCGATTGAAAAACTCTCCGTAAAGGTTGTGATAAAAAGAAATATATATATAATTCACTACTGGGCCTAAAGCCCAGTCTGATTTCGTTGGTCCTCTAGTGGACGAAAACACAAAGTGTTTTCACCACTAGGGTGATTTCGTTAATGTGGGTGAGGGTGTTTGGCCTAACAGATTTCTTGTTTAAATTATACAACACATATATTAAAATTAATACATACATCATCATACACACTTATAAGGCATACCGTATACAACATATCAATCACATTACGATTAACATACTACAAACGTGCACAGTTGTGAAACAAACAAGTCGTATTAACAAACAACTTAAACATTTAACGCGCAATAAATGCGAAGATGGAAATCTTGAAAACTTGAGTTGTCACATTCCCTCCCTTACTGAACCCTCCATCGACCCTCCTTCATCCTCGACAGCCGCTACTTCCTTTTCTACAATTCCTGATCCGCCATTAACCATTTTCGATAACCCATCCATTCCTCCAACCGAACCATTGCCACCCACCCCTCCTATTTCCGAACCTGTCCAAACCGCCCCTATTCCTCAAACAAACACCACCCAACCTACTTCCTCTCCTTCGCAACCAACCACGCCCCGTTACCGCCCTCCTCACCTTTGGCCACATCCTAAACCCCAAAAAAATTTTGACCCTTCAGCCAATATCGCCACCACCGCTACCGTTCCTTCTGAACCGACTTCCTTTACTGTTGCCAATGAATCCCCGGAGTGGCGTCAAGCCATGACAGCCGAGTTACACGCACTACACAGAAACGGAACATGGTCGTTAGTTCCTCCGGTGCCAAATTCTAATGTTATTGATTGTAAATGGGTTTACAGGTTGAAAACTGATCAGCATGGGAACCTGACTAGACACAAGGCTCGATTGGTAGCAAAGGGTTTTTTACAGCAGTCTGGCATTGATTATCATGAGACGTTTAGCCCTGTGGTCAAACCAGCCACCATTCGCACGGTTCTTTCTCTTGCTGTCTCTAACAATTGTTCTCTCAAACAACTTGATGTGCAAAATGCGTTTTTACACGGTGATCTACATGAAACGGTCTACATGCGTCAACCACCGGGCTTCGAGGATCCTAAACATCCTAATCATGTTTGGAAGCTACACAAATCCCTTTATGGCTTAAAACAGTCGCCCAGGGCATGGTTCACCAAACTCTCAAACGTCTTACAGCATCTTGGTTTTCATGGTTCCAAAACTGATCCATCATTAATTATCCTTAACCACTCGGGTAAACAGGTTTACCTACTAGTTTACGTGGACGACATCATTATTACGGGCAACGATCCCAACACAGTTAATCGCATTATTGCCTCACTTGGTCAGCAGGTATCTCTCACTGACATGGGTTGTCTTACTTACTTTCTTGGTATTGAAGTTCTCCACACCTCTTCGGGTCTTATCCTATCTCAACGGAAGTATATTCAGGAACTTATTGATAGAGCCGGGTTAAAAGAATCGAAACCACTTGCAACACCTACAAATGCCAAAACAGATACGATAACCAAGGACGACCCACGTATGTCCGATCCCACAAGATATCGCCATTGTGTTGGAGCACTTCAGTATGCCACTTTATCTAGGCCCGAAATTGCCTACGCTGTCAACAGGGTATGTCAGTTCATGCATGAACCTCACGAATCTCATTGGATGGCTGTCAAACGTATAATTCGCTATCTCAAGGGAACGTCTCAACTGGGCCTTCGTTTTACATCAAACTCAACGTCTACATTACATGCCTTTGCTGATTCACATTGGGGTGAGCGGTTGGTTCCTATTACAGCATATTCGGATTCTGATTGGGCTGGTTGCCCGGTCGACCGTCGATCCACGGGGGGCTATTCTATCTTCTTGGGTTCGAACTTAGTATCATGGTCAGCTCGTAAGCAGAAAACTGTCTCTAGGTCGTCTACTGAATCCGAATACAAGGCTATTGTTGATACGGTTGCTGAGCTAATCTGGTTAAAGTCTCTTCTACAAGAACTGGGAGTTAAGTTGAATAAACCCACTCTTTGGTGTGATAATCTTGGAGCTACGTATCTCTCAGCAAACCCGGTGTTTCATGCTAGAACTAAACATGTGGAGGTAGATTTCCATTTTGTTCGTGAACAAGTCAGCCAAGGAAATCTGAAGGTTCAATTTATTAAAACAGATGATCAAGTTGCCGACATCTTCACGAAGCCGTTATCAACTCAAAGATTTGAATTTTTAAGATCCATGTTGCAGGTCGTTACCCGCCCTCAACTTGCGGGGGAATGTTAAGCCAAATATTTAATTTTCATAAGTTAGAGGGTTATTATTGTAACTAGTAGAATATATATATAAACCTCTTTGTAATCAATATTGAATAATGAATGAAATTATGAGTTGATATCCTCATTCTTAGATCGGGTGAATTTATTTTAAGAATAAGATTTAAGTTGATAGATATTTTCTTAATCGATAATGTAGACGGGTAGAGCAATGGATTGTTCCCTTTAAATGTTGTACAAACATCACATTGGTTTGTCGATTACATGATTCTTTAAAAGGCGGCTGATTCTAGACAGGTATACCTGCTTTTTGTCATGCATGCAGGAATTTAGAACTTTTTATATGATTTTTTACTATTTGAAGGAAAATCCATCGCTCTTTGTGGTTGAAATGGAGAAGATTCATCAAGTGAGTTTCTATCTTTAGTTTGTTTTTGTTATGTTTCATTTTTTTCTTTTCTTTTTGTGGATGGAAAAATAAAGTACCTATTGATTACAAAATACCATAAATTCATGAAATCAGTGACCCTAATCTGATTAAAAAACAAATCAAACTGCGAATCTTTGAGCAATTCTGTTTGAAATGTTTATTTTATACTTTAACCAAGATGAAACTTTGTGTTTATTGTGGGCTCAGTTATTCCATTTGAGCTCTTCAGATGTGTTAGACTTCTTGGATAGATTTCTTGCCATGAATCCAGACTCAAGGTATGTTTTTAATTTGTTTGTTTGTTTGTTTGTTTTCTTTATGACTGTTTATACAAAGAACAAAATCTATGGTGTTTTATGTTGAAAATTTCTAGAAGAGTAAAATGCCATTTTTGTCCCTGAGGTTATGGTGTTTTTAGAAAAGTTATTAAAAAGCGGACAAAGAAATGTTAAATGCCAACTTGAACTGAACCTAACCACTTTGATAAAATACCAAAGGATTAATTTTTTTAGATGATACAGGTAAATCATTCTGGCTTGAACTTATGTGTCGCTTACCCAACTTTGCTAAAATTCCTTACATCAGCAAATCAGAACCTTGCTATCATGTCCCATCTGTTCTCATTTGTACTTTATTTTTTTGTTGTTAAGAGTGAATGTTGATTGAATTGACTTGATGAGGAAACAAGAACTAATTGATGCTCCTGAAGCAAGTGTGTTGTTTTCTGGTTTGCTGACCCAAAGAAAGGTACATATAGCAATTATTTGCACTCTGTTGGATTTTCATCAACCTTTTTTTCAATTGTTTAAAAAGATTATGGTTTTTTGATGTTCTATACTTTACTACTTATGTGTGGCTGATCCGCCACTAATAGGCAAACAACTTTTGTTGTATAGATGGTTAGACCTTGGTTTATATTTTATATATAAGTTTGTGATGATGATATTATCTTAATTTTTAGGTACCTCTTTACTGGTCTTTGTATGCAGCCAAAGGACTAAATTCAGCTAGGATATGCGATTTTGACTATTAAGGAACTACACCAGCATGAGAGAAAACATCTTTTGCTCTTGACATTCACCACCTTATTTGTCTACATAGGATGCAGGTCCACTAATCATTTGACAGAATCAATCATGTTAAGATATTGTAGTCCAATGTCATTTTCTTTCCTTTTCTTTTTATTAGATATTTGTTTGTGTGTACTTATTAACATATTCTATGATGTTTTAGGCTGCAATCGTGCTCTCTAATATTTACAACGATATCACCAACATATGCACAAGCGGTGCGGACTTCACAGTTAGGGGTGTTTACCGGATTTTCTTTGGATTTCGAGTTTTTCGGGTCGGGTAGTTTTGGTTTTTGTCTAGAAAAAACTGACCCAATCACCAACCCATTTAAACTTTGGGTTAGTCGGGTTTGGATCGTTCAAGCCGGGTTGTTCAATTTTCGAGTTATAGATGTAAAATGAAATTAAATGTTTATTTACAGAATATAATCAAAATTCAGATTGCTACTTTAAAAGTATCATCAAAGTTATTATTGTTGGTGCACTTGTGTCTGTACTTTGTCATGATACCAAACGATGTCTTTGTTAGTCTTGTAAGTTTGACCAGGTCAACCATCCTCCTGGTTTGACTTGGCCAAACAGTTAGTCAATGGTTGTAATCTATCTGTGTCGAAGGATGAGTCATCGAAGGATTGTTTATATCCTTCGATGAGCTCGAAAGATGAACCTTCGATGGATGTTGATAGACCACGAAGGATATCATCCTTCGAGGTATATGTTGATCCTTCGATAGGTTTCAGGTCGATAGATGATCCTTCGATCAGTCTATCTGATCCTTCGACCAGACGAACTGTGACGGGTATATATACCCATGTGTTGTGTTCACTTCATTAGAGACACATAAGGGGCAGACAAGTGTGAGAAGTGAGGAGAGCATTCTATTGAGAGCACACACACACGAGTGTTTTAGAGAGTTTGCAAAACACATTTGTAAACATAGCTTTGTAACCGAACCTTTCTTCGTATTAATACAAGTGGTGTTAATCGGTGAAGATTGTGTGTTGTGTTTGTGCTTGTTCTATCTCGGTTTGCATGCTAGCTTGGATTCCGCACTTGCTAGTGTGTTAGACATAACAAGGAATAGGTTCATCCTCAACCTCCGAGGGACCCACAAGTGGTATCAGAGCCGTGGCTCTTTTCCTTGTTAAAAACCGAGTTTATACAAGATTTTGGAGTGTTTTGGACAAAAACTCACTTGGTTTAGCATCCGTTTTTACTGTTTTTCTCGTTTTTCTTGACGTTAAAACGTGTTCTAAACTAACCGGGTGTGTTAAAGGATGGTTTGGGTAACTTAAAAACCTGTTTTTGAGAAGTTTGGTGATTTCCGGCCAAATTCCGGCTTTCTCCGGTGACCGGTTTCTGGGTCAGAACCTGTTTTTGGTAATATTTTATTGTTCAAATCTGGGTTGGCAGAAAGTATGGTCTGACCATACCCTCTGCCTTCTGCCGAAAGATTTCTACCAACCCATCACCTTTTCACCAACCTGTCACCTTTTGTCAACTGTGTCAGTGCAGATCGAAGGATATCCTTCGAAGTCGAAAGATCATCTTTCGATCAAAGGAGGTTCGATAGATAATCATCCTTCGAACCAAGGAATCTTTTCGAAGCATACATCTTTCGGTCTACAGTTCTTTTTCGAAAGATAAGGATCCTTTGTTTGGAGAATCTTTCGAAATCATTGTTCGAAATTCAACAGTGATCTTTCGAACACTGTTGATCCTTCGAACAAGTCTTGATCCTTCGACTTTAGTCTGTTTATGTTTAACAAGTTTGTGATTTTCAGGTATTATTATTCTTGATCAAAAATGAATCCAAGATGGGGTACTCCGGTAAATACAGATATGTATTTTGGTACTCCATCATCTTCTGCATCGGTATCTTCTCAAGCTAATGCAGTTTCTACCGGTCAATGGGCATTCGTATCAAATCAAACTCCAAGTATTCAAAGCATTCTCTTAAGCGAGAGCGAAACCGGAAGTTTGAATCGGCCTCCAAAGTTGATGCACTTATACGAATATCCAGGATGGATTGATAGATTTCATACATACGTTCTTGGTCAAAATACAGAATTGTGGTTGCGGTTCATCACAGATTTCGATCAAACAATAGAGGTTGCCGCATCATCTGCTGCTACGTTTGCAGATCTTACGGAAGATCAGAAGAAGGTCTATGATTTGGAAAAGAAGGCATATGCCATTCTTACTCAGGCGTTAAGTAAAGATATTTATCATCAATTTGTCAGTTACAAGACAACGAAGAGGTTGTGGGACGCTTTGAAGACAAGGGGTGTAGGAAATGAAGCGACACGCCAATTGAGACGTGAATTGCTAAAGAAAGAGTTTGATGGTTTTACTTGTATGGAGAATGAATCTTTAGGAGATTCGACAAGTCGATTTAATCATTTGCTGACTGAATTGGCAAATTTTGAGGTTGTTACAACTCCAGCAGAGATTGTGAAAAAGTTTGCAGAGGCGTTGCCACCTCAATGGAATACTTTCTTGGAAATCATGAAGTACAATGGCACTTTAGCTACAACAAGCTTCAATGACTTTGTTCAACTCCTGGAAAACAAGAATCAGGAAGAAACTCTCAAGGCAAAAAGAGTTCCCGTGCCACAAAATCCTGAAATGTATTATGGAACTTCTAGCACTTCTACAAAACCTTCTTCACACGCTCCAATTCAAACAGCGTTTGTGTCTACCACTGACATGTATGGAAATACTATCCAAGTTCCGGTCAAGCCTGCTCGAACAGACATGTATGGAAATCCGCTTGAACCAGTTCCTCAACAGCAGCAAAGCCAACAACCTATCAGAGCAACTGATATGTTCGAAAATCCATTACCTGTTCGATCTACCGGACCAACAGACATGTATGGGAATCCACTTCCTCCTCAACAGCAAGCATGTTATGGAAGCACATCATCTGCTGGTCAACAATCAAAGCCAAATACAGTACGGCTAGACACCTCAAGCTTTTCTAAAGTCAGTGTGGAAGTAGCAAAGGAACACATGGAGCTGCTAAACACTTTGGTGAGCGCATACTGTGGATTAGTGGAAGGTCAGATTGGTAACATTAATCTGACACAAGAAGACTATCAGCAGATCGATAAAGAGGAGATGGAGATGATGGACATCAAGTGGGCCTTTGCCAGTGCTGTTAGGCGAGCAAAGGATTTCATGGAAAGAACTGGCAGAACCAGCTTGGAAAGCAAGAAAGACACCAAGTATGGGTTTGATAAGCAGGCTGTCAAGTGTTTCAATTGTGGTGAACGTGGTCATTTCAAACGTGAATGTACGAGGCCATCTCAACATGGGAACCAAAATCCTTTCAGAGGTCAAGGCAACAGGGCAAATCAGAACCAAGTAAGGAACAATGAGCGCACACTGGTGCCTGTCAACAACCAGAGTCAAGCAGGACCATCTAATGCCAACCAGGCACTTGTGGTTCAAGTAGATGAAGGTTGTGATTGGTCAATTCAGTTGGGAAATGATGCTCCAGATGGAACAGCTTGTTTTGCTGAAATTGTCAAGGATCTTAAACACGCCAGTGGTGGAGAATCTTCCACCAATGGTGATGAATCTTCTGAAGATGAAGACAGCTCCGGTTATAGTGGAAGCTCAGATGAAGAATCCTCCACTTCAGACAATGATCATGTGGATGAGACATCAAGTGCGTCTGTCGATGCAGATATTGATGAGCTTTTGAAAGAAGCTGCAGCAGGAACTGAAAGAAGATCTATTTTGGTGGATCAAGCTGCTTATTCTTCGTCTTCTCTCCATTCAGCCTTTATGGCTAATGTCGACAGTTCATCAAGTCAGGTATGTGTCAATGAACCCATTGCTGTTAGTTGTGATAACTGTGATAGTTTGCGTGTTAAATGTGCTGATTTAGAGGCAAACATGTCTGAGTTGCAAGGCAAACATGATGCTTTACAAGCTAGTTTGTTTGACTTGCAAGACAAACATGTTTCTTTGAATGATAAGTGGTGTGAGTTGCAAAGCAAACACGAGGCTTTGCAAGAAAAGTATGATGTGACATTCATCCACAACCAGAAGTTAACCGTGGATCTTTCTAAGTGCACAGAAGCCAACATGTTTTATGAAAACCACGAAAAGGAATTTAAATCGATGATTGAAAAATTAAAGAAAGATAAAACCGAGCTGACAAAAATGGTTTCCAGAAAACAAACTGACATTAATTTGTATATAACTCGTCTTGAGGTAATGCAAAAGGAAATGGCTTGTGTAAAAACTGAAAGTGAGGCGATCCAACTTAAGCTAGACAGTTATTTGAGCTCTAGCTATGTGTTGGATCACATCATTGACGTACAGAAAGAGAAACGGGATGTCACATGCATTGGATACAAGCAATGTCCACCACCTGTGAGACACAATTATGATGCCATGCCTGATGAGGAGTATAGAACTCACTTTGAACCATCTGTTCCTTTAGACGTTGAGGAATTTGCAACAGGACTCGGATACAAGAAAGAAGTATCATCCGATTCAGATGTGTCAGCAGATACATTTGTAACTGCTGAACAGAATCAGGATCCTCCAGTTGTGATTGAGGATGCTGATTCTTCTGATGATGAATCTGATGATACTGATTCAGCAAAGTCTGATGCGGTAATCAAAGAAGAGGACATACCTCTTGAGAATCATATTCTATGTGATCCTCCGGCAAAACCCGCTAAGACTGTTGCTGTCAAGTCCTTGTCTGCACAAGAGTCGGAGAGTGTGGATTTGCTGTACACTCTTGTTGGTGATAATAAAATATATTCTGACAAAGATTTTCCGATTAAGAATGTAAATCAATCTTTAATCAGTAAAGTTTATGAAAATTCGACAAGTAAATTTCTGGGTAAGAAAGGATCACACGTTGTGGTAACACAGTGCCCTCCTATCCCAAAGTCTGAAGTTAGAAAACAATTTGGCAATCAGAAATTACCAACAGAGAAAAGGCAGCAAAATCATACCAAACCAAAAGGTAAAACACCGACTCAAAGTCAAAGGAAGCCGAATCAGAACAAGAACAAGAATGTGAACTTTGTGAAATCAAAGGGAACGGACAAAATTGAAAAGTTTGAAAATCAATCTAACTTAGATTTTGTCAAGAAAGCAACAGTGATGAAAAGGAATGAACCAAATAGTTCAAAACCTAGTACCTCGGGATCACAAAGTTCATCATCGGCAAGACGATCACATGATACTTCGGGGTTTGTTGAACGAAGATCATGTTTTGAATGTGGTACAATTGGACACATAATTCGAAATTGTCCGTATCTTCATAAATTAAAAGCCAAAGAAGATGATCCCCGTGAACACAATCACCAAAAGCGATCTGTTTCTGTAAAACAAGATCACCGACTTGTAAGAGAAAGGGAAAAGAAACAGAAACGCCAACAAGTCAAGGTGATTGAAAACGCACTTAAAACTGATGTGGTTCAAAAACAATCTGTTTCAGTTAAGCCAGAAAACTCAAAACTTTCAAAAACTTCAAACAATCACGAAGTTAAATTGTTAAACAATCAAACTGGTAAAACTCAACAGACATGGAAACCTAAATTGACCACAAATTCAGGGGGACCATCACAATTCTTGAATCATCAAAGAATAGAAGTTATTGTTGTTGATGAAAATGGAAGACCCAAGACCACAATGGCTTGGGTCCCCATCTCCAACTAATTATGTGAGTTCATGTGCAGGGTGTTCCAGGAGGAACTATCAGTAGTCATTGGATTGTTGATAGTGGGGCATCCAGGCACATGACAGGCGACATGAAGCTTCTCTACGACGTTAAATCTATTAGAGGAGGTTATGTTGCTTTTGCTGGAGATAAAGGCGGATATATTACAGGTGAAGGAATGATTTCCAACGGGGTTGTTAGCTTTGATAAGATCAACTTTGTACAACAACTTGATCACAATCTTCTTAGTGTTTCTCAAATTTGTGATAAGCAGTTCTCAGTACACTTTGATGCAAATGGATGTTATGTGCTGAAACCCGGCTTCAAAATTCCAAAAGAATGGATTCTCTTATCGGCTCCAAGGATAAATGATCTGTATGTCCTTGATATGAGCCAAGCTATCACAACGTCTGCACAAGCAACTTGTTTCGTTTCTAAAGCCACAGAAAAAGACACAATCTCTTGGCACAGACGAATGGGTCACATTCACTTACGCAAAATGAATCATTTGGTGTCAAATGAATTAGTGAATGGTGTTCCTCTTAAAAACTTCCATCTTCAAGACGTCTGTGTCTCGTGCCAGAAAGGAAAACAAACGAAGAAGCGACACCCTACAAAGAAAATCAACACGGTGGCTGTTCCTCTTGAACGTTTGCACATGGATTTGTTCGGTCCTGTCAAGCACAAAAGTATTAGGAATGATCAATACTGCCTCGTGATAACTGATGATTATTCAAGATTTTCTTGGGTGGCGTTCATGGCACATAAGAGTGAAACCTTCGGTATTATCAAAAATTTGATCATTCAGATTGAGAATCTATATAATTTGAAGGTTAGGCGGATACGTAGCGACAATGGTACTGAATTCAAAAATCATGCCATGGCGGAGTTTTGCACTTCAAAAGGTATTCTTCACGAATTTAGTGCAGCTTATACTCCTCAACAAAATGGCGTCGCTGAACGTAAGAACCGCACATTGATCGAGACTGCTAGGACTATGTTGGTAGAGTCACAATTGCCGATTCCATTCTGGACTGAAGCTGTGGCCTCTGCATGTTACACGTTGAACCGAGTCCTTACAGTCAAAAGGCACAACAAGACCTGCTTTGAGCTTATTAACAAACGGAAACCAGATTTGTCATATCTTGAACCGTTTGGAGCTCCATGTACAATAATCGATCCTAATGGAAAGTTTGGGGCAAAAGCAATTGATGGATACTTTCTTGGGTATTCCACCCCGAACTTAAGAGTCTGGAATCTAGAGACTAAAAGGGTCGAGGAATGGTCTGAAGTCAGAGTACAAAGGCACACTTTACCAGTCAAATGTCCAGGTCAGCCTTGGATGTTTGAGTACGATGACTTTTTCAATTCGATCAATGTTGAAGTCGTTGAAGAAAATGCTGCGGCAAGGATGTTTTTCGAGAGTGACAATGCAACAGATTCACCGTTGGTTCGTCCAATTATTGTCAATCAAGAACCATCTTCAGTGAACAATAATGCTCTCGATAATGAGGATTTTCACGATGCTACCGAATTGAACGAATCTTCAGAGGATGATGAATTTCTCGATGCAGATCAAGAAGCTCCAACAACAGCAGTACATGGTACTTCAGAAGGTACACCTCCAGTGGATGTCCCTAGAACAGCTGAAGCTACTGCATCATCCTCTTCGTCAATTCCGGGTATTGAATTGGTTGTTGATCTCAATCTCAACAATCTGGGTACAAATATTCCAGTTCAAGATAATCCAGAAACAAGGATTCACAATACCCATCCTCAACAAAACATCATCGGAAATGTACAAAGTGGCATTCAAACAAGAAACATGTTGCGAAACAACAACAATGCCGGCTTGTATGCAACTATCCGAGAATCTGGTCAACAAAATGATTGGTCTTTCGCGTGTTATGTCTCACAGGAAGAGCCAAGAACTTGGAAAGAAGCTTTGAAAGATAGCTCTTGGGTTGAAGCAATGCAGGAAGAACTGCAACAATTCCAGAAGCTTGGTGTCTGGAAACTCGTAGAGAAACCTGCTGGTTACAAGAAGATTGGTACCCGTTGGGTGTTTAAATGCAAAAAGGATGACCGTGGAGTCGTTATTCGAAACAAAGCAAGGCTAGTCGTTCAAGGTTTTCGTCAGATAGAAGGGATCGACTACAACGAAGTGTATGCACCTGTTGCACGTCTAGAAGCAATTCGAATCTTTCTGGCTTATGCCTCATTCAAAGGTTTCAAGGTATACTAGATGGACGTGAAAAGTGCATTCTTACATGGTGTGGTGGAAGAAGAGGTGTACGTCGAACAGCCTCCAGGTTTTGAAGATCCTATCCATCCCGATCGGGTTTGGTTGCTCAACAAAGCTCTCTATGGTCTACATCAAGCACCGCGAGCTTGGTACGCAACCTTATCTAATTATCTGCTGGAGAATGGATTTCCCAGAGGTCTTATCGATTGTACTCTTTTCATCAAAGAACAAGATGGAGATCTTCTACTGGTTCAGGTATACGTTGATGATATTATTTTTGGTTCTACTAATGATGCTTTGTGTAGGAATTTCGAGCGCATTATGCAGGATAAATTCGAGATGAGTGCTATGGGGGAAATGACCTTCTTTTTGGGCCTACAAGTGCAACAAACTGAGTCTGGGATATTCATCCATCAGACTAAATATGTTGGTGACATCTTGAGCCGGTTCCAGATGTCTGATGCAACGCCCATCGGTACCCCATTGCCGCAAAATCACGGAATTACTCCAGACTTGAAGGGTGAAGCTGTTAGTCCCTCATACTACCGCGCGATGATCGGATCTCTTATGTACCTCACAGCATCAAGACCAGATATAATGTACCCAACGTGCCTGCTTGCCAGATATCAAGTGAACCCGAAGGCCTCACATCTTGCAGCTGTAAAAAGGATTTTTCGTTATTTGAAGGGTTACCCTGACACCGGTCTATGGTACCCTAGGGATAATAACTTTGACTTGATCGCATTCAGTGATTCTGATTTTGGCGGATGCAAAATCGACGGCAAATCCACAACGGCTGGATGTCAGTTTTTGGGAAATCGCCTAGTCACATGGCAGTGCAAGAAGCAGACGTGCGTCGCTACATCAACATGCGAAGCTGAATACATTGCTGCCTCAAGTTGTTGCTCCCAAGTCCTATGGATCCAACAACAAATGCGCGACTATGGTTTTGAATTCCTAACTACTCCTATTTATGTTGATAATTCTGCTGCCTTACAGATCACTAGAAATCCTGTGCAGCATTCAAAGACTAAGCACATCGAAATTAAGTATCACTTCATACGTGATTGCTTTGAGAAAAGGCTAATCGATGTTGCTTACGTCCACACCGATGACCAACGTGCCGACCTTTTTACCAAAGCATTTGACAAATCAAGATTTGACTATTTATTATTGGTAAACGGCATTAAGGTCAAGCAAGAGTAAAACCAACATCGGAAAATCATTTTTGTAAATACGTTTGTGTTTTAAATTTTATCTTAGTTTGTTGATTTTAGGGGGAGTAAATCCAAAATCTGAAAATCCAAAAACATCGAAAAGTTTCAAAAACACAAAAACAATAGAAAAACAAAAATGAGTTTCCTGGCGAGCAAAAGAGAAAATGATAGTACATCAGTGGTCTGTCCAAACCTCTTTAAACCTAAACTGAAAAACGATAAGCAGCTCTATATAAGATGTATCGGTAGGCTCACAATCATTTTAAAGTGTGCAGGGTGATATAAACTTAAATCGACTGAAGACCAGGTGGGAACCATTCATTGGCATATGGTCTTAGTACCGAAATTTCGTTTGAAAGATTACCGAGGTTCTGAGATATTCGGTCTTTATGCTGCTTATCATCTGGGTATCATGGTTGTATCTTTTACCGAAAAATAACGGGGACGCAAGTCTAGATCTTCCATGATACTATGCATACGTGTACATATTGCATTCGACCTCAATAAGTGATCAACAATCACATGTCCCTCAAAATAAGTGATAAAATATCACATTTTTCCGGGAGTCAAGTTCGTCTCTCTGCTGTACGAAAGTACTGACCTGTTCACGGACTTGCTCTTGTGCCCTCATGCATCGAAAATCAAGTTCCTCATCAATAAGTGATTCTATCACATAGGGCTTGTTTTCAATCAAAATAAGTGAGTTTCTCACATCATATACGGTCAAACAGATGATAATCGGTATACTCACCGATAAGATGAACCCTCGTGCATACCTTGATACGGGAATGTGTCGTGATGTGGATGAACACCGGTCGGTAAGTATAAATCATACCTTAATGTATCCCCTCGCCATGATTACATCTGATAAGTTGAGCTTATGTGGACAACAATACCGATAATTGTTATAGGATGCTTATCTAAATGTTAACTAATTGAACAACAAGAGCGTTTTGGCATGACCGTACACTGATATGATTCTCTTACCCTCGAAACTCACAAAAAGAATGTCTGTAAATATTTATTTAATGCTTTCAGTTTCTGCATCTATGTATATATTTATTTACTGCTTTCAGTCTTTAAATTTGAAATATTCAAAAAGTCCAAAAAGATTTTAGGTGTGTTTTAATATAAACTTTCTAAAAGCCAAAAAGATTTTATTTCTATTTTATTTTCGATTGTACGATGTTGGATCTCGAGTCTTCGTTACCTGAAACCTGATTGAAAACCAAATCGACTAAATCTTCATAATCGGTCAAAATTTGCAAGTTTTGAAAGTTAAAATCTAAAACTGATAAATTTTTCTAAACTTTCAAACTGTCGGACGGTGTTTGATTATGACATGGTCATACGTGTGTCGTTTGTTTATGTTACTATATTCCAAGCAGTTGTTCTCATTACGCGTTTAGATTTCTTGCATGTGCAGATTCTAAAGGCAAGGAGAACATGGTCGATGACAAGCTTAGGAATGAAGACACGACGTGAAGGCACTCAAATGATGAAAATGATCGAGTTGCTACTGGCCATCATCAACACCACAAGGATCTCAATTTGTAAAGATCAAGACTTTCACGAGCATAACTCAAGGGGGAGCTTATGTTAAGGGGGAGTTTGTCAACACACTTCCTACATGAAACGGGGAGTTTGTTGGTACACTTTCTGCTTTCAAGACGTGAAGACTTTAAAGATCCTCCGACATTGAAGACTTGAAAGGACGTCAAAGACTTGAAGACACGAGGGACCTACAAGAATGAAGATCGAGACAAAGCTACAGCCAAGGGGGAGTTTGTTGGTGCACTTGTGTCTGTACTTTGTCATGATACCAAACGATGTCTTTGTTAGTCTTGTAAGTTTGACCAGGTCAACCATCCTCCTGGTTTGACTTGGCCAAACAGTTAGTCAATGGTTGTAATCTATCTGTGTCGAAGGATGAGTCATCGAAGGATTGTTTATATCCTTCGATGAGCTCGAAAGATGAACCTTCGATGGATGTTGATAGACCACGAAGGATATCATCCTTCGAGGTATATGTTGATCCTTCGATAGGTTTCAGGTCAATAGATGATCCTTCGATCAGTCTATCTGATCCTTCGACCAGACGAACTGTGACGGGTATATATACCCATGTGTTGTGTTCACTTCATTAGAGACACATAAGGGGCAGACAAGTGTGAGAAGTGAGGAGAGCATTCTGTTGAGAGCACACACACACGAGTGTTTTAGAGAGTTTGCAAAACACATTTGTAAACATAGCTTTGTAACCGAACCTTTCTTCGTATTAATACAAGTGGTGTTAATCGGTGAAGATTGTGTGTTGTGTTTGTGCTTGTTCTATCTCGGTTTGCATGCTAGCTTGGATTCCGCACTTGCTAGTGTGTTAGACATAACAAGGAATAGGTTCATCCTCAACCTCCGAGGGACCCACAATTATGATATTTAAAAGTTTCAAAACTTAATGTTCTATATATTAAAGAGTCCATACCAAAAGATTTCTATAAGAATAAAACTCTAAATAGTATCAAAACATAATGTTCCGTATATTAAAGACTCCATACCAAAAGATTTCTACAAGAAAAAACAATAAATGTTTATTTATTCGGGTTTTATGTTTCGGGTTTTTCGGGTTAGGTTGTTTGGGTTTTTGGCCTGAAAAAAGTGACCCGATAACCGAACTATTGAAATAGTGGGTTGGTCGGGTTCGGGTTTTTCGCTAATTCTGGTTCGGATAAAAATGAAGAGCCATATTCACAGGTAATGATATTTCATCAAATTTAGTGCATTTAGTGTATAAAATATATATATACAGAAATTTTAATTTATCATACAAGTAGGATAAGGGCTTCATGAAACCATTAATGGTCATGCTCAAAAGTGTGTTGGGATTCAATGGAATTGATACTGATTATTGGAATAGTTAGCTACATTAAACCGGGTTAACCTTATTATAAAGGCACATTGTTACAGTTAGAATTTGTTTTTCCTCAAAATCTTATGCTACTAAAACATGTTTTTAGAAGGATGGATTTGATAATGAGGTTACTGCACTTCTGTTACTAGCTATTGAGGTGGAGCTTCCACCTATCCATGGTACGTGCACACTTTCATTATCCTAAATCTCTTTTCCTTTAATGTTTGTATTATTTAATGAATTTAATTTCAGTTGTGAACTTTTTGTAGAACATAGCAACCAACAGGAACCCAGGTTGCTGCACCTTTTAGGACAATTTGTTACCATTTTCCTTCAATGATATGTCAATTAGGCTTTACACTCAACTCTTCTTCAACTAAGAGAGAGGTACGTACATGCTTCGCAAGCATTTGAACATTTGTTTTGGGGATTAATTAAGATGTTTTATCTTATTCGATTGTGATTTCGAATTTGTCTCTATATTCTATAAGCTTCGTTACAATTTGGGAGGCATGGTGTGGTATATGTTATTGATTTGAGTCTCATTTGCATTGCTTCTCTAATAAAAATGTAAATACAACTTTGATTTAAAAAGGTAAAGATTTTAATGAATGAATATAAACCCATAATCTAAATGGTGATTATGTTTTAAAGGTTTTAAATTTTAATGAATGAATGTAAACCCATAATTTAAAATACCGATCGGGTTGGTGGGTTGACCCGTTTAACCCATTTATATTATATTATATTTTTTTACAATATTTTTTTTTGTCATAAATTAAATTGACAGTTTATTTTACGCCATAATTATAACTTAAAATGAGAAATTGACATAAAATTTTATAATTTCAATGCATAAATTTTAATTTCAATATGTTAATTTGCTGGAAAAATTAATATATTGAAAAAGTACGGGTTGAACGGGTTGTGAAACAATGGCTCAATGATCTCCAGCATCTGGCTTATGATATGATGTTTGTATGCTTTATAGGAGATGACGAGAACACAAATGATATGCCATGTGCCAGCCCTACAAGGCAGTTGGACTATGAAGAGGAATTGTAAAATTCATTGGAGCTGAGTGATGAGTATGCATTTGATGATGAAGTTGGCAAGAGTTTGAATCAGATGGCTTCTGTTCCTGTAAGTGTCGTATATAGTTATCAAAATAACATGTTCTTTTTCAATTTTTATGTTAACAACTTCTTCCCCTATCAATTAAAATAACTTTTCTGGTTTAAACTTAAAAATGAAACTAAATATATTGTATTTCTTAGTTTTTTTTGTGAGAATACCGGTATAAATTTTATTAAAAAAAGAGTTAGTTCAAAAATGAAACTAAATATACTGATTTTTTTAAAAGGTTTTTTTTTATATAAGTTCAACATTATCTTATTTGCCATGTGTCCACATTCTATTGGTAAAAAGATATAATAATTTAAAATCTAAATCATAATATATTTAGTAAAAAATAGTTTAGGTTGGGTTGTTAATGGGTGTGAAATATTGGGATAGGTTGGGTTGGTTAGGTGGAAGAGAGAGAGATTAGTTTTTTTATTAAAAGTTGGGTTGGGGTGGGTTGGGTTGGGTTGGGTTGTGAGTGAGGATAGTCTTAGAACTTAGAAATGGGATCATAAATAACTTGCGGTGACCAGAAACCACTTACTACACAACCATTGGCAAATGATGCTATATCATACTTTTGCTTGATTGGTGTTGAACCATGAAAATCGATCTCTAGGTTTTGGATAAGGAGTGAAAGGAGAATTAGGATTCCTGATAGTTTTCACATATGACAAATGAAATGTAAAAGGTTACACATATGTGATTGGTATCTTTTGCTTATATAGCCTCTTTATTAGTACATCTATCAAATTATAAAATTGTTGTTTTTTATTGTATGTGATTCACAACAACTAAGAGAAATACATTGGGTCAAATGATTGTCCTTTACATTTCATTAACAACTCCAAAGGTCGATTACTTAATCACAAACTGAATCCATGGGATCTGTATGTAAGTGCATTTATAATAATGCAAGTTGTTGTCGTATTTCAATATATTTTTTGTATTCATAACTGATTATAAATTGGTTGCATTATTTGGTAGGGTTTAAATGCTTCACCCGGTCAGCATCTTGGCTATTAACAATGAGGATATAGATGAGTTAGTCTCTTATTATTTTTTTAAATCAGTTTTGTTCAAGGCTTATTTATGTTGGTTAGATGATCTATGTTCAACTTTATATAAGTTGCAACAGTTAGAAGGATTTTGTTCTTGATCTGTCACCCAAAGTTATGATTCGCAAGAAGCAAAGAATCTGTTTTCTAAATGAGCATGTTATCTTTATTTCTACTCAAAATCTGTTACTGCATACATCTGTCGACTTCGTCTTGTATCGAGTCTTAGTCTTAGAATGTTAGATCAGGGCACATTGTACAAGAAAATAGGTCGAGTTAATGTGTAAATGTCCTGATTCCGCTCGAGAGGCTGATTCCGCTCGAAATGACATTATGTCATTTGGAGCGAAATCACAAGTTAGTGATTTCGCCCGAAATGACACAATATCATTAGGAGCGAAATCAAGACCCTATATATAGGTGTCTCAAGAGCGAAATCAGTGGGGGTGTCCTTGTTTCCGGTACCAAACTGCTGCCGAAGTGCCGTTTGACTGTAATCTCTGTAATATCATCAATACAAGGCAGATTTAAGTATTACAAGCTGTTTTTACAAGTCTGTTTCTTATTTTCCGCATCTGAAACGGATAAGAGCTCATCCGATTGACTCGTTTGGGTCAGCACGCGATCCTACAATTAGTTATATTTTAATTTTGAATCCGGACTCATCTTCATTATGTATGTCGTTATATGTCTCTACCAATATAATATAATATAATATAATATAATATAATATAATATAATATAATATAATATAATATAATATAATATAATATAATATAATATAATATAATATAATATAATATAATATAATATAATATAATATAATATAATATGATACAATATAAAAGATATTATAAAATTAAATGGTAAAGCCTATGTACATTGTTCAACCGTTGTTTACATTGTAGGTCCGGCTAGGGGAGGATCTAGTCGCCTAATCCTTGTGTACAAACCAACCCGGTTGTGCGGAATCCAACCGAGATAGCAAACCGAGATAGAACACGTAAGTAAACAACACACAAGACTCAACGATTAACACCACTTGTATTAATACGTATGAAAGGTCCGTTACAAGCACAAGGTTTACAAATCAGTTCTGCAAACTCTCTCTAGTGTGTGTGTGTGTTCCTGATCTGTCTAAGTGTCTAACTATCGAAGTGAACACAACACACGGGTATTTATACCCAAAACAGCGTGTCTGGTCGAAGGATCAAACAGTCTGGTCGAAAGATCATCTTTCGACCAGAAACAGCTCGAACGATCAACATGTACCTCGAAAGATGTGATCTTTCGTGGTCCATCCATCGAAGGTCATCTTTCGAGCAGGTCATCGAAGGATATAGGCAATCCTTCGATGGCACATCCTTCGACCCAACATCTTACAAACATAATGTTGACTGTTTGGCCAAGTCAAACCAGGAGGATGGTTGACTTGGTCAAACTTACAAGACTAACAAGACATCGTTTTACATCGTGACCGAATACAGACAAAATACAGACATAAGTGCACCAACAAACTCCCCCTTGGCTGTAGCTTTGTCTGGCTTTAGCTTTGTCTCGATCTTTGTTCTTGTAAGTTCTCGTGTCTTCAAGTCTTTGACTTCTATTCAAGTCTTCAATGTCGGAGGATCTTCAAAGTCTTCACGTCTTGAAAGCAGAAAGTGTACCAACAAACTCCCCGTTTCATGTAGGAAGTGTGTTGACAAACTCCCCCTTAACATAAGCTCCCCCTTGAGTTATGCTCGTGAAATACTTGTTCTTTATGAAGTGAGATCCTTGTGGTGTTGATGATGGTCAGCGGCAACTTGATCATCTTCATCATTTGAGTGCCTTCACGTCGTGTCTTCATTCTGAAGCTTGTCATCGACCATGTTCTCCTAGCCTTTAGAATCTGCACATGCAAGAAATCTAAACGCGTAATGAGAACAACTGCTTGGAATATCATAAGCAAACGACACACATGTGACCATTGTTCAAACAAACACCGTCCGACAGTTTGAAAGTTTAAAGTATTTTATCAATTTCAAATTTTAACTTTCAACACTTTGCAAATTTCGACCGTTTATGAAGATTTAGTCATTTTCGGTTTTCGTTCAGGTTTCAGGTAACGAAGACTCGAGTTCCAACATCGTACGATCGAAAATAAAATAGAAATAAAATCTTTTTGGCTTTTTGAAAGTTTATATTAAAACACACTTAAAATCTTTTTGGTATTTTTGAATATTTCAAATGTAAAGACTGAAAGCAGTAAATAAATATATACAGACATTCTTTTTGCGAGTTTCGAGGGTAAGAGAATCATATCAGTGTACGGTCATGCCAAAACGCTCTCGTTGTTTTTTTAGTTAACATTAAGCTAAGCATCCTATAACAATTATCGGTATTGTTGTCCACATAAACTCAACTTATCATTTGTAATCATGGCGAGGGGATACGTTAAGGTATGATTTATACTTAACGACATGATTTATACTTAACGACCGGTGTTCATCCACATCACGACACATTCCCGTATCAAGGTATGCACGAGGGTTCATCTTACCGGTGAGTATACCGATTATCATCTGTTTGACCGTATATGATGTGAGATTCTCACTTATTTTGATTTGAAAACAAGCCCTATGTGATATAATCACTTATTGATGAGGAACTTGATTTTCGATATGCATGAGGGCACAGGAGCAAGTCCGTGAACAGGTCAGTACTTTCGTACAGCAGAGAGACGAACTTGACTCCCGGAAAGAATTTGTGATATTTTATCACTTATTTTGAGGGACATGTGATTGTTGATCACTTATTGAGGTCGTATGCAATATGTACACATATGTATGGTATCATGGAAGATCTAGACTTGCGTCCCCGTTATTTTTCGGTAAAAGATACAACCATGATACCCAGATGATAAGCAGCATAAAGACCGAATATCTCAGAACCTCGGCAATCTCTCAAACGAAATTTCGGTACTAAGACCATATGCCAATGAATGGTTCCCACCCAGTCTTCAGTCGATTTAAGTTTATATCACCCTGCACACTTTAAAATGATTGTGAGCCTACCGATACATCTTATATAGAGCTGCTTATCGCTTTTCAAATTAAGGTTTAAAGAGGTTTAGACAGACCACCGATGTACTATCATTTTCTCTTTTTCTCGCCAGGAAACTCATTTTTGCTTTTCTATTGTTTTTGTGTTTTTGAAATTTTTCAATGTTTTTGGATTTTTCAAATTTTTGGATTTACTCCCCCTAAAATCAATAAACTAAGACAAATTTAAAACACAAAGGTATTTACAAAAATGATTTTCCGATGTTGGTTTTACTCTTGCTTGACCTTAATGCCGTTTACCAATAATAAGTAGTCAAATCTTGATTTGTCAAAAGCTTTGGTAAAAAGGTCGGCACGTTGGTCATCGGTGTGGACGTAAGCAACATCGATTAGCCTTTTCTCAAAGCAATCACGTATGAAGTGATACTTAATTTCGATGTGCTTAGTCTTTGAATGCTGCACAGGATTTCTAGTGATCTGTAAGGCAGCAGAATTATCAACGTAAATAGGAGTGGTTAGGAATTCAAAACCGTAATCACGCATTTGTTGTTGGATCCATAGGACTTGGGAGCAACAACTTGAGGCAGCAATGTATTCAGCTTCGCATGTTGATGTAGCGACGCACGTCTGCTTCTTGCACTGCCATGTGACTAGGCGATTTCCCAAAAACTGACATCCAGCCGTTGTGGATTTGCCGTCGATTTTGCATCCGCCAAAATCAGAATCACTGAATGCGATCAAGTCAAAGTTATTATCCCTAGGGTACCATAGACCGGTGTCAGGGTAACCCTTCAAATAACGAAAAATCCTTTTTACAGCTGCAAGATGTGAGGCCTTCGGGTTCACTTGATATCTGGCAAGCAGGCAAGTTGGGTACATTATATCTGGTCTTGATGCTGTGAGGTACATAAGAGATCCGATCATCGCGCGGTAGTGTGAGGGGCTAACATCTTGACCCTTCAAGTCTGGAGTAATTCCGTGATTTTGTGGCAATGGGGTACCGATGGGCGTTGCATCAGACATCTGGAACCGGCTCAAGATGTCACCAACATATTTAGTCTGATGGATGAATATCCCAGACTCTGTTTGTTGTACTTGTAGGCCCAAAAAGAAAGTCATTTCCCCCATAGCACTCATCTCGAATTTATCCTGCATAACACGCTCGAAATCCCTACACAAAACATCGTTAGTAGAACCAAATATAATATCATCAACGTATACCTGTACCAGTAGAAGATCTCCATCTTGTTCTTTGATGAAAAGAGTGCAATCGATAAGACCTCTGCGAAATCCATTCTCCAGCAGATAATTAGATAAGGTTGCGTACCAAGCTCGCGGTGCTTGATGAAGACCATAGAGAGCTTTGTTGAGCAACCAAACCCGATCGGGATGGATAGGATCTTCAAAACCTGGAGGCTGTTCGACGTACACCTCTTCTTCCACCACACCATGTAAGAAAGCACTCTTCACGTCCATCTGGTATACCTTGAAACCTTTGAATGAGGCATAAGCCAGAAAGATCCGAATGGCTTCTAGACGTGCAACAGGTGCATACACTTCGTTGTAGTCGATTCCTTCAATCTGACGAAAACCTTGAACGACTAGCCTTGCTTTGTTCCGGATAACGATCCCACGGTCATCCTTTTTGCATTTAAACACCCAACGGGTACCAATCTTCTTGTAACCAGCAGGTTTCTCTACGAGTTTCCAGACACCAAGCTTCTGGAATTGTTGCAGTTCTTCCTGCATTGCTTCAACCCAAGAGCTATCTTTCAAAGCATCTTTCCAAGTTCTTGGCTCTTCCTGTGAGACATAACACGCGAAAGACCAATCATTTTGTTGACCAGATTCTCGGATAGTTGCATACAAGCCTGCATTGTTGTTGTTTCGCAACATGTTTCTTGTTTGAACGCCACTTTGTACATTTCCGATGATGTTATGTTGAGGATGGGTATTGTGAATCCTTGTTTCTGGATTATCTTGAACTGGAATATTTGTACCCAGATTGTTGAGATTGAGATCAACAATCAATTCAAGTCCAGGAATTGACGAAGAGGATGATGCAGAAGTTTCAGCTGTTCTAGGGACATCCACTGGAGGAGTACCCTCTGAAATACCGTGAACTGCTGTTGTTGGTCCTTGATCTGCATCGAGAAATTCATCATCCTCTGAAGATTCGTTCAATTCGGTAGCATCTTGAAAATCCTCATTGTCGAGAGCATTATTGTTCACTGAAGATGGTTCTTGATTGACAATAATGGGACGAACCAACGGTGAATCTGTTGCGTTGTCACTCTCGAAAAACATCATAGCCGCAGCATTTTCTTCAACTGCTTCAACATTGATCGAATTGAAAAAGTCATCGTACTCAAACATCCAAGGCTGACCAGGATTTCTGACTGGCAAAGTGTGCCTTTGTACTCTGACTTCAGACCATTCCTCGACCCTTTTAGTCTCTAGATTCCAGACTCTTAAGTTTGGGGTGGAATACCCAAGAAAGTATCCCTCAATTGCTCTTGCCCCAAACTTTCCATTAGGATCGATTATTGTGCAAGGAGCTCCAAACGGTTCAAGATAAGACAAATCTGGTTTCCGTTTGTTAATAAGCTCAAAACAGGTCTTGTTGTGCCTTTTGACTGTAAGGACTCGGTTCAACGTGTAGCATGCAGAGGACACAGCTTCAGTCCAGAATGGAATGGGTAGCTGCGACTCTACCAACATAGTCCTAGCAGTCTCGATCAATGTGCGGTTCTTACGTTCAGCGACGCCATTCTGTTGAGGAGTATAAGCTGCACTAAATTCGTGAAGAATACCCTTTGAAGTGCAAAACTCCGCCATGGCATGATTTTTGAATTCAGTACCATTGTCGCTACGTATCCGCCTAACCTTCAAGTTGTAAAGATTCTCAATCTGAATGATCAAGTTTTTGATAATACCGAAGGTTTCACTCTTGTGTGCCATGAACGCCACCCAAGAAAATCTTGAATAATCATCAGTAATCACGAGGCAATATTGATCATTCCTAATGCTTTTGTGCTTGACAGGACCGAACAAATCCATGTGCAAACGTTCAAGAGGAACAGCCACCGTGTTGACTTTCTTTGTGGGGTGTCGCTTCTTCGTTTGTTTTCCTTTCTGGCACGAAACACAGACGTCTTGAAGATGGAAGTTTTTAAGAGGAACACCATTCACCAATTCATTTGATACCAAATGATTCATTTTGCGTAAGTGAATGTGACCCATTCGTCTGTGCCAAGAGATTGTGTCTTTTTCTGTGGCTTTAGAAACGAAACATGTTGCTTGTGCAGACGTTGTGATAGCTTGGCTCATATCAAGGACATACAGATCATTTATCCTTGGAGCCGACAAGAGAATCCATTCTTTTGGAATTTTGAAGCCGGGTTTCAGCACATAACATCCATTAGCATCAAAGTGTACCGAGAACTGCTTATCACAAATTTGAGAAACACTAAGAAGATTGTGATCAAGTTGTTGCACAAAGTTGATCTTGTCAAAGCTAACAACCCCGTTGGAAATCATTCCTTCACCCGTTATATATCCACCCTTATCTCCAGCAAAAGCAACATAACCTCCTCTAATAGATTTGACGTCGTAGAGAAGCTTCATGTCGCCTGTCATGTGCCTGGATGCCCCACTATCAACAATCCAATGACTACTGATAGTTCCTCCTGGAACACCCTGCACATAAACTCAATCGATTAGTTGGAGATGGGGACCCAAGCCATTGTGGTCTTGGGTCTTCCATTTTTATCAACAACAATAACTTCCACCTTTTGATGATTCGGAAATTGTGATGGTCCCCCTGATTCAGTAACCGTTTTTGGTTTCCAAGTCTGTTTTGTTATACCAGTTTGATTGTTTGAAGTTTTTGAAAACTTTGAATTATCTGGTTTAGCTGAAACAGATGGTTTGTGAACCACATCGGTTTTAATTGCTTTTTCAATTTTCTTGACCTGTTGGCGTTTCTGTTTCTTTTCCCTTTCTCTTATGAGTCGGGATCTTGTTTTACAGAAACAGATCACTTGCGGTCAATGTGGTCACGGGGAACATCAACTATGCCTTTTTGTTTATGAAGATACGGGCAATTGCGAATGACATGCCCAATTGTACCACATTCAAAACATGATCTTCGTTCAACAAACCCCGAAGTATCATGTGATCTTCTTGCTGATGATGAATTTTGTGATCCCGAGGTACTAGGTTTTGAACTACTTGGTTCATTCCTTTTCATCACAGTTGCTTTTTGGACAAAATCTAAATTAGATTGATTTTCAAACTTTGCAATTTTGTCCGTTCCCTTAGATTTCACAAAATTCACATTCTTCTTCTTTTTCTGATTCGGCTTCTTTTGATCTTGAGCCGGTGTCTTACCTTTGGGTTTGGTATGATTTTGCTGTTTTTCCACTGTTGGTAATTTTTTATTCCCAAATTGTTTTCTAACTTCAGCCTTTGGGATAGGAGGACACTGTGTGACTGTAACATGTGGTCCTGTCTTTCCCAAAAACTTACTTGTAGAATTTTCAAAGACTTTACTGATTAAAGATTGATTAACATTTTTAATAGGAAAATCTTTGTCTGAATAGATTTTATCATCACCAACAAGAGTGTATAGCAAATCCACACTCTCCGACTCTTTTGCAGATGTGGACTCGGTTGGAACAGTCTTAGCAGGTTTTGTGGGAGGATCACATAGGATATGATTCTCAAGAGGTATGTCCTCTTCTTTGATTACTGCATCAGACTTTTCCGAATCAGTATCATCAGACTCATCATCAGAAGAATCAACATCCTCAACCACCACTGGAGGATCCTGATTCTGTTCAGCAGTTACAAATGTATCTGCTGACACATCTGAATCTGACGATACTTCTTTCTTGTATCCGAGCCCTGCTGCAAATTCCTCAACGTCCAAAGGAACAGATGGCTCAAAGTGAGTCCTATACTCCTCATCAGGCAAAGCATCAAAATTGTTTCTCACGGGTGGTGGACATTTCTTATAGCCTATGCATGTGACATCCCGTTTCTCCTTTTGAACATCAATGATGTGATCCAACACATAGCTAGAACTCAAATAACTGTCTAACTTGAGTCGGATCGCCTCACTTTCTGTTTTAACACAAGCCATTTCTTTTTGCATAACCTCAAGACGAGTTATATACAGGTTAATGTCAGTTTGTTTTCTGGAAACCATTTTTGTCAACTCTGTTTTATCTTTCTTTAGCGTTTCAATCATTGACTTAAATTCCTTTTCATGGTTTTCATAAAACATATTGGCTTCAGTGCACTTGGAAAGATCAACGGTCAATTTCTGATTGTGAATAAATGTCACATCATATTTCTCTTGCAAAGCCTCGTGTTTGCTTTGCAAATCACACCACCTATCATTCACAGAAACATGTTTGTCTTGCAATTCAAACAAACTAGCTTGTAAAGCATCGTGTTTGCCTTGCAACTCAGACATGTTTGCTTCCAACTCAGCACATCTCACATGCAAACTATCACAGTTATTACAGCTAACAGAAGTGGGTTCGTCGACACATACCTGACTTGATGAACTGTCGACATTAGCCATAAAGGCTGATTGGAGAGAAGACGAAGAATAAGCAGCTTGATCCACCAGAATAGATCTTCTATCAGTTCTTGCTGCAACTTCCTCCAATAGTTCATCAATATTTGCATCGACTGACACACTAGATGTGTCATCTTCCTGATCATTTCCTGAACCCGAGGACTCTTCATCTGAACTTCCACTGTAACCTGAGCTGTTTTCATCTTCAGAAGACTCATCACCATTGGTGGAAGATTCTCCACCACTGGTGTGTTTAAGATCCTTGACAATTTCAGCAAAACAAGCTGTTCCATCTGGAGCATCGTTTCCCAACTGAATAGACCAATCACAACCTTCATCTACTTGAACCACAAGTGCCTGGTTGGCATTAGATGGTCCTGCTTGACTCTGGTTGTTGACAGGCATCAATGTGCGAACATTGTTCCTATTCTGGTTCTGCTGGTTGCCTTGACCTCTGAAGGGATTCTGGTTTCCATGCTGAGATGGTCTTGTACATTCACGCTTGAAATGACCACGTTCCCCACAGTTGAAGCATTTAACAGCTTGCTTATCAAACCCATACTTGGTGCCTTTCTTGCTTTCCAAGCTGGTTCGGCCTGTTCTTTCCATGAAATCCTTTGCTCGCCTAACAGCACTGGCAAAGGCCCACTTAATGTCCATCATCTCCATCTCCTCTTTATCAATCTGCTGATAGTCTTCTTGTGTCAGGTTAATATTACCAATCTGACCTTCCACTAATCCACAGTAGGCGCTCACCACAGTGTTTAGCAGCTCCATGTGTTCCTTTGCTACTTCCACACTGACTTTAGAAAAGCTTGAGGTGTCGAGCCGTACTGTATCTGGCTTTGATTGCTGACCAGCAGATGATGTGCTTCCATAACAAGCTTGCTGTTGAGGAGGAAGCGGATTCCCATACATATCTGTTGTTGGTAAAGGATTTCCGAACATATCAGTTGGTCTGAAAGGTCGTTGCTGTTGTGGTGCTGATTGAGGGACTGGTTCCAGCAGATTTCCATACATGTCTGTCTTTGGAGGCACAGGAACTTGGATAGTATTGCCATACATATCTGTGCTAGTCACAAAAGCTGTTTGAATTGGAGCATGCGAAGAAGGTTTTGTAGAGGTGCTAGAGGTTCCAAAATACATTTCAGGATTTTGAGGCACGGGAATTCTTTTTGCCTTCAGAGTTTCTTCCTGATTCTTGTTTTCTAGAATTTGAACAAAATCGTTGAAGCTCGTTGTATCTAAAGTACCATTGTACTTCATGATTTCCAAGAATGTATTCCACTGAGGTGGCAATGCATCTGCAAACCTTTTCACAATCTCTACAGGAGTTGTAATAACCCCGAAATTTGTCAATTCAGTCAGCAAGTGATTAAATCGACTTGTCAAATCACCCAACGACTCATTCTCCATACAAGTAAAACCATCAAACTCTTTCCTTAGCAGTTCTTTTCTCAATTGGCGTGTCGCCTCATTTCCAACGCCCCTTGTTTTCAACGCGTCCCACAACCTCTTCGTTGTCTTGTAACTGACGAATTGATGATAGATATCTTTACTTAAGGCCTGAGTGAGAATGGCGTATGCCTTCTTTTCTAGATCATAGACCTTCTTCTGATCTTCTGTGAGATCTGCAAACGTAGCAGCAGATGATGCGGCAACCTCTATTGTTTGATCGAAATCAGTAATAAACCGCAACCACAATTCTGTATTTTGGCCAAGAACGTATGTATGAAATCTATCAATCCATCCTGGATATTCATACAAGTGCATCAACTTTGGGGGCCGATTCAAGCTTCCAGTTTCGCTCTCGCTTAAGAGAATGCTTTGAACACTTGGAACTTGATTGGATACAAATGCCCGTTGACCGGTAGAAATTGCATTAGCTTGTGAAGATACCGGTGCGGAAGATGACGGAGTACCAAAATACATATCTGTATTTACCAAAGTATTCCACCTTGGATTCATTTTTAATCAGCCGAAGGATACCTGTCGAAAGACTTGAAAAACACAAACTGTTAAACACAAACAGACTAATGATCGAAAGATCAACACCTGTTCGAAGGATCAACAGGGTTCGAAGGATCTCTGTTGAATTTCGAACAATGTTTTTCGACAGATTCTCCAACCGAAGGATCCTTATCTTTCGAAAAAGTACTGTACACCGAAAGATGATTTCGAAAGATGACTTCGAAAGACTCCCCAATCGAAGGATCCTTGTCTTTCGAAAATGAACAGTAGACCGAAAGATGAATGTTTCGAAATGATTCCTTGGTTCGAAGGATGATGATCTATCGAACCTCCACTGATCGAAAGATGGTCTTTCGAGTTCGAAGGATATCTTTCGAACGGTTCTGACACAGTTGACAATCGGTGACAAGTTGGTGAAAAAGTTGACGGGTTGGTGAGAACTTTTGGCAGAAAGTATGTTCAGACCATATCTTTCAGGTCTGAACATGCAGGTTTTTCACCAACCGGGTAATGATCAATATTTTAATCAGTAAACAACTTCCAACACAAACAAACACTTGGTAATTCAAATTTTTAAGATCAAATGTGTAAAATTATGATGAACACTTAGAATATCGGTTGAAGATATGAAGAACAAACCCAGAAATATGAAATTTCCAGCAAGCCGACAACTATCCAAAACCCGTTTTTGCTTGAAACTTCACTAAAAACCCATTTTTAACATGTGAAAATGAAAAGTGACAAGGTTTTTATAAGAACAAACAGCAAAAACAGCAAGATTTCCAGAAAATATGAGCTTTAAACACCCCGAAAACACTCGGTTTTAACAAGGAGAAGAGCCAAGGCTCTGATACCACTTGTAGGTCCGGCTAGGGGAGGATCTAGTCGCCTAATCCTTGTGTACAAACCAACCCGGTTGTGCGGAATCCAACCGAGATAGAACACGTAAGTAAACAACACACAAGACTCAACGATTAACACCACTTGTATTAATACGTATGAAAGGTCCGTTACAAGCACAAGGTTTACAAATCAGTTCTGCAAACTCTCTCTAGTGTGTGTGTGTGTTCCTGATCTGTCTAAGTGTCTAACTATCGAAGTGAACACAACACACGGGTATTTATACCCAAAACAGCGTGTCTGGTCGAAGGATCAAACAGTCTGGTCGAAAGATCATCTTTCGACCAGAAACAGCTCGAACGATCAACATGTACCTCGAAAGATGTGATCTTTCGTGGTCCATCCATCGAAGGTCATCTTTCGAGCAGGTCATCGAAGGATATAGGCAATCCTTCGATGGCACATCCTTCGACCCAACATCTTACAAACATAATGTTGACTGTTTGGCCAAGTCAAACCAGGAGGATGGTTGACTTGGTCAAACTTACAAGACTAACAAGACATCGTTTTACATCGTGACCGAATACAGACAAAATACAGACATAAGTGCACCAACATACATAATTTAAATTGTCCAACCCGCGAAGTTCGCAGGTGATAACCTAGTTCATCTATATAAAGATGATGGATTGATGGCTTACAAGCTTACAATGAAGGTTGTGTGGTGGTGGTAGTAGTAGGTTTAGAAAGAGAAAGGGGTGAGAAAGAGAGATGGGTTTATGTTTTAAATCTGGTTTGTTTTATTATTTAAACTAGGTTAGTTCCCCGTGTGTTACACGGGTTAAACAATTTAAACTATATAATAAATATTTCCTCTAAATGTAAAACAAAGGTGAAGACATTTATATACCAAACATAAATGTAACCAAACATAAAACATAAATGTAATGTTATATGATTCATAATAAAAAAAAATAATGTTTTAAAAAATATATGCATGGAAGGGTTGAATAATAATTGAATAAAGTATAATGTAATTTGTTAAGGTATAGAATTGTCAAGATATGTATTTAAGAAAATGAACATTCGTGTGATAATTATAAATTTTGTTAAGTTTATTTTTTAACATTTACGACCGGTTGCATAAACTTCTGCACACAATCATGGTGATGATGATGAAACATTCAAATAAATTAAGAAACACACGTGTTTCAACAAATTATGTATATATCCATTGAGAGACTTAGTATAACAATTCAACACCATATATAACCAACTTTATAAATAGTTTCAGTAAAATATATAGGATTGACATTTTACCTATAAGTTGAGTGACTAAATTGGAAAGAAAAAACTTTAAGTGGTTTAATTAAAAATATTATAAATTTTTGTTACAATACTATTCAATTTTCCAAAAAAAATAAATGAAAAAAATAAATAAGGCGTATTTTTATTTTCATGGCAGTTACATGCATGTATTATCTTCGAAATTTAAATTTTATAATCTCCATTTTTCTCTTTATCTTTTTTATCATTATCATCAGTAACAAACTCATCAAATTAGTAGATTAATTTAAGAGGGAAAATATAATTAGAGAGTGCCTGAGGAAGTGACATGTGTCCCCCAAGAGGTTTCTTTTATTATATAGATAGATTTATTTTGAAATTATTAATCTACCCTCTTGTGTAAAGCACATGCCATAATTAACTAAAAATTTTAACTAGGTTAGAGCGAAAGGACAGGATCGTGACTGTAATTATTAAAGTTAAATGGTATTCATTGCAATCTGAAACAAACATAAAAGACGAGAAGTGTAATTTACCCTAAAAAAATTAAGCAAATATAGCAAATAAATATTAATTTTCATGGTCATTGATTAATTTTGCTTGATTCTCTTTTACTTTTGTAACTGCCAAAAAAAAAAGCTGAAATTGAGAAGCAAAAGCAAGCACCAATATGGTCTAATCAAATTAAGCAAATATAGCAAATAAATAATACCTATATTTAACAACCTTAAAACCATACCCACCAAAGCAAAACTACCTTGCAACCCCAAAGGCCAAAACCATACACTACCACAGAAGATGCCTAACTAATTAACACAAGTCATTGGGTAGAAAGGTGCTTGATAGAAACTAGATGCGCCTTGAGATCTAGTATTAAAGAACTCCGAGTCAGAATTCAGAACGTAATTATTGTACGACCTAGACTTTTTTGGGTTCTAAATAATGGCTAAAGAAAAGTGAAAATTATCTATACCTTAAAGAAGAAGGTCGGTGGCAATAGCGATTGACAAAAAGGACCTCAAACTTTGATAAGAAGACAAAATAGACCCTAAACTTTTTTAATTGACAAAAACAAGCACTAAACTTTAGAAAATTTTCTAAAAACTTTATAAATTGTCATTTTCACCCCCTTGGGTGCTAAATTTTCAAATCACCCCCCCCCCCCCCGCGCTTGTATATACATTCTTTAGCTTAATATTAAAAAAACTATTTTTCGCACATGTTAGTTTTTAGTACATGGCGGTATAAATCACGTTTCGATGTAAATTTTTTCCTAACGGAGTCAGGTCAAATATAATACGTTTTTATGCATATTTTTATGTACGTTTTTATTTGTCCTATGTTTTGACATTTTAATGTACGTGTCACGTTTCAACGTAAATGATATTAATTAACTTTTTTAGAAAACAAGTACGGTCAAATATAAGACTTTTTCATGCTTATTTTTGTATACATTTTTGTTGGTCTATGTTCTGTCGTAAACTGTGTTCGGAAATGAGTCGAACGGTATAAATTTGAGTTGTTGTACGTTTTGACCCGCTAAATCTTGATTAAAAGGTAACGGTGGTGTAGTGGTTAGGTGGAAGCCTAACTAAACGAACCAACTCGGGTTCAATTCCCTTTCTTTTGTAACCGCTATGCTTTAGATCAGATTCGTCGAAACACGCATTTTCATATGATTAACGCATCACATAACGTGTTACCAACTAGAAACAACTAATTAACCTCGCCACCGCAACACGTAGCCTATGGAAACAATCTAGTTACAATTGAAACTACAACTTATTGATTTGAGCAACGTGATCTGTATTTTTTTCCCCACCGTACAACTAGTATACCTTTATTAACAATCCACAGCCTTAGTGAAATTTTCAAATATTTGATGTAAGTAGAAAGAATTAATGGTTGCTACATACCAAACATGATTATCTAGTAACGTTGTATATAAGAAGCGAATATCTGTGTGCAAAATGATGTTCTTGTTGGGATTGAACCCTACAGAGGAACAGATGATGTAAAGCCAAAACCGGATCACAACAGTGGATTAACCATAAGCAGCAGTTTGCACTAGACTTTCCCCTTGAAAGTGATCATAACATCTGATATACTCCAAAGTACTGCCTTTATCAACAACTGCTGATACTGGAAACTGCTGATCAAGTCAAAGACTGATGAAGGACTTAAGCCCTGCTGCCCAATCTACTGCCTTGAGTCAAGCACTGCTGATCATGACAAGTACTGCTGGGTTCACAGCAGTGGAAGGATGCAGCAGCAGTTTGATTCATCTTATGTAATGTATTGAAATATCAGTAGTTAACATAGCAGAGGTTGTATAGATCAGTAGATAGAGTTTGTTAGTTTGTTAGATGTCACTTTCATGGTGACGTCAGCTGAGGTACATCAGTGGTTTGGTTTGCCTATAAATGTAACAGTGCCCTGTACTGTTACATTTGATTGACTGAGCGAGTTCTTCTCCTCATGTCTAATCCTTTCATCTTGTGTGCAAACCAACTCTGAAGTATCAGGCTGAGGGGGAGTTTAGTTTGTAAGCTTATCTGTAATCTTTTGCTTTGATTTGTAAATCTTTTGACTCTATGAGAAGCAATTGTTTATCAAACTATTTTCTCCTTTGATTGTGTTTACAAAGTTTGTTTTCATTTCCGCTGCACTTTACATGTTTTCATATTCACAAATTGTTCAAAACATACAAACAAACACAATCATGAGAGCCTCCGATCCTAACAATTGGTATCAGAGCTTGGACAGTCAATTTCGATTTAACAGTCAAATTGACATAACAGTTCGGCTTGAAATCCATTGATACTAAGGTTGGTTGTATTTCGTTGAAAAACAGAGTAACGAGTAAATCATGATCAAAATGGTTATTCAAAAACTCTGTAAAACAACCAAGATGTCATAAGACACACAAAATTCACAAAACAAGTGATGTCATGCTTAAATCACCAATAGTTTCAGATCTGGAAACTTGTCTGGTGACTTTGGTGTGATTATTCTGTTTACAAAATTGATTTCAAATGTTATTATGAAGTTTGTGTTGTTTTCATCATAACTGCAGCTAAGGTATTCACCTCATGGTTGACAAAAGGCCTATGTGCGGATAAAAGCACTAGTGTCTTTGTTAACATAAAAAGAGGGAAATCAAAACTTTAGTGATTTGAATCTTTTGTATTGAAAAACAGGTTGAGTGTCCTCTAAAAGGACCAAAATCAATTGTGTTAAGAATACATTAAGAAAATCAGCAGTCAAAATATCCAGATCATGAGTAATGTGAAATTTGGCATAAGCATGTACAAAAATGACCAAATCTCTCAAAACATTGCTGAAAATGATTTTGGATTGAGTATTCTTTCCTTGAAAACCTTCCAGTAAAAGTTTCAATACTTTTCTTTGGAAAGGGTAAAAAGGGAAAGAAGAAAAATTACAAAAACTCAAAAGTGTGTTTATCTCAAAACTTTTGAATTCAAAAGAAAAGAGTATAAACCCAAAACACTTAAGAGTCCACAGGTTAATCCTACAAAAGGAAAACCAAAAATAGATCTGCATTTTTGGTCAAACATAATGTCATCAATCAACCATGCTCAATCACTGAATCAGGGAAGTTCAGGTAACAAAAGTATCTCCAGATATTTTTCAATAAAGAGGAATAGGCCAAATCTCTCAGAAATTATTCACATGGTAATAAGGTTCACAAAGAACTTTCAAAACCTTGGTGAACGGGCTCCTTATGGTAACAATCAACTGACAAGGAAATGGTACCAAACAGTGGTTACCGAACTTTGGTTCAAACCACTGACCATTGTCCTAAGCTTGAGAATGAAATGATCTTGACCTTATTCGAAGTTACTTTAACTCTTGAGACACACCAGATCTAATTGATTTTATTATCAGAAAACTTTTACTCTTTTTCTTTGTAAAGTTTTCTCCAAATAAAACAGGATATACTATTCTTTATTTTTTTTTTAAGAATGATATATTTTGTACTTTTACTTGTTTTTGATAGCAAAAGTTCAAACACCTGTCAGGATGTAGAACCCTCATTTTTTTTGGTGATACTATCCTTGAAAACAGATCAAAAGGAAATGGTGCAAGTGTCAAGGTCATGTCAAACTCAAGTTTGTTTTAAACACTGATCAAAGATTGTTTGCTAACAGACCTTAAAATACTTGGATGCTCATGATATAATTCAAATATTATGACACAAAATGAGTAGCCATAGTAGAAAGGTTTCCATCTGGGATACTAAACCACTGTCAGAAATCTATAGAAGTATTCAAAACTTTTAATAAACATGTGGTAAAACCTTGAATGCTGAAACAAGTGAATTCTCTGCATTAAAAATCCCTGTAAAACCTGCTGTTATGATTAATTTTGATAAACTTGCATCTAAAATGTGTTTGTCAAGAATTTGATTCTGCAGGTAATTCATAATCACCTTCAACAGATGTTGGACATAATACTAAAATCATTTCCATCATCAGAGCAGCAGATGTACAAAACAGCTGTTAAAGCTCATCCACTGATGCACAAACAGTGTTTGACCAAAATAGCCCTATAATTCTCTACCACTACTTCACCAAACCACTGTTGATAAAAATATACTAACTGTGGATAAAAATCAACACTGGTCATCACCAATTCCTTTTATTCCTCCACTTTCACCTTCAAACAGCTATTGGATCATCAAAAGTCACCAACAGTTGTTAGCTCAGATGACTCACATCTGCAGCCTCACCTTTTGAACACCAATGCCATTTTAAAATTCATTCATGTTTCCATTCTCTTGACAACATCAATTGAAAGGGATTCTTATAAAAAGTTTATCCCAAAACCATTGTCTTCTTCTTGACTATCTACCATTTCATCAACATGTCATGTACCTTTGGGGCACTTAAAGACAGAAAGTTGGGTGATTGACAAGGAAGAGGAGCTTCAACAGTTCAGGGAAAAACAAGTTTAAGAACTTGTTCCATTACCAAAGGATGAGAATCTTTTTGGTTAAAAGTGGACCCTCAAAAACATTGCATATGTTGGAGCATAGTTGTCAAGATTCATGTTGTTCAAACTGAGCACAAACAGCAGATGTTTCCACAATCACAGTTTTGAAAAAGACTATGCTGCTGCATAATGAGAAACTAACTGTTTGTCTCTTCAAGATATGATATTTGATTTTGATATAATTGCTCGAAAGACTTCTTTTATGCAGGATTGTCAAACAGCTGAAATATATCATCAAAAATCTTATATCCCATTCATTCACCATCATTCATTATCAGACATCACCTTGTGAGGGATTGCTATAAAAAGGTTTGATTTCATCTTTAACATATCCATCCTAAAGATCAGTTGGTAGATGTACAAACTTAAGATTTGGTTTCATCTACTGTTAAAAACTTGATCTCTATGATTGGAGTGCTAAACATGGATTAAAGCAAGCTTTCTTGTGTTCCATGTGTAAATAGCATAAAAATGTTTTTAGAAAAATCAAAATAACCTTAAAAATAGTTTAAAATTGAATTTTTCAATAAATCCTCAAAGTCTGTTCAAAGCACTGATGACATTAAAACTCTGTTAAATAGTAAAATCTATCCACTGCCAAAGTGTATTCTCTGATTGTGCAAAACACTGATTTACAACAGAGGTTACACGTAGATAGATGTTATTCAACAGTTGTGTGCATCAGTTGCCATGATCATTTTTTTTTTCAAATAAATGGCCTTACACCTGAAAACATTTACAAGGCTATCAAAAATTTCCAAAACAAAAGCAGAGGTACCTGAGCAGATTTTAGCAGCTGCCACTGCTCCTCAGGTATCTGCTGCTGAGCCCACTGCTCAAGGTGATCACAGCAGTAACACAACTGCTGTGAAACCCACACCTAAAACCACCAAAAAGACCAAAACAAAAGAAAATTCAAAAGCCCCCCAAACCTACAATAAAGGCAACTCTGGAAGATGAGATCCCAGAGCAACTGCCAGTGACAACACAAAAGTCACTAGAAACCACTGCTGCTACTTCCTCACAGCAGATGGTAGAAAGGTCTCAACCCATGCCTCAAACTCCTCCTGCTTCTTCTCAAAAAGGACAGGTTGTAAGAACAGGGATACCAAATTATGATGCTCTGGAATCACTTGATTCCATCATCCACAGCCCACTGCCCGGGGCAAAATCACTTTCAACTCCCATCATCATTTCACAAATACCACCATCAATAATGACCTTGTTGCATGCTTTGGATATAACTCAGACAAAAATCAGTTCCTCTCAACCACCTATCACTGAGAGTACACTCCAACAAGTGACTGAGTCTGATGCTTATACCTCTGCTATCCCAGCAACAACTGAGGAGGTTACACCCCTTGAGTTACAAGTAACTCTTGGTGGTAGTTCAAGTGAAGCAGCTACTACAAGTGCTGAACCCACTGGTTTGCACTTGGACAGTAGTTTCATCAATAAGACTTCCTTGAAGGCAATTTCTTCACTGGGAACTCTTGTGTATCCAGTCTTCACTGGTTCACTAAAAAGTGTTTCTCACTATGAAGAAAGAAGTCCCCAGTACCAAGACAAAGGGGCAACAATGGAAGATTTTTGGGATACACTTCCTCAAATCAACCACTGTTACAACCACTGTTAGTGGGAAATCAGATGACCCCATTAAGTTGGGTGATGGTTTAATGTACCAAGAATTGACGGCTAGAATTGATAAACTGGATACATCTGTTGCAGAAATCAAAGACATACTGCAACAGTTGTTGAAAGCACAAAGGGTACCATCCACTGCTGCACCATCTCCAACAGCTACTCCATCATCTGCTCCTACTCCAGATGAGCTGTGGAATTTATTTCAACCCATGCACTATCTTCGAAAGAGTTGATGATGCCAAAAAGGGGGAGAAAAATGACTCTGAGGAAAATCTCTCAGTAACTTCTGCTGAAACATCTGTCAAAGAAAAGGAAAAAGGGAGGTGATGAAACCCTGAAAATTCAAGCAGATGATGAAGATACATCGTTCAAAGTCAAGTCAATTCAGCTGGTCTCAAAACCACTGCTGATATTAAAAGGGTAAGGGATGAGAGCAGAGATTTGGTTGAGAAAAAGTTAGTTCTGCAAAAAGGAAAAAGAAGAGGTTGGTACTTCATTAAAGAAGAGTCATGTTAGAAAAACAAGGCAATCAACCACCACAACTTCTAAAACTAAGTCAGTTACTACTCCAACCACAACTTCTGTTCCCACAAAATCACTTACACCTCCACCATTAACAACATCTGTCACCTAAACAACTGTCACCAATACCACATCAACACACACCACAACCACAACCACTGCCATTCCTACTAAATCAACCACTGCCACATCTAAAACATCATCATCACCACAAACACCACCTGCTGCCATCCTTCATCAAAGAAGGAAACAAAGCGGATGGATGCAGAAATATCAAAAGAAGAACAAGCTTGAGAAGAATATGTAACACCCTAGTTATTTTATATGTAAATACCAACAATTAGATGTGTAGTTAAGACTACACATGCTATAAAAATACGGGTTTAATAAAACTTTTACAAATCATAGGTTATTCTACAAAACGTGACCGAATTCGTTGTTTAAAATCTACAACGTTGCAATGTGCGGAAGCGTGTATCTTTATCGTGTTCGGTTCTTCGCTGAGCTTGATCGTCTTCCGGCATCCCAGAAAGTACCTACATTTCATAAACATGAAATGCTTTAGTCATACGGTATTTAAAACGCATCTAAACGAGTCCGGAAAACAAAACTGATCAAAAATACATTTTTGTACAAGGTCCACCGTAAATTACGGTGGACACCGTAATTTACGGTGGTCCTTGTTTTGATTTGTTTCTACCGTAAATCAGGAGGGTTTCACCGTAACCCATTTCAGGTCCACCGTAAATTACGGTGGCACCGTAATTTACGGTGGCACCTGCATCCCACCTTTCCATTTTGCCGTAATTTGACACGAAATCTTTCGTATCTTTCAAACCGCTTATCCGTTTGACCTACCGTTTCTTCATACATGTTTGTAATTTGATTCTCCATCATATGGAGTTAAAATCCGACGTCCGGCTTAACAAGACTTAAGACTTTTAAGTCTTCGGCTTATTTCCCTTTTACCAAGTTTTGACCCATTCGCGGTTTTATCAAACAAACGTATTTGTTTGATTCATATATCACATGGATCTTATAATTTCAATGTTATCTATCATATTAGGTTCTATTCACGGGTTTATGTGTACTCTTAAACCCGCTTGTACTAAAATGCTTATTTTGACCCGTTAAGGGTATTTGAACCCTTTTCCGCATAATTCATAATTATTTATTTCTAGCATCCTATTTTCGCAATATTTGTCAAATGAACTTCCACCACAACTATATTTATGGTGATTTTACTAAGGTAATCTATGCAACCAAGTTTTACCCCTTAACTCTTTGTTTTACGGCAAGGACCCAAATAGAGCCGTTTGACTAACGTAATACATCTTTCAACTTCTATACATGTCCTAAGTATTTATTAAATCGTAAAAATCATTTCCAAACAACTCTTAAAGGTTGTTTGCTCAATTTAGCCTCCAAGGGCGTTTTGGTCCATTTAGTCTCTTATTAACAATGAAGGACTTTTGAAAGCATATTTGACCCAAAATCCCCCTTTTAACCTATGATTTTGTTTGGAAAGTCATTAAGCTTTCCAAACGTAATGTCCATTACTTAAAGCATTTGGTTTACTTATCAAGTAACCAAACGTCCATTTTGACCTCTTTTAACACCCTTGAACCACATGTTCTAAATGAGTGTTACCCTATTTCACATACCTGGCGCAGATCAATATATTGACCCGTTTTTAATACCTTGCTTTTATAACCGCTAGTTCATAGCGTTGCTAATATCCATTTGATATCTATTCCTGTAAGCATATATCTCGACAAAGAATCATTAGTCTATATAGTCAAAAGGTGTTGTCTACACCTTTTGACCCGTTTGGCCGAATTGACCATTTATCTTTACGAAATGATATTTATTATCATCTCCTCTACATGACTCGTTCCGTTTATCACCGTACGGTCATTTTAACATATAACCGTTTATTACTTTCGACATAATATGACCGAATTATCGATTTACTTCTTTTTAACCATTATTACGGTTTCTTTTATCTTTGATTGTCTCGTTCCGTTCGACTACACGACGGAACATTATATTTCAATTGTTTAGATATCTCATACGTAATTTATATGATGAGAAAATATCCCACAATTTAAGACTAGTGTAAGCTATACTTACCTTGCATCCGAATTACGCTTTTCCTTCATACTTGCTTCGTTTGACCCGCTTCCTTTCCAAGCCTCCACCTAGCTTGTCAAGCGTCAAACTATCATCATAATTCGTAAGACGGTTATGTTAGTCATCATTAATTATGACTATTCCATCTTACATATTTTCTATCACAATTACCATTCGATCTCATTAATGGTCGGTTTGACTACTAAAAGTCAAACGCCCCTTAGCATATAAATGCACATTCAAGTTCTATCTATCAATTAGTAGCTAACATGATCTTATACACTTAGTTACATGAACATGGCTACCAAATTTCATCATAACATTCAAACCCATTTCAATCATGTATGAACAAGTTCCCAAATCACTTAATTTGTTTGAGTGCCTTGTTTCTATTATCCAATATGATGATCTTAAACATAAACTTATCATCACCTTTACTATTACATAAAAACCCACTTTCTAGTTTACTTGTTAATCACATACAAGTGATATTACTTCAAGTTCTTCATGATTTCATCATATCTAATAAAACCCACTTCTAGTTACTTATGAACTCTTAACAAATCTCTAATTTGTTCAAGTAGTTCATTCATATGAATTAGTGTGATGTTTATAAACACCCTTAGAACATCAATTTCATCAATTCAACCAAAACCCACTTAGCTCATAATAGGGTAATTATCAAATCCCTAGTTTGACAACAATTCATCAAGATTTCTACTAGGGTTTGTTTCTACACCAAGATATAATCACCATAACACTCATAAATTCAAGATTCATTCCAGAATTTCGATTATGATTGTTCATCATAATCTCAAAGTATCACCAAATCATAAATTTCAACATACCTTGTAATCCCCATGACTAGGTGATCACGAATTTGTGTTCATGCAGTGATTTGGCTCTTGATTTGGGCTTCAATTTGATCAAGTTGTGGAAGTTAGGGTTTGAGCTCCCTGAGCTTTCTCCTGGTCGACCTCACACACGCACACACACTCTTGTGTGTGTGTTTGTGTTTTATTTTTTTAAGTTATAATTCATTTTCAAGTTATCCGGTTTTGGTCCCTCGTGTTTGGTTAGTTATTATTTAGGTTACAACCTAAATTACTTTCAATAATATTCCCACTTATTAGCTAGGTTTTACAATTCTAGTTAACTTAGCGGGTTCGGGAATATTTATGACTAAGTTTATTTTAGGTCCCGTTAACTCGGGCCTTTTAAGCTTTTATTTCTTAAAAGCTTTTATTCACTTTTTATTTATTATTAGGATTAATTATTTAAATCCTAATATTTACCGGGATACTTTCACTACTAACGGTATTTTACCCGCTCTTTTGTATTAACGGGGTTTAATTACCAAACCCGTTTTCGGGGTGTTACAAGTCTACCCCCCTTAAAGAGGTTTCGTCCTCGAAACCTTGCTTACATAGTTCATTGAGTTTCTAAACTCAATGCGTTTGACTTGAGTAATCTCTTAAGCATTACTCATACTTTAACCAATTGTTAGCATTACCAGAAAAATTATGGTAATGTCTTTTTGGTTACAGAACCTCTACGTATCTCACATGACATAATGTAACTTGAAATAACTTAATTCCGTTATTTTACTAGTTTAGTTAACTTAGCGGTATCCATCGCTTTCATATACTATCGAATTCTTTATGAATCCGAAATTTGACTCGTTTAAAGGCCTTTAGTGAAATCTTTTCACTTTTAGCAGCAATTTCTTTTATCTTCAATTTTATTTATTCGATTCGGTCATACCGAACCTACCGCTTACAAGCAAACCAAATTTATTTAAATGACCTTGACCGGTCTCAGTAACTAGACTTATTAGTCCAGTTACTTTTTACCGCTTGCTTGGTTATAATGTGATTCTACTTCACATTACATTTCTTGAACGTGATCTTGTTACATCATGTTTAATTTATATCGAATTTTCCTTTCCGAAATATCACTTTTTGAATATAACGTCTTGCGCCTATCGGTGTCAAGACCTGAACCTTTCGTGTTTAATATTCAATTTCCTATCAGGATTCTCATTCGTAAAAACGTTATTTCTTACTAAAACTAAGGTTTTAGTTTAGGATCTTCTCTTAATCTTTCGTCAATTATCTGTAACAGGATATTGACGGTCTGTAATTTATTCTTTTACAGTCTTAGTTTTATGCTGGGATTTTCAACTGGTTCTCTCGCTTTGTTAAGTAACCCGTAGGTTCCTTCACATAGCCTCGTAGGCTATTTCCTTAAGTCTTCACCCCCTTTTTACTGAAAACACTAAGGTTCATTTCCTTTTCTTTACGTGACCCAAGGGTCATTCTGGTCCCGTAGACCTTAACACCGTGTTTAATCCCGTAGGTTATGATGATCCCGTAAATCATCTTTATTTGTATCTACATTCAAAAGTATATATATATTCGTATATAGCTTCAAAACATGACTTGCTATGTTTAAAATTGTATATTTTCGCTTATGAGCTTTGGTTGACCTTGACCGTAGTCTAAGGCTTCATTTGTTTATTTCCGGGCGAAATTTTCTGACTTTGTCCTTACGTTTGACGTTTTACAAAAACGAACCGTTAAGGGACATATTCGCATTTTCCGGGTTCGAGTGTAAGTCTACTCCCTCCCAATACTTGTCTAAATCATTTTACATGCTTGCGTTTTCTGGGTTCGAGTGTAAGTCTACTCCCTCCCAATACTTGTTTAACATGCTTGCGTTTTCTGGGTTCGAGTGCAAGTACACTCCCTCCCAATACTTGTTTAACATGCTTGCGTTTTCTGGGTTCGAGTGCAAGTACACTCCCTCCCAATACTTGTTTAACATGCTTGCGTTTTCTGGGTTCGAGTGCAAGTACACTCCCTCCCAATACTTGTTTAACACATTTTACATGCTTGTTTGTCCCTTCACTCGGGCTCATTATCCTAATGTAACACGCTCCCGTCACTCGGTTGTGCGTTTACATTATTTTCAAATATCTTGCTTATCTGTTTCATTTGGGTACTTTTTTTTTTAATTAGTCCCATTCACCCCGCCATTACCACATCGGACGTAACTGCGCTCATTATAAGAAGCTCATGCTATCATGTGTTCACTACTTACTTGGCCAGAGTAAGCGATCAACACATGATACGCGTGACCTTATTATAATTACCACATCACGTCCCATGTAAGTAACTCCTCAATTTATCCTCATGTTTATGGTTTCATTTGGTAAAACTTTATTTAATTGTTAGTTAACAATTATTAGTTTTAATCGTTTATCCTTGAACATGTACAATGTCCCTTTTTATAAACATTTATTCACATTCATTGATGTGATCATTAATTTTCTCAATAGGATTTGTATTGAGAATACTTGCTTGGATGATCACTCTCGTCCAAGTTTCTATATAAACAAGTCTTGTTATTCATTTGTTATTCATCATTGTGAATAACACATTTCCTATTAAATTTCTCTTGGAAATCAGGTTTTCCAAGTTCTGTCATATGTGTATGCAACCGTTATTACTTACGTGTTTGTTGCATATAACGACTCGTGCGATTAAATTTAAAAGTGTGCACCTGGTGATGCTTGCCCTGACGGGCTTCTCTTGTCATTAGTTTTGTTCGCGACCATTACGCGATTTTGGTCCTTAATGAGTATGCTCTTTCTGTCGTACCCCGGACCGTTCCATCATCATGTCCATAATTTGTTTGACTCTCGTCGTCTTCAAACGCGAGTGTCCTTCATTTAAAACATTCACAAAAGTTAGTAAAGTCAACTTCAATAATCGCCCGTATTATAATACAAGGCATTTTCTACTATACACGTCAACGCGCGTATTTTCGTCAACCCTAACAATCATTTAAATTGGGGTAACGTATACCACACGATAACTCTATGTGTTGTTTACAACACTTAAGCATACTAACTAATAACGTACTTGTACTTACCGGATTTGCGATCAAGCTTCGAACCGAACACTATTCTTTGTCAAGAGCATAAGGTTTAAGTTCAAGCATGGTTCCTCCCCACCATACTCGAATCTCTTAAACCAAGGCTCTGATACCAACTTGTAACACCCTAGTTATTTTATATGTAAATACCAACAATTAGATGTGTAGTTAAGACTACACATGCTATAAAAATACGGGTTTAATAAAACTTTTACAAATCATAGGTTATTCTACAAAACGTGACCGAATTCGTTGTTTAAAATCTACAACGTTGCAATGTGCGGAAGCGTGTATCTTTATCGTGTTCGGTTCTTCGCTGAGCTTGATCGTCTTCCGGCATCCCAGAAAGTACCTACATTTCATAAACATGAAATGCTTTAGTCATACGGTATTTTAAAACGCATCTAAACGAGTCCGGAAAACAAAACTGATCAAAAATACATTTTTGTACAAGGTCCACCGTAAATTACGGTGGACACCGTAATTTACGGTGGTCCTTGTTTTGATTTGTTTCTACCGTAAATCAGGAGGGTTTCACCGTAACCCATTTCAGGTCCACCGTAAATTACGGTGGCACCGTAATTTACGGTGGCACCTGCATCCCACCTTTCCATTTTGCCGTAATTTGACACGAAATCTTTCGTATCTTTCAAACCGCTTATCCGTTTGACCTACCGTTTCTTCATACATGTTTGTAATTTGATTCTCCATCATATGGAGTTAAAATCCGACGTCCGGCTTAACAAGACTTAAGACTTTTAAGTCTTCGGCTTATTTCCCTTTTACCAAGTTTTGACTCATTCGCGGTTTTATCAAACAAACGTATTTGTTTGATTCATATATCACATGGATCTTATAATTTCAATGTTATCTATCATATTAGGTTCTATTCACGGGTTTATGTGTACTCTTAAACCCGCTTGTACTAAAATGCTTATTTTGACCCGTTAAGGGTATTTGAACCCTTTTCCGCATAATTCATAATTATTTATTTCTAGCATCCTATTTTCGCAATATTTGTCAAATGAACTTCCACCACAACTATATTTATGGTGATTTTACTAAGGTAATCTATGCAACCAAGTTTTACCCCTTAACTCTTTGTTTTACGGCAAGGACCCAAATAGAGCCGTTTGACTAACGTAATACATCTTTCAACTTCTATACATGTCCTAAGTATTTATTAAATCGTAAAAATCATTTCCAAACAACTCTTAAAGGTTGTTTGCTCAATTTAGCCTCCAAGGGCGTTTTGGTCCATTTAGTCTCTTATTAACAATGAAGGACTTTTGAAAGCATATTTGACCCAAAATCCCCCTTTTAACCTATGATTTTGTTTGGAAAGTCATTAAGCTTTCCAAACGTAATGTCCATTACTTAAAGCATTTGGTTTACTTATCAAGTAACCAAACGTCCATTTTGACCTCTTTTAACACCCTTGAACCACATGTTCTAAATGAGTGTTACCCTATTTCACATACCTGGCGCAGATCAATATATTGACCCGTTTTTAATACCTTGCTTTTATAACCGCTAGTTCATAGCGTTGCTAATATCCATTTGATATCTATTCCTGTAAGCATATATCTCGACAAAGAATCATTAGTCTATATAGTCAAAAGGTGTTGTCTACACCTTTTGACCCGTTTGGCCGAATTGACCATTTATCTTTACGAAATGATATTTATTATCATCTCCTCTACATGACTCGTTCCGTTTATCACCGTACGGTCATTTTAACATATAACCGTTTATTACTTTCGACATAATATGACCTAATTATCGATTTACTTCTTTTTAACCATTATTACGGTTTCTTTTATCTTTGATTGTCTCGTTCCGTTCGACTACACGACGGAACATTATATTTCAATTGTTTAGATATCTCATACGTAATTTATATGATGAGAAAATATCCCACAATTTAAGACTAGTGTAAGCTATACTTACCTTGCATCCGAATTACGCTTTTCCTTCATACTTGCTTCGTTTGACCCGCTTCCTTTCCAAGCCTCCACCTAGCTTGTCAAGCGTCAAACTATCATCATAATTCGTAAGACGGTTATGTTAGTCATCATTAATTATGACTATTCCATCTTACATATTTTCTATCACAATTACCATTCGATCTCATTAATGGTCGGTTTGACTACTAAAAGTCAAACGCCCCTTAGCATATAAATGCACATTCAAGTTCTATCTATCAATTAGTAGCTAACATGATCTTATACACTTAGTTACATGAACATGGCTACCAAATTTCATCATAACATTCAAACCCATTTCAATCATGTATGAACAAGTTCCCAAATCACTTAATTTGTTTGAGTGCCTTGTTTCTATTATCCAATATGATGATCTTAAACATAAACTTATCATCACCTTTACTATTACATAAAAACCCACTTTCTAGTTTACTTGTTAATCACATACAAGTGATATTACTTCAAGTTCTTCATGATTTCATCATATCTAACAAAACCCACTTCTAGTTACTTATGAACTCTTAACAAATCTCTAATTTGTTCAAGTAGTTCATTCATATGAATTAGTGTGATGTTTATAAACACCCTTAGAACATCAATTTCATCAATTCAACCAAAACCCACTTAGCTCATAATAGGGTAATTATCAAATCCCTAGTTTGACAACAATTCATCAAGATTTCTACTAGGGTTTGTTTCTACACCAAGATATAATCACCATAACACTCATAAATTCAAGATTCATTCCAGAATTTCGATTATGATTGTTCATCATAATCTCAAAGTATCACCAAATCATAAATTTCAACATACCTTGTAATCCCCATGACTAGGTGATCACGAATTTGTGTTCATGCAGTGATTTGGCTCTTGATTTGGGCTTCAATTTGATCAAGTTGTGGAAGTTAGGGTTTGAGCTCCCTGAGCTTTCTCCTGGTCGACCTCACACACGCACACACACTCTTGTGTGTGTGTTTGTGTTTTATTTTTTTAAGTTATAATTCATTTTCAAGTTATCCGGTTTTGGTCCCTCGTGTTTGGTTAGTTATTATTTAGGTTACAACCTAAATTACTTTCAATAATATTCCCACTTATTAGCTAGGTTTTACAATTCTAGTTAACTTAGCGGGTTCGGGAATATTTATGACTAAGTTTATTTTAGGTCCCGTTAACTCGGGCCTTTTAAGCTTTTATTTCTTAAAAGCTTTTATTCACTTTTTATTTATTATTAGGATTAATTATTTAAATCCTAATATTTACCGGGTTACTTTCACTACTAACGGTATTTTACCCGCTCTTTTGTATTAACGGGGTTTAATTACCAAACCCGTTTTCGGGGTGTTACAGAATATATCATGAAGATGGTTCTTTAGACACTTAGAGCAGAACTACAAGAAACAGCAAAATCTCAAGACACTGCTCAAAGTTGTCATCACCAGGCCTCAATCTCCAAACTCATCATGCAAATAAATCTCTCCCAAGAAACCCATTGGATTCAAAAATACTAAAGTGGCTCTCTGATCAAAAGACCCACGTATTGACTTTGCTCAGATCCAATGGTGAAGTGAAGCATATATCAAGGGAAACAGCACTTGGCCTGGGTGTTGAAGATTTGAAAGATCTCCTTAAGCCTACACTGTGCAGGGATGAGGATGATACAAGCCCCATTGGCTTTGAATTACAATTCAAAGGACAAGTTAGGGAACTTGTGATGAGTAAATAAAAATCCAGAATAATGAAGGGTTTTGGCATCATCTGTTCCAGGGGGAGATTGTTGGGATTGAACCCTACAGAGGAACAGATGATGTAAAGCCAAAACCGGATCACAACAGTGGATTAACCATAAGCAGCAGTTTGCACTAGACTTTCCCCTTGAAAGTGATCATAACATCTGATATACTCCAAAGTACTGCCTTTATCAACAACTGCTGATACTGGAAACTGCTGATCAAGTCAAAGACTGATGAAGGACTTAAGCCCTGCTGCCCAATCTACTGCCTTGAGTCAAGCACTGCTGATCATGACAAGTACTGCTGGGTTCACAGCAGTGGAAGGATGCAGCAGCAGTTTGATTCATCTTATGTAATGTATTGAAATATCAGTAGTTAACATAGCAGAGGTTGTATAGATCAGTAGATAGAGTTTGTTAGTTTGTTAGATGTCACTTTCATGGTGACGTCAGCTGAGGTACATCAGTGGTTTGGTTTGCCTATAAATGTAACAGTACCCTGTACTGTTACATTTGATTGACTGAGCGAGTTCTTCTCCTCATGTCTAATCCTTTCATCTTGTGTGCAAACCAACTCTGAAGTATCAGGCTGAGGGGGAGTTTAGTTTGTAAGCTTATCTGTAATCTTTTGCTTTGATTTGTAAATCTTTTGACTCTATGAGAAGCAATTGTTTATCAAACTATTTTCTCCTTTGATTGTGTTTACAAAGTTTGTTTTCATTTCCGCTGCACTTTACATGTTTTCATATTCACAAATTGTTCAAAACATACAAACAAACACAATCATGAGAGCCTCCGATCCTAACAGTTCTTTTTACAAACTACATGATCTTTAAGTTTAAATCATATATACACATGCTTCAACTTCGTCTTTGGAATGACCAAAGGTGTAAGATTCTTGATCCCTAGGATCATTCGGTGGCACGGATGCTTGAATTTTGTCTTTGGAAGTACCAAAGGTGTAAGATACTTGACAACTTGGTGTATTTCAATTTACTTAAAATATTCTCCTTGTGGAATAGTTTAGTTACGTAGAGATCTATTTAAACCAACGTTGGGTTTGAATGAACCCTCAACTATTCATTGAGCTTCTTTGCAAATTCTTAGCTTCTACTCTCACATAGTATCAATTTCTTTGATTATGGGCATACACATATTTCCTAAAAGCATGGATACTAAGCTGGCTATAGGGAGATGCCAATCATCTTCACATGTCATTGATGTACCTAAAGGCCATTTCTCTGTGTATGTGGGTGAAAACAGCCTCAAGAGATTTGTAGTTCCTTTAGCGTATCTTAATCATCCTTCATTTCAATCCTTGTTGAACCTGGCAGAAGAGGAGTTTGGCTATGCTCATCCAATGGGAGGTCTAACATTCCCGTGTAAAGAGGAGATTTTTATTGAGCTAGTTCAAAATATACAGTTAACATGATTGTGGTTTGATAAGAGAACATGACCATAATTTTTTGCAATGTAAATGTAAACATTTAGGAGTTTTTTTTTCTTTCTACATAATGTTTCATTGTTACACCCCGGGTTTTTACCAATGAAAACATGAGTTTGTATAAATAATATTATGCTGATTCGTTACAAGTTCTACTATTATTAACTTTCATGGTCATTGATTAATTTTGCTTGATTCTCTTTTACTTTTACTATTATTTATATAAAGTAACAAAAAGTAATTTAAATAAAACTAGAATGGTATTTATATTTGATACTAAAAGTAATCTAATATAAATAAATTAAAATATTAATGAAAACCGGATATTATTAAACTTTATTTAAGAGAAATATAAAAACATAAAACAAAAATCAATAACTTAACAAACTTTATTTAATAGAACAGCTAATTTAAAAAAAAATAGAAGGTAACTTAATATAAAAATCATACGTGATTTTGAATTTAATTTGTGTGAGTTTCGCCAATGATTTCTAGATCAAGTGGTGGAAGGCTTGTATTTCTCTTGGGAGATGCAGTTTCAACTCCTACTTGGTGCAGAGTGAGGCACTGGTGGGCGATGATAGGAGACTCAGAGAAATCTGGGTTCGATCCTTGAGCCAAACGTGTTTTCTGGTAATTTCACCATCGTGTTTATGGGCGGGTGGGTTACCGGGTTTTCACCAGAATTGGTTGTGGACTCAGGTTACTCTCAGAGTACTTCGTTTGGTCCAGTGGGTGTCCCGAGAGTGCTCGAGATTCAGTGGCGAACCTTGAGATTTTCGACCGGGGGGTCGAAAACTTATATACCCAAAAATTTCTATACGAAAACTACATACTCTATACTACTGAGCGAAAAGTTCGGGGGGCCGGCTGCCCCCTCCCGCCCTATAGAAGCTGCGTCAATGTCGGGATTGATTTTGTTGGTAGTTAAAAAAAATTGTGTTAGTTCCAATGCATTAAACCTACTACATTCAACACCTCCTCCTAATAAACTTTTATTGACTTTCTCCTATCTTTCTTCTCCATATTTTTCTTTCTACTCTTTTTAGTTTTTACCTCTTCACCTTCCATTAAAATCTTCATATTCTTCTTTCTACATTTTTAACTCTTAGGCCTACATTAAAATCGCTTCCAACTTCGAATCATTTTTCAGTTACAGATTTTTGTTATTTTGTGATCTTGGTTCATGTATTTTACGGATATTTCTTCACTCGTCTTTCATTGCTTCAACTCAAGGGGTGCGATTGCAAAATTTTATGGGGGCGGTTGAGATTTTCACGCGTATTTAATGTTGAATTTTTTTTCTAAAATAGGTCCGCCCCTGCTCTAAATCCATTTCAAAGCAACAGCCATAAGCCATTAATCTGATGGTAATCAAAGATGAAAAATGAATGACAATAGTAGAGACTGACACAGCTTGATTTCTGATTATAGTGTCACACCCCGACCACGTAAAACAACAAAACGTGGCGGAAACGTCGGGGAGTGTTGTAACAGAATCATTGTTTCACAACCATGGATTTAAATAATTTTGTTTTATTAAATTATTGAACTCATCGTTTATAACAAATCAAATAAATACAATTATTATCTTTCAAGTTTTAAAGTCGCTAAGGCACGAGTCCATCCTACGTATAGCATGTATCGACAATCATCACAAAGCAGTACCTGAAACATGTGTAAAAATAGGTACGTCAGCATAAAAATGCCTGTGAGATACATAGGTTTTGTTTTTGCATGATTCATGACTTATAAGTTCAAAAGAATGTTTTAACAAAAAGTAGTCATGAACCTAAAAAAAATGTTTTCTTTATAAAATCATGTGAAAAATTATGAGAAATTTGATGATATAAAAGAATGATGCATAAATAAATAATCGAGTAAAATGAATTTATAAAATAATGTTTTGAATAAAATGTTTGTAGCATATATAAAAATATACTTTGGTTTTAAGAAATTCGATTAGGTAATATATCAAAATATATTTCGGTTTCAAAGTCGTTAAACCGATAGTATATTAAATATACTTTGGTTGTCAAAATAATCGTTTTCGATAGTATATCAAAAGTATACTTTGGATTTATGTATAACATATTAAACTATATTTTGGTTGAATAAATAACATATTTAAAATATGTTTTGGTAGTTGGCAAAATATATGTTGTTTTGTACAATATCACACATGAGAGTATAGCAAACTATACTTTTGGGAGTATAATAAAATATACAATAAAAGTGTGATTTAAGAATTCAATCAGACCTAGTGCATCAAAATACACCTTTGAGACTATAGGGATACCACAAAGGCAATCCCTATTTGGATGGAGAAACAAATTGGTTTCAGACATTCCATGACAACAGGAATGGGGTGTCAAATCCTATAGCGCTATATCATACTACCAATCAGTCTGGTGAACAAAATAAGTACTATCCAACAATTAGTTTTATACTCTTTGGAAAAATTAGGGTTTAAACCATAAATAATCAGTCGGATTGTCAAAAGAAAGGTACTAATATGTATAATCAATTATACTTTGAAATCGTGAACATAACAAATAGGTACACATGCTTCACTCCAAATATTTGAAAGCGGTAAAAGAGGGGAACTATGTACTCACTTGAGGGTGCTTAGAAATCTTGAACAACAACCAAGCAAAGCTAGAGGGAGTACGGAATCAAACGGCACCTAATATAGGTAACTATATTATTAAACGGCTCCTAAACCGGGAGATAGGATAGAATGATGTTCTATAAATCAAATGAGTAATTGAACTCATATGGTATGATTTAATAGAGCTAAGATTCTGATTTGAAAGTCTACCTAAGTGCTTTTGACCCGTTTCGACCCATTATGGTAGCATAAGCTACTATAACGTGTCGGTTGCGCAAAACTATGTTCGGATGGTTATCTATGAGCTATGTCAAGTCTTACATGCTCAATTATACCCTAACATGTTACTAATTCAGATTAGATGTCAAAAATATGTTCACATATGCACATTACGGATTTATGCTATAAAAAGGGCATTTTGGTCATTTCCTATGGGCATGTAAACCAATTTACGAATAGTTAACCAATCTTATGTGATCATAAGGTATAACCTCAGGGGTTATTCCCTATGCAACTATGATCACTAAGCAAGCTTGGTCGGATCCTAATGATCGACCAAACGGGTCGGGTTCGAAAGTCTATGCGGTTGTCTAGACCGCTTAACTTACGACCCTAAACAAGCACTAAACTAGTAGTGACGAGTTAAACATGTCAAAACATGTTTAACCTACTTAGAAAACTGATTTGGTATCAAAACAAAGTGTTTTGATACCTTAAAGTAGCTTCGTTGCAAAATGCGTGCTAAAACGCATTTTGACCGAAACTTTGACTCGTCACTACGCCTAGTCAACGTGGTAATCAGTAGGTATAATCGCTAAGGATTATAACCATCGTGATTACAATCACGTTGCAAAGTCCAATTGAACTTTGCGTTGACCATTAACAAACACTTTTTGACTTTTTAAACTAGTAAGCAATAAAAGAATGAAGGAATGCTCACTAAAGGTCCTTGCTATCTTTTCTACAAAGAATAAGCTTCCAATCAGATGAGAGAGCTCCCAATTCAGATTAGAGAGGAGATAAGAGAGGAATGAGCAAATGAAATGGAAGTTGGCCATGCTATTTATACTTGTTGGTGATCAACAAGATCAGGACATGTGTTTGTGTGGCCAAGAAGCAAGAAATCCTAGCCATACAAGTGTTAGAGGCCAGCTAATTTGCTTGGAGAGGTGTTAACTTGGCTGCCACACCAAGAACTTGCAAGAACAGCCCCTAAAGTATCAAACAGATTGCAAAAATTGATTTTTGGTCGCTGGGCATGCCTTACGGACTGTAAGGACATGTGCATACGGTCCGTAAGCTACTTGCAGACCAACAACTTTCAGAAATTGACAATTTAGTCCCTGCACTTGAGAAACTTGATTTTTGATGTATTTTTGACACGTTTAAGCCCCGTTAACTCCATTTCAAAGCTCTAAAATGAAGTTAAAGTATAGGGAACTTAAAATATGCTCAAATATATGTCGGATGTTGGTTCGTTTGGCTGTACGGTTGCATTGTTCGGCTAATTACGACGGAAATCGTAACGGACGCGAAAACGATCCAAATTGCGAAACGAATAAAGTTTTTGCATGCCGATCACTAAAATAAAAATATTTTAGTGTGTACAAAAATTTTGGATGTCCAGAAGTGGTCAGAACGTTAGATTTGCGCGAAAATGCAAACTTACGCCGTTTTTGACACTTTTAGTCCCTGTAAGATCAAATAAGCATATGTTCTCACACCGAACCACTCAAAGCTTATTTCTAAGCTATGTTTAGGTTATTTATGGTATGTTTAGCTTATGATCATGTTTCGGACTGTACGTTGCCTTATGAAATAGCAGACTTTTGCAAGTTGACGCAAATAGTCCCTGTGATTAAATAAACTTGATTTCGCCACACCAAACCTTCCAAAAATTATTTCTAAGTTATGTAAATGTTATTTAAGGTATTTTAAGCCTATTTTACTATTCTGGAGTGTTTGTTGCATTAAACTGGTTATATTTACGCATTAGATCGCGTATAACCTTCCAGAAAGCGATTTAAAGCTCGAAATCGAACAAGAATTGATATGTGCAAACGATACACATATTTATACAAATCCCAAGTATGAAACACAATATTTCATTGGTTTGGTATTTGTATAATGGTTGAAGTGACACAGGTGTCACAGTCTCCCCTACTTTAGGAAATTTCGTCCCGAAATTTAATTTTAGAGGAAACTTGTGAAGACAACTGTGATTGTTTCGCTTTCGAATGAATCCCTCGAACCCTAAGTAAAACTCTGGGTCATGTTTGGATTCTTAGCGAACTTGTCAACTATCAACGTGAAGTCCTTGTAGTAACAAAACATGGAGTTTCGAACTACGGACAGAAGAACGTTTCTTATGAAGACTATCATAGGAAACTTGTGTGTGCTCGAAATCAGGATTGGAGAGTGTAAGATAAAATGACATTGGTCAAAGTCCAGGACTTCTAGTAACTTAAATAACTCTACGTTCGCAATGTAATAAGGAACACTTATATATAGGAAGTACCAGCGGCGTATCCACCATGCTCCTTTCTACATTGTTCCCGTATCGTTATTCTCATCTCTATAGGTCTTAACACATGACAAAATTTGATGTGGTTTCTGTGCACTGAATTCCATAGTTATGTATGCATCCATAATTACGTAATTCTTTGCACAGTCCACACAGTTCATTTCATATTGTGTAAGGGAAAAATCAATCGAATAAACATGAAGCGGTTTGACTAGACCACCAAAGGATCTTTTTAAGTAGATCAACGAACGATCTTTTTAACTAGATCAACACATGATCTTCTTAACTAGACCGTTGTACGATCTCCTTTAAATTAACCACTTAAGGGATCTTTTCAATTATATCATCACATGATATTCCTAACCAGATTTTTTAATCAATCTGTTTGACCAGACCACTCAAGGGGTCCAATTATATAATAGTACTTTATAATCCAAGGGACTTAACTACGACGTAGAGGTCCATTAAGGATTTAAGATAGTACCTTTTGATATCCTACTATGAATCCCTCATATAGAAATATGGAAGATTCTATGAGGATTTGGATGAATCACATAAAAACATAATCACATAATTGTTTATCTTGATTTTCATTTTGTTAATTTTCTTGTTAATTGAGCACACGAGTATTTAAAGTATATCAGGAATTCAATCCGTGAATTCCATTTGGTACTTTAAATATCGTCAAGAATCTAACTATGAAGATAGGAAGATCTTAATAGAGATTTGTCTTTGTTTCTGAAAAAGAAACGTGTATTTAAGATTTTCGGGGAGATCACAAGTGATCATAAAATGACAGAACCACACGAGTAGTTTGTCGGCATCGAAGGGTTGGATCAAACATTCACACAATCGTATCAGTTTTGTAAAATAAAATTGAAACATCAAATTTTATTTATATAACAACTGAATTGTTCCAACGTCAAAAGATAAAAGAAATACAAAAGACTAATTGTTCACTGCTGCATTGTTGTCCACGTTTGCCTCATTTATGTTAAACACTCGTCCACGCGCTGGATTTGCGTTAACAAGTCTTGGGCAATTGTTTCTGTAGTGAGTAAGGTCACCACAGTTATAACATGACCCAGGTGGGAACCGTGCTTGAACAGCAGCAGGATTTGCATAACGGCAGGTATCGACCAAATGTCCCAATCTTCCACAGTGGGTACACTTGTGACACTTCTCTTGCTCCAAATGATGACGGTTGCATTTGTTGCAAAAAGGTGCAGTACCAACATAATTTTTCCTCTTACGAGGTTGTGCTGGTTGATTTGGTGCAACCTGATTGTTCTGAGCAGTTATGGCGCAGTTTTGAGAAGCCTTACGCTTCTTCTTCTTGGATACCTCGGCCTGTTTTTCCTTTGGTTCTATCAGATGGTCTTGGGTCACCTTTTCGAAAAAGCTTACCCTTCCTGATATGGGATTCAGTCAGGGTGGCAGACAATTCAATGGCCTGTCTGACAGTAGTAGGGTTGCTGCCAGTAACGGTATCCTGAACCAAATCAGGAAGACCATCAATGTACTTCTCAATCGCCTTATCCACAGGCGTGACCATAGCAGGACATAACAGACTCAATTCCTCATAACGATCAGTATAAACTTAATGTTCACCGCTGTCTTGTTTAAGATCGTCAAACTCCCTCTCTAATGCTCTAAGCTCATGACGAGGACATAACTCCTTCATCATTAGAGCTCGAAGCTCTTCCCAAGTTTGTGCCATTGCCAAATCGGCACCTCTATCACGCATCACACCGTTCCACCATGTAAGAGCATGCTTCTCGAACGCACTGGATGCAAACTCAACCTTACGCTCATTCTGGCATTGCACGTGCCTGAATGTGCTCTCCAAACTTTCGAACCATTGCAGGAGCACGGTTGCTCCTTGAGATCCAGAAAACTTCGAAGGTTTGGCAGAGTTGAAGGTCTTGAAATTACACTGGGTGTTGTTGTTGTTATTATTATATAACTCAAGAATCTGAGTTACTACGCCTGGAAGCACTGCAGCCATTTGTTGAGCAACAAGGGCTGCGACTTCCTCAGCAGTAAAAGATTGAGCATCACATCGAGGAGGCATTGTCAAAAAGGAACAAGGGAACATGAGAAACGAGTGAAGTCGATGATTGGAAAACAAAAAAGGTATTGAAAACATCGACCAAAACATAAGGAAGGTGATCATTCGTTCGTTACATCGAACAAACAAACGATACGCAGTGACTAATCAAAGAAAATGGATCAATATAATGTATCACCGAAGACATGCTCGCCTATAAGTGAACACTCACCCCAAGAGTTCCCAGGTAAGAGTGACTGGTCCGATGCTGCGGATTTGTACGAACACGCTAGCCTTAGACAGAAAACTCAGGGTACATGCATTCACTCTTCCAGTTTGCATGTGTTCACATTATTTAGACCCAAACTTTGACGAGATTTTGAAAATTTTGAAGGTTCAAAACCTTACAATAAATCATCCTAGAACAGATGATTGATTTTCAAAGCGGATTCGAAATTTGTGTTCTCGTTGTGGTTGTCACCTAAGGATAAGTGACGGTATTGTTTTAAAACTAAACACAAGATAACTTGTGTTAGGGTCCTAGGAAGGTTATAGTCTAGGTCAAAGCATTACTAATAACCTAATTCCCTATAACCATTGGCTCTGATACCAACTTTTCTGTCACACCCCGACCACGTAAAACAACAAAACGTGGCGGAAACGTCGGGGAGTGTTGTAACAGAATCATTGTTTCACAACCATGGATTTAAATAATTTTGTTTTATTAAATTATTGAACTCATCGTTTATAACAAATCAAATAAATACAATTATTATCTTTCAAGTTTTAAAGTCGCTAAGGCACGAGTCCATCCTATGTATAGCATGTATCGACAATCATCACAAAGCAGTACCTGAAACATGTGTAAAAATAGGTATGTCAGCATAAAAATGCCTGTGAGATACATAGGTTTTGTTTATGCATGATTCATGACTTATAAGTTCAAAAGAATGTTTTAACAAAAAGTAGTCATGAACCTAAAAAAATGTTTTCTTTATAAAATCATGTGAAAAATTATGAGAAATTTGATGATATAAAAGAATGATGCATAAATAAATAATCGAGTAAAATGAGTTTATAAAATAATGTTTTGAATAAAATGTTTGTAGCATATATAAAAATATACTTTGGTTTTAAGAAAGTCGATTAGGTAATATATCAAAATATATTTCGGTTCCAAAGTCGTTAAACAGATAGTATATTAAATATACTTTGGTTGTCAAAATAATCGTTTTCGATAGTATATCAAAAGTATACTTTGGATTTATGTATAACATATTAAACTATGTTTTGGTTGAATAAATAACATATTTAAAATATGTTTTGGTAGTTGGCAAAATATATGTTGTTTTGTACAATATCACACATGAGAGTATATCAAACTATACTTTTGGGAGTATAATAAAATATACAATAAAAGTGTGATTTAAGAATTCAATCAGACCTAGTGCATCAAAATACACCTTTGAGACTATAGGGATACCACAAAGGCAATCCCTATTTGGATGGAGAAACAAATTGGTTTCAGACATTCCATGACAACAGGAATGGGGTGTCAAATCCTATAGCGCTATATCATACTACCAATCGGTCTGGTGAACAAAATAAGTACTATCCAACAATTAATTTTATACTCTTTAGAAAAATTAGAGTTTAAACCATAAATAATCAGTCGGTTTGTCAAAAGAAAGGTACTAATATGTATAATCAATTATACTTTGAAATCGTGAACATAACAAATAGGTACACATGCTTCACCCCAAATATTTGAAAGCGGTAAAAGAGGGGAACTATGTACTCACTTGAGGGTGCTTAGAAATCTTGAACAACAACCAAGCAAAGTTAGAGGGAGTACGGAATCAAACGGCACCTAATATAGGTAACGATGTTATTAAACGGCTCCTAAACCGGGAGATAGGATAGAATGATGTTCTATAAATCAAATGAGTAATTGAACTCATATGGTATGATTTAATAGAGCTAACATTCTGATTTGAAAGTCTACCAAAGTGATTTTGACCCGTTTCGACCCATTATGGTAGCATAAGCTACTATAACGTGTCGGTTCCGCAAAACTATGTTCGGATGGTTATCTATGAGCTATGTCAAGTCTTACATGCCCAATTATACCCTAACATGTTACTAATTCAGATTAGATGTCAAAAATATGTTCACATATGCACATTACGGATTTATGCTATAAAAAGGGCATTTTGGTCATTTCCTATGGGCATGTAAACCAATTAACGAATAGTTAACCAATCTTATGTGATCATAAGGTATAACCTCAGGGGTTATTCCCTATGCAACTATGATCACTAAGCAAGCTTGGTCGGATCCTAATGATCGACCAAACGGGTCGGGTTCGAAAGTCTAAGCGGTTGTCTAGACCGCTTAACTTACGACCCTAAACAAGCACTAAACTAGTAGTGACGAGTTAAACATGTCAAAACATGTTTAACCTACTTAGAAAACTGATTTGGTATCAAAACAAAGTGTTTTGATACCTTAAAGTAGCTTCGTTGCAAAATGCGTGCTAAAACGCATTTTGACCGAAACTTTGACTCGTCACTACGCCTAGTCAACGTGGTAATCAGTAGGTATAATCGCTAAGGATTATAACCATCGTGATTACAATCACGTTGCAAAGTCCAATTGAACTTTGCCGAGAATATTCATAGATAAGATAACATATATGTTGTCACATATATTCACATTCATCATCTTTTTCCTATTCGAGCAAAACACAAGGATCTTTGGAAAAGATGTAGGATTTTTGATCCCTTGGATCATTTGGTGAAAAATATACTACAATTTCGTCTTTGGAATGACCAAAGTTGTAAGATTCTTGATCCCTTGGATCATTCGGTCGTACAGATGCTTTAACTTTGTCTTTGGAAGTACCAAAGGTGTAAGATACTTGATAACTTGTTGTATGTGGAATAGTTTGGTTAATTAGAGATCTATTTATACCAATGTTGATTTTGAATGAATCCTCAAATACTCATTGAGCTTCTCTCCAATAAAGTTCTTAGTCCCTGCTTTCACTTTAGTATCAATTTCACTGATCATGGGTATACACAAATTTCCTAAAATCATGTTTAATAAGCTAGCTATTGGGAGATGCCAATCATCTTCACGTGTCATTGATGTACCTAAAGGCCATTTCTCTGTGTATGTTGGTGAAAACAGCCTCAAGAGATTTATCGTTCCTTTAGCGTATCTTAAACATTCTTCATTTCAAACTTTGTTAAATATGTCGGAAGAGGAGTTTGGCTATGCTCATCCAATGGGAGGTCTCATATTCCCTTGCAGAGAAGATACTTTCATTCAGCTTGTTGAGAATATACAATTAACATGATTGTGGTCTCATAAGAAAATATGACCAACTTTTTGCATTGTAACTGTAAACATTTAGGAGTTTTTTTCCTTTCTACATCGCTTTTCATGGTTATACCCAGGGTTATTACCAATGAAAGTATGAGTTTGTATAAATAATACTTTACTAACTAGTTACAAGTTTGTTATAAATTTATCTATTTTTATAGGCATTTATTGGACCAGCAAAAAAGACAAAAAGATGTGTTGTATAACTAGTGGAAAGCCGAGTTCACCTCGTACAAAGTGGGCACTTGATGGATTTTAAGAGTATATTTTAGAGGTGTGTAAAGCAAAAAATATAGCCTATTTAAGCAAACACAGCGAAGAATAAATACCATGCAATGAAATAATTTATTGTGTTTTGTTTATTGAACCTTTTGTTTTGACTTTATTCTAGTTTTAGTATGTCATTTCGGCATACGTATACGGACTTATATAAAAAACATAAAAGCAACAGCTATGGTCAAGATTTATTTTTAACTCATACAATCTGTTACATCTTGTCAAATTTGATATTTGCACATAGTTTGACTGATACCAGGTAAGAGAAGGTGAGGAGAGTCTTCGTTAGTTTTTGAAAAAACTAGTAATCATTTTATAAAAATACCCAATATTTAGTGTTAGTTTTACGCCTCCAAGAAGGTTCAACTATAACAACCTGGTTATCCCCAACAAATTTCTAAGTGACACTTGTCTAGAAATCATCCTCACACTTAACTTGGTTATAGTTGAGGAATTAGAATTGACAAAAGGGCAAAGAAAGAAGTTCAGGAGGAGCTGGAGCTGAAACTGTCAAAAATTAAAATTTCTTTATACTAAGGGCCATGCGGACCGTATGGCTTTCCCCTTGACGTCCGCAAGGGGTGCCAGACAGCTGCACCTTCGTTGGCATCTGCACTTTGCTGCATTTTGACACATGTCTTGAGTTTTTGCCACTTCTTGTCCGGTTGTGACACATAGGTGGACACTAATCACTCATATAAATACTCTGGGACACTTGTCCTAACATCATGACTCTCCATTTGCTATAAATAGCTCCTTTTAGTCCATAATTTTCATTCTAAACTCAAACAAACACACTTTACTCTAAAAAGTCTTGTGTATAAGTTTTTGTTCTTGTTTTTCAAGCTCATTCTTTGGTTTTCTGAATCGTCATCTAAAGTTGATGAGTCTCTTTTCATAAGCTCTTTCAATAGCAATTAGTTTCATAGTTTAATTTCGTCCGAGTGTCTTCGAACAGTTTGGTCAAACTGTTTGACTTTCGATTCTGGCCACTTTGGTTAACCAATTTTAAATCTCTTTCACGATCTACATAACGTAAGGAATAAACCCTATAATTGTATGCCAAGATCATCACGTCTAAATGGGTCAAAATGACAATTCAAACCTGAGTTCTTGAAAAGTCAAACGCAACTTTATGAAATAGCTAAAGAAATGACCTTTAAGCATATTTAATATGATATTTTGACATCAAAGAAGTTTATACAACATAATAAAAATATGTTTTAGCATATTTGACTTGTCACAAACCCGTTTTCCCGACCAAACTCGTATTTACGCATATGACTCTTTACATAAACCATATAAACAAGTCGTAACGGGTCAAATATTTTCAAAACACTTTCAAATCAGAATGTAAGGTTAACCAACCATATTACATGAGACACCTCACTTGTATGGTTATAACCTATATTTTATACGGTCAACGCTTAATCTAGCGAAAATCGTGCTTAAATCCACATTAACCGGTCAAGTCTAAATGACTTATAAAGACCCGTAAACAATTCTCATGGATATCATTTCCATTCACTCTGGACTATAGAGCCCTCTAGTAATTGCACCATAGGCAACAAACTTTGAGTCTGGCTATACTACGGACTGAATACGTTATGCTCTACGCTAGTACAGGTAAATAGTTTTTAACTACTTTTATCGAGATATAGTATAAAAATCCTTGGTTTGGGTATTGTAACAGGCTAAATGTCTTCATAATGCAATAATTCGATTTAATCCGTATTATTTGATTAACAAAAACGATTGGGGTTAATACCGTATACGGGTTCCTTGATTCATTATTATAATGACCATAAGTGTGGGGTGTATATTGATTCAATATTGGCTTTTATCCCAGTTCCCGAATGTGACAGGCATGTGAATCTGGTAACAAGGATACTTGTCCCAATGAAAAATATATGTTTTAACAATGAGTCAGTTAGCTGTATTTACAGCGAAAAATAACGTATTTTTTTAAAGATTGACTTATAGGTGACGAACCTAGATGAATAGGTTAGATAAGGTCCGGTCTCAAAATCCATTTTAAATTATTTCGATCCACCTTTGGGTTATATTGTATCAAGGTATTGATACACAAAGTTTTACTATATATCTTGGGAGTTTTAATACTTGAAATTTATTATTACTCCCTATTTTTGCTGCGCTGTGAAACTGGTATACAATCGTCATGTTAAAACCCCATATTCAGGCCCACCAGGAAAGCGGGGTGTGACATCAACCGTCCTTACGACCTAGACTTTTATAATTTGACTTTTTACTTGTTAACATTTTGCCTTTATAAGTAAGAACACAAGACCATGTTAATTCATTTCGAAGTTGAGAAGCACTCAAAGGTCTTAAAAGCCATGTTCATATGTGAGTCCAGAAGCACTCGCAGCACTCGCAGGTCTCTAAATGTTTAATGGCAAGTGATTAAGACAACACTTTAAAATCAATCTATAACCGGTCATTAGAACATCTTAATTACTTACTATTAAAGACGTTCATTAAATTAATTTTTTCCTTTATTGGAGTTAAATAATTTGACGATTTGTTTTTTTTTTCAAATGACTATAAAACTCACGCCACAAAAATAATAATAATAATAATAATAATAATCCAACGATCAAGAAACTTTTCAGGCTACGCGTTTAAGCTATGATTTCTGTTGGTGCATCCGTCTGTCGTCTACGTCTTATGTCGAGTCTCGGGTTCGTTACGAAGTTGTTCAAGCATGATGTCATGATGACATCATCAAAGTGACATCATCCATGACATCATCACAAGAAGACAAAAGCATTTATGATAGTTAGATAATGAGTTTGGTCAAAGTTGTAATTCTGATTTCGTTCATGTCATAGAAATTAGGTCCGCTCATGTGACATGTCAGGTTCGCTTATATGGTAATCTAGATAGGTCCGCTTATGTGTTCATGTATGTAAAAGCGGACCTGATCTCCTATATATAAGTTCTATAAGCGGATCTACACACATAGTTAGAGGTGTTGTCTTCCGGTGAGCCACGAAGTGCTGCCGAAGTATCGACAGGTTGTAAACGTCTTCTAGATCAATAATATCGACAGTTTTATGTGTATATGTGCTGAATTACATCGAAACACTTGTTTCCTCCTCTTGTTTTGATGAAAAACTCTTCTACGTGACTCGTTTAGGTCCGAATTCGATCCTACAATTGGTATCAGAGCTAGTGAAGAAGAGTTCTTTACATTTCAGCCGATAATTCTGTTTCTACACCATTCTTTTCCGAAAATCAAAACTTTTTACGGTCAAAATCGGTTTAAATTCACACAATATGTTCGGAATCTAGTATTAATAAATCCTTGAAAGTTTCATAACTAAAATCAACTTAAAACCTTGGATTTTTGAAGATTCGCTCATACGGATTCGTGATATTGATGATGTCATCAGCTGGTTCGCTTTTTAGGTCCGCTTATTAGGACATGTTTATCGACAGATCCGCTCTTGAGATCCGCTTTTATGGTTTGTGTGTTGTAACATAGTCTGGTTCGCTCTTGTGGTTCACTTTTATAGACAACAATCAAGTCCGCTCATTTGAACATACAGGGTCCGCTTTTGTGACAAATAGGGTCTCGTTTTTGTGACACTCAGTCATCGAACAGGATAATCACGTGAGATTGTCAATTTGTTGGAACAAGATATCACGAGTTTGTGTGTCAGGCGCATGTGAATTGGGGTCCCAAATCAGATATGAATGGGAAGTTGTCAGTTGCATGAGTTGTTGATTAATTGTGATAGACTTTAAAATTGTCGACTTGTAGTATTAATAGTCCATCTGCATTAGTTCAGATCACGTGATCAAGTCTGTCATGTATATAATGGATACATGTGAGTTGCAAAGTCAGCCCATGGGACTTTGAGTTTATAGCAGCCCACTACATGTTGTCGACCCAATCAGACTAAAAAAGGGAGTTTGCGGCCCAATCAAGTTTTTGTGTAATCGGGACATTTAATGTAATATCAAGGGTTGTTGAGTTTTGAAATTATTGCATGTGATATGGGCCCGATAATCAAGTGATAAATACTATTAAAGTTGTCGGGTGCAATATAGTCAAAGTGTAATTCAAAGTTGTCTGGTCATAGCAGTTTGCACATTTTGACATCAAACTCAACTCACATCAAATTCAGTTTGCACAGTGTGTGAATCTTCAGTCTGCACAAAATTATCACCAGTTCGAGTACCAGTTTTCTTCAATTAATTGATAAGCGTTTGAACTAATTGTGTTTTTTGTTTGTGTTTCGACAGGAATTTTTACAAAGTGATAAAGCTCATTTGAAAAAAATGGACGAGGAATTCTACAACGCGTTCGCTACTCCTGTTACTCCAATTTCTCTTGCACAAAATACGATGTTGGAAAACGAAACGGGAACAATGCAAAAACCTCCCAAACTAATGAACATTGAAGAATATAAGGGTTGGGAAGGCCGTTTCGAGAATTGGGTACAAGCTAACTACTTGGATGCGTGGGAATGTGTCGAGACAAAATACATTCGACCGATGAATGATGATGAAGAAGTGGTTCCGATTAAAGATCTAAGCGCCGATGCTAGAAAGAAATACAAAGATGAGAAAATGATGCTGAGTCTTCTACAACAAGCTGTGAAAGAAGACATCCTAGTGTTATTACAACATAATGGAACTTCATACTCGATTTGGAAAGCTTTAAGGTCAAAGTTTCGTGGTAGTGAAGAAATGGTCAAAAGCAAGAAATCGCTTCTAAAGAAAGAATTTGATTTGTTCCGCGGATTAAAGAATGAAAGTACAAGAGAGATTATCGAAAGATACTGCAATTTGCTTGCTAACATGAAGAGATTGAGTATTGAAAAAGACAATGAAGAATTGATTGAGAAGCTTGCAGATGCTTTACCACACGAGACTTGGGGCACATATCTCATGATGCTTAGAAACAAGAAAGGTTTTAGCAGTTTGACACTCAGCAAGTTCATTGAGAAGTTGGAAGCTCAAGAAATGGAGCAACGAAAGATTATTCGAATGAAAGACTTCGATGGTGAACAAGATATTGGGTTGTATTATAAAGCAGGAGTGAATGAAAAGTCTTCAAATCTATCTCCGAAAATAGAAACTGCTTACAATGTCAAGAATTCTTCTGAAAGTTCATCATCAGGATCAAACAGCAAAACAAATTTTACATCATTTTCATCATTTGATCCAAATGTGTCAACAACAAGAAGTGGCAAAAAGATTCAATGCAACATTGTGTTGAACATTGAAAATGATCAGGAATTTTCTGAAGAGTTAGCAAAAAGTCATATGTCTTTATTGGGAACTGTTCTTGAATCTTATGGTAGTTTTGTTGCAGGTCGAATTGGGAATCCAATGTTGACAAAAGAAGATTACGACCAGATCGATGCTGAAGAGATGGAGCTGATGGACATAAAATGGTGTTTGGCCAGCGTGTTAAGGAGAGCTGAGAAATTCAAGCAAATCACTGGAAGAGATGATCTTCGTGAGGCTAATACTTCTACTTTAGGTTTTGACAAATCTAAAGTCACTTGTTTTCGTTGCAGGGAGAAAGGTCACTTCAAGAGGGAGTGCACCAATCGCAAAGCAAGTGGAGCTCAGAATCCTTTCAACAACAACAATGATTATTACCGAAAAGCCATCTACCATCAAGTTGCTCAACAACCATCTCAACAACATCAACATCAAGCACAAACTGCACATGGAATGCACATTATTGAAGATTCTGGAAAGAGAGCTTGTGTGATTAATAAAGATTCTTCAACAAGAGCTGATGGAAGTGCCTTGATAATAGATCAAGACGACGAAAAGTTACCTGAAGGGTTTAGCTGGGCAAATTTCAACTGGGATGATTATTTTCCAGATAAAGAGATTTCAAATCAAAAAGCTTTTGTAGCCCGAATTGAAGAAGATAGTGATGATGATCGTGAGTATTGGGCAAGAAAATTCAAAGCTGATATGAAACTGATTGCTGAAAGTGAAAGTGATAGTGAAGATGAAAAGATTAAAAAGAAAAAGAAAAAGGTCAAGACTCCAGTGAGCAGTGATGACGAAGAAATTCCAGTGATCAAAAGGAAAGTAAAGGTTGAAGTTGCAAAGTTCAAAGTTGATCAAGAAGTTGATGCAAAGAAGATTCCAGTAAAGTGTGAAAATTGTGAAGTTGTAAAGAAGCAGAACAGTACACTGATCTATAACTTGAATAGTTTGAAGGAATCTTACGATGTACTGAACAAAGCAATGAACCAGTATAATCAAACAAGTGAAGAACAAGCTACAGCGATGAAAACACTTCAAGGAGCTTTTATGACGAAGCAAAAAGTGGTGAATAACTACATTGAGAAGTGTGCTGTGCTAGAACAAAAGCTGGAATTGCAAAGAATTGAGACTGAAAGAGTAAATCGTTTGTTGAAAAGTTACTCATGTACTTCTTATGTCATTGACAGGATTTATCCAACTGTTGAAGGCATGAAGGCATTTGAAGAGGATGAAGTAACTGAAGAAAAGAATGATGATGGAAAAGTGACTGAAGAAAAGACTCCAGAAAAGAAGAACAAGAAGAAGAGTGACTCAAAGAAAAAGACTGATAAAAAGGATTCTGGTAAGAAACAAAATGTTGGTTATAACAAGTGTCCACCCCCGTTAGAAAATGGATATTTGCCCAGGAATCCAAATCAGGAAAGAGTCGAAAAAGCAACAAATTTACAATGGGAGTCGGAGTCGTCAGTAAATTTGCCAGAAAATATTGATGTCGTGTTTACATCATCTGACACTGATCATGAGTCCGAGTTAATAAAGAAAGTCGTCGATCAGGTGTTGGATAAAGATGAAACTGAGGAGTCAAAGTTGGAGTCAAACTCAGAGTCAAAGTCAGAGTCAGAGTCAAAGTCTGGTTCTGAAAGTTCGAGTTCGACAGTCAACAGTCCAAATTCTTCGGTTAAAAGAGTTTATAATAAAGAATTCCTGTTATCAAAATCTAATTTGGATGATGGAACGTTTAAAGTTGCATATACTTTGAATGATTCTGACAAATTATATTCTGATGAGGAATTTCCAATAAGAGGTGTTAAAACTGAGATGATAAAAAAGGTTTTCAAACTTACAGAAATTAATATTTCTGAAATAAAAGATTTAAATCTTAATGGTAAACCTAAACTTTACACCTCAAGAGTACAACAAAAATTAAACAAGAAAAAAGGTTACAGTTCTGGTTCTGATTTTCACAAGAAATCAAACCCTAACCGTAATTTCAAAAAGAAAGGTCTTGGATTTATTCCAACAGAAAAACAGAGAAATGAAAAATATGTTCGTGATTTTAAAGCAAAGATGACATTTGTTTCAGGTACATCAGCAGAAGAGGAAGAAAAGAAAGAATTCTGGAGACAATCGAACAAAGAATTCCTTGCAAAGAAGCAAGAAGAGATGAAAGAAACGAGAACCTGTTTCAAATGCAACAATGTTGGACATATTGCCAAAGATTGTTCAAAGGCAATACAGTCAAAACAGGGAGTTTCTCGTAACTCGAAAGACAAGGAAATTGTGTTTGAATCACTAATTGACAGAACCAAACTTTTCAAAAATTCTACATTTGAAATTGGTGAATGTTCAAACAAGTTTTACAAGAAAAGAGCTAAATCTGACAACCAGAAATGGGTTGTTAAGAAGTCTGGAGGTAGGTCTAGCGATGATTCTGATAGGTCAAAATCAGAGGAGCTATCTTCTGGCGATGAATCTGATTCCACAAAATCAGATGAGCCACAGGTTGAGTTAAAATTGAAAACTTCAGTTCCTCCAATGGATGATGTTCATTTTCCACCATTGAAGGCTGAAAATTTTAAAAAGAAAATTGGTAAGGTTGAAATTTCAAACCAATTTTATGATGACAAGAAGGAATTTGATGTCGAAAAGGCCTTTAACCCCACTGTGAAACATATTTTTGGTAAAATGATTGAACGAAAAGTCAAAGGGGTTAAAGAGTTCTATGAGAAGAAGACGAAGAAAGAAAAAGTTGAACCATCCCTGGTTTGTGACTGGGATGGCTCATACTATGAACAATAAGTCTGTGGACTTGCCGGAGATCCCAAGTTGGTAATCGTGGATCAGGAATCGGCATCATTCTGTGTATTTGATTGTGTTTTTCGTACAAGTGGTAAATCAGGGACATTAATTTGTACTTGATTTTCTACAAGTGATTGAAGATAAAATGATGAACCACATCCCCAATTTTACAAGTGGTAATGTTGGTGCATCCGTCTGTCGTCTACGTCTTCAGTCGTGTCTCAGTACGTTGCGAAGATGTTCAAGCATGATGCCATCATGACATCATCCAAGTGATGTCATAATTACATCATCACACTAGAGACAAAAGCCTTTATGTTGAAGTAATTGCTGATTTCGTTCAACATGTTTTTCTGATTTCGTTTATGTCAAAGTCAGGTTCGCTTTTATGTCACAAAGTCAGGTCCGCTTTTATGGTCATTGGAGATTCGCTTTTATGTCAAAATTGAGGTCCGCTTATGTGTACATGTCTTTAAAAGCGGACCAGATCTCCTATATATAGGTCTTATTAGCGAACCTCACACACATAGTTCAAGGTGTTGTCTTCCGGTGAGCCACGAAGTGCTGCCAAAGTGTCGACAGGTTGTACACGTCTTCAAGATCAATAATATCGACAGTTATAAGTGTATACGTGCTGAATTACATCGTTACATTTGTTTCTGATGGAGAGTGTGAAACATGAGGGTTAAGTGTATTATCTTGTGTGAATTAATGTGTTTTATGTAATTATATGTTTCGAATGTGATAACTACGAACCTTCGTGGTTTTACAGGTTAACCGTCTAATTCGATAAAGTTGAAGAGTTTAAAGTTCAAGGGGTGTTGGGCAATTAAAGGAAAGTTGTATTCAGCAAATAAATTCCCAGTAAAAACAAAACGTAACTTATGGTTGAGAGATGTCATCCATTCGAATTGTGATATCACAATATAAATAAACATCCTCATTATTAACTTGGAGTTAACGTGACTTTGGGAATTGTTGAACAACAATTGGTAGGCACAAAAGTCAAGATCACAACATTTTACAATTTACTTGGTGGGCCTCACGATACGAAATATTGAGAGCAAAGGAAAAACAACTTTTGGCTCTATTATCTATCATCATTACATTCGGAATTATTGGAGCCCATTATCACAATTTTGGCAGCCACTATCTCGAGAAGGGAGCCATAAACACCTTTGGGGACCTTTTAATTGTTATCGAATTTATTGGCAACAAGAGATTTAGATCATCATCGACATTGGGCCATTCATCTAGACAAGGGGGGCAGCCGGCTCTAAAAACATCCATCATCATCGATCAAAGACACCACTCAACCGAACCAATCATGTCTTCATCACTCTCTCAAGCCGGTGATCGCGTCCACCCAACCATGAGCGGCTAGTCTCTTCGGTTTCACCCCGGTGTAGGTAGTTGTATTTTCTAGGGTTTATGCATTTGTTCTTTTGATTCGACTTTGTGACAACTTGTATTGATTTTTGAAACCATTGACAATAGTTTACATTTGTTTCGTATTCGTAAATTGTCGAACGATGTTAAAAGTTATGACTTTGCGAAATGGTTATGTGTAGTTATGCGTTGTCGTGGTTAGAATTTACTTGTGTTGATTACAAAGTGCATTCTTGTCCGTTCTTCGGGACGTTGATAGTTATTGGGACCTAAGTCACGGTACACTAAATCCGCTAATCGTATGCAATTGAGTTGAATTAAAACATGTAGGAACCCTAGGACTTACAATTACCGAAACCGGGTGTGATCCATATTCTTAATTCCTGTTTTCAATTAAGTAGTTTAGTTTACAAGTTTAGTTAATAAATCATTGTTTTCTATAACATCAATTTGTCGGTTCATTCCGATTTATTTTAAAAACCAAACAAATAAATAAAAATAGCAATCTTCATAATCATCTTGTACATTATTTGTAAATAGTCTAACTAATCGAACGGGTCGTGCAATACTGACCACCTGCTCTTCGTGGATTCGATACCCGACTTACCCTAGCTACCTAGGTTTAATTGGGTTTTTGACTGATCGGGACGACACGGTCACGTCAAAATGGCGCCGCTGCCGGGGAGCTAGTGCGCTTAGTATTTCATTGCTTGTTCGATTTTAGTTTAGTTTTTCTTTCTTGTATTTTTGTGATTTTACTTTGGGTGGTCGAACTTGTTTGTGCAGGTACATGTTTTGCAGGTACCATCTTTCAATATGAATTGGGTAGATGATGATCCGTGTGAGTGTTGCGGAAGCGGAGAGCACTATTTAGAGGATTGCTCTGTTTTCTACGAAAAAGTTCAAGCCAACAAGGAACGGGAAGACTACCTCAGCGGATTGTTTGATTATAGGAGGGCGGATTATGAATATTTCAATGGTCCATCCTCACCTTATCCATACACTAGACCACCTCCACCACCGGAGCAAGAAAAGTCATGTCCTTGTTGTGGAAAAGTTCACATACATGAAGATTGTCCAGTGTTTTGGAAAGATCCAGTGTTTTGGAAAGAAAAAATAAAGTCTGGTTACAAGCCACCACCACATTATCAAGACTATTACTGTGAACCCAAATCACCATATTTCTCAAGTTACCGGGAGGAGGAGTATGATGATTATTATAATGAATACCCTCAACCGGTATACGAGAGACCACAAGATTCGATGATGATCCGTGTGATGATCCGTGTGAGTGTTGCGGAAGCGGAGAGCACTATTTAGAGGATTGCTCTATTTTCTACGAAAAAGTTCAAGCCAACAAGGAACGGGAAGACTACCTCAGCGGATTGTTTGATTATAGGAGGGCGGATTATGAAGATTTCAATGGTCCATCCTCACCTTATCCATACACTAGACCACCTCCACCACCGGAGCAAGAAAAGTCATGCCCTTGTTGTGGCAAAGTTCACATACATGAAGATTGCCCAGTGTTTTGGAAAGATCCAGTGTTTTGGAAAGAAAAAATAAAGTCCGGTTACAAGCCACCACCACATTATCAAGACTATTACTATGAACCCAAATCACCATATTTCTCAAGTTACCAGGAGGAGGAGTATGATGATTATTATAATGAATACCCTCAACCGGTATACGAGAGACCACAAGATTCGATGCATTCCAAGCTTGATGCTCTCATGAACATGGTGAAAGAATATCACCAGGATATCAAAGATATGAAGAAAGCGAATGAAGTGAGAGATAAAGCCCATGAAGCATTGGTGGTGCAAGTGGGTCAATTAGCGGAGGAATTAGCCCAACTTAAACGAGACCAAGAGGTTTGGGCTAATGGTACAATAGTAGATGGTGAGGTGGTGGAAGAGGTTATCGATCTACCCGAGCAAGAAAATGAATGTTTGAACCGAGCGGAAGACATCACACCGCGAGACGAGTCGGATCCGAAAGATGCCCACGTTCATATCCATCCTTCTCCCATACTTATCACTCCAACCAACAAATTTAGGGATGCGGGTTCGGGTATAAGGATTCGAAGGGTGGCGTTGCAAGACATAGGCCAGTTTAGTAAGAAGCGACCCCGAAGTTGTACATTACGCATGCCGAATAGTTTCCGCCACTTGTTTCGGTGAAAAACTCTTCTACGCGACTCGTTTAGATCAGAATTCGATCCTACAATTGGTATCAGAGCCAGTGAAGAAGAGTTTTCTACAATTCAGCCGAAAAATCTGTTTCTATACCTTTCTTTTCTGAAAAACAAAAATTTTTACGGTAAAAATCGCTTTAAATTCACACAGTATGTTCGTAATCATGTATAAGTAAATCCTTGAAAGTTTCAAAGCTTGAATCGACCTAAAACATCGAATTTTTGAGGTATCGCTGTTACGGACTCGTGAAAAGGTGACATCATCATCTGGTCCGCTCATTTGAACAACTATCTGGTCCGCTCATTTGAACAACTTTGGGATCCGCTCATTTGAACAATTTGAGGTCCGCTTTTAGTGTCATCAGCAGGTCCGCTCTTAGTGACATTTGAGGTCCGCTCATAGTGACACTTAGGAATTCAGCTCCAAAGTGTCAGTATTTCACGTGATTGTTCATCGTATATTGTGTGAATTAACGTGTTTTGTGTCGGTGCATGTGATAGTATCATTTCGGGTCTCGTAAATTGAAGTTCAGATTGTCATGTGATTATTCATCGTTAAATGAGAATGTCGGTTGCATGTGATATTAGTTAATTGGCATATGAACTGTTAAAAAGGTGATAATTCGGTCAAATCAAAAACAAGTATGTCGTAGAGTCACGTGAATGTCTGATTCAGTCTTTGAGTTGGTTTATCGATTTGTGTATTAGAATGACAACTAGTTTGTTTGATATGCATGTGAACAGGGTTTACTAATGTGCTAGTTGGTTAATGGATTTTAGAGGTCCAATCAGAGTTAAAGCATTCATGTGATTTTTGTCTGATTGTATCAGTGACATATGTGACTTGAATTTCAATAATATTGAATTTTGTTTAGTATATGCATATTTTTAAATTTGTCATATGTTTGTCACTTTGATCATTTGAGCCCAAAGCAGTTGTCATATTTGTGGTCATAAGTCCAAATCAAACTCTCAGCCCAAGTTATAAGTTCACGGCCCATCATAGTTGAAGTGTTATTGAATTTTAAAGGTCAAAATTGATTGTGTTCAAACATATGTAATCATCGGCATAATCAGATAAATTGAAGTTTGGCTTAGTGGATTTGGTGACATAATTAGATAAATCGATTTGTGATATTTGTTTGTCCAAAACGGGTAACTATAAATTTGGTGATTTCTATAAGATGTGCTTGTAAAATTGTGACTTTATAGGTTGCATGGTTTAAGTTTTGGTTCCGGTCAGTTCTCACAAAAGAAAATCCTTGTTTGCATGGATTGATCAGTTTTGTTTGAACAATCAAGTTGTTTGGTGAGAACAGTACATTGGTCAGTCAGGTTGTTTCGTGTGATAAAGTTGGGTGATAATTGTTCAGTCGGTTCGCACGGTTCGATCAGTAGTTTTGTCAGTCAAGTCGCGTATTAAATTCATCGACTCGCTTAAAAGTTTCGTACATTTTGGAGTTCAAAGGTTTCAAAGAGTCAAGTCACTTGAATTCGATTCGGGTCCTAGAAGTCCACACTGTTGGTCAATGTTCAGTCCGCACAGAAAATCACCAGTTCGAGTAACAGTTTCTTTTGGTTAATTGATAAACGTTTAAACTGATTGTGTGTTGTTTGTTAATCGACAGGAATTTTTACAAAGTGATAAAGCTCATTTGAAAAAAATGGACGAGGAATTCTACAACGCGTTTGCTACTCCTGTTACTCCAATCACTGTTGCACAGAATACGATGTTGGAAAACGAAACGGGAACAATGCAAAAACCGCCCAAACTAATGAACATCGAAGAATATAAGGGTTGGGAAGGCCGTTTCGAGAATTGGGTGCAAGCTAACTACTTGGATGCGTGGGAATGTGTCGAGACAAAATACATTCGACCAATGAATGATGATGAAGAAGTGGTTCCGATTAAAGATCTAAGCGCCGATGCTAGAAAGAAATACAAAGATGAGAAAATGATGCTGAGTCTTCTACAACAAGCTGTGAAAGAAGACATCTTGGTGTTATTACAACATAATGGAACTTCCTACTCGATTTGGAAAGCGTTAAGATCAAAGTTTGTTGGTAGTCAAGAAATGATAAAGAACAAGAAGTCACTTCTGAAGAAAGAGTTCGATTTGTTTCGTGGTTTGAAGAATGAAAGCACAAAGCAGATTATTGAAAGATATTGCAATCTGCTAGCAAACATGAAGAGATTGAGTATTGAGAAAGACAATGAAGAGTTGATCGAAAAGCTTGCTGATTCATTGCCACACGAGACTTGGGGAACATATCTCATGATGCTTAGAAACAAGAAAGGTTTTAGCAGTTTGACACTCAGCAAGTTCATTGAGAAGCTGGAAGCTCAAGAAATGGAGCAACGAAAGATTATTCGAATGAAAGACTTTGATGGTGAACAGGATATTGGGTTGTATTATAAAGCAGGAGTGAATGAAAAGTCTTCAAATCTATCTCCGAAAATAGAAACTGCTTACAATGCCAAGAATTCTTCTGGAAGTTCATCATCAGGATCAAACAGCAAAACAAGTTTTACATCATTTCCATCTTTTGATCCGAATGTTTCAACAACAAGAAATGGCAAAAAGCTTCAATGCAACATTGTGTTGAACATTGAAAATGATCAGGAATATTCTGAAGAGTTAGCAAAAAGCCATATGTCTTTATTGGGAACTGTTCTTGAATCTTATGGTAGTTTTGTTGCAGGTCGAATCGGGAATCCAATGCTGACAAAAGAAGATTACGACCAGATCGATGCTGAAGAGATGGAACTGATGGACATAAAATGGTGCTTAGCCAGCGTGTTGAGGAGAGCTGAGAAATTCAAGCAAATCACTGGAAGAGATGATCTTCGTGAGGCTGGTACTTCTACTTTAGGTTTTGACAAATCTAAAGTCACTTGTTTTCGTTGCAGGGAGAAAGGTCACTTCAAGAGGGAGTGCACCAATCGCAAAGCAAGTGGAGCTCAGAATCTTTTCAACAACAACAATGATTATTACCGAAAAGCCATCTACCATCAAGTTGCTCAACAACCATCTCAACAACATCAACATCAAGCACAAACTGCACATGGAATGCACATTATTGAAGATTCTGGAAAGAGAGCTTGTGTGATTAATCAAGATTCTTCAACAAGAGCTGATGGAAGTGCCTTGATAATAGATCAAGATGATGAAAAGTTACCTGAAGGGTTTAGCTGGGAAAATTTCACTTGGGATAATTATGTTCCTGATCAAGCTAAAGCTCAAACAGCTTTTGTAGCTCGAGTTGAAGAGGACAGTGATGATGATACTGAGTATTGGAGGAGAAAATTCGAAGCTGATATGAAACTGATTGCTGAAAGTGACAGTGAAGATGAAAAGGTTAAAAAGAAGAAGAAAAAGGTCAAGACTCCTGTGAGAAGTGATGATGAAGAAATTCCAGTGATCAAAAGGAAAGTAAAGGTTGAAGTTGCAAAGTTCAAAGTTGATGAAGAAGTTGATGCAAAGAAGATTCCAGTGAAGTGTGAAAACTGTGAAGCTGTGAAGAAGCAGAACAGTACACTGATCTATAATTTGAATAGTTTGAAGGAATCTTACGATGTACTGAACAAAGCAATGAACCAGTATAATCAAACAAGTGAAGAACAAGCAACAGCAATGAAGACACTTCAGGGTGCTTTTATGACAAAGCAAAAAGTGGTGAATAACTACATTGAGAAGTGTGCTGTGTTAGAACAAAAGTTGGAATTGCAAAGAATTGAGACTGAAAGAGTTAATCGTTTGTTAAAAAGTTATTCATGTACTTCTTATGTCATTGACAGGATTTATCCGACTGTTGAAGGCATGAAGGCATTCGAAGAGGATGAAGTAACTGAAGAAAAGAATGCTGAAAAAGTGGCTGAAGAAAAGACTCCAGAAAAGAAGAACAAGAAGAAGAATGACTCAAAGAAAAAGATTGACAAGAAGGATTCTGGTAAGAAACAAGATGTCAGTTACAACAAGTGTCCACCTCCGTTAGAAAATGGATATTTGCCCAGAAATCCAAATCAGGAAAGAGTCGAAAAAGCAACAAATTTACAATGGGAGTCGGAGTCCTCGGTCAATTTGCCAGAAAATATTGATGTTGTGTTTACATCATCTGACACTGATCATGAGTCCGAGTTAATAAAGAAAGTCGTCGATCAGGTGTTAGATAAAGATGAAACTGAGGAGTCAAAGTTGGAATCAAACTCAGAGTCAAAGTCAGAGTCAGAGTCAAAGTCTGGTTCTGAAAGTTCGAGTTCGACAGTCAACAGTCAAAAGTCTTCAGTTAAAAGGGTTTATAATAAAGAATTCCTGTTATCAAAATCCAATTTGAATGACGAAACGTTTAAAGTTGCATATACTTTGAATGATTCCGACAAATTATATTCTGATGAGGAATTTCCAATAAGAGGTGTCAAAACTGAATTGATCAAAAAGGTTTTCAAACTAACAGAAATTAATATTTCTGAAATAAAAGATTTAAATCTTAATGGTAAACCTAAACTTTACACCTCAAGAGTACAACAAAGATTAAACAAGAAAAAAGGTTACAGTTCTGTTTCTGGTTTTCACAAGAAATCAAACCCTAACCGTAATTTCAAAAAGAAAGGTCTTGGATTTATTCCAACAGAAAAACAGAAAAATGAAAAATATGTTCTTGATTTTAAATCAAAGATGACATTTGTTTCAGGTACATCAGCAGAAGAAGAAGAAAAGAAAGAATTCTGGAGACAATCGAACAAAGAATTCCTTGCAAAGAAGCAAGAAGAGATGAAAGATACGAGAACCTGTTTCCAATGCAACACTGTTGGACATATTGCTAGAGATTGTTCTAAGGCAATACCATCAAAACAGGGAGTTTCTCGTAAACTCAAAGAGAAAGTGGTTGAGTTTGAACCACCAATTGACAGAACAAAGTTATTCAAAAATTCTACATTTGAAATTGGTGAATGTTCAAACAAGTTTTACAAGAAAAGAGCTAAAAATGACAAACAAAAATGGGTGGTTAAGAAGTCTGGAGGTAGTTCTAGCGATGTTTGTGATAGGACAAAATCAGAGGAGCTATCTTCTGGCGATGAATCTGATTCCATAAAATCAGAGGAGCCACAGTTTGAGTTAAAATTGAAAACTTCAGTTCCTCCAATGGATGATGTTCATTTTCCACCATTGAAGGCTGAAAATTTTAAAAAGAAAATTGGTAAAGTTGAGATTTCAAACCAATTTTATGATGACAAGAAGGAATTTGATGTCGAAAAGGCCTTTAACCCCACTGTGAAACACATTTTTGGTAAAATGATTGATCGAAAAGTCAAAGGGGTTAAAGAGTTCTATGAGAAGAAGACGAAGAAAGATAAAGTTGAACCATCCCTGGTTTGTGACTGGGATGGCTCATACTATGAACAGTAAGTCTGTGAACTTGCCGGAGATCCCAAGTTGATAATCGTGGATCAGGAATCGGCATTATTCTTTGTATTTGATTGTGGTTTTCGTACATTGTGGTTACTCAAGGTCATTAATTTGAACTTGATGTAATCTTCATACAAGTGGTTGAAAGACAATATGATGAACCATGCCCCTACAAGTGGTAAAAACAAACTTATTTTCCGGAAAAATCATTTTGATTAAAACAAACTTAAGTGTTTTGAAATCTAAATGAGAAAATGGTTTGTTGTGAGGGGGAGTTCTGATTGTTTATGCCAAGTGGATGGCGAATTGAGGTGATTCGATATTGGTTGTCATTTTATTGTACAGTTTATTTTCAAATTTCCTAAAATGTGTTTGCATTTTAGGGGGAGTAAAATTTTTCAGAAAATCCAAAAACATTTGAAAATTTGAAAAATACAAAAACATGATAAAATGAAAAAGAGTTTTGTTGTATAAAAGAGGAAATGATAGTACATCAGTGGACGATCACAGCATGCTAAAGAAATGGAAAGTTAAAATGTGATAAACGGTCTCACTGATGATGTGCCAGTAGGTTTTTGCACATTTAGTAGATTGTGACGAGATATAAACCTAAATTTCAAACTTGCTTGTTCTGTGGGTTAACACAAACTTGGATATATAGGTAACCCCTGAAATCTTGTTTGAAAGGTCCCTTATTCTGAGATACTAGGTCTTTATGCTCAGTGATATCTGGGGTATTATCCCGGGACTTCTGCTGAAAGAAATTTCTGACCTAGTCCCCGGATAATGCTTTCTGCAAATGCTTGAAACATAGCATCGCCCTCAGCAAGCTGATGAAACAATAAAATTGATAGTCGCTGCTGTTGTAATGCAAAAGATCCTCTAAAGGGGACACACCAAAAGTCGAAGCCGTCATCTCTCTGCGTATCGAAAGATCGACCTGAGCTCTCACGGCCCTCGTACTATAATTTATTCCCCTGACAGATATCATCTGTGGTATACTCACCTGTAAGACTGAATATTGGGATCTGGATACGGGAGTATATTCAAGTAGTGGGACACACGGAGAAGTTTAAGTTCTTAAAACATTAATATCGTATCTCGAAGCAGTTGAACTTTGTGTGAAAATTTAAGTGGACAAACATACTGACAATCTAAGTGAATCGTTTAGAACTTAAAATGAAATGAAGCTTAACGGTGTTGGTGATTTGTCTCAGAAACTGATATGATCCTCTTGCACAAACTCACAAAAATATTGTTTGTAAATATTTCTTTACTGCATTTCATTCTATTCAAAAATCCAAAAAGATTTTCAGTGTGTTTTAGCATAAATTTTGTAAAATTCAAAAAGATTTTCGACAACTGGTGTTGAGAATCTAATTTTCAAAATTCCGAGTGCTAGACATGATGAACAAATGGTATGGGAGAGTGTGTTGTTTTTGAAAATGAATATGATATTTCTGCAAGCGGTTCATCAGAGTCTAAAAATGTTAGATCATTTTTGTGATATTTTCAAGTGATGTCTGATTGTATTCAAGTTATCATTAGAAAATTTATTTTTGGGTAGAGCATGTGCAGGTATAGTCAGGTTTCGATCTTGAACCTGAAGATAGAGTGTCAGGTTCCGATACCTGAGGATTGTGTGATTTCAACATGCCAGACTGCGATCCCAGCATATCGAAAGGGGGAGTCTGAAGACATCTGATTAGAGATTGTTAGTGAAGAGTTTGTTGATGAAAGAGAAGATAGAGATTGAGGATACTTACAGCGTCAGACACTTCAAAGAGTTAGAGAGGACTGATAAAGACTAAAGATGCAAAGACTCGACACTGAAGACTCCGTCAACATTCGAGGGGGAGTTTGTTGGTGCATCCGTCTGTCGTCTACGTCTTCAGTCGTGTCTCAGTACGTTGCGAAGATGTTCAAGCATGATGCCATCATGACATCATCCAAGTGATGTCATAATTACATCATCACACTAGAGACAAAAGCCTTTATGTTGAAGTAATTGCTGATTTCGTTCAACATGTTTTTCTGATTTCGTTTATGTCAAAGTCAGGTTCGCTTTTATGTCACAAAGTCAGGTCCGCTTTTATGGTCATTGGAGATTCGCTTTTATGTCAAAATTGAGGTCCGCTTATGTGTACATGTCTTTAAAAGCGGACCAGATCTCCTATATATAGGTCTTATTAGCGAACCTCACACACATAGTTCAAGGTGTTGTCTTCCGGTGAGCCACGAAGTGCTGTCGAAGTGTCGACAGGTTGTACACGTCTTCAAGATCAATAATATCGACAGTTATAAGTGTATATGTGCTGAATTACATCGTTACATTTGTTTCCGCCACTTGTTTCGGTGAAAAACTCTTCTACGCGACTCGTTTAGATCAGAATTCGATCCTACAGGTAAAATCAACAAAACTTATTTTCTGGAAAAACCATTTTGATTAAAACAAACTTAAGTGTTTTGAAATCACAATGGGAAAATGTTTTGTTGTGAGGGGGAGTTCTGATTGTTTATGCCAAGTAGTGGATGGCGAATTGAAGTGATTTGATATCAGTTGTCACGTTGTTGTACAGTTTGTTTTCAAATTTCCTAAAATGTGTTTGCATTTTAGGGGGAGTAAGAAATTTTAGAAAATCCAAAAACATTAGAAAATTTGAAAAATTCAAAAACATGATAAAATCAAAAATGAGTTTTTGTTGCATAAAAGAGGAAATGATAGTACATCAGTGGACGATCACAGCATGCTAAAGAATTGGTAAGATAAAAAAGTGATAAACGGTCTTACTGATGATGTGTCAGTAGGTTTTTGCACATTTAGTAAATTGTGACGAGATATAAACATAAATTTCAAACTTGCTTGTTCTATGGGTTAACACAAACTTGGATATATAGGTAACCCCTGAAATCTTGTTTGAAAGGTCCCTTATTCTGAGATACTAGGTCTTTATGCTCAGTGATATCTGGGGTATTATCCCGGGACTTCTGCTGAAAGAAATTTCTGACCTAGTCCCCGGATAATGCTTTCTGCAAATGCTTGAAACATAGCATCGCCCTCAGCAAGCTGATGAAACAATAAAATTGATAGTCGCTGCTGTTGTAATGCAAAAGATCCTCTAAAGGGGACATACCAAAAGTCGAAGCCGTCATCTCTCTGCGTATCGAAAGATCGACCTGAGCTCTCACGGCCCTCGCACTATAATTTATTCCCTTACAGATATCATCTGTGGTATACTCACCTGTAAGACTGAATATTGGGATCTGGATACGGGAGTATATTCAAGTAGTGGGACACACGGATAAGTTCAAGTGCTTAAAACATTAATATCGTATCTCGGAGCAGTTGAACTTTGTGTGAAAATTTAAGTGGACCAGTATACTGACAATCTAGGTGAATCGTTTAGAACTTAAAATGAAATGAAGCTTAACGGTGTTGGTGATTTGTCTCAAAAACTGATATGATCCTCTTACACAAACTCACAAAAATATTGTTTGTAAATATTTCTTTACTGCATTTTATTCTATTCAAAAATTCCAAAAAGATTTTCAGTGTGTTTTAGCATAAATTTTGAAAAAATTCCAAAAAGATTTTCGACAACTGGTGTTGGAGAACTAATTTTCAAAATTCCGAGTGCTAGACATGATGAACAGATGGTTTGGGAGAGTGTGTTGTTTTGAAAATGAAAATGATATTTCTGTAAGTGGTTCATCAGAGACTATAAATGTTAGATCATTTTTTGTGATATTTTCAAGTGATGTCTGAGTGTGTTCAAGTTATCATCAGAAAATTTATTTTTGGGTAGAGTATGTGCAGGTTATTTGAATGATAGAGAGTCATGTTCCAATACCTAAGGACTGTGTGATTTCAACATGCCAGACTGCGATCCCAGCATATCGAAAGGGGGAGTCTGAAGACATCTAAGTAGAGATTGTTCGTTAAGAGTTTGTTGGTGATGAAAAGAGAAAGAGAGAAGATTTGAGGATTCTTACAGCGTCAGACACTTCAAAGAGTTCGAGAGGACTGATAAAGACTGAAGATGCAGAGACTCAACACTGAAGACTCCGTCAACATCCGAGGGGGAGTTTGTTGGTGCATCCGTCTGTCGTCTACGTCTTATGTCGAGTCTCGGGTTCGTTACGAAGTTGTTCAAGCATGATGTCATGATGACATCATCAAAGTGACATCATCCATGACATCATCACAAGAAGACAAAAGCATTTATGATAGTTAGATAATGAGTTTGGTCAAAGTTGTAATTCTGATTTCGTTCATGTCATAGAAATTAGGTCCGCTCATGTGACATGTCAGGTTCGCTTATATGGTAATCTAGATAGGTCCGCTTATGTGTTCATGTATGTAAAAGCGGACCTGATCTCCTATAGATAAGTTCTATAAGCGGATCTACACACATAGTTAGAGGTGTTGTCTTCCGGTGAGCCACGAAGTGCTGCCGAAGTATCGACAGGTTGTAAACGTCTTCTAGATCAATAATATCGACAGTTTTATGTGTATATGTGCTGAATTACATCGAAACACTTGTTTCCGCCTCTTGTTTTGATGAAAAACTCTTCTACGTGACTCGTTTAGGTCCGAATTCGATCCTACAATTTCAGGCATCGAGTTTTCTAGGCTGCACTATTTTGTTGTTTCTACCATGGAGATCGATGTTTGTTCTCTTAATCCTCAACCACTTTTTAACGTTATTTTACTAATTTCATGATTACATTCCTTAGCTTAATATTAAAAAAAAAAACTATTTTTCTCACAAGTTATTTTTATGTACATGGCGGTATAAATCACGTTTCGATGCAAATTTCTTTCGAACGGAGTCAGGTCAAATATAATACGTTATTATGCATATTTTATGTACGTTTTTAGTTCTCCTATGTTTTGACATTTTAATGTACGTGTCACGTTTCAACGTAAATGATATTAATTAACTTTTTTAGAAAACGAGTACGGTCAAATATAATACTTTTTCATGCTTATTTTTTTATACATTTTTTGTTGGTCTATGTTCTGGCGTAAACTGTGTTCGGAAACGAGTCGAACAGTATAAATTTGAGTTGTTGTACGTTTTGACCCCCGCTAAATCTTGATTCAAAGGTAACGGTGGTGTAGTGGTTAGGTGGAAGCCTTACTAAACGAACCAACTCGGGTTCAATTCCGTTTCTTTTGTAACCGCTATGCTTTAGATCAGATTCGTCGAAACACGCATTTTCATATGATTAACGCATCACATAACGTGTTACCAACTTAAACAACTAATTAACATCGCCACCGCAACACTCAACCTATGGCAACAATCTAGTTACAATTGAAACTACAACTTATTGATTTGAGCAACGTGATTTGTATTTTTTTCCCTACCATACAACTAGTATACCTTTATTAACAATCCACAGACTTAGTGAAATTTTCAAATATTTGATGTAAGTAGAAAGAATTAATGGTTGCTACATACCAAACATGATTATCTAGTAACGTTGTATATAAGAAGCGAATATCAGTGTGCAAAATGATGTTCTTTTTACAAACTACATGATCTTTAAGTTTAAATCATTTATACATATAAGTACTTCGTCTTTGGAATGACCAAAGGTGTAAGATTCTTGATCCCTTGGATCATTCGGTGGCAAGGATGCTTGAATTTTGTCTTTGGAAGTACCAAAGGTGTAAGATACTTGACAACTTGGTGTATTCCAATTTCCTTAAAATATTCTCCTTGTGGAATAGTTTAGTTACGTAGAGATCTATTTAAAGCAACGTTGGGTTTGAATGAACCCTCAACTATTCATTGAGCTTCTTTGCAAATTCTTAGCTTTTGCTCTCACATGGTATCAATTTCATTGATTATGGGCATACACATATTTCCTAAAAGCATGTATACTAAGCTGGCTACAGGGAGATGCCAATCATCTTCACATGTCATTGATGTACCTAAAGGCCATTTCTCTGTATATGTGGGTGAAAACAGCCTCAAGAGATTTGTAGTTCCTTTAGCGTATCTTAAACATCCTTCATTTCAATCTTTGTTGAACCTGGCAGAAGAGGAGTTTGGCTATGCTCATCCAATGGGAGGTCTAACATTCCCGTGCAAAGAGGAGATTTTTATTGAGCTAGTTCAAAATATACAGTTAACATGATTGTGGTTTGATAAGAGAACATGACCATAATTTTTTGCAATGTAAATATAAACATTTAGGAGTTTTTTTTTCTTTCTACATAACGTTTCATTGTTACACCCCGGGTTTTTACCAATGAAAACATGAGTTTGTATAAATAATATTATGCTGATTCGTTACAGGTCTTACTATTATTAACTAATTTGATGGTCATTGATTAATTTTGCTTGATTCTCTTTTACTTTTACTATTATTTATATAAAGTAACAAAAAGTAATTTAAATAAAACTAGAATGGTATTTATATTTGATACTAAAAGTAATCTAATATAAATAAAATAAAATATTAATGAAAACCGGATATTATTAAACTTTATTTAAGAGAAATATAAAAACATAAAACAAAAATCAATAACCTAACAAACTTTATTTAATAGAACAGCTAATTTAAAAAAATAGAAGGTAACTTAATATAAAAATCATACATGATTTTGAATTTAATTTGTGTGAGTTTCGCCAATGATCTCTAGATCAAGTGATGGAAGGCTTGCATTTCTCTTGGAAGATGCAGTTTCAACTCCTACTTGGTGCAGAGTGAGGCACTGGTGGGCGATGATAGGAGACCCAGCTGAGAAATATGGGTTCGATCCTTGAGCCAAGCCTGTTTTCTGGTAATTTCACCTTCGTGCCTATGGGCGGGTGGGTTACCGGGTTTTCACCGGAATTGGTTGTGGACACGGGTTATTCTCAGAGTACTTCGTTTGGTTCAGTGGGTGTCCCGAGAGTGCTCGAGATTCAGTGGCGTAGCTTGAGATTTCCGACCGGGGGGTCGAAAACTTATATACCCAAAAATTTCTATAAGACTCGGGGGTCGAAAACGTATATATTCCCAAAAATTTCTATACGAAAACTACATACTCTCTACTACTGAGCGAAAAGTTCGGGAGGTCGGCTGCCCCCTCCCGCCCTATAGAAGTTGCGTCAATGTCAGGATTGATTCTGTTGGTTGTTAAAAAAAATTGTGTTGGTTACAATGCATTAAACCTACTACACTCAACCCCTCCTCCTAATACACTTTTATTGACTTTCTCCTATCTTTCTTCTCCATATTTTTCTTTCTACTCTTTTTAGTTTTTACCTCTTCACCTTCCATTAAAATCTTCATATTCTTCTTTCTACATTTTTAACTCTTCAGCCTACACTAAAATCGCTTCCAACTTCGAATCATTTTTCAGTTACAGATTTTTGTTATTTTGCGGATCTCGGTTCATGTATTTTGCGGATCTTTCTTCACTCGTCTTTCATTGCTTCAACTCAAGGGGTGCGATTGCAAAATTTTATGGGGGCGGTTGAGATTTTCACGCATATTTAACATTGAATTTTTTTTTCTAAAATAGGTCTGCCCCTGCTCTAAATCCATTTCAAAGCAACAGCCATAAGCCATTAATCTGATGGTAATCAAAGATGAAAAATGAATGACAATAGTAGAGACTAACACAGCTTGATTTCTGATTATAGTTTTGATCATACAAGTTTGTAACATTTGTTCATAGTTGAGTGTGACAGATTTTAAACTTTTAAATGAAGGTGTGAACTCAATACATATAAAATTTTCAAAAAATGTAAATTTACACTGTTAAGAAAAAAGAAAAAAAAAAGAGGGCCGGGGCCGGGCCCAACTAAGATTCGCCCATGATAATCGATACATGTATATATACCTAAATAGGGTTGTCCAAACTGCTCGACGATCGCTCGAAAAATGCTCGTTCGATTCCCGCTTAGTTTGTAAATGAGCCGCTCGGAACGGTTCCATTCAAATTCAATCCAAGCAAGAGCAAAGGTCCGCACGCTCGTCGATTGCTCGGTTTCGCTCGAATTATTCTTATTAATAATTAATATATATATATATATATATATATATATATATATATAGGGAGGAGCTCATGCGAGAACCACCTTTATTGTGAGAACCGCGAGAACCAATGTGAACACAACCTAAAATAGCTAAAAAAAACCTAAAAAAACCTAACCCCCACCCCCCCCCCCCCCCAAAAAAAAACCTAAACCCCCCTCCCCCACCCCCCAAAAACCTAAACCCCCCCCCCCCCCACCCCCCCAAGCTAAAATGCTAAAAACTAAACCCCCAAAAAACCTAAAAAAATCTAAAAAAATTTTTTTGAATTTTTTAATATTTTTTATGTTAAAATCGCTACTTTTCGAAGCCAAAAAAAATTTTTTTTTTTTTTTGCTTCGAAAAGTAGCGATTTTTTTATAAAAAATTCAAAAAAAAAAATTTTGTGTGATTTTTAGCTATTTTTAGGCATTTTTGGTTGTGTTCACATTGGTTCTCGCGGTTCTCGCAATAAGAGGTGGTTCTCGCATGATCTTCTCCCTATATATATATAGGGTCAGGATTTAGAGAAAACGGTGAAAACTGTGAGAACAGTAAGAACGATTTTGGTGGTGACATGTGGCATTGATGCTAAATTACACTAAGGGGTAATATTGTCAAAAAACCTACTCACATGAACTGGGTGTTCAAATAAAACGCCAAAAAACACCCAATTCATAAAAACGCCATGAAAATACTCAGTTAAAAATGCCATAAAACACCCAGTTCAGAAAAACGCCATGAAAAAACTCAGTTGAAAACACCATAAAACACTCAGTTCGGAAAAACGCTATTAAAATACCTAGTTAAAACGCCATAAAAACATCTAGTTCAGAAAAACGACATGAAAATACCTAGTCTAAAACGCCATAAAACACTCAGTTCAGAAAAACGCCATAAAACTCAGTTAATTTTTTTTTCGAAAAGTATATCAATAGTATACTCATTGGAAAGATAAAAAAACGCTGAGTTTTATGGTGTAATTTTTTTCGAAAAATAATCTCGTATAAAAAAGTTATTGTCGTTTAAATATGATGGGGGAAATGGCATGTGATTAGCATGTGCACCTTTGTTTAGATCTCCCTATTTTACCCCTCCTGGTAGTTCCAAGGCCTCTATTATTTACAAAAATGTCACCGTATCAATCTCAGCCACAAACCACTAAGATCTTGTGGCTGGGAATCGTTCTCACTGTTCTCACACTTTGAAGCGTTCTCTCCTGATTATGTTCCTATATATATATTATAGATTTTAATTAACAAACCATAAAAGTTGTTATGTAATGTGTAGAACTTAAAGGTTTTGTTTAATGTTTGTGTTTATAGGTTATATGTTGATTTGAAGTTGAATTTTGTGGATGGAGATCAAGCTTAAAGAAGAAGTTTATGGCTTTTGAGCTAAATGACAATTTGTATTTCGCACGTTATTTTGTGCTTCTTGATATTGTTAAGAACATTTTAAGAATCATGATTTTAGTTATGTATTGCTTTTGTTAATAAGGTGTTGGACATGTTTTAATTAAGTTAGGATTTGTTTTTGTTGAACGCAGCCTTATAATTCAATCGAGCGAAACCGAGCGAAAACGATCCGCACGATTTTAGTTAGGATTTGAGAAAAACCGAGCGAAAACGGTCCGCTCGATTCAAATTCAATCCGAGCATGAGCATCACTTTTGTGCTCGGTTTGCAAATTCAATCCCATCAGATCGGATCGGTTGTAATTCAATCCGAGCATGAGCAGACCCTCGATCGGATCGGATCGGCTCATGAACACCCCTACCTAAATCAACCGGTATCTCCAAAACGTTCCAACGCTTGGATAAAGAGCAACACAAACTAATTGACACCAATTTTACTTACACCCCTACATATTTACAATATACAACCTTGATCCTTAAACATAATTATAACAATGACATTAGACCCTTATATATACTTCATAATAAGTTTAGTTTAATTTACAATATAATCATACAAACAGTGGCGTCTATGAGAATTCATGCACCATGTTCGAACTCGAAAAATGTGCCCTTATGCTTTAACGATAAACAATGCAATTACGAAAATGACAAAATCGTAGTATTTGATAAACAATGTAATTACGAAAAATGAGAAAATTATAGTATTCAAATGAGTTACATTACATACTGTAATAACTAATAAACTAATAGCTAATCAATGATTCGTGCAGCGCTCCTTGCGTTCTTCATAGCAAAAAATTGGTGGATTAACTCTTCACAATTTATATTATCTAAGACTTTGTTATCAATTAGTAATGGGCTAAATTAACCTAGTGGGCTAAATTCTAAAGTCTAAACCATAAAAAATTATTTGTAAATAAGCCTTACTTGAAATTGGTATGAGTTTACTATTTTAAAAAAATTAACATATATATCAGATTTTATTTAAAACCATATGCCCTGAGAAATCACGGGTCCTATGCGGAAGTCCTCCCCGCACACCATCTAAGCCTCCCCTGTATACAAAAATATTACTTCAATGTCTCCGCCCTGTGGTAAGATTCCTACATAACAAAACCAAGAAATTATAACATTTGAACCAATCATAATTACATGATCTAAGCTGACACTAAATTTCTAAGATCTTGAGTTAATTCTATAAGTTGGCCTATTGTGTAGTTTGGACTTTATATTTTTATAATCCCAACGGCCGCCTAGAATATTCATAGATAAGATAACATATATGTTGTCACATATTTTCACATTCATCATCTTTTTCTTATTCAAGCAAAAAACAAGGATCTTTGGAAAAGATGTAGGATTCTTGATCCCTTGGATCATTTTGTTAAAAATAACAATTTCGTCTTTGGAATGACCAAAGTTGTAAGATTCTTGATCCCTTGGATCATTCGGTCGTACAGATGCTTTAACTTTGTCTTTGGAAGTACCAAAGGTGTAAGATACTTTATAACTTGTTGTATGTGGAATAGTTTGGTTAATTAGAGATCTATTTATACCAATGTTGATTTTGAATGAATCCTCAAATACTCATTGAGCTTCTCTCCAATAAAGTTCTTAGTCCCTACTCTCACATAGTATCAATTTCACTGTTCATGGGTATACACAAATTTCCTAAAATCATGTTTAATAAGCTGGCTGTTGGGAGATGCCAATCATCTTCACGTGTCATTGATGTACCTAAAGGCCATTTCTCTGTGTATGTTGGTGAAAACAGCCTCAAGAGATTTAGCGTTCCTTTAGCGTATCTTAAACATCCTTCATTTCAAACTTTGTTGAACGTGTCGGAAGAGGAGTTTGGCTATGCTCATCCAGTGGGAGGTCTCATATTCCCTTGCAGAGAAGATACTTTCATTCAGCTTGTTGAGAATATACAATTAACATGATTGTGGTCTGATAAGAAAATATGGCCAACTTTTTGCATTGTAACTATAAACATTTAGGAGTTTTTTTTTCCTTTCTACATCGCTTTTCATGGTTATACCCAGGGTTATTACCAATGAAAGTATGAGTTTGTATAAATAATACTTTACTAACTAGTTACAAGTTTGTTATAAATTTATCTATTTTTATAGGCATTTATTAGACCAGCAAAAAAGACGTGTTGGATAACTAGTGGAAAGCCGAGTTCACCTCATACAAAGTGGGCACTTGATGGATTTTAAGAGTATATTTTAGAGGTGTGTAAAGCAAAAAAAATATAGCATATTTAAGCAAACACAGTGAAGAATAAATACCATGCAATGAAATAATTTATTGTGTTTTATTTATTGAACCTTTTGTTTTGACTTTATTCTAGTTTTAGCATGTCATTTCGGCATACGTATACGGACTTATATAAAAAACATAAAAGCAACAGCTATGGTCAAAAGTCGTCCAAGATTTATTTTTAACTCATACAATCTGTTACATCTTGTCAAATTTGATATTTGCACATAGTTTGACTGATACCAGGTAAGAGAAGGTGAGGAGAGTCTTCGTTAGTTTTTGAAAAACTAGTAATCATTTTATAAAAATACCCAATATTTAGTGTTAGTTTTACGCCTCCAAGAAGGTTCAACTATAACAACCTGGTTATCCCCAACAAATTTCTAAGTGACACGTGTCTAGAAATCATCCTCACACTTAACTTGGTTATAGTTGAGGAATTAGAATTGACAAAAGGGCAAAGAAAGAAGTTCAGGAGGAGCTGGAGCTGAAACTGTCAAAAATCAAAATTTCTTTATACTAAGGGCCATGTGGACCGTATGGCTTTCCCCTTGAGGTCCGCAAGGGGTGCCAGACAGCTGCACCTTCGTTGGCAGCTGCACTTTGCTGCATTTTGACACATGTCTTGAGTTTTTGCCACTTCTTGTCCGGTTGTGACACATAGGTGGACACTAATCACTCATATAAATACTCTCGGACACTTGTCCTAACATCATGACTCTCCATTTGCTATAATTAGCTCCTTTGAATCCATAATTTTCATTCTAAACTCAAACAAACACACTTTACTCTAAAAAGTCTTGTGTATAAGTTTTTGTTCTTGTTTTTCAAGCTCCTTCTTTGGTTTTCTGAATCGTCATCTAAAGTTGATGAGTCTCTTTTCATAAGCTCTTTCAATAGTAATTAGTTTCATAGTTTAATTTCGTCCGAGTGTCTTCGAACAGTTTGGCCAAACTGTTTGACTTTCGATTCTGGCCACTTTGGTCAACCAATTTTAAATCTCTTTCATGATCTACATAACGTAAGGAATAAACCCTACATTTGTATGCCAAGATCATCACGTCTAAATGGGTCAAAATGACAATTGAAACCTGAGTTTTTGAAAAGTCAAACGCAACTTTAGGAAATAGCCAAAGAAATGACCTTTAAGCATATTTAATATGATATTTTGACATCAAAGAAGTTTATACAGCATAATAAAAATATGTTTTAGCATATTTGACTTGTCACAAACCCGTTTTCCCGACCAAACTCGTATTTGCGCATACGACTCTTTACATAAACCATATAAACAAGTCGTAACGGGTCAAATATTTTCAAAACACTTTCAAATCAGAATGTAAGGTTAACCAACCATATTATATGAGACACCTCACTTGTACGGTTATAACCTATATTTTATCCGGTCAACGCTTAATCTAGCGAAAATCATGCTTAAATCCACGTTAACCGGTCAAGTCTAAATGACTTATAAAGACCCGTAAACAATTCTCATGGATATCATTTCCATTCACTCTGGACTATAGAGCCCTCTAGTAATTGCACCATAGGCAATAAACTTTGAGTCCGGCTATACTACGGACTGAATACGTTATGTTCTACGCTAGTACAGGTAAATAGTTTTTAACTACTTTTATTGAGATATAGTATAAAACTCCTTGGTTTGGGTATTGTAACAGGCTAAATGTCTTCATAATGCAATAATTCAATTTAATCCGTATTATTTGATTAACAAAAACGATTTGGGTTAATAGTGTATCCGGGTTCCTTGATTCATTATTATAATGACCATAAGTGTGGGGTGTATATTGATTCAATATTGTCTTCTATCCCAGTTCCCGAACGTGACAGGCATGTGAATCTGGTAACAAGGATACTAATCCCAATGAAAAATATATGTTTTAACAATGAGTCAGTTAGTTGTATTTACCAGCGAAAGATAACGTATTTTTTTAAAGATTGACTTATAGGTGACGAACCTAGATGAATAGGTTAGATAAGGTCCGGTCTATAGCTTTGGAATTTGCGACTCCAATGGCAAAGACCTATGATGTCTCAAAATCTATTTTAAATTATTTCGATCCACCTTTGGGTTATATTGTATCAAGGTATTGATACACAAAGTTTTAATATATCTTGGGAGTTTTAATACTTGAAATTTATTATTACTCCCTATTTTTGCTGCGCTGTGAAACTGGTATACAATCATCACGTTAAAACCCCATATTCGGGCCCACCAGGAAAGCGGGGTATGACATCAACCGTCCTTACGACCTAGACTTTTATAATTTGACTTTTTACTTGATAACATTTTGCCTTTATAAGTAAGAACACAAGACCATGTTAATTCATTTCGAAGTTGAGAAGCACTCAAAGGTCTTAAAAGCCATGTTCATATGTGAATCCGGAAGCACTCACAGGTCTCTAAATGTTTAATGGCAAGTCATTAAGACAACACTTTAAAATCAATCTATAAGCGGTCATTAGAACATCTTAATTACTTACTATTAAAGACGTTCATTAAATTAATTTTTTCCTTTATTGGAGTTAAATAATTTGACGAATGACTATAAAACTCATGCCACAAAAATAACAATAATAATAATAATCCAACGATCAAGAAACTTTTTGGGCTACGCGTTTAAGCTATGATTTCAGGTATCGAGTTTTCTAGGCTGCACTATTTTGTTGTTTCTACCATGGAGATCGATGTTTGTTCTCTTAATCCTCAACCACTTTTTAACGTTAGTTTACTAATATCGTGAAAATAACGTTAAAAGAGGGGGATGGTTAATCATGCATCATGTGGTGGCGTTAATAGCCGAAAGACAAGGGGGTACATGCACTAATCGGCCTTTGTCTTAATTGCTGAGTGTTATGTGCCTTATGTCCAAGACTTGATGCAAAGCTACGATCAGCTGGGGGTCTCACTTGGAAGCAGCTTCTCTATTCCTACGGGGTAGAGGTGAGGCTGTCTACATCTTACACTCCTCAAACCCTACCTTAGCGTTGCTATTGGTAGGATTTACTGAGTATGATGATGATGATTTCTTGTAACTTGTATTTTATTCAAGACATTAGGGGGATGGGGCGCTACCTGGGTAGCATGTTACGGGTTTGAACCCAAGCCAGCACACCGCCGCCATCCCCGCGGGTAGGCTTGGCGGGTTGCGTTGGCCAGCACAGGTACCACCATGAGAGGTGTGACTTTGTTAATTTTTGGTTGACGTATTTTTATTTGTTTTTTAAACTTTATAAATAACCATCTCTTTCTCAATCCATTTTCACTCATAACCATCTCATTTCACTCAACAATCTATACTCATTTTCATTCTCAATGGCTAATCATTCTTACGAAGAGTTGGGTATTTACTTACCGCCACATGATTACGAATACGATTTTTCAATTAGTAGTAGCCTACTTTATTGTCACACCCCAACCGATGGCGGAAACATCGGGGCGCGGCACTGAGCGAAACAGATTGTCCAGAAGTTTCCATAACAACTATATTTACCAAATATTTAGAGCAACATGTCCCATACCATGTCATAAATGATAATACAATTATTACAGAAAAGATCTAGTCAAATTGTTCTGTTCCGACAACTCAGATTCTTATTACAGACAATTGTTTATTGTTGACCTAGGTCTTTCCTAGCCTCGATTTCACAACATAGTAAGCAAATAAGCATCCTAAGCACCTGTCAAATACGTTAAAGTAAAAGTCAATACACATAGTGTAAAGGCGAGCATACAAGTTTAATAGATATAATAGAGTTCGAAATCGATTACGCATAACCAGCACGTACACAGTGTGAAATGAGGCATGTTAGTTATCGACATGAACCTATCGATACCAATGACTGCGGGTTGACTGCCCAAGGCAGTTCGCGATACACACTCACCACTATAAGCCATGTGTAGGAACGTTTTGACGACCTGACGAGTCAATCAGAAGAGTGCTTAGACAGAATCAGAGGCGGAATTCATTGATTCGGTCTTCGTAAAGCTTGATTTCACTACTTAACGTCTCTTTTATTAATCTGCTAACAATTTACAAGATCCGGAGACAAAATGGCAGGGCTTCGCCGTTACACCTTCAAAAACACACACTCAGATCTGATCTGGATCGCTCATATAGTCCCCTATATATAGACTATCTGGTTCGCTTTTATGGACATGTCCGTAAAAGCGGACCAGACATAAAAGCTGACCTGACATAAAAGCTGACCTGACATAAAAGCTGACCTCCTATGTCCGTATAAGCGGACCAGACAAGTGACACATAAGCGGACCTCACTATACTTATGTATTTCTTGATTTCCAATCACTTTACAATCAACCCTAGCCTAAGACTCGAACTAAGATGTAGTCGACAGATAACTGCACCAACAGACTCCCCTTTGAATGTTGACGGAATCTTCAGTGAGAGTCTTCAACATGACAACTCTTCAATCTCGATCGGTCTTCTTCAGGAACTCTTCCTGGAATCATATACCCGGATCTTTCTCTGGCTCTAACTCTCATCAGACTCCCCCTTTCATCAAGCTGGGATCGCCGTCTGGAATTTGTTATCACCATTGAAATTGAATCCTGGCTTTTTCAGATTAAGCTCTTCTCAGGTTCTGATGCATCTCCTGGCTTTTCATAGCAACAGGATCAGAAACCTACACATCTCAAACACACAATTTACAAACCAACACTGTTGTGATTCAAATTAATGAATCAACTAAACATTTGAGAATCATTTTCATTTAAAATTGATTTAAAATTTTGAAAAATTTCAAATTCTGATTCAAATTAATGAATCATCTTAAACATTTCAAACCATTTAACCAACCCAACTGTTCATCTTGTTTAGCTTTTGAGAATTTGAATATCAGCTTTTCAACATCAGTTGTCAAAAATCTTTTTGGATTTTTCAAACTATGAAACACAAACGCAATAACAGAAATTAAAATGCAGAAATGAAATATGTACAAACATATTTTTGTGAGTTTGCGAAAGAGGATCAGATCAGTTTTTAGACAAATCACAAGCACCGTTAAGCTCTTAATCTTTTTAAGCTCTAAACGATTCACGTTGATTGACGATATGTTTGTCCTCTTAAGCTCAATCTAAAAACTTTCGAAATGCTTACCGATACGTTAAGGTATATTTAGATAGCACTAACTTCTTATGGACCCCACGATCTCAGCATATCCCCTCATCATGCAATACACTGACTCAAGTAATGCCTTTAAACTTTTATCAACTGTGATTTGTGCGAAAATAAAGCAGAATGTTTAAACATTAACAATCAGGTCGATACTTCTGTATACGCAGAGAAAGTCCAATGTTTAAACAAAATAAGAAAAATAAAAATAAGTTGAAGTTGTTTAGGCTTTAACCACCAGGTCGATACTCCCGTATACGCAGAGGTGATCCAAAGCTTAAACGAAACACCAAAGAAAATAAAGCAGAACGTTTAGGCAACAACATCCAGGTCGATACTCACGTATACGCAGAGGATGTCCGATGCTTAAACAAAATAAAGAAATAAGACAAGTTTAAATCTTTGCAAAATGAAATGCACAATCACAGCGACTTTTTAGTAAAGTTGTGAAAGTTCACAAACTTAACCAGTTTTATGTCTTTCGACAATCAGCAATTACCGAGTAGGCACACAATCAAGAAGGACAAAACTAAGTACTATGCTTTCGACCATGTTTCCCACTAGAACTAGGCTTTTTCATTTAAGTTTGTATCGTTATCGCAAATCTACTAGTCTAGCTGAGCCTACCGTCACATCTTTAGTGAGACCGTTTATCACATTTAGACTTTTCATTTCTTTAGCATGCTGTGATAGTCCACTGATTTTCTATCATTTCCTCTTGTTTCAGCAAAACTCATTTTTAAATTTTTCAATGTTTTTGACATTTTCAAATTTTCTAATTTTTTAAAAATTTTTCTCCCCCTAAAATCAAAATAAGTCTCAATTTTGATTTTCTGGGAAAATTTGAAACAAACTGTACAAACTTGACAACATGATGAGAATCACTTCAATTCTCCATCCACCTGGCATAAACAATCAGAACTCCCCCTCACAACAAACTATTTTCCCATAGTGATTTCAAAACACTTAAGTTTGTTTTAATCAAAATGGTTTTTCCGGAAAATAAGTTTTGTGTGTCTTTTCACAAATTCGGGGTTTCATCCATCACCTTGTTTTCTTTAACCACTTGTAAAAATTTAACATTTGTAAGATCAATCCACAAACATCACTTGTAGAAAATCAAGTACAACTTAATGTCCCTGATTTACCACTTGTAAGACGAAATATCACTTTCGTGAATTTCTCAAGAAATGTGCCGATTCATGTTCCACGCTTACCAACCTGGGAACTCCGGCAAGTCAGGTTTTTCATTTAAACAGATTCACCCAAGCCTGACTGTCCTTGGGTGATTTTGAATTCTTGTTCAACAATGGTGGAAAATTTTCATCATCCATTGTTAAACCTAAATTCTCCAATTTTACCTCAACCAATGGCTCCTCTGGCTTTGACGAACCAGAATCATTGCCTGCACATGGCTTGTCTGACTTTGACCTGTCAGATTCATTGCCTGATAGTGGCTTATCTGACTTTAACACATCAGATTCATCGCCGACTATTTTCTTCTTCTTCTTTTCCTCTTTCGTCCTCAGATTTGTATCCGATGAATTCGTCTTACTTGGCTTTGCAGTCAAGGAAGTCGATTCATCAGAACTCTTATTCGATCTATCCGGTGAACCCGAGGACAAGATCTTCTCTAGATACTCTCTCGCCTTCTTTCTTTTCTTCCTCAGTCTGTCTTTCTGCCCCTGAGAAAGCTTCACTTTCGTTTCTTGAACTTTAGGTTCTTGAACCTTCTGTTCTTTGGGCTTGACAATGACTGATTTCTTTGCCATTTTCTGAGAATTAACCCTCAATCTTTCATTTGATCTCCTTGGGCAATCTCTGGCAATGTGACCTCTGATGTTGCAGTTAAAGCATCTTCTTGACTCAAACCTCCAACTCTGGCAGTTAACAGCAATGTGTCCTTGATAGCCACATCGGTAACACACTCTGTTATCGTACCAATCACCATTTTCAGTCCAAACATTCAGATCATAGCACTGTTTGGCTTGGTGATAATCCTTGCTCTTCTTGTTTGCTGGATTTGACTTTTGAGCACTGTGGTCCGACCTGCACCACTTATTGCCAACAATTTTTGAGTTTTCATTTTTCGATTTTTGTAATTTTTCATTACGATTGGATGATTGATCTGATGAGCTTTTATTATCTTTTTAAACATTTTTCAAAATTTTCTCTTTTTGTTTTTGTTCCACTTTCTTCTTCAAAGGTTTTTGTTTAGAGCATTCTCCCTTTTCAGTTGATTGTGGAACAGTTTCATGAAACTTTTCTTTTAATTTCAAAAACAATTTTTGTTTTTTGAATTTTTTATTTTCATCATCAGATTTCTCATCACAATCTTCAACTTTGACTTTGTCAAAGTTTGTGACATTGTCACTTATTGGAACTGAATTTAAAGGTTTTGGACAAGGAATAGTTGAAGTATTCACAAACACCTTCAACTTTTGTTCCCATTCCTTGATTTTACCTTCTAACTCTTTGATTTTCTTTTGAGCACATTCTGCTTCCTTTTCAAGTCGAATAATCTTTTCAAGATAAGAATTGATTTCAATTTGTTTTTCAAGATTGTTTTTACCAAATAAATCTCTCTCATCTTCTAAAATTTTTATTTGACTTTGAAAATCTTTTTCAATTTTTACTTTTTCATTTCCAAAACTTTTAATTTTTTCTTCAAAAACTTTTGCTTTTTCTTTCAATTTCTGATTTTCCAATGTCAAACTGTTCAAATTACTTAACAGTTTGTCATTTTCAGAGTTCAGCTTTACACAGGTTTCATTCAAAACAAGAATCTGTTTATCATCAGCTTGCTTCTTATCATTCAGCTCTTTGACTTCCAAAGTCAAACTTTCCGCATCTTTCACGAGTTTGTCATTTTCCGTCTTTAAGCTGTCACATGTAAAACACACTGATGCAGAATTCGAAGATTCATTCTTCACTGATTCTTCAATCTTTGAATCTTGACCTTTTTCCATCTTGTATGTTCCTGCACCAAAAAGTTTAACAAAATTAAAAGGATTCATACTTTCATCAATATAACATTTCCTTTTAATATCATATTTCAGATTCCTCTTTGTTGCAAGACATATTCGAACTCTTTTATTGATTTCTGTAATCACATCCAATTCTAAATCTTGTAAATTCTTTTCTATCTCATTCAAAAACTCCCTTCTTTTCTTTTCTTCCTTACGACACTCTGCAAGAACCTCATTAAAGAACTGATGTGGATTAAGCTCTTGGAAAAAATCTTTTCTTTTTAGCTCAACCATGAATTCATCCCATTTAGCAGGTAATGCAGTTGTCAATTTCAATATATGTTCATCAGTTGACATTCTAATACCATTTCTCCACAAATTGTCCGTTAGAACTTTAAATCGTGTTTCCATCTCATTCAAAGTTTCATCCTTTTGACATATGAAAAATTCAAAACTTTTAATCCAAATGTCCGTACTCACATTCCTATAATTGGTATCCACAGTTCTCATATACCAATTATTCAGGTTTTCAAGTGTATTATTTTCTTGTTCATCAAAAATCATTTCTGTCATCGTTCGAATACACTCGACAAATCTGTAGTGACGATCAAATGAGTGAATCTAATCAGTGTCCGAATAAGCTAACCTACTCAACGTCCGAATAAGCTGACCTACTCAATGTCCGAATAAGCTGACCAGAATTTGTCCGTAAAAGCTGACCAGAATTTGTCCGTAAAAGCTGACCAGAATTTGTCCGTAAAAGCGGACCAGAATTTGTCACAAAAGCGGACCAGACTTGTCACAAAAGCGGACCAGACTTGTCACAAAAGCGGACCAGACTTGTCACAAAAGCGGATCAGACTTGTCACAAAAGCGAACCAGACTTGTCACATGAGCGGACCAGACTTGTTCGTTCGAGCGGACCATATTCGGAACACGTTTTGACCCATTTTTAGTCCGTATTTCAGTCCAAAACTTTCAAGGGTTTGTCTATGTACTATTGCGCACAATCCTTGAAATTTTCAGCAAATTTTGACCGTTGGAAGTGTCTGAAACAGAAAAGAAGGTGTAGAAATCAGAATTTTCGAGCGAAAATCGAGCTAAACGGTAAGAACTCTTCCTCCTGAGCTCTGATACCACTTGTAGGAACGTTTTGACGACCTGACGAGTCAATCAGAAGAGTGCTTAGACAGAATCAGAGGCGGAATTCATTGATTCGGTCTTCGTAAAGCTTGATTTCACTACTTAACGTCTCTTTTATTAATCTGCTAACAATTTACAAGATCCGGAGACAAAATGGCAGGGCTTCGCCGTTACACCTTCAAAAACACACACTCAGATCTGATCTGGATCGCTCATATAGTCCCCTATATATAGACTATCTGGTTCGCTTTTATGGACATGTCCGTAAAAGCGGACCAGACATAAAAGCTGACCTGACATAAAAGCTGACCTCCTATGTCCGTATAAGCGGACCAGACAAGTGACACATAAGCGGACCTCACTATACTTATGTATTTCTTGATTTCCAATCACTTTACAATCAACCCTAGCCTAAGACTCGAACTAAGATGTAGTCGACAGACAACTGCACCAACACCATGTAAGTAATTGTCCTTAACAACCCCTGAGTAAACAGGTGCTGAGTCCAAACTATAGTACTATCGTTGCTAAGGCAGGTAGACAACATTCCATGTGTAAACATAACAAACAAGCATTCATTAAGTCACGTATAACATGCGGTAATCAGTTAGCGTTTAAAGTATTGAGTAGTGTGATTGATGTGATTTAGAATAAATAACGTATGTAACACCCAAAAGTGCGTAAAGCAAAAAAGGGTCGAGTATACTCACCGCGATTGATGGATTGAAGGGAGCGCTAGAGAGTAAGGTTAGCCTGATTAGGATGATAGCATAACAATAAGTGACGAGCAAAACGATGCAAAGTATAGGTGGGTCGGACATCAGTTCGATCGGATGGTGGTCCGATCGGACAGCTGGTCGTGCGAGTGACAGTCCGCTCGGATGGTCATCCGATCGGGTGACCTTTCCAGTGGATTGTTTCTTCCTTCAGGAAGGATGTGTATGATGGCTTGACTTTTGAAGTTTTTGTTGTATCATTTTGAAAACATAGAAGTATCTCTACCTTTCAGGTCGGTCGATCGGATGGTCGTTCGATCGGATGATAACCCGATTGGTTGGACACTTTAGTGAGAACAAGTTCACCGCAGTATGTCATTCGATCGGATGGTAGTCCGATCGGGTGGCATCCCACTGGTATTGAACATGTTGAAAATTGTTTAAGTGTTGAAGTCTGAACATTACATGGTTGAGTGGTAGTCCGTTCGGGTGGTAATCCGATCGGTCAGCACTTAGTCCAATGTTCATCCTTCAAGTTTTGAGAATAAAGGTTAAGTGTGGGACCAAGGTGTAAATCGTTCGGGTGACAATCCGTTCGGATGACAGTCCGATCGGACGGTAGTCCGATCGGATGGCATTACGTCATGGTCATTCCGTTCTTCTTACACTTGGTTGTTTTAATTGTTTGTCATTTTATCGAGATGTTTTGAGAACGTGTTAAACAACAGAAACCTCGTCTATACTTGGTACTCCTGATCGGACAGGAATCACCAAAATCCAACCAGTAAACTGTTCGAGACGATGTTCCACATTCAATCCTAAATCGGTGGTCTCGTGGATAGAATCCGAATCTTGAACCAACACAACCACAAGAATGAGTAGAAAGTCGGTACAAGCTCCGATTCTATCAGTTTTGAGTGCATTGAGTGTAAAAGAGTTGAAAGAAAGTTGCAAAACCATCTTTCATCCCTTTTTCACCGTGAATATGTTTAGATCTATGAAAGATCTTTGTTTGTTTATGTGGAAATCGGTTAGATCTAAGTTGTTCTCGGTGGATTGAGGCCAAAACATGAAGTTCCTAAGAACACCATGATGACGTCATCCTAGAACACCTCAAATCTAGTGATTTCACGGTTAGAAGTTAGGATTCAAAAGATAGAAAGGTGTAGAATCGAGTGTAGATCAAAGATGTACAAGATTTAGGTTGAGATCTTACCGGAATCGTGAGAAAATTGAAGAAAAGTGAGGTTGAAGTGCTGGTCGGACGTCAGAGAGCAAAAGTGGAAAGTTTGATGGTGACATGGGGTATTTATAGGGTTACCCAAAGTGGAAAGGGGCTGGTCGATCGGTTGGTAGCCCGGCCGACTGGCTGATCGATCGAGCTGTAGCTCGATCGAACTGCTGGTCGATCGGCTGGTCGCCTGGTCGATCAGTCACTTGGTTCGAGTGTTCGGTGCGATGAATTTTGCCGTTTCGATTGCGATTGCGATCGTTGCGATGCGATGAAGTTTCTATTCAAATTACTTTTAATCCCAACTACTATATCTAACATATAATCATCCTAGATTACTTGCGTTTAGCGTTTGCGATTCGATTGCGATTCGAGTTTCGATTGCATTTCATCATCACAACATAACATAAATAAACATGCACAAGTAACACATAAAGGGCACAAACACACGTATAACAAAAACGTGTAATTTGAGTTGCGAGCGCGATTACGATAAGCGATAAAGCGATCAAATATGCGATAATTATCGAATAAACCTCGATTATAAATAAATACACCACATAATACTACTAACGTTAAGCATAAACTAGATTGACTGGAAGTCAAAGAAGTCAAAACAGGAATTGAGCAAGGAGTGACAGATTGCAATTAGCAATCTTGTCTCCCTTTGACTTCAATCTTGACTTTGACTTTGACTTTTGAAACACGGGGTGTTACAGCCTCCCTTACTTAAGGGAATTTCGTCCCGAAATTAGGCCGAAGCCGTAACAAATAACTACGGGTACTTCACCTTCATGTCGCTTTCGAGTTCCCAAGTGAACTTTGCGCCTCGTTTGCCTTCCCATTGGACTTCTACAATAGGAATGCGCGAGCGTCTGAGCTGCTTGGTTTGGCGATCCATGATTTTGACAGGCTTCTCCATGAAGTGTAATGTTTCGTTTATTTGGAGGTCATCAAGAGATACAATTAAATCATGCTCGGCCAGGCACTTTCAGAGGTTTGAAACATGGAAAGTTGGGTGGACGTTACTCAGTTCCTCCGGTAGTTTGAGTCTGTAGGCGACTTTTCCGATCCTTTCCAGAATCTTAAAAGGTCCAACATATCGAGGCGCTATTTTCCCTTTCTTGCCGAATCTGACCACACCCTTCCAAGGTGATACCTTTAGGAGTACGTAGTCGCCGACGTCAAATTCAAGGGGCTTGCGTCGTCTATCGGCGTAACTTTTCTGACGACTCCAAGCTTTCAGCAGATTGTCTCGTATCTGGAGGATTTTGTCAGTCGTTTCTTGCAGTATCTCAGGACCGGTTAATTGCGAGTGCTCGATCTCGTGCCACACAATAGGCGATCGACATCTTCTTCTGTATAGAGCCTCAAATGGTGCCATTTGAATGCTGGAATGATAACTGTTATTATACGAGAATTCGACTAACGGTAGGTAAGTGTCCCAATTACCACCGAAATCTATGACACAATATCAGAGCATGTCTTCAAGGGTACGGATCGTTCTCTCAGTCTGACCGTCGGTTTGAGGGTGGAATGCGGTACTCAGATTAAGCGTAGTACCGAGAGCCGCTTGAAACGTTTCCCACAGTCGCGAGGTAAACCGAGCATCACGGTCAGAGATGATGTCGCGAGGCGTCCCGTGATTACAAATTATCTCATTGGTGTAGATTCGGGCTAATCGTTCTACCTTGTAGTCTTCTCATATTGGTAGGAAGTGAGCAGACTTGGTCAAACGGTCAACGACAACCCAAATGCTATCGTGACCTGCGGTTGTTCGTGGGAGTTTGGTTATGAAGTCCATAGCTATGCTTTCCCACTTCCACATAGGGATCGGGGGTTGTTCAAGCAAGCCAGAGGGTCTTTGAGCCTTGACTTTCGAGCAAGTTAGGCACCTTCCAACGTAGAGAGCAATATCCCTCTTCATACCCGGCCACCAGTACTTGTAGCGAAGGTCCTGGTACATTTTATCGGCACCGGGATGAATAGAATACCGAGATTTATGGGCTTCGTTCATCAAAATATGTCGCAAATTGTTCGGCTTAGGGATCCAAATTCGGTCCAGATAATGGAATATCCCATTCGACTTATTAACAAGATGGGCTCCGTCGTGGTAGATTCTCTCTTTCTCCAAGGTTCGTTCGGTAAAACACGCATGCTGGGCGTCACGAATAAGGGTTTCGAGATGATGTTGGGCTGGAACATTAGGAATACTGTGCAGGTAGCTTCGCCGGCTTAGAGCGTCGGCAATGACATTTGCTTTGCCTGGATGGTAACGAATCTCACAGTCGTAATCGTTGAGAAGTTCTACCCATTGGCGTTGACGCATATTAAGTTCTCTCTGATTAAAGATATGGTGTAGGCTCCTATGATCGGTGAAGATCGTACACTTGGTACCATAAAGGTAGTGTCGCCAAATCTTTAATGCAAAAATAACTGCGCCTAGCTCGAGGTCATGGGTTGTATAGTTCTTCTCGTGGATCTTGTGCTGACGAGATGCATAGGCGATGACCTTGTGTAACACCCCAAATTTTCGTATGTCATAAAAAATATAATATGTAGTGATGTTCTAATAATTAAAATGGGAATGTATAAAATTATGTCATATTAAAAGTTAGTAAAAGAAAAATGACCAAGTTAGAATATGAGTTAATAAAGTGAATAAGATCTAAAAGATAAGGGACTAGATGTGTACATATGAAATGAAATTAGATTAAAAAAAAGAGACCAGAAATTGGTCCTGGTGTGCGATCGTGAGAAGGCCAGGAAAAAGCTTTTCCTCTCAAAACCCTAACACCTTAATTTCTATCAAATTGAAAGTGAAATCAGTGAGTAATCGAATGCATGAGCCAGGAACTTCGATTATCTAAGTGTTCTTGACCTCAAGTAAGTTTAATTTCATGATTTGGTGATGTTTGATTAATTGAGTTATGTGAAATTTGTGATTTTTTATGGAATCAAACATGAATGCAAGATGATATGAACTTGTAGGAGTTGAAATCATGCTTTAATTTTCTCTATGATGATGGATTAGGAAAAAATCCATTTATATGTTAAAAGATGGTTAAGAATTTGTGAAGCTCTACATGCTAATTAGATTGATATTGGTGAAAAGGTTAGGAGTAATTGATTTAGAACTATGTGTTCATGATTAGGATGATAAATTTCCAAGTTAGGGATGTTTATGTTAATCAATGAGTGAACTATGGAAATTGTGCTTAAGATGCTTGTACATTATGCTAAACTAGTGATACGCACACAATGTGTTCGATGAAATTGTTACACCCCGAATGATGATGATAATGTTAGCAAAGTAATATGTTATGTTAACGGGTCGAATAATGATACGGAATTAAAGGATTTCAATTGTTATGTATTACGAACTAACAATGTTTTATTGTTATGAATGATAGGTAAATCCCATGCTTAATCGCGGCACGCTCGAACCGAACACACCACATCGCCCGTCACACGCTTCCGATTAATGTTGTCTTTTCTAAAAAGGGTCAAAATAGCTTTTTTTAAGTAAATGTAAGGCTTATGGTTAGGATGTTTGTAACTAGTTTGGTTTTTAACACTTTTGGGTAGTTGGATAAAGTACTTATGATGGACCTTGTATGGTCATATCCTTAACATATTTTGAAAAGTATCGTAGGACCTAATTTAAATTATGTTGTTAAAACGGGGGGTAAGTTCTTATTACAAACGGGTCATGCCAAAAATTTTGTAAAATCGTATGAACTTTATGTTATTAGTCGAATGTGAAAAGTTGGGCGTTTCAAGTTGGTATCGGAGCCCAGGTTTGAGAGATTCAAGTATTAGAGTAAGATGCTTGATCTCAAACCAAAAGCTCGTATGAAGGTGTGTTCGTTCCGCGGCGCTATGCAAGTAAGTAAATAATAAAGTTGATACGTTTATTGTTAGAAATGAAAAGAAATTTATAGGTTATTGTTTTGAAACTGATATTTAAGGTAAATAACGATGTTAAGTGGGTCCGTGTTTGAATTACGGACCCGAAGGAAAAAGAATCAAGTAAAACGGATAAACGGTTTGAAAGTTGTGGCCGTTTTCGTAAAAATAATAAGCCGAAAACGTATAAGTTAAGAATTTCCTTAACCCGGATGTTAAATTTCAAGTTCACATGATAGAATGTTAATTTACGATCATGTAGGAAGAAACGGGAGGTAAAACGGATAAACGGTTTAAAAGTTACGGCCGTTTTCGTAAAAAGGATTAAACCGGAAAATCTGTAGCTGGGCTGCAGCGTAACCTACGGCTCAGCCGTAGGCTACGGTACCGGAGGGGCTGTTTTGTTGATTATTCTATAGCTGGGCTGCAACGTAACCTATGGCTCAGCCGTAGGCTACGGTACTGGAGGGGCTGTTTTGTTGATTATTAATGGACTGTAAGCTACGGTCTGTAGACTGTAGCCTACGACAGGATTGATAAAATTGTTATATGTTGTTGTTTGATGGTGTATGAAGTAAATTATGATATTTAACAACTTTTTACACTTATAATACTAACATTTAAAGTTTTTAAATGTGGTTTAGGTCTCTAAGTATAGGGAACTCGTTCTAATTAATTTTTAAAGCCTTATAAACAATGTTAAGATAAATTTGATATTAAGAAAGATAAGGGAAGGCATGTATATTTATGAAAGGATGAGAATGTAAATTGTTGGGATCAAAGATTATGATCTACACGATACAGTATGATCATCAAGGACGATGATGTATAAAGTATGCATTATAAAGTGAATGTAATATGCTAACATGAGTTCCAATATGATGAAGAGATACATAAAAAATGTAATGAATGTTTTATGTAGATGGCTGATGTGGTGAATGTAAATGATGACGATGAAGCACGTCGAAATGAAATGAGAACGATGATTGTGGAAGAAGAAGTAGAGAAAGCGATCGAAGCCAGTATTCCCCGACTAGATCAAGAAGTGGAAGGTCAAATATTGGGGGTAGTCGATACTCTAGTAACGTCCAAGGTGGATGAATTGAAGGAAATGATTAATGAATTTCAAACAAAGAAAAGTACTCAGAGGTGCACGTACAAGGAATTCATGGCATGTAACCCCTTGCCATACAAAGGGGAAATTGACCCGATAGCTTGTCAAATGTGGATTTCAAGTACTGAGGCCGTGTTTATAAGAAGTAAATGTGAAGTGGAGGATCAAGTGATGTTTGCTACGGGTCTCCTACAACTCCAAGCAAAGGATTGGTGGGACGCACATTCGAAGGAATTGGGGGATGACAAAGTACAAACGTTAACATGGCAAGAGTTTAAGGAGCCATTTCTGAAATATCATAGCCCACAATCCGCAATTGATAAGATTCAAGAAGACTTCTTACGTCTTCGACAAAAAGATGAAACGATTGATGAAATAATGAATAAGTTCCTTGACAAGGTGAAATTTTGTGGGGAGATAGCGGGGACTGAGAGGTTAAAAAATCATACGTTATCATGCTATGTTAAAGGCTGAATATCGGGAGTTCGTAAATCCCTCCAAGTGTGCAATGTTAAATGAATTAATCGAATGGGCAAGAGATAGGGAGATCGAGTTAAGAAGGCAGGTTGAACGGGGAGAGAAAAGGGTGGCGGAGAAACCTACCAACACAAACCCATCGAAAAAGGCAAAATATCAAGATCAAAATAGGAAAGGGAAGACAAGTAGTGGGATTCCGACTTGCAAGACATGTGGGAAACATCATTCGGGTGAATGTCTGTTGAGAAAGAAAGGATGCTACAAATGTGGGCAAGAGGGACATCCGTATTATAGGTGCCCCGAAAACTCAAAAGCGTGTTACAATTATAATCAAATGGGGCACATTAAAGCAGAATGTCCGAAACTCCAACAAGGGGCGAAGAAAGATGGAAAGAAGGATGAGTCTTCCAAGGCTCGTGGGAGAATGTTCCAGTTAACCTCGGATGAAGCTAAGGCTAGCCCGGATGTGGTTTCAGGTATATTCTTGGTTAATTCTATGCCTATGAATGTTTTATTTGATTCCGGGGCTAGTAGATCGTTCATTTCTAATGAATTGTTAGATCATCCATCGTTTAAGCTTGAAAAGATGTTAGTACCCTTAGAAGTGGAAGTTGCTGATAGTAAAAGTTATTTGTTACATGATATTTGTAGAAACTGTAAGATCTTAATCGAAGATGAGGAATTTAGTATAGACCTTGTCTCGATGTACATGGGGGAATTTAAAGTAGTTGTAGGAATGGATTGGCTAGCCCAAAACCACGCTGAAATTCAATGCGAAAAGAAAGTCATTCATGTAGTAACCTCAGGGGGGAAACGGGTTAGTGTTCAAGGAGATAGGGTCATCAAGTCGAAATTATGTTCTATAATCACAGCTGTCAAACATGTGAAGAACGGAGGTAAGGCGTATCTATCTTACGTGATTGACACCAATCGAGGTGTTCCAAAGCTTGAAGATGTAAATGTAGTGAACGAATATCCGGATGTATTTTCGGAAGATTTACCGGGGCTTCCGCCCGAGCGGGAAGTAGAATTCAAGATAGAGCTTAACCCGGATGCAAAACCGGTAGCTAAAGCTCCTTATCGGTTGGCCCCGACCGAAATGAAAGAATTGATGACGCAACTTCAAGAGTTGCTAGATAAGGGTTTTATTAAACCAAGTGTTTCACCATGGGGAGCGCCCGTATTATTCGTGAAGAAGAAAGATGGTTCGATGCGAATGTGCATCGACTATCGAGAGTTGAACAAGTTAACAGTGAAGAATCGTTACCCGTTGCCCAGAATGGATGACCTATTTGACCAGCTTCAAGGAGCATGTTGGTTTTCGAAAATCGATCTGCGGTCGGGTTATCACCAACTGTGTGTATGAAAGGAAGATGTGCCGAAGACTGCATTTCGGACGCGATACGGACATTACGAGTTTTTAGTAATGTCCTTTGGGCTAACAAACGCACCAGCTACGTTTATGGATTTAATGAAATCGGGTGTGCCGACCTATGCTTGATAAGTATGTAATCGTTTTTATTGATGATATACTAATATACTCCCGAAGTGAAGCAGAGCATGTTCCCCACTTACGTGATGTATTGGAAACGCTTCGCAAGGAAAAGTTATATGCAAAGTTTTCAAAGTGTGCCTTTTGGCTTAGAGAGGTACAATTTTTGGGTCATGTAATCGACGCGGATGGTGTCCATGTGGACCCGTCCAAAGTAGATGCGGTAATGAATTGGGTACCCCCGAAAAATCCAAGCGAAATAAAAAGTTTTCTAGGCTTGGCTGGGTATTACAGAAGATTTATCCAGGATTTCTCCAAGATAGCATCGCCCATGACGAAATTAACAAAGAAGAGTGAAAAGTTTATTTGGGGCAAAGAACAAGAGAAGGCGTTTCAGACTTTGAAGGAAAAGCTCTCAAACTCTCCGGTGTTGACATTACCGGATGGAACGGATGATTTGGTAGTGTATACCGACGCCTCCCACCAAGGTTTAGGTTGCGTATTAATGCAAAAGGGTAAAGTCGTTGCTTATGCCTCAAGACAACTCAAGCAGCATGAAAACAATTACCCAACTCATGATCTAGAATTGGCGGCAGTCGTGTTTGCCTTGAAGATATGGAGGCACTACCTATATGGGGTGAAATGTACTATTTACTCGGATCATAAAAGCATCAAATATTTTTTTTGAGCAGAAAGATCTTAATATGAGGCAACGAAGATGGTTGGAACTCATTAAGGATTACGATTGTGACATTCATTACCATCCCGGGAAGGCTAATGTAGTGGCGGACGCTCTAAGTCGAAAGGAGTACCCGCCCCCAATTCGGGTAAAATCTATGAAGATGGTAGTCACACCTAAACTCCTTGATGAAATTCGAGAAGCTCAAACAAAATCTTTAAATGCCGGCGACTCAAAGAAAGAAAGGACGAAAGGATTTATTCATGAATTGGAAGAGAATGCAAATGGTATGAAAACGAGGTATGACCGAATCTGGATACCTCGGGAATGTGATGTGAAAGAATTACTATTGAATGAGGCACACAAGTCTCGGTACTCCGTTCATCCGGGAGCTACAAAGATGTATCAAGACTTGAGGATGAATTATTGGTGGTCGGGAATGAAAAGAGACATTGTCAAGTATGTTGCTAAGTGTTTGACATGTTCTCAAGTAAAAGCCGAACACCAAAGGCCGTATGGAAAGTTGCAACCCTTGGAGATACCGGTGTGGAAGTGGGAACATGTAACGACGGATTTGGTGACTAAACTTCCTAAGACAAGGAAGGGGCATGATGCTATTTGGGTAGTCGTTGACCGACTAACCAAAAGTGCACATTTCTTACCCATCCGGGAAACCTATAATTCGGAAAAGATGGCGGAAGTTTATACGAATGAGATTATATCTCGACATGGGGTTCCGGTGTCTATAGTGTCCGACCGAGATACCCGGTTCACATCTCGTTACTGGAGGAAGTTCCACGAAGAATTGGGGACCCAGTTACATATAAGCACCGCCTACCATCCACAAACCGATGGTCAGTCGGAACGAACTATCCAAACATTGGTTGATATGCTAAGGGCGTGTGTTATGGATTTCAGAGGAAGCTGGGATGATCATCTACCTTTGGTAGAATTTTCATATAATAATAGTTATCATAACAGCATAAAAATGGCCCCCTACGAAATGCTCTATGGAAGGAAATGTAGGACTCCGGTTTGTTGGGGGGAAGTGGGTCAACGAGAACTCGCGTCAAGAAAAGTAGTAGCCAAGACGAATGAAAAGATTGATATGGTTAGATCAAGGATAAAAGCAGCGCAAGATAGACAAAAGTCGTATGCGGATCGGCGAAGACGACCAATTGAATTCCAAGTGGGAGATTATGTCTTATTGAAAGTTTCTCCATGGAAGGGAATAATTCATTTTCGTAAACGTGGAAAGCTAGGTCCCTGATACATCAGACCATTCAAAATACTCGCTCGGATCGGGGCGGTGGCGTACCAGTTAGAACTACCACCCGCGATGGATGGGATTCATAACACTTTTCATGTGTCGCAACTGCGGAAGTGCCTTGCGGATGAAACAACGTATGTGCCCTTGGATGATATTGAAGTAGACGAAAAGTTAAATTATGTAGAAAAGCCCGTGGCAATAAAAGATTTTAAAGTGAAGCAACTCCGCAACAAGTCCATTCGACAAGTGTTGGTCCAATGGCAACACAAAAAGGGATCAGATCTTACGTGGGAAGCGGAGGATGACATACGGAAGCACTACCCAGAATTATTCGGTATGTATTTTGGTTTCGGGGACGAAACCTCCCGTAAGGAAGGTAGACTTGTAACACCCCAAATTTTCGTATGTCATAAAAAATATAATATGTAGTGATGTTCTAATAATTAAAATGGGAATGTATAAAATTATGTCATATTAAAAGTAAGTAAAAGAAAAATGACCAAGTTAGAATATGAGTTAATAAAGTGAATAAGATCTAAAAGATGAGGGACTAGATGTGTACATATGAAATGAAATTAGATTAAAAAAAAGACTAGAAATTGGTCCTGGTGTGCGATCGTGAGAAGGCCAGGGGAAAGCTTTTCCTCTCAAAACCCTAACACCTTAATTCCTATCAAATTGAAAGTGAAATCAGTGAGTAATCGAATGCATGAGCCAGGAACTTTGATTATCTAAGTGTTCTTGACCTCAAGTAAGTTTAATTTCATGATTTGGTGATGTTTGATTAATTGAGTTATGTGAAATTTGTGATGTTTTATGGAATCAAACATGAATGCAAGATGATATGAACTTGTAGGAGTTGAAATCATGCTTTAATTTTCTCTATGATGATGGATTAGGGTAAAACCCATTTATATGTTAAAAGATGGTTAAGAATTTGTGAAGCTCTACATGCTAATTAGATTGATGTTGGTGAAAAGGTTAGGAGTAATTGATTTAGAACTATGTGTTCATGATTAGGATGATAAATTTCCAAGTTAGGGATGTTTATGTTAATCAATGAGTGAACTATGGAAATTGTGCTTAAGATGCTTGTACATTATGCTAAACTAGTGATACGCACACAATGTGTTCGATGAAATTGTTACACCCCGACCACGTATAACATACAGAACGTGGCGGAAAACGTCGGGGAGTGTTGTAACAGAATTAATTGTTTCATAACCATGGCATACAAAGCTGTATTTATTTATCAACACAAGAGTTTCATTGTTTTAAACAGGAATCAAAGAGTTTTTAACATAATTAAACATAGTCTATCTTCATTTTAAATCTCTAAGGCACAGGTCCGCCCTAGTGTCATGATCGTCATCCTACGGAAAAGCACCTGAAAACACATGTGAAAGTAGGTACGTCAGCATAAAAAATGCCTGTGAGATACATAGGTTTTGTGAAAATAGGATTCATGACTTAAGTTTAAGAAAATGTTTAGTCATGAACCTTGTAATTTGATTTGTTTTGTAAATCGCTTGAAAAACAATAAGTTCAGATGATATGTATAAATAAGTGAATAAGGTATGGTTCAAATGTATAACCAAGTAAAATGAGTTGTATAAGATAAGTTGTTTGTAAACCAAAGTCTTGTGAAAGTTGTGTTATTTGTGTAAAAAGTATAAATCCAAATTGAATGATTTAAATAACGCTATGATATGTAATGTAATACAAACACTTATATATAGGAAGTACCAGCGACGTATCCACTATACTTGTATCATATTACTCACATCTCGTTACTTAAGTCACTTTAAACAAACCACCAATGTATAAAGTCTATGTTTAAACCAATAGTCAAAAGTCCTTGTATAAGCCATGTCAAATGTTTATAAGTCCAAGAGTAGTCAAGTAATGTGTATCAAATGTTATGTATTGTAAGTAAAGTATTGTCCCATAATCATAATGTAGAAATGTACAAAACAAAGTATTTTGAGTATATCAAAAAGTTATGTTTTGCAAAGTAATGCATGTTACATTGATACAAACATTTATGTGGTAAGTTAACGCATACATTCAAGCCTTGAGACAGTTGGATAACCCCTTTCAGTCAAGGTTATCAAAAGAAATGTTTTCGGATTCAGTCATTCCTTACATCCAAACAAACCCGGGATGTCAGGAATGGGATTTGTCAAGTCCTATGGTACCACTACTTACTACCGAGTGGCGTAGCAAATGTTAATGAACGTAATAAAGACCCGTTTGTGCAAACCAAATGTCATAGCAGTTGTATACATGTCATATGAAAGCAATGCACTAAGTATGCTAAGTTAACATACAAAGCAGAAAAGTCTTGTAAATCAATGTGCTAGCATGCTATCAGTCAACATACATAGCAGAAATGTAATATAAAACAATGTACTAAGTATGCACACAATGGACATACATAGCATGAAATGTAATGAAATCATGTACTATAATGTACTAACAAACATAGCCGGTATATGATGTGTAAACAGGAAAGCATGAAAGTAACAAGTAGGCACATGTGTTTCACCCCAAAACAGTTTGGAAAACAGTAAAAGAGGGGTTTATGTACTCACTTGATATTATTCAGTAGTCCTGGAGTGACAACCAATCAATGATAGAGATCACGGAATCAAACGGCACCTAATATAGGTAACTATGTTAATAAACCGGACCTAAATCGGAGGATCGGATAGAATGAGGGTTCGTAAACCAAACGAGTGTAGAGACTCGTATCATTTGGTTTAACAAAGCCTACATACTAAATGAAACCTAACATAAAAGATTACAACCCATTACGACCCGTTTAGGTAACTTATGCTACTTTAACGCGTCGTCCGCGTGAAACGCGTTCGGAACGTCTAACTAGTCCTATGACAAGTGTTATATGCCTAAACATGTTACATAATCAGTTATGTGACAAAAGTTTAGGTTACATATGCTTAATTACCAATTATACATGAAAAGGGTATTCTGGTAATTTACCTAAGGCATATAAACTACCTATCATACAACTATTCAAACGAAGCGACCATAGGGTATAACCTCGGAAGGTTATTCCCTACCTACTATGGTCACCTAAAGTATTTGGTCGGATCCTAATGATCGACCAAATGGGTCGGGTTCGAAGGTATAAGCGATTTATTAGATCGCTTACCCTACGACCCTAGACAACGTGGTAATCAGTAGGCATAGTCCCAAGGGACTACAACCAACGTGATTACACTCACGTTGCGAAGTTCAAACGAACTTCGCATTAACCATAACTGGTCAACGCAGAAATTCAAACAAAGTTTGAATTTCAGACTCGAAAAGCAATAAAAGAACGAAAGAATACTTACGAAGGGTCCCCGAATGCTAATCTCGATTCAAGAATCTCAGGTATGAAACAATGGTTTCAACTTAGAGTTTCTCAAATCAAAATTCTAGTAAGTTTAGCAATGGATGGCATGGGGTATTTATAGTGTTTCCCGAACCGTTAGGATCGTTTCTTGGAAAACGTGATTCGATCTTGGCCATACACATCAAGAACATGGTATTACAAAACCATTTGAGCCCATAGTATTGAAAAATACCATGTGCATAAGTGAAATGGACCAGATTCAAAGTTTCTGCATGTTTTTGTTGTCTGTTAGTCTGATGCAGCCCGCTTCAGGATCAGACAAAGCTCAGGCGGGCCGCATGGCCTTGTCTGATCAGCACAAATTTGCTGAAATTACAGTTTTGGTCCCTGCAGGTGTTTAAGGCCATTTCCGACACTTCTAAGGCCCGTAAAGCCAAATTTAAGGCCCTAAAATGATGCCTAAACATTGTGGACATGAAACATGCTCAAAAATATGCCGGGTGTTGGTTCGTTTGGTCGTACGAACGCGATGTTCGCTTAATTACGACGGAATGCGCATAAGCGCGAAAAACGATCCAAATTGCGCGACGAATGGATTTTTCTTAAGCCAAACACTAAAGCATAATATAGTCATGCTTACATAAATTTTTGGATGTCCGGATGTATTCAGAACGTGAGTTATGCGCGAAAGTGCAAACTTGTTCACTTTTTGACACTTTTAGTCCCTGAATGACCCAAAAGTTTATTTTAGCATACCGAACCCCTCAAAGCCTATTTCTAAGCTATGTAAAGGATATTTATGGTATGTTTAACTTATGGTCATGTTCCGGAATGTCTGTTACAGTTCAAATTGGCATACTTTCGCAGTTTGTCAAGTTTAGTCCCTGTAGGCGAATTAACTTGTTTTTGCCATACCAAAGCCTTCAAAACTTATTTCTAAGTTATGTAAAGGTTATTTAAGGTATGTTAAGCATATGTTGATGTTCCGGAGTATTTTTCGCATTAAACTGATTACGTTTACGCACCAGTTTGCGTATAACTCTCCAGAAAGCGATGTAGAGTTTGAATTTGAATAAAAGTCAAAACATGAAAAATGTAAAACACAACCAAACAAACATTGGGATCAAAGAACATTGTTTTATTGATAATAGAACTGTTCATAATGATTACAAGCACAGATGTTACAGAAATGCCTAAGTGGGTTTAGTTATGGTTTTTACATGAATGCTTGATAAGTCGATGTAACTCCTTTATGATAATGACGTATGTGATTAGTAGACACCAAATCGTATAATAAGGATTGTGAAAGTAATGTCATGAAAGCTAAAGTATGAAGTTATGACATATAGGCACGAAGAAAGAAGAAGGCGCAAGTCACTCGAAGTCACAAGCATCTCAAGATCGCGGTAAGTTCATATGAACTTTATGTACTCTACTTGTAGATTTATGAATGATAATATTTAGTACTATGAATTTAGTGTAAGTTTCCTTTATGATTCATGATTAAATAGATGCAAAGAGTTATATGGAGAAATGTCCAAAAGATAATGTTTGAAGTAAATTTGAAATAACCCGTCTAATGGGTTGGAATGATAAGTAGAATGATTGTTGGAATGTTTGAGAATTTGACTTGTTCATAACGGGTCAAATAATGTAAGTATAGTGAAAGATATGGTACGTAGCGGTTCATTATAAATGAATCGGAAAGTGGTATGATGAATGTTTCCGAATGATGATGATAATGTTAGTAAAGTAATATGTTATGTTAACGGGTCGAATAATGATACGGAATTAAAGGATTTCAATTGATATGTATTACAAACTAACAATGTTTTATTGTTATGAATGATAGGTAAATCCCATGCTTAATCGCGGCGCGCTCGAACCGAACACACCACATCGCCCGTCACACGCTTCCGATTAATGTTGTCTTTTGTAAAAAGGGTCAAAATAGCTTTTGTTAAGTAAATGTAAGGCTTATGGTTAGGATGTTTGTAACTAGTTTGGTTTTTAACACTTTTGGGTAGTTGGATAAAGTACTTATGATGGACCTTGTATGGTCATAACCTTAACATATTTTGAAAAGTATCGTAGGACCTAATTTAAATTATGTTGTTAAAACAGGGGGTAAGTTCTTATTACAAACGGGTCATGCCGAAAATTTTGTATAATCGTATGAACTTTATGTTATTAGTTGAATGTGAAAAGTTGGGCGTTTCACCTTGTCTCGTTGCATGAGAACACAACCAAGACCAAGGTTCGAGGCATCGCAATAGACGATGAAGTCGTCGTTTCCGTCGGGTAAGGTGAGGACATGAGCATTGCAAAGCATATATTTGAGGGTTTGGAAGGCAGACTCTTGTTCAGTTCCCCAAACAAAGGATCTGTCTTTGTGCGTGAGAGCTGTAAGCGGCACGGCGATCTTAGAGAATCCTTCGATAAATCGACGATAATAGCCCGGTAGCCCGAGAAAAGAACGGACTTCAGACGGGTTCTTCAGGGTAATCCAACTCTTAATAGCTTCAATCTTCGCGGGATCGACATGAATACCTCGACTGTTCACAATATGTCTGAGGAATTGAACCTCCCCCAGCCAGAATTCACACTTGGAGAACTTGGCATAGAGTCGGTTCCCCTGGAGTAGCTCGAGAACCAAACGTAGATGCTGCGCATGTTCGGCTTTCGATTTGGAATAGATCAGGATATCATCGATGAACACGATGACGAAGCGGTCAAGAAATGGTTTACACACCCGATTCATCAGATCCATGAAAACCGCGGGTGCGTTAGTTAGACCAAAAGGCATAACAACGAACTCATAGTGGTCATATCGAGTGCGAAAGGCGGTTTTAGGTATATCCTCCTCTTGCATGCGTAATTGGTGGTAGCCTGAGCGTAGATCGATCTTTGAGAAACACGTAGCACCTTGTAGCTGATCAAACAAATCATCAATTCGAGGCAGGGGATAGCGGTACTTGATTGTCAACTTATTCAACTCCCGATAGTCGATGCACATCCTGAACAACCCATCCTTCTTTTTGACGAAGAGAACTGGTGCGCCCCATGGAGAGGTTCTCGGGCGAATGAAGCCTTTATCAAGCAATTCCTGGAGCTGACTCGAGAGTTCGCGCATCTCGGATGGAGCGAGTCGATAAGGAGCTTTAGCAACAGGGTTGGCTCCAAGAACGAGGTCGATATGAAAGTCGATATCACGACTAGGTGGCAGTCCAGGAAGATCCTTGGGAAAAACGTTAGGAAATTCTCGAACTACAGGAACATCGGTTACACCTGGCCTTCCTTTCTTTTCCTTCTCCGCTACTACAATGTTAGCCAAGAAAGCTCTGTATTCCTTGCGGAGATACTTGCTAGCTTGGACACATGACATGAGCTAGAGACCTTTCGAAGGAGTTTCACCATAAACACACAATATATCACCGTTAGCGAGCGCGAATCAAATCATCTTATCAAAGCACACAACTTCAGCATGGTTTTCACGAAGAAAGTCCATGCCTACTATAATGTCAAAACTTCCGAGTTGCATGGGAATGAGATCAATTGGAAAGATGTGATTGTTGAGCTCAAGGGTACAATCACGAAGAACATAATTGACGGCGATGGTTCTTCCGGTGGAGACTTCAACATCGAACGTCGAGAGGAGATGGGAACGCTTACGATTAAGGAGCTTCTCGAACTCAAATGATACAAAACAGTTATCTGCTCCAGTATCAAACAAACATGAAGCATAAATACCATTCACAAGGAACGTACCATTGACCATGTTGTTGTCAGCCTGGGCTTGGCGCACATTGATGTTGAAAGTTCTGGCGCGTGCTGCTTGCTGTTGCTGTTGTTGAGGCTGTTGCTGCTGGGGCTCTTGTTTCACAACCCTATTCGGGCACATGTTCGCAAAGTGGTTGGGATCACCACATGCGAAGCAGACTCTGGCGTTGATCGTGGGTTCCTGAGCCGCTTGTTGGCCTTGAGGAGCGGTGAGAAGAGCTTGTTGAGCAGGAGCAGGAGCTGCGGTGTTGTGGGGGCCAGTATGGCAGTTTGCAGTGAAATGGCCGTACATATTGCAGTGTGCGCAAAAACGGCAGGCGAGACCCACCGGGTGATGGTAAGAGTATGTCGGGTAGGCAGGGTGGGGACCAGTATACGCACGCTTTGCAGGTGATGCATAGGTGATTGGAGCTGGAGCTGATCGGTGTTGTTGTTGTTGCTGAGCTGGTACCGCTTGAAGTGGAGCAGCGGTAGTGACAACACAGTTCTTGTTGCTGGAGCTGCTGTTGTTGTTTCTCTTCTTGCGGCGGGAGGACTTGGATGACTGTGATGCGGTGGCATCGGTGGTTGGTGCGGTGGTAGCTTGGTGCAGGCTCTTCGAAGCTTTATCCCAGAAACCAGCTTTTACCCGCTTGTCGTTGATTTCAACGGCAAGAAAGTAAGTTTCTTCGATCGTTGCTGGCTTGGAATCTTGCACAAAGTCGGCAACACAATCCGGCAGAGCGCGGATATACTTCTTGATCGTCATGTCGGTCGTCTTCACTTGATCGGGGCAGATGATACTGAGCTGCTTGAAGCGAGCAGTCAGGGCAGCGTTGTCACCATCTTTTTGCTTGATGTGCCAGAACTCGTCCTCCAGCTTTTGGCGCTCATGGGGAGGGCGGAACTCTTCGAGCATCACGTTCTTCAACTCGTCCCATGATAGACCATAGGTTGCATCATTTCCGCGCTTGTTTCTTTCGGCAGTCCACCAGTCTAGAGCACGGGACTGGAAGACGTCGGTCGCATTCAGTGTGCGGAGATTATCAGGACATCCGCTCTGTCGCAGGGTGACTTCTATTGAGTCAAACCATTAAAACAAGGCCGTAGGGCCATCTTCACCAGTAAACTCTTTCGGTCCGCATGCCTTGAATTGCTTGAAGCTGAAAGCAGCTTTGGGAGTAACCTTGGGAACTTCGGTCTTGGACTCTTCGGACGATTTGCTCATGTTCTCGTACAATTCACTCACGATCTGAGGAACAGTCTTTGCTACTTGCCTAGCGACCATGGCAGCGAGGCCTTTGTCTCTCTGTTCTTGACGAGAAAGTCGTGGGTGACGGGGTCCAGATGAGGGTCCAAATGACGACATTGTCTGCAACAGACATCGCCATAGGGCTCAATTACAACAAAATCGAATCTCACCTCACACGCCTAATACTACTGAAGCTCAGGAACACATTCAATCACATAGTCACATAGGCACATAGTCACAGATTCACATAAGCACAGTAGCACGTAAACACAGAGCACATAAGCACATAAGGCACAGTAGCACAGAAAAACATACGCATGTGATCATGGGGAGCAGTCAGAATACAGAAACCTATTATTCCAAGTTGGCGGGCGTTCGAGGTTAGCGATTGCGAATAGTATAGCGGGTAGTATAGTATAAGCGTATAACCTAACATAAGGTCGTCCATAATTAGCGATTTGGTAGCGATTTGGTAGCGTTTTGAGATAAAGGTTCAGTGCGAGTTGTGTGTGTCGATCAAGGCGATAGCGAAAAGCGAATAAATCACCAAAAATTGCAACACATAAACAAATAAATCAGATAAATCACATAAAATTCTCATAAAATCGACAAATATTAGAGTCGGCAGTAGCGAGTTCAGAATCGAAACACATAAAAATCGAGAAATAGATTGTCTGTGGCTATATAGACGTTGACTAACCAAAGTGATTTGACTATTCTCAATGACCTTTTGCACGCACTTTGGCCTTCAGGACTGTGCTCTCGCCTCGAATCTGGGTGATCGGCACGCATCCTTTCAGTTATAATGCAACTTCAAGTCGTTGGAGTCCGTTGAGACTTTGGTGAGAGTTTTGTAAAACCAAAATGAGGGCGGAACAAGTCATCAAGGTTCGGGTTTCACCCCTGACTTAACAACTTTGTTCATGTTTTGATAAAATAGGGACGAAAATCTGCGTTAAAGTATGGATTTCACTCCTGATCCAACGCAATTTCTCGTGTTTATAGATAAAAATGCGGGTCGAACAAGCGATTTAGTCGAGAGTTTGCGGTTTTCACACCTAATCTCAACCTGATCACTTGTTCATTTTCGAAATACTAGAGTGTAGTGTAGTGTAAGAGAGAATAACGAGGATGGCAAGCAAACTCGTACAATACCCATACTGGATATGCACAAGTCGGTCTTGTTGGTACTTAACTATAGACTAGGTCATTTCTAAGACATCGACCCGGACTAGGTCGAGGCTTGCCTAATTCCCTGTAGTTATGGCTCTGATACCAATCTGTCACACCCCAACCGATGGCGGGAACATCGGGGCGCGACACTGAGCGAAACAGATTGTCCAGAAGTTTCCATAACAACTATATTTACCAAATATTTAGAGCAACATGTCCCATACCATGTCATAAATGATAATACAATTATTACAGAAAAGATCTAGTCAAATTGTTCTGTTCCGACAACTCAGATTCTTATTACAGACAATTGTTTATTGTTGACCTAGGTCTTTCCTAGCCTCGATTTCACAGCATAGTAAGCAAATAAGCATCCTAAGCACCTGTCACATACGTTAAAGTAAAAGTCAACACTTAGTCCAATGTTCATCCTTCAAGTTTTGAGAATAAAGGTTAAGTGTGGGACCAAGGTGTAAATCGTTCGGGTGACAACCCGTTCGGATGACAGTCCGATCGAACGGCATTCCGTCCTGGTCGTTCCGTTCTTCTTACACTTGGTTGTTATAATTGTTTGTCGTTTTATCGAGATGTTTTGAGAACGTGTTAAACAACAGAAACCTCGTCTATACTTGGTACTCCTGATCGGACAGGAATCACCCAAATCCAACTAGTAAAGTGTTCGAGACGATGTTCCACGTTCAACCCGAAATCGGTAGTCTCGTGGATAGAATCCGAATCTTGAACCAACACAACCACAAGAATGAGTAGAAAGTCGGTACAAGCTCCGATTCTATCGGTTTTGAGTGCATTGAGTGTAAAAGAGTTGAAAGAAAGTTGGAAAACCATCTTTCATCCCTTTTCACTGTGAATATGTTTAGATCTATGAAAGATCTTTGTTTGTTTATGTGGAAATCGGTTAGATCTAAGTTGTTCTCGGTGAATTGAGGCCAAAACATGAAGTTCCTAAGAACACCATGATGACGTCATCCTAGAACACCTCAAATCTAGTGATTTCACGGTTAGAAGTTAGGATTCAAAAGATAGAAAGGTGTAGAATCGAGTGTAGATCAAAGATGTACAAGATTTAGGTTGAGATCTTACCGGAATTGCGAGAAAATTGAAGAAAAGTGAGGTTGAAGCGCTGGTCGGACGTCAGAGAGCAAAAGTGGAAAGTTTGATGGTGACATGGGGTATTTATAAGGTTACCCAAAGTGGAAAGGGGCTGGTCGATCGGTTGGCAGCCCGGCCGACTGGCTGATCGATCGAGCTGTAGCTCGATCGAACTCCTGGTCGATCGGCTGGTCGCCTGGTCGATCAGTCACATGGTTCGAGTGCTCGGTGCGACGAATTTTGCCGTTTCGATTGCGATTGCGAGCGTTGCCATGCGATGAAGTTTCTATTCAAATTACTTTTAATCCCAACTACTATATCTAACATATAATCACCCTAGATTACTTGCGTTTAGCGTTTGCGATTCGATTACGATTCGAGTTTCGATTGCGTTTCATCATCACAACATAACATAAATAAACATGCACAAGTAACACATAAAAGGCACACACACGTATAACAAAAACGCGTAATTCGAGTTGCGAGCGCGATTGCGATAAGCGATAAAGCGATCAAATATGCGATAATTATCGAATAAACCTCGATTATTAATAAATACTCCACATAATACAACTAACGTTAAGCATAAACTAGACTAACTGGAAGTCAAAGAAGTCAAAACAGGAATTGAGCAAGGAGTGACAGATTGCAATTAGCAATCTTGTCTCCCTTTGACTTCAATCTTGACTTTGACTTTGACTTTCGAAACACGGGGTGTTACATTTATTTTGTGGAGAAGCTAGAGGAACTTGAAGCGGAAGACACGGCAACGTCGTCGGTCGTTCCAAAAATAATTGTCAAACGTGGTCACATACAAGGTAACGAAAATCTTATCAAGGATTATTTTGTTGATGAACCAAGGTATATTGATGAAACGTTCAAATACAGTTTTCGTATGTCAAAACCTTTATTCTTAAAAATTGAGGGTGATATTGAACCTCAATATCCTTGGTTTCAAGAGAGATATGATGTGCGGTTGAAAAAAGTTTTACGGCGATACAAAAAGTTACATCCGCCAACAAACAACTCGCGACCGGTAATACTCCCGATGAGAACGACGGGTGTTAACAAATGTCCACAAGGACTTCGCGAGAGTGACTTCAATTTTTTTTTTTCAACGTCGTTAACCAAATGTACGGCGATGAGTTCATGCGTAGGCCAACAAGCACATACGTAGCGAATTTATACAAAAATCACGAGGAAAAACACTAAATTCCCGAGATCTTAGGGAGCATTGATTGTACGCATCTTGTGTGGAGGATGTGTCCCACATCCTTACGAGGCCAGTATATGAGAGGTGATCACGAATACCCAACGGGCATGGTCGAAGCGGTCGCGTCACAAGATTTATGGTTTTGACATGCATATTGTGGACCGCCCAGTTTACTGAACGACATCAATGTTCTCCAACAGTCTCTAATATTCCTCGCCGAACGGAATGGAACCGCATCTAAGTGTCCATTTCAAGTGAATGGACATACATACAAAGGATACTATTTACCCGACGGGATCTACCCTACTTGGTCAACGTTTGTGAAAAAGGTTTCCGTATCTAGTCGATCCAAATGAAAAGAATTTCAAGAAATTGCAAGAACGGACAAGAAAAGATGTGGAGCGGGCTTTTGGTGTCCTAAAAGGAAAATGAGGCATACTTAGGAGACTCATGCGTGCTATGACGGTGAACAAGATTTTCAACGAGGCGTATATGTGCATGATACTTCACAAAATGATCTTAAAAGACAAGGGGCATATGTTCTCACCGGTCCACATTAGGGATCCAGTTGTCAAATCAAATGACGCAGCGCTTACGGAGTTGATGGATCCCGATACGCATTATCGACTTAAAATGATCTTCTCATCCATATTGCAGCCTCGAGGAGGAAGACGATGTGTAAGATTCTTTTTATTCGATTGTGTTGAATTATGTATTTTTATTTTAACTTAATAAAATTTATTTTCCTTATAACATTTGACTTTATTTAAATAAAAAATAAAAAAATAGTTTGCGGCATAGGTAGGCGACGTCACCACTTACCATTTAATGGATAATTGGTGCACTTTTTGATATGACAAATGATGGTTGGTAAGGGAGTGTCCGTTCCTCCCATACTACATTGTTATTTTTCACTTACATCCTATAGTTAGAAAATGATAGTTAGGGTATAAATAAAATGAGAAAAATTAAGTATGTTTATTCATGAAAACTATGTTTATTCTCCCAAAACAAAATCTTCACATAGACACACACCACCACCACCACCTTTTCGTCTCCGTAATTCCCTACAATACACCAATTTGATTCTTGGTTCCTTTAGATTCACAAAAATCTTCCTAAATCATAACCCCATTATATATACACAATTCCTTCATCCAATGTACAAAAAAAGATCATTAATATCCCATAACATATTAATCTGAATTCTTCTTTCTTTCTTATGAACGCCATCAAGATTTCCAAAATGATATTCGGTTGCAGGCTTTTTAACCAAAGCCGAAGCGTTTTGGGATTCATCAAATCCCCGAACTCAAATCGCAGCCTCCACATCTCGTTACCACGATTTTTGGGTCTTCGATGCGCGATCAATCAAACTCACAAACAATATTCTGTTTCCTATCCAAAATGGGGCCGGTCTCGGGTTTTTCCAGCCACATGTTGTAGTTCTAGCAACAATAATAGTAATAAAAATGATCACATTTCGGATTATTCAACAACTTTAGAAAACCATGCAAATGACAAGAATTTTGAAACCAGTTACATGCAAGGTGATGGTGATTTAGATGAGCATGCATGCAGGACGGAGACGGAGGTGGAGAAGGAAGCATGGCGGTTGTTGAGGGACTCGGTTGTGACTTACTGCGGCAACCCTGTGGGGACTCTGGCGGCCTGTGATCCCGGAGATAAGACGCCATTGAATTATGATCAAGTTTTTATTCGAGATTTTGTGCCGTCGGCTTTAGCATTCTTGTTAAAAGGAGAAGGAGAGATTGTTAGAAACTTTCTTTTGCATACTTTGCAATTGCAGGTAATTTGGGGATTTTAATCTGGTTATGTTTGTATGTTGCTAGATATTCATATGCATGCATGCATGTAAGTTTCACATGAAAAGTTAGGGGTGAGCAAAAACTAGCTGTTAAGCGAAAGGAAACGGATTAACCCAAACCAAAATAACCGACCCAAACTAATAACCAACAGTTCGATTTTGTTTCCCTAAAAAACGAAGATTACAGTTCAGTTATGCCTCGCTCGAAAACCAAACTTGTTTGAATGTTTGTTATTGGATTTATGATCCAGATTCATTATTTTGGGCCAAAAAATTTAGGCACAAAATTTTATTTTGGATCAATGTTTTTCAGCCCATAACTGAACCAAACCCATACGTAAAATCGAACTTTTTACTAAAACCGAACTGCCAAATTCCAGTTTCGTTTGGTTTAAGCTCATAAACGACCCAAACTGACTCATGCACACCCCTACTTGAAATTGACATCAGAATCTTTTTGGTAGGTTTCATGATGAAATACCATCTCTAAAGCTTGAATTTATCTATCTATAAATAATAAATTCACTGACACTATAAATATTTCCGGATTCATTGATGCTTGTTTGTCATTTTGTAAGAGTTGGGAGAAAACTGTGGACTGCTACAGTCCTGGACAGGGGCTAATGCCTGCAAGTTTCAAAATCCGAACCGTACCCCTTGATGATACAAAATTTGAAGAAGTATTAGACCCGGATTTTGGGGAATCCGCTATAGGTCGTGTTGCACCAGTTGACTCTGGTAAGAAGTCAAATCTTTTCCATCTTTGGTGATAACCTGTTGGCATTATGATTCTGGTAAGTTTTAACTATTGTTCATTTGTTTGCATATTGACTTAAATGAAGGATTGTGGTGGATTATATTATTGAGAGCTTACACCAAGATCACTGGTGATTATGCAATGCAAGAACGGGTCGATGTTCAAACGGGCATTAAACTAATTCTAAACCTGTGTTTATCTGATGGGTTCGACATGTTCCCTTCGCTTTTAGTTACTGATGGCTCATGTATGATTGATAGACGAATGGGTATTCATGGCCACCCTTTGGAGATCCAAGTGAGTTCTTGTTTGACTTTTTTCTTTGACTATTGAATTTTGACTTTTCTTCCCAATTCGCAGTCGTTATTTTACTCAGCTCTAAGGTGTGCTCGCGAGATGCTTGCAACAGACGAAGGATCGAAGAACTTAATGAGGACGGTTAACAATAGACTCAGTGCATTATCTTTTCATATCCGAGAGTATTATTGGTTAGATATGAAGAAAATCAATGAAATATATCGATATAAAACCGAAGAGTATTCAACAGAAGCGATAAACAAATTCAACATTTACCCGGAACAGATTCCTTATTGGTTAATGGATTGGATTCCAGCAGAAGGGGGTTACATGATCGGAAATCTACAGCCCGCGCATATGGATTTCAGATTCTTTACACTTGGTAATATTTGGTCAATTGTCTCCTCTCTGAGCACTCCAAAACAAAACAATTCAATATTAAATCTGTTGGAATCCAAATGGGATGATCTTGTTGGCGATATGCCTCTTAAGATCGTCTACCCTGCCGTGGAAAAAGAAGAGTGGCGTATAATCACTGGTAGTGACCCGAAGAACACGTGAGTTCCTTTTTATCTTTTTTTAACTACCATGCATACTATGTAGAGGTGGAAATGGGCGAGTCAAACAAAGTCGGGCAGTAGGTCAGATGAGTTAGGGTCAAAACATGTCAATTTTGTTACAAATAATATGCCCAATATGATTAAAAGTTATATTATGTAATAATGATCTTAATAATTTTACTAAAATGATTTTGGAGGCTTAATGCTCAAAAATTTGGGGCGACTTTTATTTATTTGAACCGTTTGACCTGATAAAGGTTGAAGTTTGTTCATAACCAAATCATTCATATTATGTAGAGGTGGAAAATGGGCAGGTCACGGGTCAAATGGCTTAGTGACAAACGGGTACAATTTTGTCAAACAGTTTAAATTTTGTTATAAATATAACAAAATGGTTTTGGAGGTTTTTTATACCAAAAAATACACTTTGGGCGACTTCGACCCGTTTGACCCTTTCCACTTATTTAACCCGTATGACATTTAGTTTTATGTTATATCAAACTATAAGTATATAACAATCTTTTGACTAATTACAGACCATGGTCGTATCACAACGGCGGATCTTGGCCAACTCTGCTATGGCAGGTAATTTTCACTTTTGTCTTCCTTTTCCGCAAAACATTCCAACAAAAAAAATCATGTTTTTATATGTTTCTTGTGTATCTTAGTTTACATTAGCTTGCATCAAGATGGGAAGAATAGAACTAGCAAGAAAGGCTGTGGATATTGCTGAAAAAAGATTGTATGCCGATCACTGGCCCGAATATTACGACACCAAAAGCGGTAAATTCATAGGGAAGCAATCTAGAATGTACCAAACATGGACAATTGCTGGATATTTGACATCTAAGATGCTTCTAGAAAACCCTGAAAAAGCTTCTCTTTTGTATTGGGAAGAAGACTATGATCTTCTTGAAATATGTGTTTGTGCTTTAAGCAAAACCGGGAGGAAGTTGTGTGCTCGTGGGGCTGCTAAATCACAGATTCTTGTGTAACAAAGTTACAGGTAGAAGAACCCCTTGTGTACAGTAATACCATATCAAAACTTGCAGAAAGTTATAGATATATTGGTATAAAAAAAACTGCTATGTTTTACTATTTTTTGTTCGTTTGGAGGGGTATATGAGATTTTTTGTGCTCATTATATTGTTTATTTATTTTTATGTGATAGTTTTGCATGATCAATCTCTGAAATATGATTCCTGTAAGTGCTAGACAGAACAATTATCGAATATACGCGAAAAAAATTAACTTACTTTATTATTGAAATATTGTTATATTTGTGATCATAATTCAAGAAGAGCTTTAATGGTGGGGAGTGAAATACAAGGTGATTTCAATTTTTCTTTTTGTTTTGTAAGCAACGGTGTGTATTTCGAAGACCAAACGTGTTACAACTGAAAGAACAATGATGACCGTGGATGTAATTTTAAAAAAAGTTAAAGACTAAAACCGCAATCTGGAACCATCCATGAAAAAAAAATCTACTTTATTCTTCAATATTATTTCAAGTTCACTCATTTTAACAAATACAAAAAAGTACATGTTCACCACCCAACTTAAGCAATCCTCTTATTTTGCTACTACCTTTGATTCTAACTACCCTGAGTTACCTCTTCTTCCAATAAAATGCGATGAACAAACGAACGAACGAACAAACATAACAACACCCCTTGATGTCTTCCTTTTTAAGAGATGCAAAGAACAAACGAATGAAGTAAACCCATATAGGTACTGGTATAAGAATACTTGTAATCACGAGCCAGTCGACTTAAACGACCAATTGATTTTAATCGTGCGTAGTTGTGCCACCATTTTGCTCCTGCTGCTCGTGCTGATGATGTAACTGAAACATTTGCAGATTGATTGATGGCTGAGAAAAATTAGTAGCATCCGCACTTAACTCCAGCCTCATTATCTTCAAACGTTGGACCTCAGCGGTTAAAGTATCACTTAGAGCTGCCAGGAATCCCCAAAAAACAAAGACTAAGAATGCCATTTGTTTACATCCTTTTTCACAATTCTTCATTGCATTTTCATTTAATTTTAAGCGTTTATTAAAATCGGTTGCTATTACACGTTAAATACAGAACCAAATTTAATGAAAGAACGGCAAGAACCATATAAACATATGTGCTTGTTGGGTCAACTCTGATACGACAGTTATGTAACAGCATAACCACCTTCCTTTCTCTCTCTACATATGGCCATCGCATGCAGTTCTCTACTTGAAGATGATTTTGTATTGAACATATCCATCCATACACACATATAAATATATATACGTATATATAGAATCATTAAAAGTCATACCATCTCGGAGGTGGGATTGTTGTTCCATTGCTTGTACACGAAACTTCAGCTCATTATTTTGACTTGTTAAACTAGTTAAATCTCTCTGAAAAGCAAACGAAATCAAAAAAACTAACATAAATATAATTAGACTCATAAAAAGCAATAAAGTCTCCTAGAACTTTGCATACTCGAACCTGCAATAAGGTAACCTGAGCAGACAACGTTGTTGCTTCTGTCTGTAAAGTTTGAACCTTATTCTCCAATTCCGCGATATAGCGCATTTTCCTTTCTTTGGAACGAGCAGCTGACTGTCGATTAGCCAAAATCCTAATTAAGAAAAACACCATCTTTTTTCAAGACCACATTTTAATTGTCAAAGAATTTAAACTAGAATAAAGAATGATTAATAATTTGCGTAAGTTACCCACCTTTTGACTCTCTTTGGATCAGTTAAAGCCATTTCAGCAAGGTTCTCATTCGCCATGATTTTCTTGAGCTCGGCCCCATTAAACACACCGTTTCCAAAATCCAAGCTAAACGTATCTGAATTTGCGTCAATTGAACCAGCTGACAACAATTTACCTATTTGCCCTTCCGGCAACTTAAGTGATTCATCAACGAAGTTCATGTTCCCGATAGCACTATCCATGGAGAGACTTCTGCAGTGCCGTTTATCAGAAATTGAACAGATACCTGACCTCTGCATGTTGTTATTGCTTCCGATTACGCTACTTGTCGCTTCGTTATCACTGCTGTCACCTCCGTTTGCCTTCGTACCACTAGCTCTACTATCCAAATCTTCACCGTTTTCAGTTCTAAAAGAGTTTAATTTACCAAGATTGTTTAGGTTCACATAAGAAGAAAACCGATCATCCACGACTTCACCTTCGGATTTCCGTTCGCCCAATACTTCTGCATTGCTTTCACCGCAAGTTTTCTCCCAATCGGATTCCTGTTTGACGTTGTTCCTCAAATGTGCAGACACGTCAAAGCCCTTAGAGCCTCTTAACGGGATCAAAGGTGGCGATGACTGCAAGATAGTTGAGAACCCAAATGGAATATCACTGTTTGACCGCCTGTGAGTGACATCACCTACTATTTGATCAGATGTGGAGCCCCGATAGGAAGACGGGCTCAAAGGGGGCAGAGAATCAACCGAGAAAAACAAAGGCTGAGATGAAGTTTGCTGATTGCTTCGAGGACTCCGGATGCCAGGGATTTGTGGATGAGCTGGAGGAATTCCGACCCTTTTACCGCTGTTTTCAGCATTAAAATATGAAACAAACGGTTGAATCTGGGCACGGAATTGGACAGTGTTTGATTGCGGTATGCGAAGATGATCAAAAGAAACATGTGATTCTAGTGGATCACCAAATGAAGATTGTACTCTTTGAATGTCCTTATTTTCACTCATTTCTTTACACGAATTGGACTCTGTTCTTCCCCAAATCCTAACACTTCTACTAAATCAATCAAGATCGTTAAGCTCTAACAAACCCTAGAAACACCTAACAATGCTAAGCAACACTAGCAAACCCTGAGACTAACTCTAGATATGAAATAAACCAGATTAAAACCCTAATTTACACAATAAATCAAGAACATTAAACTACAAACCCTAGAAACACCTAATAATGCTAAATTAACACTAGAAAACCCTAAAACCAACTCTACATACGAAATAAATCAAATTAAAACCCTAATTGGCACCACTAGGGCGTTAATATCAACAAAATGGGTACAATTTTGTGAGTGATTAAGGAAACAAAAAACAGAGTATAAATAGGTTACCGAATAAGTGTGTAAAGATAATATGTCATCCGATTGGAACAAGATAGCAGCGGTTTGTCCGCCAAATGGTGACGGAATTGACGAAGATGGATGGCCGGCGAGGGTTTGACTTTGTGTTTGCAGTTTCTCTATCTAATATTGTTGATGATGAACTGGTGAAAATGGATTTCATGATTGCTTCTGCTACAGAAGTATGGTTTGAATTTTGTTTAACAACTTTTTGAATTTTGAATATCCGGTCGTTATAAATAAACCTAATGAACCCAACAGGTTATGTCTTAGACTAAAGGGTATGGTTTGGCCCATCCCACGGGATGAGCCTCCACGTAGGCGCCACGTAGGCGGCTCGTGGGGGATGGGCCTCCATGATAATTGAGGGGGATGGAGGATGGGGTCCCACCTCATTATTTTATAATTTCCTAAGTTTTAATTTAATAAGTTAATAAAAACTTTATAAAAATTAAAAAATACAACATAAAACAACATAAATAATTTCATTTCATAACATAAAAAAAATTACATTTCCTAGAAAAAAAATTACCGAAAAATAAAAAAAAAATTACATTTCCTAAAAAAAAAAAAATTACCGAAAAAAAAAAATTACATTTCCTAAAAATGAAAAAAAACCTACGACGTCCGCTTTTTCTTCACCTCTTCCTTCGTCCTTCGATACACCTCTCGTTCATCCTCCGGAACCGAGTCGAGATCCAATCTCATTATCCTAAAATCCTCCGCTCGAGCATAGTCGGCCGACACGTTTTTCTTGTGACTATATTTTTCGGCCGCAAAATCTTGGAACGAACGGAATTCGGAAATTAAGTCGTCCATTTTCGAAGACGCCTTCGAGCCGCCACCTCCACCCGAGCCGCCCCCTCCACTCGAGCCGGCCCCTTTGCGCTTTGCGGCCGCCTCTTTTTTTGCTTTGTCCCTTCCGGTGGGACGTTCCGGTTCGTGATATTCCTGTTCGTCATATTCCGGTTCGTCGTTTATGTCGATTTGACAACGAGCGGTGGAGCCTCCCGCGCTATAACTTCTGGACTCGGAAGTTTTAGTCCGTTTGGCGGTTGCGACCTCATCTGGAATCGGCGCCCATTTAGGGTCTTTCTTTAAAACGTTCCATGCTCGGAGGTGCGGGAAAGGCGGATTTTTTGTTTCCCATTTAGCTATCGCAAGGTTAAGAACGTCCTCGTCGCTAGTCCCACTAGGACGATGGATGTAAAGTGGGTTATAAATCCCGATAAAATCATTCACGCACTTGTTCATTTTCCGCCACTTGCCCGATACGGATTCGAGATCACGGTAGGGGCCTTCCCCCATAAGGGTATTAAATCTTTCCGTACATTTCTTCCAAAAACCAGAACCCGATTGATTGTTCCCTAAAATTTAAAAAAAATGGATTAGTAAAACTAAAAAATAATTCTTTTTAAATTTATATAAAAAAATTAACTTTGGTTCATACCGACAATCGGGCAAGTTGAGGCCTTAATAAACGAGATAGCTAGCGCCTCCTCCTCTACTTTTGTCCACGGTCTCGGCTTTGCTCTCGAACCGCTTTTTTTTTCGGTGACGGGTTCGGTTTCAACCGCCTTCCCCTTCCCCCTGTTTTTTTTGCGCTTGAGTTCTTTAGGTGGCGATTCGGGGACGACTTCATCATCATCGTCAAGGTGAACCGAGGGTTGTGGTTGGGAAGTTGGCGGTTGCGATTGGAATTGATCAAGTTGAAGCGAGCCGCGTTGCATGAATTGTTGGAATGCTTGGTATTGTTGCATTTGTTGAAGTTGGGACATTTGATTGAAGGCGTTAGGTGATTGTTGGAAACCCGAGAACGTAAATGGTGGAGACCCCCACGAAGAATCCATAGTCGGAGTGTAAGCGGGACTAGAAAAAAAGTTTGGATTGTTCGGGTTGGGATTGTTCTGGTTGGGATCGTTTGGGTTGAATGGATTCATGATGGTAAAAAAAATGAGAGTGTTTTTAAAAAAAAATGGATGATAGAAGGAGAAGATTAGGAGAAATGGATTTGAAATGGTATAAAAAGATGGAAGAGGTTGATAAATATTTAAAGTGGAAAAGAAATTTTTTTTTTTTATTATTCTATCCGTTAAACAACGGATATATATTTGAAAGTGGGGCGGCAAGATCGGCGAGGAGCTGCTGGAGAAGCCGGGGTGGGATGGAGGGGGGCGGTGTGGGGGACCGGCGCCGGTCCTTGCCGGGCCTAGCCGGCCCCCATACCTTCCAGTCTTAGTAAGTAGTAACATACTAACCGAAAAGAGACTTTGTGCATGGTTGCGTTTTTTCTCAATATAATATAGCGTTTTCAGGTTTAGTCAACCTTTTTTTTTTGTGTGTTTGTTTTTGCTTTATGGTATTATTCCGGTTATATTATGGCGTTTTCAGGTAATGTTTCAAAAGTCTAATTGCACCGGTAGTTGTTCGTGCAGGCATTTCGAGCCGTTTGGTTTGTTGTGTTGACACGTCTTCTATGTTTGAGAAGGTTGGACATTAGGGAATTTCCAAAACAATACATATTCTTAATAGATGACGCAAAGACGTTGCGCCAAATTGTTATACTAATTACACAATAAGCTGTGATTTTAAAACTGAGCTTGATGTCGATGTTCAAGGTATGATGCGAGAAATTATTTTTGCGAACGAGTATACTTTGAATCGTTTTTCGTGCAACAAGGAGGAACTTTTCTTGTACAAGGATCATGTTTAATCGTACATGAAAAAGGTTCGGGATATGCAGTTTGTTGCCCCAGCTCCTAGCACGAGGGATAGATTCACTGAGATAACAGGGCATTACCAAAATGACAAGAATTTCATAAGATTTCTTGTTGGTTCCAAGTCAAAAGGATCTGGATCTCGTAAGCGATTGAAATCCAAACATGAGGAGGCAGGGCCGGCCCTAAGAATTCGTGTGCCCTGTTCAAACTCGAAAAAATGTGTCCTTCGTCTTTAACGAAATATATAAATGTAAACTAGTTTTTTTATATAACTGTTCACGAAATCATAGTATTCGCTCAGACCAAACAGAGATACTACGGCCATGTGTTTCCGGTCGGTTCAACAATTCGGGCCAAATAAGGTTTATCACATAATAAAAAACACGATACAATAAGAAAAAATGAAAGTAGCAAACACATTTCCTATTCACAGATCAAAACTAATATCATCTATTTTAGATTTAAAAAAAAACCCTTCAAAAAATAAAATGGAACCCTTCAAAAAATATAACAGCAAGCATGACTCGAACCCGGGCTTTCAAGTTTGGAAGCGGGGAACTTAACCACTAAGCCATTCATCTAATTATATTAGTAGACTCTTAAAAAAGAATTGTAACATATATAAGATTTTTTTTTTTTAAACGTGCCCTTCGGAATCTCGGACCCTGGCCGATGGTCCTCCCCGCCCACCTCCAGGGCTGCCCCTTTGAGGAGGCAACTAAAAAGATATAAAAGAAGATGGGGGCGAAAGAAAGACAGTGTAAGAATTGTAAACAATTCAAACACTACGCATCCACATGTAAGGAGCCGGTAATTAAAAGAAGATTTACGTCGTCTTCTAAAGCGGATACAAATGAAGAATAGCTTTGGTGTTTTTAAAAGATTTTTTTTTTATTTTTTTCTTTCGAGAGGAATATGAAATAGACCCTTAATTTGAATTTTATAAAAGAATTCTTCTGTTTTCTGAATTCTAAACAAAAAAAAAAGAAAGAAAAAATACAAAATTTTTTATTGATTTTATTTTTAAATTTTTTATTGATTTTATTTTTAGTATATTTTCACTCAAGTTTTGGTGGTGGGGAGTCTTCTTTTCCCCATCGACCTTTACAAGAATGACAAATTCTTATGTTTCTCGGGAAGGCCAGATATAATATTTTTAGTTCAAAGATATAATATTCCGTGTTAAAAAATTTTGGATAACTTTCTGACTTCTTAATTTATTTACTATATGGAATGAGTTTTCTATATATCTCCAACTAGGTTAATGCCCGCGTAATACGCAGGCTTCCACCAAAACCATATTATTTACTTTGAATACAAATGTTGTGTACAAATACATACATTGGAAGAAAAAAACAGAAAAGTATTCAAATGCCGGAAAAAACTTCCTTGTAGACTACATTTGTTGTTTTACTCGTTACATTCCCATCTTTGTCTAGTATAAGCAACTTCACACCGGCTCTGCTTTTAACTCTTGATAACGCAACATAAAGTTGACCATGTGAGAAAACTGGATATTTCAAATACAATCCAACCCTTGATAGAGATTGTCCTTGACTTTTATTTATAGTCATGGCAAAACATACATTTAACGGGAATTGTCGTCGTTGAAACTTGATAGGAATTCTTTTATCCGACGGTGTCAAACTGATTCGTGGAATAAACGTTCTAGTCCCTATGTTTCCGCCAGATATAATCTCAGCCTCTATAATATGTTTATAAAGTTTAGTAATCCGTAGTCTCGTACCGTTGCATAAACCATTTTGTTGATCAATATTACGAAGCAACATTACAGGTACACCAACTTTAAGGACTAATCGATGATTGGGCAGACCAGAAATTTTAAGACCATTCAGAACATCGGGAGAATATAGTCTCGCATGTGCTTCGTTCTTTCCTTTATCAGTTTGACAAATACTATCGGAACTCAGATACTCCACTTCATCTCCAGGAAACGAAGCAAGCAATCTTTCATTAATTTCTTGAATAACCTCGTTTGTTGGTGCCAATATAGCTCTTTTAGCAAAAAAATCTTTATCTTTGTACAGTTGAAGAAGTGAAGGATATACAAAGTCGATCAGATCTGACATAGGATCCTCAGAGGACTTGATTAACAAATCTTCAGGAATATCTATAACCAACTGAGAATCTTCACTGTCACCAATCTTTCCCTCACCCAACTCGAGCAACCAATTGGCAAAAGCTTTAATCTCTTCGATATCAGATGCATTGGCACCTACAGTTAACCGCATGTTTTTGGTTAACGCGAGGACCTTGCAACTACTCCAAATATACGACGAAGTGATTGAAGCATTAACAATTTCTCGCCTACTGCCATTTGGTACAACCGGAAGTATCTGTCTAAAGTCACCACCGAACACCATAACTTTACCACCAAAGGTCATCTCACATTTGAAAATATCTTTCATTGTCCGGTCAAGTGCTTCAAACGCATGTTTATGATTCATCGGTGCTTCATCCCAAATTATCAATTTGGTTTTCCTTAATAAATCAGCAACATCATCGTCCGGTTTAATAAAACACATCGAGCTTTCTGTTAAATTCAAAGGTATATGAAATCTTGAATGTGCAGTACGGCCACCAGGTAACAATAGAGATGCGATTCCACTTGATGCAACATTTAGTACAATATCTCCTTTACATCTAATGGATGCAGATAATGTCTTCCACAGAAACGTCTTACCAGTACCTCCGTAGCCATAGACGAAAAACACACCACCCACATTACTATTAACTGCTTCAATTATCTCATCAAACACTAAACGTTGCTCATCGGTTAGGCTACTTAAATGATTATGAAATTCAACGGCAGTAGCGCTTACATCGTACCGAAGCTCATCAGCAATTAAACGGTTCTCTGCTGAATATATTGACTCACTATCAGGTTGAGGCATAGATGGAAACCGGCTTAAACTTGAGTTGTTACGTAGTAAGTAACGCTCAATTTCCAACAACGTTAGGTTCCTTATTTGTTCTTCTGGAAGAGACAAACCTATTACGATTATATAAAAATTTATAAATTATTAAAATTCTTATAAATAACAAAAAACAACTTCATAAACACTTATATATAAGACATAACTATAAAAATCTTAAATAACAATTTGCGTACCTTCAATCCTCAAAAGCTTTTGCCGATTGTATAAAATACCATCCGAAAGGTACTCCCATGTGTTTTCCCAAACATGTTCCGGCCTAGACAATGTATTAGACGCCAACATTGTAGCAAACAGATTACGAAGATAGTATCCTGAACCTGTGAAATAAGCCTCTTTGATAGCTTCTATATACTCCTTGTCGTCGTCTAAAAGGCCTCTAGCGTAGCACGCATCTCTAAATGTTGAGAAGACTTGTCCATCCACAGTACAAATCTCTTCAAAAGACTTAGGACCTACTACCTTATTAAGAAGGATTCTTAAAAAGTATGCCTCGCCCATAGAAGGATTAACACAGTGAATTCGACCAATGGTTTTACCTATTATCCGTTCATCCCATATCCTTTCATCCTTCTTCCAAACAAATTTAGTTGGGAACTCAACGTAAGTAAGGGTGCGCGCCAACGGATCTTTCTCATTCTTTTGCATCCACCCCAAAAACATCGTAGAAGCAACAGATGGTTTATGAAGAACACCATCAAGATCGTCATCAGGGCCGTATATAACGTTTTGTTTATCTGGTAGATGAAACGGAAGCCTGATTACGGATGGATAGCGATAATGAACGTCAAACGCAAATATGCGCCATGAAGCTTCGCACGCAGAGAGATATCTACAATCATAATACTCTTTGATTTCATCTTTTCCATCTTCACGCTGACCTTCATCGGCATTTTGTACAAAACCAAATTCTGCCCTATCTGGTCCTTTGTTAATGTATTTAAACAAATACTTTATGGACGCAGCCTGATTACACCATTCGACGTTAATGTGTGCCTGATAACGTCTCAATAGGGTTTTGCTATACGGAACCACGCTTCTGTTATCAAGCTGAATACCAGATTTCTCAACAAAAAAACCTGAATCCGCACGTCTATACACCGGATAACCATTCGATTCTAGAGTAGTTTGATCACAGAACTTCTTAGGAAAATTCTTCGAACAGTTACCATCAACCATACACGGACAATTTGGTTTTGCAACACCACAAGGTCCGTGAATCATATAATCGCTCACAAGAGTATATAGATCTGGATCTAAGTTTTTGTCAGGTATCTCGGCAGAAATAAAGTTGTCAACATGCTCAACTGAAGGAAGCTTGCTTTCGTCATTTAAGAACAGACAGATATGGGCATGCGGTAGGCCTCGTTTCTGAAACTCTATGGTATAGACAACTGCAATAGGATAATTAATATTATACAAATTTTTTAAGTTATGGTTATCAACGAAGCAGACAACAAAAACTATAATAAACTAATTCAATTAAATGGATGCGTACCTGCCGATGCGTTGCCAAATAAAGATTTCTCTCGCAAGTCTTTCATGATCGCGTCAAGCTTAATTTTGAACAATCGGCATAAAATATCCGGTCTATCCTCCGGATTAATCTTCGTGTTCTTCAGAAATCTTTTAATCTCCGGCCATTTCGGATTACACGTTATCGTAATGAAAAAATCAGGGTAGCCATACCATTTACAAATGGCCATCGCATCATAATAATTCTCCCTCATATAACGCGATCCACCGGTAAACGAAGACGGAAGTAGTACGCGCGTTCCAACGTTTGACATATCAGGATTACCATCTTGTCCAAGCTTTCTAAGGTTCTCATATGTCTCAGATCTCAGATTATTTTGCTGCAGACGTATGAATAGTAATCGTTCACTTTCAATCATCGTATACACGTCAACCAAGAACTATTGCAAAAGTCTTCGAGCATTGAGAATCAAAGAGAAATGATTGACTCTATCTTGAACATGGTAAGAAAAATACTCTCTCTTCGTACATTTTGACTCTTTCTTCTTCGTTGATGCCCTTCCTTCTCTATGAAGAATATCAACCCGATAACCATCTTCACCAAAAGGGAAAAGCAATGGATACTGAAGCACAAGATAAGATGGATGAAGCTCGCTAATACGTTGTAGACCATCTTTCTTTGACTCAACAACTACGTCACGATTATCAAGAGCATCCTCAATGTCTCCAACAATAAGCGCAGCAACTTCGGACGACGTCGGTAGGTTGTATGTACGACCATCTTTAGACCTATTTGCCTTAAGCCGTAATTTTAAATCAACGTGAGGATTATCAACAAACCGATCTCGTACACGCCTATAGGTTTTCACAAGCTGGTTATTTGAATCTAAAATCAGCTTAAGGTACTCTATTAATTCAGTTTCAAGCAAATCTGAAGTTGCAGAACCTGGTTGATTTGAGTTACTGTAATGCAATTGTAAGAAAACAATGAAAGTATCAGTAAGTGTTCATATAAACATAAAACAAAAAAATAAAAAAAAAATAAACGAAATGGTTTTCAGGGATACCTAAATACGGTTTTGCGATTACACACTTCATTATCTGTGTTGTATATGTAAAGCTGCGCAAACTTTGGTTCACCACCTTCTTTAGGAATAAGACTTCCAAGTGTATGATAATTCTCGCCACTAATTCGGTATACATATGGAGCATTTCCTCTATTGATTTTCGAATCAACTTTACCACCCATAGAAGTGAAGGAAAACATAGAATTAAAACGAAGAATATTTAGTAAGAAATGCTTGCTCTTGTCGTCTAAACTCTTGAAAAGGTTTTGATATTCCTGACACGTCTCTTTAAAATTCGGAAGATGTACTTTTCCATAACCACAACAAAGCATGTAAGATTTTCTTCCTAAGTAAACCCTTCTTTTTCCTGCTTCAACTTTCCACAACTTAGCGTTACATACGGCACATACAATTTCTTGATCACCATGATCCAAATAATCTATTATACAAAATAAAAAACCTATCATTTTGTGCTATTTATTATGAAATTAATATAATGACGTTCTTAAATGGAATTTAAGTAGTGAGTGTATAATATACTTACTGTTAGAAACGCCTTTATATGGATCGTTAGCAATTTTTTGAGGAATAATATGATCGTCGGAAGATAAATCAACCATTGGAACAGGATATACGCAGCGACCTTTAGTAGACAACCTTTGTTTTACTCTTTGTATCCTCTTGACACCTATATGTTCATAGCAACGAAAATTAATAAAAATGTCAGATTAAAAATAAACAAATATGAAAGACATAAATAAATACCACCAACCTGAAGTAGATGCTTCAGACGGACGTGTTATAGGTGTGGTTGGGAAACAACGTGGATCGATGGTATGAATAAAAGAGGATGAACTAATTGGTGTTACGATACGGCATTCTTTTGTATTGGATGCTGAAACACTGAATGACCGAGTAACGATTTTTGAAGTGGAAGATTTGTTAGTCACATTATGTCTCTTATTTTCCAAATGTAATTTCCTATATTTTCTTCGTTCAGCTGATTGTTGATGATCAAGATCATTAGAAGCAACTGAAAAAAAAATATGGTATACCATAAATTATCAAAATGAAAAACTGTATTCATGTGTAAAAAATTATAGAATTTACCGTTGTTAATATTAGTCAATGGACTTCTTCCATTTTCAACTGCAACAAAAAAAGTCCAAGTTAACGTATGAAACATGTTTATATATTACATAATTTTTTATTTAAAAAAAACAAACTCATAATGATAATAAACAAAAACTAAACATGTAAGTAAGTAACACCAACCGGATGTATACGCCTCGTACGGTTTTGTTAAAGGTGTGTTTGGCAAGATACGTCGATCAATGGTATTGATATAACAGGTTGAACGAATTGGTGTTACGACAGACCAATCATTTGTAGAGGATACTAAAACGTTGGATGACCGAATTACATTTTGTGAACTTGAAGATTTGTTACTCACATTATCTCTCTTATTATCCAAATGTACTTTCTTTAATTCTTTTCGTTCAGCTGATTTGTTATGCTCAATATCATTAGAAGCAACTGAAAAAAATATGAATATTCATAAATTATCAAATTATACATTAAGTAATGAATTCCTGTGTAAAAAAGCAAATAATTTACCATTTGTAATGTTAAAATAAATTATAAATGAAACATTGTATTCATGTGTACAAAAATAAACAATTCACCATTTGTAATATTAGCCAATGGACTCCTTGCAGCTTCAACTGCAACAAATAAAGTCCAAATTACCGAATGAAATGAAATAGATAATGTTAGAAATAAAAATTTATATATGCAAGTAAATCACACCAACCTGATGTATATGCCTGGTAGGAATTTATTAAAGGTGTGGTAGACAAAATAGGTCGATCCAAGGTATTGAAATTTGAGGATGAAGGAATTGGTGTTACAACACGGCAAACATTTGTAACGGATTGTGAAACGTTGGAAGAACGAATGACGTCTCGTGAAGTGGAAGATTTATTATTTGCCTTTCCTCTTTTATTATCCAAATATAGTTTCCTTAACTTTCTGCATTCAGCTGATTCTTGATGCTCAACATCATTACAAACAACTAAAAAAAATACAAAAAAACATAAACAGTCAAATTATACATAAAAAGTTGTATTGCAAAAACCAAAGTTTTGGGCATTTGTGATGTTAAACAATTTATAAATGAAAACTTGTATTCATGTGTAAAAAAATATAAAATTTACCATTTGTAATATTACCCAATGGACTTCTTCCATTTTCAACTGAAAAAAAAAGTCCAATTTACCGTATCATATATGTTTAAGTATTGCAGAATTTCTTATTTAAAAAAAAACAAACTCATAATCATAGTAAACAAAATTTAAATACGTAAGTAATTAAAACCAACCTGATGTACACGTCTCGTAGGGATTTGTTAAAGGTGTGGTTGGCAAAATACGTCCATCCATTGTCGAAGATTTATTATTTGCATTTCGTCTTTTATTATCCAAATACAGTTTCCTTAGTTTTCTACGTTCAACATAGTCTTCAGGCTCAACTTGATTAGTATGAACTAAAGAATAAAATGCATAAAAAAATGTAAATATTTACGAAAACAAACTTCAATTATTGTCCAAATAATTGCGAACATTACCATTCGTAATGTTACGCAAAAGACTTCTACCAACACCACCTGCAACAATTTAATTAAAAATAACATTACTTACCATCATTACATATTATATCAAAATTTATTATATTTGTAAACAACAATAAGAACCAACTAAACGTACTATTAGAAGGGTGAACACCAGTAGGAACTAGGAACTGGAAATGAAGATAAAATTTGAGGCTTTGCGCGTTTAGGCATATCCTAATATTGTATCATGTAGAATATACAAATGCATTAAAATAGGTATTACAAATAGTCAAATGAATAAGTATATTACAAACAAATACCACTTACGCATATGAGAAATAACCAAACGTGAAAACTTCAAAAATGATGAAGGTCGTCAGAGAGTTTTCTGATTTAGAGTTCTAGAAATTTTATTTGGTTACTTTGAGTGTGTATTATGAATAATAAGACGGGTTTTATAATGGTGAATATATTGTAAAAAAAGGAAAGTTTATAATTTAAAAACATAAATCGGTTATAACTATAAAAAAGGAAATAATTTAAATCCAAATTATTTGAAAGATATTTCTATCATTATTGAATTTTTAAAAAAAAGTAAAAAATTTCGGTTATAAAGCTTAAAAAATGAAACAAAATCATACCAATTTAAGTGTTTCCTAAATTTTAAAAGAATTGGGGGTTTCCAAAAATAAATAAATAAATTATAACTTTTAAATAAATGGATTTCCGAAAATATACTTATAATTCGTATACAATAATGATAAAAATTAAATTAAATTGGACAATTAGATTCTTGAAATCTTTATTTGCAACATATTAAAAAAATATTAATAGTTTTAAAATAAAAATTTGTTAAAAATACTAAATGTATACATTCAAAACCTTTATGGCCTTGTAATAAAGGTTTAAAAATTTCTAATTTCAAAAACATAAACAAATGTTTTTAGGAACATTTTATACATGCAACAAAATAAAACAAAGATAAAGTAACAAAAGATAAAGGTTAAAGGAGTATAGGTAAGCCTAATAAAACCATTAAAACAAACAAACAATATATTTCAAATAAAAAAACAAACAATATGTTTAAAAAAAAACCAAAGCAACCAACCATCACAAATCAATCCAAACCAATGTATGAAACAAACCAAACAAAACCAGCAATATTACGAAATAAATAAATTGTTTTTGGTAAAAATACTTCAACCATGAACTACTTCTCGATCTTTGGAACCACCAGAATCGTTTCCTCATCAGTTTGGACATCCGACACACCAGCCTTTTTGACCTTTGTTGCTGACAGAGAGGTGCTTTCTTCAACTTCATACACGTCAGCAAGATTGCGCTTCAGTTCGGCAGACGAAGTCTTGGAACAATCTTTAGATGTGCAATCGGGTGTGAAGCTATCACCAATAGAATCCACAACATCCTGTATGATATATATTCAAAATTAGAAACTATATAACATGTTTAAAGCATTTGGTATTTCGTAACATTAACTTAAAATACATACCTTTAGCGCAAAAGGGTTTTGAGTCGATATATCACTAAGTGAATCAACAGCAGCAGCCTCGTCCACACCCTGCAATTCAAAAAATAATAAGGCTAGACACAACAAAAATAATAAATTTCTAACATATATTTAATTAAAAGGTTTGTATTTAACTAACCTGATCAACTGGAATTCGGCTCTCCAACGATTCAATTATTGCTGAATCATTCACCAACTTATGAACAGCATAACCATCAATATGGTTGTCAATATTAAATTGACTAACTTGAATCTTGAAAGCATACTTTTTATCATTGAATGCTCTAAACTGATAGGGAATGGTTTTCTCTACCAAAGATGCCTAATAAAAGTGAATAAAAAATTAATTAAAAAAACATAATAATCCGATTTAGACATTACTAATATGTACCTTAAATAACAACTTAAGTAAATAATGATATGAAACACGTTACCTGATCCACTCTTGACTTCTCAAGCAATTGAATTGCAGTCATACCCAACATTTTTCTACATTCGCGGTCAAACAAAGTCAAGGAGGCAATAGCTGCATGATCTTGTACTCTAATCGGAATCCTAAAACTAAATGCACAAAAAGTATTTTACAAAATAAATACAATTTAGATTTGTAAAGTAGAATAACATAAGCATAAATATTATAAAAGTACAAAAAAAATATAAATAACTTACATCGGTGTGGCATTCACAACCTCCTTAGGACATTCAGGATTTGAGCAAAGTAAAACTTGTTTAAACTTCGGTTCCTCAGCACCGTCTTCAGCTTCCTCGATGACCAAAGTTGTCTCCACCTTCCGATTGCACTCTTCACAACCAAGGTAGTACCAATCATCTTTATCATCCACACCCATGATCGTACCAAGAACTATGACCTCACAGGGCTGAAATAAAATGTAACAAAATAGAGTTATACATATAAATTTGTTTCAAAAATTTTGTTTAATGTATTTACTTAAAATATTAAAAAGTAGACACAAACCTAATCAAAGAGCGTAATATCACGGAAATTGGAAAACTGATGCTTCACTAAAAAGTCATCCGCAAGACTTGTGCTTCCAGATGAGCCAATTGATTTCTGACCATTAGAGGATGTTTTACATATCTTATCAACAAACCTGTTTACAATAAAAAATAAAAAAATAAATTAAAAATATCAATAAGTATTTCATATTATTTTATAAACTGTTTACTTGGTTCTGAATGAACGAATCTCCTCTATGTCAGAATTGATAAACAGCCTTGTTATATAGAAAGCATTAGATAGCGTTGTCTTCCCTGGGCAAAAAAATTAATATCATAGATTATGATATTCAATTTCGTAAATAATATAAAAATTTAAATAATCTTAACAAAGTTTATAAACAGTAAAAACCTTTATACTTGTTGAAACTACGAAACTGCACAAGCAAAACAACATGAACTTCTTCTTTATGGCTCTGAATATAACCAAACATCTCATCGCAGTACTCATCCCATAAAGTGCAGTTTAACTTAATACCCCTACATAAATATAAATTAAACACATCAAAGGAAATCATGTAAAAAATATATAATACTAAAGCTGCAATCAAATTAAATTAGAATTTAATAAACATACTCTTCATCCAGCAATTGCAAGTTCATGAATTTTCTATCTTTTCCCATCTTCGTTTTGGTCATTTCTGGTTCAGACCACTCATCTACATATCCAATAAAATCTGAAAAAAAAATTGATTAATAAGAGTTGTAATCAGAAAAAAAAAACATGTTGAATTAAAATAAAATTCAATATTTATATAATTTTTTAATTAAATATGTTGTTGTCATATATATGATGAAGTACAAACCAACTCGATACTTGACATCGACTTCACCGGCTTTAATGGATTCAAATGATGCTAACCGAATACCATATACACTTCCATCAAAGTTCTCACACTTTTTAACAGATGTATCAAAGTTTAAGCTAATAGCATGTTCTTTGTCAAAGTGTTTGAAAGTTGACTTAATGACAGAAAGTTGAGATTTATAAATGTAATAAATTTCATTTTCATTAAGCAAAATTTCTTGTTTTTTCATAAACTTGCTCCAAATAGTTGCCTGCATCCTAGTCCCCTAATCACAAAAAAAAAAAAAAAAAAAAAACAAATTAAAATTGGTTAGTATAAAGAACAATATAAAAATTAAACTAAAATTTAAAAAACATATGACATTAAAACAAACCTGCTCATCCATAACCACCATTTCAATACCAAGGGTTTCTCCTTCTCTCTTTGGATTCATGCGAATCCAAAGTCTTAACACCTTCACCTTTATGGTAAACAACTTGGATCTCCAATCAAGATTGTTTAGAAAAGTAATACTGTTTTCATCCATTTTGATGAAATATGATATGAGAATAGATGATTGAGATTAGAAAATGGTTAGTAATTGAATTAAAATGAATCTACTAAGTAAATATAAATACAGATTTCGGGGAATTATTTTTGTAAAGTCTAAAAATCAGTTGATTATTAGATAAAATTATTACCGAAATTATGCTGATGTATTTTAAGAAATGGAATAAAATCTAAAAAAACTTACAAATCTAAAAAAATCAACGAAAAATATGATTTTATTACCTAAAAAAAAAGTAACCAATAGTCATTCATTTTAAAACATTCTATAAATATGAAATCAAAAGAATAACATATACATAAAAAAATCATTTTATTAAGAATTAAAAAAGAAACCGGAAAATGTAGTTTAATCAAGAAATTAGGTTTCTAGACAAAAAATAACAAAATACAACCAATAACTTACGTTTTTAATACAATTGTACTTTAATATTATTAAAAATTTTAAAAATATAAGTACATTTCATTGGATCTTTTAATAATTAAAACTTAAAAATTTGAAATTTGTTTAAATATAAATAATTCATTACTTACATATGGCATGATTCTAATAGTTTTAAAAGTCACTATTACAACCGAAAATAATTAAGGTCAACAACGGTTTTAAAAACACTTCCATAATAAATTTGATTTTTTTTTTAAATTATATCAAAAGGACTATTTATCTATTACAAAACTGACACTTTAATTTAAGAAAGCCGTTTAATACACATATTTAAAGAAAATTCAATTACTTCCAAAAAAAAAAAAACAAATATAAACACCAACATTTGATTCTTTTAGACATTTAACAAATTCCAAAAAAGCAGAAAATATTTAGGCAAGTATACCAATTTAAAAAAAATAATCATTATATTCAAAAAAATTAAAAACAACATCCGAAATTCCGTAAACAACATCAAAAAAATTAAAAACTCACCAACGATTTTTTGTCATTCTTCCATACACGGGCAGCGAATCCGTCAACCATATCGCCTCTCAACGTATGAAAAGTAAATAACAAATCACAGACATATAAAATAGAATGTACACTATAATAATCAAATCACAGATTTAACAATCAGATTAGAAAAATCATATCATAATCAAGATGCTACAGTCAGGCTCAGATATTAAAAATAATTAAAGCACCATGGCTGCAAGGGAGGTTGCATATGAATGTCTACCATCCTTCAACCCTGCCAAGCCAAGGTTCCATATTCAACAATATTTAATCAGAACTTCAAACTCATCATAGCCTTGACGAAAACTCTAAAATAGAAAAGGGGGAACATAAGAAACAAAGAAGGAATGACACAAGGGTAATCAAACCACAGTAATCTTGTCTGTATCATCTTAGTTGCAGACGATACCTTTTTCTATTCATCATCTTAAAGTGAAACTGAAAATCATATAAACAAACAACATGATATCAGGTTTTATATAAACAGGGAATCGAAAATCGATATTCACATAACATTCAATCAGTAAATCAATACATAACAAAACCATCGAGGATTTGATTTCCTGCAAAATTAGATCCAATTCAGTTAATGCATCGAATAAAACTTCAAACATAAAACACGGTTATTATTTAACAGAATATAAACTCTTCTTAATCTAATGAACAGAATTTAAAAACCAAAATATTCGATTGAAAAACCCCAATAGACAAAACATATATACACCAACTGTTCAATCAATAAAATGATGAAGAAGATATCGGAATAATTACATTTCAAAGAAACCCTAACAGACCAGCAAATCCGTATAAGAAATCGATATTCAAATCACATAAACAAACAACATGATATCGGGTTTTAAAACCCTAAGAAAAAAGGAATAAGCTAATCGATCTTCAAATCATGTACAATAAATTCATACATCATCACATAACAGACAATACATCACAAATCAAAGTACAACAAACCATTCAAACAGATTAGATCAATAAGATGATGAAGAAGATATCGGAATCACTACCGTCGATGACGATGACTGTTGAATATTTGAATATTGATTAAACCTCGTTGCAAAGGATCATTGAGAACGCAGGAACCAAATCGCCTATTAGGGTTTCTTTGAAACGGTTTGAGATAACGAGAGAGAGAGATGAGAGTGCGTAAGTGAGAGGCCAAAGGAATCCCCATCCGAGAGATATGCCACTTGTCACATTATTAGAGTTTTGCCACATCATTGCTTATGTGGATGCTTAGGTGGCTTGCTCCATTGGGTGACATGTGTCCCCCAATGGTTTGCTTTATTAGAGATATAGATTTTCAGCCCAATCAATATCAATAAAAATAGATTTTCTTCTTTTTTTTTGGAGTTTTTTAATACACAACTCTTGTCGTCTTTTTAAGAAAAATATTGTTTGTTGTGACTACCTTTAATCGTTTAATACATAATTCTTGGCGTTTTCATAGATAATAATTTCTTCATTCATAAAACTTAGAAATAAAAACATGTGAAAATAAGACTGGTAGTTAAAACATGAAATCATCATTCAAAACTCATCATCAGATGGGATTACGTCTGAGTAGTATCCATCACTCCCTTCATCTTCTTTTTTAGATTCTTCGTCAAAATGCTCATCTTCGTCTTTACTTTTAACGGGTCTTCGTCTTGAAGTGTTTCAAGCCTCCATTTAAACATTATGTCCAACAAATCAACTGTCGGGGTTATCTAAGCGTTCAAACATCTTGAATTGCATAACTGTTCTATAAACCCAAGTCTCTTTTCGGTTAGTATCTTATCAACTGTGTGGTCATCTTCCTGCCATTTGTTCCACACAATCATCACCTGTAACACCCCTAAAATAGTAGAAAGTTATATGAAATATATATATATATATATATATATATATTATATATATATATATATGTGTGTGTGTGTGTTGGTTATAACCAATAAATAATGTGACTAGGATTAACTAACCTAGTTAGTAATAATAACCAAACAATAAGGAAACTAGAAGTAATTGACCCATTTATAAACCTTGAAACTTTGAGGGGCTAAAAGTGGGCAATTAAGAAATTTTTTTTAATTAAAACAAATAAAAACCAACACACACACATAAGTGTGTGTGGGGGGTCGATTACATCAGGGGAGCCAAGGGGGAGTTCTTACAAAACCCTAAATCCATCAAATTGATCAAGAACAAAGGAAATCAAGCTAAGAAATTTGAGGCTTTAACTAAAATCATGATCACCTAGCTTAGGGGATCACAAGGTATGTCAAATTTCGTCATTTGGTTATATCTTGAATTCTTGGTGAACACTCATAATCGAAGTTCTTGGTTGAATGTAAAATGTATGAGTGATGTTGTGTTGAATCCATGTTTAGGAACAAACCTAGTTGAAAACTTGATGAATTAGTGTTGAAAAACTAGGAATTGATGAACACTCATGTATGTGTTAAGTGGGTCTTTATAACAATGTGATGAACACATGATTTTGTATGCTAGATTATGAAAAACTGATGTTATGATGCAAGTCTTAATATTGTTCATGAATGCTAATCATGAGAGTTTGATTTTTATGATTGAAACTTGGTTAAAAAGGTTAGTCATGAACTAAATAAAAGACATATAAAAATCTTGCCCGCAAGGTGTTTGTCAAAATGCCTAAACGAATGTTGGTATGATGAAACTATGAAAGAAACGCGTAATTGTCAAATTGATGAATTACGTGTAATATGAAATGATATGAGTTCTAAACACGGTGTTGGTTGAACTCTATAGGCAAGGTGGGTTAATCTTCAAGCGGTCAAGTTGGAGCGGACGCACGCTTGAAGGATAAGCTTTGAAAGGTACGCGACTTGTAGTTTCGTCACATTATGTAGATAAGCTTAGTCGTTGATATATTTGATGATGAAGTTGATAAAATAGTTGTGTTTGGTATGTCAACGAAGTGATGTAATTCACTCGACAACCAAACGGGTCAAATTAGTTAGTTAGACATGTTTGATGTTGATATAGCGAAAATGGTCGTGTTTGGAATGTCAATGAGATTATGGAATTCACTCGACAACCAAACGAGTCAAAAAAGAATAAGTTAACCAATTGATGGTTTTAAGTGACTTGAACGTCACCATATAAACCGGTGTATTGATGCGTAAGCCAAGTTTTGGATACGCTAAAATTGTTTGATGAACCTTGGATTGGGTCAAAAACTTAGAAAGCTTGGATTTATTGAATTTTGATAGAAAACGTATGCTTGAATCGGAGATATCAAGCATGTCATAAATGCGTACACAAACCATGTAATGTAAGCGAAGACGCTAGTTTCTAACAAGCCCGGAATAGGTAAAAATGGCATAAATTAACCATAATTATAAAGTATGTTATATGGCATGAAAATGAGGAGAGGGTCGAACAAAAAGGATTTGTAAGCCGTTAGCTTATAAACCAAGATTGATGCGAACCGACGTGACAAATATATAACTAAATGAATTACGGTCACGTAGAAACAAAAATTGTGTAAAACGGATAAGTAAAACGAAAATTATGGTAGTTCTAAGATGGAACATGGTATGAAAACATAGCTGGGCAAATGCATGTCACACCCCGATTTTCGGTGGGCCCGGATGGATACAATCGTGACGGTTGGATAACAGTCATCACAATATAATAATATGCAACGGAAGTATTGGATTAGAAATTATTATAATAAAGTTTGAATGTATAAAAGTATTACAAGCGTTCGATACAAGCCCACAGGCAGGATCCAAATAAACAGAGCTTTAGACATCATAGGCCTTAAGCATCAGGAGTGCAAATTCCTTAGCCTTCATTCTAGCCGACCCGTATTCCAAACCTATTATAAGGTTCGGTACCTGCTGTTCCATCTTTTGAAAATACATCAGCCAAAGCTGGTAAATACAATTAACTGACTTTTTGGAAAAATAGTTTTTCGAAAAGAGTTTTATACATACAGATAACCCGTAGGTGATCTTTTAATTACATCTTGGGATTTTTCTTGTTACGAGATTATATACTTGATTTAACCCATTGGGTTGTCCGGACATGGTATCATTAACCCCCAATTATGATAATTATCAAGTAAACGAATTAAACCGTATTCATACACTTCTGCGCAATCATAGGCGACTTACTTATGTAATAATCGTCCCAAGAGGCATATTTGCCATCCCAAGTTTACACTAAAATAAGTCAAGAGTATTTGCCTTTTTGCTAGCTTCCAATCAACAAGACTATATTTGGCAAAAAGCCGCAAGTCTAAGTATTATTGACCCAAGTCCGATTATCTGGGGGGTACTATAGTCTGGAATGAACAGATTTATTATCTGTTAGAATGTATACGGGCCAAAGGTAGTTCCTTTAGATATGACCCGATACTTAAGAATATGTTCGCTAGATTAAGCGTATACCGAATAGAATGTAGTTTAAACCCAACAAGTACTAGGACTTGTATGATATGGGTAAACATAATACATTCTGGATTTTGAGATCAAAACGATAAGGTTAAACCCTTTTCGGTAAACTTATATAAACTGGTTACGTAAGTCTAACCGCGCGTATAAGCGATATCGGGTAACCGGATGAATCATGAACAAGTTCCACATGCCAATATACTTTAAACAAGTTATAATATCAGTAGGATATCAACTTGTATGCCCGTTAAGGTTTTAAAATCAAACTATGCCTTATAAGGGCATTTTGGTAATTTTACAATTTATAAAAGGAGCTTGCAAGTAAACTAATGTTATGGTCATAAAAATTCTGTAAAATTGGTTATATTATGATATCATATCAGTAGGATATCAAATATATGTGTGGTTTATGCTATAAGACCAAACTATGCACCGTAAGGGCATTTTGGTCATTTCACACGTAGTTTAAGAATTTATTTGGGATTCTGAGTTCATGACTTATACCTACTGTAAAAATATTTAAAATGATTTATAAAATCAGTTGGTAACAAGTCTTGATTCATAAATACGGTTTAAAACCATACTATGCGCCTAAACGGCGTTAAAGTCGTTAAATGACGATTTATGTGATGGTTTACGAAACCTGATGTTATGACCAACTTTGAATAGTTAAAATATTTTATTTTTCATAACAAATCAGTAAGCAAAAGGTTTTGTATGAATATTATGCTTAAAACTCATTTTAAGTGCCATAAGGGCATTATCATCATTTACGAGCATTATACAAGAACTTGAAGTTAAACTCAGTATATAATCTAGTATATAATCTGACTTAAAATCCCAATAAATTCTAATTATGATATCACATCAGTAAATGATGAGTTTTGCCAAGAATTTATGTTTAAAACTCATTTTAAATGAAAAAGGGCATTTTAGTCCTTTTAAAAGCATAGTTTATGATTATATGCGTAAACTTAGTTTATGACCAGATTATAAACATCAAAATATGTTAAACATATTAACATATCAGTACTTATATCATTTGTAAGCTTATTTGTGTCTAAAACCTTATTTTTGCTAAAAAGGCATAAAGGTCAAAGTATGGCATAAATACGAAAACTTGCATAAAACTCAGATTACCAATACGATCATGTAATCTAACCTTATAGGGTTATGCTACATCATGTTATGATCATAACGGAACTTTAAATCAATAGCATACTAGTCTAATTCGGTTTATAACCAAAAGTCAACGTAGATGTCAAACTACGTGACTTTCGGTTGCGAACGACCCTAAAACTGGAATTGACGAGCCGAACATGTTTACACATGTTCTAATAATTATTATCGAGTTATTTAAGTGATAAAACATATTTTAGAACACTTCTAAACTCATATCGCAATTATTTTAAAAATTGACCCGTTGACTTTTTAAATTAATATTACGTTGACTCGTCAATTGAGTAAGCAAACGTGAGTCTTAGGAGGTGCCCTTTTGAGGGATTAACACCTACCTAATTACGATCACATAGCCATGTTCTTTGCGAACAATGGCTTGACCGTTTAAGGTCTAACTAAAAGTCAAAGCATTATTACGATAACGCTTGACTCTTGGCTTAAAAGCCTATAAAACGGAAACTAGTGGCTAAGGACACTTACAAAGGGTCCTAGCTCGAATCTTAGACTGAGGTGGAGTCCCCTTTATGTCAGGAGTCTCCAAGAAAGCAAGAGAATGAGAAAAATGAGAGGTGTAAGGATTCAAGGCCTCCAAGGACCTCTATTTATACTTGAACATGAATCCCTTGGATCATGCCAAGTGTTTAGAGGAGTTCCAAGATCATCCCAGGTGTCTTGGCAGGTTTTAAAACCATTAAAGAGTCCCTAGATTCGAGTTATGAGAGTGAAGGTGGTTTGTTTGGGCTGCAAGTAACAAACCTGCAGTTGTAGGTCATATTCTGTGAAAATGAACCCGTCGCCGCGCGCGACAGCAACAGGGGGGAAGCGTCGAGCAGCGCTACCCCTTATGCTTCAGCAAATCAAGTTTGAAACTTGACACTTTCAGTCCCTGAACCTTTTAATGCAATGTATCTTTCATAATTGGCATATTTAACCCTCCTAGTTAGTTTGTAAGTGATCTTGGAAGTATAACCAAACACCGTTAAGCTTCGGGTTCGTTAAAAGGTCACTCAGAGGTGAGATTTCACATGTTGACGCTTTTAACCCCTTTAACTCGTAACTTGTGCGTAGTATCGTTTAGCGGCACAAAAACCCTAAACGGCCAATATAGGCATTCCCGAGAGTATGAGCGAACATCATGAAGCTCTAGGTTCGTTAAAAGGTCACTCAGAGGTAAGAATTAACATGTTAATGCTTTTAACCCTTCGATGCACAAACTTTTGAATTATATTGCAAACGGTTTCGTTTATCCAACAAGTGGCTTATTAAAAGAATGTGAACACCGTATAAGGTCACTCAGAGGCTTAGTTTAAGCATGTTGACACTTTTAGTCATTGTATATTCAAAGTTTTCATTGTTTGGTAATAATAGTCCATCCTATTCAACGTTTGACATAATTAGGATTAGGGACACGTGTGAACACATCATTGGACACGATTTTACGATGTGTTACAATGCAGCATCAAAAATTTAGAAACATTCTGTCGAAATAGGCCTGTCGCGCCCACGACACATAAGGCATTATCGATCGCTCCCCGCCAGGGCCTGTCACGCCCCGCGAAAGTTTGGGTGATACTGGTCGCGGCCCGCGAGGGCCCTTTGAACTATCAAAAACACTTGAATTATTTATATCGTTTTCCGAATTTGATAAAATATGTTATAAAACTATCATATCTAATGTTTATGATGGTTTTGACCTTAGGTAAATGACATGAACTTTTGGGATTAAGATCAAGCGACGTACAAGAACTGAACACACGTTAAATGAAGCTTCCGTGAAGATCTTATTTAGTTTGATGTTTTTGAATTATGTAAACACTTAATAACTATTTTTTGGAATGTCTAAAACATATGTGAATACTTTTGATGTAAAATTTTTTGAAAGTGGCATTTTTGTATCAAAATGCTTATCTTAATGATAAAAGGAATGTTAAGTTAGAATGGGTCTTACATCCCCCATTCAAAATCTTCATCATAACATCATGATTCGATGATTGGCTCGACAAATTGATTTGTATTATTTTGTAGAAATCTTCTTCTCAATCTCCTTATCACAGTATATGTTTTCTCACAAAAGTTATCCAGAGGAACGCCAAGTTCCAGTATCCTCCTCTGAACTTCTTCTTCCATGTTCATTATGGCGTTTACAGTTTTCACCATCACTCTTCTTCTGATGTTGAATTTGATAATGAACCAATTGATTGAAGTGTTGAACCTCCAAGAGACGACGTTTTCCACTTTTTCTTGTGTGTTTTTTTGGAAGTTTTTGATGTTTTTGTAGAGAATGGCGTTTATTTTCGAGTATGATCTGTGAAAGGGATGGTTTATTCATTTATATAATGATGTTTTAGGCGCGTGTTTTTATGCTGGAGTTTTTCACAATAAATGAAAAGAATCAAAGTCTCTGGCGTTTCAGAGGCTTTATCATTAATTTCAGCGAGTTGGCGTTTCCTCTTTATTCAGTAGAAAGACTATTTTAGTCTTAATGAACCCCACACCATTACCAAAGTCATTGATATTTACAAAAACATCACCGTCTCATTTTAGTTCGTAGATTGTTTTGATCTAACTGCTGGGAACCGTTTCCCCAACGTTTTCACATATGGTTTTTCTCTGTTCTTGTTTCTTGCTTTGAAAAAACCCCTTTTTTGCCCTTTCAAAACTGAAAAAGAAAACATATTTCAGCCTCTTCAAATCCATCTTCACCTTCATTTTCTCTTATCAACAGTTTTTCGGTTTTTTCCCACCCCCTTTTGCCACCGTCAGGCGCTTAGCTTTGATTTGTAACGTTTTGGATGCTGATATGAAAGTGACGGTGGTTTCCAACAGCGATTAAGTTTTTTGCTGAAGATTCTGGTTTTGGTCGTGGCAGTGTTGTGCATGTGGTGTCACTCGACGGGCGCCGCCGATGGGTAGGCCGAACCATCGCTAGAAGAAAAAGTATAATTAGTGGGTTAGGTCAATTCCTCTATTTGTGTTTGTAGAAAAAGTATGCATCCAACTACTTGTATTACAAGCATAAATATAGGTAAAAGTTGAATGGCTAAATCGTGTGAGTAGCTAAGAGCATGTGTAGTGGTTAAGCCCCATAATCCCCATAGATGTGGGGTTATACGACATGTAACAAATGTGTAAAAAAGGGGTTTTATATAACTTGAGTGTGTAGTGGCAACCGATGGCGGAAACATCGGAGTGTGATGAACGAGATTGTTCAAAGACAACATAACACTATAATTGTGACAATAATTTAATAATTCAATTTCATACCATCACTAAAAGTTACATCGTCTTAAACGGAAAGTACAACATATTGGAAAATTACTACAACATATTGAGAAAACATAAAATGAAATTTTGGATGAGTTTCTAGTTCGCCCTAAGTTGATTTCTTGAGCACCATCATACATTTCCTACAACATGTATTTAGTATTTGTATACACAAATGGTCGGTGAGCATACAAGTTTGGTTTACGTAGCATAAGTATAAAAAAATGTCTCAAATCCACATGGCAATTGTATATTAAGTTATATGAATCATACCAGCTTGCATGAACTATAAATCAAACCAAAGTGTCCACTAGCGTAATCTTCTCATCGCAACGATAAGACCGTAAAGATTGATACTTAACAATGACCCAACAAACAGGGAGGTGTGTTACTCCTATAGCGCTATACATGTTAAGGTAGGCTTGCAAAGTTAATGATAGATAGCATGCATTTAGTGTGTCCTAGTATGTATAACAAATAGCATAACAAGTAACATGTTGATGGATTGAATGTTTTGTAAGCATGATTGTAAGTGTGAATGTGAATTTGATAATGATACATGTTGCAACCCAAAGTGTATAAAAAATAAAATGGGTCAAGTATACTCACGATTTGCGAATGCTTTAGACAGACAACTGATGTACTATCATTTTCTCTTTTGCTTACCAGGAAACTCATTTTTCTTTTTCTCTTGTTTTTGTGTTTTTGACGTTTTTTTATTTTTGAAATTTTTCAATGTTTTTGTATTTTTCGTTTGGAAATTACTCCCCCTAAAAGGCAAAAAGTACGATAAATTAGAAAAACACAAATAGATTTTTACAAAAACGATTTTCCGATGTTGATTTACTCTTGCTTGACCTTAACGCCGTTTACCATAAGTAAAAAGTCAAAACGTGATTTGTCAAATGCTTTGGTAAAAAGGTCGGCACGTTGGTCATCGGTGTGGACCTTAACAACATCGATAAGTCTTTTATCAAAACAATCATGTATGAAGTGATATTTGATCTCAATGTGTTTGGTCTTTGAGTGCTGCACAGGATTTCTAGTGATCTGTAAAGCAACAGAATTATCAACAAAAATAGGAGTAGATAGGAATTCAAAACCGTAGTCGCGCATTTGTTGTTGGATCCATAGAACTTGGGAGCAACAACTTGAGGCAGCAATGTACTCGGCTTCACAAGCTGATGTAGCGACACAAGTCTGCTTCTTACACTGCCATGTGACCAGGCGATTTCCTAAAAACAGACATCCAGCCGTTGTGGATTTGGCGTCGATTTTGCAGCCACCAAAATCTGAATCACTGAACGCGATCAAGTCTAAGTTATTATCCTTAGGGTACCAGAGACCGATGTCCGGGCAACCTTTCAAATAGCGGAAAATCCTTTTTAAAACTGCCATATGTGAGGCCTTCGGGTTGGCTTGATATCGGGCGAGCAGGCACGTAGGATACATTATGTCGGGCCTCGAAGCTATGAGATACATAAGAGATCTGATCATTGCACGGTAAAGTGACCAGTTAATGCTTTCACCCTTCAAGTCTAGAGTAATCTCATGATTCTACGGAAGTGGGGTACCAATGGGCGTTGCTTCGGACATCTGGAACCAGCTCAAGATGTCACCGACATATTTAGTCTGATGGATGAATATCCCAGACTCTGTTTGTTGAACTTGTAGGCCCAAAAAGAAGTTCATTTCCCCCATGGCTCTCATCTCGAATTTCTCCTGCATAACACGCTCGAAGTCCCTACACAAAACATCATAGTTGAACTAAAAATAATATTATTTACATATACCTAAACCAACAGAAGATCTCCATCTTTTTCTTTGATGAAAAGAGTGCAATCGATAAGACCTCGGCGAAAACCATTCTCCAGCAGATAGTTAGATAAGGTTGCATACCAAGCTCTCAGTGCTTGATGTAATCCGTAGAGAGCTTTGTTGAGCAACCAAACCCGATCAGGATGAATAGGATCTTCAAAACCCGGAGGTTGTTCGACATACACCTCTTCTTCAACCACACCATGTAGGAATGCACTTTTCATGTCCATTTGGCAAACCTTGAATCCTTTGAAGGAAGCATAGGCTAGAAAGATCTTAATAGCTTCAAGACGTGCAACTGGTGCATAAACTTCGTTGTAGTCTATCCCTTCTACCTGACGAAAACCTTGAATGACTAATCTCGCCTTGTTTCGAATGACTACTCCATGGTCATCCTTTTTGCATTTGAAAACCCAACGGGTGCCAATCTTCTTGTAGTTCACAGGTTTTTAACCAGTTTCTAGACACCAAGCTTCTGGAATTGTTGCAGTTCCTCCTGCATAGCTTCCACCCAAGAATTATCCTTTATTGCTTCTTTCCAAGACCTTGGTTCTTCTTGTGAGACATAACACACGAAGGACCAATCATTCTACAATCCCGATTCTCTAATTGCTGCATACAAGCTAGCATTGTTGTTGTTTCTCAACTGATTCCTCGTCTGCACGCCACTTTGAACATTACCAAATATGTTTTATTGAGGATGGGTATTATGAATTCTTGTTTCTGGATTATCTAGAACTGGAACATTTATACCCAGATTTTTGAAGTTGAGATCAACAACCAAATCAATACCCTGAACTGGCGAAGAGGATGATGCAGTAGCTTCAGCTATTTTGGGGCAGTCCACTGGAGGTGTTGCCTCAGAAGTACCATGCACAACTGTTACATGAACTTCTTGGTCTGCATCGACAAATTCATCATCCTCTGAAGATTCGTTAAGTTCAGCAGCATCGTGAAAATCCTCATTATCGAGAGCATTATTGTTAACTGAAGATGATTCTTGATTGTTGACAATAATTGGACGAACCAATGGTGACTCTTTTGTGTTGTCACTCTCGAATAACATATGTGCCACAACATCCACTTCAACTTCTTCAATATTGATCGAATTGAAAAAGTCATCGTACTCAAACATCCATGGCTGACCCAGACATCTGACTGGCAAAGTGTGCCTTTTTACTCTGACTTCAGACCATTCCTTGATCCTTTTTGTCTCGAGATTCCAAACTCTTAAATTCGGGGTGGCATACCCAAGAAAGTACCCCTTAATTGCTTTTGCCCCAAACTTTCCATCTGGATCGATCATAGTGCAAGGAGCCCCAAACGGTTCAAGAAATTATAAGTCTGGTTTCTGTTTGTGCAGTAGCTCAAAGCAGGTCTTGTTGTGTCTTTTTACTGAAAGGAATCGGTTCATCGTGTAGCATGCAGAGGCCATAGCTTCACTCCAAATGGGAATGGGCAACTGTGACTCTACCAACATAGTCGCGCAGTTTCGATCAATGTTCGGTTCTTACGCTCAGCGACGCCATTTTGTTGAGGAGTGTATCTAGCACTGAATTCATGAAGAATACCTTTGGGTCTACAGAACTCCTCCATAGCATGATTCTTAAATTCAGTTCCATTGTCGCTGCGTATGCGTCTCGCTTTCAAAGTGTACAAATTCTCAATTGTTGTGATCAAGTTTTTGATAATTTCGAAAGTCTCACTCTTGTGTGCCATAAACGCCACCCAAGAAAATCTTGAATAATCATCTGTCACTACAAGGTAGTACGAGTCATTACAGATGCTTTTATGCATGACAGGACCGAATAAATCCATGTGCAATCGTTCAAGCGGCACTGCCACCGTGTTGATCTTCTTTATCGGGTACGATTTCTTACTTTGTTTTCCTTTTTGGCATGAAACACAGATGTCTTGCAAATGAAAGTTTTAACGGGAACACCATTCACTAACTCATTCTTCACCAGATGATTCATTTTCCTTAAGTGAATGTTTCCTATCCGCCTGTGCCAAGAGATTGATTCCTTTTCTGTGGCTTTAGATACAAAACAGGTTACTTGAGCAGACGTTGTATATGCTTGGATCATATCAAGGACATACAAATCAATAATCCTTGGTGCAGATAAGAGAATCTAGTCTTTAGGAATCTTGAAACCGGGCTTCAGTACATAACATCCATTTGCATCAAAATGTACTGAAAACATCTTATCACAGATTTGAGAAACACTAAGAAAATTGTGATCAAGTTGTTGCACAAAGTTGATCTTATCAAAACTCACTACCCCGTTGGATACCATTCCTTCACCAGTAATATATCCACCTTTATCTCCAGTAAAAGCAACATAACCTCCTCTAATAGATTTGACGTCGTAGAGAAGTCTCATGTCGCCTGTTATGTGCCTGGATGCCCCACTATCAACAATCCAAAGACTACTGACAGTTCCTCCTGGAACATCCTGCGCATATACTCAAATGATCAGTTGGAGATGGAGACCCAAGCCTTCGTTGACTTGGGTATTCCATTTTCATCGACAAAAGTTATTTCAACTTCGCGATGGTTTGAAAATGGTGATTCGCTCCCCCTGAATTTTTGACCGATTTAGGTTTCCATGTCTGTTGAGTTTTACCAGTTTGATTGTTTGAAGTTTTAGAATTTTCTGGTTTGATAGAAACATATTGTTTTTGAACCACATCGGCTTTAAGAGCCTTTTCAATTACCTTGTTTTGTTTGTGTTTTTGTTTCTTCTCACGCTCTTTTACAAGGCAGGGATCTTGTTTTGGCAAAACAGATTGCTTTCGGTAATTTTGTTCTCGGGGAACATCAGCTTTAGCCTTTAACTTATGAAGATATGGACAATTTCGAATGATATGTCCAAATTCACCACACTCGAAACATGATCTTCGTTCAACAAACCCTGAAGTATCATGTTGATGTCTCGTTGGAGAACTTTGTGATTTCGAAGTACTTGGTCCTGAATTGTTTTGACCATCTCTTTTCAAAATTTTAGCTTGATTAACATAATCTACATTAGATTTGTTTTCAAATGTTTCAAGTTTATCGGCTCCATTCGACTTCACAAAGTTCATCTTTTGATTCTTTCTTTTGTTTTGTTCCTTTCGACCTTGCGTTGTTGCTTTTCCTTTTGGTTTAGTGTGGTTTTGCTGATTTTTCTCTGTTGGTAATTTATGGTTGCCATATTGTTTTCGAATTTCAGCTTTTGGAATCAGAGGACATTGTGTTACCACAACTCGTGAACTCGACTCTCCCAAAAACTTACTTGTCGAATCTGTAACACCCCGAAAACGGGTTTGGTAATTAACCCACGTTAATACTAAAAGACGGGTAAAGTACCGCTAGTAGTAAAAATAACCCGGTAAATATTTAGGATTTAATAAGAAATCCTAATATTAAATACAAGCGAAACAAAGTTTTAAGGAATTGAGTTTATAAGAGCCTGAGTTAACGGGACTTAAAATACTACGGATTATAACTCCCGGAACCCACCAAGTAACTAGGAGTATTAACCTAGTTAGATAATGTCTTGATATTTATAGAACAAATATGGTTAAGATATCCTTTAAATAACTTGTGTAAAGTTGAGGGGCTAAACATGGACAAAGGAATTATAGTTTTTAATTAAATCAAATATTAAAAACATAAAACACACATACGTGTGTGTGTTTCCTGCGAATTCAACCAGAGCCAAGAAAGGCTCTCATGCTTCAACCCTAAACTTCATAAATTCATCAAATTGAAAGGGCAAATCAAGCCCAAATCGAAATCCAAGCACAAATTAGTGATCACCTTAGTAAAGGGATCATAAGGTATGTAAAATTTTACTATTTGGTTCCATCTCAAATTCTGGATGAACACATAAGATTCGAAATTTGTGCTTGCATGATTGTTGTTTTGATGAAATTGGAATGAAATCATGTCTAGGAGGTAACCCTAGCCATTAGCTTGTTGAATGTTGCTCATCATGATGAAGTTCATAATCACCAATATGGGTGTTTAGTGGGTTTTGTAGAAATATGTTAAACACTAGGATTTTGATTGTCACTCTAGTGTATTTTGATCTCTATGAAGTAAGTCTAGGTGTTGTTATGCATGCTAGACATAAGAACTTGTGAATTATGTTAAAACTTGGGTAAATAACTAGTCATGAAAAATTGATTGTTGATTTTATAGAATATGCCCACAAGGTGTTTGTTAAAATGCCTAAGTGAATGTTTATATGTTGAAAGTACGAATCAAGCGCGTAATTGCCTTAATTGATTAATTACGTGAAATATGGGTTAAAACGGGTTCTAATCATAATGTTGATTTGACTTAATTGTGTAAACCAAGTGATCAATAAGTAGTTAACTTTTGATAAGCTAAGTTAACTAATCATGAAGTCAAACAGTAGCTTCGGCATAGTAAGTAAGCGAGGTGGAATAGTCGTGATTTTTATGACTAATTTGACCGCCTTGTAAATGATTGAAAATAGTTTGACGCCTAACGAGCTAGGTGGAGGCTTGGGAAAGGAAGCGGGTCAAACGAATCAAGAATGAAGGGAAAAGTATAATTCGGATGCAAGGTAAGTATAGCTTACACTAGTCTTACATTTCAGAATATTCTCTTATCGTATTAGTTATGAATAAGTTAAATACAAAATCGAGGTAAGATGTTCCAGCGTATAGACGTACGGAACAAGATAGTCGAGCATAATTAGAAGCCATGTTGATGGTTTAAAAAGAAGTAAATCGATAATTCGGTCATATTATGTCGAAGGTAATAAACAGTTTATAAGTTAAAAATGACCGTACGGTGTTAAACGGAACGAGTCATGCAGAGGAGATGATAATAAATATCATCTCGCAAAGATAAATGGTCAATTCGGCCAAACGGGTCAAAAGGTGTAGACAACACCTTTTGACTATATAGACTAATGATTCTTTTGTCGAGTTATATGCTTACAGGAATAGATATCCAATGGATATTCGCATCGTTCTTAATTAGCGAATATAAAGCAAGGTATTAAAATCGGGTCTATTTGTTGATTCGAGCCAGGTACGCATATTTATGATGAATGTAAAAATGCTAATTTGGTCGAATAATTGGTGATAGCCCTTCATTGTAAAAGAAGGACCAAAATCGACCAAAACGCCCTTGTAGGCTAAATTGAACAAACAAATCTTAGAGATTGTTTGGAAAGGAGTCTTATGATTAAACAAAAGTTTAGAACGAGTATGGGTAGTGAAAGATGTAATTCTTGGGCCAAAAGATTCCATACGAGTCTTTGCCGTAAAATGATATTTCAAGGGGTATAAATTCGGAACACATAGATATCTACTTTAAATCCAACCCACATTTAGTGGTGATGGAAGAGTACTAGATAAGAGATATGGGATACAACGCTAGATTAGAATGAAAGCGAAATTTAGCTTAAAAGTGCTTAAAATATCCTTAACGGGTCAAAATAAGCATACTAGTGAAAACGGGTTTAAATTGGTGTAATAAACCTATGATTAGAACCTAATATGGTATATCACAATTATTTGATGAAGTGTATGAAATATAGGAATCAAATAAATACGTTTGTTTGATAAAATGCATAACCGGGTCAAAAATTTGGTATAAAGGGTAATAAGCCGAAGTCTTAAAAGTCTTAAAATTTATTAAGCCAGATGTCGGATTTTAACTCCATTTGATGGAGAATCAAATTACAAATATGTAGGAAGAAACGGTAGGTCAAACGGTTAAGCGGTTTGAAAGATACGAAAGATTTCGTGTCAAATTACGACAAAATAGAGAAGCTGGATGCAGTGTCCACCGTAATTTACGGTCCCACCGTAAATTACGGTGGAGTTGATTTGGTTACGGTGCTAGTTGTCTGTTGTACGGTAGAAGAATAGAAACCCAGGGGCCACCGTAATTTACGGTCCCACCGTAAATTACGGTGGAGAATTTTTTTTTTTTTATATTTTGTTTTTCATTTGAAAATCAATTGTTTCCCGGACATCGTTCGGACATGAATTAAATCCCGTATGACAAAAGCATTTCATGTTTATGAAATGTAGGTACACTTTGGATGCCGGAAGACGATCAAGCTCAGCGAAGAACCGAACACGATAAAAATACACGCTTCCGCACTTTGCCACGTTGTAAATTTTAAACAACGAATTTGATCACGCTATGTAGAATAACTTATGACTTGTAAAAGTTTTAATAAACCCGTATTTTTATAATATGTGTAGTCTTAACTACACATCTAATTGTTGGTATTTACATGTAAAACCGTTAAATAGAAACTAGGGTGTTACAAGTTGGTATCAGAGCCTTGGTTTAAGAGATTCGAGTATGGTGGGGAGGAACCATGCTTGGACTTAAACCTTATGCTCTTAATAAAGATTGGTGTTCGGTTCGAGGCTTGATCGCAAATCCGATAAGTGCATGTATGCTAATGGTCTAGCGTATTAAAGTGATGAAGACAACACATAGGGTTACCGTGTGTTACACGTTACCCCAATTGAAATGATTGAAATAGTTGGCGAAAATACGTGCATTGACGCGTATAGTAGAAAAAGCTTTGTATTAGAATACGGGCGATTTTGAAGTAGATGTTATTAACTCTTGTGAATGTTTTAATTGAAGGACACTCGTGTTTGAAGACGACGAGAGTCAAACGAATTGTGGATATGATGATGGAATGGTCCGAGATATGACAAGAAGAGCATGCTCATTAAGGACCTAAATCGCGTAATGGTCGCTAACAAGGCTAATGGCAAGAAAAGCCCGTTAGGGCAAGCATTTACCAGGTGCACGTTTAAATTATTGCATGAATATAAATATGCAACAAATACGTAGAAACTGATAGTTGCATATGTAGCTTGAAAAACTTGGAGAGACCTGAATAGAATACCTATCCAGGATATTGTTTCCAAGAGAACTAAATAGAGGCATTACTTACATAGGGCGTGATGTGAAAACTATAAAAAGGTCGTGCATGTCATGTGTTAATCGCTTACTCTGGCCAAGTAAGTAGTGGCATATGATACCATGAGTTTCTTATAGCGGACACATTTACATCCGATGTAGTAAGGGCAGGGTGAATGGGACTAACTTAAAAAGTACCCAAATGGATCAAATGAGCAAAATATTTGATAATAATGTAAACGCACGGCCATGTGACGGAAGCGTATTACATTAGGATAATGAGCCCGAGAGAAGGGACAAAGAAGCATGTAAAAGGATTTAGACAAGTATTGGGAGGGAGTGTACTTACACTCGAACCCAGAAAACGCAAACATGTAAAATGATTTAGACAAGTATTGGGAGGGAGTGTACTTACACTCGAACCCAGAAAACGCAAACATGTAAAATGATTTAGACAAGTATTGGGAGGGAGTGTACTTACACTCGAACCCAGAAAACGCAAACATGTAAAATGATTTAGACAAGTATTGGGAGGGAGTGTACTTACACTCGAACCCAGAAAACGCAAACATGTAAAATGATTTAGACAAGTATTGGGAGGGAGTGTACTTACACTCGAACCCGGAAAACGCACACATGTAATATGATTTAGACGAGTATTGGGAGGGGGTGTACTTACACTCGAACCCGGAAAATGCGAATATGTACCTAAACAAGTCGTTTTTTGTAAAAACGTCAAACTTAATGACAAAGTCGGAATACAAAAATGAAGCGAGGTCTTAAAGCATACCGGGAGGGTTGCAATAATAACGATTTCGGTAAAAACACCCGGTGGATGGGTAAGAATTAAACACATGCGTAAACCATGAGACGTGAACGCGGGTTGAAAAAATCAAAGTAACTTGGATTACGAGTTATGACTATAAAATCTCGTATATAGAAATTGGGAGTAAATATGTTCAACTATTCGAAGTCGAATGGGTTGAATAAAGAATAAAGTTGATTGTTTATAAGTAATGGATTTCACATTAATAGGTCAAACATGTTGAATACAATATAACGCCGAATGGCACGAATGAGCACTAGACAGACAAAGGCAGCGTTAAATGCAAGAGAATAATGAGCCCGGTAATGGGATATAACCAAATGAGAATAAATTATGGGCTGTCAATATCCTGGTATGGATAATTGACAAAAGTTAAAGAGAAGATCCTAAAACTAAAACTTCGGTTTTAGTAAGAAATAATGTTTTTACAAACATAAATTCTGATAGGAATTTAAATAGTAGGCATGAAAGATACAAGTCTTGACACTGATAGGCGCAAAACGATATATTCGAAAAGTGATATTCTCGAAAATGAAATTTGATATAAATTAAACATGACGTAACACAATCACGGTCAAGAAATGTAATGTGAAATAGAATCACATTATAACCAAGCAAGCGGTAAAAAGTAAATGGACTAATAAGTCTAATTAGTGAGACTCGTCAAGGTCATTTAAATAAATTTGGTTTGCTTGTAAACGGTAGGTTCGGTATGACTGAACCGAATAAATAAATCTGAAAACAAAAGAAAGTATTGCTAAAAGTGAAAGATTTCACTAAAAGACCTTTAAACGGGTCAAAGTAACGGATTCATAAGGAATTCGATGGTATATGAAAGCGATGGATATCGCTAAGTTAACTAAACTAGTGGAAATAACGAGACTACGTTATTTCGAAGTTACATTATGTCATATGAGATACGTAGAGGTTCTGTAACCAAAAAGACATTACCATAATTTTTCTGGTAATGCTAACAATTGGTTAAAGTATGAGTAATGCTTAAGAGATTACTCAAGTCAAACGCATTGAGTTTAGAAATTCAATGAACTAGGTAAGCAAGGTTTTGAGGACGAAACCTCTTTAAGGGGGGTAGACTTGTAACACCCCGAAAACGGGTTTGGTAATTAACCCACGTTAATACTAAAAGACGGGTAAAGTACCGCTAGTAGTAAAAATAACCCGGTAAATATTTAGGATTTAATAAGAAATCCTAATATTAAATACAAGCGAAACAAAGTTTTAAGGAATTGAGTTTATAAGAGCCCGAGTTAACGGGACTTAAAATACTACGGATTATAACTCCCGGAACCCACCAAGTAACTAGGAGTATTAACCTAGTTAGATAATGTCTTGATATTTATAGAACAAATATGGTTAAGATATCCTTTAAATAACTTGTGTAAAGTTGAGGGGCTAAACATGGACAAAGGAATTATAGTTTTTAATTAAATCAAATATTAAAAACATAAAACACACATACGTGTGTGTGTTTCCTGCGAATTCAACCAGAGCCAAGAAAGGCTCTCATGCTTCAACCCTAAACTTCATAAATTCATCAAATTGAAAGGGCAAATCAAGCCCAAATCGAAATCCAAGCACAAATTAGTGATCACCTTAGTAAAGGGATCATAAGGTATGTAAAATTTTACTATTTGGTTCCATCTCAAATTCTGGATGAACACATAAGATTCAAAATTTGTGCTTGCATGATTGTTGTTTTGATGAAATTGGAATGAAATCATGTCTAGGAGGTAACCCTAGCCATTAGCTTGTTGAATGTTGCTCATCATGATGAAGTTCATAATCACCAATATGGGTGTTTAGTGGGTTTTGTAGAAATATGTTAAACACTAGGAATTTGATTGTCACTCTAGTGTATTTTGATCTCTATGAAGTAAGTCTAGGTGTTGTTATGCATGCTAGACATAAGAACTTGTGAATTATGTTAAAACTTGGGTAAATAACTAGTCATGAAAAATTGATTGTTGATTTTATAGAATATGCCCACAAGGTGTTTGTTAAAATGCCTAAGTGAATGTTTATATGTTGAAAGTACGAATCAAGCGCGTAATTGCCTTAATTGATTAATTACGTGAAATATGGGTTAAAACGGGTTTTAATCAAAATGTTGATTTGACTTAATTGTGTAAACCAAGTGATCAATAAGTAGTTAACTTTTGATAAGCTAAGTTAACTAATCATGAAGTCGAATAGTAGCTTCGGCATAGTAAGTAAGCGAGGTGGAATAGTCGTGATTTTTATGACTAATTTGACCGCCTTGTAAATGATTGAAAATAGTTTGACGCCTAACGAGCTAGGTGGAGGCTTGGGAAAGGAAGCGGGTCAAACGAATCAAGAATGAAGGGAACAGCATAATTCGGATGCAAGGTAAGTATAGCTTACACTAGTCTTACATTTCAGAATATTCTCTTATCGTATTAGTTATGAATAAGTTAAATACAAAATCGAGGTAAGATGTTCCAGCGTATAGACGTACGGAACAAGATAGTCGAGCATAATTAGAAGCCATGTTGATGGTTTAAAAAGAAGTAAATCGATAATTCGGTCATATTATGTCGAAGGTAATAAACGGTTTATAAGTTAAAAATGACCGTACGGTGTTAAACGGAACGAGTCATGCAGAGGAGATGATAATAAATATCATCTCGCAAAGATAAATGGTCAATTCGGCCAAACGGGTCAAAAGGTGTAGACAACACCTTTTGACTATATAGACTAATGATTCTTTTGTCGAGTTATATGCTTACATGAATAGATATCCAATGGATATTCACATCGTTCTTAATTAGCGAATATAAAGCAAGGTATTAAAATCGGGTCTATTTGTTGATTCGAGCCAGGTACGCATATTTATGATGAATGTAAAAATGCTAATTTGGTCGAATAATTGGTGATAGCCCTTCATTGTAAAAGAAGGACCAAAATCGACCAAAACGCCCTTGTAGGCTAAATTGAACAAACAACTCTTAGAGATTGTTTGGAAAGGAGTCTTATGATTAAACAAAAGTTTAGAACGAGTATGGGTAGTGAAAGATGTAATTCTTGGGCCAAAAGACTCCATACGAGTCTTTGCCGTAAAATGATATTTCAAGGGGTATAATTTCGGAACACATAGATATCTACTTTAAATCCAACCCACATTTAGTGGTGATGGAAGAGTACTAGATAAGAGATATGGGATACAACGCAAGATTAGAATGAAAGCGAAATTTAGCTTAAAAGTGCTTAAAATATCCTTAACGGGTCAAAATAAGCATACTAGTGAAAACGGGTTTAAATTGATGTAATAAACCTATGATTAGAACCTAATATGGTATATCACAATTATTTGATGAAGTGTATGAAATATAGGAATCAAATAAATACGTTTGTTTGATAAAATGCATAACCGGGTCAAAAATTTGGTATAAAGGGTAATAAGCCGAAGACTTAAAAGTCTTAAAATTTATTAAGCCAGATGTCGGATTTTAACTCCATTTGATGGAGAATCAAATTACAAATATGTAGGAAGAAACGGTAGGTCAAACGGTTAAGCGGTTTGAAAGATACGAAAGATTTCGTGTCAAATTACGACAAAATAGAGAAGCTGGATGCAGTGTCCACCGTAATTTACGGTCCCACCGTAAATTACGGTGGAGTTGATTTGGTTACGGTGCTAGTTGTCTGTTGTACGGTAGAAGAATAGAAACCCAGGGGCCACCGTAATTTACGGTCCCACCGTAAATTACGGTGGAGAATTTTTTTTTTTTATATTTTGTTTTTCATTTGAAAATCAATTGTTTCCCGGACATCGTTCGGACATGAATTAAATCCCGTATGACAAAAGCATTTCATGTTTATGAAATGTAGGTACACTTTGGATGCCGGAAGACGATCAAGCTCAGCGAAGAACCGAACACGATAAAAATACACGCTTCCGCACTTTGCCACGTTGTAAATTTTAAACAACGAATTTGATCACGCTATGTAGAATAACTTATGACTTGTAAAAGTTTTAATAAACCCGTATTTTTATAATATATGTAGTCCTAACTACACATCTAATTGTTGGTATTTACATGTAAAACCGTTAAATAGAAACTAGGGTGTTACAGAATCCTCAAAAATTTTACTGATTAAAGATTGATTTACATTCTTAATCGGAAAATCTTTGTTTGAATAGACTTTATCATCACCCACTAGAGTATACAGCAAATTCACACTCTCAGATTCTTGTCCAGAAATGGACTCAACCAGAACAGTCTTATCAGGTTTTACGGGAGGATCACATAGAATCTGATTCTCGAGAAGTATGTCCTCTTCTTTGATCACCGCATCAGACTGTGCCGAGTTAGTATCCTTGGATTCATCATTTGAAGAATCAACATCCTCAACAATAACTGGAGGATCCTGATTTTATTCAGCTGTTGACACTTTCGTATCTGCTGACTCATCCGAATCTGAGGATACTTCCTTTTTGTAACCGAGCCCAGCTGCGAATTCCTCAAGAACTAAAGGAACTGATGGCTCAAAGTGAGGCTTATCTTCCTCATCAAGCATCACGGTATAATTGTGTCTAACAGGTGGAGGACACTTCTTATATCCAATGCACGTGACATCATTCTTCTTTTTTTGTATGTCAATGATGTGATCCAGCACATACCTAGAATTTGAGTAACTAGATGACTTAAGCTGGATCGCCTCATTTTCACACTTAGCACAGGCCAACTCATTTTGTGTTTCCTCGAGCCTATTGATGTAATTGTTTATTGCAGTTTGTTTTCTTGAAACTGTTTTCTTTAGCTCAGTAAGATCTTCTCTTAATGTGTCAATTACCCTTTTAAAAACCTTTTCATGAATTTTATGAAACATATTGGCCTCTGTGCATTTTGAAAGATCCACGATCAAATTTTAATTGTGGATAAATGTCACGTCATATTTGCTTTGCAAATCATCATATTTGCTTTGCAAATCAAACAATTTAGCACCTAAATCAACACAACTATCACACCTATCAGATTGTGGTTCATCGACGCATACCTGACTTGACGAACCGCCAACATTAGCCATGAAGGCTAAATGATGAGAAGAAGAAGAAGAATAAGCAGCTTGATCCACCAAAATTGATCTTCTGTCATTCACTGCTTTAGCTTCACCCAAAAACTTCTCAACATCTGCATCAATGGTCTCACGTGACACTTCATCCATACCGTCTTCACCTGAAGTTGAGGTTTCCTCATCTGAGCTTCCACTATAACCAGAACTGTCTTCATCTTCTGAAGATTCTCCACCACATGCGTGCTTTAGATCCTTGACAACCTGAGCAAAACAAGTTGTTCCACCCTGATCACCGCTACCCAGTTGAATCGACCAGTCACAACCTTCATCAACTTGTACCGCAAGAGCTCAGTTGTTGTCTGATGATCCTGCTTGATGAGAATTATTTACAGGCATCAAGTCACACTCATTATTCCTGGTTTGATTCTTATTTGGTTGATTGCCTTGATTTCTGAACGGATTCTGGTTCCCATGCTGAGCTGGCTTCGTGCATTCCCATTTGAAATGACCTCGTTCACCACAGTTGAAACACTTGACTGCTTGCTTATCGAACCCATACTTGCTTTCCAAGCTTGTTCTACCAGTTCTTTCCATGAAGTCTTTTGCTCGCCTCACTGCCTTAGCAAATGCCCACTTGATATCCATCAAATCCATTTCATCCTTATCTATTTGCTGATAATCCTCCTAAGTCAAATTGATGTTTCCAATTTGCCCTACTACTAACCCACAATATGCGCTCACCAAAGTGTTTAATAGCTCCATATGTTCCTTTGCCACCTCAACACTCACTTTTGAGAAACTTGAAGTGTCTAGCTGAATTGTGTTTGGATTAGTTGACTGACCAGCATTGACTGTTGATGAAGTGTTTCCATAACAAGCTTGTTGTTAACCTTTGTAGGTTGGATCAAGAAATGATGGTACTCAAGTAGACCGATAGCTTTGCTCTGAGGCAACTGGTTGTGGTGCTCCATAAATATCGGTGCTTGAGACAAAAGTCGTTTGTGGCTGAGCATGTTGAGCAGGTCTTGCAACAGTGCTAGTATGTCACACCCCGATATTTACAGCTCAGCCCGGTGGGCCCGGTGGGGAGTATCGTGACGTAAGATTGGTATCGCCATGGTCATGGTCAAACATACAAAATAGCACAGCGGAAGTCTTGGAATATAAAATATTATTACTAACCCAAATGTCTGAAAATATAAAAATATTAAGTGCAGACAAGCTTGTAATAATCCACAGGCGGATCATTATAACAAAAGAAGTTTATTAGACTAATGGCTTATGCGAAGGAGTTGCAAGTTCCTCGTCTAACAATCCTGAGCAGCTTCCAGCCTATTTACGTATTTGTACCTGTCACTTAGACTTTTGAAAATACGTCAGTTTTCACTGGTAAATACAATTAACCGACACATTTGAAAATATTTATGAAAATTGGTTTAGGTGCATAAGGCACGAAAATATTTTTATGAAAATTGATTTAAATGCACAAGGCACAAATGTTCTTTTATAACTTGGACAATTATATTAATAACAATCTTGTATCAGATTTACATGTTTGTCCAACATTTAGGGCCGGTACTAAATAAACCGAACAAGATTAAACAACACACCACAAATATAAACTCACGGCGGATTACCCCAGCAAATGAGTATATCTTTTATATACGCAACTGACAGGTGTATGCCTACACCCCGTGCTTAAGTCGTGGCCATTTACGCTTTATAAATGAGCCAAGGATATCCAGGACGCGGTTGTTAACCCCCAATGTTATTTGTTATCAAGCAACACTGATTAAAACGGGATTATACAATTTAACCATTTCCGATTAAAAGGTTTCTACACCCAACCAAGCGGTAATAATTTACCGTATCCCAAGCCCGTATAAGGGAAAATAAGTTAAAAGTATTTACCTGAGCTAGCTCCTGTCTTAAATAGGAAGATTTATAATAACTCAGCCGTATTCAATTAAGTAAGCGTAGGTACAATTTACCGGAAGGCTCTAGTCTGTAATGATGGTATAAATAACCAATTAGAATGCTAACGGGTCTTAATTAAGTCATAGACTTAGACCGGCTAGTTTTTAAATATGAAAATGGTACAATAAGCTAGATTAAGCGATGACCGGAATGGAATGTAATTTAGACCCAACAAGTATGAAGACTTGTATAATATAGGTAAAGTAAATACATTCTGGATTTTGAAATAAAAATGATAAGGTTTGACCCGTTTCAGCTAATTTATGCAAACTAGTTACATAAACCGTATTGAACGCGTATATGCATAACGGGTAGCCGGATGAGTCATGTACAAGTTCCATAAGTTATTATGCTTAAAATATGTTGTGATATCACTAGGATATCAACAATTATGCCCCAAATGAATTTAAGACCAATTTAAGTCCCATAAGTGCATTTTGGTCATTTTAGGATTTATAAAAGAGGTTTTAAAGTAAACTGATGTTCTGGTCTAAAACATTCTGTAAAAATGTTTATTTTATGATATTATAACAGTAGGATATCATACATATGTGTGGTTTACCATTTATGACCAAACTATGCACCGTAGGGGCATTTTGGTCATTTCATATATGCTTTTAGGGACAAAATTAGAAGTCTGAGTTCATGACTTATACCTACTGTAAAGTATTCAAATTTAGTTATAAATTCAGTAGGTAACAAGTCTTAGGTGTTAAATATGGTTTTAAACCATACTATGCACCTAATTAGCGTAAAAATCGATATTTGCGATGTTTATGAAATTCTGAGATTTTGATCAGACTTGTATGTTTAAAATATTTTATTTTTCATATAAAATCAGTAGGAAAAGGTTTGGTATGTTAATCATATGTAAATCTCATTTTATTAACAACAAGGGCATTATCGTTATTTATCGAATTAATACTAGAACTCCATGATATGATCAGTTTATAATCTCACCAAAAATTCCAAAAATCCTTAAAAATAATATCAAAACAGTAGGCAATGAGTTTGGTGCCAAAATTTGGGTTTAAACATGATTCATGCTAAAAATGTAATTTAATTAACAAAAAGTTTCATTTTACGATATCTTGCGTAACTTTAGTTTGAGACCAGAAACTGATGTCAAATTTATTTGACATACTTATATATCAGTAATAAAACTTTTTGTCCTCTCACATTTTCAAAAATCTCGTTTTTATAACATAAGGGCATAATAGTCAATTTTTAAGCATTTAACGGAAACATGCAAATGAACTATGATTTCTAAGGGACCATGTAGTATAACCTCAGAGGGTTATACTAACATATAATATGGTCACAAAGGAACCTTAAGGAATAACTAAACTAAGCTAATTCGGGTTAGAACTGAAAGTCAAAGCAAAAGTCAACTTTTGCGACTTTCAGTTGCAAACCGAGCCTAAACTCAGAATTATCGGGTTAAACATGCCTAGACATGTTCAATTAATATTTACCAAGTTATTAAAGTGAGAAAACTGATTTTATAGCTTCTACATTATCAGTTATGAATTTTATTTAAAAACTGACCCGTTTGACTTTTATTTTTAATTACTTTGACCCGACAATTAACTAAGTAAACGTGATAATTAGGAGGTGTCCTTTTGAGGGATTAACACCTACCTAATTACGACCACGTAGCCATGTTCATCTCGAACAATGGCTGGACCGTTTAGGTCTAAACCGAAAGTCAAAGCGTTATTACGACAACTTTGACTTTTGGTCTTTAAACACATAAAAACCAAACTAAAGTGGCTAAGGACACATACATCAGGTCCTTGCATGAAAATTGAACTAAGGTGGGCTCCCTCTTGATCAGGAATCCCAGAGAATTACTCAAGAAAGCTTAAGCAATGAGAGAGAGGTGAATGTTTGAAATGATCAAGGAGAATGGCAATGTAATGCCTCTGTTTATAGTGTTTAGGACTCCCTCAAGATCATCACAGGTGTTTAGGGATGTTGTAAGATGGCTCCAGGTGTCCCAAGTGGTTTTAAAAACCATCAAACATCCATAAATTTCGAGTTTAACTTGTTTTGAGACCAAGGAAGAAGATAACCTACAGCTGTCCAAAGGATTCTGCCTAGATAGGGGCGTCACCGCACGCGACAGCAATATGGAGGAGGGGTCGCGCGACGCCACCACCCCAATTCTCAGCAAACAAGTCTTTAAACTTGTCACCTTTAGTCCCTGAACCTTTTAATGCATATTATCTTTCATTTTAGGCACAATTGGCCCTTGTAGATAGTATGTAGATGATCTAGGGAGTATAACCAAACACCATTAGGTTCGGTTTCGTTAAACGATCACCGAAAACACTAGTTTCATCTCGTTGACGCTTTTAACCCTCATTCTTAAAAGTTTACGTAATTAGCACATAACGATATCGAAACCTTGTGAATTTATTATCAAGTATTCTCGAGAGTATAATCAAACATTACAAAGCCCCGGGTTCGTTAAAAGGTCACTCACAGATAAGAATTAACATGTTGACACGTTTAACCCCTGTATCTTGTAAACTTTCGTTTACTTTCACAAACGGCTTCTTATATCCGAACAATTACTTGTTTAAGAATATATTCATCGTGTGTGGTCAATCAGAGGCACAAATTTGGCATGTTGACACTTTTAGTCCCTCTATATTCATATTTTTTGTTTTTGACGAAATTAGTCCCTCATAGTCAATGTTTGACTTTATTAGGGTTTAGTACTCGTGTCAACACATCATTGGACACGTTTTTACGAGGTGTTACATAGTACTTCCACAATTTCCATAAAACATCTTAGGATTTTGTGGCACCGAAACTCTTTTTGCCTTCCTGATGTCTTCTTGATTTTTGTTTTCCAAAAGCTGAATGAAATCATGGATGTTGGTCGTAGCCAAAGGGCCATTATATTTCAGAATCTCCAAGAATCCATTCCATTGAACTGGCAATGCATCGGCAAACTTTGTAACTACCTCTTCTGGAGTTAACGATACCCCATAACTACCCAACTCACTCAGCAAATGATAGAATCGACTTGTCATATCTCCCAGCGACTCCTTTTCCATACATATGAAGCTGTCGAATTCCTTTTTGAGCAAATCATGTCTCAGTTTGCGTGATGCTGCATTTCCTTGACCTCTCACCTTTAACGCATCCCATAAACCTTTTGTTGTTTTGAATCTCACAAACTGATGATAAATATCCTTGTTTAAGGCTTGAGTTAGAATTGAGAATGCCTTCTTCTCTAAGTCGTATGCCTTCTTCTCATTGGTAGTAAGATCTGTAAATGACGCAGGACTTGAACCGGCTTCTTCAAGTGCTTGATCAAATTCTGAGATAAAACATAACCACAACTCCGTGTTTTGCCCAAGATATACGTATGAAATCTATCATGCCATCCGGGATACTCGTTCATATGCATAAGCTTTGGTGGACGGTTGTTACTTCCGGTTTCATTTTCGCTCAAAAGAAGACTTTGAATACTTTGATTTTGGTTAGTAACAAATGCCCACTGATTTTCGTAATTAAACTCGCTTGTGATGGAATGGATGAGGACGAGGGTGTGGGAGACTGAGCCCATGAAGGCGCTAAACCCTTTTGCGTATACGCGTTGTCCATACTAGCATCAGGAGTCCAACCCCACCAGTCTGTACTCATGGTTGATTGAAAAGAACCAACTTAAAAAGCAACTGTGAATCTTCTGTAAAGCTTCTGAGAAAGACAAGAGACCATGAAAAATATAAATCCACCAAAGATTGACCAACGAAGAATAGTTTTTCACCTATCTATCTTTCGTGAAGCACAAGCCCAAAGAATTAACCCACGAAGAATTAGCCCACGAAAACAAGTGTTTCAAAAGCCCATGAAGAATCTGATGGGACTTTTGTGAAGATAAAGGTCCACGAAGAATGATCAGACGAAGTATATGATTATGTTTTTCGTGAATGGTAAATATTCCAAACAATTAGTGAAACCCAATCCCAGAAGCCCAGAACTCACGAAGAACTGATGTGAGCCCAAGCCCAATTTCAACCAACGAAAGATATGAGGTATTTCGTGGAGTGTTAATTTTTGTGAGAATATATTTGATGAAAAACGTTTTTCATGAGATTGAGACAAAAACACACGAAAGATGTATAGTATTTCGTGAAGATTGGTGCAAAATATGTTTTATAGAATTTGTCTTTTGTGAAAAACTGGTTTTTCGTTGAAAAGTTGGTGGAAACTTTTCCTTTTTAAGGAGAATCTATTTTCTGAACAAGAAAGTTAGTAGGTGAATATCCTGATTTGGTTAAAAGCGTACATTCAAAAAATTCAACTTTTCTGAAAGATTTGAAGGTTATCTCTTCAACTAAGAATATTCCGGTGACTTTTCCAGCCAAACACCTCACCGGAAAAATTGTCGAACAAGATTTTTGCAATAAATTTTAAGAAAAACCGTATTGTAACATGTCTCCATGTGATTTAACAAGGTTTTTATGAAAATTTATAGCAAAAAACAAGTTTTACCAAATTTTTAACCCATTTTACTTTCAAAAACTTGAAGATCTTGTTTCAAACTCAAGTAAACTTTCAGAAATTTTCAAAAACTTGCTCAAAAACTCAATGAAAAGCTTGGTTTTAACAAGGAAGAGAGCCAAAGCTCTGATACCACTTGTAGGTCCACTCGGAGGATCAAGATAAACCTACTTCCTTGTTCTATAACACACCCACGAGTGCGGAATCCAAGTGGGTATGTAAACCAAGCCAAAGAACACAAATACAAGAAGAGATTCAACGATTAAAGCTCAAGTGTATTGATTCAGAAGAGTAACAGTACAAAGATAATACAAGAATATGCTCTCAACTCTACTGATGTGTGCTTTCTCTTATTTCTAACTGTTCTGCAAGTGTCCTTTTATAGCCAAAGACCCCAGTAACATTACGAAAAATGTTACTGGGCCACATGCAACATATGAAAGACTCAAAGGCCCAACTAATTGGCCCACGAAAAATGATATCTCACGAAGAATATGGGTTCTTCGGAGTGTCTTCCTGCGAACAACCTTAACCCACAAATTATGTGGTTTTTTGTTAGAATCATGGGACGAATCATCAAGGCCCACGAAGAATGTTCTTCGTAGGTATCCATGTAGGTTCTTCGGCCCAAGACATTATTCGTCCATGATGATTCTTTGTGAGGTCCAAATCAGCGAACAATCAGGGACGAAACATCAGGTTCTTTGTGTTATTTCATGTGCATGGTCTTTCGTGGGGAAGCTGCTTCATGCACAACTTGCAGAACATCAACATACAGCAAACAATAATAACAAACAGCTAACAGTTTGCACATGCGCAACTGTTTTACATCGAATATATAATAAACGTCGTACCCCGTCAAGATAGGAGGATATCTTGACCAAGTTCTTCACTTCGTAACGCTATCAAACCGAGCCGCATCCACAAATATGCATCAACACTTTTACTTGACGAAGCTTATAAATCTCGTTATTATGTTCATCCGGGGGCAACCAAGATGTATAATGATTTGAATCAAAACTATTGGTGGCCCGGAATGAAAAGAGATGTAACCAAGTATGTGGAGAAATGATTAACTTGTTTGCAAGTAAAAGCAGAGCACCAGAAGCCATAAGGTAAACTTCAACCGTTAGACATTTCGGTGTGAAAATAGGAACATATCACAATGGATCTACTGACCAAACTACCGAGGACAACACATGGGTTTGACGCCATTTGGGTAGTTGTGGATCGACTAACGAAAAGTACTCACTTCATTCCAATACGTGAGACTTATACATCCGAAAAGATGTCAGAAGGTATATGCAAACGAGATTGTGGCACATCACGGAGTACCGGTATCCATCATGTCCGATAGGGATACTCGATTTACTTCAAATTTTTGGCGTGATTTCCAAGAACAAATGGGTACGAAGTTGTTCATTAGTACCGCGTACCATCCTCAAACGGATGGACAAAGCGAAAGAACGATTCAAACGTTGGAAGACATGCTACGGGCGTGTATCATTGACTTTGGAGGTAGTTGGGATGTTTATCAACCTTTAGTCGAATTTTCATACAATAACATTTACCATTCTAGCATCGGTATGGTTCCGTATGAGATGCTTTACGGTAGAAAATGCCAAACCCTGGTATGCTGGGGTGAGGTGGGTCCATGTGAACTTGCTTATAAAGATATAGTTCGAACCACTAAAGAGAAAATTGATATGGTTCGAGCTCATTTGAAAGCGGCTCAAGATCGACAGAAGTCGTATGCGGATAAAAGACGAATAATGACCGAGTTTCAGCTTGGTGATAAAGTCATGCTTAAAGTATCTCCGTGGAAGGGGATAATCCGGTTCAGGAAAAGGGGAAAGTTGAGCCCAAGGTTCATTGGGCTATTTAAAATCATCGAACGGGTAGGTAAAGTGGCATACCGCCTAGAACTACCGGAGGAACTGAGCAGAATACATAGTACGTTTCATGTGTCGCACCTCCGAAAATGTTTAGCCGATGAAACGGCTTACATCCACTATGATGACATTGAAGTGGATAACAAACTTAATTACGTGGTGAAACCAAGTGCAATTCTGCACCGGAAGATCAAAATCTTACAGAACAAAGAAATTGACCAAGTGAAGGTCAAATGGGAACATCGTTGGGATTGGACACTACGTGGGAGTCCGAAGAAGAGATGAGACGCCTGGTTTCGAGGACCAAACCCTTTTAAGGGGGTGGACTTGTAACACCCCTAAAATAGTAGAAACTTATATGAAATATAATATATATATATATATATATATGTGTGTGTGTGTGTGTGTGTGTATGTGTGTTGGTTATAACCAATAAATAATGTGACTAGGATTAACTAACCTAGTTAGTAATAATAACCAAACAATAAGGAAACTAGAAGTAATTGACCCATTTATAAACCTTGAAACTTTTAGGGGCTAAAAGTGGGCAATTAAGAAAATTGTTTTAATTAAAACAAATAAAAACCAACACACACACATAAGTGTGTGTGTGTGTGTGGTCGATTACATCAGGGGAGCCAAGGGGAGTTCTTACAAAACCCTAAATCCATCAAATTGATCAAGAACAAAGGAAATCAAGCTAAGAAATTTGGGGATTTATGTCACGGCCCCGACCCGGTTTTACCCGTTTCAGGAGCCGCGGGACAGAAATCCCGTGGTATTTAATTAAGTGAGTTTAACAGCGGAAGTTTCTTCAGGATCATTTTAAAAACTGAAATATTTCCCGATTATTTTATTTCACAATTCAGGATAAAACCTGGTAATTTACAATCTTGAGATTTCACGAAGAAATCTTTTATTTTACAAAACATGTTTCTTTATTTTATACTGAGCCACTTCCTTAAGTTGATAGTGCTTCGCGGCACTTTTCCTGGATCACAACAGATCACCTGAAACATATTTGAAAAAGGTTTTGTCAGCGGGAAATACTTAGTGAATCATTCATTTTGCTAAAATGACTCTTTTGTTATAATTCACAGTATTAAGAGAGATTACAATGTTTATTTCAACCAAATACCCACAGTACTTGTCATCGACTCGTTTCGGTGACTGTGGTCATATTACTATTGAGTCTGTTCACCCAATAGTAACGAGTATCATTAATTAGGTTCGCCCACCTAAAGTGATAAAAACAGTAATGTGCACAATACCCCACATACCGGCTGTAATTTGGTGACTACATAAACTTAATCACTGTAATTATAATCTTGAAAATAAACATACTTTTTGGTAAACAGATTTGATAAAAAGAGAATGACTCACTTTGCAGATTTACTTATCAACAGAGCTTAGCCTACTGATTAGCCTTGATAACCTAGTTTAAATAATCAAGCACACGAACTAGGTTAGTAACTTAATACAGCATTTACGACAACTCACGAGATTAAAACCTTCACAATGAATAACAAAGTGCGATACTTAAACATCCATCGATTTAACGACGAATGACAAAGCACAAACCCTAATGTGGGCAGCTCTTAAACATCCATTGGATAGTTTAATCGATCGGACATTGAATCGTAGCAGCGATCGAGTTATTACCCTGAATTGTGGCAGCACTTCGTGATCAGTGTTTGTTTTGGGACTGTTTATGCTATAACTCAACGTACAATTCGAATTTGAACGTCGAACGAACACTCAATTGCATGAAACAGACTGTTCTATTTATACTGAAAATTGGTTTCCCCAAAATCTATTACACATGCTCGGAGCATGTCTTCTAGAGTTTGGATCGTCCTTTCACTTTGTCCGTCTGTTTGGGGATGATATGCCGTGCTTAGGTTTAGTCGAGTTCCCATTGCTTGCTGGAAACTTTTCCAGAAATGAGAAGTGAAACGACTATCCCTATCCGAAATAATGGAGAGTGGAACTCCATGTAAAGATACGACTTCATCTACATATAACTTTGCCAATCTTTTCATGCTAAAGGTTTCTTTCATTGGTAGAAAGTGAGCTGATTTGGTTAATCGATCCACAATTACCCAAATCGCATCATTACCTTTTCTTGTTTTGGGTAACTTAGTAACAAAATCCATGGTTATAAGTTCCCATTTCCATATAGGCATTTCTAATTGTTGTAGTAACCCTGAAGGTTTCTGATGTTCTGCTTTAACTTGTGAACAAGTGAGACATTTAGAAACATATCGCGCTATATCCTTTTTCATTCCTATCCACCAAAAGTTCTTTCTTAAATCGTGGTACATCTTATTGTTTCCTGGGTGCATAGTATACCTAGATTTATGGGCTTCTTCTAAAATCTTAGGTCTTAAGTCTCCTTGCTTAGGTACCCAAATTCTACTTTTGTGGAATCTCCAAATTCCATCTGCTCCTTGCTCTAATTCTTTTATTCGTCCCTTCATTCCTTCAGCATCATCCTTGATTGCTGTAACTTGAACATTCTTCAATTGTTCCATTAAATCTATTTGCAGATTTAATCTGAGAGCACGAACCCGTCGTTATTTCTCATAATACTTACGACTTAAGGCATCTGCAACTACATTTGCCTTTCCTTCGTGATACTGAATATCACAGTCGTAGTCACTTAAGATTTCCATCCATCTCCTTTGCCTCATGTTTAACTCTTTTTGCCCGAATATATATCTTAGACTTTTATGATCTGTATAGATAGTAAACTTACTTCCGTACAGATAATGTCTCCAGATTTTCAGGGCAAAAATTACGGCTCCTAATTCTAAATCACGAGTCGTATAATTTTCTTCGTGTTTTTTCAATTGTCTTGAAGCATATGCAATTACCTTCTTACGTTGCATTAGCACACATCCAAATCCTAGTTTTGAAGCATCACAATATACTTCAAAGTTTTCAGTTCCTTCTGGTAAGGCTAAGATTGGAGCATTTGTTAATTTCTGCTTCAAAATCTTAAAAGCTTCTTCTTGTTTAGGTCCCCATTCAAACTTAACTGCTTTACAGGTTAGCTTAGTTAATGGAACAGCTATCTTTGAAAAATCCTTAATAAACCGTCTATAATAACCAGCTAAACCTATAAAACTTCTAATTTCCATTGCAGTTTGTGGAACCTTCCAATTGGTAATTGCCTCTATCTTAGCAGGATCTACGTGAATACCTTCATGATTTACCATATGGCCTAAGAATTGCACTTCTTGTAACCAAAATTCACACTTTGAGAATTTGGCGTACAACTTTTCTTTTCTTAACAAAGTTAAGAGTGCATGCAAGTGCTGACAATGTTCATCCTGACTTTTGGAATAAATAAGTATATCGTCTATGAAAACAATTACAAATTTATCCAAATACGGTTTACAGATTCTATTCATCATGTCCATGAATGCTGCAGGTGCATTCGTTAACCCAAAGGGCATGACTGTAAACTCGTAATGACCATACCTAGTTCTGAAAGCAGTTTTAGGTATGCCTTCTTCTTGTACCTTCAATTGATGATATCCGGAGCGTAAATCTATCTTAGAAAAATATCTAGCTCCTTGAAGTTGATCGAATAGATCATCAATCCTAGGTAATGGGTATCGATTCTTAATTGTAACCTTATTCAATTCTCTATAATCGATACACATCCTCATTGAACCATCCTTTTTCTTAACAAATAACACTGGCGCTCCCCACGGGGATGAACTAGGTTGTATGAATCCTTTACTTAGTAATTCATCTAATTGCTTTTTCAGTTCTAACATTTCTGTGGGTGCTAACCGATAAGGTGCCTTGACTATCGGTGTAGTTCCTGGAATTAGATAAATCCTAAATTCTACTTCCCTATCTGGGGGTAATCCCGGTAACTCTTCTGGAAATACGTCCGAATATTCTGAGACTACAGGAATTTCCTTAAGTTCTTTACCCTTAGTACTAATGATTACTGAAATCATATATACTATTCCTTGTTTTCATTCATAATTAGCAACTTTTATTACTGATATGAACTTCATGGGCTTACGTGGTTTATCTCCAGTAATCACAATTACTTCTCCGGTAGGTGCCTGAATTTCTATAGAGTTTTTATCACAAAGGATTCGAGCATGATTGGCTACTAACCAATCCATTCCTAACACAACATCAAATTCGGCTAATTTCATAGGTAATAGGTTTGCAAAGAATTTATGACCTGAAAGTTCTATATTTTCCTTTTGCAAAACTTTATCTATACTAACAGAATTTCCGTCTGCCGTTTCGACTGTAAAAATCTGCCTAAGGTTGGTTAAGGGTAAATTAAGAGCTTGGCAGAATGAAGTATTAATAAAACTTTGGTTTGCACCAAAGTCGAATAATACTTTGGCGTAAATGTTGTGAACTAAGAACGTACCAGCTATCACATCTGGAATGAGTTTTGCTTCTTGTGTAGTTAGCTGGAATGCTCTGACATTCTTCTTTGTAGTTCCGTCAGCTGGTTTAGCTTTGTTGTCTGCTGGTTTAACCAATTTAGGACACTCTGTTTTGAAATGTCCTACTTCTCCACAATTATAACAGATTGTGGATTTCTTCCTGCAGTTTTCTTCACGATGTCCTACCATTTTACAAAAATTGCAAGTTACACTACATCTTCCAAAATGTTTCTTTTTGCAATTCTTGCAGAATGGTAGAGTTGAGGGTTGCCCTGTTCCTCGTCTTTTGAAATTGCTATTATTACCCGTACGAAATCCCTGGGTAATTTTCTGAGCCAATTCTTTCTTTCTGTCTTCATCTCTTGTGCGCACCAGTTCATCGGTTAGGGTGTTAGCTAATTCCACAGCATCGTCAATAGTGCGAGGTCTCGCAGCTTTAATGATATTGCGGATTTCACTAATCAGTCCCCAAATATAGCGAGAAATGAGTACCGATTCTGGCGAAGCCAGTGTTGGTACCACTCTAGCATATTCAAAGAATGTCGAAGTATAACCGCGACAATCTACCCCCATCATCCGATGATTTAGGAACTTATTTGTCATTTGTTCCTTTTCATACTCGGGACAGAATTTTCTTTCTACAAGACTTTTAAATTCTTCCCAGTTCAGGGCATAATCCACTTTTCTTCCTTTGGCTTGTAACATAGTGTTCCACCATTCGAGTGCTCCTTCCTTGAAAAGATTTGATGCGTACATGACCTGATCATCTTTAGCACATTTACTTATTGCAATTACTGCTTCGGTTTTCTCTTACAAGCAAGGAATTCTTTGAAAGTGCAACCAGGCGTTGCGGCTTTCATTTTCTTAGGAAATGGAGCTTGATGTAGTTCCTCATTATGATTAACATGATCATTGCCTCCGTTTACACTATTACTGAAGTTATCTTCAGAAATACGTTTACTAGGAACGATTTGTTGTGGTTCGATTGGATTCTTTACAGCAGCAACGATTGCTGGAATAGCATTGGCTATCCCTTGAGCAACAATATTTTCGATATCTTGCCTAGTCATATATTGATCTCCTGGATGTTGCTCAGACTGATTAACCTCATTTACTGGTTCATTACCACTGTTTGCCATCTGATAATTAATATATATAATTTTATTAGTATCTGATAAATAATAACTATACATAAAAATAATCAAACAATTTTCTCAATACACGTATAGTTAAAATTATCGATTTATCGATTTCATTTTATATCTTTTATAGTATGCATCACTACACACCAATATTTTACAAAGTGTTATTCGTAGTTATTTTACAGACTGATGTCATTATTACTATTACTATTACACAACCACAATTTCACCATCCTACTATCTCTCGTCACTTGTCGTTTTAAAAACGAAGTTCCCTTTCATCATACTTCCAGGCAATTTGTCCCCCTATTTCCCGGATTCTATTCCCTGCATCCATTAACTCTTCACCAAAATGGCGAAGTTCTGCTAAATTCTCGTTACTCATGGGTGGATTTGGTAATGGTTCCGGGTCAACTTGTGGGAAAAATGTATCAGGGTTGTTTAAAAGATTTTGATATTGCCAATCAGTTGTCCACCATTCATCTAATTCTACTGGTAGTGGTTGAGGTTGGACAATAGGATCTGGAATAGCAGGTTCCAGATTGATTGGAATTGGAGCTTCTAGTGGATAGCTGAAAAGATCTTCTTCAGTAAATATAAGGTTTGGATTAGCTGGTTCAAGGTTTCCATCGGCAGGTCCGATGAGGTCACTCATTACTAGTTTATAATCTAAAACTTCCCAGGGAGTCATTTTCTGTTTCTGCCTAGAACTTTCTCCGATTTCTCTTTCTGTTTGCTTAAAACTCTTCTCAGCTTCTATTTCTATTTGATTAATATTTTCCTCAATTTCTATCCCTTTTCCTTTGTCTTGTGGTTCTTTAGTTTTGGTAACCTTTCTTGTTGCTGGCTTTTTCCTACGTACACGCCTCCAGGCCACAAATCTGCTTCTTTTCTTGGGTTTAGGTTTTGCCAGAGGTTTGCATTGAAATTCCATGGGTTCTTCTTTATCAGCAAAGTAACCGGTGAATTCCTTGGAAACTTCTATCTTAACGGGGTAGAGGTTAAGATTTTCTAAAGCTTCAGATATCTCATTCATGCTGTTTAGCATATATTCAAAATATATACCAAATGTTAAAATAAAATAACAGAATTTCATAGATAATCCTTAAATATTATTGCATACCATACATAAAACAACTGACAAGTAAATTATACTACGATTTACTGTGAACTTATTTATTTACTGAAAAAGATTTTCTGAAAAATAAAGGTACTAAAACTTGAGTTAAAGTATTTAGAGATTTGCATTTTCTGCTACTGTTGCTAGCATATAAAGATCTGCCCATTTCTCATCTAATTTGTCCTCCCAAGGTATTTTACTGGTTAATTCCTGGGTTTCCTGTTTAATCTTCTTCTCTCGGTTTTTCTTTATTTCCTCCTGACTTTTCCTAATAATCAAACTTCTTTTATTAGGAGAAAGTGGTTTCTCGTAATGTGCCTTTCTCACAAATATTCCTTCTTCAGGAATTACATAAGGTTTTGTTTGGGATGAACTTCCCTTCTCGTTGGATGACCTATCTAGTTTAAGATAGATATTTGACAGCTTTTGTTTACCCATACTGTAATTAACAAATAATCAGTTAATAAAACACATAATCACATAATTGGCAATCAGTAAAAATTAAGTATTTCCAAATACTTAACAGGCTTAGATCAGTGGCTCTGATACCACCTTTTTCTGTCACGGCCCCGACCCGGTTTTACCCGTTTCAGGAGCCGCGGGACAGAAATCTCGTGGTATTTAATTAAGTGAGTTTAACAGCGGAAGTTTCTTCAGGATCATTTTAAAAACTGAAATATATCCCGATTATTTTATTTCACAATTCAGGGTAAAACCTGGTAATTTACAATCTTGAGATTTCACGAAGAAATCTTTTATTTTACAAAACATGTTTCTTTATTTTATACTGAGCCACTTCCTTAAGCTGATAGTGCTTCGCGGCACTTTTCCTGGATCACAACAGATCACCTGAAACATGTTTGAAAAAGGTTTTGTCAGCGGGAAATACTGAGTGAATCATTCATTTTGCTAAAATGACTCTTTTGTTATAATTCACAGTATTAAGAGAGATTACAATGTTTATTTCAACCAAATACCCACAGTACTTGTCATCGACTCGTTTCGGTGACTGTGGTCATATTACTATTGAGTCCGTTCACCCAATAGTAACGAGTATCATTAATTAGGTTCGCCCACCTAAAGTGATAAAAACAGTAATGTGCACAATACCCCACATACCGGCTGTAATTTGGTGACTACATAAACTTAATCACTGTAATTAAAATCTTGAAAATAAACATACTTTTTGGTAAACAGATTTGATAAAAAGAGAATGACTCACTTTGCAGATTTACTTATGAATAGAGCTTAGCCTACTGATTAGCCTTGATAACCTAGTTTAAATAATCAAGCACACGAACTAGGTTAGTAACTTAATACAGCATTTACGACAACTCACGAGATTAAAACCTTCACAACGAATGACAAAGTGTGATACTTAAACATCCATCGATTTAACGACGAATGACAAAGCATAAACCCTAATGTGGGCAGCTCTTAAACATCCATTTGGATAGTTTAATCGATCGGACATTGAATCGTAGCAGCGATCGAGTTATTACCCTGAATTGTGGCAGCACTTCGTGATCAGTGTGTGTTTTGGGACTGTTTATGCTATAACTCAACGTACAATTCGAATTTGAACGTCGAACGAACACTCAATTGCATGAAACAGACAGTTCTATTTATACTGAAAATTGGTTTCCCCCGCGTGTCACGGAAGATGTTGCCGACCCTGTCGCGACTCGCCTGGGGTACCAATCTACCCTAGGGTAGCCTTGTGTCCTAGTAGGCTTGCTGAGTTGGTTTCGTGTTAATTCGAATTTTTGACAGCAAACTATTAAGATATTACCGAATAGGGTGTGACACCTGTGTCACTGCGACCATCAAACAAATACCAAACCAATGAAATATTGTATTTCATACTTTGGACTTGGATAAATATGTGTATCTTTTCCACATATCAACTCTTATCCCATTTCAAGCTCTAAATCGCTTTCTGGAAGGTTATACACGCACTAATGCGTAAATATAACCAGTTTAATGCAACAAACACTCCGGAATAGTGAAATAGGCTTAACATACCTTAAATAACCTTTACATAACTTAGAAATAAGTTTTGAAGGCTTTGGTATTGCAAAATCAAGTTAAATCGCTTACAGGGACTAAAGTTGGCAAACTGCGAAAGTATGCCGATTTGAACTGTAACAGACATTCCGGAGCATGACCATAAGTTAAACATACCATAAATACCCTTCACATAGCTTAGAAATAGGCTTTGAGGTGTTCGGTATGCTAAAATAAACTTTTGTGTCATTCAGGGACTAAAAGTGTCAAAAAGTGCACAAGTTTGCATTTTCGCGCATAACTTACGTTCTGAATACATCCGGACATCCAAAAATTTATGTAAGCATGACTATATTATGCTTTAGTGTTTGGCTTGCCAAAAATCCATTCGTTGCGTCATTTGGATCGTTTTACGCGCTTATGCGCATTCTGTCGTAATTAAGCGAACATCGCGTTCGTACGACCAAACGAACCAACACCCGGCATATTTTTGAGCATGTTTCATGTACACAATGTTTAGGCATCATTTTAGGGCCTTAAAGTTGGCTTTACGGGCCTTGGAAGTGCCGGAAATGGGCTTAAACACGTGCAGGGACTGAAACTGTCATTTCTGAAACATGTTTGCTGATCAGAAGGGCCAGGCGGCCCGCATTGTATTTGTCTGATCCTGAAGCGGGCCGCGTCCCACTATCAGAGCAGATTAAATGTTTTTAACAGCAGGTTGCAGCTGTTTGATCCTCACCCACACATTCCCAATTGCTTAGTCAGAGGATAAGGACCATTTTTAGGCACCATAACTTTCCAACACTTGTACGGTTGCGATTAAAGCACGGTTTCCATGAAACGATCTTAACGGTGGACCGAAAACTATAAATACCCCATACCCCCCATTGCTTAAATCACTAGAATTTTGATTTGAGAAACTCTAAGTTGAAACTATTGTTTCATATCTGAGATTTTTGAATCGAAATTAGCATTCGGGGACCCTTCGTAAGTATTCTTTCGTTCTTTTATTGCTTTTCGAGTCTGAAAGTCAAACTTTGTTTGACTTTCTACATTGACCAGTTATGGTCAATGCGAAGTTCGTTTGAACTTCGCAACGTGAGTGTAATCACGTTGGTTATAGTCCCTTGGGACTATGCCTACTGATTACCACGTTGTCTAGGGTCGTAGGGTAAGCGATCTGATAAATCGCTTATACCTCGAACCCGACCCATTTGGTCGATCATTAGGATCCGACCAAACACATTAGGTGACCATAGTAGGTAGGGAATAACCTTCCGAGGTTATACCTTATGGTCACATCGTTTAAGTAGTTGTATGATAGGTAGTTTGTATGCCTTAGGTAAATTACCAGAATACCCTTTTCATGTATAATTGGTAATTAAGCATATGTAACCTAAACTTTTGTCACATAACTGATTATGTAACATGTTTAGGCATATAACACTTGTCATAGGACTAGTTAGGCGGTCCGAACGCGTTTCACGCGAACGACGCGTTAAAGTAGCATAAGCTACCTAAACGGGTCGTAAGCACTTAGATTAAGGTTTCATTTAGTATGTAGGCTTCGTTAAACCATATGACACGAGTCTCTATACTCGTTTGGTTTACGAACCCTCATTCTATCAGATCTTCCGATTTAGGTCCGGTTTATTAACATAGTTACCTATAGTAGGTGCCGTTTGATATCCGCGATCTCTAGCATTGTTTGGTTGTTACTCAAGGACTACTAAGCAATCTCAAGTGAGTACATAGACCCCTCTTTTACTGTTTTCCAAACGTTTTGGGGTGGAACACATGTGCCTACTTGTTACTTTCATGCTTTCCTGTTTTCACATCATATACCTGCTATGTTCGTTAGTACATTATAGTACATGATTTTATTACATCTTATGCTAGGTATGCCCATTGTGTGCATTACTTAGTACATCGTTTTACATTACATTACATGTTACGTATGTCTATTGTTGTATACGTAGTACAGGTCACATGCTACGTATGTCTATTGTTGTATACGTAGTACAGGTCACATGCTACGTATGTCTATTGTTGTATACGTAGTACAGGTCACATGCTACGTATGTCTATTGTTGTATACGTAGTACAGGTCACATGCTACGTATGTCTATTGTTGCATACTTAGTACAGGTCACATGCTACGTACGTCTATTGTCGCGTACTTAGTACATTTGTTATACATCACAGGCTTACATTTGGGATACATATTACATGATTTACATTAAACATGAACATTTTACATCTTGATGGTTTGGTTTGATTAAGTGATTAAGTAACGATGCGTGTGTAATATGATACAAGTATGGTGGATACGCCGCTGGTACTTCCTATATATAAGTGTTTGTATGGTATTACATATATCGTAGCGTTATTTGAATTATTTCAGTTTGATACATATAACATTTTATACAAATAACATACTTTTCACAATACATTGTTTTACAAGCAACTTATCTTATACAAACTCAGTTTACATGGTTATTCATTTAACCATACATTATTCACTTATTTATACATATCATCTGAACTCATTGTTTTTCAAATGATTTACAAGACAAAGCAAATTACAAGGTTCATGACTAAACATTTTCTCAAACATAAGTCATGAAACCTATTTTCACAAAACCTATGTATCTCACAGGCATTTTTATGCTGACGTACCTATTTTCACATGTGTTTTTCAGGAGCTGTTGCATAAGATGATCAAGATACACATAGGCAGACTTGGGCTTTAGTGACAATAAAAGATGCAAGACTAGTTAATTATGTTGTATTTCCTTGTTTGATAAGACATTGTAACACTTCAAATCAATAAAACGAAACTTCAATTGCCATGGATTTGAAACAATTAATTATGTTACAACACTCCCCGACATTTCCGCCACGTTTTGTATGTTACACGTGGTCGGGGTGTGACAGAAAAGATGGTATCAGAGCCAATGGTTATAGGGAATTAGGTTATTAGTAATGCTTTGACCTAGTCTATAACCTTCTTAGGACCCTAACGCGAGTTTACTTGCGTTTAGTCATAAAACAATACCGTCACCTATCCTTAGGCGACTACCACAACAAGAACATAAATTTCAAAACCACTTTGAAAACTAATCATCTGTTCTAGGATGATTGATTACTAGGTTTTGAACCCTCTGTTATACGGTTTTGAACCGCTTTGAATTTTCAAAATCTCGTCAAGGTTTTGGGTTTTAAATAATGTGAACACGTGCAAACTGGAAGGGTGAATGCCTGTATTCTGGGATTTCTGTCTAGGCAAGCACTTCGTATACATCTCATCAGACGCGAGACCAGTTGTGCTTACCTGGGAATTCTTGGGATGAGTGTTCACTTATAGGCGAGCATGTCTTCGCGATACATTATTTTTGACCTATTTACTTTGATTAATCACCGAGGTCGTTTGTTGCTTTGTAGTAACAAACAAATGACCACTATCCTTGCTTTCATCAGATTTGTTTCATCTCATTCTTTTGGTCTAATTCTCTCACTCGTTTCTTTTCATGTTTCCTCTTTTAGAATGCCTCCTCGACGTGAAAGCCAGATAGCGACTGCCGAACTGGCAGAAATCATCGCGCAGCAAATGGCTGCTGCCTTCCCAAATCTTTATGCTCAAATGATGCAAGCCATCAACAACAACAATGCTCCATGCAACTTCAAGAGTTTCAACTCGGCTAAACCACTCAAGTTTAGTGGTTCTGAGGGAGCAACTGGGCTTCTTCAATGGTTCGAGAGCATTGAGAATACGTTCCATCACGTTCAGTGTCCTGAAAATCACAAGGTCGAGTTTTCTTCGAGTGTGTTTCAGAAGAGGGCTCTTACGTGGTGGAACGGGATTATGAGAGACCGGGGTGCTGAAGTTGCACTAGCACAGACTTGGGCCGAGCTTAGAGCTCTTATGATGAGGGAGTTTTGTCCTCGTCATGAACTGCGAGCTTTGGAGAGAGAATTTGATGATTTGAAGCAAGACAGTGGGGAACATCGAGCCTATACTGACCGTTTTGAAGAATTGAGCCTGTTGTGTCCTGCTATGGTTACTCATGTGGATAAGGCGATCGAGAAATATACTGATGGTCTTCCTGACCTAGTTCAGGATATTGTTACTGGCAGCAACCCTACTACTGTCAGACAAGCCATTGAATTGTCAGCTACTCTAACTGAATCCCACATCAGAAAGAAAAAGCTTTTTCGGAAAGGCGACAAGAAACCAGAAGCTAATGTTCAGGAGGAAACCAAGGAAAGCAAAACCGAACCTTCTAAGAAACGTAAGGCTTCGCAGAATTTTGCGATTGCTGCTCAACCCAACCAAAACATCCGCCACCAACCAGCTCAGCCTCCTGCAAGGAAACCTTATGCCGGTACTGCACCGATATGCGATAAATGTAATGCACACCACTTAGCTCACCTACAGTGTCGATTGTGTGCATCATGTGGGCGACTCGGTCACCTGGAAAATGCTTGTCGTTTTACCCCGAACCAAGCTGGTCCAAACCAACCTCAAGTATATCCTGCTCAAGCTCGTCTTCCACGAGGTCCTTGCTTCAACTGTGGCGAGATGGGCAATTTCCGAAGAAATTGCCCAAAGATTGCTAATGCTAATCCAGCGCAGGGATGAGCATCGGACCAACTAGAAGACAATGTTGTTTAGAAATAATCAAGCCTTATGTATTATTTTCTTTTGTTGTCAAGGTCCATGAAACAGTTGTTGTTGTGGTTGTTTATAAATAAATCTTTTTATTTTGCATTGCAATGTACAAATATGATGGCATGTATAAACAACGTATCCCCTACAATACCGACAATCAAGGAATCGTATTCCTTGAAGAACAGACTACCCCGTAATTTCTTCCATTTTATTATCTCTTGCGTTTTCCACGGAAATCCTTAGTACCCGTCTCTTGCAAAGAAACGAAGTACAAGGCGCAAGTTACAACTCTGTATGAATACCCAACGTACCACTATAAATTCTTAATAGGGTACCTAAGGGTATTTCCGTATCTTCAAATTTTTGTGTTCCTTAATTCGAATATTGTGTTTTCTTGAAAACGAAATCGAATTTTTGGAAGATCTTGCTATCTTCATAGTTAGATTCTTGCTAATGTTTAAAGTACCGAATGAAATCCATGAAATGGATTCCTAGTGTGCTTTAAATACATGTGTGTAATTAACCAAACAAAACTTACAAATTAAAGATCTAGATAATCAATTTTGTGGTTATGTGACTATGTGTTTATGCATTTTGTGTTTTCGTATACACTGGATATTCGCTATCCAAATCCTCATAGAATCTTTCTTACCTTCATATGAAGGATTCGTAGTAGGATATTCAAAAAGGTACTATCTTAAATCCTTAAGGGACTTCTACTTTGTAGTTAAGTTCCTTGGATTATAAAGTACTATTCCAAAGTTTAGGGGCAACATGTGTTGATAAAGTTAAATACATCCTACGTCGATGTAGTTAAATTTTCCCCGTAGGTAGTTTAGTTAAAGAGATCCTACGTCGATCTAAGTTAAATAGATTGGTCCGACAATCTAGTTAAATACATCATGCGTCGATGTAGTTAAATATTCCTCTTGGGTAGTTAAGTTAAAGAGATCCTACGTCGATCTAAGTTAAAAAGATTGGCTCGACAATCAAGTTAAATATATCATGCGTTGATATAATTAAAGAGATCCTACGTCGATCTAAGTTAAATAGATTGGTTCGACAATCCAGTTAAATATATCATGCGTTGATATAGTTAAAGAGATCCTACGTCGATCTAAGTTAAATAGATTGGTTCGACAATCTAGTTAAAAATATCAGGTGTTTATGTAGTTAAATAGGCCCTCGGGCGGTCTAGTTCAAGAGATTGTTCGTTGATCTAATCCTTTGGTGACTTAGTTAAAGAGACTCTATTACAGTCAAGTTAAATCACCACAGGATTATTCATTTGATTTTTTCCCATACGCATTATGAAATGAACTGTGCGGACTGTGCAAGGAACTACGTAATTATGGAGGCCTACATAATTATGGAATTCAGTGCACAGAAACCACAGGAAGTTTTGTCATGTGTTAAGACCAACAGTGGCAAGAGTAATGATACGGGAGAAGTCTTGGACTTCGACCAATGTCATTTATTCTCACACTCCCCAATTCTGATCTCAATCACACACACAGTTTCCTATGATAAGTCTTCATAAGAAACGTTCTTCTGTCCGTAGTTCAAAACTCCATGTTTTGTTACTACAAGGACTTCACTTTGAGGGTTGAACTTGTCTCTAAGAATCATAACATGGCCCAGAGTTTTACTTAAGGGTTTAATGGATCTATTAGAAGGCGAAACCGTCACAGCTGTCTTCACAAGTTTCCTCTAGAAATTAATTTCGGGACGAAATTTCCTAAAGTAGGGGAGACTGTGACACCTGTGTCACTGCGACCATCAAACAAATACCAAACCAATGAAATATTGTATTTCATACTTTGGACTTGGATAAATATGTGTATCTTTTGCACATATCAACTCTTATCCCAATTCAAGCTCTAAATCGCTTTCTGGAAGGTTATACACGCACTAATGCGTAAATATAACCAGTTTAATGAAACAAACACTCCGGAATAGTGAAATAGGCTTAACATACCTTAAATAACCTTTACATAACTTAGAAATAAGTTTTGAAGGCTTTGGTATTGCAAAATCAAGTTAAATCGCTTACAGTGACTAAAGTTGACAAACTGCGAAAGTATGCCAATTTGAACTGTAACAGACATTCCGGAGCATGACCATAAGTTAAACATACCATAAATACCCTTCACATAGCTTAGAAATAGGCTTTGAGGTGTTCGGTATGCTAAAATAAACTTTTGTGTCATTCAGGGACTAAAAGTGTCAAAAAGTGCACAAGTTTGCATTTTCGCGCATAACTTACGTTCTGAATACATCCGGACATCCAAAAATTTATGTAAGCATGACTATATTATGCTTTAGTGTTTGGCTTGCCAAAAATCCATTCGTTACGTCATTTGGATCGTTTTACGCGCTTATGCGCATTCCGTCGTAATTAAGCGAACATCGCGTTCGTACGACCAAACGAACCAACACCCGGCATATTTTTGAGCATGTTTCATGTCCACAATGTTTAGGCATCATTTTAGGGCCTTAAAGTTGGCTTTACGGGCCTTGGAAGTGCCGGAAATGGGCTTAAACACGTGCAGGGACTGAAACTGTCATTTCTGAAACATGTTTGCTGATCAGAAGGGCCAGGCGGCCCGCATTGTATTTGTCTGATCCTGAAGCGGGCCGCGTCCCACTATCAGACCAGATTAAATGTTTTTAACAGCAGGTTGCAGCTGTTTGATCCTCACCCACACATTCCCAATTGCTTAGTCAGAGGATAAGGACCATTTTTAGGCACCATAACTTTCCAACACTTGTACGGTTGCGATTAAAGCACGGTTTCCATGAAACGATCTTAACGGTGGACCGAAAACTATAAATACCCCATACCCCCCATTGCTTAAATCACTAGAATTTTGATTTGAGAAACTCTAAGTTGAAACTATTGTTTCATATCTGAGATTTTTGAATCGAAATTAGCATTCGGGGACCCTTCGTAAGTATTCTTTCGTTCTTTTATTGCTTTTCGAGTCTGAAAGTCAAACTTTGTTTGACTTTCTACATTACATTGACCAGTTATGGTCAATGCGAAGTTCGTTTGAACTTCGCAACGTGAGTGTAATCACGTTGGTTATAGTCCCTTGGGACTATGCCTACTGATTACCACGTTGTCTAGGGTCGTAGGGTAAGCGATCTGATAAATCGCTTATACCTCGAACCCGACCCATTTGGTCGATCATTAGGATCCGACCAAACACATTAGGTGACCATAGTAGGTAGGGAATAACCTTCCGAGGTTATACCTTATGGTCACATCGTTTAAGTAGTTGTATGATAGGTAGTTTGTATGCCTTAGGTAAATTACCAGAATACCCTTTTCATGTATAATTGGTAATTAAGCATATGTAACCTAAACTTTTGTCACATAACTGATTATGTAACATGTTTAGGCATATAACACTTGTCATAGGACTAGTTAGGCGGTCCGAACGCGTTTCACGCGAACGACGCGTTAAAGTAGCATAAGCTACCTAAACGGGTCGTAATGGGTCGTAAGCACTTAGATTAAGGTTTCATTTAGTATGTAGGCTTCGTTAAACCATATGACACGAGTCTCTATACTCGTTTGGTTTACGAACCCTCATTCTATCAGATCTTCCGATTTAGGTCCGGTTTATTAACATAGTTACCTATAGTAGGTGCCGTTTGATATCCGCGATCTCTAGCATTGTTTGGTTGTTACTCAAGGACTACTAAGCAATCTCAAGTGAGTACATAGACCCCTCTTTTACTGTTTTCCAAACGTTTTGGGGTGGAACACATGTGCCTACTTGTTACTTTCATGCTTTCCTGTTTTCACATCATATACCTGCTATGTTCGTTAGTACATTATAGTACATGATTTTATTACATCTTATGCTAGGTATGCCCATTGTGTGCATTACTTAGTACATCGTTTTACATTACATTACATGTTACGTATGTCTATTGTTGTATACGTAGTACAGGTCACATGCTACGTATGTCTATTGTTGTATACGTAGTACAGGTCACATGCTACGTATGTCTATTGTTGTATACGTAGTACAGGTCACATGCTACGTATGTCTATTGTTGTATACGTAGTACAGGTCATATGCTACGTATGTCTATTGTTGCATACTTAGTACAGGTCACATGCTACGTACGTCTATTGTCGCGTACTTAGTACATTTGTTATACATCACAGGCTTACATTTGGGATACATATTACATGATTTACATTAAACATGAACATTTTACATCTTGATGGTTTGGTTTGATTAAGTGATTAAGTAACGATGCGTGTGTAATATGATACAAGCATGGTGGATACGCCGCTGGTACTTCCTATATATAAGTGTTTGTATGGTATTACATATATCGTAGCGTTATTTGAATCATTTCAGTTTGATACATATAACATTTTATACAAATAACATACTTTTCACAATACATTGTTTTACAAGCAACTTATCTTATACAAACTCAGTTTACATGGTTATTCATTTAACCATACATTATTCACTTATTTATACATATCATCTGAACTCATTGTTTTTCAAATGATTTACAAGACAAAGCAAATTACAAGGTTCATGACTAAACATTTTCTCAAACATAAGTCATGAAACCTATTTTCACAAAACCTATGTATCTCACAGGCATTTTTATGCTGACGTACCTATTTTCACATGTGTTTTTCAGGAGCTGTTGCATAAGATGATCAAGATACACATAGGCAGACTTGGGCTTTAGTGACAATAAAAGATGCAAGACTAGTTAATTATGTTGTATTTCCTTGTTTGATAAGACATTGTAACACTTCAAATCAATAAAACGAAACTTCAATTGCCATGGATTTGAAACAATTAATTCTGTTACAACACTCCCCGACATTTCCGCCACGTTTTGTATGTTACACGTGGTCGGGGTGTGACATAGGGTTTACCCCCCTGAGTTTTAGGGGCCCTAATCCTGTTTCCAAATGTTCTGAAAATTGTAGGGATTATGCATAATCACTTGGGTTTCTCGATTAGGGTTCCTTATTGGATAATTTAATTAAATTAATTATAAATTTTGATGAGAGTTGTTACAATTTAACTAAAATCGTGATCACCTAGCTTAGGGGATCAGAAGGTATGTCAAATTTCGTCATTTGGTGATATCTTGAATTCTTGGTGAACACTCATAATCGAAGTTCTTGATTGAATGTATAATGTATGAGTGATGTTGTGTTGAATCCATGTTTAGGAACAAACCCTAGTTGAAAACTTGATGAATTCGTGTTGAAAAACTAGGAATTGATGAACACTCATGTATGTGTTAAGTGAGTTTTTATAACAATGTGATGAACACATGATTTTGTATGCTAGATTGTGAAAAATTGATGTTATGATGCAAGTCTTGATAGTGTTCATGAATGCTAGACATAAGAGTTTGATTTTTGTGATTGAAACTTGGTTAAAAAGGTTAGTCATGAACTAAATAAAAGACATATAAAAATCTTGCCCGCGAGGTGTTTGTCAAAATGCCTAAACGAATGTTGGTATGATGAAACTATGAAAGAAACGCGTAATTGTCAAATTGATGAATTACGTGTAATATGAAATGATATGAGTTATAAACACAGTGTTGATTAAACTCTATAGGCAATGTGAGTGAATCTTCAAGCGGTCAACTTGGAGCGGACGCGCGCTTGAAGGATAAGCTTTGAAAGGTACGCGACTTGTAGTTTCGTCACATTATGTAGATAAGCTTAGTCGTTGATATATTTGATGATGATGTTGATAAAATAGTTGTGTTTGGTATGTCAATGAAGTGATGTAATTCACTCGACAACCAAACGAGTCAAATTAGTCAGTTAGACATGTTTGATATTGATATAGCGAAAATGGTTGTGTTTGGAATGTCAATGAGGTGATGGAATTCACTCGACAACCAAACGGGTCAAAATAGAATAAGTTAAACAATTGATGGTTTTAAGTGACTTGAACGTCACCATATAAACCGGTGTATTGATGTGTAAGCCACGTTTTGGATATGCTAAAATTGTTTGATGAACCTTGGATTGGGTCAAAAACTTAGAAAGCTTGAATTTATTGAATTTTGATAGAAAACTTATGCTTGAATCGGAGATATCAAGCATGTCACAAATGTGTACGCAAACCATGTAATGAAAGCGAAGACGCTAGTTTCTAACAAGCCCGGAATGGGTAAAAATGGCATAAATTAACCATAATTATAAAGTATGTTATATGGCGTGAAAATGAAGCGGGTCGAACAATCATACAAGGGATTTGTAAGCCGTTAGCTTATAAACCAAGATTGATGCGAACCGAGGTGACAAATATATAAGTAAATGAATTACGGTCACGTAGAAACAAAAATCGTGTAAAACGGATGAGTAAAACGAAAGTTATGGTAGTTCTAAGATGGAACATGGTATGAAAACATTGCTGGGCAAATGCAGCATCAAAAATTTAGAAACATTTTGTCGAAACAGGCCTGTCGCGCCCTGCGATGCATAAAGCATTATCAGTAGCGCCCCGTGAAAGGTTGGGTGACACTGGTCGTGGCCCGCGAGGGCCCCTTAAACTGGCAAAAACACTTGAATTTTTTATTTTGTTTTCCGAATTTGGTAAAATATGTTATAAAACTATCATATCTAATGTTTATGATGGTTTTGACCTTAGGTAAATGACATGAACTTTTGGGATGAAGATCAAGCGACGTACAAGAACCGAACACACGTTAAATGAAGCTTCCGTGAATATCTTATTTAGTTTGATGTTTTTGAATTATGTAAACACTTAATAACTATTTTTTTTTTTTTGGAATGTTTAAAACATATGTGAATACTTTTGATGTAAAAGTTTTTAAAAGTGGCATTTTTGTATCAAAATGCTTATATTAATGATAAAAGGAATGTTAAATTAGAATGGGTCTTACATCACCCATTCAAAATCTTCATCATAACGCCATGATTCGATGATTGGCTCGACAACTTGATTTGCATTATTTTGTGGAAATCTTCTTCTCAATCTCCTTATCACAGTATCTATTTTCTCATAAAAGTTATCCAGAGGAACGCCAAGTTCCAGTATCCTCCTCTGAACTTCTTCTTCTATGTTCATTATGGCGTTTACAGTTTTCACCATCACTCTTCTTCTGATGTTGAATTTTATAATGAACCAATTGATTGAAGGGTTGAACCTCCAAGAGACAACATTTTCCACTTTTTCCTGTGTGTGTTTTTTTGAAGTTTTTGATGTTTTTGTAGAGAATGGCGTTTGTTTTCGAGTATGATTAGTGAAAGGGATGGTTTGTTCATTTATATAATGATGTTTCAGGCGCGTGTTTTTGTATGGGAGTTTTTCATTATAAATGAAAAGAAATAAAGTCTCTGGCGTTTCAGAGGCTTTATCATTAATTTGCCAGCAAGTTGGCGTTTCCTCTTTATTCAGTAAAAAGACTATTTTAGTCTTAATGAAATCCGCACCATTACCAAAGTCATTGATATTTACAAAAACGTCACCGTCTCATTTTAGTTCGTAGATTGTTTTGATCTAACCGTTGGGAACCGTTTCCCCAACGTTTTCACATATGGTTTTTCTCTGTTCTTGTTTCTTGCTTTGAAAAAAACCCTTTTTGCCCTTTCAAAACCGAAAAAGAAAACATAATTCAGCCTCTTCAAATCCATCTTCACCTTCATTTTCTCTTATCGAAAGTTTTTCGGTTTTTTCCCACCCCTTTTTCGCCGCCGTCAGACGCTTAGCTTTGATTTGTAACGTTTTGGATGCTGATACGAAAGTGATGGTGGTTTCCAAGAGCGATTAAGTTCATTGCTGAAGATTCCGGTTTTGGTCGTGGTGGTTCGGTGGTTACTGGCAGTGCTATGCATGTGGTGTCACTCGACGGGTGCCACCGATGGGTAGGCCAAACCATCTCCATAAGAAAAAGTATAATTAGTGGGTTAGGTCAATTCCTCTATTGGTGTTTGTAGAAAAAGTATGCATCCAACTACTAGTATTACAAGCATAAATATAGGTAAAAGTTGAATGGCTAAATCGTGTGAGTAGCTAAGAGCATGTGTAGTGGTTAAGCCCCATAATCCCCATAGATGTGGGGTTATACGGCACGTGACAAATGTGTAAAAAAGGGGTTTTATATAACTTGAGTGTGTAGTGGGGTTATATGTCACACCCTAACATATGGCGGAAACATCGGAGTGTGATGAACGAGATTGTTCAAAGACAACATAACACTATAATTGTGACAATAATTTAATAATTCAATTTCATACCATCACTAAAAGTTACATCGTCTTAAACGGAAAGTACAATATATTCGAAAAATACTACAACATAATGAGAAAACATAAAATGAAATTTTGGATGAGTTTCTAGTTCGCCCTATAAGTTGATTTCTTGAGCACCATCATACATTTCCTGCAACATGTATTAAGTATTTGTCAACACAAATGGTCGGTGAGCATACAAGTTTGGTTTACATAGCATAAGTATAAAAAAAATGTCTCAATTCCACATGGCAATTGTATACTAAGTTATATGAATCATACCAGCTTGCATGAACTATAAATCAAACCAAAGTGTCCACTAGCGTAATCTTCTCATCGCAACGATAAGAGCGTAAAGATTGAATACTTAACAATGACCCAACAAACGGGGAGGTGTGCTACTCCTATAGCGCTATACATGTTAAGGTAGGCTTGCAAAGTTAATGATAGATAGCATGCATTTAGTGTGTCCTAGTATGTATAACAAATAGCATAACAAGTAGCATGTTGATGGATTGAATGTTTTGTAAGCATGATTGTAAGTGTGGTTGTGAATTTGATAATGATACATGTTGCAAACCAAAGTGTATAAAAAAATAAAATGGGTCAAGTATACTCACGATTTGTGAATGCTTTCCACAAAGGTAAGCTTGGATGCGTTGGAAGGATAGAGCACGGAGGTTATCCTAAAATGGATAAACAAGGTGTATTAGTATGATGAATTTAGAGTTGGAAGGAATTCAGAAATCTAATAGTATGAAAACACATAAAAGTCTATCTTACTTGAGTACTTATTTGGACACCATTTTAGTTAGTGTTTTTCATGGGTAAGACACTCATTGGAAGCCCAATATAAGAAGTTCAGGACATAGATAGATTTCCACCACAACATGCTCAAACTCACCTTTTGGACTTAGAATTTTCTGCTCAATAGTGGAAGATTTCTTGATGATTTGATAGAGTTTGGGAGTGATTAAAGAGTGTGAAAAGTATTTAGGAGGTGGTGGAGGCTTGTATTTATAAGTGATGATTAGGGTTTGGGAGTTAATGAAGGTGGTTGTGAGTTTGGACATTAAAGAAAGTGGTTGGGGATATGGAAATTTTCATTTTTAGTCTTTGCACTTATATTGTTGGTTATTTTATTCTATAAAGGTGTATGCAAGTATGTTATAAGTATAAAACACGTATGAATGTGATTTCGAGAAAATATAATCTCGATGTAAGTCTCGGTTTTTAATTAAAACGTATATTTCACGATTGATTACGTATTATGCATGTATGATTAAACAAGGTTGATATAAAATACGATTTACATTATGATCAAAGTCTCGAGATTACAAGGAGTGAAATGAAATGCGAATACAAGCTTTCTAAAAATAGAAGTACGAAAACACGGAACATTACATTATACCCCTTCAATTATACATATACATATATATATGTATGTATGTATGTACATGCGTCTGAAAGAGAAACCAATGGTGGCGCCGCTATGCATATCACAGCCATGTTCCATAATCCCCGATAACGCCTGGGTGTTTCGGATGCTATGGGGCGTTATAGCCCTATATAGCGCATGTATACCCCCCCACTACGCATGGTCAAATCACATTTTAGTGTGTATATAACTAGTTGAGAAAAATCCCCGTACAGTCCTTGTGGTTTGCTCAGATTTCACCTATAGTCCCTACACTTCTAAAACTACAGCTATAGTCCCCAACTTTTGCACACTCATTCTCGGATAGTCCCTGAATCAGATGGAGGTTAGTTTTTTCAGTTAAGTGTAAAATGACGTAAGCCATAGAAGATCAGCGTGGACTTTCAAGAGTCTTCTCGCTTCACCTGCAGGGAATAAATTTGAGGGGTAACCAAAAGAAAAAGTTAATTGCCCGGATAGTCCCTGTGGTTTGCCATTTTTTCATCTTTAGTCCCCAGCTTTTCAAAGTAGCATGTTTACTCCCTATGGTTTGCTCACTTGTTACTCGGGTAGTCCCTAGATTGGATGACAGTTAGTTTACTCAGTTAAGTTTGTGTGAAACGACCAAATTACCCTTTCTTATTAACAAATAATAAAAACATTAATAAAAATCAAATAAATCATTTAACACATGAAGTAGGCCCCGCATATTTAAATTAAAAACTAACCCTCCATCCTCCACCCACCTATATTCTTCTTCGGTGGTCTTTAACGCTGGCCACCACTTTCACGTTTTTCTGCCCATTGTCTTCTTACATAAACCCACAGAACCAATTGCCCAATTGTCTTATTACACAAACCCACACACACAAAATTTGAGAATGTTTTACGAGAGAGAGATGGAGTCGGATAAGAGTTCCGGCCGGTTTCTGGTCATCCGAGAGAGAGACAGTCTTCTAGTCCCACCGCCGCAGGTAGTGTCTCGTAAGTACAACCAAAAGAATGGTGGTTGTGGTGATTAGTTATTGTGGTGATACAGTGGTGATGGGTGATGATACGGTGGTTAAGGGAGGCTGACGGAATGGGTGGTGATATAGAGGGTGATAGAATGGGTGGTAAAGGTGGTGATACGGTGGTGTGGGTTTGGGTGGAAGGAGGGGATGTGGTGGTGATCGGTGATCGGTGACGGAATGGGTGGTGATATGATGGTTATACAAAGGTGGTGGAGGAGGCAGCAGAAGTGGATGGTGGTGTGGAGGAGGGGTTGGGTAGTGGAGGGGTGTGGTGGTGTGTGGTCGCTGGAAATGTGGTCAAAAAAACGAAGTGGCCGGAGAATGGATCTCCGGCAAGGTGGGATGAATGGTGGGGATGGGAGGATGTTGGGTGGTGATACGGTAGTGATGGGAGTGGTGGTGACCGGAGGCTATGGGGGGTGGTGGTCGGAGGTTTGTGGACGGTGGTGATGAGAGGATGTTGGGTGACAGAAGGGTGGAGGAAGTGGGTTTGCAGGTTTGGGTGGAGAAGGAGGGTTGGGTAGTGGTAGGGTGAAGTGAGGTGGGCCCCATACTATTTATTAATTAATTTTTGGTTTTTTAATTTATGTATAATGGGTAGTTATGACATTTCATACAAAATTAACTGAGCACACTAACTATCATCCAATCCAGGGACTATCCAAGTAATAAGTGAGTAAACCATAGGGAGCACACATGCTATTTTGAAAAATTGGGGACGAAAGATGAAAAAATAGCAAACAACAGGGACTATCCTGGCAATTAACTCCAAAAGAAATGAAATTGTTAGATGGGTATAAGTTGGATTTATAGGGGTTGGGTTGAGGTTTGTTTCAAGAGGTTTAACGGCAGAAAATAGGGTTGGGTTGAAGGGTTTTGAGGGACGAAGTGGAGGGTGATGGTGACAATGGTGGATGAGGTTGAAGATGATGGTGGGAGGGTGAGGTAGTGGCGTTTTTCTGGCGGGGTGAGGTAGTGGTGGTGAAAAGTGAAGGTGATGAAGAGGGTGGGGTAGGTGGTGGGTCCCACATAAATTTTTAAATATTAACTATATTTCTTTTATCTTTTTAGTTATTTATTTAACAGTAAGGGTAATTAGGTCATTTCACACTCACTTAACTTGAAAAAACTAACATTCATCCGCTTTAGGGACTATCCGAGAACGAGTGTGCAAAAATTGGGGACTATAGTTGTAATTTTAGAAGTGTAGGGACTATAAGTTAAATTTGAGCAAACCACATGGATTATACGGGCATTTTTCTCTAACTGGTTGCAATCTACCCCAACCCGATTGTAAATATACAATAATACAAATTAGAGGTTTACAAAACAAATAAATAAAACGGTTATCCGACCTGACCATTTGACACATGTTTAGGATTTTTGTGTTAAGAATTGGTTCTAACCCAAACTGGTTTGAGCTAACCTAATAAAACTTAAACATTAAAACTGGTTTTAAACCCAATCCGAGTTAGTTTGAATGAGTAGAGGTTTTCAACTCTAAAACTAGTTCTTAATCCAAACTGATTTGAGACCAAAACTAACAAATACGGGTCCGGTTTATAAACAGAATCGGTTTGGGCTCAAAGGAGGTTTCGTACACCTCTAATACAAATAATTTTTTATATTTTTGATTTATTCATATCTTTACGATTGGTTTTAAATAGGGGTGGCACTGGTAATCCTGACCCCAAATGCATTATTATTCCATATATAAGTTTGCAAGTTTTTTGTGCATTATCAGTTGTATCTTGTGTTTTGGGAGTTTTTCAAAAAAAACTTGATTTTTTGCTTTTAACCTAAAGGTTTTTACCTTTTTCAATTTTAACCCTACATAATTTTTTTTGGGAAATTGGCCTGTAATAATCCCACCTAAACCTTATTGGCCATTAATAATCCCACCTCAGAATATTCCCCCCACCAGTCTCACCTTTCACCTATTTTTCCTACAATGGTCCTCCGTTAAAAAAACTTAACGGAGTTAAGGTTTTTTTCCAAATTACAAACATATTTTTAGGGCTTTTGATTAGAACGACGACACGAGTCCATTTATTTAAAACTTGCCTTGAAACGGTGCTCCAAACGATGAAAACGGCGCTTCAATTCGGGTGTTTAAATTTCCAATTAACCAAAATCAAGTCACTTGGAGCACCATTTCGAAGTAAGTTTTACATTAATGGACTCGTATCATCGTTCTAATCAAAAGCCCTAAAAAATCTGTTTGTAATTTGGAAAAAAGCTTAACTCCGTTAAGTTTTTTTAACGGGGGACCATTATAGGAAAAATAGGTGAAAGGTGGGACTGGTGAGGGGAATATTTTGTGGTGGGATTATTAATGGCCAATAAGGTCTAGGTGGGATTATTACAGGCCAATTCCCCATTTTTTTTTAACTTTAACCCAAAACTTTTCATTATTTGCAATTTAACTTCGCAACTTTTGTCACTTATACTTTTCATCTTTGGCAAATTTTCGTTTTACGTATAGTTCTAAATTTTCCGAGTTAATATGACGCAACGTGCATGTGTGGTTCAACGTTTTTACCTCTATTTTTCCATGTTTGACAGGTTCGTCGCAACACGCATATCCTAGGTCGAGTCAATGTTGGTGGTCGATGACGGTTGTGTCACATTAGTACTATTTGACACCGTTCTATGCCCCGTCGCAACGTGGGGTGTGCTTGGGGGGTTTTCAAAGAAAAAAATGGTTATGCATATGGTTGTCGTAACCTTGGCTTTGAGGGTTTTCCAAAAAAAAAAATTGATGTTTTTTACTTTTCACCCAAAAGTATTTCATAAATTACTTTTAACCCAAAACTATTTGTTTTTTTTTTTTACTTTTAACACAAAACTTTTTATTTTTTGCAATCTATCTACATAACTTTATTTACTTTCAACTTTGGTCCTTTATAGTTTTCATTTTCCGCAAATTTTTCGCTTTATGCTTGGTTCTAAATTTTGTGACTTAACATATCGCAACGTGCGTCTTTGGTTTAACGTTTTTACGTTTTGTTCTAAATTTTGCGAGTTAACACGACGCAACGTGCGTGTGTGAGTGAACGTTTTTACATCGTCTATTTTTCCTCGTTTGACAGGTTTAACATAACGTGCGGGTCCTAGATTGACTTAGTTATAACTAAAGAATTCCCGCCGCATTGCGGCGGGTCGCAATCCTAGTTATTTCTTTTTATGAACTATTTGGGTGGTTTTGGGTGATATTTTATAGTCAAAGGGCTATACTGGGTTAGTTAAAAGATGCAGAAACTAACCCACCGGTCAAATTGGGTTGGCAAAGTTATATCCACGGGTCGTTTAGGGTTGCGAAACAAACCACGAGTGAACAAAATCCCTCGTTGATCAGACCTCGAGCAATAAGATTCGATGCAGATTTCATTAGTCATCAATCACTCAGCAGGTATATAGAACTCCTTTGGATGTTTACTCAATTTGTTCGCTTTTATTCTTCAATTATCTGTTCGTACTCTGCAATTTTCTGTTCGTATTATTCAAATTTATGTTCATAGTTTGCAGTTGGTAACAATCCTTGCAATTCTCTGTCTGTATTCTGCAATTTTATGTTAGTAATTTGCAATTGGTAACAATCCTTTATAGGTGTTTCGATTTGTCGAAGATAACCTCGTTTTCGTAACTTATTTCAGGGATTGTGACATCAAATTGGTAGGGATTTGTTGAATTTGAGGTTTAGTTGCTTCATATAGATTATAGAGAGATACCTTGATTAATGGTGCAAAGATGAAATATGAAGAGGTGAAAAATCATTGCTTAAAAAACTAAAGATGGATTGCTGTTACATCTTTCTTCTTTAACGGTGCATGTATGAAATATGAAGAGGTGAAGAACTGAAGATGGATTCTTCTTTTATATAAAAAACCATTGCTTAACCCGACCCGACCCTGTTCCGACCCCAACCAAAACAACCCGTTTTGACCCGAACCCATTTTGACCTTAACCCGTATTGACCCAGCACCCGACCCGACCCACCTGTTTTTTCAGGTGTAGTTTTAAATTACAGTTTTATTTACACTATCGTTTTATTTATATATTTGTTATTTTTCTTTCGTAGCTATTTAAAAAGAAATAAACTGTTCGATCGACGGTGGAAAAACGCCGTGCTGGTGGCCGAGTGATGTCTACCGTCCTCTGTAGTCTTCACAGTCGCGATTAGAACACGATTTTGCTTCAATATTCATCTCTGACAACCGTTATTATAGATTAAAGTATCCAAACAATTTCGGATTCCTTAACGCTCAAACCAGAAGAAGTTTCTCCATCATCCGAATGAAGTTTCACTGTTCCGATCAGCAATGAGAATTTTAGAAATTATGTTTCTCAGGTATTCCGTAATTTCACTCTAGTCATCATAATTAGATTCATGCAATCTCTTTAATTTCTTCCGATTCATTGATTTTGGAATTCTAGGGTATAGATGTGTGTCTTCGGTTTCTAGAATCTCAAAACGTCATTCATACGATTCGCTTTTGTAGCATGAGATTGTTACTTTACCGGTACCAATTCTGATTTTGTTCAGTCAGTGTAAGTATCGGTTCGGTACTGTACAGATATTTGGTAAAATACTTTGAAACAACAAAACTATAATTTCGTATGCCATGATGTTTTGAATCTCGAACTCTAGCGCTTCGAATTGCTGTTAGGATGGATGATGAAGGTTTATACTTCAATATGTTGATTAAATTAAGTAGTATTTGTTATATTTGGCTGCAGTTGGTTATTCTAAAGTAATAATATTGGCTCAAAAATAATTTTATTTGTTTGAAGGATGGAAGAGCTAGGGCTTGGGCTTGTATCGCTACTACAGATAGCGTGGATCGCTGCTACGTTGCCGATTCTTGTTGCATGGTTGCCATTGCCGGGGCTTGGTTGGTTTCGCAGAGCACTGTTGAGTTTTGCCAGGAGAGGGAAGATTTTACAGTCCAATACTGTGAGTGATCGTTTTTATATGTTTCTAAAGAATGGCATGAAAAACTCTTCACCTTTGAATATAACGTTACAGTAAATCAATACCGTTGAAAGTAATTCGTTACGGTTGAATATAACTTTCCGATATATTATATATGGATTGATGATTGATTTTTTTTTGTTTTTTTTTTGTTTTTTTTGTTTTTTTTTTTTTTTTTTGCAACGATGACATCATGGCATGGTGTGTTTGAACTGGAATGATAGTGAGTCTTACCAAAGTTTATTAATAAGTGAAAATTATCACACGTGCATATCTGTTTCATTGTGAGTTTGTGATCCTAAATTCTGTTTCTTCTGAGAACTATTTGTGAAATTACAAGTCCGTTGAGTGGCAAAAGTTTTATAGATTATCAATCTGCCAGTCTGGAGCAATAGTTGACATTAGTGTCTGGTTTTATATTAGCCTGATGTTAGAATAGTACAATTTAATAACAGAATTGCTTAGAACTGATAAGTGATATACGTCGCTAAAAGAATGGCTCCATAGTAACAGAATATATAACCAATCAGCTAAAGTCTACTCAAACACCCGTTAGCCCACAGTGTCCGGTCTAACTGTGGTATGTCTGGAAATAGGATTTTACTATTTTAGAACCATGTTATATGGTAATTAGCCTTATAAGTCGTATCAGAAACATTAGAAGCTGTACAGAATCTATCTTTTCTGATAGTTTAACTGATTTTCATTAGCAAATGTAAAAAAGTAGAAATAAAAGGACGGTTTCTTGTGGTCATCAGTACAAGCAAGCTCATGCTTTACACTACAGTTTTTTTAGCTGGTTGGCCTGATTATATTGAATATACACTTACACTACATGTAATTCTTATCAATCAAATGAAACGTTTCTTTCACAAGCAAACATGCTTAACTCAATTAATGCTTGTGCGTTTCAGAAATTAACCGTGCCTCAAAGATTCTTCTCTCACTTTTACGTGGTGGCCATCTTCTGGACAACTATCTTGCTTGCTGCAGTGTGGTATTACGCAATCAAGATGCTACCATCACTTATCGAACAAGACGTCTTTTCCACTATAACCAGTCACCTGACCGGTGGTTCTCATGCCTTCTCCTTGAATAAATCTCTCTCTATGAGAGAACACGTATACAACGTTTGGTTGTCTGTGTTTCTACTTTTGCTAATGGAAGCTCAAGTTCTGAGACGCTTCTATGAAACAATCTACGTTTTCGACTACAGTCCATCAGCTCGAATGCACATCTTCGGTTATCTTGCCGGCCTATTGTAAGTCTTGCTATGTGAAATCCTTTTGTCATATTTGAACTTGTTTCATGGTTGAAGATTTTTTGCTGATTTGAATGATGTTTGTTGAACCAGTTTCTATACAGCAGCTCCACTATCACTATGCTGTACTTTTGCACCTGAAGTGTTTGACTTTGTGAAGAATCTGGTGGCGGAATTTATTGTGAAAGGAAAGGACCAAATGTCGAAGCCAGAGTTTAATATATGGATGTTTGTGACTCCTTTTTTGAGGCTTCGATGGTATGCGTGGATAGGTGCAGTTATATTCTTTTGGGGTTGGGTACATCAGTACCGTTGTCATGAAATTCTTGTAAGTCCATGCCTTGCCACTCTTTAGCTTCTTTTTTTCTGTTTTCTTTTTTAGAAAACTTGTATGCATGCTTATTTATACTTAGTGGTTGTATTGAAGTATATGCTTCTTAGAGGTGGCAAAACGGGTGGGACGGGTGGTGGGTAATTCTATGATACGGGTCAAAACGGGTGGGGATGGGTAGCGGGTAATTCTATAATACGGGTCAAAACGGGTGGGACGGGTAATGGGTATTCTATGAGACAGGTCAAAACGGGTGGGACGGGTAATGGGTATTCTATGATACAGGTCAAAACGGGTGGGGATGGGTAGCGGGTAATTCTATGATACGGGTCAAAACGGGCGGGGGTGGGTAGCGGGTAATTCTATGATATGGGTCAAAACGAGTTGGGTTTAGACTTTAGCCACAACATTTTTTTCTTCCACTTCTTGAACTTCATAAATAGATTAATTAATTTATTTTTTTGAACAACCAACGGGACGACTTTCATTGCTCAAAACTTGCATCTCCAAGAAAGGTGCTTATGGGCCCAGCTACAATAGCAGTTTCAAAGTACAGCAAACCAAAAATAAAGATACAATAACATAAAGCAACAGAACTTCGTCAGCTGCTCCATGTAATACCGTTAAGTTTTGAGCGATGTTCCATTCATATGAACCCTAGCTAATTTATTAAACATAATTAAATAAATTATTGAGGTAGGTATCAAATTTTTATTTAGTAAAGAATTTTAAGAGGTAAGCATTTAAATACACTTTCGACCCATCGAACCTGTTTAACAAGATTTTAAAGGTCATAATCGCCATCTCTACCTTTCTAGGTAGGTTTTTCAAGTGTAATTATATAAGGTAGTTTTGATCTAGAATGAGTTTACATTGGTATGAAACCCTCATTTTAGCATGGTTATTGTATGCTTTTTTTTCTTGTATCTTTTGAAAGGTTGACGTCTGTGTGGTAACTGTTTTCTTTTGTGTTTTATTAACTAACATGTAGTTTCTGAACATATGATTAGGGTTCCTTGCGAGAAAAAACCGAAAAGCTGGAGGAGTATGTGATCCCTTATGGTGATTGGTTCGAATACGTATCATCTCCGCACTACTCAGCCGAAATTGTAAGTTTTCTCGTTAGAAACTTGGAATGACTAAAATCATGATCCAAATTATAATGAAATTGGTAAAATATCAATAAGTTTTCTTTAACCAATCTCTATGTATTCATCTCACTATGATGTTGTTCATGAAGGTCATCTATGGTGGTCTTCTGGTGGCTAGTGGTGGTGCAGATCTCTCATTGTGGTTGCTTTTTGCATTCGTGGTATGTTTTCCATCCCTGTTGACACTATTGGACTCTGAAAGTCTCGATTTAACCACAAATTGAAAGATTTCTCCCGTGCAGGTGGCGAATCTTGTTTTTGCAGCAACAGAAACACAAAGGTGGTACCTGCATAAATTTGACGATTACCCTCCTAATCGATACGCTATTTTCCCTTTTGTTTATTAGCCAGTTTTGCAAGTAAGTTGTTTTTGTAGAGTTCTGGAGCAAATTTGTGAAAGACTTGTTCGCATAGGTTGCGAACTTAAATTTTGTTTTTTTTCTTTTATTTGTAAGTTGGTGGTGGTTGAATAAGTTACTACTTTACACTTAACATCAGGTCATCAACCCATCTTCTTTCATGTTACCTCAAGTGAATGGCCATGTGAACTAGTGGCAACAAACGAGCCCGATATCATTGGTAACATGTCAAAATAAGTTTTTGGATCAAAACGAGTAAAGTTTCAGGGCGTTCCAAAACGAATAGGATTGACCCGTAACCGCTTTACTTGTGTCCATTTATATCTATGGCCCCTTATTGATAAAATATAAACATTAATAACAAACATATGCAGAGTATAGCAAAATATCAAGCTTGCCAATCAAGGAAAAAGATGCAACTTGCATAATGGGCTTTTATGATTAAATCAATCTTTTTATCTGCAAATCTGTAATTTTCATCTTTACTTTGGATTTTACAGTATTGACAAAAGAAAATGAAAACATTATAGGAGATTTAGTAGTTGAAGCTCTTAAATTCGTATGCTTGTGTTTTCTACTGGGCATAAAGTGACATGCTCGAAATCAAAGTCTGATGAGCAGATTAATTAAGACAGGCGCAAAACTAAACATCTGATTTATATTAATAATATTTTGAGTTAATTGCCCGGATGGTCCATGTGGTTTCACATTTTTTCACGTTTAGTACCCACCTTTTGAAAATAGCAGGTATGCTCCTTATGGTTTGTTATTTTGTTACTCAGATAGTCCCATGTCAGTTAGTTTGGAAATAGCAGTTAAGCTCCCTATGGTTCGTCATTTTATTACTCGGATAGTCCCCTGAGTAAATGTCAGGGGACCATCCGAGTAACAAAATGACAAACCATAGGGAGCATACCTGCTATTGCCGAAAGGTGGGGACTAAACGTGTAAAAACGTGAAACTCCAGGGACCATCCGAGAAATTAACTCTAATATTTTTATGCAAAATTAACAACCAAAATATAAAAACAAACATGGTAATGAAACTGAATATGAGGATTGACCTTGTTAATTTTGTATGTAGATTAGTACCGATGATTAATGTCTCTTAATTTGCTTGCCTTGGATGTATATCTATGTTCTTCCTACATTACACATGCTTGAGAGTCGACTACGACTGGAAGTCCCTTTTTAACAGTTTGCTTTGGGTTAAAACATGAGTGACAGTGTCGCAAACTCGCAATCAAAATTAAAGTGTTAAAATTTGCAACCTAAACAAACCAAATCATTACTACAGTTTGGTTGTTTGGGTTTATTGGGTATTTAAAACATATAATTAGGATGTTTCATCGAGCCGAGGAGCAGCCTACAGGGTAGAGATAAGACTGTCTACATCTTACCCTCCTTAGACTAACTGAGTATGATGATGAAGAATTAGGATGCTTCGAATTTTTACTAATGGTTCTAAAAGTTTCCTTTACTCATTACTATGTTGAATCTTTTACAATTCTTTTGCTTCCATGTGCTTTGTTTATACAATTAAGCAAAAACCCATCCGACAATTTTTAGTTTATTTAAGAATAACGTCACATTTGTGAAAAATTCATAGTTTTAGAGTTGCAAATTGCATTGTATTAAAAAAATTCAACGAATGAGGCCTCAAGTTGCAAGGCTGTTGTGAGATGAATACACCGTGTCGTCAGTTGAATAGAGGGTGTAACCGCCATCATCACTTTGGTGGGGTTGTGGAGGCTTTGTGCCTCTTGGGGAGAGATCAGGGTTCAATTCCAGACATAGGGTAAAATTTGATGTAATTTAAGAGTAGTGTTATGTAACCTTTACCGTTAAAAAAAAAGAATAGAGTGTGTAACCATACTAGTAAACTAAATTGCAGTGAAGTTAACAAGTGGTATCGTTGGAAAAGAAATGCAAAGTGACATGAGCATCAGCCATTGATGAGTTAAAAGTGTAACAATAACATGGGCAATCACCTCAGCAACATATACAAATTATATGTACCAGGGGCAGAGCTAATGTGTTAGCAGGGATAGCACGGGTTACAGTTAAGCCCCGTCTTCGTAGTGTGATCCCTCAACTCCGTTTTCGTAGTGTACAAATACCCATTAACTCCGTCTTCGTTATACAAAGGATACCCCTAATTCCAAAAAAAAAAAAAATTGGGATACCCCTAATTTTTTGGGCTAGTTACGTGAATCTATAGTATGTAAATCGAACCGAACCGAATGACTCATTATTTTACTTACAAAAATATGTTAAATACATGTAATTTGTTAAAATAAACTTAAATATGTTAGGGTGAGCGGAGTGGTGCGGTAAACACCATCGGTAAGCGGTATACTGATCGGTAACACCGCCGCCGATGGTGTTTACCGATCGGTGAAAGGGGGTGAGCGGTGAAGCTTTACCGATGAGAGGAAGGGGTGTTTGTCAGCTTTTGCCTCCTATGATTGGGTGAAGCTTTACTTATTATTTTTTTTTTAAATAATAGTTTGCCTAATCCAAGATAGGTAAACCACACGTTTTTTGAGCATTAATGAAATTAAGTTATAAAATCTGTAAAATTTTATTTAAAACTTTTTTACAACTATGAACTATCAAATATATGAATCGTGTTTTTTTTTTCTTTTTTTTTTATAATTTTCTATAGTGATAATGTTACAGAATGGTTCCAAATAAATCATAGATTATAGATCCAATCGATCACACAAAAACGACAAGTGTAGGAAGGTGAGAGGAAAAACACATAAAAATATCCAACACATCCAGATTACTGATTAGGGATCGAAACACAGAGATCTAACCCTAATTTCACATCTCCCTCCGATCCGAATTCCATCAATTTCACTCCCGATCTCCTTCAACAATGGCCGATTCGACATTCAGCGGTGATGAAACTGCACCTTTCTTCGGATTCCTCGGTGCCGCTTTTGCACTCGTCTTCTCATGTACATCATCAACCCTAATTTCACCATTTCTTCTTTCAATTGCAATATATAGATCTCAGATCCAGTAATTTTGTCTCGTTTGACCGTAAATCATATCACGTACTATTAGTTTTTAGGTTTTTGCTTTAATCGCTTGTTTGAACGTTTGTTTGCCGGTGTAATGGATACGGATCTGAAATCCAGTAATTTTGATCTGTTAAACTGCAAATAGTATCATGTAATCGTAGCTTTTAGGTTTTTGGATTGTGTGATGATTTAATCGCTTGGTTATATGTTTGTTTGCCGGTGTAATAGTTGCGGATCTGAAATCCAGTAATTTTGTTTTGTTAAACTGCAAATCGTATCACGTAATCGTAGTTTTTAGGTTTTTGGATTGTGTAATGATTTAATCGCTTGTTTATACGTTTATCTGCCTATGTTATAGTTAAGGATCTGAAATCCAGTAATTTTGATCTGTTAAACTGCAAATAGTATCACGTAATCGTAGTTTTTAGGTTTTTGGATTGTATGATGATTTAATCGCTTGGTTATACGTTTATTTGCCGGTGTAATAGTTGCGGATCTGAAATCCAGTAATTTTGTTTTGTTAAACTGCAAATCGTATCACGTAATCGTAGTTTTTAGGTTTTTGGATTGTATGATGATTTAATCGCTTGGTTATACGTTTATTTGCCGGTGTAATAGTTGCGGATCTGAAATCCAGTAATTTTGTTTTGTTAAACTGCAAATCGTATCACGTAATCATAGTTTTTAGGTTTTTGGATTGTGTAATGATTTAATCGCTTGTTTATACGTTTATCTGCCTATGTTATAGTTAAGGATCTGAAATCAGTATTTGTTAAACTGTAAATTATATCACGTAGTCATAGTTTATTGATTTTTGAATTCTGTGATGATTTAAACGCTTGTTTCTATGTTTATTTGCCGATGTAATAGTTATGGATCTGAAGATCGGTTAGTGTTAAACTGCAAACTATTTATTGGTTTTTGAATTCTGTGATAATTTAATCACTTGTTTGTACCTTTATTTGCCAATGTAATGGTTACAGATCTGGAATCCAGTATTTGTTAAACTCACAGTTTGGTGATTTTTGGGGATTCTGTGACGATTTAATCACTTGTTTCTATGTTTATTCACTGATGTAATAGTTACAGATCTGAAGTCTAGTATTTTTTTGTTTGACTGCAAATTATATCACCTAGTCATAGTTTATATTGATTTTTGAATTCTTTGATGATTTAATAGCCGGTTTCTGCATTTATTTGCTGATGTAATAGTTACGGATCTGGTGTTTCCGATTGGATTATGTGTTAGGTATGGGGGCTGCATACGGTACAGCGAAGAGTGGTGTAGGTGTGGCATCTATGGGAGTTATGAGGCCTGAGCTGGTGATGAAATCTATTGTTCCAGTTGTTATGGCTGGTGTGCTTGGTATTTATGGTTTGATTATTGCTGTTATTATCAGTACCGGAATCAACCCCAAGGCGAAATCTTATTATCTGTTTGATGGCTATGCACACCTTTCCTCTGGTTTGGCTTGTGGTCTGGCTGGTCTTTCCGCTGGAATGGCTATCGGAATTGTTGGTGATGCTGGTGTTAGGTACTGTTTCAAACTCATAGTTTTATTATTACTTATGCTATAATATTTAAAACGGGTTGTAATTTGTAAATGGGTTTGTTTTGACCTTTTCTCAAAAACTATATTTTTTTGTAATTGAATGAAAAAAGCCAAATACAATCACTTTAGTATTCTTTTTTTTTTCTTTCTATGTACTAAAACTTTCTCCTATTTGTTATCCAGAGCAAATGCTCAGCAGCCAAAACTCTTTGTGGGCATGATTCTTATCCTCATCTTCGCTGAAGCCTTGGCCTTATACGGTCTTATTGTGGGTATCATCTTGTCTTCCCGAGCGGGTCAGTCCAGAGCAGATTAAGAAGTGACAGCACCTTTGCATTTCTCGGTATGTAGTTATTCTGAAAAAAATGAAGATTGGTTCCATTTTTATGCTTGTCTGGCAGCTTTTGAACAACGATTATTGCTTGCATTCTTTTGTGGTGTTTACGATTGTGGAATAAGAGTTAAATTGCTCGTGTCCGTTGTGTACTTTTGACCTATGTTTTGAGCACTGTAGAGACTATTACTGTTTCATTATGGTGTTTATATATTCATATTTGATGGTACCGGGCTGGGCTGGGCTGGGTTGTAAACAGAACTCGTACTATTCGTTTTCGGGTTGAGTTGGGTTGAAACTATAAGTAGAGTTCCAATTAGATAAGATAGGTTTTATATATAGTGAAATTGTCAAAGATCATGCTTGGCATATCAGGTAATGATGTCTTTGTAGTTTTTATTTCCAGATCTATGTAGTGGGTTTAGGGTGTTCATCGGTTTGGTTTGCGGGTTAAGCTGTTTCATCGGTATGGATTGTTCGGTTCGACGGTTTTCTTGGTTGGAACCGAAAACTGAGTTTGCAGTTCGGTTTGGTTTAATCGGTTTGAACCGAATATTGAATACCCAAAGTGGGCTTGTTTGTTTTGATTGGGCTTTAATAGTTTGGGTCTTATATTCATATTTTCTTGCGTCTTCTTTCGGTACCAATATGACTCTAATAGGCCTATAAATGAGTTGAGGAACGCGGACGAGGTTTGTTTAATTAACTTTTACGAAGACCTAAATGAACATATTTTCTTGTTTGTTAAAAAATGGACCTGTTCGTTTATGAATGTCCTTTATTGTTCCAAAGGAGTATTAAGGAACATAACTGAACATCATTTAAAAACAATAATAGTCGAAGTAAAGTCCAAATAAGATCAAGTTGGTTCTAAATGAATGATTTAATTAATACATACATAAATGTAGCTAAGCCAATATAAATAAACGGGAAATATGTTTTCTCCATTAAGTGAGCAAAGCATATGTGTTTCACTTTCAGCATCGCATTTGATGGCCATACGAATAAAACTAACACACCGATTAAGGAAAAGTTATGAGAGAGTTATTCTATATGATGAATGATTAAAAAAATACACAGAACAATCGTAGTTCCTCTAACTACACAACAAAGATGTTTTGACCGGAAAAGCAGGTATGATTTCTCGCATCAAATGGACACAGCAAACATGTTTTAAAGAATATAAATAGCTAATTGTGTTTGAAAAGTATAGAAAATTATCGAGAGACGTCATGTGTCTCTAGAGATAAGGTCAATACGGTACAAAATTTAAAAGTTGTGCACATAATCCTGACGTAACGTTGAAAGTTTTGACGAGCTGTTGAAATAATATCGGGACAGTTTTTCGCACCGCGTGCAACATGCTTTTAAAAGACCTTTTCTTCTAATATAACAATACTATATTTAAATTAAAGATATTCTTTTGAAAAATAATAACGAATAAAAAAGTTATTCACGTCTTAATTATTTAACATTGTGTGTAGTTGTGGCTTTGACGCGTACACCCATTGCTCACATGTCACACAACAACATTCTGGTGGCATCACACCTTCGCACCCGAATAAGACCATTAACTACAAGGGATTTTTAGTAGTTTTAAAGATGATGTGGCCATTTTTTGTGTTATTCATCAGTGGTCAGCTTCATTTTGTAGATCGGGAGTTCATGGTGAAGACAACAATAACAAGTGGTGTGAGGAGAGTGAGAAGAGAGGATAAAAGAAGTTCAATTTTGATTGTGAGAGGTTTTTGTGAGTTGACAAGACAGAGGAACAAAGCCAAAGCCAAACGAAATCATGCAACATACCATATGGAATTGTGGTCTATTTGGTCATCAAACGCCCCTAAACCCTTACCGATACAAGGACTCAGATTCACCCTCTGGCACTTTATTAGGAACTACAAAATAATTGTCAGAAATGCTCGCAGGGGCGGACCCACCCTTTGTCCAAGGTGGTCGGTCGCACCCCTTGAAAAAAAAAAAATTAGTGTATATTTTAGGCAAAAAACCCAACCGCACCCCTTGAAAATATGGTTGAACAACTCATCCGCACCCGCAACAAATAATTTCTGGGTTCGCCACTGAATGGTCGATCAGTGACTCCGAACTTCAGTTAACACCCATCTACTCTTAAGACCATGGGGTATGCCGCCGTGGAAACCACCAAGATACGTTGTGGCATTTCTTCACGCCGTGGTACACCATGTTGTTGAAGTGTGGAACGGTGGCGTGGAGGGGTTGCAAGGAGCATTCCTTGGCTCTAGAAAAAACGTGGAACGTATTAATTTGATCAAAATTATAATCTAGCACCTCAACTAATTTTTCGGTCATAGCTTTTATTTGCAGACATTTAAAAAAAATCTACACACTGTGAACACCTCGATATAAATTTTATTGAAAATTCAGTTGGTTTCAAAGTTAAGTATATATTGGTCTCGTATATGGCTTTGGCAAGTTTCGATATAGACATTTTGATATTAAAACTTCAATAACCCAACGATGATGAGGACTAGAAATTTAACTTTTTATTGTATTTTACGTTTGCATTTTTTATTAAATGGCTCGGGTTATAGTTTTTTATTTGCTAGAGTTGCACCTCTCCGAGGACATGATCCAGGATGATAGTTTGTGGAGACGTAGAATTAAAATTAAAGACTTTTAGGGAAAGTTATAGGTGCGTTTTAGCTGTCTCAAGAGTTTAGATTTTCCTTCATTTTAGGTTGACTTCGCATGTAATTGTATGCTTGTTTTTAGAGTAAATTACAAGTTTTGTCCTTTATGTATGTCCAAAATTGCAGGCGCTGTCCTTTGTCTTTAAAATTGATGAGTTTTGTCCTTAATGTTTGCAAATCTTGCACGTTATGTCCTTTAGGCCAAACCCAGTTAGATTTTTCAGTTAAATGAAGGCATGTGCAGGGCACATGAGGGTAGAAATGTCATTTCACCTCCCACTTGTCTTTCCCCTTATTTAAAAAAGGTTTTAGAAAATAAAAAAAATTATAAATAAACCTCTCTCTCTAAAACACCCACCCTCACCAGTCACCTCCACCTCCCCCACCATCTGCCATCACCCACTCCCACCCCGACACCACCACCGCACAACCACTGTCGGACCACCACTGTCACACCAGGAGGAGCCGCCAGATCCTTTTATCAGCACCACCACAACCTGTCTCTCTACCCCCCTCTCTATTTATCTCAACCGCCACCACCTACGGCCACCACCACCACCCAAATTGCTAAAAAAAAAACAAAAAAAGAACAGAGCTACAAAGATACACAAATCCCTAATCGTTCAAACTATTCAGATTCCCATATAAATCGATCTTATAAATCAAGTTCACTCGAATTCAAAATAAGTGACCTGTTTACCCAAATGGACAGACTGATGAAGAACATGATCATGAACTTCCTCAATAGACTGATGAAGAACAGAACCGTTCACCGACATCTCCACCACCCTTCACCGCCATATCCACCACCACCCTCCAATCCTTTGCCTTCTCTCTCACCTGCCGCCACCTGCCACCACCACCACCACCACCATCCCGCATAACCCACCTCCACCGCTTCAATAGTGCAACCCCACCATTACCACAGCTGTACCTACACCAAAACCACCCACACAACCCACCCACCACCATCGATTCTCTCTCTCTCTCTCTCTCTCCTTCACCCACCACCGTCTCCACCATCACCACCCCCACTAGAACCCTAACCTCAACCTGCAACAACCCAAACCAGCAACAAACACCATTAAACCCACCACCCCCACTGGAACCCTAACCCCAAGAACCTGCAAACCACCCAAATCAGCAACCACCACCATAAACTCACCACCCCATTCACAGCGACGGTGATGAGCACAGCGACGGTGATGAGCACAATTACCGATCTTCATACTGTTTTCGGAGGAGCAGATCGCCGGAGAAGACGGATGAGCACAGCGACGGTGATGAGCCGGAGAAGACGGATGAGACGGTGATGTCGCCGGAATCTCTGGAGGAGCTAATCGCCTGGATGGTGGTGGTGGTGGTGGGAGGTGGAGGCAGGTGCGAGAGAGGGGGAGAGAAGAGAGAGAGTGACGGTAGGTTAGAGAGAGAAGGTAATGTTTGTTTTTATATATATTTTTAGAGTAATACTTACACAATAGTCCCTGAACACAAGTTCTTTTACACAATGGTCCCTGATAAGATGAAATGACAACAATGCCCTCATGTGCAAGGCACATGATCAGATTTAACAAAAAAAATTAACTGGGTTTGCCTTAAAGGACATAACGTGCAAGATTTGCAAACATTAAGGACAAAACTCATCAATTTTAAAGACAAAGGACAACGCCTGCAATTTTGGACATACATAAAGGACAAAACTTGTAATTTACTCTTGTTTTTATTTCTGTATGTCGTTTAATCATGATATATATATATATATATATATATATATATATAGGGTAGGGATCCTAAGAGAAGTCCACCCTATTTGAGAAACTTGAGAAGCAATCTAGACCACACATTTTCCCTAAGCAAAAAATGCAAAAAAAGGTGAAAAAATACATTATTTTTTTTTTTGGAAAAATCGCAGCTTTTTCTTTAAGGATTAAATTTTTTATTTTATTTTATTTTTTAAAAAAATTTTGGGATTTATACATATGTGTATATTGTTAATCTTTTAACTATACATATATGTATATTGTCAATTATACATATATGTATATACATGTTTAAAATTGAAAAAATATATGTTATAAATCCTAAACCATATACCATAAACACTAAAGCTAAACCTTAATGCTAAACCCTAAACCCTAAAGCTAAATCCTAATTCTAAACCCTAATGCTAAACCCTAAAGCTAAACCCTAATTCTAAACCCTAAAGCTAAACCCTAAACCCTAAAGCTAAACCCTTAATGCTAAACCCTAATGCAAACCCTAAAGATAAAGCTAAACCCAAAAGTTAAAGCTAAACCCTAATGCTAAACCCAAATGCTAAACCCTAAATACTATTACTAAACGCTAATGCTAAACGCTAATGCTAAACTCTAATGCTAAACCCTAAAGCTAAACCCTAAACGATAAAGCTAAACCCTAATGCTAAACACTAAATACTAATGCTAAACCCTAAATAACACTTATTTTTCAATTTTAAACATGTATATACATATATGTATAATTGACAATATACATATATGTATAGTTAGAAGATTAACAATATACACATATCTATAAATCCGAAAAAATAAAAAATTAAATCCTTAAAAAAAAGCTGCGATTTTTCCAAAAAAAAAAAAAAATTTGCATTTTTTTACATTTTTTTTTTGCATTTTTTTGCTTAGGGAAAATGTGTGGTCCAGAATGCTTCTCAAGTTTCTCAAATAGCCTACTACTTCTCACATGATCCTTATCCTATATATATATATATATATATATATATATACATACACGGTAAGGTTCATGCGAGAACCACCTTTATTGCGAGAACCGCGAGAACCAATGTGAACACAACCTAAAATAGCTAAAAAAACCTAACCCCCCCCCCCACCCACCCACCCCATGCTAAAATGCTAAAAACTAAACCCCCAAAAAACCTAAAAAAATCTAAATTTTTTTTTAATATTTTTTATGTTAAAATCGCTACTTTTAGTAGCAAAAAAAAAAATTAAAATTTTTTTTTGGCTCCGCATTTTCGAACTTTCTTATAACCGCATTTTAAAATTATTAAAAAACATTGTGTCTTTTTTAGCTATTTTTAGGCATTTTTGGTTGTGTTCACATTGGTTCTCGCGGTTCTTGCAATAAGGGGTGGTTCCTAACGGATCTTTGTCATATATATATATATATATAGGATTAGGTTCAAGAGTGAACACTAGTGTAGTTTGTGAACTGAGCGAACTAATCCTGGCCATACATGTGTGTAGATCAATGGCCAGGATTTGATGATGAAATCCACTAGTGTATTTTACGATTTGATGATGAAATCCTAGCCATCCACGTGTGTAAATCAATGGCCAAGATTTGTTCACTCAGTTCGCAAATACATTAGTGTTCACTCTAGAACCCCACCCTATATATATATATATATATATATATATAGGGTAGGGATATGGTAAAAAGTGTCTAAAATGTGAGAAGTGTAGGAAGTGTTTTAAACCATTGGATATTTGATCTAATGGTTGAGATCAATAGGGTATAAAAATGTAAATTGTGTTTTAATTAGAAGGACCTTATGTAAAATTGAAAGGCAATAGTGTCTTTTCAAAAGTTTCAAATATGGTAACCGTATCCTACACAACCAAAACCCCCATCATTCTCCTAAAAACTAGCGACTTCCCGTCAAAACTAATTTCTCCGATTTCCTTGACTAACCACAGAGCGGAAAACCTAGAAGCGTTTCAAGGGTAATCTCATCACATTCTTCGTCGCCTAAATCCTGTTGAACTCAAGGGTTTTATATTGGGGAAGCGAGAAGCAGCAATTTCGAAACCAGGTTAGTGTTTTATTGGGGATTTGATGTTCGGTACAGTGTATGGTTGTCAATGGTGTCTATTGATGTTTGTGATGTTCTTAACAACCAGGTGATCAGCTTTAGGGTGTTATTTAGTTATATGAAGTGTTTGATATTGTAATGTAGATGGTATGATAGTGTCATATAATTAGAACATAACTATTTTACATTTGTAGTGTTATATGCAAGAATGAATGGTGTTTTAATGGGGGTTTAATTTTAAACCAGGTTAGTGTTTTAATGGGTTTTGCTGATTGTGTTGTCCTTAACAATTATGTTTATCAACTTTAGGGTTTTATGTTGTCATTTAAAGTGTTTAATAGTCTGATGGTGTCTGTTAATCAACATATTGCATATAACACTACAATTCTGATGTAAATGGTGTCTTTTAATCAACTTATTGCGTATAACACTCAAAGTCAGATGTTGATTGTGTCTATTGGTGCTCCTCTTGGTCTATGACATTATGAAGGGTGTTTTAATAGTGTTGTGTGTTGGTGCTCCTCTTGAATTATGAAATTATGATGGTGCTGTAGTGTTATATGCAAGAATGAATTGTATTTTAATGGGGTTTAATTTTAAACCAGGTTAGTGTTTTAATGGGTTTTGCTGATTGTGTTGTCCTTAACAATTATGTTTATCAACTTTAGTGTTTTATGTTGTCATTCAAAGTGTTTAATAGTCTGATGGTGTCTGTTAATCAACATATTGCATATAACACTACAATTCTGATGTAAATGGTGTCTTTTGATCAACTTATTGCATATAACACTCAAAGTCAGATGTTGATTGTGTCTATTGGCGCTCCTCTTGGTCTATGACATTATGAAGGGTGTTTTAATAGTGTTGTGTGTTGGTGCTCCTCTTGAATTATGAAATTATGAAATTATGATGGTGTTGTAGTGTTATATGCAAGAATGAATGGTATTTTAATGGGGTTTAATTTTAAACCAGGTTAGTGTTTTAATGGGTTTTGCTGATTGTGTTGTCCTTAACAATTATGTTTATTAACTTTAGTGTTTTATGTTGTCATTCAAAGTGTTTAATAGTCTGATGGTGTCTGTTAATCAACATATTGCATATAACACTACAATTCTGATGTAAATGGTGTCTTTTGATCAACTTATTGCATATAACACTCAAAGTCAGATGTTGATCGTGTCTATTGGCGCTCCTCTTGGTCTATGACATTATGAAGGGTGTTTTAATAGTGTTGTATGTTGGTGCTCCTCTTGAATTATGAAATTATGATGGTGCTGTAGTGTTATATGTAGATGGTGTCTGTAAATCACCTTTATAACACTACAGGTCTGATGTAGATGGTGTCATCTGATCAACTTATTGCATATAACACTACAAGTCTGATGTTGATGGTGTCTATTTGTGGTCCTCTTGACCAATTCTTTTGAATAAATTATAGAGCTTTATAAACCAAAATGTATAGTTATAATTTGGATTTCACGGTTCGATAACTAATTGTAAGAGCATTTAATTTTAGTCCGGAGAAGCGGCCGAATACCCAGATTTAAAATGGGAAAGGGATTCCATAACACAATTGGACAAAGCATCCCATTGAGCGATTCGGATAATGATAACGTAATGGAAGAAGGTATATATAAAATACAACACTACACATGTAAAAAACAGTTTGATGGACACTTTAGTTTTAGTAATTTGTTATGCAATGTCACGTTTCGTCGGAATTCTTGCACCATGTATCAGCAAATATATGACACTTTAATTTTAGTAATTTGTTGATTTATAATAACAATATGTATTCGATTTGCAGCTGCAACATCACCCGCTGCGGGCAGCGATGACGACTTCGAGTCACCGCTTCCAGTACCATTCGCGGAAGGTAAGAAATTGATTAATTCAAATGAACTGTCGGTGTTTTTCGTATAACTGGAGCATAGTATTGTAACGCTCCGCATTTTCGAACTTTCTTATTTTAGCAATTCGTGTTGTACTTTCCATATTTAGACGCTTGTACTCTCTTTGTAATCTACTTTCGTTCCGTTTGTAATTTGAGACTATTGATCATAATAAAAACGAAACTATTTTGTGTATTCATATTATGTACAACTGTTAATCAGTCTCTCGTTTGAACGAAATATTATTCATGGATTCTTGATTCTATATTTACCGGCACTTGATACTCGTTAAACTAATTGAAACTATTTAAATGATGAGATTCGGATCCTAAATCTCAAAATTCGAAAGCTTATTGAAATGAATAAATGTTTAAAGTTTTCTTCGTTATAAATATGGTTATTATTCAAATTATTGAAATTAATTAAATAATTAAATTAAATAAATTTTGTTATTTAAAAAGTTTATTTTTATAATAATCTAGTTAATCTCGGTAAATATTAAAGTTAGTAAACTAAGTTAGTTAAATTATAAAGTTAGTCTCCTTTTAAAATGATATAACTTGGTTAGTAAAGCTAGTTTCCATATTTTTATAACATAACATAAGTTTATTTAAGCCCAAGGGCTGTTGTGTAATTAGTTGAAAGTGTGAGGTTATGAAAGAAAAGAAAATTTAATAAAAAAGAATGGGGTTGGACGGGATTCGAACCCGGGCCAACAGCCTCATCTTGAGCACACTTAACCAGCTGCGCTGCAGCCATTTATTCAACAAAACCCGGACAAATATATATTTATGGACTCGCTGCGATGGCCCAGCCCAACAGCCGCGATCTGACCCCCTTTTCAACATGTTTTTAGCGGGATTTAGTGTTTTTTTTTTTTTTTTTTTTTTTTTGTGTTTTAAACTTGTTTTAACACTTATTACTCAACCACAACCTACCCTAACCCTTCCCTATAAATACCAAGTCATTCCCAAGCTTAAATCACTTTGCAAACTCATCCAAATCACTCTCAAAACATCAAAAACGCAGCTGATTATCACAATTTCTAGCAGATCAAAACATCAAAAACGCAGCTGATTATCACAAATTCGAGCAGATTGTTACTACTTCACAAAAGTGAGCATAACTTATTCGTTTCTTATCCGTTTTAGTTCATTCTTTTTCCTACTTCTTTGGTTTGACCTTGGCTTCGATTCCATATGTTTTTCACAGTAAATAAGTCCCTGGAACTCCGGCAGAAAGGCTCCAAAGTCCACTGATTGTTTCTGTTTTCATTTAATCTTTGTTAAAAGTAACAAAACTTGAGTTTTCTCATCTCAAACCTATGTCCTAATGCTCATAATCAAATGAATGGTTAGTTGGGCTTAAAAACAAGGTTGAGACATGTTAAATCAGAGGTTAAAACCTCACAAACTTTCTGTTTTAGTTAGGGTTTTACCCACAAGAAGTGTTCAAGCTTGAAGCTTGGTAAAAGTGTGATGGTTAGACTAGCTTGGGCTATCTTTCATAGACATCCACTCACTTCTTGATGTTTTCGCATAGAATAGTTGTTGCATTTCATTTCTTATGTAAGTTGAAGACCCTCCTTGAATGTTTATAAATCAAGTGTAGTGGTGAACAATTGAGGTACCTAAATGGGAGCTTGTTCTTCCTACCTCATGTATGACTTCTATGACACTTAGAGGTACCTAAATGAAGACCTTAGTCTTCTACCTCATACTTGACATATGTGATATATTATAACCTATGTAATACTTATATAATATTCGAACAAACCGAACTCTTGATGATGAACAAGTGGACATTATCAAGTTAGTAAGTACACCATCTAAACATCATATGTAATGGATGGATATTTTCTTATGTTTATGTTCTTGTATTTTAAACTCCGATTCTATAGTCTTCCGTTATCCCTAACTCACACACCTATGTTCCTTTGTGTAGGAGGACAAGGTGCTCCAAACTAAACAACCAACACTCACGGGATATCAAGTAGGAAAGCTTGCAAAAACCGTGAGTATACTCGATCCCTTTTCACTTTTATCACTTTGGGATGCAACATGTACATTATACAAAATGATACTCAAACCATTTTAAACATACTCTATCCATGCTTAACATGAAACTATGTGTGATACTTGTTATTCTCGTATGCTATGTAAACTATTTGGTCGATATATGCTCATTAACTTTGCTAGCCTCCCTTAACAATTATAGCGCTATAGCATTAACGCACCGCCCATTAGACTTGGGGTATTGTTAAGTTAAACATGTTACCTCCCGCTACTGTATTGGGATTAGGCTATTTTTTTACGCGTTGTATACTTGGGTTTGAACATATTGTACGCCATATTTGCATACTAGTAATCACATATTATGAATCATGTTGGATATGAGCACTTTTTATTCTATTTATGCTATGTAACAAAACTTGTATACTCGCCTTTGCTTTTGCATTGAACTCTATTTTAATACATGTTGCAGGTTAATTGATGAAGTGATGTTACAAGATGAAACAAGATTTAGGGTGGACTAGATACACACCTAGATTAAATTATCCATTTTGTTGTTATGTTATGTTATGAAACAATTGTTGTCTTTTATTTAATCTTGTATGACAATTAGTCTTGAAATGAAATTTGAATTTAATTAATATTGTCACATAGTGTTATGAAGTCTCTTGCAATCTCGTTTTCGTCTCATCCCGATGTTTCCGCCATCGGTTGGGGTGTGACAGATTGGTATCAGAGCCATAATTATAGGGAATTAGGAATAAGTAGGAATGCTTTGCCCTAGTCTATAGTTTTAAGAACTTTGTCTCTTATTTGTTGTTTAAAACGTATGCATTCTACCTTACATGCTTCCTAGCAATATTTCTTGTTTGATTAAATTTATATGCCTTTCCTAAGGCTAACACGAATATACTTTTGATTCTTAGAAGATACTCGTAACATAAACGAGACGACTTTACCAAAATAGGCGTGAAACCCACAATTTGGTAAACGACTCTTATTCTACCTTAAACTATTTTTGCACGAAATTACACCATTAAGCTAGGAGTGAAATCCATATCTTAATGGTAATTTCCACTTCAACTCTAGTGGACCCTCGTCAAAGTGTCGAAATTATATTTTGACCCGACGAGTACTAACCACATTTAGGGTACGAAATCGTCAAGTCAGGGGTGAAACCCGCATCTTGTCGATTAAGTCCCATTCCTCGATTTTCAATCTCGCCAAAGTCCCGATTGTTTCAATCGATTAGAGACGTGTAGTAACTGGAAGGGTAAGATACCGTTAATCGCTTCTCGACGAGAGTATCTTACCTATAGGCCAAAGCACGTTTTCTCTAATTCGAAAGAACTTTTGACCCACTTTGGAATAGTCGACGTTTCTCTACCCGAAACAATCCAATGATTTATTGAGCCTCTCTTTTATGTATCTCAATTTATATGTGATTTTATACTTGAACGTTCATTCATTTAAAACTTTTTACTCATTTCACACGTTTATCGCAATCAAAAACATAATAATCTCTCGTGAACAAACTAAATTTACGATGCTTTCCTTATTCATGTTATGCTATGTGGAGTTCATGATTATGCTATGTGATACAATTTGAATCTTATACACTATGTGAATCAATTCGAACATTTTATGCTATATGAGACTTTATGCTATGTGATTCATTTTATGAAAATGTTTTTTTTTCTTAAACAAACATTATGATCAAGTCTCACCCTTTTCGTTCTTTTGAATCCTAGATGTCTTCTCATCTCTCCAACTCGACTAAGAAGTCGAAGACCAGCTCCAAGAAGAAGATGATGGCTTTCATGGCCAATCAAATTGCGCGCATCGTCCCAAAGATCGTTACCGAAATTCAAGCTTCCGATATTCCACACTCCTCCGTCGACTCTAAGGTTGAAGCACGCAAGCCTGTTTCGTTTAACTTTAAACACTTTTCATTGTGCAACCCCAAGCCATTCACTGGCAATGATGGGGTGACTGCCATGCTCGAGTGGTTTGATAGCATGGAGGTCACGTTCATCAACAGTGAATGCCCCGAAGAGCTCAAAACGCGTAGTGCGACTGGGGAATTCCAAGCCCGAGCTCTCGAGTGGTGGACGAACGAAAGGAACATCCGTTCGAACGAAGAGGCTTATACTTTGCCCTGGGGAGAAGTCAAGACCCTCATGATGGAAGAATTTTGCCCTCCGCATGAGCAACAAAGGTTGGAAGAAGAATTTTGGGCTCTAAAACAAGTGGGTGATGAGCACCTAGCCTACACTACTCGTTTCAAACAACTTAGCTTCATTGTTCCTCACCTCGTTATGACCACCGAACGCAAGATAAGGAAATACTTCAATGGGTTACCTTTTCTAGCATGCGCGATACGATCGAGGCAGCCAAACTCGACAATATCGAAGCTGTCTACCGTTTGGCCGCTTCCCTAAACAACAATCGCATTCGCGATAAGCAAACCGCCAACCCCGTTTCATCCAAGCCAGCCAACCAAATTACCCAACATTTGAGTAGCAATTGGGGGAAGAAACGAAAGCAATCGAACCCTGTCTGCAACGCGATTATACCACCCGCTAACCCGAACCCTGTTGCTCCTGATAACACTCGAAAGTCGTACACTGGGATTCACCCCAAGTGTGCCACTTGTAACTATCACCATCCCACCAATGCCAACTGTCACCGCTGTACCAATTGCAACCGTTATGGGCATGATACCGCGTATTGCCGCAAAAACCAACAACAACAAGCACCACAAGCTCAGCAAGCACAACAAGCTCCACCTGCTCCTCAAAACGCCAGACCAGTAAGGGCTTATTTCAAATATGGGGATACTAATCATCTTCATCCTCAATGCCCACAATGGAACCAAGAGCAACAACAACCTCCTCGTGGACGCGCTTTCAACCTGAACGCAAATCAAGCGCGCAACGACAATGATGTCGTTAACGGTACATTTCTTGTTAACCATCTTTATGCTTCAATACTATTTGATACTGGTGCGGACAAAAGCTTTGTGTCCTTAGAATCCGAATCATTGTTAAATTGCACACGCTCTAAACTACCTAAGTCGTTTTCCGTTGAAGTCGCCAATGGCAAATCCATCTTAGTCGATTCCGTTCTTCTCGATTGTCGCCTCACTCTTAACTAGCACGTTTTTACTATCGACCTCATACCCATGCAACTGGGTAGTTTCGACATCATCATAGGCATGGATTGGCTTCAGAAGAACCATGCTGAAATCGCTTGTCACAAGAAGTACGTCCGTTTACCCCTTCCATCTGGCGATGTTTTTGCACGTCTATGGAGACCGACCTTCAAGGGGACTGAAGTTGATGTCCTACACACAAGCGAACAAATACTTACGCAAACAATACTTTTCCTTTTAGCCCACGTTGTGGAAGAAAAGGGCAAGGGAAAAAGCGTAAGTGATGTCCCAGTGGTGTGCGACTTCCCTGACGTCTTTCCTGAAGATTTTCCTGGTCCTCCTCCACCTCGATCTGTTGATTTTCGCATTGACCTCGTACCTGGTGCGACTCCTGTTGCCAAAGCTCCTTATCGTCTTGCACCTTCTGAGATGCAAGAATTATCTACGCAACTTCAAGAACTCCTCGATAAGGGCTTCATTCGTCCAAGTACCTCACCTTGGGGTGCTCCTGTGCTCTTCGTCAAAAAGAAGGATGGCTCTTTCCGCATGTGCATCGACTATCGTGAGCTTAACAAACTTACCGTCAAGAATCGTTACCCTCTCCCGCGCATCGATGATCGTTTTGGCCAACTTCAAGGCGCTTCTTGCTTCTCCAAGATCGATCTTCGATCTGGTTATCACCAACTTTGTGTAACAACCACAAATTTATTTAGCGATTTCCGTAAATAATCACAAATTACTGAGTATTTATATTTGAACATTCATGCTCAAATACGGGTTTATTAAAAATTTTCTAAACTTGAAAGCAAAACAACATAGTGTAATTTAATTCATCGTTCTAGAATAACGACGAAACAACTTGCGGAAGCTTCATTTAACGCGTGTTCGGTTCTTGCTCGACGCTTGATCTTCATCCGGGGCTCTCGACATTCACCTATGTTCAAAACCAACTTAAAAGTCAGTTTTGATAATTAAATAACTAGTATCACAAGGAAAATGGGTCGAATAATAGAATTAAAGAAAAATCAGGAAATCCTAACATTAATATCTTGATCCCAGAAACAAGGACTCGAATCTGGCCTCCACCGTAACTTACGGTGGGCACCGTAAGTTACGGTGGCCCCTGATTTAAAATGCCCCCACCGTAAGGCATTGGGTATCTAACGTAACGATTTCAGCCCCACCGTAACTTACGGTGGGCACCGTAAGTTACGGTGGCCCCTGTATCAGACCCTTCCATTTTTTTGCCGTTTTTGACACGAAAACTTTCGTATCTTTCAATCCGCATATCCGTTTGATCTCCCGTTTCTTCCTACATGATCGAAATTTGATTTTCTATCTCGTGGAGTTTAAATCCGACATTCAAACTAATAAAATCCTAAATTTTTAAGCATTCAGCTTATTATTAAAAATCCACATTTTGACCCGTTGGTATTTAGGACCTCCAAACTTGTTTCTAGTTAATCATAAATCATAGACCAAGGTATTTAACTCAAAATATCCATCTTGGATTCATAAGTTTTGTGAATTACACGGCAAACACCCAAGTTACGCGCGTAATTCATTTTGACCCGTTTAGGAGATCTTTTATGCATTTTGGCCCAAAACTAGCTCCTTTCTTTTCAATACTTCGTAATGCCACATCTAAATATCTGCTTATGTTCCACCACAACTATTTTTGTGGTGGATTTAGCATAACTAACCTATTATCCCTAATTTACCCATCGGTTGGTTATTTTACGCAAATGACCATTTTTGTGCATTTGACCCACAAATGTATATTCCTATAACTTTTACTCATATTTAATGATTCCATAATCTTAATGCAAGTTCCTAAACAACCCCTATGGGTCGTTTGCCCAATATACCCTTCAAGGGTGTTTTGGTCAACTTTAGTCCCTCACTTTACAACGAAGGACTTTCACTAATATTTGACCAAAAATTGTATGTTTAACTAAAAGCTTATTTATGCGTACCTGGCTCGGGTCAAGGTATTGACCCGTTTACATAGCTTTTGCTTTAAATCTTTCTAGTTAAAGCAACGCATGCTTATGTTATTTCCTGTGATTACAAAACTCAACAAGCGATTGTCAAATGTAATTGTCAAATGGTGTTAACAACACCATTTGACCCATTTAGTCTAATTGACCATTTATCCATATGAGATGGTATTTAGTTACCATTTCATCCCTTTAAACCTATCCCAGTTTTCCCTTAAACTTTTTTTACTCAACCTTTTTTTTTATTTGTTCGTCATTACATGACTAATTTACCTTTTTACCCCTTTTACCAAAATTCAGGATTTCTTACCATTTTCCCTTGTTCCGACTCTCATTGAATCGTGTCGGAACATCATATACCAACCACTTGGTAGCATTCATATACAATACTTGCAATTAAGTAATTTGTAAATAATGTAAAGGGGCGTAAGCTTTACTTACCTCGCATCCAAGCAACGTTTTCTCTTCGTACTTGCTCCGTTTGACCCGCTTCCTCCCAAGCCTCCATCTAGCTTGTCAAGAGTCAAACTATCATATAGTATTCACAAGGTGATTAGGTTAGTCGTTCTAGATCATAACCTTTACGCCATATGACACTTTATACTACTTTTCTTACCGAACTCTATTATAGGTCAGTTTGACTTTTAAGAGTTAAGCCGCCTTATAGCATATGAAATTGAGAAACTAAGTTTGACAAACTTATGTTGGCGTTCCACCCTTTACTCGATGGCTCTATTCTTAGGCCACCAATTGAACTAATATTTAATCTGAGTTCATGCTATTTTTAATACTAAGTTATCTTAGCTCTCAATTGTTAACGTTACTTTATTATTTCTTTACGCAAAATCTACGGGTGTTCATCTATAGATGAAACCCGTTTCATCATGTTATTAGGCATTTATCCAAATATGTATTCTAATCAAGTTCTATCTACGAACTAGTAGGTACCCAATTTCACTTAGGCATTACATCGAACACCTTGTGGGCATGAAATTTTTACTACTAGCAATCAAGCTCATGACTAACTACTTAGCCAAGATTAACATTATTTTCAAGTTCCTTACATCTAGCATGCATAACAACACCTAGATTCGTTTCAAAAAAATCAATAATACCCCGTTTCATGATCAAGATTCTAGTATTCTTAATCTCTCTACAAGACCCATCTAACACATATGTAGGTGATTCTCAATTTCATGTATATGTACATCAATACATCAAATTATTGATTAGGGTTCATTCCTAACCATGAATTTATCATAGTTTCATTCAAACATTGTTAGTGCATTACGTCTATTGACTTCGTCTTGTATCATGTATTAGAATAGGATAGAATAGGATATCCAGTGCACGAGGTTCGAGAGTCGAAATTTAGTGGTTATGCAAGAGGTTCCGCTTATATGGACAATGTTCATAAAAGCGAAACCACAGCATGTAGTTTCGCTTATATGGACATGTCCATATAAGTGAAACCTCCCCAACTATATATAGGTGCATTGTTTGTTCATTTGGCACGGATCCAGAACTTGTAACGAAGTGCTGCCAAAGTCAGTCCAGGTTGTAATCATTGTTATTATCAATAAAAGTGACAGATTATATAGTATCAAGCTGTTTTCGAGTCCAGTTCTCTGATTCCGCCTTTGAACCGGACATAAAGCTCTTCTGATCGACTCAGTCGGGTCAAACAACGATCCTACAAGTGGTATCAGAGCTCAGGAAGAAGAGTTTAGCTTGATATCATCCTCATTCTGACTTCTACACCTTCTTTCATCATTTCTGAAAGTTTTATCGGACAAAACCTGATCAAAATTTCACAGATAATAGATAACTGGTCATAGATAAACCCTGGAAAGTTTCATACTGAAATTCGGATTAAAAATGGACTAAAATTGGTTCGGACTAGGTTTCACTTATACGGACTTTGTGTAGTTTCGCTTATTTGAACACTTAGTTTCGCTCCTGTGTCACATTATTGAGAGGTTTCGCTCCAAATTGTATCTTGTAGTTCCGCTCTTGTGTACATCATCAAGGTTTCGCTTATGTGACAAAACCTAGAGGTTTCGCTCATATGTCCTAGAGAGGTTTCGCTCCAGAGGACATATTAATTGTAATTTCGCTCCAAAGGTCACTCAGAATTCTGATTTCGCTCATGTGTCAGGATGATTTCGCTCCAGTGTCAAGTGTTTAAGTAATTCCGCTCCTGAGTTTAAGTTTGATTTCGCTTCTGAGTTTAAGACTAATTCTGCTCGAAAAGAAGTTTGTCGGTTTGTACATGTCTTGTGTCAGTCTACACGAGGTGATAAGAACCATGTGTGATTGCATGTGATATAAGTATGTCGGTTCATGTGCATGTGAAGAAATATAACATTGTCGGATATTGATTGAAGTCAAGTGAACACATTTTATAATCTTTAAATAGTGGTGATCGATTTAGTGGATTTTAAGGTCCTATCAAAGTGTATTGCTACTTGAAATTGTCGGCTAAGTGAACGTGTGTCAGTTGGTCAAGTGATTGCTTCATTCAAGAATAGCATGTGAATTAGTATATGTCAGTCTATGAATGTCCTTGATTCAATTCATGAGTTAAAGTGTGTGATCCAATCAATATTCTGATATATACAAAATGGCCCAATCACAAAAAGAAATCAAAAGGTGTTGTTGGCCACATTGTTTTTTAAAAGATAATCACATTTGAAGTGTTGCTGAATATCAAAGGTTCTATCAGATTCTGTTTACTATCAAAGTCTTCGGCCCATTGACAGTTTTTTAGGCCCAATCAGAAAGTGTTCAATATCAAGTTTATTTGGGTCAATTGAATCCATTTTTTTTGGCAAGCCCATTCATTCAGTGATCTCACTTCATCAACTTTGAAACGAGTCTACAAATTTTCGACACGAGTCTTAGATTGTTTTTATCAACATTTTTTCATGTATTCAATCCATTTAAACTGATTGTTTGTTTGTTTGTGTCCAGGTTTACATCATGGCTGAGGAATTCTACAACACGTTTTTCAACGCGTTCACATCCGAATCGTCTGATGTAGCAAATGTTACACCAAAAACAATCACGAAGGTGATCAATGAAAACATCAAGCATGATAACTTTTACGGAACTCACTCAAAGCCACCAACTCTGGAAAGCATTGAAGATTATACCTGGTGGAAAGAACGTTTCATCAACTGGGCGAAAGCATATGCCCATGAAAGCTGGTTCTGTTTAGAGTTCGGATACGAAAGGCCAAAAGATGATAAAGGCGAAGAACTTCCATTCAAGAGGTTACCGAGAGAAGACAAAGCAGAATACGCAGCTGAACAGAGAATGATTGCTTTGATTCAGACAGCAATCAGAAATGATATATTTGCTCTGCTTACTCATGATGGATCGTCAAAATCAGTTTGGGAAGCTTTACGAGTTAAAGCTGAGGGGGGAAAACAGATTAGAAAGAATAAAATTGCCTTACTTAAAAAGGAATTTGATCTGTTTGATAATATAAAAGGAGAGACAGTGAGACAAATGATAGAGAGATTTTGTCATCTTAAAATTGAACTTGAACGTTTTAAAATTGAAGCATTACCACGAGCTGATCAGTGGAAAACGTTTGTGTTTATTTTGAAAAATGATGCTTTATATGATACGATTTCTCTTGATGCATTGTTTGAAAAAATAGAGAGTCATGATCTGGAACTACAAAAGCAAAGCAAGATGACTAGTTCTTCACATCAACAGAATGTAGGCTTGTACTACAAAGGCAGTGTAACTTCTGATAAAGGCGTTGGTTCACCAAAAACAACATTTAGTGGTGAGAAGATGATAAAACCTCCAACAACGTCAACAAGTCATCATTCTGGATATCATTCATCTTCAAAGTCAAATTCTGATGAAACTGAAGAGATTCTGTGCAACATTGCTCTTAAACTGAAGAATTCTTCAGCAATGAGCATCAATGCAGCGAAGCAGCAAATGCGTTTTCTTGCATCTGTTCTGGAGTCATATGAAGGTCTAGTAGCTGGCAAAATTGGAAACTCTAAATTGACCAAAGAAGACTACGACCAGATTGATCCGGAAGAGATGGAGCTCATTGACATTCGTTGGTGTTTAGCTAGTTGTATTCGAAGAGCTCAGAGGTATATGGAGATTACCGGGAAACAATCTCTTGGAGGTGCGTCAACAAAGCTTGGATTCGACAAATCCAAAGTGACCTGCTTCAAATGCAAGCAAAAGGGTCATTTCAAAAGAGAATGCAGAAACTCTGAAGTTGCTGAAGGAAATGAACGTCCTTTCAACGATGACTATTATCGAAAGGCGATTTACCATCAAAGCAGAGAAGAACCAAAGTTGATTGAAGATAAACCGAAAGAGAAATCAAGAGCTTATGCTGTTATTTACGAAGATGAAGGTTATGATTGGTCTGAAGTTTGTCCAGAAGAAGATCGTTTAGAGAATGTTCGTAAAACAGCTCATGGGAGAGCTATGACAGAAGAAAGAAAGTTTGTTTTTGTTGCTGAGATTCAAGATGAAAACAAAGACAAAGACATTGCTGAAATTCGTGAAGAAAAAGTTGAGATCAAAGAGAAAACTCGAGAAGAGATCTTGAGTGAGAAGACTTACAGAGAAAGAAATGTGGTCTACAACAGAATGGATGAGATGCAGGAAGAGTATGAAAGTGCTGTCAGCAACAGAAGATGGGATAAGAAGAGAGAGTGTTACTACAACAGATAAGGAGAACCGGTTGTTCCAAAGAAAGACATAATCTTTAATGATGTTCTTCTCATAGTCCCATTGAGAGCTGAGTATTATAGTAAGGTGATGAAAGATGACACATATGCTAAAAGGCATGAAAAGGAGATCAGATATGCCATGTTATCGTGTCTGAGAAAAAGGGATGAAGAGAGAATGAAGAAGAGTGTTGAAGAGATGGTGAAAAATCTGAAGAAGAATGCTGAAGAGGTTAACACAGAAGCTGTTGAAGTTGAAGAAGCTGTTACTGAAAAACAGCATATTGAAGAAGAGGTGAAGAAAGAAGAAAAGAATGAGAATTTGGAAGCTGGGGATGCTGGTGATGAAGTTAGTGTTGAAAAGAAGCAAGATGATGCTGATCTAATGCAGACAAAAGCTGCTGAAAACACCGAAGGGCCAATCACTGAGGTAAATTCTGATTCTGATAACTTGGAACTGATTGATCAGGGCAAGAAATGCATGGAACCGTGCAGAGCTTGTACTGAAAAAGATGAGCAATTCAAAACAAGAGATCTTGAATTCACAAAAATTGAAAACATTTTCAAAGAAAAATGCAAAGAAATGCTAGAAAAAGAAAAAGTTTTTAAAGAAAATGATGAAAAACTTTCCGAAAAATGTAAAAAGATAGAAAAAGAAAATGAAGTTTTGAAAGAAAATGTTTCTAAAATGACAGAAGAGTGTTCTCAAAAAGAAATTGCTAGTCAAGAAATGAAAAAGGATTATGACTCTATGAAATTAGCATATCATATTACAAAAGAGTCATATGAGAAAGTGAAATATGAAATGAAATATGCTCAATCAAGAATGAATTATCTATCTGAAACAACCAAAGAGCTTAAACGAATGTATACTATAAAACAAGATGTTGTTAATTCCTATATTGAGGATGTTGCTAAGTTAAAGCGACAGATTGCTGATTTAGAATAGGAAAACAACAAGTTAAAGAGTTACCACGTGTCGTCATATGTGCTTGAACGAATTTTCAATATAAAACCGGATGATGGTGAGTCTGAGCAGAACAAGAAAGGCATTGGCTCAGAGTTTCATCAAGTTCCACCACCGGGAAAATTTGCATTTTATGATGATGAAAAGGTCGAAAAAGCTTTCAACATGGTAGACCAATTGCCAGACAACATTGACATAACCTATTCCAAATCTAATGATTCTCATGATTCAGAGGTGGTAGGTAAAGTCGTTGAAAGTGTGTTGAAGAAGAGTCGATTGTTACAGGTAAATCTGAATCACAGAATGAAGATGAAGGAAATCTTCATGATGGTTATCTGAAAAACACAAAATCCGAGAAAAGTTTGAATGATGATTCAAAAGGATTGGTTTATACCATGATTGGATCGGACAAATTGTTCTTAGATGTTGTCAAGGGGATAAAACACTATGATATAAATTTAACGATTCTATTCATGCATATGATACTACACTATAAACATAATCATGGGGATAAAACACTATGATATAAATCTGTTCAGGATGTAATGAATCTAAAACTAAAGGTAGGATACGAACTTGTTACGACGATAAGTAGCATCAAAAGAAACAACATCCCCAAACATATGAAAATTTCTCTTTGTATCTCCATCGGCCCAGAACAACACCCGTAAAACGCCATCGTCAGTTGTTAGGTATTCCATAGAGAAATTGGGCATGAATTCTTTCTTCCTTCTTAGGTGTTTAATAACCATGTCAGCATCATACTCAGCTATATACCTATTTAAGGCTTTCTTGAAGTTTTTGAAGTCAACTTTCGTGGCACCTACCTTGTTAAACCCTCCATAAAGAGTCCTCATAATGTTAAACGCTCTAACTGGACCAACGTTTATGGCACTCAAAGCATTTACGACTTCTTCTTATACGTAATTGATTCCTCTATTTTCAGGATGCAGGTACCTGTCATCTTCAGCAACAAATGAGTGATTATGCGACTCCTCGAAGTAATAAACCTCGTAAAGATTATCCGGGGTTATCTTAACGCGAATGCACGCTTCACAGCCGGTCCTTATAGAAGGAACCCTGCGAGTAATCTTAGTCTTCGAGTTATCATTAGAACTACCGGCTTCCTGAGTCAAGTCAAGCGCCTTAAAGGGTTTAGTACCCTCTTTTGAGAATAGGAAGTATTTATTATGTATGACACCCTTTTGAGGCTCGTATTGAGTACCCTTCCTAGCTGTGAAACCTCCCGCCTTAGCATATCTTTGGTAAAAAAGAAAGGCATTTTCAAGCGAATCAAACGTCACGTGCATCTTAGGTTTAATCGAATCGTCGACATCTGGTGTAAATGTCCTCCTTCCATAATTTGGGGACACGTGAACATCACCAACAGGCTGGTATGTGGGAATATCTACAACAAAATATTGACACATCAGTCATTTATAAAACATTGATAGCAACATGTTTCTATATTTGATAAAACAAAAAATGAAGATATAACACTATCTGTTTACTGTAAGACACTATACAGAATAATTAACAATAATTTGTTGATTTAAATCACTTAATAACCATAAAACACTATGGGAGATAAAAACACTATGAAAGGAAGTTAAGATGTCTGTACTGTCTATACATAATATAACACTATTAATTGGGGATAAAACACTATACATCTAAATATAAAAAAATAACTTTGTTAATGATAAAACATTAAAACAACAACTTACCCTAAACAATTCAAAGTATAAAACACTATGAAAGTAAATTAATATGTCTGTATAGAATATAACACTATTGATCATGGATACAACACTATACATCTAAATATCAAAAAATAACTCTGTTAATGATAAAAAAACTAAAACAAAACTTACCGTAAACCATTCAATGTATAAAACACTATGAAAGGCAATTAAGATGTCTGTACAGAATATAACACTATTGATCATGCATATGACACTATACATCTAAATATCAATATATATATATATATATATATATATATATATATGTTCATGATAAAACACTAAAATAACAACTTACACTAAACAATTCAATGTATAAAACACTACATACACACAAAATCAAAGCACACTAATAACCTGTAACACCGCATACTACAAAAAAAAAACTGTCTATCAAACCTATATCATTAATTATCGGAACATGATAACTCTTAACAGATTCAATTACAATATTACACATGTACCTGCATCGCCGGAATCCATTGAAATTGATATAAAACACAAGAATCGCAGAAGGTTAACAACTGTATTGTCTCTGCCGATTTCATAAGACCCCATGTATTTATAATTGATGAAGAATGATGCGTACATGAAAATCTTATTGGATCTTGCCAAAATTTACAAAATTCGAATAAATCCCTGAAATAACTCATCGCCAGTTTTTTTGCAGTTATCTTGGAAATCAATTAATTGATAAGAATGAAAAATTACTAATACACCCTTTTGAATTAATTAAGATAAATGACACTTGTCATTACCAAATTATTTCTCACACTTCTCACAAAAGTTGATTAATGTACAGGATCCTAAACCTATATATATATATATATATATATATATATATATATATAAAACCCTAAAAATTTGAGAAAACCCTAGAAAACCCAACCTCCCGACTTTTTTTTTTTGAAAAAAATAACACATGTAATATACATGTTTTTAAGAGTTTTGAGCCAAAAAAATCAAAAAAGCGCCGAGTGGTTTTTTTTTAAAAAAAATAACAAGTTTCAGCAACTTTTTGTCAAACACATGCTAGTGAAAAAGTTGCTGAAATTTGTTTATTTTAAAAAAAAAAACACTCGGCGCTTTTTTGATTTTTTGGCTCAAAACTCTTAAAAACATGTATATTACATGTGTTATTTTTTTCAAAAAAAAAAGTCGGGAGGTTGGGTTTTCTAGGGTTTTCTCAAAATGGAGGGTTTTCTCCCTAGCATTATCCTATATATATATATTGTGAGGTTCCTGTAAAAAGGACCTTTAGCATAGGAATTAACATGTAAACATCATGTTTTGGACTTATGCATGATGTTTTGGCATGAAAACACCAAACATAATAATTTAAAACACAATGCAACGTATTATGTGATTGATATTTAAAACACGTTGGTTAACACTTAAAACACACTGCTTAACGTTCTTGACATGGTATTTTAAGTTTTAAGCCTAGAATTCATTACATTGTGTCTTAAATTGTTATGTTTGGTGTTTTTCTTGCCAAAATAACCCAAAACATCATGGATGCATATTACTTTTTATGCCTTTTCACACTTCTAAAAAAATGTTATTTTTACATGATCCTAATTTCTACCAGCCTAGTTTTGCACCTTTCTTTTTGTTTATGCTACCTTTCTATTTCTTTGTAATTTAGTATTCATCTTTTGTTTATTTTGGAGTTACGGTTCTCTCTGGAAGCAATTTTTAAAGATAGAGGTAATCTTTATTTACGTCTCAGTATCTCATTGTCCTGGATCCCTACGAGTATCTATGCTATTTGTGAGATTTACTGGGTTTAATTTGTTGTCTTCTTGCATTTATGTCTATGTGTTGTGCCATGAGGTTTTTTCTGTTTATGTTTCTCTACAGTAATCTTTCACTTATTATTATTATTATTATTATATATGCCTATTTATATATCTTTAATCTGTTTATCTTAGAGCGGGGGTCTCTCTAGAAACAACCCTTCTATTCCTAGAGATAGAAGTAAGGCTTGCATGCATATTACTTTCTCTAGATCTTGCCAATCACTTTGCTATGTGTGAGATTTTAATGGGTACGATTGTTGTTGTATTGGATTTAGTTGGTTGGTTGGATTTACAACTTTTTAAAACATAAAAAATATTCTTTGTATTTAAAAATAAGAGTTAAATGTCATTTTAGTCCCTGTGTTTGGGTCATTTTGCCAGTTTAGTTCAAATGTTTCATTTTTTGTCTGTGAGTCCAAAAAGGTTTCACCGTTGCCATTTTAGTCTACTGAGTTAACTTTATTCATTATTTCTGTTAACAAGAACGGAAATTCGATCATTTTATATGGCCAAATTGCCCTTCTAGTTAATAGAAGTACTTATAAAATGACCGAATTGCCCTTCTCGTTAACATAAATAATGGATGAAGTTAACCCAGTGGACTAAAAGGCAACGGTGAAACCTTTTTGGACATACAGGCGAAGAATGAAACCTTTGTACTAAACTAGCTCAATGACGCAAACTACAGGGACTAAAATGGCATTTAACTCTAAAAATAAAAATGGCATGGCTGTAAAAGTGAAAATTACACTGCAATGTGGAACCACATGTCTCTAGCCTGGAAAAAAAGTGTAGGATCGTTTTCACGACCAAACGAGTCGTTCAGAAGAGTTTTTGCTCAATGCGAAAGGCGGAAACAGACGTATCGAGTTAATTCTGCTTGAGATTCACTTTAAACTGTCTTTTGATTGATATAACAACGTTTTACAGCGAGTAGACACTTCGGCAGCAGTTCGACTCTGAAACCGTAAAGTTACAAATGAGAACCAAGACACTATTTATAGGCTACCCTATTTCGTACGAAATCAACTCACACGAAATAACATTTCGTGCGAAACGACCCAAGGCTCTATTTCGTACGAAATGACTATGTCATTTCGTGCGAAATGCACTATATGTCATTTCGTGCGAAATACCTTTAACACACAAATTTCTCATTTTCTCGTATTTCGTGCCCTGTTCTATCTCATCTAATACAAGACTCTATACAAGACGAAGTCGACAGACATATGCACTAACAGACTCCCCCTTGGATGTTGACGAAGTCTTCAGTGTCGAGTCTTCAACGTCTTCAGTCTTTATCAGTCTTTTGTTTTTTATTTTAAAATATCTGACAGTGTAAAACATCCTCAGTCTTCTCTCTTCTTCTTTCTCTTCGAGATTTCAATCTGGCTTTCAAACATTCAAACTCCCCCTTGAATGTTGATACATAATCTGAAACTGCTCTTTTATCTTTTATCCCAAGATCTGTGGCTGGCTCTTACACAATACTGTTTCCTGCACAAAACTCTACCTCACAATAAATTTCACAAATTTAAAATTTGACAAATTTAATCTCTACTGATCACATACAAAAACAATTACAAACCATCACATGTAATTATTATCGAAATGATTTAACATTTATAAACTCGAATGACCATTTGAAAAAAAAATCTTTTCAAACACTCTTTCCCAAAACTGTTCATCATGTTTAGCACTTGGAATTTTGAAAATCAGCTCTCCAATCAACAGTAATCGAAAATCTTTTTGAATTTTTCAAAATTTTATACTAAAACACACTAAAAATATTTTTGGATTTTGTTTAAAGAAATGCAATAAAGAAATATTTACAGACAATATTTTTGTGAGTTAGTGTAAGAGGATCATATCAGTTTTTGAGACCAAACACTAGCACCGTTAAGCTTTAAACATTTTAAGTTCTAAACGATTCACTTAGATTGTCAGTATACTGATCCACTTAAATTTTCACACAAAGTTCAAATGTTTCGAGATACGAGATTAGTGTTTTAAGAACTTAAACTTATTCGAGTGTCCCACCTCAGAATATACTCCCGTATCCAGATCCCAATATTCAGTCTTACAGGTGAGTATACCTAGATGATATCTGTAAAGGGTTAAATGCGAGGGCCATGAGAGCTCAGGCTATTGCTTCCGCAAAATCAGAGAGATGATGGCTTCGACTTTAGGTGTGTTCCCTTTAGAGAATCTTTTCTTCAACAGCACATGATTAGCATTTTGCAATGTTTCATCATTTTTTTATGCTGGGGGGGGGGGGGTCCTGGGGGTGCTATTATTTCAAGCAAGCGAAAAGTATTATACGGGGACTAGGTCATTGCTTCCGCAAAATCAGAAGTCCCGGGATAATACCCCAGATATCACTAAGTATAAAGACCTAGTATCTCAGAAAGAGGGATCTTTCAAACAAGATTTCGGGGGTTACCCATATATCCGAGAGATGTTCCCCACGAGATAAGTAAGTATAGATTTAGGTTTATATCTCGAACACAATCTACTAAGCGTGTAAAAACCTACTGGCATATCATCAGTGAGATCGTTTATCACATTTTGACTTCCCAATTCTTTAGCGTGCTGTGATAGTCTACTGATGTACAACAAAACTCATTTTTAATTTTATCATGTTTTTGACATTTTCAAATTTTCTAATGTTTTTGGATTTTCTGAAATTTCTTACTCCCCCTAAAATTCAAAACCATTTTAAAAAGAAATTTGAAAACAAAATGTACACATAAAATGACAACTGTTGTGAATTACTTCAAATCGCCATCCACTTGGCATAAACAATCAGAACTCCCCCTGACAACAAACTATTTTCCCATTATGATTTCAAAACACTTAAGTTTGTTTTAATCAAATGGTTTTTCCGTAAAATTAGTTTTGTTGGGGTTTCATCACATTGCTTTTCAACCACTTGTATGAAAGTTAAATCAAGTTCAACTTAATGACCTTGATTAACCACTTGTAGATAAAAACCCTTCTCCATCCACTTGAAGGTTCACTTACCAACCATACCTTTTGTAAATTGAAATATAACAATTTTTAAGAATAATACCACCACTTGTAGGTTTACCAAACAAACATTTTCAAGAATGATGCCGATTCCTGCTCCACGATTACCAACTTGAGAGCTCCTGCTAGTCAGAATTTTTACATATGAAACACAGACATCCAAGCATGACCAAACTTGGATGTGACCTTTTCAGTTTCACTTGGGGTTTCAACATTTCTTTTTTCTTCATAAAAATCTTTCACCCCTTTAACCTTTCCCTCAACCATTTTTCCAAAATATGTTTAACTTTGCCATTAACCAAGCATGACCAAACTTGGATGTGACCTTTTCAGTTTGCACAGTCTGCAGAAAAAGACCCAGTTCAGGTAACTGGACACGGGCCGTGTTCACCCAACACGCCCCCGTGTCCAGGCTTCTGTTTCTCTTGATTTAATTTTGTTACTGGCACTTGAACACGGGGCCGTGCCCGTCCAACACGGGGCCGTGTTCAGCGCCCAGTAACATAAAATTTTTGCTTTTTCACACCTTTTACACATTCAATCAACCTAAAAACTTATTTTTGGGACACATTGAGGACAATGTGTAAATTAAGTGTGGGGGGGATGCTAAAACCTTGAATCTTGCAAGTCCTAAATACAAGCCTTACACAAAACTCTATTGGAACCGCTAATCACCCCAAATTTTTTCAAAAATTTTTCATTTTTTTTTTACTTGTCTAGGTTTAACTCGGGAATTTCAAGTTCTAAAAAGGTTATATTTTTACGAATTTACAACCGATAGCGTCGTGATAAAAAGAACCAACATAAGAAAATTATGAAAAGGCATGACAAACTTAGTTAAAATTTGATTATATATACTTGATCACATAAAAACCCATTCCCACAAAAGTGAGTTTTGAGCCTTTATTGAGCATACAATTACATATCATTAAACTAAATGCTCATTTTTTCGTTTCTTGTGTGAATAGCCGCTTGGTTCTTACGACTCTAGAACTTGCCATGACGATACATTCTCAGTCCTTACCAACTTAAACCCGAGTAAGTAAATGATGGAGGCATTAGGACTAACCCTTTTTATTTCTACACCATTATTTTTCTTTTTTTTTACCACCTACCCAAAATCCCCCTAGTTAGCCCCTTTGAGCCTAAACCTTTTCATTTCATAACCCAAACCAAACACCCTTTTTTTCCCCACCAAAACCTTTTTCATTTTTAACCCTTTGTTTTAGTAACAAGTTCGGTTTTTCATATGACTTTTCAAAAAAAAATGTGTGTTGATGATGAAGCAAAAGAAAATAAACAAACAAGTTCATCAAAAATAACTTTGTTTGAATAATAGCTTCATCAAAATAAAAGTTACAAAAATAAAAAGTCTTACGAAAACCGACGCTTGTTACGCTTTTCGCCCTTTTTCTACTAAACACTAACCACTAACCCAACCACCTACCTTTAACCCAAGCCTAACCCTTCACCCACAAAGTCCTCTTGATATTTACAAAGGTATATAAGTTAAAAAGGAGGAGGATTGATTGCTTGGCAAGCTTATGGTAGGAGTAAGTTCCATGCCGCTCTCGAGTGATCCACAAAAATACATTTTCGGCCGAGTGTTGAGTGATCCCCGTGAGGTATGTGAACTTGTATATAAATAGAATTTTAAATATGCATGTTATGCCCTAATAAGTAATTTATCTTATGAAAAGTTTTAAATAAATCATGACGAATAGGATTGTAAATAAATAAAAATAAAACTTAATAAAGAATCTTGGAAATCCCGACACTCTATGACAAGCCCAAAAAACCTTCTTCTCTACCCATTCCATTTGGGAGTGTAATAGCCACATATTAAAGAGTTTTGCTTGAGGACAAGCAAAGATTCAAGTGTGGGGGTATTTGATGTGTGCAAAATGCAACATATAAATTTCATCAATTGTGGCATAAAACTAACCCTTTTTTAGTACTAATGTTGGAAAAAGTGTGCTTTTGTCTTCCTTTTGTATTTTCAGGATTAAATGAGCTCAAATTAACAAAAGAAGCAAAAAGACATCAAAATCTAACATAAATACAAGAAAAGGAACAAGACGTGACATGCCCGACCCCACGACAGCATCTTCCCAAGCAAAACAAGAAGACAGAAGACTGAACACGCCCCGTGCTCAACCAGCACGGGGGCGTGCCCAAGTGTCAGCAGAAAAGACAAAGTTGCAGAAGCTTCTATTGCCCACCACGGGGCCGTGCTCAGCGGACACGGGGCCGTGGTCAACTATAAGATTCGCACAATCTAAGCAAATCTTCATAGTACAAAGATTCTTCTGCACACGGGGTCGTGCTCAGCGGACACGGGGGCGTGGTCAACTAATAAGACAAAGCTGCATTAAATGAAGAAAGAGAAGGATGTGGACACGGGGCCGTGCCCACTGGACACGGGGCCGTGCCCGAGCTTCTGTTCAGCCTATAAATAGGAGTGCTTGGCTCAAGCTCAAACCATCCCTTGGACACCACCTCTCTCACACTTCACCCACCACCCACCACCACCATAACACCATCATCCACCACCATCATCCATTGTCCATCATAGAGTGTGTGAGTCGTCTCGGGATCCAAGATTGATCATAAGAGTTCTTGACAATCAAGGCCATGTTTGCCTAAGTCTCTTACATCACTTGGTGAAGACAAGTGTCTAGTGTAATACTTTTTATTTCTAATCATTTCGCACTTTTTACTTGGTTTTGTATTAATGACTTTAATAACTAGTTTCTTATGTTGAAGGTGATTCTTCCTTATCGTTTGTCCGTGGTGTCTTGGCATTATTTTACTGTCTATATAAAATAAAAGATTTTCACCATTCATATCTCCACGGTCTATATGGAGGTATGTTGGCTACCTGGTCGGGGGTTAAGGGAACGGTTTGGTAAGAGTCTTGCCATTGTTCAGCGTTTAGAGGTCCTGCAATGGACCTGGGTCAAATTTAGTAGGACCTCCTTCAATACTTAACGGTATTGGATGGCGGGGGTCCAAACTCTTTGATCCCCTCATAAGTTAACTACTATTAATACTATAACCCGGCTATTTAGGACTGTATCCCTGCTGACTCAGACTACTTAGTCGAGGGTAACGTCACCTCCAAAAGTGGGGCCTACCATAATTTGCATTAATAACTTAATTCATTATCTTTCAATAATCCGACCCTTTAGGATTGTATCCTTGCTGACTCAAACTACTGGGTTGAGGGTAACGTCACCTTCAAAAGAGGGGCCTACTACAATAACTAAGATAATCTCTTAAATAAGTGCAAAAGTGCGGAAATAATCAAAGGTTACACTATACACGAGTCGGAACCAAGTGATTCATCTTGTCTATCTGTTTTTTTCTTTTTATTTTTATTTTTTAGCATTTTTGTTAGTTTTTATTTTTCTTAGTTTAAAACATTTTTCTAAACTTTTTATTTTGATTAGACGTTGAGGATAAACCGGTACTAAAAGCTCTTGTGTCTTTGGAGGACCTCGGTATCTTACCAACACTATACTACGCTCACGATGGGTGCACTTGCCCATATGTGTGTCTAGTGTTAGTAAATATCGTGTTTTATAAATTTAAAACTTGACTAAAAAAGTGTTAAAGGGGCTTAAAATATACACCTAAAAATATATAACACTTGACACCCATCAATTCACCCTTCTTTTGTAAAACCGTTTTGAACATTCACCAACTTCATATGTTGAATTTTTGAAAACTTTAAATTTTCAGTTGGTGGTTCAGTTTTATCAACAATTTTCTCTTTGAGTTTAGAAACAACTTCCTGTTTTGTGTTGGTAGCCATTGGACAGTTCCAGGCAATGTGACCAACTTCTTGACATCGGTAACAGGTTCTTGTCTCCTTTCTCTGATAAGCTCCATTCTTCTCAAACTTTTGTTTTTCAGCAAAAAACTCTTTGTTCGATTGTTTCCAGAATGAGCTCTTTTCTTCTTCTTCTTCAGCACTTGACCCTGAAACAAATACTATTTTTGTTTTAGAAATTTTCTCATTTTCATGATTTTCGGGTGAAATGAAACCAAGACCTTTCTTTTTGAAATTACTGTTGTTGTTTGGTTTCTTGTGAAAACCAGAACCAGAACTGTAACCTTTTTTCTTGTTCAACCTTTGTTGAACTCTTGAGGTGTACTTTTTAGGTTTTTCAGCAAGATTTACATCTTTTATTTCAGAAATATTGATTTCTGTTAGTTTGAAAACCTTGTTAATCATTTCAGTTTTAACACCTCTTATTGGAAATTCCTCATCAGAATATAATTTGTCTGAATCAATCAAAGTATATGCAACTTTGAATGTTTCGTCATTCAAATTAGATTTTGATAACAGGAACTCTTTATTGTAAACCCTTTTCACCGATGATTTTGGACTGTTGACCGACGAACACGAGGTTTCTGACTCAGACTTTGACTCTGACTCCTCATCCTTATCCAACACCTGATCGACCACTTTCTTTATTAACTCAGACTCATGATCAGTGTCAGACGATGTGAATGTGACATCAATGTTGTCTGGTAAATCATCAGTTGTTTCGGACTTTAACTTTATATTAACTGCCTTTTTGACTTGTTCCTCATTTGGTTTTCTGGGAGAATAACCTTCCCAAATCGGAGGCGGACACTTGTTATAACTGACACTTTGTTTCTTACCAGTATCCTTCTCTTTCGACTTCTCATCTTGAAAAGCTTCTAAACCTGCAACAGTTGGATAAATTCTGTCAATCAAAAAATCAGAACTAGAATAACTTTGCAGTAATCGTCTGATTCTTTCATTTTCAATCCTTTCTGTCTCCAACTCTTGTTTCAACTTTGCACATTCTTCAATGTAATGGTTAATGACCTTCTGCTTTGACATCATCACAGCATTCATCATTGTTAAAGCATCTTCTCTTTCAGAATTCGTCTTTTGTAGACCATTCATTGTTCTATTCAACACATCATACGATTCTTTCACATAATTGAGATCGAACAGTAAGTTTTCTTTCATCTTATCTTGCTCATTCAATTTCTCCTCTTTCTATTCACATTGCTTACATGATTCCAAACACTTTAGACTCGGTTTGGAAACTTCAACAATCTTTTCGACTTCAATTATCTTTTCAATTTCAACGACTTTTTCAGTTTCAACTGCCTGCTCAGTAGTTTTATCTTCTTCACTTTGTTCAGAAATCTTTTTCTGGGCAACACTCTCACTTTTCACTTTTTTCTTCTCTTTTGCTGCTCGTCTCTCCTTTAGCTTCTCCAATCTATCTGCAAAATAAAATTCAAAACTTTCAGGAGATAATACAGATTTTCCAATATTTATTTGAGCTTCTTCTTCATCATCACTGCTATCAGATGATGATTGATCAAAGACTGTTGTCTTTTCTGAACTATCATCTGAAGAAACAAACTCTCCATCTTTGCTCTTCTCATCATCAGCAAACACTTTCATCCATTCCTTCATCAAATCTGGTTCTTGAACTATTTGTGCAATTAATGCAACTGTTTTTGAATCAGGTGGAATATATTTGTCCCAACTAAAACCCTCTGCCACTTTTTCATCATCTTGATCAATTATACCAAAGTAAGCTTTCTTATTTGATTCTTCGATTGCTTTCTTGGCATGTGCAGTTTGTGGTTCTTGTTGTTGATATGGCTGATGAGCAACTTGTTGATATATGGCTTTCCGATAATAATCATTACTACCGAATGGATTCTTTGCTCCACTTGCTTCCCGATTGGAACATTCCCTCTTGAAATGTCCTTTTTCCCTGCATCGAAAACAAGTAACTTTAGATTTATCAAAACCCAGAGTAGAAACATTAGCATCCCTAAAATCATCTCTTCCTGTAACCATCTTAAATTTTTCAGCTCTTCTTAAAATACTCGCTAAACACCACTTGATATCCATAAGCTCCATTTCTTCAGCATTGATCTGATCGTAATCCTCTTTTGTCAACATAGGATTTCCGATCCTTCCTGCAACCAATCCTTCATAAGATTCTAACACAGTAGCAAGTAACTCCATATGACCTTTGACAACCTCTTCAGAAAAATTTTGACCGTTCTGAAGATGTAACGCAATGTTGCAGTGTAACACATGACCATTATTGCTGTTTGAACTTTGGAACTGATGGCTTGAGGTTGAAGATTTAGGATTAACACTTGGATATGAAGAAAATCCACTGCTGTTGTTTGGACTTTGGTTGACGGATCCAGATGAATTTTCTGCACTAGAAGCAGTTTGGACTTTCGGACTTGCTTCAACATCCAGAACACTTCCTTTATAATACATTTTAATGTCTTGTTGACCACTTGGATTATTCATCCTAGCAATCTTTTACTGCTCAAGATCTTGTCCTTCAATCTTTTCGATGAACTGAGAAATTGTCAATTTGTCATATTCTCCAGTGTTCTTCAAGATCATCAGATAGGTACCCCACTCTTTCTGAGGTAAAGCATCAGCTAGTTTGTCAACCCATTCTTCTTGATCTTTGACTATTTCTAACAAAGACATAAATCGCACTAAGTGACAATATCTCTCGATCAATTTCTTTGAAGATTCACCTGGCAAACTTGTAGGATCGTTTGCGGACCCGAACGAGTCGATCAGAAGAGTTTATCTCTAAACGAAAGGTGGAAACAGACGTGTAGAGGTCAATTCAGCGAGATTTCCACTTAAAACTGTTGTATGATTGATTTCACAATGTTTTACAACCTGACAACACTTCGGCAGCACTTCGTTGCAAACCGGAAGACTTCTCCAAAAGTTACTAGAGGTTTAGCTTGAATGCCTATTTATAGGTGAGGAGGTTTAGCTTGAAAATGTCATGTCATTTTCAAGTGAAACCAGGTTTAGCTTGAAACTGTCACACTCCACTTTCAAGGGAAACCTCTCTTGTAGGTTTAGCTTGAAACTGTCATGTGTCACTTTCAAAGGAAACCTCTTCATTCAAGCTAAATACTATAAACAAACCTTAAAACCTCTAACATTCTTAATACAATACTAAAGTAAGACTCGATACAAGACGAAGTCGACAGACGTATGCACCAACAAAACTTGTAAACAAATCAAATTCTTTCTTTAACAATGACTTCTTACTCCTGATCATCTTCTCACTTCCCTCAAACTTAATTCGAAGTGCTTCCCAAATCGAACGTGAAGTATTATCGTGTTGAAGCAATATGAAGATGTCTTCTTTCATGGCTTGCTGGAGTAAACTAATCATCATTTTTTTCAGCTTTGTACATATCTCGTTCTTTATTCGTCAATTCAGAAATTGCTTTGATGACTCCCAAATCTGTACGAGGTTTAACATACTTTTTCTCAATACATTCCCAAGACCTCAAATGGTTTGCTTGAACCCAGTTTTCGAAACGATCTTTCCAACCATAATACTCCTCAATTCCCATTAGTTTCGGGGGTTTTTGCAAAGTTCCTGTTTCATTTTCCATGTTCATGCTTTGAGCAATGGCAGTAGGAATACTTGGGGTAGTAGCAAACGCGTTATAAAATTCCTCTTCCATGATTTAGTAAACTTTCACAAATTCAGACACTTTCAAGCGAAATCAACACTTTCACACGATATGACTCTTTCACACGAAATGCCTTTTGGTACGAAATAACCTGCAAGACAACTTCAAACGAAATGAAAATTTTCACACGAAATAAGAATTTTGGTACGAAATAGGTGATTTCGTACGAAATAGCTCACACGAAATAGTGATTTCGTACGAAATGAAGGATTTCCACACGAAATGAGGTATTTCGTGCGAAATGAAACACATTTTGTCAATTCGTACGAAATGAACTGACTGTTTCGTACGAAATGCCTTACAAATGTGATTTCGTGCGAAATGAAGTGCTTATTCCGCGCGAAATACTGCTGACATCATCATATCGATCAGATTTTTGTCCAATTGATCAATTTTTAGGTTGATTTTAGATCCAATTCTCTCAAGGTTTTGTTAAAACGATGTTTCGCATATAATGTGTGAAAATCAGATGATTTTAACCGTAAAAACTTGTAAATTTTGAAAAAAAAGGTGTAGAAATCAGAATTTTAAGCTGAATCGGTAAGAACTCTTCCTCCTGAGCTCTGATACCACTTGTAGGATCGTTTTCACGACCAAACGAGTCGTTCAGAAGAGTTTTTGCTCAATACGAAAGGCGGAAACAGACGTATCGAGTTAATTCAGCTTGAGATTCACTTTAAACTGTCTTTTGATTGATATAACAACGTTTTACAGCGAGTAGACACTTCGGCAGCAGTTCGACTCTGAAACCGGAAAGTTACAAATGAGAACCAAGACACTACTATTTATAGGCTACCCTATTTCGTACGAAATCAACTCACACGAAATAACATTTCGTGCGAAATGACCCAAGGCTCTATTTCGTACGAAATGACTATGTCATTTCGTGCGAAATGCACTATATGTCATTTCGTGCGAAATACCTTTAACACACAAATTTCTCATTTTCTCGTATTTCGTGCCCTGTTCTATCTCATCTAATACAACACGAAGTCGACAGACATATGCACTAACAAAAAGTGGATAACAATGTAGAGTTTGATGGGCTCTAGTATGAGAGGTTTTGTTTCTACTAAAGTGGAAAGTTAAACCATCCTCATGGTCCATAAATCATTTGTGTTAAAATAATTAACAGTGAAAAGTTTCTAGTAGCAAAGAAATAAAGAAATGGAGACATTTTCATAGCATCCGACTTTTTCCTGTTGGAACCAATTAAAATTTTCTTATATTTAATAAATTAAGATTTAAAAGACTAAACACAAAGTCGGTCGCTTTTAGCTTTTAAAACATGAAGAAGATATGGCTGAAATTATATGAGTTATTGTTTAACTAAAACGGATGCTTCCCCACCAGGCCACCATAACATTTGTTTAGATATGGAATCTTATATCAGTGACACCACTTTTTCCTTAACATGTGTACCCCTTTTCAATTTTCATTTCATTTTTTTAATAAGTAATTAGGTCATACAAACTTTTTCTGTATAGAAAAAATTTCAAAACAGATGACACGAAAGACAAACAATAATCATGATTAGAGAGATAAAGACTAATTTTCTATGAATAAATTTGGGTTATATACTTACATTATTGGATAGAGTTCAATTAATAACCAAAAATATTATTGAGAACTATACCTAAAAGATGTGTGTGTCACACACCTAAAAAATAAAAGAAGAGCGTTTATTTCAAAACCAAAACTATGTTGAGAATCGTGAAAAGCATATTAAAATTTGTACTATTTATTATATATAAAGTAAACTTTCGTTTGGTCATTTTAACGGTTTTGTTTCAATCCTTTAAAAATAATCATTTTACTCTTTGATCTATTTAACTTATCTCCATTTCACTCCCACCACTAACTCTGTCTAATGTTTGTTAAAGATAAGGGTATTATGGTAATTCTATAAATATGAATTTAAATTGATTTTTGAAATCCATTTGTTTTGTCTTTTTGTTGATTTGAGTATGTATAACAAAAACAAAACCCTTTCCTGCAACCATCACCTCACACACACCATAACCTGCAACAATCACCTCCACTACCAACCACCATTAGTCACCACTCGCCACTTCACACACACCATAACCTACAACCATCACCTCCGCCACAACAACCTTCACTTCCGCCAGCACCACCACTTTTCGCCGACTACCAACAACCACAACCACTTGTCGTCGACTACCAACAACCACAACCACCTGTTGTTTTGAAATCCCCATCTGCCTCGAACCAAGCACTCAACTCATGATAAGAACCTTCATCGCCATCGTGTTTGAAACCCTAATCGAACGGATAGGGTTTGAACGTTTAGATCCGAAAGTTCTAGACCCAAATCCGACGTTAACTCCCCATCGCCTCCCACTCTAAAAATACCCTAAATCTAGCTGGGACTGTAGATCCGACTAAGCGAAAATGGTAGCTGGAAAATAGTAGAGCCGGGGATAGTAGGTAGATGAAATAACTCACGACGTGGTCGATGTGTGGTGGCGCCGGTTAATTTGTGGTGGCAGACGGTGTTGTGTAATGGTTCTAGCATCGATTTCGTGGTGGTGTGGAGGTGGTTTGTAGGTAGGAAGGAGTGTATATAAGGTAGATAAAGATGAATATTTGGGTTAATAAGAAACATAAAATTAAGTGGTGGAGGATGGTATTGATCTTTGTGTTATTATAATGCCAAGTTACATTTTTGAAAGAATATGTATTGGTGATTTTCTTCCAATTAAAATTCCAATCTTTTTGGCTAATTGAAAAAATAAAAATGCTATGGGAGTGGTTAAGGACGTTCTCATTCAAACAAATCAAACGATTGTACCAACCGACTTTGTCATCTTAGATTATGCTCCGTTCGTGTTGGGACAACCTTTTTCTAAAAACCATCAAGCTTTGATTAAACAAAAAAATCAAGATCTTCCCACAAAACTTGGTGCCGTCAAACGAACTTTTAACTTAAATAATGCAATGAAGTATCCGATCGGAAATGATGACCCCTTGTTGGAAGTTGAAGTTGAGCCACCCGATATGGAAGATCCAAATGACCAATTCGATGAAGAGGAAGTAGCTACCAACCAAAGCGTTACGTCCATCAACCGCGATGAAGAACCAAAAACTAGGCCATCTATCGAAGATCCACCTTCTTTAGAACTCAAAGAGCTTCCAAAAGGCTTAGAATACATTTTCTTAGATAATAAAGGTAAATTTCCTGTCATCATTTATTCGTATCTCAATTCTCACGAAAAAGAAAAATTATTAATCTACTTAAAAGAAATAAAACGGCGATTGCGTGGAAATTAATGGATATAAAAGGAATAAGTCCTTCCATGTGTACACATAAAATTTTAATGGAAGATGACTACAAAGTGGTAATCCAACCACAAAGACACGTTAATCCCAATATTCAAAAAGTAGTAAAAAAAGAAGTAATAAAATCTTAGATGCTGGTCTTATCTATCTTATCTCCGATAGTCTATTGGTAAGTCCCGTCCAAGTCGTGCCAGAAAAATGTGGAATGACGGTTGTAACCAACGAAAAAATGAGCTTATACCAACAAGAACCATCGCCGGATGGAGAGTTTGTATCGACTATAGAAAACTCATGAAGCCACACGAAAATACCATTTTCCTTTACCCTTTATTGATCAAATGCTAGAGCGATTGTCCAGTCATAAATTTTATTGTTTTCTCGGGGAACTTTCAAATTTCCATTGCCCCAAAAGACCAAGAAAAAACCACTTTCACTTGTCCCTATGGAACCTTTGCATATCGACGCATGCCATTTGGTCTATGCAATGCACCAGCAACGTTTCAATGATGCATGGTAGCCCTTTTTCACGACATGATAGCAAAAAGCATCGAAGTTTTCATGGATGATTTCTCTATTTTTGGCGATTCATTTGACCAATGTCTCGATAACCTTGAGCGAATGTTAGCTAGATGTGAAGAGACTAACCTCGCCCTTAATTGGGAAAAATGTCATTTCATGGTCACATAAGGAATAGTACTCGATCACAAAATCTCAAATGCAGGAATGGAAGTTGATCGCGTAAAAATTGATACTATTTCACGACTACCTCCTCCATCATCCGTTCGAGCCATTCGAAGTTTCCTAGGACATGCCGGATTTTATAGGCGATTTATCAAAGACTTTTCTAAAATCTCTCGACCTCCAACCAAGATACTCGAAAAAGATGCCCCATTCGTCTTTGACAGAGGATTGCACGACAGCATTTCTTGCCCTTAAAAAAGATATGCCTGTCAAAGCACCAATCATGGTTGCGCCAAGACTGGAAGCTGCCATTTTAAATTATGTGCGATGCAAGCGATTTTGCAGTTGGAGCGGTCTTAGGACAAAGAAAAGAAAAACATTTTCACCCCATTTATTACGCTAGTAAAACTCTTAACGATGCTAAAGAAAATTACACAACCACTGAAAAAAGAATTACTAGCTTTTTAAAAAACAAGACACAAAACTACGTCTCATAAGATGGATTATTCTCCTTCAAGAACTTGATATAGAAATAAAAGACAAAAGAGGAGCAGAAAACACAGCTGCTAACCACCTATCTCGTAGTGAAGACCCTGCTTTGGAAGGAACTCGAGAAGATCTCATCAATGAGAAATTCCACACAAAATCCTTAGAAATGGTGGAATATCGAGAAGAACCTTGGTACGCCGATGAAGGGGTATGGTCCCAGATCCCGCACCAAAGCGAACGTGAGTGACCATCAACCTTATCAAGTACTCCCATCAACAAGGACTTATCTACGTCCGTGCGGGCACGCGCGTACGCATTTAACTGTTCCAATCGGCCAAGTGATGAGAAGACTTAACTTGTGTATGAAAACGACTATTTTCGTCACAACAAGGGATGCGGTAACAACAACAGTTACCGCACACAGCAATACGGCTCAGCACCGCACCATATAGATATTTTCGTCACGACAAAGGACCACAGAAATAATCACGATTACCGCACATAGCGATGCGGCCCAGCACCGAATCCTATTGACGATGAAAGTGGGACTGACACTTTGACTTAAGCGTCCAAGACAGCAAGTGGCACTGACAACAGTCACATGTCCGCCCCACATCTCTGCAACGCTGGCAAACAGACTGACAGCCACAGCAGGACGTGGCATCACCTCAGGAAGTGTCCAACACTTTCGTGATCTACGCTTCTGACACACCTACAACAGGCTGCGCGTTATCGGTCTAGCCACTCAATTACCCTTCATCACTCTTCGGCTACAAATACCCATCCCGGACCAGGTTTGAGGTATCGCTTATCTGCTTTCTCCCTCTCTCACTACTGCAAACACACACACTTTGCTCTCAAGAAAGTACTGATTCTCACGTCGGAGAGTGGTAACAAGGAGCACCCCCACCCCATCCTCCTTGTTACAAGTCACGGTGTGTTTTCCTTGTGCTGGAGACAGGTTAGCGGACGATCCGGCCACCGATCCTCGGAAAGAAATGATTAACCCTACTTGATGAGACCAGTGAATTAACCTCCCCGGTTAACCACTATTTAATCATTGGCGCCCACCACTACTCTTAGCACTTTTTCAGATCCTTTCTTTCTCAAAGATCATGTCTAATGGTGAAAATCATCCTACAAGGGAAATCGCTCCCCCCAACAAACGCAGGGAAAACGGGGAACACTCCCCCTAGCCAACCAATAGGTCATGTCGGCACATCTATACATGGGGGCAATCCCTCCACATTTGTGCGGACTTTTCACAGTACGCATTAGTACTGCCACAAGGAACCGACGTTCATTCCTGGTTTGTACAGCAACAAGCTATCCTGAACGCAGCATACGCACAAGCTTGCGCAAGCACGCAACCACCCGGAGGGCCAACACCAGCCCCATTCACACCCGCAACCCGTGTTTTACAATACGAGGAGCGGGCGCTGACACATCCCGCATCCCGTGATAGGCGCGGACCGCACGGGCCTTCTTACGTAAGTTTCCGTACGCTCAATGAAGAGGACTCCACGTATGGGTCCCGGGCCAGATCCCACCAGTACATGACCGCCTTAGCCCGCATGGAGAACACAGGCAAGCATCAGTTGCACGCCGAGGGTCCGGCATACATAGCCATCTGGGACCGCATCCCAACGAGGGATACGACCGCACCGACCCAGACGATCACACATACCGTGGGGATTCCCAGTCGGCTTACAGCCAATCTGGGGACTACAATTACTGTACCCCCACACAACCTCGCACAACATACGACCGCGCCGCAAAGCACGATCAGGGTTCAACCTACCGGCCGAATTCCGTCGTTGGCAGCTCCAAGTTCGCAAAGGAGATTACCTCAGCCCCACTCACCAGGACCAAACTCCCGCTCACCGTGGGCAAGTCAATGGTTCGTCGGATCCCGACGACCATATGAATGCCTTTTTTGGCACTGGGGTCCTCGGCGGTTGGTCAGAACCCGTTTGGTGCCATTTATTTGCCCAGACCCTCACCGTAATTGCGAGGGCCTGGTTCGATTCTTTGCCAGTGGGATCACAGGCCTCATTTAAGGACCTGCAAGAAAAATTTCTTGCCCATTTCAGCCAGCACAGACGTCACAAGCGCGACCCAACTGACGTCATGAACATCTGGCGTGGGGAGAACGAAGGCTTGGAAGCCTTTGTTACCCGCTACAACAAGGAATGCCTCGAAATCGGCGGGGTAACGGACCAACTGGCCCACTGTCATTTCATCAGAGCCGTCAAACTTGACGATATGATTATGACCATATCCGGCAGGGATGGCTTGCCAGAAAAATAGGACGATGTCATGGCGGCAGTCAAGACGTACGCCTAAACAATACGGTCTCTGAGACCCGGCACGGGTAAAGCCCATCCCCAGGCGGAAGGACAATCCTCCCGCCAAGAACCAAGGCGCAACAACAAAAAGCGCAACCGGGATGCGTGGAACCGCGACCATGATTCTAAGCCATATGCCCTGCGCGAGTCCCAGCCCGATGCCAGGGCAACAACAAATGCCCAGAGAGATCAACGGGCATTGAAGAAAGAGCCTCGGGAGCGCAATTGAACCGAGCTCACAAAATCGCCAAGGGACGTTCTTCTCGCAATGAGGTCTAAGAAAGGGCAAGACACGAGTCTATACTGTGAATATCATAAAGAATCGGGTCACTCCTCAAACAATTGCATCAGTCTTTGCTTTGAGATTGAACAAGCCCTAAAGGAGGGAAAGCTGCACCACTTGTTGCCAAATGCGCCAAAGCAAACAAAGCACATCACTCCACATGACGAGGGCACCTCCAGTGGTAAGAAAGCCATGTATGTGGCAACCACCCACATAATCAGTGGGGGCCACAGACAGCCGCACAAAGCTTCAAGGAGAGGGGAAGACAACTGGCGTAATGAACAGGTCGTCTTCCCCAAAATTCGAGGCGGACCGCACGACAGACGCGCCGTCGTAATCACCGGCTACCTATCACATTACCGCACCGAGCGCCTATTTATAGACCCGGGCAGTACCTCTGACATTTTTTACGAACAGTGCTTTAACCAATTCGATCAGGAGGATAAAGATCGGTTGCAATCGGTTGATCACCAATTGGCCGGGTTTGCAGGGGAAACAGTGTTCCCCCTCGTCCAAATAACATTCCCGGTGCGTCGTATCAATGGTAGACACACGCGAACAGAGTAGGTAAATTTCATGGTCTTACCCCACACCTCCAAATACGACGTGCTTCTCAGCAAAGAATCACAGGCGACTTCAACATGGTAACATCCGTTCCCCACTCTGCTGTCGGTTTTCCCTTAAATCGGGAATCGCAATCATTTATGCCCACAGAGAAGTTATGTCAATGGACGACCTGCATCTGACGAAAACAGCAAGGCTGACCCCCAGCACCGAACCAGAGAAATGGGTACTTAATGCAAAGCACCCCGAACAGACGATCACCTTGGGTCATGCCCTATCCACCTACACCAAAGCGTGCCTGAAGCAGTTATTCTTCAGGAACAAAGACATTTTTGCGTGGACGCCTTCAGACATGACAGGAGTCCCGCGTGAAGTAGCACAACATTTCTTGCATACCCTACCAGATATCAAACCCGTGGTCCAAGCAAGACGTAACCTGGGACCCGCAAAAAACAACGCAATGAATGAGTAGGTCAAGGTCCGTAGGGATCCTGCGGGAAGTCAAATACCAAACCTGGTTGGCAAACCTGGTTATGGTAGAGAAGGCAAGCGGGGGTTGGCGCATGTGCGTCGATTACAAAGACCTCAACAAAGCTTGCCCCAAAGACTGCTACTCACTTCCAGAGATCGACAAAAAGGTCGACAACCTCGCGCCATTCCGATGGAAGTGTTTACTCGATTACTACAAAGGGTACCATCAGGTACAAATGGCAATCGAAGATGAAGATAAAACGGCGTTCCGCACCCCTATGGGAAACTACTGCTATACGAAGACGTCGTTTGGGTTGCGCAATGCAGGCGCAACCTACCAAAAACCGATGAACGAAACTTTTGGTGATCAGATCAGCAAAAGTGTCAAGATTTATATGGACGACCTTGTCTTCATGAGCATGGAAGAAGACACCATGCTCCATCACATCGAGAGGACATTCCAAACTCCGCGAGGCGTTAACATGAAGCTCAATCTAAGGAAATGCTCGTTTGGAATGGAAGAAGGAAAGTTCCTTGGATTCATCGTAACCAAATATGAATTCAAAGTTAACCCGAAAAAAGGTTCAGGCGATCGAGCGCATGCCATCGCCTTCCATGATAAAGGAGATACAAGGGTTAGCCGGCCGACTGGCCGCGCTAAATAGGTTCTTGGCTAATCACGTGGCAAAATCCTATCCCTTTATCAGCACCTTTTGCAACTGCCTAAAGAAAGAACAGTTCCAATGGACTGCGGAGGTAGAATGCACCTTTCGGGAAATGAAAGAGTGTTCGATCCAGCTACCAACTCTCGCCGCACCGCGCGAAAAGGAACCACTCATCATGTACCTGTCCGCCCCAGACAAGGCCGTGGGTGCAGTACTCATAGTGGATCGAGAGGGGGTTCAAACACCAATCTACTACGTCAGCAAGATGCTCAACGACCCAGAGACAAGGTACTCCATCATGGAGAAATTGGTCCTAGCATTGGTACATGCCTCTAGGCGACTGCGCCTTTACTTTGCGAGCCATGTCATCACTGTCATAACTAATTACAGGATTGGGCAAATCCTCTCCAAGCCCGAAATCTCTGGACGACTTGCCAAGTAGGATATTGAACTAGGTGGGCACAACCTAGTTTACAAGCCACGACCAGCAATCAAAGGGCAAGTTTTAGCTGACTTCGCCGTGGAAGTACCGGCAAACCGCATCCAAGAATGCGAGGAAGAACAAAACCCTACACCTCCGCCATCCCCGACAGACATCTGGGCACTATATATTGATGGTGCGTCCAATGAGGATGGCGCGGGCGCAGGTCTGCGCCTCATCAGCCCAGACGGTCAAGAGCTTACTTACGCCATACGCCTCGACTTCAAAAGTACAAATAACGAGGCTGAATACGAGGCACTGCTCGCAGGGCTACGGCTGGCAGTCAAACTCGGCGTACAATATCTGGAAGTGCACATCGATTCATTACTAGTTGCGAGGCAGGTTAACGGGGAAACCTCCTTCAACATTATACACATCAACAAGAGTGAGAACAAACCGGCCGATGCACTTTCCAAACTGGCATCAGCCAGGTTCCAACACCTGGCAAAGGACATACGTCTTGAAGTCCTCAAAAACCCTTCGGTACCCTTGCGCCATGTCAGTGTCATCCAATATGGGATAACGTATTGGATGACACCAATTATAAGATACCTGCAATCAGGAATCGCCCTAGAAAACAAAGCGGAAGCACGCAATTATAATATGTAGCATCCACGCAGGATCGCGCATGGTAGTGGCCAAAATCATGAATGATGGGTATTACTAGCCCGACATGCATCTGGACGCCGTTAAAATCTTGCGCAAATGCATCAACTGTCAACGACACGCACCAAAAACATTGCGCCCAAAGAACAACCTGATTCTAGTCACCACTGCTTGGCCTTTTCATAAATGGGCCATAGACGTTGTGGGACCTTTTCCAGACTCACAAGGTGTGGTTAAATTTATCATAGTGGTGGTCGATTACTTCACCAAATGGGTGGAAGCAAAACCCCTAGCCTCCACCACCACTATGATAACACGAAAGTTTGTCTGGGAACACATCATCTAAGGTTCGTTTGCCGATATGCATCGTAACTGACAACGGCACCAACTTCGCTGCTGATGATTTCCAAAAATGGCTGAAAGAACTAAACATCGAACACGTTTTCTCTTCTGTGGCGCATTCCCAAGGGAACGACCAGGTAGAAAGCATTAACAAAAGTTTAGTCGAAGGAATAAAGGCACGGTTGGGAACAACCAGACGAGGCTGGGTCGATGAACACCCAAATATCCTATGGGCACATAGGACTAACCCAAAGACAAGCAACGGTGAGACACCCTTCAGCCTGGTCTATGGCTCTGAAGCGGTAATCCCAGCTGAAATTGGTCTCCCTTCACCAAGAATGCTGGCGGTTAACAAAATCGACAACAACAGGGAGCGCAGGCTTGACTTAGACCTCTTGGAGGAAAGACGCGAAAACGCAGCCATCAACGAGGCTAAGTACAAAACCAAGTTAGAAAAATATTACAATGCGCGCGTGCGAATCTGCACGTTCCTCCTAGGAGACTGCGTCTTTTGTGATAATGAAGCCTCTAACGCAAAACGCCCACGCAAACTCGCCCCTAAATGGGAAGGCCCATACCTCATCCACAAGGTCTTGGGCAAAGGCGTGTACAAACTACCGACGTTAGAAGGTGACCTTATCGCAAGGACTTGGAATGCACAGCAGCTCAGACGCTGCTATATGTAAGACTGTAATTTACATTTCCAACGTACTTAATGGCCCGCGCACCATCTATTCATAAATAAACAAACAGTTGCTACAACATTGTTTATCTATTAAGTCTATTACAAAGGCGTGTTACACTTTGTGGTATCTACAAAAACAGATTGGCAAAATCTTCATTTGCAATACCTATACAAAGTGTGACATCTGTGCTTTTGTAATCATTATTCAAACTCTGAACAGTTCAATTTTCTAGAAAACAATGTATTTTGATCCCTATATTTGTTTATATGTGTTTAACAATTTCTCATTTCAATCCTTGTTCGATTTCAAACTCTAAATTGCTTTCTGGAAAGTTATACGCAAACTGATGCGTAAACGTAATTAGTTTAACACGACAAACACTCTGGAACATCAACATATGCTTAACGTACCTTAAATAACCTTTACATAATTTAGAAATAAGTTTTAAAGGGTTTGGTATGGCAAATACAAGTTTATTCGCTCACAAGGACTATTTACGTCAAACTGAAAAAGTCTGCTGATTCGTATAGTAACGAACATTCCGGAACATGATCATAAGTTAAACATGCCCTAAATATCCTTCACATAGCTTAGAAATAAGCTTTGAGGGGTTCGGTATGCGAAAATAAACTTATTTGGTCAATCAGGGACTAAAAGCGTAAAAAGTGCATAAGTTTGCATTTACGCGCATATCTTACGTTCTGAACATATCCGGACATCCAAAAGATTTTTGTAATCATGAAAATATTTTATTTTAGTGATTGGAATGCTAAAATTCTATTCGTCGTGTAATTTGGATCGTTTTTCGCGTCCATAACGTGATCGTACGACCAAACAAACCGACATCCGAGATATTTTCAAGCATATTTCATGCCCCCTATACTTTAACTTCATTATTGAGCCTTGAAAATGGGTTAACGGGGCTTAAACGTGTCAAAATCAAGTTTTAAGCATCACGGGCCTGTTCTGCCAATATTTGAAAATTTCTGATCTGGAAGTCTAGGAGGGGCGCGAAGCCCATTGCTCCTGTCTTCGCGGCCCGCGAAGAACCCCCAGATCTACAAAAATGGTTTTTTAACAAACAGCAGCTAATTATCTGGGTTTGGACATGGTTTTCTCAATACTTTAGGCTAGTTTTGGGCTCCCATGGTATACAAAACCATGTGCAACACATGGATGGCCAAGATCAAAGCTCAAATTACGAGGAACGATCCTAACGATTCTTGAAAATCTATAAATACCCACCAATTTCATTCATTCCAACTTGCCCATTTGATTCAAACCTGCTCTAAGTTGAAGTCTAGGCTTCATACCTGAGTATTTTGAATCAAATACTTCCTTGCTTGGACCTTTTGTAAGCTTCTTTCATGCTTTTTATGCATTTCAAGCATGAAAGCCAAACAGCGTTTGACTTTCTGCTTTGACCAGTCTTTGGTCAACACAAAGTTCGTTTGAACTTTGCAACGTGAGCGTAATCACGATGGTTATAGTCCCTTGTGACTATACCTACTGATTACAACGTTGATTAGGCGTAGTGACGAGTCAAAGTTTCGGTCAAAATACGCATCTACTCGTATTTTGCAACGAAGCTATCTTTGGGTATCAAAACACTTTGTTTTGATATCAAACTTGTTTTCTAACTTAGTTAAACATGTTTTAACATGTTTAACTCGTCACTTTTAGTTTAGTGCTTATATAGGGTCGTAAGTTAAGCGGTCTAAACAACCACTTAGACTTTCGAACCCGACCCGTTTGGTCGATCATTAGGATCCGACCAAACACATTTTGTGACCATGGTTGTATAGGGAATAACCTTCCGGGTTTATACCTTATGGCCACTTCGTTTAGTTAGTTGTATGATAGGTAGTTTATATGCCTTAAGAAAATGACCAAAATGCCCTTTTTACGAATAATTTCATTTTAAGCATATGTAACCTAAATTTTGACATCTAAACTGATTAGGCAATATTATTAGACATGTTAAGGCATATAATACTTGTCATAGGACTAGTTAGGCGGTCCGAACGCCTTTTACGTGAACGACTCCTTAAAGTAGCGTAAACTACCTTAACGAGTCGTAACGGGTCGTAAGCACTTATGATAGGTTCCGATTTAGAATGTAGGCTTCGTAAAACATATTACCTGAGTTCCTATACTCATTTGGTTTACGAAACCTCATTTTATCCAATCTTCCAATTTAGGTCCGGTTTATTAACGTAGTTACCTATATTAGGTACCGATTGATTCTGTGATCCTTCAAGCTTTGTTTGGTTGTTATTCAAAGACTTTTAAGCAATATCAAGTGAGTACATAGTCCCCTTTTTTACTATTTTCAATGTTTTGGGGTGATACACATGTGCCTACTTGTTACTTTCGTGCTTTCATAACATATATTTGCTATGTTCATTAGTACGCATATAGTACATGATTTCATTTATGCTTTGCTATGTATGTTGATTTAGCATGCTAGCACATTAATTTCATAAACACATTTGTTTCATATGTTTATTTCAGCATATGTACACATTGATTTACATCATATGTTCACGTAGCATACTTAGTACATTGTTTTCACATAACATGCTTACATTTGGTATAACATTTGGTTTGTTTAACGGGTCAAAAATACGTTCATTAACACTGATCACGCCGCTCGGTAGTATGTAGTGGTACCATAGGAATTGACAACTCCCATCCCTGGAATCCTAGGTTTGTTTGGACGTAAGGGATGACAGAATCTGAAATACATAATTTTGATAAACCTTTAATTTGTTTAAGGGTTTGTCTCCCCAGTCGCAAGGCTTGAATGTATGCGATAAACATTACCACATAAGTGTTTGTATCAGTAAAGCATGGATTTTGCAAAACATAATTTTTAACTTAAACTATGATTTATTCAAATACATTTGACGTGTGCGCGACTACACATATTTTTATAATGAAATTACACACGATTCGGTTTTAAATTTATAAAAGTGATTATTACTTTAACATCAAAACACACACGAAAGAGGCAAGTGTACCCCGTCATATATGTAGTAAAGTATCGGTAAGAACCAAGTATCGATCCAAGGAAATGGGCGGAGGAATAATACTAGACCTTTGTCACTAAACTACCGGTAAAAACATAAGTTGTTTGATTTTCAAAAAACTAAAGTAAGCATAAACAACTACTTATAAAAACATAATAGATTTCAAATATGAAAATAGATAAATAGCCTTGCTTAATACACAACCAAAGCATGTCTACTAAGTCGGTTTTGGCACTAGAAGCATTTGATCAATTCTCCAATCTTGAGACAATTAGTATCCCTTTCGGGAATCCTAACATGACAATCATTCGGAAAGTTAAAACGATAAACACACTTTAACCACCTAAAATTGTTCTTTAACGTGCAATTGATAAATGTCTATGAAAATCTCTTAAAAATAAGTTAGTCATCCGTTAGGAGTTTTCTAACCTCACTTAAACAAGGAAAGCGACACCGATAAACACAATGCAACCATCGAGACAAGCATAAACTAGATTAAATCACAACCGAGTTCATTTTACAAATCTTGCACATAAATTCACCAAGATAGCAATTTTGGCCTAAACTACTAACTAAGCTAACAAATCATGGCAAGAATTTATAACGACACCATTTAACCCGTTAAGGTCCTTACGTGACGGCAAGCTTTCTTGATTAACAATAATTACATTTTATTAAACCACTAACCATTTCTAGTATCATGGTGCACACATTTTAACCAAGCTAAACTAGTTAACCAAGTTTAAAGTTTACTAATACAAGATTAATTAAGCTTCATTTTTCAACTATCTTAACTAACCAAATACCAATCATCCAACAAAATTACTTATAATCAAGAAATCAATATCAATAACAAGGTTGCAAACTAATCATCAAAGATTAACATAGAAAATACTTCCAAATGTCATTACAAACAAAGATTAACATACTAATGGTTATAATCAAGCAAGGGATTGTTGTGTTTTTGCCCAAAGGCTACAATAATACATAAACATTAATCTAAATGCTTGAAAGATTAACAAAATTATGGAAAGATTAGAAAACCAAACCATAAACAAGCACTAGATTAAGAATCCGGATAGTAATCGAGCTAAACGAGACAATGTGGCTTGAATCCGGGTGAAAGCTAACGCCTCCGGAGCCTGAAAATCGCCTGAATTGCTCTCCAAAATTCCAGAGTTCCGAGAAGAATGTTTCTGCATGTTTTTTATAACTTTTCAGTTTCGCACGGTCGTGCACTTTATTGGCATGACCGTTCACTTTATGCATTATTGAAGCTACTGTTCACCATACCGCATGACATCACATATCTTGACCAGTCTTCATAGTCCCATGATCGTTCCATGGACGGCACGTTCATGCATTACCGGGCTTGGGTGGCACGTGCAACTGCACTGGTGGTGCAGTTCTGGGGTTGGACTGATCATCGGGTTTGCAGGGGAGTTCCACTGGTCGCACGATAGTTCCATGCTGATAAGGCTTGCACTCCGGGTTGCACCCTCGTTCATTGCCGGGCTGGGCTATGTTTGTCGGATATGCACGGTCGTTCCATTCACTGCACGACCGTGCCAAACGCCCAGGTCAGATTCTTCACAGAATGTTCGCAGCTTTGTCGTTTTGTCCGGAAAGTCTTCCTTTTCACTATCATCTTGTCTGGTATGCAGTTTTAGGCCTGTAAACAAAAGTATACATGATTAAGTATCCGAATGACGGTTTTACGGCCAAAACGCATAAAATGGGGATAAAATGGGGGACTAAAATATGTATAAATTAGTGAATATCAACATTGTTTTGTACATTTTTACTTATGGATTGAGTAATACTTTTATTCACCATACATTTCATTTGATTACACATAAACATTATACATATGGTTTGAGTAGTCACTTTTTACTTGCCATACATAACATTTGATTATACAAGATATGATTTACATTCGATATTGTTTACACATAAACATTTTGTCATCAGTTTAAACAAGACATTTTGGTGGTAAACGATAAGTGTTTTACATAACGAGGCGTGTGTAATATGATAAAAGCATGGTGGATACGCCGCTGGTAGTTCCTATATATAAGTGCTTTTATGATATTACATATCGTATCGTTATTTAAATCATTTCAACATAAACATGATACATTTTATACAAATAACATATTTTCACAAGCCATTGTTTTACAAACGACACATTTGTACAAAAATCATTTTTACTTGGTTATTTATTTAACCATGCATTATTCATTTATATCATCCGATTTCTTATCGAGTTTCGTATGATTTCATAAACAAAAACATTTTATAAGGTTCATGACTACTTTTGTTAAACATTTCTTTTAACTACAAGTCATGAATCCTTCATCAATAAAACCTATGTATCTCACAGTCATTTTTATGCTGACGTGCCTATTTTCACGTGTGTTTCAGGTGCTGTTGTTAGATGATCATGATGCAAACATATGATCGGACGAGGCCTTAGTGACTTAAAACTATGAAAGACAGTTTAAATTCATGTTGTGCTTCTTAAATTCTTAGACAATGTAAACATTTTAATTCAATAAAACAAAACTTCAATTACCATGTGTTATGAAACAATGATTCTGTTACTCCACTCCCCGACATTTCCGCCGCGATTTATTGTTTTACGTGGTCGGGGCGTGACACAAAGTGGCGGTTACACACAAAACATTTAAGGTTTTTTCAAGCCTGAACACATTTCCTAGGCCCTAACGGGATAAAAACGGGAAATGACTACTACTTACACGACAATGGTGTACAGTATACTTATTATTTCACACGTTGCCTAACCAGTGGAACGGAAATAATGAAAAGATGTTGGACTCGCTCGTACTCTGATGCTAACTGAGTCACACATTAACTTACTTGTGTGTCATCTAGACATGCAAAAGGCAAACTCGTGACTTACTATTATATACATGCGCCTTAAACATTGGCCTTAAATAATAATAACTCACTCGTGCTCACACAAAGTTAAACAGTAAAGGAAAATTACTTACAAACTTTGAGCCAAAAACAGTCATATATTCAAAATACTTATGCACCTAACAGATGCATAAAAGGCAAACTTTACATTGTTTCAACAAGTTACAAACAAAAGAAAGATTGTAATAAGGCACACAGGCCCAACCTATTCTACGTTTCCATCGCTGGTGCCTTCATCCTCTCCCCTTGGTTCGAATAACCTGCGTAAACGGTCAACATAGTCCTCTACCTCAAAGCATGCTTCAATTCGATCAAGGGCAGGGAGGGTAAGACCATTATACGCATCTACCGCAGCAGAATAGGTAGCTTCCGTATCAACACAGCGAAAGGCACACCGCTCATCGGTAAACGGCTTCGAGGATAACGCGTTTACATCCTTAAGACACTGATTGTAACCAGCCTTCAACCCAGCCTCACGCGCGCGTCCATTTACTTTAGCAACCGCAGCTGTGTTCTCAAGTGCCTCAAGGATTGCATTCACAATCTGATTATATTACATAAAAAATAGTTACTAAGGCAAAAACAAGGAATGGTAAGCGATAACACACTTACATTGGCAACACCAAATTCCCGCATCCATGCATGGTCTACAATAAGTTGAGCATTCGAGGTGGCCAATCCTTCTCTCTCTTCTATAGCCTGCCTTGCCCGCGTCAAGGCCTCTTCCAAGCGCCAATTAATACCCCTAAGGATTGTTTCGCAGGCTGACACTTCCTTATGAACCTCCTCCTGTTCACAGGAAAATTATCAAGTATGGAAAGAATTCCTCCACATCCATGGCAAAGTAAACAAAGGGGTAAATCATACCTTGAGATCCTCGACAGTCTTGACCAACTTGGAGCGCTTAGTATTTGCATCTGCAAGCTCTTTCAACGCAGCCTCACCACGCGTTTCTGCCTCCTTGATTGCCGCCTCAGATGCGGCCTTCTCCTTGGTCAAATTAGTAATGGCCGCATCGGCCGCAGCTTTCTCCTTGGCAAGCGTGGCATTGGCCGCCTTCAAGTTGTTCAGCTCCTGACGAAGACGGTAAAAATTTTCATTCGCTCTAGCACAAGCTTCTTTCCAAAGCTTGCGCTCTTCAACAAGAAGATTGGTAAGAGAACGGACCTGTTTAAGGCCGGAGGATGCGCAGTATGCTTTTAGGTCACAAACTCGGCTTTTTGCTTATTTAAGTGCTCCTCAGCCGCTTGCGCAGTCTTCATGATAGTAGCAGCCTCTTCCCTTAGCCGGATGGTTTCTTCTTCCATGCGAGCCAAGGAAGTATAGTCCTCCAAAATCGCATTCGCGACTATGGAGCCCCAACAAGCAAAGAGGCAAGCTGATTCTGTAGATTCTGACGCCCAAAGGCTCTGATCGCATGGCCACAACAGGGGTTCCAAGCCCCCTTAGAGCTTCCCTACAAAGGGAATGATCGTTCATTATGGTATCCCCTTATAGGATGCTCCAAGGGGGGGAGTGGACACTAAAATTGCGCCCTTCCAAATAGGCGCGGTAATAGTAATCCAGCTCCGTCTCATGCGGCTGGATTGGAGGTTGTTCGTCAACCCCCTTACCCGCAGCACCGGAGCCAGAAACGTTTTCTTGAACGGGGGACTTTGGCTTTTCGACCCCCTCGCCCTCAGGACCACCCCGCGGTTTCGTTAGATCAATCAGATTGTCTGATGCATCTATTATATCAGCAATCGTCACATCCGCGGGGTCCATTCACAACTGTTCTACATTCTGAGAAGGAGGGGTCCCTTCACTATCAAGATTTCAACTTCGGGCCCCTCCGCAGTTTTCTTCTCCTCCTCTTGAACCACAACTTTCGGCGGAGAAGCGGGCGGAGTAGGTTTCGGGGTTGGTGCCTTTACGGTTTCTGCGAAACAGAAAAACTTATCAGACAAGTTCTAACACAACTTTGCGAGATGTGTAACAACTTACTAACGATAACTGTAGGCTTATACTTTGGGAGTACTGCCGCCCTCGTCTTACGAAACTTCGGTGCCTTCTAATCACCGGCAGCGGCAGTATCTTCTTTCTTATTTTCACCAGCAAGAGGCTTAGCACCCGCAGTCATACCACCCGCGCGAGAAGAACCTGGGACACCCAAGCCCTCAAGAGTGTCAGACACTATCACGTAATCTTCGGATTTGCGAAATCGATGGCGGAAAGTACCTGTTGCACCCTGCGCTAATGGTGGAATGGTAACAGGGTTATGTGTTTTCTTTTTCCTCTTCTGCTTATCAACAACAATCACCGACGGTGTGGCCGGAACGCCCGTTGCATCGGGATCCCCCAGAGCCCCAAGGTTACCTGCGGTTAACACAATCTATCATCCACTAACCATACAGCAACAAAAGTAACAAAAGTAACAAAAGTAATGTGGATGACAGCAATACTTTACCTTTTCCTCGCAGTAACAAGGCGTTCAGTGCGGCTTCATCAGGGACCCAGAAGTTTCCAACAATGGTCTCATACCACCCTTCCTCACCCGCACCGCACTCAACAAATGCAACCTTTCCCTCGAAATCCGAGCAAAAAATCTCCAGAATGGAATCACTACAACAAAGTCACTTATTCAATCACTAAAGCGATAAATGCAGTTCAAGAAGAGCAAAACGCACATGCACTTACCTTCGTTTTTCTCCATCAACATAAGCCTTGTCTTCTGCCCACGCTTGCCCCCCAACATCATCAACAAACACTGCAGCTCCCTGTTCCCCATTTTTTTCAAAGGAACAGGCTGCAGGTGCTAAAGCCAGATTTGCTCTCCCTCTATTGGAGTACTCAGCTGCTCCGTAGCAATATTATCAGTCACATTCCTAAAATGCAATCTAGCAGTGACCACAGCTACCTTCACATAGAAGAACTTAGCCTTCCACTTCGGTGCGGTCATTAGCTTAGGGGCACCCTTCCTTAGGCTGAAAGAAAAGAACCCGAGCATCACGGTCATTTGGTAGAAGCGTCGGAAATCTTCTACCAAAGGCTCAATATTTTGGGCACAGAAACAGTACTCGAAGTGACGAGCACATACCATTCCCAGTGGACTCAAGTGGGAAATGTAGATGTTGTAGTATTCCAACAAATCCACCATGAAGACCGTCAAGGAAAGATGGAGATTGCAAATGCCGAACCAGTCGGTAAACATACTAATATAACCTGCCAGAGCATCACCGGCTGTATCACCTTCTTGAGGATACCTTGCCCCAAAAGCAGTCGGCATTTGAACAGTGGTCATCAGAGTCGTAAAATCAGACTCTTTCCACTTCAAAGGTGGCAAGAACTTACCGGGAGCATTAACCTCCGCCTCCTCCTCCGCCGGCGACGACGGTGGATCAGGATGTACAGGAGGTGGAGAAGATGTTTTAGACGGACTAGCCATCACGAATAAAGATCGACGAATAAGAAGAAGAAACTTCAAAATTCTCACCGGAAAACTCAAGGCATTTGGTCGGAGGAGACGAAGATTCTCGCCAAAAAATTTTGAAAATTCAAACAAGTGAGGGGAAACCCCAAAAGGTTTCCCCTTTTATACCCATCACAATTAATGCGATTACGGTAACCGAACAGACGAGCGGTTTCTGCGCCTATCGCAGACCGCCACCTGTCAGATGTCGGTTATCTAACGGTTACCACGCGCGCGTGGCCGCCCACGCGCCTGACAACAGACGACCTTTGCACTCCTGCTACAGTGCATTTATTGCCTCGGGCAGTGCAAACGTCCTTTCATATCAGCACATGCCAGCTAAATCTCACCAACTTCCACCAACTCGCATGTGTGGTCTACGACGCCTATAGTAAACGACAAAATGAAGGCAAATTCATGTACGCGACATGCGGTTTATCTGGTATCTCATACCGTAACCCATACCGCATGTCGTTTTTACACACCCCCTAAAAAAGGAAAAAATATGTATACTTATTAAAGGGGGATAACAAAGCTCCTTCTAGCTTTAGTTCCACACGTGGAATATGCAGAGAACTCACACACACACACGTCCAACGCTGGTGTGTTAGATACTCAGAACCAACGATGTTCTTTGGACTGCGAAAACCGCATCTCCGCAGTACACGACGTGGTACTTCTAAGAGCTCCCCTTCAAGCTTCAAATCCCTTGTTTTCGGTTCACAACCACGGAACGGATATCAACAAAACTTCCCACCATGGGAATGGTGGCTAACACTCCTGAACCTTTAAGAGCCACATCAAACGCACAACTCTTTTAAAGATAAGTGCCCAGTTACAAGACCGCAGACACGCATGAAGAGTTGCGGTCGATCTGTAACCATGGGAACAGTGGTTATGGAAAGATAGCCTATCACCAAGCTCATGTGATGGTGGGCAACATACCGCATGATCGGAAAGCTACTTCAAGGAAAACAGGTTCAAGATCATGAGCAGGAACTGGCTATAGAACGAATGCCTCGAACGAGTTTCACCCAGATTCCTAATAATCAGCGGTGAACTCAAAAAGCAACAAGCCAAACAAATGGTGGTAACAAGTCTGCTTATGACTTTGTTTACCTACCGATTGTCCGCATAGAATAAACAATGGTGGGAACAGGTCTGCTTATGACCATGTTTATTTGCCCATTGTTTTCATCATAACTCCTCACGTTGTTCGACCAAACACGGTCGACAATGCCAGGAAACGAGGTAACCGCAAAGGACGTGCGGTTACTTGAGAGTTAAACTGGTGAACATGAATGCCCCACATGAGAGGGATCGTCGTTTCATGTCCAGTTGATGAACATTAAGCGCCAACGTGACAACAGGACCATTGCATTAGCAACCGCAAAGGTTACAACTGGAGTTGCAGGAAATGGCGAGTTCATACTCATCATCATCTCAAAGGTTGGTTCAGCACACCAAAAGGTGGCGATCATGTTAGATGATATCAGAAAAAGGTAGACCACATTACCGGCCTACAACTACCATATGATGTTTCAGCATCAACCTGAACTTGCTCACCGGTATGGAAGAGTCGTCACAAAACTCTACCCACCTACTCACATGAGTAAGACTCAATCCACGATTAATTTACTTGAAGCAGGAGCAAAGGTTCGGGCCTAGAATCTTCTCCAAACCGATTTCAAAGGTACCCAGTCGACCAAATAATACAGTATTCCTCCCACCTGCAACTTGCATGAGGAAACAACACTGGACTGGGGGGGCTGGAAGGGGTATAGTCCCAGATCTCGAACCAAAGCGGACGCGAGTGACCATCAACCTTATCAGGTACACCCATCAACAAGGACTTATCTCTGTCCATGCGGGCACACGCGAACGCAGTTAACTATTCCAATCAGCCAAGTGATGAGAAGACTTACGTGGTGTATGAAAACGACTGTTTTCGTCACAACAAGGGATGCAGTAACAACAGCAGTTCCCGCACACAGCAATGCGGCTCAGCACCGCACCATATAGATATTTTCTTCACGACAAAGGACCGCGGAAACAACCGCGGTTACCACACATAGCGATGCGGCCCAGCACCGCATCCTATTGACGACGCTAGTGGGACTGACACTTTGACTTAAGCGTCCAAGACAGCAAGTGGCACTGACAACAGTCACCTGTCCGCCCCACATCTCTACAACGCTGGCACACAGACTTACAGCCACAGCAGGACGTGGCATCACCTCAGGAAGTGTCCAACACTTCCGTGATCTACGCTTCTGACACACCTGCAACAGGTTGCGCATTGTCGGTCTAGACACTCAATTACCCTCCTTCACTCTTCGGCTATAAATACCCATCGGGGACCAGGTTTGAGGTATCGCTTATCTGCTCTCTCTCACTACTACAACCACACACACTTTGCTCTCAAGCAAGTACTAATTCTCACGCCGGAGAGTGGTAACAAGGAGCATCCCCCACCCCATCCTCCTTGTTACGAGTCACCGTGTATTTTTCTTGTGTAGAAGACAGGTTAGCAGACGATCCGGCCACCGATCCTCGGAAAGAAGGGATTAACACTACTTGACGAGACTAGTGAATTAACCTCCCCGGTTAACCACTGTTTCATCAGCCGACTATGCTAACCACTTAGCTAGTGGTACTATTGTCAAAGGGTTGACTTTCATTAGCGAAACAAATTCCTCGCTGATGTTAAACACTATTTTTGGCAAGATCTATATCTTTTCAGAATATGTGCCGATCAACTCATTTGACGATGCGTCCATGGTCGTGAAACAAGACAAATTATTCGCCATTGTCACGAAGGACAATGTGGTGGACACCACGGAATAGCCAGCACCGCACGAAAGGTGTACCACACAAGATTTTACTGGCCAACAATACATAAAGATGCTATGGGAGTGGTTGAGGATGTTCTCATTCAAATAAATCAAACGATTGTACCAACCGACTTTGTCATCTTAGATGATGCTCCGCTCGTGTTGGGACAACCTTTTTCTAAAAACCATCAAGCTTTGATTAAACACAAAAATCAAGATCTTCCCACAAAACTTGGTGCCGACAAACGAACTTTTGACTTAAATAATGCAATGAAGTATCCGATCGGCAATGACGACCCTTTGTTGGAAGATAAAGTTGAGTCACCCGATACGAAAGATCCAAATGACCAATTCGATGAAGAGGAAGTAGCTACCAACCAAAGCATTTCGTCCATCGACCGCGATGACGAACCAAAAGAAAAATTATTCGTATCTCAATTCTCACGAACCAAAAGAACAATTATTCCAAAAGGCTTAGAATACGCTTTCTTAGATAATAAAGGTAAACTTCCCGTCATCATTTCTTCGTATCTCAATTTTCACGAAAAAGAAAAATTATTAAATCTACTTAAAAGACATAAAACGACGATTGCGTGGAAATTAATGGATATAAAAGGAATAAGTCATTCCATGTGTACACATAAAATTTTAATGGAAGATGACTACAAAGCGGTAATCCAACCACAAAGACGCGTTAATCCCAATGTTCAAGAAGTAGTAAAAAAAAGTACTAAAACTCTTAGACGCTAGTCTTATCTATCCTATATCCGATAGTCCATGGGTAAGCGTCGTCCAAGTCGTGCTTAAAAAAGGTGGAATGACGGTTGTAACCAACAAAAAAATGAGTTTATACAACAAGAACCGTCACCGGATGGAGAGTTTTGTATGTAGGTTTCGTATAGAACTTTTTAGGTATATATGTTTTTGACCACCCGTTTTTATAAAAAAAAAATACTTATATAGAATTTTTAGGTCCGGTGACTTCCGACCCCCTGTGGAAATTTTCAAGCTTCTTCACTGTCGTTACACATGGTCTCAGTCATATATTTTGAAATATTTTCGTTATAGAAAAATCATATCCCCTAATTATTGTATACATTTAGATATTCGGGTGAAGTGAAACAAGACAGATGCCTCGTGTAAAATTAATTGGCTTTTGGAAATTCACAAAGAGTTAAATGATGATTGTGAATTGCGAATTAGTGGCATTGTGAGGTGAGATAAGACTTAAGAACTATTAGATCTTTAGTCTAATTCTCATAACTATAGGGTATGGTCATGATCATCATAACCATCATGACCCTCCATATAGGCGTCATGTCATCCATCTTTAATCCACCACTCAAAACCACTACCCTAAGGGTGTGGTCATGACCTAAACCACTATCCCCTTTATTTTTTTAATTTATTTTTGCGTCTTAAAATTATCAAATGGGAGGGTCATGGTAATCGTGGTTTAATCCATGGGAACCACCATCAATAAAGGAGGGGGTGGTGTACCATTTAATTAATGGTCCTATGTGGAAATAATGTTCCAATCCATGACCCCCACACGGGGTTTTCCAGATTTATTAGGTTTCCCTCTGAATTGGTGTATATTCATTATTACCTAGTGGAGATTAATATGATCGGGAGGTTCCACTGGTGGCATGATGATACTCCAGTTGTTCGTCAGTGATCCAAATTTGCCATTCAAAAAAAATGGAATGTGTGTGATAATGTTGCATTGCTACAAATCTAGTGTTCCATAAAAATAGAACATTTGATAAGGCTATAGGGTGTACTCATGAGCCTCATGACTACCATGACCCTCCACATAGGCGCCATGTCATCCATCTTTAATCCACCATTCAAAACCATTACCCTAAGGGTGTGGTCATGACCCAAATCACTATCGTCTTTATTTTTTATTTTATTTTATTTTTTGTCTTAAAATTATCAAATGGGAGGGTCGTGGTAATTGTGGTTTAATCCATGGGAACCACCATCAATCAAGGAGTGGGTGGTGTACCATTTAATTAATGGTGCTATGTGGAAATAATGTTCCAATCTATGGCCCCCACACCCTATAGCCTAACTGATTTACGATTTTGAGTAAACTGCAATTTTACTCCCTGGGGTTTAGGCCAATTGGCATGCTGACCCCCTCCATGGAAATAATTGCAATTTTACCCCCTAACGTTGGTGTTATGTCACACATTTACAATTATACCCCTCAACTACCAGTGCAAGATTCAACCCATTTTGATAGTTAACTTGAGTTATTCAAAATCCTTTTTGCAGTTTTGTTACTTTCTCAAAAGAGTTTGAAGTTATTCGTCTTTGTTTGTTACTTCATGCTTTAATTTTGAAAATTTGTGATCTTTTTCTTTAACATTATTTCATTCAAATTCAGTTCTTTCTTTTGATCAAACAGGTTATGAAACAACAACCTGTTAAAACAAGAACCTGTTGAAACAGGTTATCAATCTGTTGTTCTTATAACTAGGCACATCAATCTGCTGATCAAGCATATATTAATAAACAAGCACACCAATCTCCTGATCAAGCATATATTAACTATATACAATATCTTATAACATACCCAAGCTAATCATGCACATGTGCATACAGTACTTAGCTAATCACAGCTTTGACTTATGCTAATCACAGCTTTGACTTATGCTAATCACAACCTTGACTTATGCTAATCACAGCCTTGACTTATGCATAACTCTTTCTATATATAACTAACTCACAATAGACATTCATTCCAATAGACGTCTAACAATAAAAAACAATAGACATTCAAAAACAAGCATACCATGCAATAGGCATTCAACAGTAAGCATAGTTAAATAAGGATCATTGTTAAAGATCATTAGTCCTACTACATTGTTGCATACTACATTGTCATAACCAAGGATCATGATATATACACAAAATGCATGTTTAACTTAACTTAACCTACATATTACACAAAACATCCTAATATATTACAGTTCAACTACGCAACCATTTCCTGCTGAGGGGGAAACTGGAAGTGCAGGAAAGGGCGGCCTCGCATTTTGACAACCAAGGACACCACAATCGATCCTAGTGAAACACGAATCCTCATGTCCACTGCAAACACAGAAAGATCCATGTTCAATAACCCCTGTTTTTTAACCTGACATTACTTGTTCTGTAACCTGAGATCACTTGTTCATTAACCACAATCACAATACTTGTTCGATTTTACCTGACAGGTGCGAGAACAGGGAGGATCGTCGGTGGACAGGTGGATCGCCGGTGGACAGGGGGATCGCCGGTGGTGTGGACAGGGGGGTCGGCTCTGGTGGTGGAGGTGGAAGCAATGTCTCCTCTGATTGTCTCATTCTCCGGTGGACGGACAGGAAGGATCGCCGGTGGTGTGGTCGCCGTTAATGAGGAAGAAAGGTGTGGGGGGAGTGTGGTCGACAAGCTTAGGGGTAAGATTGTAGTTGGAAGTAATAGTACAGGGGTAATAGTATTATATAAGGTAACTATTAAGGTAAAATTACATTTCTGCCCTTTGACCCCCTTTGACCTTTTAAAGATAACCATGGAATTTGACACCGGGGGGTAAATGTGCGACATAACACCAACGTTGAGGGGTAAAATTGCAATTATTTCCATGGAGGGATCAGAGTGCCAATTGGCCTAAACTCCAGAAGGTAAAATTGCAGTTTACTCTACGATTTTCTTAGGGCAAAATTGCTTCTAGTATAAAATTAAAAGAAAATCAGTCGATATGTTTTTACTAAAGGTCTAAGTTCACCTCAACATAATATTTGTGCAATCAGTTCGAAATGTTTGATTTGTGAATTGAGGAGTTTTAAAATTATCAAATTAAATTTATAAATATATGAAGTTGTGTTTTTTATTTGTATGTTAGTTATATTTCATTGTTGTCATTATGAGGCTAGTCATTTGGTTGAGACACATGTCTTTTAAAGGAGAGATCCGAGGTTTAAACATGCGCAAGAAAAGTTATTTAATTAATTAGACTAATTAATGTAGGAGCGAGCTTTTCCGTTCAAAAGAATTCATGGTTTGGTCTTAAGAGTATATGTTGGAGATTGTTAAGGGTTGGAGCCGGTAAGATTTCTTTCTTGGTGTGCTAAATTGTAACCACTAGTTATTACGAAAATGGGTAAAAAGTGAAAACCAGACAATCAGACGAATCAATCAAGCACGAGCATTTGCCTAAGCTTTAGAACATGAATACTGGTTGTTTATTTTCACTTGGAGGCCACAGCATACTCATTTCTCATGGTAAAATAGTATAATGGTTCATCCACCTATACTTTAAGTGCAGGCGGGGTGGAGGACTTAGTCCCCGTGATGGCAATTTATAACGCGTGGAAACAAAGAACACACGGCATCCACCTCCATTCTTCACGCGTAAACTTTTCAACGCGTGGTATTTTTCACGGCGTGATGTTTTGATTGTTTGAGGAAAATTGTTAGGTTGTGAGGGAAAATTGTTGGGTGTGGTGAGTGGAGACCATTTCCACTAAAAAAGGTTGTGAGTGATAGAATAATGGTTGATGACATAACGTAACTTGATTGGATGTTGTGAGTGATGAGTAAGTGATGAGTGATCACCACCCCCACCCCCTAACAGGGAGAGAGGTGTATGGGAGGAGAATCCGACATGATGTACTATACAGGCATGTAACTATGTAAATGGAAATAAATGATATTTATTCAATATGTATTTTAAAAACAAGAGTAAAATGTTAAAATCATCTTTGAGGTTTGGACACTTTTTCCATCTAAAATAAAATAATTTTTTTAACTAAACCCCTGGCTTTTTATTTTATTTCCATCCAAATCACTAAGTCAGTTAAAATATATCGTTAACTCTCATGGATAATTTTATCAGTTTCCAAACCTTAGGGACGATTTTAGCAATTTACTCATTTATTCTTTTGTTTTTTAGTTTTTTTTTTTTAATTTTTATCTTTAAATAAAAGCAATAAATATAATTACAAATATATATATATATATATACACACACACACATATTATATATACACACTTATTTTTTTAATTTTCTTATTTTACCTTTATATAAAAAATAATAATAAATTAATGATGTTTAGTACGACTGGAGAGACAGGTGGTACTGATGTTTGCTATGACGGGTCGACGAGGGAGATAAGGTACGGGTGTCGAGATAGATGTGGTGGTTGTGGTGGTGACGTTGGTGATGATGGAGGTGGATTGGGGAGAGAGAATGCATGGGGTGTGTGTGTATAATTATAAATGCGTGTGTCTATGTATATATTATAATTAAATTATTGCTATTTTTTATTTAAAAGTAAAAAAGAAAATTATAAAAAATAAGTATGTATATATAAATGTGAGTGTGTATGTATATGTATTATAATTATTTTTATTTAAAAATAAAAGGTAAACATAAAAAAACAAAAGAATAAATTGGTAAATTGTCAAAATAGTCCCCGAGGTTTGGAATTGCCAAAATCATCCATAAGTTAACGATACATTTTAACTGAGTTAGTGATTTGGATGGAAGTGAAAACAAAAATGAAACGTCAAGGGTACAATTACAAAGTGTTTTTATTTTAGATGTAACAAGTGAAAGTGCCCAAACCTCAGGGACGATTTTCTCATTTTACTCTATTATACATATTATACATATTAATTTGAAATTGTGATGAATAGTAAAACAAAATTTTTATGTTATTATATTCATTTTTTTTTAATTTCCGATTTCACCTCTTATACATTAAATTATATACGTTTTTAATCAATTTAATTCTTATTTAATTTGATCTTTTTCCTATAACTCGCGATCATTATTTTTTCTTGCTAAATACGTAATTGTGTTTAATATATTTTTTATTGATGTGTTTGTATAAATTTTGTTGAAGAAAAGAGTTTTATTTAACATAGTTTAGTGGTGAATCGAACGATACCAGCATCGGTTATGCTATTGTTTGTTATTATCGAATCCATACCATTATTCTTTTTTTATGATTCTTTATCGACATCAATACCGGTATTGTTATTATCGGAAGCAGTAACAGTATTCGTTTTTTATGATTTTCAATGTAAAACAAAGAGTAAATTACGATTTTGGCCCTTGTCGTTATATCAATTTTACCCTTTTAGCCCAAAAAAGAATTTTTTAACATCTGAGCCCCCACCGTCTTTTTTTCTAACCCTTTTAGCCGCTGACACTAACCTCATCCATTAAATGTTAGGGGCCAAAAGGGTTAGAAAAAAAAGACGTTAGGGGCCAAAATGGTTAGAATAAAAGACGTTGGGGGCTCAGATGTTAAAAAATTCTTTTTTGGGCTAAAAGGGTAAAAGTGATATAACCACAGGGGTCAAAACTATAATTTACTCTAAAACAAATTTATTTGTGCATATCATTGGCTTTAAACCGAAAGTCGGTACAATATTAAGATTGTTCGAACCAAACCAGCAGCAAGAGAATTCCCACCGCATCACGCACAAAATATATAAATTTAGAACCTAATGAATAGTAACATAAGTTCTTAAGATGTTATATTTAATTTTATTATCTTCCAGTTTCACCCATTATACCATAAATAATATACGATTCTAACCCTGTTTGTTTTTATTTAATTTGTTTTTTCTCTGATAACTTGCATTCATTATCTTTTTATTTTAAAGATGAATATGCGACTTTGTTTAATATATTTTTCTCGGCGTTCATGTATGAAGTTTGTTGAAAAACATGACTTTAAACCAAGTGTAGTATATCATATGGATACCGTCCTGAAACCAACTGATACTGGTCAAATTCTTGCCGCATCGCACGGGTAAATCTTGCTATATTATTATATATTATTATATATTAATTTAGAAGCTCCATGAATAGTGTTTTAAACTGACACCGTATCGCTGTCGTACTGTACCGAACATTGGTACCTGTACCTGTATTCATTTTTATGGTTTCCGGTTTCGTTAATTTTTCATTTATACAACTCTGTCTGCAATGATAATGAATATTAGTAACGGTATCGTGACGATCTGAATCGATTGATACCATTGAAACAACACAGGTGTCAGTACCAGTGTTCGTTTATCATTTTCGATCGATTGAGTGTACGTATCATACGGGACTGTAACGAACCATACCAATACTGCTCGAATGCATGCCGTAACGTACCGTTGCAACGCACGAACATATACCATAGTAATAATAATAAACACTTAAATAGCACAATAAAAAATTAAATTGAAAACAGTAATTAATGAACATATAAAGAAAACAATGAAGAAATTAAATTCAAACCAAATATAATTATATGAAAACTAATATTAATAAAGAACCACCAGTGTAAAAAAAATATTGAAACCATCTAGTACCAAATACAAAAGAAATAAAACAACAAAAATTGAATATGTTTTTTTTAAACAATAATAAATACTTAAATAATACAATAAAATTGAAATTGAAAACAGTAATTAATGAACAACATATAAAGAAAAGAATACAAAATTAAATTGAAATTGAAAACAGTAATTAATGAACATATAAAGAAAAGAAGACAAAATAAAATTCAAACAAAATGTAATTATATAAAGTTAAAATTAATAGAGAACCTTAATATGAGAATAAAACATTAAGAGAAACATAATAGTTATAAAAGTTAAAAATACATAATAAGAAAACGTATTGAGAAATGTGATTATAACTATATACCTGAAAAAATTAGGTTAACATGTGTTTCAACATGGGACCATGCTCTATGCTCTCTCTTTTTATCTCTTTCGTACCAAAGTTGGTTAATTTATTGTTTTTGTGTTATGTGTTCAATCTAGAAAAAGAAAACCATTATTTTTTTACTTTATTTGATCAATTTGCAATATAATATGTGATACAACGAAGATTTAGGATACGTAATATAGAATAAGAAATTGAAAAAAGTGTTTAGAATGTAATACAATGAAGATTTTGTATGCATCCTCTTTCGAGCGTCTTGATCAAGGGCAAAACACCTTCTTCACTGTCTTATTTATTATTTCCCTATCTTATATGAATATTAGGACCAAATCCGATTTTAGTGGAAAATCGAGGCCGATGACCGGACCATTTTGGTTCCATAAGTTTTGGTTGGTCCGATTCTTTGTTTCTTTCGGTTTGGACCGATATTGTAATCACTAAGCAATCACCTTTCGACTACAAACTATGTCTTCCTATTTCTAGCTTAGGAATGGCAATGGAACCCGAACTCGATGGATAAACTTGAAACCCGTCCCATTTTGTATATAAAATCTAACGGTTAATGAATTATTTTATTTACTTTTAATATATATTTTTGTATTTAGGGATTGATATTTGATAATAGAGGTTGAAACTTGAATTATTGATGTTTTAAAAATGAAAGTTGAAATTTGAATTTTCATTAAGGCCTGCATTTTATACTTGCCCATGCCAAAACGTGTCGTGGATTCTCAGAGACAACCTGTTAGATACATTTGGTTTATTCGTAGTCCACTGTGACAAGGTTGTGATATCACATTGAAAGGATTAAGATCAACTACAAAGGCTCCTAAAATAAGAAGTATACAAAGACTCTTATAAATAAACCCACAAAAAAAAAAAAAAAAAACCTAAACACCCACCACCACCCAAAAACCTACCCCCCCCCCCCACATCACCCACAAAAAAAAAAAAAAATTGCCGAGTGGGGGGAGGGGGGTTAGGTTTTGGTGATGGGAGTGGGTGTTTAGGTTTGTGTGTGTGGGAGGGGGGGTAGGTTTTTGGGGATGGGTGGTTGGAGGGGTTGGTGAGGTATAGTTTTTTTTTCGGAGGTGGGGGGTTTAGGTTTTTGGGTGGTGGTGGTGTGGGGTGGGGGTGGGTGTTTAGGTTTTAGGTGGTGGTGTAGTGGGTTTAGGTTTTAAGTTCTTGAACGCTTGTCAATCTATAATATCTTCTTACACTTCTTATTTTTTGGAGCCTTTGTAAAATAACTTAACTTCACGTTGAAATATCACAAAGAAATCATGTATATATTGGCTTTCTTAGTAAAAAAACATACGAGAGTTATCTCATATTTTCTCATTTAATAATTGTAACAACCCTCCGTAAAACCAACACCCTCATAATATTTCCGACCCTCTAATATATTATAAAATGTCTCAATATGTTCTATATTACACCCCGTATGTGAAAACCGAGCCCTAGTTATGTTATAATTATAAAATAAATCAAAAACAAGAAAAATGGAGTTGAGGTGGGCCGGGTAGACCACCCCAAACTCTCACGCGGGCCGTATCAAGACTGGACTTTGACTCCGCTGATTTCTTTAGTTCAAGCGGGCCGCGTAAGCTTAAGCTTACATTGACGCGGGCCGCGAGAGGTCATGAAACGCGGAGACACCAGATGCCGACACGTGTCGACATCGTGGCAAGTCTACAAGCTGACCGGGCCAAGCTATAGTGTTGACCAAGGTTGACGCGGGCCGCGTAACCTTGGCCTGTGTCTCACGCGGGCCGCGACAGGACTCAATATCACAACTATAAATAGCAGGCATCAGTTTTCGTTTTCCGTCGCTCACTTCTCGAATTCTAAATCTCAAATTCTGTAGTAGAGGCATTATAGTCGGGTACTATACCCCTAATTAGCAAGGTTCTGCTCCGTTATAAGTATTATAACCCCAGTTTCATAATAGTTACGCTGCCCGATTGATTTAGGGTTCCGTAACAACTGTTGTGGTTTTGCCCGACGTAGTTGTTGGAATACCGTCTCGGGGAGGGTATTATTAATATTTTCAAAGGGTTATGATACTAACCAATGTACATTTGTATAAATTATAGATTTTATCCAGGAAACCCTTACGAAAAGCCAAAGACAGCAAAGTGAGTTTATCCTCTTTTTGTTAACGTTTTTGGAATAATTTACAAAACCTTAATTGTTTTACAATGTGATTAAGCGGTGATTGAGTCTTTGTAGTTCTTCAATTACTGCCGGTATGTTGGGGTTTTGTATACAAAATTTGTACTACTTGTGAGTAGTAAGTCAAGGTTGACAGTACGTTACCATTGGACAATGAGTTAGCCAATGTGTAATATGACCCACAAGTCAGTGGATTGATAGTACCAAATGGAGTAATTGTGTAGACATAAACATTGTAATCGTCCTCAATACTGTTTTAATCGATAAAAGATTTCTTGATTAAATTGGGATTCACTCACCAGTATTTCCGACTGACAAATGTTTTTAAAACGCGTTTCAGGTAACCCAATGTGAAAGCTAATTAGTAAAAAGCCAGCTGGAGAGCACTGAAGGCTTGGGGAAAATGTGGCTATAAAAGTTACCTAATAAACGATGTTTTAAATTCAATAAAATAGGGTTTGTCCCTATAAAATGTATTGTAATAAGAAACTTGGGTTTTACCCATGTGATTATTAATATTAAATGAGGTGGTTTTTACTCTGATAAATATTTCCTAACTACGGTCCTGATGTAAATTCCGCTGCAAGATTAAATAAACCTGATACCACCGAAACTCTGTGATCGCGTCCGCCCGTTCCTGGGGATCAGGGATCGGGGGTTGCGACAGAAGGTGGTATCAGAGCCTAGCCACTGGTCTGAGCCAAAGAAGTGTTCTGCTGACACTTAATTTTAAATTTTGTTAGGAAATAAATTATGAAAGTATATGCATAACTGTATTTATTTGTTATATGTTATTTGACTATCTGTTAGTTTACAGTATGAATGATCAAGAACCATCAGATATGAATCGTCAGTTATCTGATTCACCTAGGAGTGAAGGTACATCATCACAGCCTGCCCTCTCTGGGTATACTGCTGATCAGGAAGACGGGATATTTGCCTTTAGAGCTAAGTCGGAGGAACCATTTCCTAATAAGAAACGAGGATGGTTCAGTAAAGAAGCTTTTGCTCGTAGGAAGAGAATGCGAAAATTGCAACAGCAAAGGGCCTTAGCAGCTATTAAGCGAGAGACAGATGCCCATACTCAGGATATGCTTAATAGAAGCCTAGCTAATTTCCATATCCTAGCTACAACTGCTGCTGACCCAAGTCTGGAACAACTAGTAGCCCCACAACCACAAAACCCAGAACAACTCATGGAGATAGAAAACCAGGAAAACCAAGTGGAAATGCATGACTTTAACCCTGACGAAATTCCTAGGGTACCTGCACCAAATCCCATAGACCAAAATTACGACCCATGGTGGGACGAGAATAGGGACTATGTGCAACGTTACTCTATTCCTGAAGACACACCTATAGGAGCCTATTCAGGTATGGACCCTTTAGATCCCTATTACCATGATAACTACATTAGGGGAATTTTGGAAGATCCTTACAAGTTTCAGGCACTTTTACCTCCATATTAGGAACCCGCACCCCAGATTCCAAACCCAGTCCTAGAACCTGCACCCCCAATGAGTGCAGAAAACGCCCAAGAACTTAGGACTTTTGGGGAGGAAATTTTAGAAAGCAGTGAGAGGATGCGTCAGGTGGGAGAGCGTCTCGTATGGAAATACGATGAGCGCAATATGGATTTTTGGATGAATCCATATCCGTGAATGTTAGAATGGAGGAAGCGGTAGTAATAATAATATAATAAAAATAAAATAAAATATGTGTGTACGGATGCATATTACTATTTTATTTCTGTTGGTATTGTAATCTTTATTTCTGTACTAGTGTGTAATAGACGCATAAGTATATGAAAAGAGTATAGTAGCAATGATCTACGTTTTTTGCTAGATTGTGTGTTATGTGATTAACTATATTAAAATATTAATTGTGATATTAATATGGGATAAATGTTTAAAATTCAGATGACCGACGAAGAAAATCAAGGAAATCTGAATAACGATAACCAGAGTAACATTAACGTGGTTAATGATAATCCGAGTATCAATAACAATGGAAACCAAGTGGATAATAGTGTTATCCAACACATAGTAGCACAGGGAATTATAGATGCGATGCCATCTATACTTCAAACTGTTAAAGATGCTGATAATAAAAGTAAGCATAGCAGTAAGCGACCAATTGAACCGGAACACAGCGTGAACAATGGACCTTTACTTCAAATGCCTATTCCCAAAAGAAGAAGAACCATGCCTTATGGTTGTTCTTATAAAGAATTCTGGTCTTGTAAACCAATGGAATTCTCAGGCAACGAAGGGGGCATTGCAACCTTACGCTGGATAGAAAAGACTGAGGCAGTCTTAAGGATAAGTAAGTGTGCTGAAGAAGACAAGATATTGTTTGCTTCTAATCTGTTTAAGAATGCAGCACTAGAATGGTGGAACACTATCCTCCAGACAAGAGGAAGTGATCAAACCTATAATATGGAATGGGAAGAATTTAAGAATAAGGTAGAAAGGAAATTTTGCCCACCTAATGAGAAGGAACAGATAGCAAACAAATTCCTAAATCTTAGGATGACTGGTGTAGATAGTAAGGGGTATACTAAGATATTCTTTGAATATGCTAGAATAGTACCAACTCTTGTTTCACCAAAACCAGTGTTAATTTCTCGTTATATTTGGCGATTAATTGGAGAGATTAGACACATAGTCAAGGCAGCTAGACCTCAAACCATAGAAGAAGCGGTAGAATTAACAAATACCTTGACTGATGAATTAGTCCGTACTAGAGAAGAAGATCAGAGGAGGAACTTAACTCAAAGGCTTACACAAGAATTTCGTTCCGGAAATTATAATCGTAGGAATATGGGTTCTACCTCTGCAACATACTGCAAGGTCTGCAAGAAAAACCATTCGGGAAAATGCTCCAATCTCTGCAATTATTGCAAGATGCCAGGACATAAGGAAGAAAATTGCAAGAGGAAATCCGGTAATGGATTATGCTATAACTGTGGAGAAAAAGGTCATATCAGGCCAAACTGCCCAAAATTAGCTCCAGCCACAGATAACAAGAATACTAAAAATGCTAGAGCATTTGTTCTGACTGCAGATGAAGCCAAGATGATCCCAGACGTTATAGCTGGTACGTTTTTAGTTAATGATATATTTGCTAAAGTATTATTTGACTCTGGTGCGAACCAAAGTTTTATTAATACTTCATTTTGCAAAATTTTAAATCAGTCATTAACTAAACTACCACAAGAATGTCTAGTAGAAACAGCTAATGGAGAAACTGTTAGGATTTCTGAAATCTTGCAGGGAGCAAGCGTAGAAATTTTGAATCAGAAATTTATAGCAAATCTATATCCCATAAATCTGGCAGGATTCGATGTTGTTTTAGGAATGGATTGGTTAATAGCCAATAAAGCCAATATTGTATGTGATCAAAAGTCAATTCAAGTAAAATCATCAAAAGGTAAAACGATCACAATTAAAGGAGATAAGTCTTCTAAGTCCACTAAGTTTATCTCTGTAATGAAAACTGCAAGTTGTATAAGAAAAGGTTCTATAGTGTATTTGATTTCTATAATCACTAACACTAAAGGAAAAGAACTAAAAGATATTCCAGTAGTATCTCAGTTTTCAGATGTCTTTCCAGAAGAATTACCAGGACTACCTCCGGATAGAGAAGTTGAATTCAGAATCCATTTAATACCAGGAACAGCACCGATTGCCAAAGCACCTTACCGTTTGGCACCCGCTGAAATGCAAGAATTGAAGAAACAATTAGATGAATTGTTGAAAAAAGGATTTATTCAGCCAAGTTCGTCGCCATGGGGAGCGCCGATATTGTTTGTTAAAAAGAAGGACGGATCAATGCGTATGTGCATTGATTACCGTGAATTAAACAAAGTTACGATTAAGAATCGGTATCCATTACCGAGAATCGATGATTTGTTTGATCAATTGCAAGGAGCTCGATTTTTCTCTAAGATCGATTTAAGGTCAGGATATCATCAATTAAAGGTACAGGAAGAGGATATTCCTAAGACCGCATTTAGAACAAGGTATGGTCATTATGAATTTACTGTCATGCCATTTGGTTTAACCAATGCCCCAGCTGCATTTATGGACATGATGAACCGAATATGTAAGCCATATTTGGATAAATTCATAATTGTATTCATAGATGATATTCTAATTTACTCTAAGAGTAAAGAGGATCATGCAAAGCATTTGCACGCACTTTTAAGTTTATTAAGAAAAGAAAAGCTTTATGCTAAGTTTTCAAAGTACGAATTTTGGTTAGAACAAGTACAATTCCTTGGACACCTAGTCAATCATGAAGTTCATGTAGATCCAACGAAGATCGAGGAAATTACTAAATGGAAAACCCCTGAGTCACCAACTGAGGTTAGAAATTTCTTAGGATTGGCCGGTTATTATAGAAGATTTATTAAAGATTTCTCTAGAATAGTCATTCCCTTAACTAAGTTAACTTGTAAATCTGTTAAGTTTGAATGGGGATTAAAACAAGAAGAAGCATTTAGAATCCTTAAGCAAAGATTAACCCATACACCCATACTAGCATTACCAGAAGGAACTGAAGACTTCATAGTCTATTGTGATGCTTCTAGATTAGGTTATGGATGTGTATTGATGCAACGCCAAAAGGTTATAGCTTACGCATCTAGACAACTTAAGATTCATGAAGAAAATTATTCAACCCATGATCTAGAATTAGGAGCTATAATTTTTGTTCTTAAGATTTGGAGACATTACCTTTATGGTAGTAAGTTTACCATATTTACTGATCATAAGAGTTTAAGGTATGTTTTCGGGCAGAAAGAGTTAAATATGAGACAAAGACGCTGGATGGAATTTCTTAGTGATTATGATTGTAATATCCAGTATCATGACGGAAAAGCAAATGTAGTAGCAGATGCTTTAAGCAGAAAGTATCACGAAAAACCAAAAAGGATACGTTCTCTTAAATTAAATCTGCAAGTAGATTTAAATGATCAGATAAGAGAAGCACAAGAATCAGTAATCAAGGAAGATACTGAAAAATTAAAAGGCATGCTAAAAGAATTAGAACAAGGAACAGATGGAATATGGAGATTCCATGGAAAGAGAATGTGGATACCTAAATTAGGAAATTTGCGTCATCGTATATTAGAAGAAGCCCATAAGTCTAAATACACGATGCATTCAGGAAGTGATAAAATGTACCAGGATTTAAGGAAAAATTTCTGGTGGATAGGAATGAAAAAGGACATAGCAGTCTATGTTTCTAAATGTTTGACCTGTTCACAAGTTAAAGCTGAATATCAGAAACCCTCAGGTTTGTTACAACAATTAGAAATGCCCGTTTGGAAATGGGAATTGATAACAGTGGATTTTGTTACTAAATTACCCAAAACAAGAAAAGGAAATGATACAATCTGGGTGATTGTAGATAGACTAACTAAGTCAGCTCATTTTCTACCAATGAAGGAAACAATTAGTATTGAACAATTATCTAAATTGTATGTAAATGAAATTGTTTCTTTACATGGTATTCCTTTATCAATTGTTTCTGATAGGGATAGCCGCTTTACATCTCATTTTTGGTCAAGTTTCCAAAAGGCTATGGGAACTAAGTTAAAATTAAGTACGGCTTATCATCCACAAACAGATGGACAAAGTGAAAGGACAATTAAGACAATGGAAGATATGCTTAGAGCTTGTGTAATTGACTTTGGAGGTAATTGGGACGATCACTTACCTTTAATAGAATTTTCTTATAATAATAGTTATCACACAAGTATCAATGCTGCACCATTTGAAGCACTTTATGGACGAAAGTGTCGAACCCCAGTCTGTTGGGCAGAAATTGGGGAAAAGCAACTATCTGGACCTGAAATAGTGCAGGAAACAACTGACAAAATTATTCAAGTCAAGGAACGACTGAAAGCAGCACGTGACAGACAGAAAAGTTATGCTAATAACAGGCGAAAACCATTGGAGTTTCAAGTAGGAGATAAAGTATTGTTGAAAGTCTCTCCTTGGAAAGGAGTGGTAAGATTCATCAAACGGGGAAAGCTAAGTCCCAGGTATGTTGGACCTTTCAAGATTATTAGAAAAATAGGACTTGTAGCCTATCAGCTACAACTGCCAGAAGAAATGGCAGGAATACATGATGTGTTTCATGTATCTAATCTCAAAAAGTGTTTAGCTGATGAATCACTGATAGTACCTCTTAAGGATATAGAGGTAAATGAACAACTCAAATTTGTAGAAAGACCTCTACAGATTGAAGATAGGAAAATCAAGAATCTCAAACGCAAGAGACTAGTTCTAGTCAAAGTGAAGTGGAACTCCAAAAGAGGACCTGAGTACACATGGGAGCTCGAATCAGAAATGCAAAAGAAATATCCGCATTTATTCCAGTAGATCTCGAGGACGAGTTCTAAATAAGGTGGGGAGAATGTAACAACCCTCTGTAAAACCAACACCCTCATAATATTTCCGACCCTCTAATATATTATAAAATGTCTCAATATGTTCTATATTACACCCCGTATGTGAAAATCGAGCCCTAGTTATGTTATAATTATAAAATAAATCAAAAACAAGAAAAATGGAGTTGAGGCGGGCCGCGTAGACCACCCCAAACTCTCACGCGGGCCGTATCAAGACTGGACTTTGACTCCGCTGATTTCTTTAGTTCAAGCGGGTCGCGTAAGCTTAAGCTTACATTGACGCGGGCCGCGAGAGGTCATGAAACGCGGAGACACCATATGCCGACACGTGTCGACATCGTGGCAAGTCTACAAGCTGACCGGGCCAAGCTATAGTGTTGACCAAGGTTGACGCGGGCCGCGTAACCTTGGCCTGTGTCTTACGCGGGCCGCGACAGGACTAAATATCACAACTATAAATAACAGGCATCAGTTTTCGTTTTCCGTCGCTCACTTCTCGAATTCTAAATCTCAAATTCTGTAGTAGAGGCAATATAGTCGGGTACTATATCCCTAATTAGCAAGGTTCTGCTCCGTTGTAAGTATTATAACCCCAGTTTCATAATAGTTACGCTGCCCGATTGATTTAGGGTTCCGTAACAACTGTTGTGGTTTTGCCCGACGTAGTTGTTGGAATACCGTCTCGGGGAGGGTATTATTAATATTTTCTAAGGGTTATGATACTAACCAATGTACATTTGTATAAATTATAGATTATATCCAGGAAACCCTTACGAAAAGCTTAAGACAGCAAAGTGAGTTTATCCTCTTTTTGTTAACGTTTTTGGAATAATTTACAAAACCTTAATTGTTTTACAATGTGATTAAGCGGTGATTGAGTCTTTGTAGTTCTTCAATTACTGCCGGTATGTTGGGGTTTTGTATACAAAATTTGTACTACTTGTGAGTAGTAAGTCAAGGTTGACAGTACGTTACCATTGGACAATGAGTTAGCCAATGTGTAATATGACCCACAAGTCAGTGGATTGATAGTACCAAATGGAGTAATTGTGTAGACATAAACATTGTAATCGTCCTCAATAGTGTTTTAATCGATAAAAGATTTCTTGATTAAATTGGGATTCATTCACCAGTATTTCCGACTGACAAATGTTTTTAAAACGCGTTTCAGGTAACCCAATGTGAAAGCCAATTAGTAAAAAGCCAGCTGGAGAGCACTGAAGGCTTGGGGAAAATGTGGCTATAAAAGTTACCTAATAAACGATGTTTTAAATTCAATAAAATAGGGTTTGTCCCTATAAAATGTATTGTAATAAGAAACTTGGGTTTTACCCATGTGATTATTAATATTAAATGAGGTGGTTTTTACTCTGATAAATATTTCCTAACTACGGTCCTGATGTAAATTCCGCTGCAAGATTAAATAAACCTGATACCACCGAAACTCTGTGATCGCGTCCGCCCGTTCCCGGGGATCAGGGATCGGGGGTTGCGACAATAATTTTATAAAATAATCCTTACAATTCATAATTTACTCAAATCCCCAACTCCTAAAAAATACGAACAAACGTTTATAGTGGGTTCTTATGATAAGTAATGACATTAGAAATCGGACATTTCACATTTGTTTGCATCATATTTAATTGATAAAAATAGAGAGGAATGATAAAAAGTAACGAGCAAATAATGAAAGACTGTTATCTATACACGTCAGTTGATGATATCATGCAAAGAAAAATACGTTTTGAATATAACATATACGATCATGGGTTACATCACATATTACAAAACTAACAATTTCATTTGGAACTTTATGATATAAGTTCTTTTTTTTTTGGCAAAAACTCAATTCGTAATTGACAAGAATGTCAAAGAGATACGACTGATATTAGGCTAACTCTAATGCGCCTGTTGGTGGTGAATCCTTTAAAATCCTTAATAGCCCTTAGCAATGTGAATCTTTGTCCATACATGTCTGTGGCAAAAAAGCCCTTCTGCAAGGGCGTTTATTTTTCTTGGATTTTACATATGAGTGGGCCCAAAGTAAAAAAATAAAAATGTTTTGTTTAAATATTGTGTGTAGTGAGTAGGTGATGAGGTGGAAATTAATTAAGGTAAGGATATTTGTAGGGTTGGAGATGAAATGAGGGTTTGTAAGGATATGATATGGCATATGACGTGGCAGCTAAGGACGCATAAGATCGCACATAGCATTGGAGATAGTCCTACAATCAGAAATAGAGAGTTGGAAAAAAGCAAGAAAGATGTTAGATATTGTCTTGTACAACATAGTAAGAAACTACAAGTATATCATACGGTTCTTATGTGTTTCAACTTAAAATTAGTTTTGTACCAGACGTTAACATAGGGAACTAAAGCCATACTTACTAAACCTGAATCTCTATATGATACAAACAAGGGCAGACCTACCCTATAGCGTGAGTGGGCAGCCGCACCCCTTCAACAAAAAAAATTTAGTGGTATTATCCGCGAAAAATCCCAACCGCACCCCTTGGAAATTTTCATCCGCACCCCTTAGAAAAAAATGTTAGGAATTTATATAAAAAAACTGTGAACAAGGATTGAAACCCGACTCAATTATGTAAACAAGTTAGCCCACTAACCACCTTAATAAAATTCAAGCCCAACCCAAATACATCTTTAATTAAACAAAATTAGTCCATTTTACAAAAAAAAAAAAAAAACCCAATCGACTGCCGGCTTTGTGCGACTCACACCCTCCCTCTGCCTCACCTCACTGCCAGCGACACCCCCACCCCTGACGGCGACTGCAAAATTCCGACCACGAACAGCGTAATTCCGGCCCCGAGCAGGTACATGTTTTATTTTTTGTTATTTTGATGTCTATGTGATTTTGTTCAAGACTCATGAGATAATAGGATATGTTAAAAAAGTTTAAACTTATATGTATTTTGAGTAAATTTGGGGTTGTTCTAGTCTTTATAGGATGAGTTTGTTGTCTCTTAATTGATTATATGATTCTAGTATAGGGTTTGAAAAATTGAAATTCAAAACTTGAAAATTAAGGAATATTGATGGTTGAACACTCAAAACCCGTAGGTCGACATTTTAAATATGTTTGTAACAACGTTTGACGTGTTTTTTATGATTATATAAATTTTACTTTGATGTTTTTTTGTTTTACATGACCCGACCCGAACCGAACCGAATTTTTTATTTATATATCTAGGTGGCCTAATATTTTTAAAAATATTCCGCACCACCCCCATGAAAAAATTACTGAGTCCGCCACTGGATACCAAACAATGTGAAAGCTAAAATGACTATCACGTACCTTACAACTTGTTTTGATATCTCGTGATTATGTTTTATGATTAAAATTTGTGTTTTGATCATCTTAAGGCCGGAGGGTATGGAGGTACCATCAGGGCTATGTCACCAACTATAGCGCCATCCGACGCTATACCTCCACAGGGACCGATTCAAGAGGGGGCACTATAGGAGAGGCTCCATGGTGGTAACGAGCTGGTTTCGCTTGGAACGAGGAGAATTAAAGGTTTTGTTACCGTTGAACGGTAACATTTAAAAAAAAAATTCTTTTTTTATAAATTAATCCTATAAATACCCAACATTCTCACCATTTTTTATACCATTCTTTACACTTTCTCTACCTTTTTAATACCATTCTCTACACTTTTTTTTACATCATTCTCTACAACGTTTCCCAACAACCCAAACCCATGGGACCCGAGCAATCCGTTTTGGCAAAGTTTGCAAAACAACGAGCAAGAGGACCGATATCAGCGATACCCGTGTACGGGTGAGCTTGGATATTATCCGATGCCACCAAGCACCCCAACTTCTCCTCATCCCACCACTCCACCGATGCCCGGTTTTTACGGGTATTATTCTCAATCCCCATTTTTCCCCAAAACATACCTCAAAACATACCCCAAAACATACCCGAAACCCAAAACACAATCCAAACCGAATCCGTACCCGAAACCCAAGTCGAACCCTCTTCTAAAAAAAGCGAAGTCATCGAAAGAAGGATGAGTCCGAAAAACGTGCTACTAAAAAGGTCGATTTTGGTTGCCTAAAGAAAAATTCGAGTTGGCAAAAGCATGGCTCAACGTATCGGAAGACGAGATTGTTGGTAAATATTATCTCCATATATTTTTTCACATACATTTATGAACATATTGTTTTGTAAATTTAATTTTTAATTCAAACATATACTTTTGTAAATACATTTTTTTATAGGAGACAACCAAGACATAAAGATATTTTGGGCTCGTATACGTGAGAAGTTTTTCGCTGCAATGGGTCGTGGCGAATATCGAACTCCCGACTCTTTTTCGGGAAAGTGGGGCGCTATGAGGAAGAAGGTTACCAATTTCAACAACATATATACTAATCTTGTCAACAATAGTCGAAGAAAAAGTGGTTCGAGCGACGTCGACGTCATGACCCGAGCCCACAACGACTATAGATTATACCATGGGCATGTTTTTACGTTGGTAACAACATGAGAGCTTCTTCGAAAATCTCCCAAGTGGCATCTTGTACCACCGTTCGACCCAACCCGCCCTAGGTCTAAACGGTCCAAATCGACATCCACCACCGAACTATCAGGGTCCGATGCTCGTACAATAATCAATCTAAACAACGATGTTGACAAATTTAAAGAAGCAGAAGAGCTGCCTCGACCAACTGGTAGGGATAAAAGTAAGGCAGCGGCACGAGGAAAGTCTTCTTCAACGCCGTCGGATGGCCCATCAAAGTTGAGCGACTTCGAGGCAAGTCTCAACAAAATAATCTCGATTAGGGAAAAAGACCAACAAATGAGAATGGAGAAACAAATCTAAAAAGACATGGATTTTCTCACGAGAGATTTGTCACATCTACCGGAGGAGGACCGAGTCATTTTGGAGGCTCGTAAGGCACAAATTCGAGCAAAATATATGTAGTTTTTTTTTCTAGTACCTTTTGCTTTTTTAATGACTTTGTAATGTTTTTATTTTTTAATGAAATTATGTTTTTTTATTAAATTTTCTAGTTATTAAAATTGTCATTTAATTTAAAAAATTAAAATATATAAATAAAAAAATAATTAGGTAATGATGACGGAGGCTCCATCCCACACCCTGCAAGCAGTGTTGTAAAAATCGCGACTAGGCGGCGACTAGGCGGCGATTAATCGCTAGTCGTCCAGTAACTGAGTAATTTTTCGTTAATCAGTCCATTAATCGTTAGTCGGCCTAGTCGGGCCTAGTCAGGCATAGTCGGACCTAGTCAGCCAGCAAAAAATCAGCGATTTCGGGCAGATTCCGGCAAAAAACCTGTATATTCTGGCGAAAACCTCTAAATTCCGGCCAGTTTCCAAACAAACCATGTGAATTCCAACGATTAAACTTGTATACTTAAAAAAATGAGTTGAGTAAGAGTTAAAACCTAGCTACTTAAAATATTTACCTATAAAAATGTGTATATGTATATATAAAACTGAAAATTACATATAAAAAACCCGATCCGATTAATCCCGGTTAATCCCGAGTAGTCGCTAGTCCCCACCTCACCGGCCGACTAGCGACTAGCGAGTTCTCCAACCTTGCCTGCAAGTTAAAGGGGGACGTGATAAAGCCCCCTGGCTGACGTTGTTCCTATGTGGTGATGACATATCCTGATAAAGCCCCTAGAGGCTCTATCCCACAACCCCCAACCTAACGTGAAATGATGCTAATTGATGCAGAAACGGATAACAATCAAATGGTCACTACTCAATGGATTCAAAAACTTCAAACCCTAATGTTTCTTGATGAATAAAATCTAATCTTCAAATAAAGTTCTTCCAAAGTCATATTTACTAGGAAATAAAATTAATTCAACCCAAATAAAAGATAAATATCAAACAAAAATAAATCAAATAAGATTAATAAAATAATCTTTAATTCAAACTTGTAGTTAATCCAACATTTAGCTAGTTAAATCCGCATGTTCCAACATTGGCGTCAGACGTTGTGGACCTACTTAGTCGAGTTCAAAGGGTCATGCATAGTAATGTTATGACCCCGATATCTATGGACGAAGTTTTCAAAAGACTTGGTTTTGTTATTCAAAAAGGGGCATCGGCGTAGCTTGTTGCTCGTTTACCATCTATCTCGATGTAAATTCATAACATGTAATTACATAAACCATTTTAACCGTATATGTTAACTCACGATAAGTATATTATGAATTTTGTTAGTTTTGCAACTTAATAAAACCTCATTATCCAAAATTGTCCAATGTTTCTTTTACTAACTTACGTACCTTTGATAAGTCTCAACCACCACATAAAGATCACAAAAAATTAGGTCATATTCTTGGTATTGAGGTAACACAAAACCAATCAATCAAACATTGTGCGTTGTCTTTTAGTTTCATGGGGGACAATTTATATTGTGATCTATCTAGTGACCATTGAGCCACACTTTGGCCTTTTATTATTTATATATTGTTTCTTTATTTGCCCTTTTTTGTTTATGTTTGCCCTTTTTTTTTGTCTAGACCTAGGCATTCTTAGCAGATTCGTTGGTGGTTCTATTATGTAAATACAAGGAACGTAACTTTTCCTAAAACTGCTATTAATTATTTAACTAAAAGATAATTCGAACCTAGAAGATTCATGCAAATGAAAAGACAAATGATCATGATAAAAAGATGTATTAATGAATAGGGGTTTAAATCGCTAGTGGCTCTGCAAACAAACAAGTTATATCCTTAACTCAATAATCGTTTCAAAGTTTTTGATTGCATGCTACTATGATTTGTGCATGGCCGGGCTTGATAATCTTCGAAACATTTTAGTTCAAGCGAGTAGAAAAAAAAAGGTCTCTATAATAGAAAGTTGAAAATTCATATATCAAGAGTCTAGAGTACAACAATAATTATTTAGTTTTAAATTTCTATTAGGTTTTAATTGTTGTGCAATATTTCTCTAATTGTTTAACTAGTTGAGTAGTTGGGCCCTTTTTTATTTTGTTTTAATTGTTTAAACTAGGTGGCCCTTTTATTATTTGGGTTTAATTGTAGGAAATTGGGTTAAATATAAAAAAACCATCATCGTCATTTCGGTTTTAATTTTTTTAAATATAAAAGAATAAAAATATTATATATATAGAGGCCGGTTATCATACAAATGCGCTTATCGTACATTACGTACGCTATAATCTCAGCCGTCAGATCATCTTCCGGCATTGAAATCGCATGTTGTTTTTTATAACAATTTCGCATGTTGTTTTTTTAACATGCGATTTCATCAAAATTACCATATGCGAAATTATTACAAAAAAACAACATGCTATTTCATCAAAATTATCACATGCGAAATTGTTACAAAAAACAGCATGCAATTTCATCAAAAATTATCGCATGTGAAATTGTTACAAAAAAACCAACATGCGAATTCAATGCGCGATAAAAGATCCGACGGCTGAGATTGGCGCGTACGTAATGTACGATAAGGGCATTTGTACAGTACTCTTTACCTATATATATATATATATATATATATATATATATATGACAAAGATCCGTTAGGAACCACCCCTTATAGCGAGAACCAATGTGAAAACAACCAAAAATACCTAAAAATAGCTAAAAAAACACACTAATTTTTTTTATAAAAAAATCGCTACTTTTAGTAGCCAAAAAAAAAAAAAATTTTTAATTTTTTTTGGCTACTAAAAGTAACGATTTTAACTTAAAAAATATTTTAAAAAAAAAATTTGTGTTTTTTTTGCTATTTTTAGGTTTTTTTTTTAGGTTTTTTGGGGGTTTAGTTTTTAGCTTTGGGGGGGGGGGGGGGGGTTTAGGTTTTTGAGGGGTGGGGGAGGGGGGTTTAGGTTTGGGGGGGTTTAGGGTTTTTTTTTAGGTTTTTTGGGGGGTTTTAGTTTTTAGCATTTAGCTTGGGGGTGGGGGGTTTAGGTTTTGGGGGGGGGGGGTTAGGTTTTTTTTAGGTTGTGTTCACATTGGTTCTCGCGGTTCTCGCTATATATATATATATATATATATATGGGTTAGGATATAATAGGAAATTTATTTGGCTAAGAAGGTTAGGAAGTTTCTTAAGCATCCATTTAGTTAATCAAAAGCTAAGATTAAATGAGGGAAATTGAAGGGAAGAAAAAAGGCGCGTGGGTTTGTTTAGGGGCGTTCTAGTCAATCCAAACCAATAGTTTATCTCTCCTCCAATTCACACCCATTTTTTAAACGATAATAACTCTTTCATACGACATTATTTTTTTATAAAAATTGCACCAAAAAAACGAGCGTTTTTTTATCTTTAAAACGAGTATACTATTGCTATATTTTCGAAAAAAAAAATTAAAACCCAGTTGCGTAAAACGCAATGAAAAAAAAACCTAAAAAATGACATTTTTCTAAAACGCAATGCACCAAAAACAAAAAAAAAAATGTCTTATTTGTAAAACACAATTGCCAGAAAACACAATGAAATGTCTTATTTATAAAACGCAATAGCCTAAAAACACAAAAGAAAGTGTACTTTCTAAAACGCAATGGACTGAAAACACATAAAAACGTGTTTTACATAAAACGCAATGCACCAAAAAACACAAAGAAATGTCTTATTTCTAAAACGCAATGGCTAGAAAACACTTAAAATGTCTGTTTTCTAAAACGCAATGGACTGAAAACACATAAAAATGTGTTTTACCTAAAACGCAATGCACCAAAAACACAAAGAAATGTGTTATTTATAAAACGCAATGGCCAGAAAACACTTAAAAATGTCTTCTTTCTAAAACGCAATGGCCTATAAAAACAAAAGAAATTGTTCTCTCTAAAACGCAATGGACTGAAAACACCTAAAAATGTGTTTTACCTAAAACGCAATGACTAAAAACACTTCAAAAATGTGTTTTTCTAAAACGCAATGGCCAGAAAACACATAAAAATGTCTTAGTTCTAAAACGCAATGGCCTAAAAACACAAAAGAAAGTGTTTTCTCTCTAAAACGCATTGAACCAGGACAATAGTTTTGTGTGTGAATTGTCTGAACCAGGAAGTAGGAGATCAAAAAGTCTGTCTACGAATACAATTTCCAGAGACAATTTACAGAAAATTTAATTTTCTAATGCATTTTTATTAAAGCAATTTAATCGAAAGTATGAGCTCAACCCCAGCCAGGGGCTCTGCCCCTTGGACCCCGTCAGGGGCTGCCGCCTCTAGGACCCTGCTACCAGGGGCGCTGCCCCCGGATCCCTGTCAAGATCGTAAAACGCAATGACTAAATCAAAAACCCAGATAATAAAAATGAAATTAAAGAATTTCTTACATGGATCGAAGTCGGTTTCTTCAACGATTGACGAAATTTGAATGATTGAAACACTTATCAGAGATCGAATCGAACGGATCGAGTGATTATCTTCAAAATCACCGGAAAAATTAGATTTTGTATGAAATTAAACTGGGTTTTCTTCAAAAAAGCTAAAGAACACGTTGATCGGGTGTTTGAATCATTGATTGGTGACGAAAATCGCACTATAATGTAGTGGTTATTGAGATAGAAAGTGAATAAATGGTTGAAGATGGTGGGTTTTGAAAATGGTGGGTTTTGATGTTACTGGGAAGAAGAAGGAAGAAGAAAAGGATAAGATTGACTAAAATACCCTTCCTCTTTATTTAAAATTTTTCCACATGTCCTAATCCTATTGCTTCCTATACTTCCTAGCCAAAATAAACTTCCTATTTGATCATCACCCATATATATAGAGAGAAAGTGTAATGTACATTACGGATTAACGTACATCACGTACGCGACCAAATTACGCATGTTATGTTGAAAATCACGCACGTTATAAACTCAACAAAACCTAATCACGCATGTTGAAACAAATAATCACGCACGTTATCACGCATGCCCTACCTCCTAGTTCAAAAATCGCATCCCCTGTTCTACGATCTGAAACCACTGTTACTGCCATCTGACTCTAATCGAATCAAAGCTTGGTCATGTTCATGCATCCTCTGTTCTACGGTCCCAATCAAAGCTTGGTCATATGCCTGCATCCTCTGTTCTACGGTCTGAATCAAAGCTTGGTCATGTTTTCTTCATGTTCTGTTCTACGGTTTGAATTCGAGGGTCGATTTTTTGATGAAACTTTTCAAAATCAACGATGAATTCGAACCCAATTCGATGAAATTGACCGAACAATAGCCTATTTGAAGTGAAACGAAAAGAAATTTGAAACAAATTGGACGAAATTGATCAAACCCGGGCGGTCTGAAAATTTTGAAATAATCACGCATGTTATATGAGATAATCACGCATGTTGGTTTTTTGAGTTTATAACATGCGTGATTTTCAAATGAACGTGCGTAATTTGGTCGCGTACGTGATGTACGTTAAGCCGTAATGTACGTTAACCTTCCTCTATATATATATATATAATTATGGCCCCTTGGAAGACTGGGCCTTTGGCCATTGTTCACCCCGTCCCTCCCCAAGGCCGACCCTTCTTTTATGCACTTCTGTATGATTTGTAAAATTGTTAACCTATTGGGGGGGGGGGGATGGGCTCCCCGTTATAGTATTTTGTAGCTTTGTTCTTCTAGCGTCTTGCTAGTGGGTTTGTTTTCAGTGAAGTGTTACAGTCTTTCAAGAAAAAAGTAGGAGGGAGGTGAAAAACAAAAGTTGGATGACTTCAATTGAAATGACATACATCTTCCATTGTTTTATTTTATTATATCGCTAGAAACAAAGTAAACGGTTTATGGATTAAAGGGTAGTGGGTGTCGGATGCGATGGAAATAAAGGCACACTTTCAGAAATCCTTGACAGCAAAATTCAACGTGTCACACCCCAACCAATGGCGGAAACATCGGGATGAGACGAAGTGTGAAGATTGCTAGAGACATCATAACGCTATTTGTGACAATATTTAAATAATTCCCATTTCATTCCATAAATTTCAAATTGTCAACATTACATAAACTCAAATAACAACAAGTTCAAAAGAAATACGTGATAACATAAGCAAAATTGATACAACATATTAAACCTAAACGTCTATATGTGTATCTAGGCATCAACGCTACTTCTTTTCATAGCATCATCATCATCAACCTGTAACATGTTTAAAATACAATTCAATGCAAAAGCAAAGGCGAGTATACAAGTTTGGTACGTACATAACAAAAGATAAGTTTTAAACAATTCCTCATAGCAAGCATGTGATTCAAGATAAACAATAAATCTGGCATGTGTCTAACATATCAACCCAAAAGAGACGCGAGATGCTGCATGACATAACCACAAGTCTACGGGCGGGGCGTCAATCCTATAGCGCTAAAATTGGCAGATGTTACAGTCTCCCCTACTTTAGGAGATTTCGTCCTCGAAATCTAAGATTAACGTATTTTCATAAAAATTTAGAACAATCCACATGCCATACTTAGTTAACAAGATTAACGTATCCCTGGCATGTGAATACACAGGTCAACCCATCGTGTATGTTAAGGTGTGGCTTCTTACGAAGTTAATGACAAGTTTATCACATAAAGTTTCACCCAAGTAACACGAATCCAGTATAACATATTAGCATGCACGTGAAATAAATTCCAAAATTTTTTGAAAAGGGACGTTCAATCATTTGAGAACGAAGAAAAGTTGGTAACTACCTCCGAGGTAAGGGAATCACCCCTAGCTCATTGGTGAAGTTGGAATGTGAGCGGAGCTAATCATCAAGGTTAGGGAATCACCCCTATCTTGATGATAAGTTTCCATTTTTTTTTTTTTGGGGAATATGAGTATTAACAAGCATCAAGATGTATCAAAGTATTCATATATAATGTATTATTTTGTGCATTGCATAAGAATATGTTCATGTGTAAGTTTTTGATAAGTAAACATGTTACACCCCAAAAGTGGTAAAAGTAAAAGAGGAAAATACGAGTATACTCACGGTGGTTGCAAGCTTTCCTACTTGAAGTCCCGCGAGTGAGTTGGTGGATGGATTAATTTGGAGCACCTAGTCCTTCTACATGAGGAAACATAGGTGTGTGAGTTTGGCGTTAACGGTAGATTATAGATTCGGAATTTAACATAGCATAAAGTATAAAATATGATACGAAAATAATCATCTTTAACTTAGTAACCCTTGTATGACACTATGTAACCACTAGGGTTATATTGTATTTCATGGGTAGTATACCCATTAGAATCATACCATGGTTTTAAAGTTTTAGATGATATTCTACTACTCTTAACATATAAACACAAGTTCAATATTAAAAGGTTCGAATGAGTGTATGTACATATTTAGGTTAAGTATTACGTATTACTTAGTCCAATAATTCATGTAGGAGGTAGAAGATTAGGATCTTCATTTAGGCACCTCGAGTTATCATGGATGTCATGTATGGGGTAGGAAGAACATGCTTCCATTTAGGAACCCCTTGAATGTTCACCACTTCACTTGATGTAAAAACAACCAAGGAGGGTCACGAACTAGGATTAATACAATAATATAAATAATCTAATCTATGAGAAATCATCAAATCATGTGAGGATTGTATGTAGGACAACCCAAGTTGTTCCTTAATCACTCATTCATCAAGATCTAATCTTGACATGATTTGTGGGTTAAATACCCTAACAAAACAGAAAGTATTTGAGGTTTAATCCTCTGATTTCAAGTGTCTCAACCTTGTTTTTAAGCCTAACCAACCATAGAAGAGGTTGTAAGCATTGGGACATAGGTATGAGATGTGTTAGACACAAGTTTGATGAGGTTTAAACAAGTTTGAAAGAACATAAATCAAAACAGAAAGTTTTTGGATCATTTCAGGGGATTTCCAGGTCTGATTTCTCCAAGGAGAAGTCAAGAAATCATACCCTATGATTATCCAAGCAAGTAGGAAGAAGAATCAAGCAATTTCGTTGAGAAATGAGCAAGATATACTCACTTTAGTGCAAGAGTATGAATCTGCCCGAATTCTGAGTTTGCAAGTGATTTTGAGAGTGAATTTGTGAGTTGATTTGAGTTGTGAAAGTGTAAAATGGTGAGGAGAAGGGTTGTATTTATAGTGGAAGAGGTTGGTGGTGATTAGAGGTGGATTAGAGGTGATTGGGTGAGTTTAAGTGTTGGGATTTTGTGCCAAATCGCGTAGATAAGCAGCTGAATCTGTTTTCAGCGACTATGAAGGCCATGCGGCCCGCCTGAGATATCAGGTAAGTTGAAGCGGGCCGCCCGGGCTTGCTTATTTGACATAAAGTTTCATAAATTACAATTTAGCCCCCAGACTTGTTTATTTGATGATTTTAGGGCTTTTAAGGACCATTCTTGCCACCAAGGCATAGTTTGAGGTACATTTAAGTATGAGTAGTATAAACCAAGTATAATTAATCGTATGAGCATCAAAGTCAAGTGTCATTCTCGTTCAAAACACGTTTTATACATAAGTTTCATGTATTTACAAGTTTAGCACATAGTTTCCAAGAATAATGATTAAACATCAATTGATTCACCAAATCGAACATACGAGCATATATAAAGTGTGTATAACATATTTGTAACAAAATACGAGTTTCATTAATGATCCAAGTCTCGGTTTTCGCAACGATTACAAAGAAAGAACGATTACAAGAGTACAAAGTTTCCAAAAATAGAAACACGAACAAGACTTGCTAAAAAAAGAAAGTACAAATAAGCGGGGCGTTACAGTCTCCCCTCCTTTTGGGAATTTCATCCCGAAATTGAAGAAGACTTAGGAAACAGATGTGGATACTTTTCCTTCATATCACTCTCGAGTTCCCAAGTAAATTCAGCGCCACGTTTTCCTTCCCATCGAACCTTGACGATAGGAATTCGACCGCGCCTCAATTGCTTGGCTCCTCGGCCCATGATTTCGACCGGTTTTTCCACAAAATGAAGTGTTTCGTTGACTTGTAAGTCTTCGAGAGGGACATGTAGTCCTTCGTCAGCTAGACACCTCTTCAAGTTGGATACGTGGAAGACAGGGTGTACATTGTTGAGTTCTTCAGGCAGGTCTAGTTTATACGCAACCTTACCAATCCTTTCGAGAATTTTGAAAGGACCAACGTAGCGAGGTGCGAGTTTCCCTTTCTTGCCAAATCGAACCACGCCCTTCCAAGGGGATACCTTGAGAAGCACGAAGTCACCTATCTCAAATTCCATCGGTTTGCGATCCTCATCGGCGTAGATCTTTTGTCGGTGCCTAGCTTTCAGTAAGTTGTCTCGAACCTGTAAAATCTTGTCCGTCGCCTCTTGTATGAGTTCGGGACCAGTGATTTGAGCGTCACCAATCTCGTGCCAACAAATAGGCGAACGGCACTTGCGACCATACAATGCTTCAAAAGGTGCCATTTTAATACTCGTGTGATAACTGTTATTGTACGAGAATTCGAGCAAGGGCAAGTGTTTATCCCAGTTGCCACCAAAATCTATTACGCATGAACGAAGCATATCCTCTAAGGTTTGGATAGTACGCTCGGTTTGACCGTCTGTCTGAGGATGGAAGGCAGTACTAAGGTTAAGTTCAGTACCCATAGCAGATTGAAAAGTTTACCAAAGGCGAGACGTAAAACGAGCGTCACGGTCGGAAATGATGTCAACGGGAATACCATGGCGGCAGATGATCTCATCAGTGTAGATTTGAGCCAATTTAGCGACTTTGAAATCTTCACGGATGGGAAGGAAGTGAGCCGACTTGGTTAATCGATCAACGATCACCCAAATACTGTCATGGCCAGAAGAAGTGCGGGGGAGCTTAGTGATAAAATCCATGGAAATGCTCTCCCATTTCCAGATAGGAATCCTTGGTTGTTCGAGTAAGCCAGAGGGACGTTGATGTTCGGCTTTCACTTTTGAACACGTGAGACATTTTGAGACGAAAGTGGCTATATCCTTCTTCATCCCAGGCCACCAATAGGACGTACGCATATCATGGTACATCTTGTCGGCACCAGGGTGAATAGAATACTTCGTGTTATGTGCCTCCTTCATCAGGAACTTGCGAAGGTTATCGCGATTAGGAATCCAGATACGATTGAGATAGTATAAAATACCATCAGGTTTGGACACGAGACTGTTTTCAGCACCACATTGCATCTCGTTGTAGAGGTTACCCTCGTTAACAGATGAATATTGGGCGTTACGTATGCGATTATGAAGATCGTGGATGAGTTGGAAACAACGGATACTTTTGACATGAGTTTTACGACTAAGGGCGTCTGCTACTACGTTCGCTTTACCTGGGTGGTATTTGATTTCGCAGTCGTAGTCGTTTAATAGTTCCACCCAACGACGTTGACGTATGTTCAGTTCTTTTTGATCGAAGATGTGTTGAAGGCTCCTATGGTCGGTGAAGACCACACACTTAGTACCATAAAGGTAGTGTCGCCAAATTTTCAACGCAAAAACAACTGCTCCAAGTTCAAGGTCGTGAGTAGTATAGTTCTTCTCATGTATTTTGAGTTGTCTTGACGCATAAGCGATGACCTTGTCTCGTTGCATGAGCACACAACCAAGACCAAGGCGCGAAGCATCGCAATATACGACGAAGTCGTCGTTCCCATCAGGAAGTGTGAGGATAGGAGCATGGCATAGCATGTCCTTGAGCGTTTAAAAAGACTCCTCTTGCTCGGGACCCCAAACAAAAGGTTTATCTTTTTGGGTCAAGGAGGTCAAAGGGACGGCGATTTTCGAAAAGTTGGAGATGAAGCGACGATAGTAACCAGCAAGACCAAGAAACGAACGAATTTCGGATGGAGATTTAGGTGTGACCCAATTCTTCACAGCTTCGATTTTAGCGGGGTCGACGTGAATACCAAGTTCGTTGACAGTATGACCAAGGAATTGAACCTCTTTTAACCAGAATTCGCACTTGGAGAATTTGGCGTATAGACGTTCAGCACGAAGAAGTTCGAGGATAAGACGCAAGTGTTGTTTATGCTCTTCTTGCGTCTTGGAGTAGATGAGAATATCGTCAATGAAAACGATCACGAAACGGTCCAAATATGCTTTGCACACGCGGTTCATCAAGTCCATGAATACAGCAGGTGCGTTGGTCAAACCAAAGGGCATGACCACGAATTCATAGTGACTATAACGCGTACGGAAGGCGGTTTTAGGCACATCTTCTTCGAGAACCCGAAGCTGATGATACCCAGAACGAAGATCGATTTTTGAAAAGCAGGTCGCGCCTTGCAACTGGTCGAAGAGATCATCGATGCGTGGAAGAGGGTATCGATTCTTGATGGTAAGCTTGTTGAGCTCACGATAGTCAATGCACATTCGGAATGACCCATCTTTCTTTTTGACGAACAAAACGGGAGCGCCCCAAGGAGAAGTACTAGGGCGTATAAAGCCTTTATCAAGAAGCTCTTGAAGTTGACTTGAGAGCTCTTGCATCTCAGAGGGTGCTAAACGATAAGGAGATTTAGCGACGGGCGTTGCGCCAGGCACTAAATCGATGCGAAAGTCGACAGAACGAGCAGGAGGCGGACCAGGAAGATCGTCGGGAAATACATCAGGAAAGTCACGTACAACGGGAACGTCGCTTATGCTTGGGCCTTTGTCCCTCTTTTCCACTATGTGGGCGAGAAAGGCGAAGGTACCCTTGCGTAGGCATTTGTTTGCTTTGATACACGACATAAGCTTAAGGCCTTGAGAAGGCTTTTCACCATAGACGTGTAGGGAGTCACCGTTTGGAAGAGGTAGGCGAATAAACTTCTCAGAACAGACAACTTCAGCACGAACTCGCCTAAGCCAGTCCATACCTATTATGACGTCGAAACTACCCATTTGCATAGGTATGAGGTTGATTGAAAACGTATGATCGTTAAGGATTAAAGAACAATTGGAGAGGACGGAATCAACAGCGACGGTTTTACTATTAGCGACTTCGACGGCGAAAGATTTTGGCAACTTAGAACGTTTACACTTGAGCAAAGACTCGAATTCTAACGATACAAAACTTTTATCGGCGCCAGTATCAAATAGGCATGAAGCATAAATATGGTTAACAAGAAACGTACCAGTAATGACGTCGTTCGCGTTTTGAGCCTGAGCAGTAGTGAGAAGAAAAGCTCGACCTCGAGCGGGTTGTAGAGCCTGTTGTTGTTGCTGTGGCTGTTGCTGGGGCTGTGGCTGTGGTTGTTGCTGTCGAGGCTGTTGCGGTTGGTAACGTTGAGGACAGACGTTGGCCAAATGGTTGATATCACCACACTTGAAACATGCTCGCACAGGGGCGACTTGATTGGGAGCTAAAAGGGTTTGGTTTTGATAGGCCTGTGGCGGGATGCGGCAGTATGGAGAAGTATGCCCAGTTCGGCCACACTTGTCGCACTTTCGACACTGAGCGTTTGGAGGGTGATGATACTGGCATTTACCACACTTAGGTTGCGTTCCAATGTAATTTCTGCGCGGCGTTTCCTCGTTGGCAATAGCAGGCATGGTTTGTAGGGGTTGTGGGTTTGGCGGAGTGACAACCGCATAATTTTGGCTTAAAGCCTTCCGCTTCTTGCCCTGGTTTTTCTTGGATGATTGGGAGGGTAAGGGCTCATCAGCAGTGGTGTCAATTGTAGCTTGGTGTGCACCCTTCACTGAAACCTTGTCAAAGGTTCCATGAAGAACGCAGTTGTTGTTAAGTTCGGTGGCTATACGAAAGGCATCTTCAAGGGTTTGGGGGTTGGCAGAGGCAAGGTGGTTTGTCAGGGAAGGTGCAACACAACGAACGAATTTGGCTATTGACTTGGGGACGGTCTCAACTTGTCCAGGACAGAGGACACTGAGTTGTTTAAAGCGCGTAATCAGGCCATCCATGTCACTCCCTTTCTGAGTAAGGTTCCAAAATTCGTTCTCCAATTTTTGGAGTTCGTGGGGAGGACAGAAGTGGTCTTTTATAAGTTGTTTGAAATCGCCCCAAGGCATAGCATGTGCAACCTCGTTTCCCCTCTTGTTGCGTTCTGTCGTCCACCATTCGAGTGCCTTTTCACGAAACACCCCAATTGCATTCAAGGTTCTTAGTTCATCAGGGCAGCCACTTTGCAGGAAAGTAAGCTCGATTGCATCAATCCAGTTCATCATGGCGGTAGCGCCATTTTTGCCGGTAAATTCTAAGGGTTTACAAGCCATGAATTGCTTAAACTGGAAGGTCGATTTGGGTTTGTCTGCCTTTGAGTCGACAGAGCCATGTGGTGAATCGGGGTTTGTATGAATCTTGCTAACAATGTCGGGTAGGACCTTAGCAAATTGCTTGGCCATGAATCTCATGCAATCCTTTTGTGACATGGTGTTGGAAGTCGAACCCTTCTTTGACTTGGTTTTCTTTGATGCACCGTTGGACGACATCTAAGGATGGAAAGAGAAGGAAAGGATGAGACTTGGTCATAATTTTAAAACAAGGTTTTTGCATGTAAAAACAAGTAAGTGTTCATGTATCAGATAAAGTTCACATAAAGCATAAGTTTCCAATCATGTATTTAACAAGTATAACACATATGATTGCGAAAAGGGATATAAATTTAGTTTGTTCAAGAGGATTATTATTGTTTTTTGGTTGCGATGACGTGCGAAACGAGTTTAAAAGTTTGAAATGAAGAACGTTCAAATATAAAATCACATATAAATTGAGATACATAAAAGAGAGGCTCAATAAAACATTGGATTGTTTCGGGTAGAGAAACGTCGACTATTCCAAAGTGGGTCGAAAGTCCTTTCGAATTAGAGAAAACGTGCTTTGGCCTATAGGTAAGATACTCTCGTCAAGAAGCGATTAACGGTATCTTACCCTTCCAGTTACTACACGTCTCTAATCGATTGAAACAATCGGGACTTTGGCGAGATCGAAAATCGAGGAGTGGGACTTAATCGACAAGGTGCGGGTTTCACCCCTAACTTGACGATTTCGTACCCTAAATGTGGTTGGTACTTGTCGGGTCAAAATAAAATTTCGACACTTTGACAAGGGTCCACTAGAGTTGAAAAGGAAATTACCATTAAGTTGTGGATTTCACTCCTAGCTTAATGGTGAAATTTCGTGCAAAATAGTTAAAGGTAGAATGAGAGTCGTTTACCAAATTGTGGGTTTCACGCCTATTTTGGTAAAGTTGTCTCGTTTGTGTTACAAGAGTATACGAATAATCAAAAGTGTGTTTGTGTTAGCCTTAGGAAAGGCATGTAAATTTAACAACAAGAAGTGTAGCTAGGAAGCATGTAAGGTAGAATGCATAAGTTTTAAACAACAAATAAGAGACAAAGTTCCTAAAACTATAGACTAGGGCAAAAGCATAGCAATTTTCCTAATTCCCTATAGTTATGGCTCTGATACCAATCTGTCACACCCCAACCAATGGCGGAAACATCGGGATGAGACGAAGTGTGAAGATTGCTAGAGACATCATAACGCTATTTGTGACAATATTTAAATAATTCCCATTTCATTCCATAAATTTCAAATTGTCAACATTACATAAACTCAAATAACAACAAGTTCAAAAGAAATACGTGATAACATAAGCAAAATTGATACAACATATTAAACCTAAACGTCTATATGTGTATCTAGGCATCAACGCTACTTCTTTTCATAGCATCATCATCATCAACCTGTAACATGTTTAAAATACAATTCAATGCAAAAGCAAAGGCGAGTATACAAGTTTGGTACGTACATAACAAAAGATAAGTTTTAAACAATTCCTCATAGCAAGCATGTGATTCAAGATAAACAATAAATCTGGCATGTGTCTAACATATCAACCCAAAAGACACGCGAGATGCTGCATGACATAACCACAAGTCTACGGGCGGGGCGTCAATCCTATAGCGCTAAAATTGGCAGATGTTACACAACGAACCAATGGGGTCAAGGCCAAGAATAAACTGGGAAGGGTTCATGAAATTGGGGGAGGATCAGGCGGAGTCTTTAATCGAGTTGTTCTCAGTAGAAGAAGTTCGAACGGTCGTGTGGGAGTGCGGTGGTGGAAAAGCACCCGAGCCGGACGACGTCACTTTCAATTTAATAAAAAGGTACTGGACTAATCTAAAGGATGTAGTAATGGAAGTAATGTCGCAGTTTTATGTCCACGACTCAATACATCACACGTGTAGTTCATCGTTCATAGCGTCCATCCCTAAGGTACGGATCCTTTGACTTTTTCAGATTTTAAGCCTATTTCGTTGATTGGTGTAGTGAATAATCATTTCAAAAGTCTTGGCGAATCGAATGAGACGGGTAATAAAAAGTGTTGTTTCTAGTGTTCACTCCGCACTCGTATCCGGTAGGAACATGGTGGACGGTCCTTTGGTAATTAACGAAGTAGTGGGCTGGGCAAAGAAGGTGAAAAAGAGTATTTTTGTGTTTGAGGCGGACATTTAGAAGGCGTATAACACACTGAATTGGAAATTTCTAATTTCCATTTTGACACACATGGGGTTTCCTTTAAAATGGAGGAAATGGGTCATGAGAATCCTATATACGGGTAGGAGTTAAGAACCTCAGTTACTTATACTATAGGTCCGGCCTTACATATAAGCTATCATGTCTTAGTTATTACCAAACGAACCAACACACCTTTAAGAAGAGGCACAATAGTTTATTGGTAATCGCCAACCGAAGGATTACAACTTTCTATGGAACCAACCAAAAAAATTTTGCGATACATTTTATGTTTCTCTTTTTCCCTAAGATTCAACCAAAAATAATATAACTATTATTTATTTGAATATATATTATTACGTGTCCTTAATGTAATCATTCAAGTAGACAAAGTAACATGGAAATGAAGTGATGAACTGATTCTTTTTACAAAGCGTCAGTCTCCAGACAAAATGATTTTTGTGCTGATAAACTGTCTTATGAGATCAGAAAACATCATTTGCATTTTTTTATTTTTTTTTGTATTTCTTAAATCTGTCTTTAGAAAGAATGCTTATTGATCGTAATTATATTTATACCATATTAAGTATATTATTTTTTACATATTTTTACTTGGAATAACTAACATAAAGTGTTCTTCTGAAATAATAGTAGATATTTCACCTATAATAACAGTAGTACTTGTTAATCATAGCAAGGCTGGCCTGGAGGGGTGCGGGGTGGGCGACGGCACAAGGCCCAAACCCTTCGGAGGCACAAATCTTTTTAATTTTGTATAAAATTTACGTTTATAAGCTAGAATATATATTTAATGAATCGATAGATGACACAAACAAGCTCTTGTTGGGGTGGTTATTGTCTTGCTTAAACAACGAGATGCGGGTTCTAATCCTGTCATCTTCCAATTCTTTATTTTAGCTTCATTTTTTGGTTCTTTTTTGTTAACTGCATTTAATGCCTTATTTTGTTAACTACATCTTTCACTTTAATTAATTAATAAATTACTACCTAACTTAGCTAAAAATAACTATTTAAATTACCTTCACATACCCATGGCATTATAGCCTAGTGGTATCTTGGTGGTGGGATAAGGCTTATGACCATTAGGTCATGGGTTCGATTCCCACAAAGGGGGTTTTCCCAGATTTATTGGGTTTCCTCCTGAATTGGTGTATAGGCATTATTGCCTAGTGGAGATGGATATGATCGGGTGGTTCTGCTGGTGGCACGATGTCGTTCAAAAAAAAAAAATTACCTTCACATAAATTTTAGTGATTAAATAATTGCTGAGTTTATAATACATGGAAATTTGCGAATAGGGTCCAAAAATTTTATCTTGCACAAGAACCGATTTTTTTTTTGTTTTGTAATTCTCGGAGACGGCCCTGAATCATAGCCTCGTAATTCTTATATAATTGTTCTTTTGGACTTACACATGCCGGGTACTTGTTAATCGGTTTTCATGGTGCTCGTATGAATCACACATATCCATTTTTGGTCTTGTATGGTTCATAGTTATCCATTAGAATGTTCATTACTCGAAATACGATCTTAAATTAACCTTAAATACCGACTTGAAATCTCAAATACTCAATTACATTACTAAGAGTTTTATAATTTCAACGTTATAACAACTTCGGCATATATATGTTACATATTAAGATTATGTAATGTATTCGTATAAATGCGGTTTGATGCAAGTAATCATAGTCTGGTAATCTGGTGATAAACCAAATCCATTTTCAAATATCCGTCTCAAATGTTTTGAAATTTCGAATTTTAAGATGTGTTTCGGATTATTGTACAATTGCTACTTATTACTATTTGTCATATACTTTTGAGTGAAGTTTCATTAAAATGATGTGAACTATATAGTTATGGTCGGTATTTCTTTTCTTGTTTGAGTGTGATTCGAAAGTGCATAACTAAATTAAAATATAGTGACGTTCTAATCTTTTTTGTGTCGTGAGGATAAGTTGATAAAAGATATATTAAAATAGAAAAGTCATATGTATTGGATAAAATGTTAACACGGTTCCAATCAAACAATAATTTTATAGGGGAGTGAAACATGTTTGGTAGGGTCATTTCTTATTTTATTAATTTAAGAAGAAAAAATATGTAATTCTAAAAATATTTTTAAAATCTAGAAAATGTTTATTTAAACCTTAAAACAAATTCTAAACTTTTCACTTATTCATTTTGTTACTGTGTTAAAAAATTCATTGGTAATCTTTTAGCGATGTTGTGTCGGCGATCAGCTAGTACTTTATGTCGCACAGAGAAAACATTTATTGTTGTCACATTGGTAAAGAGTATGGTGATCCTTCAGTGATGTCAAGACCCACGTCCGTTTTCCCCACGGTACTTCACCAACGACCTCCTGCCGTCATCAAGAGGTTACTCACGAATAATTTCGTCAATGAAAGGTCTCTGATTTATACTTACCATCAAATTTCAGAGATGAACGACATCATTTTCATTTCTACAATTTAGCAATTTTCCCTAATTCATATAAAAACCCTAGCAATTTCATTATTTATAGGTAAATAATGTGTTGTTGAGATTTTTAAGGTCGGAGAAGAAAAAAGAAGTGGGAGGCGATAATCGACAAGCCATTGCTTCGCTAGATAAAACCCTAAACTCGTCTACAAAGAGAGGCTAATAAACGCAAAAGAGTAAAAGTGTGTATACATGATCGAAGTCAAAATGAAAACTAGCCTTCAATGAGCAATACAAATCACAAACAACTTTAAATCTTCCCCTACTACCTTTCATTTAAAAAAAAATGTTTTATTCGCCTTCTCTTGTTGAAACAAAAGATTACAAATTGTTATGAATATATTTATTATTAATGTGGTTATCAACACCTAAAATAGATTAGGCTTGTTCCACAAGTTTTCCTTTATTATATATAGTCTCTTGTATCTCTTGTAATATACACCTCAATCAATAAGATCAATCTATTTCTCCATATTGTTCTTTATATTCCTTTTGCTATTAGGCTAGTTTCACAACACGTTATCAGCACGAAAGTACTCTGTCCAAAATCCTAATTGTTTGAGCCGCCACCGCATCTACTATGGTTGAAGATTACTCCAAAGAGAGCCTTTTCTCTTGTAAGTTATTTTTATTATTTACCTTCAAAGCTTGTAATTCATATTTACCTATAAAAGTTTCAAGTTCCGGAGGTGTGCTTGAAACCAAATAGGGTAAAGATCTTACTTACTTTTACCTGCAAAAGTTTTTGACTTCTTACATACCAGCACCTCTATTAGTTCTATGATTATTTGACTCCAAAACTTACTAAATGAATTAAATAGGTAATAATACTAATATATTACGATGAGATTTCATAATTAGTGATTCAAATAAATATCTTATATGAGATTTCGATTATAAATATGTGATCTATATTTTTATCACCCGACTGTCACAACCGGACACCATGTGGCGATCACCATGTCATTCAAAAATATATATGATAGATTATGAGGAAGTATGTTGAAAAAAAATAATGAGATACCTCTAAATAAAATTGGATAAATATCATATTATGATATATAACGATTATGAAACTATTTAATTTGGTTCGGTGAAACTTTATAACCTCTTCAATAATTTTGTAGTCAATTGGATTTGTAATTTTTTTTAAATATGTATCTCATGAAATTATAGTTTCTCTTTAAGTAATTTTTCTAAAATAGAAAGTCTAGAATTATATATCACTTTTTGTTACGAGATGTAATTTTGTGTCAAATAGAGTCAAAATCATTTTATTGTTATTGGAAAATTATTTATAAGGATTTTATTTCCTTTACAATATTCAAAGCAATTATTTTCTTAGCTAAAAGAAAAAGATAAACATGAAGTTATTCGCCTACTTATTTTAAGTGATTATTTATTTTACAATCAGATAAGTTGTTTTAAAATAGCAAATGGATATGTGAAATTAAAGTTTCCACACTAGGGATATGCTTCGCTTGATTAATCTTTTATAAAATTATTTAGCATAAATGGTTTAAAAGGTGGTCATCAACTCAATTTAATTTTAAGATGGATTTTGAGCTTAGTATACTACCGTTTTTGTTAATGTACTAAGTTGATTTATATTTGCTTATGTTTCAAATTTGAGTGAACCATGGATAATTTAATACATAAATTATGTATTTGTTTGTACCTAATGAAAGATCTTATTTCATAAATCCTTATGATAACTCGTTTTAGATAACATCATGTATTTGTATTTATATGCGTAAGATATATCACTTGAAGTTTCATATTTCATAAATCTCACTATGAGTTTGTAGAAGACCGTAATATTTTAGATCGATAAATCTTACATGACTCGGTCATGTAAATATATATCTCAATTGATGTTATAGAAAAACAATATTGTTTATTATATTATAATTCTATTAAAAGTAAACATGGAAGGTAGTTATATATTTAAACTATAGTTTGATATGTATGACCTTCATAATTATGTTGTGTCCATTAGATACACACTTATGCTTTACTAGGATAAAACATAAATCATAGATATTTTTAATTGGTGAAAATTATTATAACTCGTTTTATAAGTTACCTTGATTTAATGTATACATTGTATTCTATAGCTATTATTTACTTATAGCTAGTATTAAATAGAATAATTAAAACCAAAGTTTGGTTTGTTATCACCATCATGAAAAGTGTCATACTCTCAAATCTCATTATCAAATTATAAAAGGTCGTAAGATGTTAGGCTGAATCTTATATGACTCGCGCATTTAATTACTTCTCAATTTGTGTTAAGCAAAGTGAAGATTATTTACAAAGCAAAAAATGTTTGTCACACTTGAGACAAATGCTCCCGAAGTAGCAATATCATTATGAGAGTTATGAAAAAGTTTGATATGATTTTATACTCGTGTGACCAAGTAAATAATGAAAAGCTATGAAGCTTGTTCTGGTTATTCCATTCCTGAAGTAAATGCGATTATATAACGATCATTGAAAATGTCGTGATCATGGACACAATTGAGAAATTTGTAATGATGGTCATGTTAATAATGAGATTGACTATCAGAATGTTATGATAGCCAAGTTAATAACGAGACTTACTATCGGAACTGTAATAATGATCATAATGAGATAGATCACTAGAAGTGACAAATTATTGGAGTGCTTGATTATATGAGAATAAAATGTGAAAAGGATAAAAGTTACATAACATGATAGTTTGCAATGATATTGCATTGTTCTCTCGCATAATGTAACTAATATACATATGATCGTAAACCAAAATTTTATGTATCATGATTATTTAATTAGTTGGCATGACCGGTTAGACCACACCGAGTCGATGATATTGTGAAACTTAACGAAGAATCAAAAGATTCTTACTGACAATTAAACTTGTCATCTTTGCTCTCAAGGGAAACTAATGATTCACCAATCAAGGTAGGGTAAGAATCCCTAAATATTCTGGAAGTGATTAAAGGATATGCATATCCGAAACATGATACCATTTAGTGTTTTAAATCGATGCATCGTCTAAATGGTTATCAAATCCACAACCTAAAGTTTGTGTGATTATGGATTAGCTAATGTGATCACAAGAATATTATTCAGATTGACATATTTATTTCATTTGTAATGTAATAGTGAATTAGATTCCCAAGTTATTGATTATCATTGGAATACATGTTTTGTAGAGACGATCGTTAAACGTCTATGATTGGTTGCAAAACCTATGATCATGAGAGTAGAAGTTCATATGTTATGTAAATGTTATTTTACATGCAACATTAATTCACATCAAGCCAACAAGTTATAATACTTTCTCCCCGTATTGTTGGTTTTTGGCCAGGAACCAAAGATGTCCTATCAAAGATTTTGGTTGTGCGACATATATTGAAATTGATCCACCACGATGCACAAAGATGGGACCTTACAAAGTGGTTGGGAATATATGATAATGAATAGAGCCATTTGACGAGATATATAATTACGACTCAATTATTTGATATCCATATCAATGGATTAGCATTCCCAACATCAGGGGGAGATAAAAAGCAGTTGGAAAAGAAATGAGTTGGTATGAATTATCATTGATCCTCAAAAACTAAAAGTGTGAACCAGAAGTTCAGATAATAACTCATTTACAACGTTTAGCGAATCTATTACCAGACACATTCACTGACCTTAAAGAGGTGATTTATATCACATATGCCAACTGCTAATGCTCCAATTAAGATGAGTGTCCCAGAAGGACAACCACATATTTGTGATGAGTCTATTGCACGTCTAATGCGTGGTAGACTAATCGATTCCAATAATAAAATTCCTCGAAAGTTGGAGCAAGTAATTAAGATGGTCAAGTCGGGGTTATATTAACAGGGTCTCCTGAAGAGACATTAGACATGATGGTTCTAGAAGAACCTCAGGTACCTAAAAATAAAGAAATCTCATTATATTGTATCATGTCTATGAAATATATGGAATCGAAACAAAATCGACGTCGTCATACTGTTGTATATAATATAGCGCTTGAAATGATGAGGATCAAAATTTAAGATCTGCCTATGAGAAATGATTGGCCAAAATGGAAAGACGCAAATGAGGCAGAGTTAAATTCTCTATTAAAATTGGACAGTTTTCGGACCAACAGTCCGTACAACTGAAGTTGTAAAACATATTGGAATCAAATGGGTCTTTTATGTGAATCATGAATTGAATTCGAATTAAGTGATATAAGACAAAATTAGTGGCACAAAATATTTGAAAAGACTCATGATTAATGATGAGGAGACACATTCTCCAGTGGTGGATGCATTGACTTTCCAATATCTTATTAGTCTGGTAATATAAAGAGTGAATTGACATGCGTATTAGAAATGTTATGTATCATATTTGATACTGAAAGTTTATATGAAAGTCCTTGATGGATTTAAATTGTCAAATTCATGTATATACTATCGAATTGAATATAACTGGAACTCCGCATGAGAATCCTAAAGCAAATGAGTGCTTAGAAGGTTAACTTAAACATCTTATGGATGTAATTCTTGTGCACCAATAAACGTACATAGAAAACTTGTACATTGTGATTATAGCATTTCAATGTACAGTGTACAAGCATGGTACAATATGGATTTTATAAATGAAGCAAGTGTTCAAGACATCCTTGTATATAATATAAAAATCAATAAGGAGGTTTATGTAACAGAACTCCTAAAAAGTATATGCACATACGTTGTTCAAAGTGAAAAGAAGTATGTGAGAAAAGAAGTATGTGAATGATGGTAAATGCCTGAAGCATTGGTTTCAAAACCTCATGAATGTATCTTTATAAACTTAAAAAGATAGCATGGATAAAATAGTCGGTTGGGCGTTGTACAATTCATGAAATATTCTAATAAAGAGCAATATGAGTTTGATAATATTATCCCTCTTTATCAAAAGTTCTCTCCTAAAGTTCACTATAATCGCAGTTTATAGTGATGATGTCTAGGCACCATCGAGAGTAACTGTCAAGCTTTTAGAGGGGGAAATTTGAATGACCATGGCACAGTCTAGTTACTACTCAACCTGCAGTTCGAGTATATTTTTGATCGTATTTTTATCCATCGATCAAACTACATCTAGAAGATGTGAGGACATTTTAGTATAGACAAAGCTCAACCTTAATGTATGTTAAGATTGTTCAGTCACTTATTATAAGAATGACTATTATAATCTCGTACCAAAGTAGAGATTTGCAGTCTAGAAGTACCATAGTTATGCATATGTGCATTAATATGATTTGCTAGATATGTATAGTTATAATATCTTCCATTTGAGCTTATTGTCATGATATAACATTTGTCAAGCGAAGAGACATTGGATGAGTTCAAAGAAATATTTCAGGTATAAACGATATTTGATTATATTTTACTAACCCATCAAACAAGTTTGGTTAGTCTTGTAGATGCAGGAATGTAACAAAATACAATCGTGGATATATGATATTTTGAAAGGAGGTACCTAAAGTCTCGTTAGAAGATTATACAACATTGCTCAACATAAAGGATTGCACATTAAGGGATCGAGCGACAAATCATTGGCTACAAAAGCTTTGTTCGACTTTCAAGGAACATTGACACATGTCAATTAAAGGATACATGTTAAAATGAGGGGGAGGCTTATTAAAGTTGCACTCTTTTTCCCTTGACTAAGTTTTGTCCCATTGGGTTTTCTTAGTAAGGTTTTTAATGAGGCAACATACCTAATCCAGAAGTATCAGGGGGAGATAATGCGCATTACACGCTGCACTCTTTTTCCCTTAGCTATGGTTTTGTCCCATCGGGTTTTCCTAGCAAGGTTTTTAACGAGGCAGCATCAAGCGTATTATGTTGATAACCAAGGGGGAGTGTTATGAATATATTTATTATTAATGTGGTTATCAACACCTAAAATAGATTAGGCTTGTTCCACAAGTTTTCCTCTATTATATATAGTCTCTTGTATCTCTTGTAATATACACCTCAATCAATAAGATCAATCTATTTCTCCATATTGTTCTTTATATTCCTTTTGCTATTAGGCTAGTTTCACAACACAAATTATATATTTCTCATATTACTTCTCAATTACTTGTAATTAGGAAAGGATGCCAGAACTTGTAATCGAGAGTATAAAACCCTTTTTTAGTCTTTGTAATAATATTACTCAATTTTCTTTTTGAAAAATGATTCCAAAATTTCCTAAACTAAAAACATAGATGAAGACGTCAATGAGTTTACATATTCTTCCAACAAATTTGTTAAAAGTCCAGAACCACATATTTACAAACATATAAGTGCGTAAGCCGAAGCTAAAGTATAGTTAAAAGGATCTTATCATGTTCATCACTCGCAATTGTGGTTGCAAAAAATGACCATTACAAACATAAGTATGAGCTATTTAGACTCTCCATACACATTTGAGTACCTAGAAAAGACAAATCAACCCAATTTGTGTGCTCGTTTTATTTATTTATTTTTTTTTTGAAAGATCTGAATTATTCGCGAATATCGGGAGGTCTAGCATACGTTTTTTTAACCGGGTCCGCGCTAGAGAGCCTCCTCGCACAAAAGATCCTCAATTTAAATCCCTCAATGAGAAACCCCTATCACCAAGACTCGAACTTGAGACCTGGAGGGGAAAACTCATCCGAGCCCACCATAGGTGGAACTTAAATACTCGTGGCCACCACTAAAGCACTAGTGATGGTTTGAACCCTATCTCCAACAAATCATCTTTTGATCGATTTCACCAACTTTATGACCAATTCAAATCTAAATGATTAGAGTTAATTACACCGTTAGTCCCTGTGGTTTATGCAAAGTAACAACCTAAGGTACTAATAGTTTAAAATAACAATCTGAGGTATTAACTTTCAATTTTTTAACAAGCTGGGGTACTAACACTAACCTTTGTTTATTTTTAACTGTTTTCAAGGGTATTTTTGTCCTTTTACAGATAATAATTAAATTCTGGTATACAATAGAAACTTTAAGGGTTCAATTGTGTAAATCAATTTTTTTAAAGTATTCTATAGGGATAAATATTCTACAGGGACTCTTTGTGTAATTTCTATAAAATTAGAACAAAATCTAGCCTGTTCTTCTTCTCTCACTCTATCCCTCTCTTCATGTACCCCAAATCAAGAACACCTCGTCCCTTTACGTTCATTTGCTTACCGATGAGCCTAAATCCATCGTCTCGTCTTTCATTTGATTACCGATGAGCTTAACGACGTCACCGAAATCACCACCAAATAATTATTCATCATCATTCGCTATGTCTTTTCATTTCAAAATTGCCGCTCAGCTGAAACTTAAAGACCTCTCACTCAACGGCACTTGTCATCAAACATCACTTTTGGTCCACCGGTGGGGACTCTAAAATGCGCCGTCGAAATCACGAACAAAACACGGTTGTTTCAAAACAAAATTAGCTCCTTTACAACCCTCAGCGAACACATTTATATAATCCCACAATGACGTCCCATCGTTGTTTACTCTGCTAGTTGATTTTGTCATTAAAATCCAGCAACAACCCAACTCCACTTTCTGCAAATTTCAACAATTTGAACAACTGCTTGGAGATTTTAAGGATAATTTTACATTAACTTATCTTGTTTGGTGAAAATTATTATTGATCTTGATGTTTCTGGAAAAATTGTTTGTGGGTTATTTGAATTGGGTGGAAAAGATTTTCAAGATTTATTGATGAGTTAAATGCTTGGTTGGTCCCTGTGGTTTTCAAAAATTGCAGACTTGGTCCCAATGGTTTACTAATTACACGCGTGGTCCCTGTGGTTTTCAAAAATGCACTCGGTTGGTCCCTAACCCTAACATCAGTTAAATTTCTCAGTTAAGTCCATGTTAAATGACCCAAATACCCTTGCTTATTAACAAAACCCACCAGATCTTCTTCAACCTCCATACCCTATTCTTCCCCCTCTCTTTAAAACCCACCAGCCACCTCCATCGACACCTTCAACCCACCGCCTCCATCTCCACCATAAACCCACCACCACCGCCGTCACCTTCAACCCACCACCTCCGCCTCACCTTCAACCCACCGAGGAAGCTTCTTCAACAGTTGTATTCTCTCCAACTTAGGGTTAGGGTTTCCATGAATCTCCGTCGATCGGTGCTTCTGCTTACCTAAGCAACTGGTGGTCACTCAAGCAACTGGTGGTCAAATGGGCTGACTTTTGTTGACCAAATGGAGGGAAAATAGGTTTAGCAAAGGTAGTGCAATGAGTGCACAATCTGTTAGGGATAAAGGTGGATAATGGTGGAAGCACCCACCCAGCATAAATCACTGAACCAGTCATTAATTACACACCAAGCAACTGCATTCAAGTGAAATTAAAAACCATATTGTGGTTAGTTTCATATAATTCATACAATTGTGTTGGATTTGTTGAATGATTTGAGAAAATAATAAATCTTCAGGATTTCAATCACTACTTAATTACCTTGAAAGTTGAAACCAATCAAATAGTTGGATGAATAAAAGCAGACTGAAACAGGGGAAGCTTCAAGTTGCAGGTTTCTTGAAGTTTTGTGGCGGTTTCATGAAAGCAGTGCTGGGGTTTTGGTTGCAGGTTAATCGTCGGTGAGTGGATAGCCGGAGAAGAAAGCAGTGCTGGGGTGGCGAGGGTGGGGGCGGGGGTTGGGTATTAAAGCAGACTGAAACAGGGTGCGGGGGTTGAAGGTGACGGCGGAGGTGGTGGGTTGAAGGTGACGGCGGTGGTGGTGGGTTTATGGTGGAGATGGAGGCGGTGGGTTGAAGGTGTCGATGGAGGTGGCTGGTGGGTTTTAAAGAGAGGGGGAAGAATAGGGTATGGAGGTTGAAGAAGATCTGGTGGGTTTTGTTAATAAGCAAGGGTATTTGGGTCATTTAACATGGACTTAACTGAGAAATTTAACTGATGTTAGGGCTAGGGACCAACCGAGTGCATTTTTGAAAACCACAGGGACCACGCGTGTAATTAGTAAATCATTGGGACCAAGTCTGCAATTTTTGAAAACCACAGGGACCAACCAAGCATTTAACTCTTTATTGATTGGTGAATCAAGTTTTTGTTTTTCTAGAGGAAAAATATTTATTTTTTATGCTTTCGGTTGGTTATGAAGGTGTGAAAAGATGGAATGCTACATTTACTCATAGGTATATATTTGTATTTTACACGAATAACCCCTCTAATTAAATCAATAAATTGCATAAATAGTCCTTGATGTTATAAAGGTCTTTTTGGCCATTTCATAAAAACTTAACAAAAAAACTAACATTTGTTAGTCTTAGTACCCAAGGTTGTTATAAAATTAAAAGTTAATACCTCAAATTGTTATTTTAAACTATTAGTACCTTAAGTTGTTACTTTGCATAAACCACAGGGACTAATGATGTAATTAACTCAAATGATTAAATTAAATCATAGATGATCATGTCCACGTAACTAAAAAAGAAAGAAGATTAATCCTTATTGGCTCAATTTCAACCCGAACCAAGTTATTTTTAAAACCATTAAAATGAATTTGCTCACTTCACATACTAACTTTAAAGTATAAGAATGTTTATGAAAGTGTGATTCAACATATGAAAGCATGTTTTGTAAAATGGCTAACCATTAAAAATCACCAATCTAGATCATTTTAAGCAAAATTCACAATTTTCATCAAAAATCATATAATTTTTGTAATTAATCCTTGTATTATTATTTGAAAAAAAAAATCATTGGTGATTATAACCACTTCCCCCAAATTAGTGATAGTTGTAACAAAATTTTACATAACATCTTACTATATGGTGAATTTGGTCAAAATTCACCTAGAACTAATGCAACTAAATTCTTGGTTAAATTATATTATCAAAACTGAATTCAACCAACAAACTGTAAACACCAATGTAATGTTACTAAGCTATTGTATTTCTTAAATAATTTAATCTCCTAGAACTTCGTTTATGGGGTTTATAAACCCATTTAAAGCTCTAGCAATGGAATTTTGATGGAAGAAGAGCTTAACAAGTGAAGATTTAACACTTTTTAGACCATTTATAGTGGTATGTAAACCACATGTTTTTTTTTCGTCACGTGTCCGTCACATCACTTAAGTCATTTCACATGGTGAAATGGTGTAGTGGTTCACCCCTTTTAGTAATTAATTGATATACCAATCAATATCCACTTTCTATACACGCCCCCCTCCCTCTCTCTCTCTCTCTCTCTCTACCAGAACCACAAGTTCACCTTAAAAAAGCCAAACCACATGCCCACTACGGATGGTCTTATAAGTTGAGATGAATATGATAAATTCTCTAATCACCGACCATCTATTCTCCGGATGCTATGTTGCAGCAGCTGTGTGGAAACATATCACAAGTTGGTGTGCTATATAAAGTGATATTTTCTTCCAAGAAAGTTAGCATCAACAATTTGGTAGATGAAATCAATATGTATGAGTTCTAATGGGTGAAAATAGGCCAAAGCTTGATATTATAGATTGGTCTCACTGGTTGTCTTTCGATTTCTAAATCTTGTATGTAATTTCTACTTGTTTGTATATCCCCTCTTTTTTCTAATAAAATTTGCCTTCCAAATAAAACTATTTTTTTTTCTTCCAAATTCCATAATTTATCACTGGCTCGTCTCCTGGGTTGTGGGTTTTACATACACAAACTCAATTTTATTTTTTTATCTATCTCTTAAAAATCCACCTCAGAAGAAACATTAAATCCATGGGTTTTTTTTTTTTACTTTGCTAAGACGGAACATGGGGAGGATACATGCCACAAATAGTAAGTATCACACGCGAATGGTATACGATTTTACAATTGTGTATGAAACTGGGATGTCATTACTATCCCTAAGCAAACTCCGACCTTTTACCATCCGTAACTGAGACCAACGCCGTCAATGACAGAGGACCATCCATCTGTAAGCTATGTCATCACTCACTCAAGTCAACCCCTACATCTCACACTGCCTTTCTTCTCACAAAATTTATCTTGATCGTACGTGGTGACGACAATACCTTTTTTTTGTTATATATATGCAACACATATAATTGTGTATCCCTACTTATATACCTAATTCTAAAATTGTCTCATACATGTTGGGTACCCATTACTCAATAATTTGGGTATTTCAAATCAAAACCTACACTCTTGACATGTTTGTACATTTTGTGAAATTTACGTCCGGATTTTACATAACTAAACTTAGGTCACAACAACAAATTATCAATGAGAATTTGTCACTGTTTTATAAAATAAATGTCGCAATTTTATGTCGAAATTTTGAGATTTAAAAAGAAGGATAGATGAAAGAGATATATTATAAAAAGAGAAGGTAACCGGAACATGGGGAGGATACATGCCATGATTAATAAGTACCTCATGTGTATTATATACGATTTTACAAATGGGTATGAAATTGGCCTATGACATTACCATAAATGGGTATGAAATTGGCCTATGACATTACCATACCTAATGAAACTCTGAATTATTACCATCCGTAACCGAGACCCACAATGACAGAGGACCATCCATCTATAGACTATGTCATCACTCACTTAACTCCACTTATACATTCTTCCCTATGCCCTCTTTGCAATGAAGCTAACGAAACTGAAACTGTAGAGCATTTGTTCACATAATGTTTTGTTTGCTCAATAGTTTGGCAGATGGTATCATCTTGGTTATCAATTCCACCTATTTATGCATATTGACATACTTGGTATGCATAAAGGAATTCCCGGATCAAACGCGAAGAAAGGATCATTCACGCTATTTATGGTAATAGCATGTTGGGGTATTTGGAAACTTCGAAATGGGGTTGTCTTTTCAAGCAAGAGAATCGATATAGCAAGGCTTATGGAGGATATTAAAGCATCTAGTTACCTTTAGGTAAAAATAGAGCAAAATTGTTTTCTGTAGAATGGGTAAACTGCTTAGCATTTGATTTCGTCTAAGCATATAAGTACTTGTTGTTTTCTGTTCTTGTGCTTGATAAAATTCCAAAAAAAATTAACTGATGCTACTTTCAATTAGATTTATAATTTAAGTGATTTCCAATTGATTATAATCTATACTATATAATAAAAGAAACCACTTTAGGACACTTGTCATCATATTAGGCCATCTTTTATAGATAATTATTATTTTAGTTTAATTTCTTCAAACTAATTATAGATAACCCTCCTACTAAATATTATTTAATTTAATAATATATATTATAGATAATCCTCCTACTAACTATTATTAGTTTAATATCTTATAGATAATTATTATTTAGTTTAATCTCCTTCTCATTTATAATATTATTTATTTGAATTAATTATATTTAAACGTTTTGTTTAGTTTGATATCAAATAAATTTGACGAAACTTAAAATAAAATTAACTAATATTATTTATCATTTATACATTTACAAAGTTTTAAATAAAGGGTTAAATTTTGTCACACCCTGGCTTTGCGGAAGCGTGGGTTTATTATGGTGTGACTTCTTAATACCATAGCTTAATCACAACAAAGCTACATGAAAGTAAAACCATGCAGAATCATCCATTAATTAAAGTCTTAAAAACAAAATACCACAATATTGTTTGAAACGCTGACACATGCTTCGAGTTTACAACACTACCAAATAAAACATTGTTCTTAAGACGCAACCACAAACTTAAAATAGACGTAGTTTAAGAACTGTGACTCGTCCAGGTAAAAGCCACAACCCCTAAACTTGGATGATCCCATAACTCTAACGCAGCGTGAAAACGTAGCATACCGTGCCAGATCCTTAGTTCCCTGAAATACATGTAAGTTGGAAAAATCAACAAAAATTGTTGAGCGAGTTCATGTGTAGTGAGTATGTAAAACCTTTGTAAGTATAAAAATCCTGGTATGTAGCAAATAAGGAAATAAAGAGATCACCAATGGTTTGCAAGGCCATTGATATGTGTGAAGTGCAGTAGGAAGACTCAAACCTAGCAGATTTTTGCGTCGGGCACCAAGTCACCCCGAGGTCCGTACTGTTGGGCCTGGGGCTGGGCTCGCTACACCCAGATAGATCTACCGCTACTGTCCCTCGGTCCTACACTGAGGATTAATGGCCTTCAGTTCCCGCCTACTCACTCACATGATCTAAGTAGTAACCCTCCTTACGCTAAACATACCATGTGTAAAGTATTCGTAATCACAGTAACATGTATTTCACCCCCGCAATTTAAAAACTGAAAACAGTTAAGAGAAAAGGGGGACATGAACTCACCGAAATGCGTCTCTAACAAGAAATCTCCCGGTCAACCTGCTGTGCGACGACCTACACGTACTAACTTCTATTAGACGGACAGCCGTGCCTTAGCTTAAGGTTTAATGTCTTTGGGAAATAGTTAGGCAACTATTTCGTAATTACACTTCGTAATTATTTTGTAAATATATTCCTTCCCAAGGATGGGGGTTTTAATACATGTGCGTTCGTATAACTTCGAAATATATTATTAAGTCTCACTTAATGTAATATATTTTATTTCATTTGTCCAAAATACTTTACTTCCAAAATATAAATATTTTTCCCAAAAATATTATATTTTATTCCATATAATTTTCCAAAATAATATCCTTGTCAAAATACACACTTATGAGTATTTTCTGAAAATACGTAAGTTACGTTGTAAGGTTCGGGTGGTATAAATAATACCGGTGTAACTTAAATATTTATTGTGAAGGCGTTCGTATTATTTTGGAGCCGTGAATATTCAGTGTATTCTAGTAATATTATTTTTACCCTAAAAATAATATTTATGTAGTTCACAAAATAATCATAAAAATTACACAAGTGTTACTATGAAAAATATATATTCTAAATATATATTTAACAAGTTTTATTTATGAAAATCCCACCTCCGACTCTTGGAAATTTTGTAATAAAAATTAGGGCGAATTTTTATTTGGAAAACAAGTCAAAAATATATTTATAACACTTGTCCCAAAAATATTTTCTAAGTGTTATTTTCTGGAAAAATTTCGCCAGAGTTTCCTCTGTAACTGGAGGTGGCCACGCTTTCAAGCGTATCATTTTCTTTTATAATTTCAATCAACAATGTTCCCAACATCAACAAACAATGTTTCAACATCAACTAGTTCAAAAATATACGTAAATCGCAAACACATGAACTTGTGGGTTATGTAAAAGTGTGTAGTAATCTTCCAATATTCTTAGTAGATCTTTTTATTCTTATAAATGAAATCGGTTTCTTGAAAGCGTCATTTTTAAAGAAAATGTAAGTTTACAACTTCTCGGTCAAAAGTTACGAACATATTTCTTTGGTAAAACCTTTTGTTACATAAGTGTCTACGCACTAGTTTGCTCACAAAAACACCTTTGTTTCAAGAAACATCCGGCTTCTAAACATGATTTCATTTGACACTTGGTTCTTCGAAAATACCACTTGTAGATCTTTAGATCTACTAGTTTTGGACTCTATTTTATAAGAAAGACTCTTTTTACACAAGTTCATGTTAATAAGTAGTAGTGTTCGTCATCTAATCATTTTCACACTTGAACATACACTAGTTCATGTTCCATGAACATGACTTAGCCGGGTTAGATGACGATCCGAACCACTACTAGCATTAAACAACATAAAATAATCATAACAAAACAAGATCCAAGAGTTTTACACTAATATTTACTCATTAACCACTTTGTTCATCATTTTTAGTAGACTTTAAACTTTGATCTTATATGTTCATGATTTTTATCCGACAAATCTCTTATTAACCACTTTATACAAGATCAATAGGGTGTTTAGAGTCACTTACTACTAGCTCGTGGCTAGGGAAGAAACTAGACGAAAAACGGGTGGTTAATAGCGTTGTGGTGAGGTCCTTGGCAATCCGTAAGCACCGAGCTTCCTTATACGTGATCCTTCACCTTTGAGTATACTTGGAAATGCAAGATTAAACTTGAAAATAATGGTGGGTGTGGGCTTGGTGGTCGGCCGAGAATCAAGAGAAGAAGAAAAGAGAGTGAAATTTTTGTGTGGTCTTGTGAATGTTAAGTGTAATCTCAAGGGTATATTTATAAACCAATTAACTTGATTATCCAAGAGATATAGTGTCATCTAGATAATGGGCACAAGTGAATAAAATATTAAAATGTGTAAGGGTATGTCCCCTAAGGGGGACCAAATCGGTTACAAGGGGGGGGGGGGGGTTGGTTCAATTTCAACTAGATAATTAGGTGCTAGTTAGCTTAATTAGAAGGTTAAACTAATTGGTAGTGTGTTATGCATTATAGCGGGTGTTAGGGTATTCGGGGACCCTAACTGGCTCAGAAAAGGAAAAATAATGTCATGCCAATATTTTAGGTTCCGGGTAAAGTCCGGTTGATCGGTTGGATATTAATCCGTTAATGTGCTAAATAAGCATTTAAAGTGTCTTTGATATTATTTTAAGTGACACAATGAATTCCTGACACTTTGGAAAGTGTCTAGTAATATTTTCTCATGTTTTGGCACTTTACTAGTTAGCTCAAATGCTGAATTTTATATAAAGGTGCAGGATTTTGTAATTAACACATGTTTTAGGCACATCCGGTCACTATAATTATCACCTAGTGACGCAGTTCTACAATCCTCACCTCCCTACACTCCCTACTAGTGTAGTAAACTATTCCCGGCTCAAACTGGCCTTAGAGACAGTAACTGTCTGATGCTGGCTATGTCAGCATGTTTACTGGGTTATCCGTATAGTGTGCTCACTGTGCTTTTGTGCATCAAGGTTGTCACTGAAGTTTTGTGTATAAATAATAGAGTGACAGTATAAAATGTGATGCATGAGTATGTATGTATCAGCAATCAGTAAGCAGTTTAATCACAACTGTAAGCAAACACAGTAATTAAGCAGTAATTAAATATTAATTAATTCATACGGATACCTGGTTTGGTGAGGGTTGTCACAAATTTACTGAGACTTCGTTGACAAATTTCGCAACAATAGAATAATCTATTTTTATCACGAAAACCAAACTTTGTATTAATATATTAAATATTTTTATTTTCTCTATACAAAATTACATTTACTCGACCCATGTAACACATGAGGTTTTTTAAGATATAACTTTTTTATTATTTGATATATAAAATTAGATTTATTCAATTCGTAAAATACACGGGGTTTTTTAAGGATATATTTTTAATTATTTAGTACAGAAAATTACATTTATTCAAACCGTGTAATGAGCATATTTTTAAAGATGTAATTTTTTTATTGTTTGGTAATTTAAAATTACATTTATTCAACTCGTGTAATAAATGGGGTTTTTTAAAGATGTATTATTTTATTATTTGGTAAACAATATTACATTTATTCAACCAGTGTAATACACATGGTTTTAAAGGTATAACTTTTTATTTGGTATATAAAATTACATTTATTCAACACGTACAATATGATTCTTATAGATATAATAACTTTTTATTATTTAATATATAAAATTATATTTATTCAACCCGTACAATAAATGAGGTTTTTAAAGATATAATTACATAGTTAGTCCCTGTGGTTTGCACAAAATAACATACTTAGGTACTAATAGTTTAAAATCACCTTCTAGGGTATTAACTTTTCATTTTGTAACGTTTGGAGGTGTTAACTTCTAAGGTAATAACATAGGTAGTCCCTATGGTTTGCACAAAATAACATACTTAGGTACTAACAGAATATGATTTTAAGCCTACAAATAAGCTTAATACCCCCAAACGTTACAAAATGAAAAGTTAATACCCTAGAATGTTATTTTAAACTATTAGTACCTAAGTATGTTACTTTGTGCAAACCACAGGGACTAACTATGTAATTAACTCATTATTTTATTATTTAGTATATAAAATTTATTTATTCAACCCCGTGTAATACACGGGGTTATAATCTAGTAAGATTTATAATATAATAATTTAATCTATACTATATAATAAAAGAAACCAATTGTAGGACACATGTCATTCATTGAAGCTATCAATTAAAAGATAATTATAAAATTAAATTTAGTATAAATTTAAATAATTCCTATAGGAGATAATCTAATATTTTAAAATATTTATCAGTTTTTTAAATTATTTATCCTGAAATGTACGGTTAATATAAATTAATATAATGTTAGATTTTATATTTTAAATACAAGATATTCATAGTGAAAGTACTTTATAGTATAGTAAGTAGATTCGAAACAGATTTAAAAGATTGTTTAATATAACTTTTATATTTTAATTATATAGTATAGATTATTATTATTATTACTACCATTATTATTATTATTATTTTTTATTTTTTTTTAAATTAAGTCTTACACTTTGGATATTTATATGTATAGCAAAACTTCAACTTTTATATATAACCAAGAAGGGGACGAATAAATGAATATAACCAAGTCATATGTTTAAACCACACCGCAATCATCCCATCCATCGTATATCGAGTATATCCGTTAGTCTTTTTTAAAGATACACATTTTTATTATATTCATTCAACCAATGTGATAAACAAGGTTTTTTAAATATATAACATTTTTATTTTTCACTATACAAAATTACATTTATGCAACTCGTGTAATACACGGGGTTTTTAAAAATATAACTCTTTTTTATTATGTAGTATATAAAATTAGATTTATTCAATTCATATAATACATAGGGTGTATAAAAATATAACTTTTTATTGTTTGGTATACAAAATTACATGTGCTCAACCCGTATAACACACGAGTTTCTTAAAAATTTAATTCATATGAATTTTTATGCCTTCTTACACTTCTCACGAAACATGTCCTTTTTACAGGATCCTAACACTATATATATATATATATATATATAGGAGGGTTATCTTGAGAACGCTAAATATTGCGAGAACGAATGAAAAAACCAATCAAAACCGAATTTTTTTAATACAAACCTAATTGTAATAAAAATACAACATCAAAAAAGAATTTACAACATCAAATAATTCATTTCTCCTCTCAAAATCACTCTTCCTAGATTTTTTACACATGTGTAAATATAACAAATTTACACGTGTGTAAATGACAAACTTACACATGTGTAAATTTTCTTTATTTACGAATTCACGAAAATTTAAATGTGTAAATTTAATTTCTAACATTGTATTCGAATAATAATGATAAGTGTAAAAAGAAATATTGAATTTGAATTGTTTTTGACCAAGTTATTGTGGTTTTTTCATTCGTTCTCGCGATATTTAGTGTTCTCATTTAAACCCTCCCCTATATATATATATATATATATATATATATATATACACACATATATAGGGGAGGGTTCATTGGGGAACACTAAAAAAGTGGGGAACAGGTGAACACTTTTAAAAATTATACTTAACATGTTAAAAAAAATATTTTTTCTAATTTTTTTTCGGCGCTTTTTCTTATAAATACAAGTAGAAACATTTTTGATAAAAAAAATCAAAAACTAAAAATATAAAAAAATGTTTAAAAAACAGTTATATCTTATAGAATTAACTTAACATGTTAAAAATAATTTTTTTTTAAATTTTTTTCAGCGCTTTTCTTTACAAAAAGGAGGAGAATCTAGTCGAGTAAAAAAATATTGTTTTCTAAAAAAAAAAATTTAGCCTTTTTTTAATTTTTTTTTAATATTTTTAGTTTTTGATTTTTTTTATTAAAAATGCTTCTACAAGTATATATAAGGAGAAGCGCCGAAAAAGATGTTTAAAAAATTAATTTTTAACATGTTAAGTTAAATTTTTAAGAGTGTTCCCCGGTTCCCCACTTTTTTAGTGTTCCCCAATGAACCTCACACTACATATATATATATATATATATATATATATATAGAGAGAGAGAGAGAGAGAGAGTAGGGATCCTGCGGAAAGTGTGTTTTTCCTAGAAAGTCTAGGAAGCGATCTAGGCCATCCAATGGGTGTGTTTAATGGTTAAGATGAAGTCAATGGCAATCTTGTAATTCTTTAGTTTATTTAATTCATTGTTTTAAAAGACTAGGGGCAATTTTGTCAATATATCGTGTTTTAAATCAATTAGATAACCATCAGTCAAACCCAGTCCCTAATTTCACACGATTTTCCCTCTCTCTCTCCAAACCAATCTTCGAAACCCCAATCCCTATCAAAAATAACTACAATCATGGAAGAAGATAACTTTAGAAAGGATGGAGAGCACCGGATCAAATTAAAACACTTCTCCGTCTCCACCATCTCCGAGTTCATCATCACCATTCAAATACTGTTCTTATCATCTCCATTTTCTTGACGATGTGTTTTAACAGCAAGCGAATTAATACAGTTGTGTTTTAGCAGCAAGCAGATTCATACAGTTGTATTTTAGCATTCAGATTCATACAGTTGTGTTTTAACAGCAAGCAGATTCATACAGTTGTGTTTTAGCATTCAGATTCATACAGTTGTGTTTTAACAGCAAGCAGATTCATACAGTTGTGTTTTAACAGCAAGCTGATTCAGCACAGTTGTGTTTTAGCATTCAGATTCATACAGTTGTGTTTTAACAGCAAGCAGATTCATACAGTTGTGTTTTAGCATTCAGATTCATACAGTTGTGTTTTAACAGCAAACAGATTCATATAGTTGTGTTTTAGCATTCAGATTCATACAGTTGTGTTTTAACAGCAAGCAGATTCATACCCTGTGTTTTACCATCTTTATATTGTGGGATCTATAAAAAAATTGACTTTAGCCCTGTAAACTGTTAAAACACAGCACCAAGAACATGCTGATAATTTCCAGTAATCTTCTGAACAATGGAATATGCGATTGGTTTAGATTTCGAAAACACAATGTGATGTAACATTATGATGTAATGTAATCATCAAAAAACACATTGTGATGTAATGTGACATAGACAATAACATAAAACACATTCAGAGTGTTAAATTGCAAAAGAACTGTTAAAACACAACCTGATTATATATTGACTTCAGAGTGTTAAAACACACTGACTTCAACCTCTCTAACTGGTAAAACACATCACCAAGAACATGCTGATAGTTTTCCAGATAAACACATTGACTTCCAGATTTGAATTCGAAAACAACAAAAAATCCGAAAATCATGGAATGTTAGTTAATGAAAAATAAATTCCAAAAATAAAATTAAAATGTGAAATTACATAGTTGCCCTTTTAGTTAAAATAACTCAATGCCACATGTCCAATTCTCATTGCTTCCTAGACTTTCTAGGAAAAATACACTTTCTACCCAACTCCTACTATATATATATATATATATATATATATAGTATTGTTTGATAACCACCTTTATTGTGAGAACCATGAGAAACAATGTGAACACACCAAAAAAAACCTAAAAAAATCTAACCCCCACCCTCAAAACCTAAACCCCCCACCCAAAAAAAAAAAAAAACCTAACCCCCCCTCCCCCCAAGCTAAATGCTAAAAACTAACCCCCCCCCCCTCACCTAAGCTAAAATGCTAAAAACTAAACCCCAAAAAAATCTAAAAAACACACAAATTTTTTTTTAATATTTTTTACATCAAAATCGCTACTTTAAGCAGACAATTTTTTTTTAAATTAATTTTTTTTTTGCAACGAAAATTAGCGATTTTGAGATAAAAAATATTATAAAAGAAATTGTGTGTTTTTAGCTATTTTTAGTTATTTTTGGTTGTGTTCACATTGGTTCTCGCAATAAATGGTGTTCCTAACGGATACTTCTCCTATATATATATTATTTGGTATATAACATTATATTTATTCAACCCGTGTAATACACGGGGTTCTAACCTAGTATGAATTAAATAAATGTTTGTTACCAACTCTTCACACGCAAAATATATTAGTATATCTTTTTATAAAAATCAGGATTTAAACAAAATGTTTGTTTAATTTTATGATAACTTTTTTCTAACTTATGTTAAAAACCATTCTTTTAAGTGTAATTTTTTAGCCAATATAGACGTATAGGGTAGCCCACTTGTTCAATGCATATGTGTTAGACCCTCCTTTTGTAATATAAAACTAGTGGAAATGCCCGTGCGGTGAGACAGATACTTTTATTTTTTTGGCACAAATTGTGTTACAGGTTTTACGTAATTTATATCCATCCACTACCACAAAAGACATACTTGACCCCGTGGATTATTAGCATAATTTTATTCTCATTCATTCATCATACTTTATATCCCTCAAGAACTATATTCAATTTGGTGGTCAGCAAAAAAAAATTTACAGTTACAATTTCCAACTCAAGATCAAAATATCTAGCTCCTCCACCTTATTACTAATTTATGTGATATCGAATAAAAAAGATAACCTGATATTCCCCAGTAAAATAATGATGAATCAAGTTATATTGTTCTCATATGTATAACAAGTAAACCAACTTAATAACATTTTTTAAGATAGTATGTAATAAATATCATAAAAAACTGACATAAATAATCAAAATAATCCTCTTTAACTTTACTACCATAAAATGAGGTAATGAATAGTTCTTTTCTATTTTTTTCACAAATCATTCGTAAACATGAATACATTTGTCCATTAAGATCATCCGTAGTGGGCTATATTTGGGCGTTTTCTCCCCCAAATCACGCCCGGCAACCGCCCCCTTGGGCGTTATTCGGCGTTTTTTGGAAAAAAAAAATTCAGTTGGCGTGATTTAAATCTCGCTCTCAAGGATTGTGTTTGGCCAATAGCATTAACTCTTCCCTTTTTTTAATCCAATAGGTGTTTTTTGTTGGTTTTTTATTTTTATTGAAATTTTTACACCCTTTAACATAATGCCCACATCCTCACTACACCCATTTTAGAAAAACGCCCAATAATGCCCCTTGCTGACTGTACTGACACGTGACGGAAAACGCCCTAGGGTAAGGGCATTATTCACCCAAACCACTACACATGGTCTAATATATGTAACAACTGCTTTATCACATTTGAAATAACCATGTATTTTGTATGCTACTGTTAATAAATATAAGCATCAAATATTAACAAGTCACAACTAACGCAACCATTGTAAGAGGATAAATTACTACACTTAATATTTGTACATAACAATTGAAATTCATAACGTTGAGGTGTGATGTTAAATCAAACTTACGAAAAAAAATGACATTTACGAAAGTAATAATAAGATAAATTATATTAAGAAATACTTTACTCTTTTGATGTAGTAGTAAATCTCACATAACCCAAATTATAGAAGTTATGATATTATGAATATTTTGAGAGAATCAAGACAAAACTAATGTATATGAATCTCGATGCAGCCCAAAATCGTATGAATTACAATATGGGTTTTATTTAAGGGAATGAACAAAAACAAGTTAATTAGATGGTGTTGACTTACCATACGATAATATGCCTCAACTTCAAAAGTAAGTCGTGCTGATAACGTGTAGTAAAACAACTACTTCAATTAGCACAATAGAAAAAGACAAGGAAGAGAGAATGGAAAATAGTTTTCTTAGTGATGTAAAGCATGAACTACATAAGCTTCTATTTATAGGCTTACAAATATGAGAGTTAAGTACATGGAGAATCACTATATTATGATGAACACATGTGGATAGTCACACCTTAAAGATAATAATTCATAACATTTGCTTTATATAGTTATTAGACTCTTCACATGTCATCTTAACTATAGGTTACAAATGTGCCAAAATCAATAAAATGCCCCTAAAGTGTCTTAAATTTTTGGACAATGTGCAAGTTTACCCCCTCTAAAATAGCTTGACTCTCTTGTACATTGTGTTTCAAAATGCGTACACAATGTAAAATTACCAAAAGGGTAAAAATCCTAGTTCTCTTAATAAGGTAGTATATATATATATATAGATTTATAATACGTCATTTAACCTAAAACATTTTTCCATCGTGGTCAAGTTAAGATTACATTAAGCTTGAAAATAACAAGTATTTATAACATAATTGACGCAGCGGAAAATGAATCATTGAAAGGTGTTCGGTTCTTTGCGTGACTTGATCTCCATCCGGGTTATACTTAAAAGGTACCTAATTCAAATATACATAGAATACGTTAGAAAGGACGGGTCATGAACTTAATTAAACAAAAACATGTCCGCCAGTCAAGACTCCTTACAATTAAAAAGAAAGAAAAGAACAATGAGCGAACCCGCCGTAAGCTACGGCTTGCTTGCCGTAACTTACGGCCAAGCAACTAAAATGAAGACAGCAGGTGGCTGTCGTAAGCTACGGCAGTGTGCCGTAACTTACGGCCAAGCTTGCTGAAGTCTGCATTATTGTCGTAACAGCATTACTTGGCACTCGCAGTTAATTCTTTCAACTCTTTTCAATACCCCATCTCAGAACTTAGTTTAACATGTGTCTTTATAAGAAAAACCTCAAACCCGTGCATTCGTTACTTGGCTCGCACGTTTAATTTATTCGATCCGTTTGCAATAATCAAGTGCAAAGCTTGAATTATTGCGTTCCTTTTTATTATCTAAAATCCCGCATAATTATACCCATTACCAGGGCTTAGTAATTACGTGTTCCACGCTCCCACTACCCGGTTTGCGAGAACACATATTCGACCCATTAAACGTTCAAGTTTATAAACTTGAATCATCTACATTCCTTTCATGCAATTATTCATTTTTCATCTATAACTCATATACCCTGGTTCGTCACTTCGTGCTCCACGCAGTGGCGGACCCAGGATTTTTTCCAATAAGGTCCATTTTTTTCGGTGTTCAAAATTTTCATAACAAAACGTTAAAATTTTTGGGTCGGTTCTTGTTCGGGTCGGGTCAGAGCAAGGTTTGAAATAAAATTTAAAAAAAAGAACAGAAAAACAAGCCATACAAGGATTGAACACATGACCTCTTATCCGTAAAGAGGGGGATTTACCACTACACATGTCGCAGCCCCGACCCCTACCCCGGGAGCGGGAGCCGCGAGCAACAGTCGGTGGTATCGGCGTTTATTAATTTGGCAGCGGAAATGAGACATCAGGATCGTAGTTAGGAAATAAATTTCAGAGTTTCAAAACACCAAACTTTTATATTATACAAATGGGATAAAACTCGTGTTTCATTCATAATATCTTTATAGGGATGAACCCTAGTTGCTGAAAACATAAACTTTTTATTTAGGTAACTTTATAACCACTTTCTTTAAGCCTTCAGTGCTCTATTGCTGGCTTCTAATAGCTTCACATTAAGTTACCTGAAACGCGTTTTAAAAACATTTTATCAGCAAAAATTACTGGCGAGTACATTCCGGTTTATAAAAATAAGCTTTTATAACTTTACAGTATTAAGAGCGATTAGAATGTTTATATTTACCCAATTACTCGTTCAGTACTTGTCACTCGACGGATTTTTTACTATGGTCATATCACACATTGGATACCCGTGCCCAATTGTGAAGGTTATTAATTACTGTATACAAACCCCATAATACTGGCAGCAATTGTAGAATACACAGACTTAACCACTGTAATTATAACTAATAAACATTTATGGTTTTTTAAAACATTTGAAATAATGGCTCACAAACTGTGAGAAAAAAAGAATGACTCACATTGCAAACTTATATTTTTCTACGGGCTTCTTGGAAATATTTCTTGATTATTTTCTTAAGTTTCTATCAAAAACATACAATGCACGCGTGTTAGTAAAATAACTCAAATCACATTGGCCATACAACACGAGACAGAACCCTAACGAACTTAGTCAGACAGAGCCTCGACATGACTTGGTGGGTCGTAAATCAATCGGGTAGGGTAACGAATTAGTGATCGGGGGTTACAATCAGTGTTGTAAAAGTCGGATTCCAAGGTCGAGTACTCGGCGACAACTCGGTACTCGGAACCTAACCTTGGAGAGTTACTACACGTCGGCCTTTATAAGTCGGAGGCGGCCAAACACGTGCTACTCGGCGACTACTCGGAATACTCGGCCAACCACTCGGAATACTCGGACAAATACTTGGTGGGAACCTTCGAATACTCAACGACTACTCGGATTACTCGGTCTACTCGGCGTATACTCGGGATTATGCTAACTTATGAGTTATGCTAATTTTGACATGAATAATGATAGTTTTGACATGAATTACGCTTATTTTGACACAAATAAAATATCTAATAATCAATTTCTTTATATTTAACATGTCCGAGTATTCCTCGAGTACTCTGAGTACTCCCAACTCCCCACTCAGCCGACTTTGGAGCGCCTAGCGACTTCTGCAACACTGGTTACAATACTTACAACGGGGCTGAGCTTCGTGTTTTTGGGGTATAATATCAAGCTATAATATAGACTAAGAGAGAAAAGAGAATGAAAAAATTGAAAGTGCAGAAGTCTGCTCAATTTATAGGTGATTTGGGTCTCTCTCGCGCCCCGCGATCCTTTTCCTTGATCTCTCTCGCACCCCACGAGGGCACCCTAGCTACGGCTAGGGTTGCCGGATCACGACCCTAGACTCAACACGTAGCTGACACGTGTCAGATGGGTGTTTGTCATGAAATAGGTCTGTTGCGCCCCGCGAGACACATGGGTGTGTCCGTCGCGGCCAACGAGCGAGTAAAACTCAGGATTTTTGTTTGTTTTTAATAAAATTAGGGTTATACAGGTCAGTTTACGTATATACGAGGTATATTGAGGAGTTTACAAGGGTTGTTATAACACTAGTTTTACTTTTCTTTCTATGATGTCCACCTAATAGTATTTATGGGGTCCTTATAAAATTTCATCTACCGGATCTACTAGTTTTTTTAAAAACATTGGGGTCCGAGGACCCCAACCTACTCTATGTGGGTCCGCCCCTGGCTCCGCGCTTCCATTACCGGTTTACGTTTACACATAACTTCACCCGTTACCCGGATTCATTAAAATCAATATTTTACGCTCCCGTTACCTGGTTTGCATCTTATCCTTTTTTGACCTGTTTGGTTTGCTCGTGTGAAATCCATCACTTATGAACAAATTGAATGTCACACCCCAACCGGTGGCGGAATCATCGGGGCGTGGCACTGAGCGAAACAGATTGTCCAGAAGTTTCCATAACAACTATCATTACCATTTAATTAAACATCACGTCCCATACCGTAACTTAAACAGTTAAATAGTTATTATAGGCAAAGCATCAAGACAAATATTCTGTTCCGACAACTCAGATTTAAACATAACAAATTTATTCGTTGGTTTCTAGGACTCCAGTTCCTAGCTTCAATTTCATCACAGCCCGAGAAGTATATAAGCAACCTAAGCACCTGTCACATACGTTAAAATAAAGTCAATACATAAAATGTAAAGGTGAGCATACAAGTTTGATAATAGCATAATAGAGTTCGAATTCGTTTACGCATAACAAGCACGTACACATAGTGAAATGAAGCACGTTAGTTATCGACATAGATCCATCGATACCAATGACTGCGGGTTGACTGCCCGAGGCAGTTCGCAATACATGATTACCACCGTAATCCATGCAAGTAAAAGATCCTTAACAACCCCCGTGTGAACGGGTGCTGAGTCCAAACTATAGTACTATCGTTGCTAAGGCAGGTAGACAGCATTCCATGTGTAAACATAACAAACAAGCATTCATAAGCCACGTATAACATGCATAATTAGTTTAGCGTTAAAATAGCTTGAGTAGTGTGATTGTTGTAGTTTGAATAGTCGTAACGTATGTAACACCCAAAAGTGCTAAAGCAAAAAGGGTTCGAGTATACTCACAGTGATTGTGGATTGAAGGGAGCGCTTTACAGCGAGTACGGTTAGCCTGAATAGATTCGATAACGTAACGATAAGTGACGCGTAAAACAGTACAAGTGAGAGTGGTTAGGATGGCTGATCGTGCGGATCAGCTATCCGTGAGAGGAAGTCATCCGTGCGCATGACCTATCCGTGCGGATGGTGATGCGTGCGGATGGTGATCCATCCGGATAAGCTATCTGTGCGTGTGACTGTCCGTGCGGATCAGTTGTGCGTGCGGATGACTTATCCATACGGACAAATTGTTTGTGTGGATAAACTTTCAAGTGGATCGTTTCTTCCTAAGATGTGTTTGTGTATGATGGCTTGTGCTTTGGAGTTTTCGCTGTAGCATTTAGAAAACACATAAGTGTTTCTACCTTTCAAGCCGGTCGCTCGGACGACAGTCCGTGCGTATGGTAGTCCGTGCGGACAGTGATGATCCGTGCGTACGACTTGGCCGTGCGGATGAACATTGTTTGAATTTTATTTTAAGGCCTTAGTATCACATGATCCGAAGAGTAATCCATTCAGAGGTTGTCCGTCCGGATTGCTCATTCGTCGATACTCAAACCTTGTTTGGAAAGTGGGTCCCAAGGGTAGCTCGTCCGGGTGACAACCCGTCCGTATGGTCTGTGCGCGCGGACAGCTAGTCCGTGCGCGCGGACAGCTAGTCCGTGCGGACAGCTTGTCCGTGCGGACAACTGGTCTGGTTGTTCCGTTCGTCTACACTTGGTTTCTGTTGTCGTTTATCAAGACGTTCTGATTACGTGGCAACCACTTGGAATTGTATTCTCACCCGCGTGACTAGACCGGTCAGGAACCACCCTAACTCGGCCTGTCGGCGACTCAGAACGGTCATCCCGGTTATCCCCGAAATCAGTTGTCTGTGGGTAGGATTCCAGATCTAGAACTAGTGAATCACTATTAACGAGTAGAACACTAGAACCGACCAGATTCGTACCGGTTTTAAGGGCAAAAGAAGAAGAGAACTTAGGTTTATTTCTTTCAACTCCTTTATCCTTAGAAAAGTTTAGATCTAGGTGAAGTTATTGTGAAACCTTGTAGAAATCGTTTAGATCTAAGTTATTCTTGGTGGAATGAGGTCAAGCTTGAAGTTCATAAGAACTTCATGATGACGTCACCCGAGAATAGCTCAAATCCGGATGATTTCGTGGTTAAAAGTAAAGATTTGAAAGATGGAAATGTGTAGAATTGTGTAGTGATCAAGAATGAACAAGAATTAGTGCAAGATCTTACCTGGATTGAGAGAAATCTGAGAAAAAGTGAAGAATGCGTGCGGTTCGGACGTCACTTGCCAAAAGTGGAAAAAGTGGAGAGTGACCCGTGTATTTATAGGATGCCAAAAAGGGAAAGGGGTGAGCCGTGCGCATGGCACGCACCCGGGTAGGCAATCCGTGCGGACTGGTCATCCGTGCGGATTGGATATCCGTGCGGATGCCGCCTGCTTTGGGTGTTCGGTGCGATGTTGCTTCGGTTTCGATTTGCGAGCGATTCGATAGGGTTTCCTAGTCAAATTACTTTCAGTCCCATCTACTTCTTATATGGTTCGACTCGGAATTCGGGTTCGGGTTCGTTTACATTCGAGTTAGACTTCGAGTTCGATTGAGTTCGCTTAATTATCACAACATAACATAAAATAAACATGCACAGGTAACACGTAAGGCACACACACACGTATAAACAATAAGTAAAATACACAGTTCGAGTTGTGGTTCGATGTCGATTTGGTTAGCATAGCTTGATTAACTTTATCGCATTGTTACTTCCTATCATTCACAGCCGTTGGTCGATTGAAATACGGTTAGCATGATTCGATTATTGTGATGTACGACATTTACTCCACATAATATAAATAAAATAAAAACATTTCTACGAGTCACGTCGCGCGAAATCGGTCGTTGACTTTGACTTTGACCTTGACTTTCACTCGCGAAAACACGGGGTGTTACAGCCTCCCTTTGTTTAGGGAATTTCGTCCCGAAATTAAGCTGGAAGCCGTAACTACCCGTGGATCACATGTGAGGGTCCTTCGTTCAGATCATTGAAAGTTGTCAAATTGATCGGGTTTTTACGGTTAAAATTCGCTGATTTTTGGATATGATGTGCGAAAACATCTAATCTAAAAGCCTATAAAGTTTTAGATTTCAATTCGAAGCCGTTTGAAAGAAATTTGAATTATTGTAGGTCCGGATTTATCTCCGATTTGATTGCGTAACAACACGTTCGACGTGCGGAATCCGCGAACGTGCTCGACTAAATATAACCGAAATGGAGTCAAAATCGGTCCTACAAGTGGTATCTGAGCAGGAGATCGATTGCTCAGATTTGAGCAATTTCTTCATCTTTCTTATCTATTACGTTTTTCTCTGAAAATCGCTAAATTAAACGTATACTATAACTGGGATTCTATTGATTATGATGACGTGTACAAAACCGAGAAATCACGTTTTGCCTTTTTCTCTCTACTTTCTCTCTCTAACCCTAAGGGTTCTATTTATAGGCACAAGGTTATAAGGAATCTCTCCTTATTTACAAGTATGCCACCTTGCCTTTCTTAACCGGACATTACTCATTCGTTAAACAACTGTGGATACTTTGCCTTCATGTCGCTTTCGAGTTCCCAAGTGAACTCCGCGCCTCGTTTGCCTTCCCATCGGACTTTCACAATAGGAATGCGTGAGCGTCTGAGTTCCTTGGTTTGGCGATCCATGATTTCGACAGGCTTTTCCACGAAGTGTAATGTTTCGTTCACTTGTAGATCATCTTGAGGAACATGTAAGTCGTGGTCGGCGATGCACTTTCGGAGGTTTGACACGTGGAAAGTTGGGTGGACATTGCTAAGTTCCTCCGGTAATTCGAGTCTGTAGGCGACTTTTTCGATCCTTTCCAGAATCTTAAAAGGTTCAACATATCGAGGCGCGAGCTTCCCCTTTTTGCCGAATCGGACTACACCCTTCCAAGGTGATACCTTTAGGAGTACGTAGTCACCAACGCCATACTCACGGTGCTTGCGCTTTTTATCGGCGAGAACTTTCTGTCGATCCCGAGCTTTCGCTAGGTTGTCTCGAATTTGGAAAATTTTGTCTGTCGTTTCTTGTAGCAGCTCCGAACCGGTTAGTTGCGAGTGACCGATCTCGTGCCACACAATAGGCGATCGACATCTTCTTCCGTATAGGGCCTCGAAAGGTGCCATCTGGATGCTAGCCTGGTAGCTGTTGTTATACGAGAATTCGACTAACGGAAGGTGTCTATCCCAATTACCACCGAAGTCAAGAACACACGAACGGAGCATGTCTTCAAGCGTACGAATCGTTCTTTCAGTCTGACCGTCGGTTTGTGGATGGAACGCAGTACTTAGATTAAGCGTTGTACCGAGTGCCGTTTGGAATGTTTCCCACAATCGTGAAGTAAACCGTGCATCACGATCAGAGATGATGTCACGAGGCGTCCCATGTCGACAAATGATCTCGTCGGTGTAGATTCGGGCTAATCGTTCTACCTTGTAGTCTTCTCGTATTGGCAGAAAGTGAGCTGATTTAGTCAAACGGTCAATAACAACCCAGATGCTGTCGTGACCTGATGACGTGGTTGGAAGCTTGGTTACGAAATCCATAGCTATGCTCTCCCACTTCCACATGGGAATTGGTGGTTGTTCGAGCAAGCCAGAGGGTCTTTGATGTTCAGCCTTGATTCTAGCACAGGTTAGGCATTTTCCGATGTAGAGAGCGATATCCCGTTTCATACCCGGCCACCAGTACCTATAACGAAGATCGTGGTACATTTTGTCAGCACCGGGATGGATAGAGTATCGGGATTTGTGAGCTTCATCCATGATAATCTGTCGCAAGTCGGTTCGCTTGGGAATCCAAATTCGGTCTAAGAAGTGGAATATCCCGTTTGATTTGCTCACTAGTTGGGCTCCATCGTGGTAGGTTCGTTCCTTCTTCAGAGTGCGTTCGTTGAAACATGCATGCTGGGCGTCGCGGATGAGAGCTTCGAGGTTGTGCTGGGCTTGAACATTACGAGTGCTAAGCAGATAGCTCCGTCTGCTGAGTGCGTCGGCAACAACATTTGCTTTGCCCGGGTGATAACGAATCTCACAGTCGTAGTCGTTGAGAAGTTCTACCCATCGGCGTTGACGCATATTTAGTTCCCTCTGATTAAAGATGTGTTGTAGGCTCCTATGATCGGTGAAGATCGTACACTTGGTACCATACAGGTAGTGTCGCCAAATCTTTAATGCAAAAACAACTGCGCCTAGCTCGAGATCATGGGTTGTATAGTTCTTCTCGTGGATCTTGAGCTGTCGAGATGCGTAAGCTATAACCTTGTCTCGTTGCATAAGAACACAACCAAGACCAAGGTTGGAAGCATCACAGTAGACAATGAAATCATTGTTTCCGTCGGGTAGTGTGAGAACAGGAGCATTGCAAAGCATGTATTTGAGGGTTCGAAAGGCAGACTCTTGTTTGGTTCCCCAAACAAAAGGCTGGTCCTTGTGCGTGAGAGAGGTAAGTGGTACGGCAATCTTCGAGAATCCTTCGATAAATCGTCGATAATAACCCGCTAGTCCGAGAAAAGAACGGACTTCAGACGGATTCTTAGGCGTAACCCAGCTCTTGACAGCTTCGATCTTCGCAGGATCGACGTGAATACCCTGACTATTCACAATGTGACCCAGAAACTGAACCTCCCCCAACCAAAATTCGCACTTGGAGAATTTGGCGTAAAGTTGGTTCCCCTGGAGTAGCTCGAGAACCAAACGTAGATGCTGCGCGTGTTCGGCTCTCGACTTGGAATAGATCAAGACATCGTCGATGAACACGATGACGAAACGGTCGAGATATGGCCTACACACGCGATTCATTAGATCCATGAAAACTGCTGGTGCGTTGGTTAGGCCAAAAGGCATGACAACGAATTCGTAATGGCCGTAACGGTTTCGAAATGCGGTTTTGGGTATATCCTCCTCTTGTATACGCAGCTGATGGTATCCGGAACGTAGATCGATCTTTGAGAAACACGTAGCGCCTTGTAGCTGGTTAAACAAATCGTCGATTCGAGGCAGAGGATAGCGGTTCTTGATAGTCAACTTATTCAATTCCCGGTAGTCGATGCACATCCGGAACCACCCGTCCTTCTTTTTGACGAAAAGGACTGGTGCGCCCCAAGGAGAGGTGCTCGGGCGAATGAAGCCTTTTTCAAGTAATTCCTGGAGTTGGGTTGCGAGTTCGCGCATTTCGGACGGCGCAAGTCGATAAGGAGCTCTGGCGGTAGGATTTGCTTCAGGAATGAGATCAATGCGAAAATCAATATCGCGTTTTGGAGGTAGTCCGGGAAGGTCCTCTGGAAAAACTTGAGGGAATTCCCGAACCACGGGAACGTCTTTTACTTCCTTCTTCTCTTTCTTTTCCTTCTCCGCTGCTACAACGTGAGCCAAGAAAGCCCTGTATTCCTTGCGGAGATACTTGCTAGCTTGGAGACATGACATAAGCTTGAGCCCCTTTGAAGTAGTATCACCGTAAACACATAACGAGTCACCATTTGCGAGCGAAAAACGAATCATCTTGTCGAAGCACACAACTTCAGCATGGTTCTCTCGAAGAAAGTCCATGCCTACTATGACATCAAAGCTTCCGAGTTGCATCGGAATAAGGTCGATCGAGAAGATGTGATTGTTGAGTTCGAGAGTACAATCACGGATAACGGAATTAACAGCGACGGTGCTTCCAGTAGCGACTTCTACTTCGAATGCTGAGGAGAGTTTGGAACGTCTACGACTAAGGAGTTTCTCAAATTCGAACGACACAAAGCAATTATCCGCTCCAGTATCAAACAAACATGAAGCATAAATACCATTCACGAGGAACGTATCGTTGACCACGTTGTTGTCGGCCTGGGCTTGACGCATGTTGAGATTGAAAGTTCTGGCGCGTGCGGCCTGTTGTTGCTGTTGTTGTTGCTGCTGCTGCTGTTGTGGTTGCTGCTGTTGCGGTTCTTGTTTCACTACCCTGTTCGGGCACATGTTGGCGAAATGATTCGGGTCGCCACACGTGAAGCAGGCTCTGGCTTTGACTGCGGGTGCCGGAGGAGCTTGTTGACCCTGTGGGGCAGCGAGTAGAGCTTGATTGGCAGGAGCTTGACGAATACGGCAGTTGGCAGTGAAGTGGCCGTACACGTTGCAATGAGCACAAAAGCGGCATTGGATAGCAGTCGGGTGATGATAGGTGCAAGTAGGGCAGAGTGGGTGTGGCCCAGTGTATGCACGCTTTGCAGGCGGTGCATTGGCCACAGGCGCCGCTACTTGACGCTGTTGGGCAGGTACAGCTTGGATCGGTGCAGCAGTAATCGCACAGTTCTTGTTGGTGGAGTTGCTCTTTCTCTTGTTCTTTCTCTTGTTGCTTGATGAGGTAGTTTCAGCAGTTGGTGGAGTAGCGGTAGCTTGATGCAGATGCTTGGAGGTCTTATCCCACACCCCAGCCTTAACCCTCTTGTCATTGATTTCAGCGGCTAGCAGATAGGTTTCCTCGATCGTGGTAGTCTTAGCCGCTTGCACGAAATCAGCAACGCAGTCGGGCAAAGCTCGGATGTACTTCTTGATGGTCATCTCGGAAGTCTTGACCTGGTCAGGACAGATAATGCTGAGCTGTTTGAAACGAGCCGTGAGGCCAGCATTGTCTCCATCCTTCTGATGTATGTGCCAAAATTCATCTTCAAGCTTTTGACGTTCGTGAGGAGGGCAGAATTCCTCTAGCATGACTTCCTTGAGCTCGTCCCACGACAAACTGTAAGCTGCATCATTCCCCCTCTTGTTCCTCTCGGCCGTCCACCAGTCCAAAGCACGGGACTGAAAGACGCCGGTAGCGTTCAGAGTTCGGAGGTCATCAGGGCAACCACTTTGTCGCAGAGTAACCTCGATAGAGTCAAACCAGTGGAATAGTGCAGTAGGACCTCCTTCGCCTGTGAATTCTTTCGGCCCACATGACTTGAATTGTTTGAAGCTGAAAGGTCTTGCGGCAGTTTTAGGACCTTCAGTCCTCGACTCCTCGGATGATTTGCTAGCGTTCTCATAGGCATAGCTCACAGCTTTAGCCACACTTTTCGCGATAATAGAGGCAAGACGTCGGTCCCTCTTTTCCTGACGAGTGAGTGTATGACGAGATCCAGACGACATTGTCTGCAATAGACATCGCCACGGAACTCAACACATGTATTCGAAATCTCACCTCACACGTCTATTACTACTAAAGCTCAGTAACACGTACCATGTAAACGCATATAGTCATGAAATCACAGAATTGCATAAAATCACATATACACATAGAGCACATAATCACAATATTCCTGAACATGTAAGCACAATGGCAAAACACGCATAACTTAATCACTAAAAGTAGTCAGAAAGCAGAAACCTAGTATTCAGAGTTTGCGAGTGTTCGAAAGCAGTGTAACGTGAGCGATTTGCCAATGTCGTGTCGTGTGAGTTTTGTGTCTTAGCAGAAGCAGTAGTGTTGGGTCGAAACCAATAGTACCTCAAAACGTCGACAAATAACAGAAAACGCATAAACTTTTCATAAAGGTCGATAAATCGAAGGTAGATTGTCTGCGGCTAACAGACTTCGACTAACCAAAATGGTTCGACTATTCACAAGGATCCTGTGTGCACAATTACCTCCAGGACTATGCCTTTGCCTCGATTCTTGGGCATTGGCGCAATTCCCATTGGTTATATTGTGTCTTTAGATCGTAGGAGTCCATCGAAACTTTGGTGGAAGTTTTGTATAAAAGCAGGACAAGTCGTCAAGGTTAGGGTGTCACCCCTATCTTGCAACTTCTGTCCTTGTTTTTGATAAAATTTGAGGAGATTATTCATCAAAATATGGATTTCACTCCTAGTTTGGTATGATTTCTCCTCGTTTGTAGTTAAAACGCATACTGATTAGACAACTTTAGTCGAGAGTTTGCGGTTTTCACACCTATTCTCGACCTCGTTACCCATTCATAATTTGAAAGTTCGAGTGCAGTGATAGAAAAGAGCGAGTGATAGTGGCGGGTTTACGCATACGCGTGAGTTGGTCTGTTGGTTCTTAACTATAGACTAGGTCTCTAAGACTTCGACCCAGACTAGGTCGAGTCTTGCCTAATTCCCTACAGTTATGGCTCTGATACCAATCTGTCACACCCCAACCGATGGCGGAATCATCGGGCGTGGCACTGAGCGAAACAGATTGTCCAGAAGTTTCCATAACAACTATCATTACCATTTAATTAAACATCACGTCCCATACCGTAACTTAAACAGTTAAATAGTTATTACAGGCAAAGCATCAAGACAAATATTCTGTTCCGACAACTCAGATTTAAACATAACAAATTTATTCGTTGGTTTCTAGGACTCCAGTTCCTAGCTTCAATTTCATCACAGCCCGAGAAGTATATAAGCAACCTAAGCACCTGTCACATACGTTAAAATAAAGTCAATACATAAAATGTAAAGGTGAGCATACAAGTTTGATAATAGCATAATAGAGTTCGAATTCGTTTACGCATAACCAGCACGTACACATAGTGAAATGAAGCACGTTAGTTATCGACATAGATCCATCGATACCAATGACTGCGGGTTGACTGCCCGAGGCAGTTCGCAATACATGATTACCACCGTAATCCATGCAAGTAAAAGATCCTTAACAACCCCCGTGTGAACGGGTGCTGAGTCCAAACTATAGTACTATCGTTGCTAAGGCAGGTAGACAACATTCTATGTGTAAACATAACAAACAAGCATTCATAAGCCACGTATAACATGCATAATTGGTTTAGCGTTAAAATAGCTTGAGTAGTGTGATTGTTGTAGTTTGAATAGTCGTAACGTATGTAACACCCAAAAGTGCTAAAGCAAAAAGGGTTCGAGTATACTCACAGTGATTGTGGATTGAAGGGAGCGCTTTACAGCGAGTACGGTTAGCCTGAATGGATTCGATAACGTAACGATAAGTGACGCGTAAAACAGTACAAGTGAGAGTGGTTAGGATGGCTGATCGTGCGGATCAGCTATCCGTGAGAGGAAGTCATCCGTGCGCATGACCTATCCGTGCGGATGGTGATGCGTACGGATGGTGATCCATCCGGATAAGCTATCCGTGCGTGTGACTGTCCGTGCGGATGGTAATCCGTGCGGATCAGTTGTGCGTGCGGATGACTTATCCGTACGGACAAATTGTTTGTGTGGATAAACTTTCAAATGGATTGTTTCTTCCTAAGATGTGTTTGTGTATGATGGCTTGTGCTTTGGAGTTTTCGCTGTAGCATTTAGAAAACACATAAGTGTTTCTACCTTTCAAGCCGGTCGTGCGGACGACAGTCCGTGCGTATGGTAGTCCGTGCGGACAGTGATGATCCGTGCGGACAGACTGTGCGCGCGGGCAGGAACCATTCGTCCGGATAGCTTGTCCGTGCGTACGACTTGGCCGTGCGGATGAACATTGTTTGAATTTTATTTTAAGGCCTTAGTATCTCATGATCCGAAGAGTAATCCATTCAGAGGTCGTCCGTCCGGATTGCTCATTCGTCAATACTCAAACCTTGTTTGGAAAGTGGGTCCCAAGGGTAGCTCGTCCGGGTGACAACCCGTCCGTATGGTCTGTGCACGCGGACAGCTAGTCCGTGCGGACAGCTTGTCCGTGCGGACAGCTTCTCCGTGCGGACAGCTAGTCCGTGCGGACAGCTAGTCCGTGCGGACAGCTTGTCCGTGCGGACCTGGTTGTTCCGTTCGTCTACACTTGGTTTCTGTTGTCGTTTATCGAGACGTTCTGATTACGTGGCAACCACTTGGAATTGTATTCTCACCCGCGTGACTAGACCGGTCAGGAACCACCCTAACTCGGCCTGTCGGCGACTCAGAACGGTCATCCCGGTTATCCCCGAAATCAGTTGTCTGTGGGTAGGATTCCAGATCTAGAACTAGTGAATCACTGTTAACGAGTAGAACACTAGAACCGACCAGATTCGTACCGGTTTTAAGGGCAAAAGAAGAAGAGAACTTAGGTTTATTTCTTTCAACTCCTTTATCCTTAGAAAAGTTTAGATCTAGGTGAAGTTATTGTGAAACCTTGTAGAAATCGTTTAGATCTAAGTTATTCTTGGTGGAATGAGGTCAAGCTTGAAGTTCATAAGAACTTCATGATGACGTCACCCGAGAATAGCTCAAATCCGGATGATTTCGTGGTTAAAAGTAAAGATTTGAAAGATGGAAATGTGTAGAATTGTGTAGTGATCAAGAATGTACAAGAATTAGTGCAAGATCTTACCTGGATTGAGAGAAATCTGAGAAAAAGTGAAGAATGCGTGCGGTTCGGACGTCACTTGCCAAAAGTGGAAAAAGTGGAGAGTGACCCGTGTATTTATAGGATGCCAAAAAGGGAAAGGGGTGAGCCGTGCGCATGGCACGCACCCGGGTAGGCTATCCGCGCGGACTGGTCATCCGTGCGGATTGGCAATCCGTGCGGATTGGCCATCCGTGCGGATGCCGCCTGCTTTGGGGTGTTCGGTGCGATGTTGCTTCGGTTTCGATTTGCGAGCGATTCGATAGGGTTTCCTAGTCAAATTACTTTCAGTCCCATCTACTTCTTATATGGTTCGACTCGGAATTCGGGTTCGGGTTCGTTTACATTCGAGTTAGACTTCGAGTTCGATTGAGTTCGCTTGATTATCACAACATAACATAAAATAAACATGCACAGGTAACACGTAAGGCGTACACACACGTATAAACAATAAGTAAAATACACAGTTCGAGTTGTGGTTCGATGTCGATTTGGTTAGCATAGCTTGATTAACTTTATCGCATTGTTACTTCCTATCATTCACAGCCGTTGGTCGATTGAAATACGGTTAGCATGATTCGATTATTGTGATGTACGACATTTACTCCACATAATATAAATAAAATAAAAACATTTCTACGAGTCACGTCGCGCGAAATCGGTCGTTGACTTTGACCTTGACTTTGACTTTCACTCGCGAAAACACGGGGTGTTACATTGAACTTCATGGATATCAATTTCTCAACTATATTATCAAGCAAATCACACCATTTAAACAAAGAATTACTACAAAACTTAGAGTCACATACCTCAAAGTTTCCCTTTTAAGCGTGTGTCTATACCGGCCTGAGCTTTCGAATTCTCACTTGAGTTGCCTATATAGTACAACCCATTTAGCATTAGGATTCCGTAGCTCATTTCATGACATATAAACTTGCCATTAATTAATCACAAGATTTTTATCATAGTTTTCAAATCTTTAGCTTTCACTTAAGCATTTTCTCAAACACCTTGTGGGCATTGAGCTCATACTACTTCTAATAAGGCTATTAAACAACATAAAACCATGTATTCACAATTTACCAATTCAATATGGTCAATATGCTTAACTTAACACTTAGAGTTCAATTCATCACCCAACAATTACATGGTTTACCCATCAAATTTTCTCATATTCATATTGCTACTAAAAACCCCACTTTCACATACATGGTTATTAGTTCAAACACTTAATCAAAGTATTTGTTTTCACTATTAAGATCATACTTTCATTAGAACTAGATCCTTGATGCAATTACAACTATCAAGGTCATCATACATAGCTAGTTCATACAACAAATTTGGGGTTTCTCATGCTAAGATCAAAGACCCATTTCTCTTATAACTCCATAGTATCCTAATATCATGTTCATATCAAATGTTTCATAATTTCAGCAAATAGGATGTTTCCAAACAACTACATATCATTGATTTCATCATAATAACTACAACCCACTCAAGAATTGCAATACATGGAGTTCATCAAAATTCCCTACTTCACCAAAAATCATATTTTAACATACCTTATGATCCCCCTAGCTTGGGTGATCAATATTCTTGATTCATGCAGGGGATTTAAACGTTTTTAGCCTTTCAATTCGGTGAAATAGATGGATTAGGGCAAGAATTGTTTTCTCCCTCTCTTTCCCCTTTCCTGGTCGACACACACATATGTGTGTGTTGTGTTGTTTTTTTATTAAACACAAGTTCTCTTTTTGCCCCTTTCAACCCCTCAAGTTTAGTCTTATTTATAAAAGGGCTAGAACCCATTCATTTCATTTTAAATGTATATGTATGTAACTAGGTTCCTAGTTACAGATTATTATTATCGTCATGTAACACATACAAGCTTATACATAAATATATCTACACTTTCATTATTTTATTATTATTTTTAGGGTGTTACAACATGCCTCTTTTTTTAAGAGCGTACGGTTAAGATGTCGCTAACCAGGTTAATTTAGTATGTATGTTAGTATCACCAAGTTAGTATTAAAATCTCCTTTTGTCTGGATTTAAACACAGGACCTCTAACAGAAGCAAAGCTCCCCACCTCCCCCTTGACCACTTAGGCCAAGAGATCATTGGTGGCACATGCCTCTTAAAAGGAATGTTACATGTTCAAATCTAAGCAAGGAGAATAGTTTAGAATAATTTGAGTAAAATGAGTAACATTTGACATTAAAAAGGTGTAGTTTTTTTACCCAATAAAATTAGGAGTGAAATATATATATTAATAAATATTCTTTAAAACACCCATTTTAATAAATAATTTTTCATTTTAGGAAAAAAATTCCATATAGTTTAGTTAAATTTGTACTAATGATCTCTTGGTCTAGTGGTTAAGGAAGGTGGAAAGTTTTGCTTCTTTTGGAGGTTCTGGGTTCAAATTCAGGCAAAAGAAGATTTTAATACTAATTTGGTGCTACTAATATACTAACTATAATATTGTAAAGTTGATATCCAACATGAAAATAAATGAGAAGGGGTTAAATCTGCTAATCATGGGTAAGGTGGGAAATGAGGTTGAGGTTGATATTCGCTTTTGGATTGACACGTGGGCGGGCGATCTTCCTTTCGTGGACAGATGGCCCCATTTATTTGGTTTGGAGTTGCTTGAAATGTGCAGGGTCGCGGAGATAATTGAAGCAGGTCAAGGTAATGGAGCTTTTACATGGCATTGGTCTAGACAGTCTGAATCCGATGAGGAGCTAAAGGAATGGATAGGATGTCACGAGGTTCTCAGCCTTTTGAGACTCTCCAACGATAAGGATGCTTGGTATTGGATTGATGATAGTCAGGATGGTTTCTCGGTGAAGTCGGTTAAAAAGGCTTTGACCTTAGATAGAGGTAATTGTCACCCTCTAAATTTCGTATGGTGCAATTGGGTGCCCATTAAATGTAATATTATGAATTGGAGAGATAATTTAGATAGGCTTCCTACGAGAAGAATTTAAGAAGGAATGTGGATATAACCTCGGTCATGTGCCTTTTTTTGCGACGAATTCGAGGAAACGGTGAAGCATTTGTTCACTGCTTGCTCGGTGGCTATTAGGGTGTGGTTGGCTTTCAGCGTTTGGTGCAACATACCGCCGCTTTTCTTTTTTGAGTTCAACGACATTTTAGACATCCACAAGTTCATTAAGAGTGGTAAGAAGGCGGAAAAAATTATTTATGGGATGGCGATGATAGCTTGCTGGTGTATATGGAAAGAAAGGAACGATGTGGTTTTTAACCAGAAAAAATGTAGTCCGCAAGATATCACAGGGGAGATAAAGTCGAGAGGTTATGATTGGGTTAAAAATAGATCATCGTGTAATTATATTAGTTGGGTGGATTAGTGTAAATACTCATTGTATATGTAATTTCTTTGCTCTTTGCCCGTTTGGGTCGGAGGTGCTGTTGTTTGTTTGACCTTTTGCTTGTTTGAGTCGGAGGAGTGTTTTTATGAAGTTTATTTAAAAATAAAAAATCGAATGTGTGTTTTTATGAAGTTTATTTAAAAAAAAAAAAAAGAAGATCCCTATGAGCGACATGCTAACCCTACACCACCGTTCAAAAATAAATAGTTAAATTTGTTATTGGAAAAAAGAGATGGATGCAAAGATAGACTATTTTGATTGATATGTGATTGACACGCAAATCTAAACAAATAAATTAAAAACATTTGATTCCCGGAGGAGGTGGTGGTTGTTGTTGGGGATCGTTTCACGGAATGTAATCAAAATCGGTTGCCTAGTGGGCCCAACTTTCTCTCTCTACAAAACACCTCTTCAGTTAATTTATCGCGATAATTTGAGGTGAATATACCGTTTGAATTCTTCAACTTCATGAAGCCACAAGGAAGATCACTTTAATGTTTGTCATTAATCCAACCACTATGATTTTGCCACGTGGTAGATAACTATAGCTCAACACAATTGAAAAGGTTTTCAATTTGGGTTTGCTTTTGAAAATGCGTTCAAACTTGAGTCTAAACTAATTCTGGTTTTTATGAGTGGGATAATCAATCGTCATACAAAACAAGTATATATATATATATTTTTTTATAGTAAATAGAAATTAAATAAATAACCTATTGTTAATAATTTTTTTAACGACAAATTAATATATTTTTAAATACTTATATCTGGAGTTTATAGAATCTGAACCTTGTAACTCTCGGATAAGAGAGAAATAACTTATCATCAGGGTCGACCCTAAGAATTCATGTACTCTGTTCGAGCTTGAAAGAACGTGCCCTTAGGCCTTAACGTTAACGCAATTAAGTATTGGGCTCACTAAAGGTTTAAACCCACTATGAATTGGCTAATAACTAATCTAAACCATAAAAATAGTTTTGTAAGTGGGCCTATGTTGGTGTTTGTATGGGTATACCTTATTAATTTATTTATTTATTTATACATATGCATATCAGAGTTTTTTTTTTTAAATAACGTACCCTTTAAAATATCGGGTCCTGGCCGGAGATCTTCTCCGACCACCTTCAGGGCCGGCCATGCTTATCATCACACTATATCCTCTGAAGACGTATGTGTATTTATATAATGTTATTTTATGTTTCGAAACCTCCAAACAAACTAATAACACTGGTACCTTGTATCATGATTCATCTTAACATCACGGTCAGGGGCGGTTGCCACGGCCCGGGCAAGTTTTTCGGCCGTAGTGCTAATTTTTCGCATTTCGATCGAAATTTTTTATATATACTATGTTTGGCCCGGGCTTGACCGGGTTTTTTTTAGTGCACGTGTCTTTTGGCCCTGGCACGTTCAACGGGCAAGATCCGCCACTGATCACGGTTAGTCTTCATCACATTACCACCTTGGCTACATTAGCTACCCGCCATATAAGCATACTTGATTACTAATTTTGATTGGGCATGTTAGGAGGAGACAAGCGACGGCTACAATTAGATTAGTAGAAACTCTCACCGTGGAGGGGAGGAGTAGAGGTAGGCCGAAAACTCTCACCGACGGCTACACATCTCTGAAGACATGGTCGAAGATAGGAGTTCGTGAAGACGTAGGATTGAGGTTAAAGACTTTTAGGGGGTGGGGTTTACCATTTTTGTAGTACTTTATTGTCTTAGAGTATTCGCATTGGATTTTTTATCCATATCCATATCATTACACTAAAAATCACTACTTTTTCTCTCTGTTATTCAATTAAATAATATTTTATACCTTTGTTATTACTTTTTCTCTCTCCTTCACTTAGAATCACTCACAACCATTCCTTATAAATATAAGCCTAAGGGGTGTGGGGATCATGGTTGTGACATAACTCGCCACGTAGGAACATGAACGGAAGGCAATACCATCCCCTTTCCTAATCTACCATGGTTTGCATGGATTAAACCATGGCAACCATGGTCCTTATTTCCATTTTTCAAGTAATCATTTCATTTTTCTTTAGATAAAGATAAATTAAAATAAATAATGGGATAGTGGTTTGGGTCATGACCACATCTTTAGGGTAGTGGTTTTGGATTGTGAATTAGAGGTGGGTGACATGAAATTGACGTGGAGGGTCATGGTGGTCATAAGGGTCATGACCACACCCTATAGCCTAAGAGATCCATTCTGAATGCTCTTAGGATTTTAGCTTTTGTAGTTCTTATGTCTGATTTTAGCTTTTGTAGTTCTTATGTCTACTTGTATGACTCTTATATCTTGATATGTTTTTATTTTATTTTTGTGTACATGTGTGCATATTGTCACGGGGTTACTTTTCGAGCTCTCGACCAGTGGTGCGTTCGTCCTGGTTTCGTCCTGCCTTGGACTCATCAGGAGAGCGGTGCCAGCTCTCGACCAGTGGTGCGTTCGTCGTTTGCACGACTAGGCACGTACACCTCTTCATTGACACTGACTCCATCCCCTGATAAAGTCCAGGACTAGCCAGTAACCCAAGCATTCAAGCACAACCCATAGCATTGCGATCTTCAAACATTTGGCCCGTGACACTCTCCCACCACCATTTCATGCACGTCCTCGTGCATGCTCGCCGTCCCATACCAGCTCGCATACTTGACAATGCATGATCCCCTTATGTTGAGCATGATTCACTTTGGGAGGGTAGGACACCCGAAAGCACAGCAACAATGATTTTCTATCGTGCATGTTCAATATAGTACAACAGTTTTGGTTATAAGTGGCGCTGACGTCCGCCGCATCGGATTAGGTGTCGATGATTCACCTTGTTTCAGGAATACGGGGACCTGAATAGTTGTAGCAGCTTTCACAAAACTTCCTTTTTACGGGGCTGCTTGAACCGTAGATTTTTGAACATAACACGGATGTCACACCCCAACCGATGGCGGAAACATCGGGGTATGGCACTGAGCGAAACAGATTGTCCAGAAGTTTCCATAACGATTATCATTACCAATCAATTTAAAGTAACATGTCCCATACCATGTCTCAAAAGGTAAACAAATTATTACAGACAAAATCTAGGCAAATAGTTCTATTCCGACAACTCAGATTTTATCAAATAGCCCAATTTTTTATCTGCTTCTAGAGACCCTTGACTTCATTTGTACAGACAACTATTTGTTGGCCTCTAGAGCCTTATTCTAGCCTCGATTTCCTAGCAGATAAGCATCCTAAGCACCTGTCACATACGTCGAAATAACAGTCAATACACATAGTGTAAAGGTGAGCATACAACTTTGATATTAGCATATAGAGTTCGAAAGCGTTACGCATAACCAGCACGTACACAGAGTGAAATGAGGCATGTTAGTTATCGACATAGACCTGTCGATACCAATGACTGCGAGTTGACTGCCCAAGGCAGTTCGTAATACATGATCACCACTGTAATCCATGCAAATAATTGTCCTTAAAAACCCCCGCGTGAGCGGGTGCTGAGTCCAAACTATAGTACTATCGTTGCTAAGGTAGGTAGACAGCATTCCATGTGTAAACATAACAAGCATTCATTAAGTCACGTATAACATGCGGTAACGGTTAGCGTTTAAAGTATTGCGTAGTGTGTTCGATGTGATTTTGTATAAGTAACGTATGTAACACCCAAAAGTGCGTAAAGCAAAAAGGGATCGAGTATACTCACAGCGATGGATGGATTGAAGGGAGCGTTAGAGAGTAGGGTTAGCCTGAACAGTACGATAGCATAACGATAAGTGACGCGTAAAACGATGCAAGGTGTAAGTGGCTCGGCAGCAGTTCGGTCGGATGGTAATCCGATCGGACGGCCAGTCGTGCAGATGACAATCCGCTCGGATGGTTATCCGGTCGGACGGTAGTCCGGTCGGATGACTTATTCGAGTGGATTGTTTCTCCCTATGAGAAGGATGTGTTTGTGTATGATGGCTTGTCTTTTTGAAGTTTTCGTTGTAGCATTTTGAAAACATTGAAGTATCTCTACCTTTCAGGTCGGTCGATCGGACAGTTATCCGGTCGGACGGCGACTCGAGTGGCGAGGTTACTCAGTGAAAACAAACCCACAGCGGGGCGGTCACTCGGTCGGATGTCCATCCGAGCGGGTGGCAACCCTGTTGTTGAACATGTTGAAAATTGTTTAAGTGTTAAAGTCCAGGTATCTCATGATCCGAAGGGTACTTCGGTCGGATGGTAGTTCGACCGGATAGTAACTCGTTCAACACTCAGACTTTAGATAAAATCGGTTAAGTGTGGGACCCAAGATGTAGGTCGTTCGGACAGCCGGCTGCTCGAATGGCTATCCGTTCGGACAGTAGTCCGGTCGGATAGCTCTCCGTCCCGGTTGTTCCATTCGTCTTTCACTTGGTTGTTCGATTGTTTGTCGTTTTATCGAGACGTTTTGACAACGTGTTGACCAACAGAACCCTATCTCGACCCAAGTGACCCGATCAAACAGGAATCACCCTAGTTCGACCGGTCAACCGGTTCAAGACGGTTGTTCTTAGTTAACCCGAAATCAGTGGTCTCATGAGTAGAATCCAGATCTTGAGCTAGCACAATACTGAGAATGAGTAGAAGACTAGATCAAGGTCTGGTCCTATCGGTTTTGAGTGCATTGAATGTAAAAGAGTTGAAAGAAAGTTAGAAACCATCTTTCACTCCTTTTTATGGTGAATACATTTAGATCTATGAAAGATCTTTGGTTGTTTATGTGGAAATCGGTTAGATCTAAGTTGTTCTTGGTGGATTGAGGCCGAAACATGAAGTTCTTCAAGAACACATGATGACGCCATCCTAGAACACCTTGAATCTTGATGATTTCACGGTTAAAAGTTAAGATTCAAAAGATAGAAAGGTGTAGGAGTGCGTGTAGATTAAGAAAGTACAAGATTTAGGGTGAGATCTTACCGGAATTGAGAGAAATCGAATAAAAGGTGAGGAGCACGGGCTGTTCGGACGTTAGTTACCAAAAGTGGTAACTATGAGAGTGACAAGGGGTATTTATAGGATACCCAAAGTGGAAAGTATGGGTCGGTCGGATGGCATCCCGCCTGGATGGCAATCCGGTCGGATGTCATCTCGGTCGGATGGCAGCCTGGCACCAAATCAAGTGACAGCCCGGTCGGATGGCATTCCGGCCGGATGGCACTTGGTTCGTGTGTTCGGCGCGACGATTTTTGCTGTTTCGATTTCGATTGCGATCATTTCGATGCGATAGAGTTTCCTAGTCAAATTACTTTTAATCCCAATCACTCATATCTCGCGCTATCTCTTCTCCACTAATTATCACACTATTTTGATTTCGATTGCGATTCGATTGATTACCACACATAACATAAATAAACATGCACAAGTAACACATAAGGCACACACACACGTATACAATAACCAAAATGCGTAATTCGAGTTGCGAGTTCGATTGCGATTCGATGTCGATTCGTTTAGTATAGTTTGAGTATCATTTAGTTAACTTTATCGCATTGTTACTTCCTATAGTTCACAGTCGTAAGTTGATTAAATAGCGATTAACACACGTCGATTATTGTAATTACAGACACTTACTCCACATAATACAGCTAAATAAAAGAAATCTACTACGAGTCAAGTCGCGCGATCGGTCGTTGACTTTGACCTTGACCTTGACCTTGACTTTGACTTCAGAAACACGGGGTGTTACAGCCTCCCCTAGTTGAGGGAATTTCGTCCCGAAATTGGGCCGAAGCCGTAACAAACAGCTGCGGGTACTTCGCCTTCATGTCGCTTTCGAGTTCCCAAGTGAACTCTGCGCCTCGTTTGCCTTCCCATCGGACTTTCACAATAGGAATGCGAGAGCGTCTGAGCTGCTTGGTTTGGCGATCCATGATTTTGACAGGCTTCTCCACGAAGTGTAGTGTTTGGTTTACTTGAAGGTCATCGAGGGGTACAATTAAATCATGCTCAGCCAGACACTTCCGGAGGTTTGACACATGGAAAGTCGGGTGGACGTTACTAAGTTCCCCCGGTAGTTCAAGTCTGTAGGCGACTTTTCCGATCCTTTCCAGAATCTTAAAAGGTCCAACATATCGAGGCGCTAGTTTCCCTTTCTTGCCGAATCTGACCACACCCTTCCAAGGTGATACCTTTAGGAGTACATAGTCGCCAACGTCAAATTCAAGGGGCTTGCGTCGTCTATCGGCGTAACTTTTATGTCGACTTCGAACTTTCAGCAAGTTGTCCCGAATTTGGAGGACTTTGTCAGTCGTTTCTTGCAATAGCTCAGGACCTGTTAATTGTGAGTGACCGATCTCGTGCCACACAATAGGCGATCGACATTTTCTTCCGTATAAAGCCTCGAATGGTGCCATTTGAATGTTGGAATGATAACTGTTGTTATACGAGAATTCGACTAACGGCAGGTATGTATCCCAATCACCACCGAAGTCTATGACACACGAACGGAGCATGTCCTCAAGAGTACGAATCGTTCTTTCAGTCTGACCGTTGGTTTGAGGGTGGAATGCGGTACTTAGATTAAGCGATGTACTGAGAGCCGTTTGAAATGTGTCCCATAGTCGTGAGGTAAACCGAGCATCACGGTCAGAGATAATGTCGCGAGGCGTCCCATGATTACAAATGATCTCATTGGTGTAGATTTGGGCTAATCGTTCTACCTTGTAGTCTTCCCGTATTGGTAAAAAGTGAGCTGATTTGGTCAGTCGGTCAACAACAACCCAGATGCTGTCGTGACCTGATGTCGTGTGCGGAAGCTTTGTTATGAAGTCCATAGCTATACTCTCCCACTTCCACATAGGGATTGGTGGTTGCCCGAGTAAGCCAGAGGGTCTTTGGTGTTCGGCCTTAACTCTTGCACAAGTCAGGCACTTTCCAACGTAGAGAGCAATATCCCTTTTCATGCCCGGCCACCAGTACTTGTAGCGAAGATCCTGGTACATTTTGTCGGCACCGGGATGAATAGAATACCTGGATTTGTGGGCTTCGTCCATCAGAATCTGTCGCAACTCGGTCCGTTTAGGGATCCAAATTCGGTCCAGAAAGTGGAATATCCCATTTGATTTACTCACAAGCTCGGCTCCGTCATGATAAATTCGTTCCTTCTTAAAAGTGCGTTCATTAAAACATGCATGCTAAGCTTCGCGAATGAGAGCTTCGAGATCGTATTGGACTTGGACGTTACGAGTGCTAAGCAGATAGCTCCGTCTGCTGAGTGCGTCGGCAACAACATTTGCTTTGCCTGGGTGATAACGAATCTCACAGTCGTAATCGTTGAGAAGTTCTACCCATCGGCGTTGACGCATATTAAGTTCCTTCTGATTAAAGATATGTTGTAGGCTCCTATGATCGGTGAAGATCGTGCACTTGGTACAGTACAGGTAGTGTCGCCAAATATTTAACGCAAAAACAACTGCGCCTAGCTCGAGATCATGGGTTGTATAGTTCTTCTCGTGGATTTTGAGCTGGCGAGATGCGTAAGCTATAACCTTATCTCGCTGCATAAGGACGCAACCAAGACCAAGGTTGGAAGCATCACAATAGACAATGAAATCGTCGTTTCCGTCGGGTAATGTGAGAATGGGAGAATTGCAAAGCATGTGCTTAAGGGTTTGGAAAGCAGACTCTTGTTCAGTTCCCCAAACAAAAGGCTTGTCTTTATGCGTGAGAGCGGTAAGCGGCACAACGATCTTCGAGAATCCTTCGATAAATCGTCGATAATAGCCCTCTAGCCCGAGAAAAGAACGGACTTCAGACGGGTTCTTAGGTGTAATCCAACTCTTAACTAGGGGTGTGCAAAATTTGTTTCGAATTCGAAAAATTCGAAATTCGTTTAAATTCGATTCGATTATCAAGAATTCGTTTCGATTATAAGAATTCGAATTCGATTCAATTCGAGTCAAGTAAATCGAATACGAATCGAATACGAATTTATAATTTCAAATTCGATTCGATTCGAAATTCGAATAAAAATTATACATTTTTATTCATTATTTTTATATATAATACATATATAACTTTTATTAGGCTATACTATAAATTATTTTCAAATTTTTTCCAAGTATTAAAATTACCCATTAACAAACCCACTACATGGCCCATAACTAAAACCTAATTAACAAATCTATCAATAGATTTCTAAGCGTAAACATATTAACTTGTAATGTGGAGTGATTATTCCTGACTTCTCATTTTGAATTGTAGATTTGTGGTACTTTATTTGGAACTTTTTAATGTGATATTGTGCTTTATGGCTGCTTTAAAATTTATGTTTCATTTTGAAAATTTTTTACATGTTTTTAAATAATCTGAATTAAATCGAATTTATTCGAATTCAAATTTTTAATCGAATACGAATCGAATACGAATTGGGTTTTTTATTCGAATATGAATTCGAATTGAATTCGGTAGGTTTTAATCGAATTCGAATCGAATACGAATTCAGGGAAAAATAAAAATTATTCGAACAATTCGATTCGAATAATTTGAAAATTCGATATTCGATTCGATGAACACCCCTACTCTTAATAGCTTCAATCTTCGTGGGATCGACGTGAATACCTTGACTATTAACAATGTGACCCAGAAACTGAACTTCCTCCAACCAGAATTCACACTTGGAGAACTTGGCATAGAGTTGGTTCCCCTGGAGTAGCTCGAGAACCAAACGTAGATGTTGCGCGTGTTTGGATTTCGATTTGGAATAGATCAAGACATCGTCGATGAATACGATGACGAAACGGTCGAAATATGGTTTACACACGCGATTCATCAGATCCATGAAAATCGCGGGTGCGTTGGTTAGACCAAACGGCATAACAACGAATTCGTAGTGGCCGTAGCGAGTGCGACACACGGTTTTGGGTACATCCTCCTCTTGAATGCGTAGCTGGTGATAGCCTGAGCGTAGATCGATCTTCGAGAAACACGTAGCACCTTGTAGCTGATCAAACAAATCGTCAATGCGAGGCAGGGGATAGCGGTTCTTGATAGTTAACCTATTCAATTCCCGATAGTCGATGCACATCCGGAACGACCCATCCTTCTTTTTGACAAAAAGGACTGGCGCGCCCCAAGGAGAGGTGCTCGGGCTAATGAAGCCTTTCTCAAGTAATTCCTGGAGTTGGTTTGAGAGTTCGCGCATTTCGGACGGCGCGAGTCGGTAAGGAGCTTTGGCAATAGGGTTGGCTCCAGGAATGAGGTCGATACGAAAGTGGATATCACCACTTGGAGGTAATCCTGGAAGGTCATCGGAAAACACATTAGGAAATTCACGAACCACAGGAACGTCTTTCACTTCCGTCTTTCCTTTCTTTTCCTTCTCCGCTACTACAATGTTAGCCAAGAAAGCTCGGTATTCCTTGCGGAGATACTTGCTAGCTTGGACACACGACATTAGCTTGAGACCTTTCGAAGCAGTTTTGCCATAAACACACAATAGATCACCATTTGCGAGCAAGAATCGAATCATCTTATCGAAGCACACAACTTCAGTATGGTTTTCGCGAAGAAAGTCCATGCCTACTATGATGTCAAAACTTCCGAGTTGCATCGGAATAAGGTCGATTGGGAAGATGTGATTGTTGAGCTCAAGAGTACAATCACGAAGAACAGAATTAATGGCGACAGTTTTTCCGGTAGCGACTTCAACATCGAACGTCGAGGAGAGATTGGAGCGTTTACGACTAAGTAGCTTCTCGAATTCGAACGACACAAAGCAATTATCGGCTCCAGTATCAAACAAACATGAAGCATAAATACCATTCACAAGGAACGTACCATTAACCACGTTGTTGTCAGCCTGGGCTTGGCGCACATTGATGTTGAAAGTTCTGGCACGTGCGGCTTGCTGCTGCTGCTGGGGGCTCTTGTTTCACAACCCTGTTCGGGCACATGTTCGCCAAGTGGCTGGGATGACCACATGCGAAGCAGACTCTGGCGTTGATCGCGGGTGCCTGAGCCGCTTGTTGGCCTTGCGGGGCTGGGAGCAGAGCTTAATGAGCAGTGGCTTGAGCTGGGGCTTGACGGGGACCAGTACGGCAGTTGACAGTGAAGTGGCCGTACATGTTGCAGTGAGCGCATAAACGACAGGCGAGACCCACCGGGTGATGATAAGAGCATGTCGGGCAAGCCGGGTGGGGGCCCGTGTATGCACGCTTTGCTGGTGGTGCATAAGTAACTTGCGCTGGACGGTGATGGGGCTGTTGCTGGGCCGGTACGGCCTGAAGATGAGCAGCAATGGTGGTGGCAGCACAGTTCTTGTTGCTGGAGATACTGTTGTTGTTGTTTTTCTTTCGGCGTGAGGGCTTTGACGGTTGAGCGGCGGCGGTTTCGGCAGTTGGAGCGGCGGTGGTAGCTTGATGCAGGTGCTTCGAAGTTTTATCCCAGACACCAGCCTTGACCCGCTTGTCGTTGATTTCAGCGGCCAGTTGGTAGGTCTCTTCCATCGTCTTAGTCTTAGCCGCTTGCACGAAATCTGCAACACAGTCAGGCAGGGCTCGGATATACTTCTTGATTGCCATGTCAGAAGTCTTCACTTGATCAGGGTAGATGATACTGAGCTGCTTGAAGCGAGCAATGAGAGCAGCGTTTTCACCATCCGTCTGCTTTATGTGCCAGGATCCATCTTCCAACTTTTGGAGTTCGTGAGGAGGGCAGAATTCTTCCAGCATGACCTCCTTGAGTTCGTCCCACGACAGACCGTAGGCTGCATCATTCCCACGTTTGTTCCTCTCAGCTGTTCACCAGTCTAAAGCGCAGGACTGGAAGACGCCAGTTGCGTTGAGAGTGCGTAGGTCGTCGGGGCAACCGCTCTGTCGTAGAGTGACCTCAATGGAATCAAACCATTGGAACAACGCTGTAGGGCCTTCCTCGCCAGTGAATTCCTTTGGCCCACAAGCCTTGAACTGCTTGAAACTGAAGGCAACTTTGGGAGTAGCTTTAGGAGCTTCGGTTCTCGACTCCTCAGATGATTTGCTGACGTTCTCGTAGACATCACTCACAGCTTTTGCTACTTGTTTAGCGATGTTAGCAGCAAGACGTTTGTCTCTCTTTCCTTGGCGAGAAAGTGGTGTGTGACGGGATGATGGTCCAGTTGACATTGTCTGCAACAGTCATCGCCATAGGTCTCAGACACATCATAATCGAATCTCACCTCACACGTCTAATACTTACTAAAGCTCAGGAACACAATGTAACATGTATTTCCTAACCACATAGGCACATAATCACAGATTCACATAAACACAGAAGCACATAACCACGTAAACACGTAGGGCACAGAAGCACATACGCATGTAATCACAGAGGCACATAGGAGCATATAGAGACACGTAGAGCATTCCGACTGCCTCAAAATACAGAAACCTGTCATTCAAAGTCTGCGAGCGTTCGAGGGTAGCAATCACGATTAACATATCGAGTAGTATAGTATAAGCGTATCATAGCATAAGGTCGTCCATAATTTAGCGATTTGTCAGCGATCTATAGCGTGTTGTGTGATTAGCGGAAGAAAAAAGGCGTTAGATCGAAACCAGTAGTACCTCAAAACGCTAATCAAATAAACATAAACCACATGAATCACATAAAATCGACGAATCATCAGAGTCTGCAGTTGCGGGCTCAGAATCGAACACATAAAATCGAGAAATAGATCGTCTGCGGCTATTAGACATTGACTAACCAAAGTGATTCGACTATTCTCAAGGACTTGTCGTACACTATTAGACCTTCAGGACCTGTGCTCTTGCCTCGATTCTTGGGCATTTGGCACGCATCCCGTTAGTCATATCGTGACTTCAGGTCGTTGGAGTCCGTCAAGACTTTGGTGAGAGTTTTGTAAAACCAAGTAAAGGTCGAAGCAAGTCGCCAAGGTTAGGTTTTCTCCCCTGTCTTAACAACTTCGTTCCTGTTTTAAATAGAATGGAGGAGATTATTCATCAAAATATGGATTTCACTCCTGATTTGGCATAATTCTCCCTGTTGGTAAATAAAAATGCGGGTTGATCAAGCAAATTTTAGCCGAGAGTTTGCGGTTTTCACACCTAATCTTGACTTAATCGCTTGTCTTCAATTGAAAATTCGAGTGCAGTGATAGTGTAGTATAGGCGAGAATAGCGAGAAATAAGCTCGTACATAATCCCTACCGGATATGCACAAGTCGGTCTGTTGGTTCCTAACTATAGACTAGGTCGTGTCTAGGTCGTGTCTTGCCTAATTCCCTATAGTTATGGCTCTGATACCAATATGTCACACCCCAACCGATGGCGGAAACATCGGGGTATGGCACTGAGCGAAACAGATTGTCCAGAAGTTTCCATAACGATTATCATTACCAATCAATTTAAACTAACATGTCCCATACCATGTCTCAAAAGGTAAACAAATTATTACAGACAAAATCTAGGCAAATAGTTCTATTCCGACAACTCAGATTTTATCAAATAGCCCAATTGTTTATCTGCTTCTAGAGACCCTTGACTTCATCTGTACAGACAACTATTTGTTGGCCTCTAGAGCCTTATTCTAGCCTCGATTTCCTAGCAGATAAGCATCCTAAGCACCTGTCACATACGTCGAAATAACAGTCAATACACATAGTGTAAATGTGAGCATACAAGTTTGATAATAGCATATAGAGTTCGAAAGCGTTACGCATAACCAGCACGTACACGGAGTGAAATGAGGCATGTTAGTTATCGACATAGACCTATCGATACCAATGACTGGGAGTTGACTGCCCAAGGCAGTTCGTAATACATGATCACCACTGTAATCCATGCAAATAATTGTCCTTAACAACCCCCGCGTGAGCGGGTGCTGAGTCCAAACTATAGTACTATCGTTGCTAAGGCAGGTAGACAACATTCCATGTGTAAACATAACAACAAGCATTCATTAAGTCACGTATAACATGCGGTAACGGTTAGCGTTTAAAGTATTGCGTAGTGTGTTCGATGTGATTTTGTATAAGTAACGTATGTAACACCCAAAAGTGCGTAAAGCAAAAAGGGATCGAGTATACTCACAGCGATGGATGGATTGAAGGGAGCGCTAGAGAGTAGGGTTAGCCTGAACAGTACGATAGCATAACGATAAGTGACTCGTAAAACGATGCAAGGTGTAAGTGGCTCGGACAGCAGTTCGGTCAGATGGTAATCTGATCGGACGGCCAGTCGTGCGGATGACAATCCGCTCAGATGGTTATCCGGTCAGACGGTAGTCCGGTCGGATGACTTATTCGAGTGGATTGTTTCTCCCTATGAGAAGGATGTGTTTGTGTATGATGGCTTGTCTTTTTGAAGTTTTCGTTGTAGCATTTTGAAAACATTGAAGTATCTCTACCTTTCAGGTCGGTCGATCGGACGGTTGTCCGGTCGGACGGCGACTCGAGTGGCGAGGTTACTCAGTGAAAACAAACCCACAGCGGGGCGGTCACTCGGTCGGATGTCCATCCGAGCGGGTGGCAACCCTGTTGTTGAACATGTTGAAAATTGTTTAAGTATTAAAGTCCAAGTATCTCATGATCCGAAGGGTACTTCGGTCGGATGGTAGTTCGACCGGATAGTAACTCGTTCAACACTCAGACTTTAGATAAAATCGGTTAAGTGTGGGACCCAAGATGTAGGTCGTTCGGATAGCCGGCCGCTCGGATGGCTATCCGTTCGGACAGTAGTCCGGCCGGATAGCTCTCCGTCCGGACAGTAGTCTTTCACTTGGCCGTTTCGATTGTTTGTCGTTTTATCGAGACGTTTTGACAACGTGTTAACCAACAGAACCCTATTTAGACCCAAGTGACCCGATCAAACAGGAATCACCCTAGTTCGACCGGTCAACCGGTTCAAGACGGTTGTTCTTAGTTAACCCGAAATCGGTGGTTGTAAGGACTCTCAAAAATGTCCTAAATTGACCCGTAAATACGAAACAGGACCCCTGAAACCCTAATCCATAAATAAAATCAAGAAATCAAGATTTCTGGTCTTCAGACGGGCCGCGTAAGGGTAAGCATAGTCTTACGCGGGCCGCGTCAGAGTTGGGTTGTCCGGATAAGCATGTCGGGCCACGCGTCGCACACGTGGCAAGCCTATGTGTGACACGCTAGCCCTAATCTACGAATAGGTGGTTCAGGCGGGCCGCGTAAAGGTCAAAGGTGGGCTCACGCGGGCTGCGTGAGACCCATATTTCAGTTATAAATAGAGTGGGTTACGAGCAGTTCATCCGTGTCAAAATTTCAGGTCAAATCACAAAGTATACTGCTCAAAATTCGAAATTAGCATAGAGGGGTGCTGCTATGATACCGGGTATTAACTCGATCGCTGCTACGATTCAATGTCCGATCGATTGAAAACTATCCAATGGATGTTTAAGTGCTGCCCACATTAGGGCCATACTTTGTCATTAGTCGTGAATTCGATGGATGTTTAAGTATAGCACTTTGTCATTCTTTGTGAAGGTTTTTAATCTCGTGAGTTATCGTAAATGCTGTATTAGTTACTGACTTAGTTCGTGTGCATTGTTATTTAAATTAGGTTACAAGGCTAATCAGTAGGCTAAACTCTGCCCGTATAAATCTGCAATGTGAGTCATTCTCTTTTTATCAATAGTATTTTACAATACCCCAAGCATTTTCAAAAGTTATAATTACAGGGATTAAGTCATGGTTATCTTGAATCACTGGCTAATTGGGGTATTGTGAACATTACTAATTTCTCACAGTTAGGCTAATAAATCCTAACTGTGATAATCATCACTACTTGGGGAAGGACCCAATAGTGGTATGACCATCGTCACCAGGTGACACGGCGCCAGATAAAAATAAGATAGAAGCCATTGTAATCGCTCTTATGCTGTAATTTATAACTATGTGTCATTTTATCAAATTGAGTGACTCGCCAGTATTTCCCCGCTGATAAAATATTTTTAAAACATGTTTCAGGCGACCTGCTGTAAATCAAGGAAAACGTGCTACGGAGCACTAACCAGCTTGAAGAGGTGGCTCAGTTAAAATGAATAACATGTTTTATAAATTAGGGAATTTCCTAGTAAAATTCCTCTATTGTAAATTACGAGGTTTATCCCGAATTATGAAATAAAATAATCGGGGATTTTCAAATTTTAAAAGATCCTGTTAAAATCTCCCGCTGTCGCAATCAATTAATACCACAGGTTCCTGTCCCGCGGCTCCTGACCGGGTCAAACCAGGGCTGGGGCCATGACAGTGGTCTCGTGAGTAGAATCCAGATCTTGAGCTAGCACAATACTGAGAATGAGTAGAAGACTAGATCAAGGTCCGGTCCTATCGGTTTTGAGTGCATTGAGTGTAAAAGAGTTGAAAGAAAGTTAGAAACCATCTTTCACTCTTTTTTATGGTGAATACGTTTAGATCTATGAAAGATCTTTTGTTGTTTATGTGGAAATCGGTTAGATCTAAGTTGTTCTTGGGGGATTGAGGCCGAAACATGAAGTTCTTCAAGAACACATGATGACGTCATCCTAGAACACCTTGAATCTTGATGATTTCACGGTTAAAAGTTAAGATTCAAAAGATAGAAAGGTGTAGGAGTGCATGTAGATTAAGAAAGTACAAGATTTAGGGTGAGATCTTACCGGAATTGAGAGAAATCGAAGAAAAGGTGAGGAGCACGGGCTGTTCGGACGTCAGTTGCCAAAAGTGGTAACTATGAGAGTGACAAGGGGTATTTACAGGATACCCAAAGTGGAAAGTATGGGTCGGTCGGATGGCTGCTTGGCACCAAATCAAGTGACAGCCCGGTCGGATGGCATTCCGGCCGGATGGCACTTGGTTCGTGTGTTCGGCGCGACGATTTTTGCTGTTTCGATTTCGATTGTGATCGTTTCGATGCGATAGAGTTTCCTAGTCAAATTACTTTTAATCCCAACCACTCATATCTCGCGCTATCTCTTCTCCACTAATTATAACACTATTTCGATTTCGATTGAGTTTCGATTGCGTTTCGAGTTTCGATTGCGATTCGATTGATTACCACACATAACATAAATAAACATGCATAAGTAACACATAAGGCACACACACACGTATACAATAACCAAAATGCGTAATTCGAGTTGCGAGTTCGATTGCGATTCGATGTCGATTCGTTTAGTATAGTTTGAGTATCATTTAGTTAACTTTATCGCATTGTTACTTCCTATAGTTCACAGTCGTAAGTTGATTAAATAGCGATTAACACACGTCGATTATTATAATTACAGACACTTACTCCACATAATACAGCTAAATAAAAGAAATCTACTACGAGTCAAGTCGCGCGATCGGTCGTTGACTTTGACATTGACTTTGACTTTGACTTCAGAAACACGGGGTGTTACAACGGAGGGCTTCACTGCAACTATACTTGAGCGGCTCTCGCGATCCCATACTCGCGGAGTACAAAGACCTTTGCCGAAGCAAACCCATATTTGGTCTTCTCCCACCACCATTGCGCAACCACACTCTAAATGTTAAGCCCATTTGGTTAAGAGTCACGTTCCAACGTATCCCAGAATCGTTCTGCTCTGATACCAAGTTGTCACGGGGTTACTTTTCGAGCCCCGTGTGGCGTCCCCAAGTCCCCGGGGACAAGCCAATCCATCCCGCTTCTTTGTGTGGGTCACTGGTTTCGTCCTGCCTTGGACTCATCAGGAGAGCGGCGCCAGCTCTCGGCCAGTGGTGCATTCGTCGTTTGCACGACTAGGCACGTACACCTCTTTATTGACACTGACTCCGTCCCCTGATAAAGTCCAGGACTAGCCAGTAACCCAAACGTTCAAGCACAGCCCATAGCATTGCAATCTTCAAACATTTGGCTCGTGACAATATGTATGCTTGTATAACTGATAACTCTTATCTTGATATGTCTTTAGAGCCAGGAATCTTACAGGAAGCAACTTTTTTATCCCCTAAGGTAAAGGTAATGTATGTCTATATCTCACTCTTTCCAGACCTTACCAATAATTTCTAATAGCTATAGGTGAGATTAACCGGGTAAGGTTGTTGTTTTGTTGATTACTAATTTTGTTTGAATACTTGATTATTTGTTTTGTTTGCGTATAGTTAATTCAAACATTAAAATTTTTTTGAATAACTTTTATCTTTCTTCATGATTTATCTTCATTCGTCTTACTCATTCCCCTTTTCAATATAATATCCGTTAAGGCTTGATAATGGAATCACCAGAATATTAATATGTGTATAGGATTAATCACCACATGGCTAAACTATTATAGGTTGGTGAATCAAGCCGTGAAAATTGTAGAACTAGAAAGTGGCGGAACTAGAAGAAAAATTTAGGGGAATCCTAAAAAAACTTTAAACTAGACCCGTCTCTAAGAATTCAATGGCCCTCAAAGGGCTCTGTGCGACTAATAAAAATGGGCTCTTTAAATTTTCTTTTACTTGGGATCATCTATGAGAATTTGAAAACCCTTAGGGGCCTTATACGGCTAGTAATGTTTAAGGGCAGGTAAAATAAAAAATAAACAAAGTGAAGAAAAAAACAAATAAGTAATGTTTACTGTCCCGTATAACACTATTAACCGGTAAAAAATGGTGGAATACTAATTAAAATTGACTTCTGACATTTGCAGAATAGTTCCGCCTTTTCATTTATTGTCCAAATGTCATATTATTATATTAACTTTAAATATAACTTCATCTTCTTCATTCTTTAACAATGTGTGTCACCTGCAAGTTCCTTCCCATAAATTTTCGTTTCCTTCAAATGTCAAATTTCATTTCATTTTATTTTCACAAACATTTAAATGTATCCTAACATTTGTTTAGGGGTATCCTAGATAAATAAAACGGACACTAAAAGAAAAATTATACTTCGCCAAGAAAGTTGAGCCGTAGCCCGTGCTACGGCTCATTATACATTGGGTCCGCCCACCTAGATAAGCAAGGTGAGTTTTTTTATCTTGTAAAGTTCCATCATAATTGATGTTTTAAATTTAGATAAGCAAGGGCGTAAGCGGGAAACTCCATCGGGTATAATTCAGGTAAACCGGGAACAACCTCGCAAACACCTTGGGTTCGAATTCAGGAAACCGTTTTGGGTTCATGAACCCGAGATTTTTATCGAGGACAATAATAGTTTTGTGTTGAAAATTTCACTCGGGTACTTTAGGTAGTTCAGGAACACCACCACAACCGATTCAGGTACGTTTAGATAGTTTTGGTAAAATTAAGGTCACACATTATGGTTGGTTTATGATTTTAGGTGCTTTGGATTAGGGCCGACATATCGTGTCAGACACGAACACGAAACAGGTAAACATGAACACGACACGAAATGTTATCGTGTCAGTTTTTCCAAACATGAATACGAACCTGATAATAAATAGGATACACAAACACGGCATGTTAAGACACGAAAAAATTTATAAGTGTATCATACAACATGTTAAGGCATGGACATGACCTGTTAAAACACAAACTCCCCCGTGAGGGGTGGAATGTGGAGTCTAGGGCTGGCATATTGTGTTAGACCCGACCAGTTATGACACAAACACGATAAGACACGAACACGAAATACGTAAACACGAACACGACACGAAAATTATCAGGTCTTATCATGTCGACCTGTTTAAGACACGAAACATGTTAAGGGTCAAATACGAACTTGTTAAGGCTGTGTCGTTTCGTGTCCATGTCTGAAATTGCCGGCCCTACTCTGGATAAAGGAAAATGAGGCGCTCCCGCCTCCCTTCAGTAATGTTACTTTGTTTACAAAATTGTTGTTAATTTGTCAAATGAAATTGTGACATAGTTTGTTTTCAAGCAAAATGGTGTTTGTAATGGTAGAGATTGCTTAGGAACTAGAAGTAAGTCAACCATGTAATGTCACACCATCTAGAGATCTAGGTGAACTTTGAATATATATATATCAACCTAATTATGGTCACCAGCCATCCCAGAGGGACCATACCAAACAATGTGGTATTCAACCAAACATGATAATCATACATATGAAAATGCACCGAATAACGCTAATGTCAAACATATGACCACCCCTTTAATAAATGTTACCACATTAAGATGACACGTTTCCTACTCCACAACACAGTGGAACAAAACCTTAAGAATACAAATAAGACAACAAAAAGTACATGATATAAAGTTGTAAAACGCGTACAAGTTTTACAAAACAAATGTTAAATAAAATAATAATTTGGCACTTATATTATATAGGCAAAAGATCAAATACAAATAAACTTAACCTACTAAACATAAAAATTGAAGGAAAAGTAAAAAAGACAAGGTGACATTTTTGTAATTACCACCAACTATCAAAGTTACTATACAAATGTGAACTCATACAAAAATACCTAAAAAAACACAAATTTTTCTTTTTAAATATTTTTTATAAAAAATCGCTATGTTTTGTGTGTATATATATATATATATATATATATATATATATATATTGCAAGTAAAAGTAGCGATTTTTTAATAAAAAATATTAAAAAAAAAAACAATTTTTGTGTGTTTTTTTTATTTTTTTTAGATTTTTTAGGTTTTTTGGGGGTTTAGTTGTTAGCATTTTAGCTTGGGGGGGGGGGGGGGTTAGGTTTTTTTTTTAGGGGGGGGGGGGGGGAGGATAGGTTTTTTTTAGGTTTTTTAGATACATTTGTAGAGTAACTTTGATAGTTATAGATAATAACAAAAATGTCACCTTGTCTTTTTTACTTTTCCTTCAATTTGTATGTTTAGTATGTTAAGATTATTTGTACAAGAACTTTCCCCATATTATATAAGGGAATAAATATAAAAGAATATAAAATATGACAAAAAATCAAAAACAAATTCAAATACGGTTATCATACAAAACGTACGAATGTCGTGAAAAAGTAAAAAAGCTCGATAACATTTTCATAATTATTCTATTAGTAGAGTAATTATTTTGATGAACTAGTAGAGTATTATGGTACACATGTAGAGTAATTTTGAATTTTATATTTTTTGATGAACTTGTATAGTAAATGTGTCTTTTATTTTTTTTAGAGTAAACTTCCGTTTTGCTCCCTGTGGTTTGGTCACTTTAACGGTTTTGCCCAAAACCTTTAAAAATAGCCATTTTACTCCATGATGTTTTGGTTTTGTTGCCAGTTTGCTCCATGCGGGGAGCAAAATGGAAAAACAAACAATTTGGATGGAGTTAGAGGCGGAGAGCAAACTGGCAAAAAAACCGAAACATCAGGGAGTAAAATGGCTATTTTTAAAGGTTTGGAGCAAAACTGTTAAAGTAACCAAACCACAGGGAGCAAAACAGAAGTTTACTCTTTTTTTTATGAACTGATAGAGTAATTATAATGTACTTATAGAGTAATTTTGAATTTTATGTTGTTTGATAAACTTGTAGAGTAATTGTGTATGTTATGTTATTTTGATAAACCAGTAGAGTAATTATGATAAATTTGTAGAGTAATTTTGAATATTTTGTTGTTTGATAAACTTGTAGAATAATTTTGATACTCTACAACTAGAATAATTACAAAAATGTCACCGCGCTTTTTTACTTGCCCACACCATTCGTACGTTTTGTACGATAACTCTATTTGTACGGGACCTTTACTTTATAGAATATATATTCATTCTAAGACTATGAGGAATGAAACGATTTCATAAGACATGATAAGTTTCAAAGAACATGAAAAATTTCATAAAATAATAACAACTCAATGAATATTATACACCACACTATTTCAAGAAGAAACCTCATACGAATTTGAAACTTGATATCAAACAAGGAGGAATAGTAAAATATATATTAGTTGCGAGATTTTTACAAGTTGTTTCAGCTACGAGATTAATAAGGTTTTACTATATTTCTACCTAATAATTCCTTGGCTTAGGATCTTACCACTTGTTTTCTTTAGGGGTATGTTTGAGATGAATCTTTTAGCAGCTTTTATCTTTAAGCTTTTAAGAAAAAAAAAAACTCCTACTCAATAAAAAATCTTGTTTGGTTGAAAGAGCTTGAAGGTTTTTAGTTAGGAGCTTGAACATTTTGGTTGAACACTTCTATTAGTAGCGTTTAAAGGAGCTATAAGCTTTTAGAGAAAAAAATGATTATTTTAACCTGTAAAGATAATGCAGTTTTTAGTTATGTTTTTTTAGTTACGTCCATTTTGGTCATTTTATACATTTTATTAAAAGTTACAGCTACTTTGGCAAACACCTAAATATATCTAGAAAGCTACAGCTATCAGCTTCCAGCATTCAGCCATCAGCTTCCAGCCACCATCCACCAGCTACTTTTGTCAAACATACCCTAGATGTGCGAATTTCACCATCTTACCCTAAGAGATTGATATTTATTTTGTTACAAGGACATAAAATACATTTATGTTGATGATTCCCTTTTATAAATATGATTATTCTCTTAAACATGGTACATAAATTGATTGATACAAGCTTTATGCGGTCATTAGAATCAATCAATCTTCCTTTGACTTTAACTCGACGACTAGCATTAGATAACATGCTTAATTGCTTTCTTGGACACTCCACATGCAAAATGAAAGGTCAATGCTATTGCATTTGGACCATTTTATGCTACATGTCTAATAAAAAGAGACAGCCCATTAAAACATTGTTTCAAGTTGGTCTGAAATATAATTTCTACATGTATCCGGTTCTGTATATATATACTAAGGGATTAGGATCAAATACAAAGTATCCTGATTGTAAGAATGGTACAAAGTCTTCTAAAAACCCCACTACAAAAAAAAAAAAACTAAACACCCGCCACCACCCAAAAACCTAAACCTCCCCCCCATCACCCACCCATTTTTTTTTGCCGCAGGAGGGGGGGGGGGGGGGGGGTTTCAGTTTTTGGGTGGTGGTGGGGGGTTTAGGTTTTTGGGTGGTGGGTGTGAGTGGGTGTTTAGGTTTTGGGTGGTGGTGTAGTGGGTTTAGGTTTTAGGTTATTGGACACTTGTCACTCTATAAATCTTTCTTATATTTCTTACAATTAGGAGCCTTTGTAGAATGACTTAACCCATATACTAAGTTAAAAGAAAAAGTTAATAGTTTGTAATGAAGGTTTAAGAATTATAAAACGATATTTTTGAGACGTTTTTCAAGGGTATCAATAAATTTCTGTCGTATATGATCAAAATATGCGATGTTTACCAAGTTTATAAATACGAAAGCATTTGATTAGAGAAACTGCATCATCAACTTTTTCATAAGTTTAGTAGTCACATGAGCATACAATTGTATGATCAAGTTTCTCGTAAGTTTCAGCTGTCACAACAATCACTGTTTTTTTATGTCTTTTGATAATTGATTGAATAATATATATTGATGAAGTGTGGAAGATCAAATCTCTAAAAGGTCTGTTTTTTTAGATAAAAACTAGGTTATAACCCCGTGTATTACACGGGCTTAAATAAATAAATTTTATATACTAAATAATAAAACAATATATCTTTAAAAACCTCATTTATTGTACGGGTTGAATAAATATAATTTTATATATTAAATAATAAAAAAATATAGCTATAAGAATCATATTGTACGGGTTGAATAAATGTAATTTTATATACCAAATAAAAAAGTTATATCTTTTAAACCACGTATATTACACGAGTTGAATAAATGTAATATTGTTTACCAAATAATAAAATAATACATCTTTAAAAAACCTCATTTATTACACGGGTTGAATAAATGTAATTTTATATACGAAATAAAAAAATTACATCTTTAAAAATATGCGCATTACACAGTTTGAATAAATGTAATTTTCTATACTAAATAATAAAAAAAATTATATCCTTAAAAAAAACCCGTGTATTGTACGAATTGAATAAATCTAATTTCATATATCAAATAATAAAAAGTTATATTTTAAAAAACCTCATGTATTACATGGGTCGAGTAAATGTAATTTTGTATAGTGAAAATAAAAATACTTAATATATTAATACAAAGTTTGATTTTCGTGATAAAAATAGATTATTCTGTTGTTTCAAAATTTGTTAACGAAGTCTCAATAAATTTAACCCTTTATTAAATGATAAATAATATTAGTTAATTTTATTTTAAGTTTCGTAAAATCTATTTGATACCAAACTAAAAAAAACGTTCAAATATAATTAATTCAAATAAATCTATACTATAGGCTAATATAGTAAAAGTGATATAACCACAAGGGCCAAAAACGTAATTTACTCTTTCTTTTATTATATAGAGTAAATTGCCATTTTAGTCCCTGTGGTTTGGCCCACTTTGCCAGTATAGTCCAAAGGTTTCATTTTTAACATCTGGATCCAAAAAGGTTTCATCATTGCCATTTTGGTCCAACTGACTTAACTCCATCCATATATGTTAAAGCTGCCAAGGGCATTTTTGTCATTTCAGTTTTATTTTTATTAACCCTTTTCTCTTATTTCTTTTCCCTCTCATTTTGGCGCCCTTTTCACCCTGTATATAACCAGATCGACAGAAACCCTAAAATCCTAATTAACTTGAGCAAAGCAAACCATCTCTCCTTAGATTCTGACTCAACCAATGCATAGGCTACCGGGTAGATGCCATTGTTTGCATCTATACTGTAACACCCGTTCTTATAATTTAAGGTTTAACGTATCATTTACGAAAAACAGTCATGTAATTAAGATTACATATGCATTGGAAATTACGGGTTTATTAAAACTTTTTACAATTTAAAAAGTATACAACATATCATGTGTACGTTCGTCGTTTAACATAATAACGATACATAGTGCGGAAGCTTATTTCGTGATCGTGTTCGGTTCTTGCTCGTCGCTTGATCTTCATCCGTGCACTCTTGGCATTCACCTATGATCAAAACCAACTTAAAAGTTAGTTTTGATAGTCAAATATTAAGTTCAAACAAGTACATGGGGTTAAAAATGACAAAATTTAACAATTTTCGGAGTTAGGGGGCTAGACGTGACGCCAAGGGCCTAGGTGTCACGCCTAGCCCTGTTTTTCACAGCCTACTGCCTTCAGCTGATGCTGTACATACCCAGCACGATCTGATTTCACGGAAACGGCCATAACTTCTTCGTTATTGATCCGTTTTACCCGATTCTTTTTCCTACGCGTCCGTAATTTAATCCTCCATCTTATGGAGTTAAAATCCTACATCTAACATAAGAAATTTCGAGACTTCTAAGCCTTCGACTCGTTACCTTTTTACCGAATTTTAACCCGCTTATGCATTTTATCAAACAAACGTATTTATTTGATTCCTATATCTCATACACTTCTTCAAATTAATGTTACCTACTATATTAGGTTCTAATCATAGGTTTATTACACAATTTAAACCCTTTTTCGCTTGTATGCTTATTTTGACCCGTTAAGGGTATTTAAGCGCTTTCGAGCCTAAAATCGCTTTCGATTACTTCTAGCACTTCATCACCACATTTCTTATCCTATAATCTCCCACCACAACTGTGTTTATGGCGGGTTTAATGTGGTGATCAATATAAACCAAATTTTACCTCTCGAATCATTATTTTACGGCAAAAACTCAAATAGTGTCATTTGGCTAATATAATACGTCTTTCAGTTTCTATACTTATTCTAAGTATTTACCTAGTCATAAAACTCGTTTCCAAACAACCTTTAAGGATCGTTTGTTCCATTTAGCCTACAAGGGCGTTTTGGTCGATTTTAGTCCTTTTATGACTAAGGACTCTCTCTCAAATTATTCGACCAAAATAGCACTTTTAACTACAACATAATTACGCGTACCTGGCCCGGATCAACAAGTAGACCCGATTTATACCTTGTTTTCATTATCACACCATCAATGGTGACGCAATTATCCGATTTGCTAATCGGTCCTGTTAACATAAGACTTGACAACCACATTAGTCGATATTGTCAAATGATGTTATCACCACCATTCGACCCGTTTGGACTATATGCCCAACATTATTTATTTAATCAAAAACATCATTTTTGATTTCCAATTCATACATCCATCCCATCCCGGATTTTATAACCATACCCTTTTTCTTTTACACTCTTTTCTTACAATTTCAACCCATTTCGGCTTACACCATGGGTATCCTTTTATCCTTGATTTACATTAGTCGACACTTGACAAATTTCCATATTTCCAATATTATCATTATCACGTTTACAACGTATCGAATAAACGAGTATTCTACATAAGTGTGTAAATTACACTTACCTCGCATCCACGCCACGCTTTTCTTTCCGTACTTGCTCCGTTTGACCCGCTCCCTCTTCCAAGCTTTCACCTAGCTTGTTACGCGTCAAACTATTGTCAAACATTTACAAGGCGGTTAAATTAGTCATTAACAATCACGACTATTCCACCTCACTTATTTTCTATGCCGAAGCTACTATTCGGCTTCATGATTAGTTAACTTAACTTATCTAAAGTTAACTACTTTCAATCACATGTTTACTACATTAAGTCTAAATCAACATAGTATTTAGAACTCTTATCACTTCATATCAGGCGTAATTACTATATCATTCAAATACGAGTTTTCACTCTAAATTCAATACTTTAGTTCTCATTTAGGCATTTTAACAAACACCTAATGTGCATAATTTCACATATTTACTAACTAGTTCATAACTAATTATTTTCACCAAGATTTACATCAAAATCAAACCTCTATGTCTAGTGTTCATGAACTACATCAAGAACTTATATCATAACAATCAATATTCATCAAATTAACACTCTAATCCGAGTGTTCATCATATTGTCAATAAACCCATTTAACACACATATAGGTAATCACCAAATCATTCAAGTCATAGCATCATATGCATGATTTTCACTTAGGGTTTCGTTCCTAAGCAAGTATACATCACTAATCTAGCCATAGCTTCTCTAATTCATGCCTAATTCGCGAGTAGGATGATTATCAAATTTTTACAACTTCACGAATGTTAGAAATTCAACATACCTCACGATCCCCTTGACTTGGTGATCGTTTCTACGCGTTCATGCATTGATTTGGATCTTGATTCGAGCTTCAATTTGACCAATTTGTTGATCTAGGGTTTTGAGCTCCTTGCTCTTGTCCCTGGTCGTACGCACACACACACACACTAAGTGTGTGTTGTGTTTGATTTTTTAGTTTTTATAAATCAAGTCCCTTTGTTTGCAACTTAAGTCCCTCTAGTTTGGTTAGTTATTAAGTAGGCCATAACCTACTTACTTCTAGTAACATTCCCTCTTATTAACTAGGTTAATTATTCCTAGTTAGCTTACTGGGTTCGGGAAGTCATAACCCGTTTTATTTTAAGTCCCGTTAACTCAGGCTCTTATAAACTTAATTCCTTAAAACTTTGATTCGTTTTTATTTAATATTAGGCTTTCTTATTTAAATCCAAATATTTGCCAGGTTATTTTTACTAATAACGGTACGTTACCCGTCTTTTAGTATTAACAGAGTTTAATTACCAAGCCCGTTTTCGGGGTGTTACATATACCAACTGCAGTTAAGACCTGCCCTGGATAAGGCCCCTTCATGAAACATCCATCTAGACCCAACAAATTTCTACCAGCTATCTGAAATCCCCTTTTTAAACCAGCTAAACAAATGTGTATCCTTTTAAACTGCCTTGTTGGAGAATGTGGGTTAGGCTCTCTCTCAACCTCTATTTTTATTGTTGAACCAGGATTAGCCCTAAGCAATTCTTCACAGTAGTCTCTAAGCATTGTATATTGAACATTATAATCACCTTGAACTCTCTTTGTTGCCTGAGACCTAGCCCTAAACATCTGCATTACAGTAACTTCTACCTGGAACTTCTTTTGTATCATATCTTGTAAGGATTTGAGTGGAATAGTAGGAATAATCCGAATAGTACCTTAAATCTCCTTGGCCAGCCAACCGATTGTGCAGAGCCTAACATCCCTTGTGTTTAAACATATGTGCTCTTTCAAGAAGGTTTTAACTACCCAAGAGCTGACACTCTTGCTCTTTGATATGTGCAGCAGCCAAGGACATGTAGGGTTTATATCCCTTTTTTTAGGTTTAGGTTTAGGTTTAACTTTAGGCCCACTTGCACTTTTTGCTGAAATTACAGATGTACCCCCAGCATTTAATGAACTTCCAGATATACCCCCAGCATTTAATGAACTTCCAGATATACCCCCAACTGTGACATCTTCAACTTCCAGCCCTTTTGCTTTTGTTTTACCCCTAATGTTTGTTACATCTTCAGCAACAACCCCATCTTTTGCCTCTGTTTCACCCCTGACCAGTTTAGGATTGAACCCCTTACACACTACGCGAAACCTAGATGTATCATTTCTTACTATCATCAGTTGCCTCCTACTTTCCACTGCATGTTTTTTAAGTAACCTTTTGATTTGTTCCTTATTACTAAAGGTTTGACCAAGAAAAAAAGGACAACCATCAGTTTTTTGGGTTTTTTTATGCTTCCTCCTATGAGCCCTCATTCTCTTTTGCATCTTTGTGTCATTCTCATCATCACTCAAACTATCAAATTCATCTAAGTCAATCTCAACATCCATGTTCACATCATCTCCAATATCTAAGTCTGCCCCTTCATCACTTAAATCAAAATCTACTGTAGCCCTAAAATCATCCATATCAACATCATACTCGTCAACAATGTTATCAACATCCATAATGTAGTCTGAGTCTTCATCAGATACATAATTACCCTCAGCTGCTTTGCCCTTTCCTTTAGAAACCTCATCTACTTTGGCCTTTCCTTTAGAAACCTCATCTATATCACTACTATCATCCTGCTCATAATCACCTGCCTTAGGTTCAAAATTGCTATCATCTGATCCATCACTACCACTATTTTCTGATCCATCACTACCACTATTTTCAGATCCATCATTACTTAAAATCTCTTCAACAATGTGCTCCCCATCAGCTGCATTATTTTCTGATCCATCATCAACATTTTCATTGATATCATTCTCTGCATTGTTTCTTAACTGCAAACCTTCATAATCAGGTCTAATATGTTCTACAAACACATCTATCAATTTAGTAGTTCTAGATAGCTTTAAAAGATCAAGAATATAGCCATCATTTAACAGTGGTCTTAGCCCTAAATCCAGATCCTCTCCTGGCAATCTATACATAAATCTCATATCATCCTCCTCTCTATACCCAATATCCACCATCATATCCTTCAGTACAATGACTGAAAAGTAATCTGAGTTAACCTTGTCAACATAAGAAACCTTACCCTTCGCATATGTCATCCCAGGATACTCTGTAAATTCACCCCCATGGTGTATTTCGATTGAAAAGTTTTCAGGGTAGTTTACTGCATCAATGAACATATAAACTTCAAATAAGGGATCAATCCACTTTAAAAAGGCAAAATTTAAACAACATTGTTGAGTATTAGACAAAACTTACCATATGCCTCTTCTGGATTGAATACTTCATTAGGATCACGAACACACCAAGGCTCTTTCATCGTTCAGAAACCACCGCACAATGCTCGTTCACAGCTCAGCCGCCTTTGATCGATCGTCTTCGTTTCGTTGTTAGGGTTTTAAAATTGTGGGAATTGTGTGTGTTTGTGATCGATGTAATGAAGCAGGTATGTCATTTAAAGAGCTTATAAAGGCTTTAATTAAAAGAAAAAGAAATAAGAAAAAAGGGTTAATAAAAATAAAACTGAAATGACAAAAATGCCCTTGGCAGCTTTAACATATATGGATGGAGTTAAGTCAGTTGGACCAAAATGGCAACGATGAAACCTTTTTGGATCCAGATGTTAAAAATGAAACCTTTGGACTATACTGGCAAAATGGGCAAAACCACAGGGACTAAAATGGCAATTAACTCTATTATATATCAAGTCATTTATAACTAAATTCAAATCACATAAACAACCATATATTAAGATTCTAATCTACTCAATAAAGAAAAATGCAGATCCAAAATCTTGATTCTAACTAAACATAAGGCTTTGAAGAACCGATATCCAAAAAATAGACTTCAAAATATAAGATATTAACTTAAATAATATTTTAGTAAAAGGCTTATCTATAATTAATTAGAATAGATTAAACTAAAATAATAATTATCTATAAGAGATGGCCTAATATCATGGCAAGTGTCCCTAAAGTGGTTTCTTTTATTATATAGTATAGATGATTGGAATCTTCATTAAATGATTTGTTATTATAATTAAAGTATATATACGAATTTTGAATTTGAATTTAAGATTTCATAATAATAAAAAAAATTGTAAGTATATAAAAAAATATTAAATATTTAAGGCTAAATATTAATAAAATAAATTTAGAAAATTTGAGTTAATAGTTAGAAAGATATTAAATGTTGATCTGAATTTAATAACAATATAAAAGCGATATCTTTGGTTAAATAAATACGACTTACAAAAACAAATTAATTACCATTAATTTAAAATTAAACCAGATAAATAATAATTAATCAAACTTATCGACATGTGACACTAAGAGCTAAGCAAATTTAGATTTTGATTAGGGTTGATCTAGATACATCCCTTTCATTACTAATTATACCCTCTTTTGTGAGAGAAAAAGTATCGGTCCCACACGGGGCCCACCTGTAAGAATGTGAGAAGAGGGAGGTGTATTTAGTAACACATATAACACCTTTGAATACTAACTCTCTTTTTTTTAACACGTGCAGGTTCTATAGTTTTCGTTTGTAACACGTCTTGGTATCAAGACCCACAAATGTTAACTTTTATGTTATGTTGAATGACATTTTGGTCACTTAACGTCTAAAAGACTAATTTTGTAAGTTTCTAAAATTGAAGGACTGTTTATGTATACAAGGTAAAATATTAGAAAGATAAAAACACCTGAACTATGGCCAACCACTCACCGGAAAAAAATGAAACCCACTTGAGCTCACCACCCAATTGATATAAACACATTTTCAAACTTGATATAAAATTCAAATCTTAGTTAATCTATAATGTGCATCTTTCATAGCTAGATATCAAGAATTGTGAAATCGAGAATAAAAAAGGTTATAATTGAAATCGATTGATCGGAGTGTCACGGTCCGATCAAAGACACATTTATGATTCCTATTACCTCAAATAAATAGTAAGTGGCAGTGAGAGTGTCGAACCATGAAGAGTTTGTGGTCCATGTCAAAACTTGATTGATTATTGATTGTAAAACTTGTGAAGCTGGCTAGTTTTAATTGTTTATTTGTTAGGAATGAACTAAAAAATTGTTACTAACTATGAAAATGATTTGTTAACTACAATTATAAAACTTAAACAATTGACTGAAAACAATAATTTTGAAATCAGGTTCACACCCGGTTCGAAATTGCAAGACGTAGGGTTCCCACACGTTTTAAAATTAATCCTAATCACAATTTGGTTATTAATGGGTTTAGTGTTACGAAGCTTAGGTGTCGATAGCTATCAACGACATAAGATGGACAAAAATGCACTTCGTTACACAAGAACATATAAACCCTACTCTATTACAAAGCATAATTGAATGAATTCATTTCATGAAGTCAAATGTGCGAGTATATTTCGACAATCCGTGAATCCAAAACAAATACAATACAATTGGTATAACATTCAACCGTTCAAGTGCAAAACACAAATCAAAAACTAAAAACAATTGTTAAAACCCCATAAATCTTACAAAGTCTACACCGGGGTGAAACCCTAAGAGATTAGCGGCTCATGGTACGCGAAGCTTGAAACCGAATCTTGGGTATGAAGAATGAGCCATGGGATCTTTCAAACACTAATTGAGGGTCAACTAAGATAATTTGGTCTTTCAAACATTAATTACAGTTAAATTGGGGGTAAATTGGTCTTTCAAACACTAATTACACTTTAATCTCTCATTTTAGTTACACTTTAATTCCCTCCGTCTTTAGCCAAATTATCGATAAATAGTTCGTATTTATATTTTATCTCCTTATAAAACCAAATTACTCTATGAGTTTTAAAAAATCATTACTTATTCGTACGTTAATATTATTAAAAAAAAATACACAGTAAAAAACAAGCATTTCATTCTCTTTAATTTGATATAGTGTATCTACAGTTTTTTTAAATTAAAAAATTGATATATTACATGATTAACAGTGTCTTTGAGTGAGCAATAACTGAATTGTTAACCTAAAACAAATGAAATTGAATCGAAATCAACCAAAAACCGTTTATTAGTTTTTGTGGGCCTCGTTTAACCATGATTAACCGAACCGAACCGATTATTCATATTTTTATATATTTCTAACTTTTATACCTTCATTTCATGTATTTCATATTTTATACCTTCATTTCATGTATCTATATTTCCATTTCATGTATTTATACATCCATTTCATGTATTTACACCTCAATTTCATGTATTTATATGCAAAAGTTTTAGCCTAAGTTTGGTTTTGGTTATTAACTGAAAACGAACCGAATAAAAAACCGTCAGTCTAACCGAATAAACCAAACTAATTAACCAAAAACCGATTGCTTAATAAAATAGTCTAACCGATGACTTCGGTTTAGGATAATAACTGAACCGATCAAACCATGCACAACACAATGAAATGGACTAACCCATAACTTCATTTATGATGTATATCTACCACAATATTGCCACAATAAATATTATACGAATAAGAAAACTACAAAAAAAAAACGAGTATCTTAATGGAAAATGTCATTGCTGCCGCATTGTGCGGGCACCTTGTTAGTTTAATGTCACACCCCGACCACGTAAAACAACAAATCGTGGCGGAAACGTCGGGGAGTGTCACAACAGAATCATTGTTTCACAACCATGGATTAAATAATTTCGTTTTATTGAATTATTGAACTCAATGTTTTATTACAAATCAGATAAATACAAATATTATCTTTCAAGTTTTAAAGTCGCTAAGGCACGAGTCCATCCTATGTATGGCATGTATCAACAATCATCACATAACAGCCCCTGAAACATGTGTAAAAATAGGTACGTCAGCATAAAAATGCCTGTGAGATACATAGGTTTTATTATAATAGGATTCATGACTTGTAAGTTTAAGGAAAATATGTTTAATCAAAAACAGTCATGAACCTTAAAATATTTTCTTTTATAAATCATACTAAAATTTATAAGAAATCAGATGATATAACAGAATAATGCATAGGCAAATAAATAATCAAGTAAAATGAGTTTGTATAAAATATGTCGTTTGAAAACAATGTTTTGATAAAAGGGTTTGTAGTATGTATAAAAATATACTTTGGTTTTAAGAAAGTCGAATAAGTAATATATTAAAATATATTTCAGTTCCAAAATAGTCAAACAGATAGTATATTAAATATACTTTAGTCGTCAAAATAATAGTTTTCAGTAGTATATTAAAAGTATACTTTGGTTTTATACATAACATATGAAACTATGCTTTGGTTTTGTAAATAACATATTTAACTATGTTTTAGTAATTAACAAAATATATGTTGTTTTGTACAATATCACACATGAGAGCATATTAAACTATACGTTTGGGAGTATAACAAAATATACAATAAAAATGTGATTTAAGAATTCAACCAAACCTTAGTGCATCAAACTACACCAATTGAGACTATAGAAATACCACAAAGGCAATCTCTATTTGGATAAAAATATCGGTTTCTGACATTCCATGACAACATGAATGGGGTGTCAAATCCTATAGCGCTATATCACACTACCAATCGGTCTGGTGAATGTATAAAATAAGTACAATCCAACAATTAATTTTATAATCTTTGAAAAATTAGTGTTTAAACCATAAATAATCATTCAGTTTGTCAAAAGATAAGTACTAACATGTATAATTAATTTATACTTTGAAATCATGAACATAACAAATAGGTGCACATGTTTCACTCCAAAACATTGACAACAATAAAAGAGGGGACTATGTACTCACTTAAGAGTGCTTAGAAGTCTTGAACAACTACCAAGCAAGCTAGAGGGATCACGGAAATCAAACGACACCTAATATATATATCTACATTAATAAACCGGACCTAAATCGGAAGATCGGATATGATGAGGTTTCGTAAACCAAATGAGTGTTGGAAATCATATGATATGGTTTAACAAAGCCTACATACTAAATCGAAACCTAACCTAAGTGCTTACGACCCATTACGACCCGTTTAGGTAGCTTATGCTACGTTAACGCGTCGTTTGCGTAAAACGCGTTCGGAACGCCTAACTAGTCCTATGACAAGTATTATATGCCTAAACATGTTTAATTATGTTGCATAATTAGTTAAGTGACAAAAGTTTGGGTTACATATGCTTAAATATCAATTATGCATAAAAAGGGTATTTTGGTCATTTTCCTAAGGCGTATAAACTACCTATCATATAACTACTTAAACGAAGTGACCATAAGGTATAACCTCGGAAGGTTATTCCCTATACAACTATGGTCACAAAACATGTTTGGTCGGATCCTAATGATCGACCAAACGGGTCGGGTTCGGAAGTCTAAGCGGCTGTTTAGACCGCTTATCTTACGACCCTACATAAGCACTAAACCTAAAGTGACGAGTTAAACATGTTAAGACATGTTTAACGAAGTTTAAAAATAAGTTTGATATCAAGACAAAGGGTCTTGATACCCAAAAATAGTTTGGTTACAAAATACGCACAAATACGCATTTTGGCCGAAACTACGACTCGTCACTACACCTAATCAACGTGGTAATCAGTAGGTATAGTCACTAGAGACTATAACCATCGTGATTACGCTCACGTTGCAAAGTTCAAACGAACTTCGTGTTGACCATAAACTGGTCAATGCAGAAAGTCAAACATAGTTTGACTTTCGTGCTTAAAACGCGTAAAAGAACGAAAGAATACTTACAAAAGGTCCAAGAAATGGAAGTTTGATCTGAAAATTCTCAGGTATGAAGTGTATAACTTCAACTTAGAGAACAAAATCAGATCAAGGTGTGGGTTGAAGGCAAATGGGGTTGGGTATTTATAGAAAACCAAGAACTGTTAGGATCGTTTCTCGATAAATGAGCTTCAATCTCAACCATCCATGTGTGCCCACTGATTTGGTAAACTAGGGGAGTCCAAAACCAGTCCATAGAATGAAGGAAACCATATACAAAACAAGGGAGTAGCTGGTTTTCAAAGAAAATGGTTTCTGCTGATCTGGGGGGGTCCTTACGGACCATATGGGTTTGTGCTTACGGTCCGTAAGCCTTGTGCAGGTCAGCAAGTTTCACAAAAAGGCAGAACAGGCCCTTGAGACTCCTAACTTGATTTTTGATGCGTTTTTGACACGTTTAAGGCCCGTTAACCTCATTTCAAGGATCTATAAGGATGTTAAAGTATAGGGAACATGAAACATGCTCAAAAACATCTCAGATGTCGGTTCGTTTGGCCGTACGGTTTCGTTATTCGGTTAATTACGACGGAAATCGTAACGAACGCAAAAACGATCCAAATTAAGCGACGAATGGAATTTTATCATGCCAATCACTAAAATAAAATATTTTAATGATTACATAAATTTTTGGGTGTCAGGATATATTCAGAACGTAAGATATGCGCGAAAATGCAAACTTATGCACTTTTTGACGCTTTTAGTCCCTATTGATCAAGAAAGTTTATTTTTGCCCACCAAACACCTCAAAGCCTATTTCTAAGCTATGTAAAGGATATTTAGGGCATATTTAACTTATGATCAAGTTCCGGATTGTTCGTTACAGTACGAATCGGCATACTTTCACAGTTTGTCGAAATTAGTCCCTGTAAGCGAATAAACTTGATTTCGACACACCAAACCTTCCAAAACTTATTTCTAAGTTATGTGAAGGTTATTTAAGGTATGTTAAGCCTATGTCAATGTTCCAGAGTGTTTGTTACATTAAACTGGTTATATTTACGCATCAGATCGCGTATAACCTTCCAGAAGACGATTTAAAGCTCGAAATCGAACAAGAATTGATATGTGCGAATGATACACATATTTATACAAATCCTAAGTATGAAATACAATATTTCATTGGTTTGGTATTTGTATGATGGTTGAAGTGACACAGGTGTCACAGTCTCCCATACTTTAGGAAATTTCGTCCCGAAATTTAATTTTAGAGGAAACTTGTGAAGACAACTGTGATGGTTTCGCTTTTGAATGAATCCCTCGAACCCTAAGTAAAACTCTGGGCCATGTTTGGATTCTTAGCGAAATTGTCAACTGACAAAGTGAAGTCCTTGTAGTAACAAAACATGGAGTTTCGAACTATGGACAGAAGAATGTTTCTTATGAAGACTATCATAGGAAACTTGTGTGTGCTCGAAATCAGAGTTGGAGAGTGTAAGATGAAACAAACCGTCTGAACCATTAAGTGCTGAACCAGTAAGAGGTCTGAACCATTAAAAACCTCATTAAGAGGTAAACAAACAGCCCCTAAATAACACCCATTGTCCATATTCGAACCTAGTACCTCCCCTTTTCAAAGACATGTACCTCTACTAAGTAGGTTACCTCACGTTGGTAAATAAATAAATAAATAAATAAATAAATAAAAAGTATAATCAAACTATTAATTATTTGTGCACGAAAGGAAAAAAAGAAGTAAAAAATACTTAACTTTTTTTAGAACAGCGACTTTCTTGTATTAGGTTACCGCACTTTTCAAATTGGAAAGCCTTGTTGCTCCACTTCGACCAAACTGAGTTGTCTTAACCGGACCCACGCTAGTTTAGCGTTCCCCGGGAAACCATACCAACAACTGCCACTTGACAGCCGTTGGGCCACCACAATAGCTGAACACTCTCTGTCATAACACACGGTGGGACGAAAACCCGGGTGGGCTCAGGATAGAACCTGAAATCTTTGCAAGGAGACTAGACTCTATCCATCATTACCTAATCTATCAGAATGATACAAGTGAGGATTAAACTTGGGTCTCTATTGGAAAACCCAAACCTCCCTATCGCTTGTTGACACTCACGCAGTCACACATTGAAAATTTGAAAGGGAGAGGCGTGATCATGGTAATACATAAGCTAAAGGGTGTGGGGTCATGGTTGGGATATAATTCGCCACTTAGGAACATGAATGGAAGGCTACACCACTCCTTTGTCTTATCCACTATGGTTTGCATGTATTAAACCATGACAACCATGGTCGCCCTTTCCATTTTCTAAGAAATTGTTTTATTTTTTCTTTAGACAAAGATAAATTAAAATAAATACGGGGATAGTCGTTTGAGTCATGACCACACCCCTAATGTAATGGTTTTAGATGGTGGATTAGAGGTGGGTGATATGGTGCTGACGTGAATGATCATAGTGGTTCTGAGGGTCGTGACCACGTCCTATAGCCTAAGAAAAGAAAATATATTTGATGTTTTTTTTTCTAAAACCCGTAATATATATGGTTTTTCTTTCTAAATAAGTAAAACTAGTATTTGTACCCGCCGCGCGTTGCGGCGGCGTACCTGACTCTTTCCGAACTAAATTTACGTCGAAATAGAGTAACTGGAATTTATACCGTCGAATGAAAACATATTTTATTTTAGCCCAAAAAATTCTATGTTAAAAACTATACTAACTCGAATCATAGATATGTGGTTCTTGAGTAAAATTTATATCGAAAGTTGAACCAAATAAAAGATAAAGAAAACGTACCAGTCCCCTATCCAGGTCCAGCTTCTGCATGCCTGCAACTATCATGACAGATTCAAATATTCCCCTGTTTAGAGTCGTCGAAGTTGAAATATGTATGAGGTCAAAGTCAGACAAACTAAATACATTATAACCAAAATAAACATCAAACCCAAATATCACAAACGTGATGCATTTTCTTAAAAGAAAATAAAATGAATAATTACTGCATCAGGTATTGGTCCTGAGAGTATAGAAGAATGCATTTTGTTTTGTCACAACATACAAAAGATGATATTTTAGAGACATAAATAGAGATACAATAGGTTACCTCCAATGGTAACGTATGCAACAGTTCCAGGAGTCACTGTGACACCAAGACCATCATTTCCTGCTCTTAATTCAGTAATAACAGGATACTCACCAGGACCATCTGCAGCAATTACAGCATATCCATCCTGCAAAGTTTCAAGTGATAAATCCATCATGCATACCATGAAAATAAAAACATGCCTTTGGGTTCAAACAAAAAATTCATTTTGTAAATTTGACTTCATACTTGACTCTCAACCGTTTATACCAACCAACTACATGAAACTAATAAATGTATTATCTTCGTAACTCAACTTCTTTTCTGATCACTTCTAGCTATGCATATTTGAAGACTTATTCTTAGTTAGGGCAACTTACTACAAACTGTACATTAAACTTAAACCACACACTTGTCATCCCTAAACCATAAATTTCCTAATCAAATCTTCAGTTACACACATCATATGTTTTCGGATTCAAATTCCATATGTTCCTTAATGACCCCAAAAGAAAAGATATGCACAACAAACTAATTGGGCTAAACCTAAATCTTCCTTCAACTTAACAATTTATTTATAAAAATCCCTAAATGCGTGGTGAAGAAAGACCTTGATGGAAGCAGGATATGGGGGGAGAGGATCGGGAGCTCGAATGTCCTCAGCCAAAACCTTGCCGAGAGCATCCTGAACAGCCACCGTCACCGGAGACAACCGCCTGGATACGTCCAACACAGTTGTCAAAGCTTCTTCTACTGGAATCATCTCCATCATTGTTCAAAAAAATCTACAAATCAGATCAACTGATGGAGGTTTGAGAAGATAAGAATTACACTCATAAGAAACCCTAATTTCAATCTAGATGCTTACCATGTCTCGCGTTTGAAGAACGCTTGGATGAACAAACTCAAAATTCCCCCAACGATTCAACTTTTCAGATATATTGTTGGGGACAGGGGTTGTGATTAGATTGGTGGCTTTAGCAAACAAAGAAGCATTGAGAAGGTCCAGGAGTTTTGAAAGAGCAGGTGAAAGAAATTTTTGTCTCTTGTGCATATGTCAAAGGGTAGAATGGTCACTCAGCAAAGCCACCGACCTTTCATTTTGTTATATATATAATATATTTTATTTTACGAATTAAGAAATTATCACTCCAAAAGAAAAAAAGCATGTGATTCTATCTAAAGAAAAGCATTTATTTATATTAAGAAAAAAATAAAAGCATGTGATTCTATCTAATTTATATTATGAAAAAATGACATAATACATATGAATGGGAGATTACATATAAAAACAAATAATGTTTTATTAGAATTTAGATAAATGCATGTCAAAAATGACACCCATGGCATTATAGCCTAGTGGTATCTTGGTGGTGGGATAAGACTTATGACCATTAGGTCATGGGTTCGATTCCCACAAAGGGGGTTTTTCCCAGATTTATTGGGTTTCCTCCTGAATTGGTGTATAGGCATTATATTGCCTAGTGGAGATGGATATGATCGGGTGGTTCTGCTGGTGGCACGATGATACTCCAGTGGTCCGTCAGTGATCCAAATTTGCCGTTCAAAAAAAAAAAAAAAAGTACAAGCTAGACGTAACGTAAAGTCTTCCAGATTAATACTATGATATATTTAGGAGACAAGCTAGACGTAAAGTGTTCTAGATTAATACTATGATATCTTTAGAATTCAATTCGGATATAAGTTTATAATAGTATTCGGATATAAGATTAATACTATGATATCTTTAGAATTTAATACTATGATATATTTAGGAGACAAGCTAGACGTAAAGTGTTCTAGATTAATACTATGATATCTTTAGAAGGGTAAAGATCAAATAGGAAGTTAATTTTCGCTAGGAATGATAGGAAGCCATATGATTATGACATGTGGCAAATTTTAAAATAAAGAGAAAGGGTATTTTAGTCAATCCAACTCCTTCTTCTTCCTTTTTCAAAACCCAGTAAATTCAAAAACCCATCATTTTCAAAACCCACCATCTTCAACTATTTCTTCACTTTCTATCTCAATAATCACTACATTATAGTGCGATTTTCATCACAAATCAATGATTCAGAACCCGATCAACGTGTTCTTCAGCTTTTTTTGAAGAAAACCCAGTTTAATTTCATAAAAAAATCTCGTTTTTTCGGGTGATTTTGGAGATAATCACTCGATTCGAGCGTTGATAAGTGTTTCTATCATTCAAATTTCGTCAATTGATGAAGAAATCGGCTTCGATCCATGTAAGAAATTCTTTAATTTCATTTTCATGTTGCTGGGTTTTTGATTTAGTCATTGCGTTTTACGATCTTTGCGGGGGTCCGGGGGCGGCAGCCCCCGGTAGCGGGGTCCCAGGGGCGGCAGCCCCTGGCGGGGTCCAAGGGGCAGAGCCCCTGGCTGGGGTTTCGGAAAAAAAAAATTTCGATTAAATTGCTGTACTAAAAACGCATCAGAAAAATTAAATTTCCATAAACTGGCTCATTTCGAAGACAGTAATTCGTAGACAATTCAGACAGTTCACAGTGACAGACAGTTTTATGTGTCCATTGCGTTTTAGAAATAAGAGTTTTATGTGGTTTCTGGCTATTGCGTTTTAGAAAAAACACATTTTTAAGTGTTTTTAGTCATTGTGTTTTAGGTAAAACACATTTTTTAGGTGTTTTCAGTCCATTGCGTTTTAGAATGAGTCATTTAAGTGTTTTCTGGCCATTGCGTTTTACATATAAGACATTTCTTTGTGTTTTTGGTGCATTGCGTTTTAGGTAAAACACTTTTTTATGTGTTTTCAGTCCATTGCGTTTTAGAAAACAGACATTTTAAGTGTATTCTGGCCATTGCGTTTTACAAATAAGTCATTTCTTTGTGTTTTTGGTGCATTGCGTTTTAGGTAAAACACATTTTTATGTGTTTTCTGGCCATTGCGTTTTACAAATAAGTCATTTCTTTGTGTTTTTTGTGCATTGCGTTTTAGAAAAATGTCATTTTTTAGGTTGTTTTTTTCATTGCGTTTTACGTAACTGGTGGTTTTTCTATTGCGTTTTACGCAACTGGGTTTTAAATTTTTTTTTTTAAAAATATAGCAATAGTATACTCGTTTTAAAGATAAAAAAACGCTCGTTTTTTTGGTGCAATTTTTATAAAAAAATAATGTCGTATGAAAGAGTTATTAACGTTTAAAAAATGGGGGGGAATTGGAGGAGAGAGAAACTATTGGCTTGGATTGACTAGAATGCCCTTGAACAAACTCACGCGCCTCTTTTCTTCATTTCAATTTGTCTGATTTAATCTTAGCCCTTGATTAACTTAATGGATGGTCAAGATCACTTCCTATCCTTCCTAGCCAAATAAACTTCCTATTGTATCTCCACCCATCTTTAGAATTCAATTCGGATATAAGTTTATTTATTTTGAATTGCCAAAGATTTTCAGTATTCAACCCGAAAATAAATTTATTTTTTAATTGTCAAAACTTTTACATACATACAAGTGAAAGAATCACAACACCGGATAAACCACCAACAAAGAACTACTTTTCAAAACTTACTAGAACTGTGGTTGACATATGATTTATCTTCCACATGCTCATGTTATTCACTGTTACAATGTTATGTCCGACTTACAAAACATAACTTACAATTCCAATACACAAAAAGTGAATTTGTTTTTCTATTTATAAAAGGTTTTGTAACTATTTTTAACAGCACAAAAAGTTTTGTACCTAACATCCCCTTTTATATTCTTTCTTTATCATCTAGTGAAAGATAAGCACGCAAATATTTAGCCATTTTAATGCTCACATGCATTTTATGGATTATCTAACTTAAGAGTTCGGCCGTCACTGATTTGGATTTTGAGAGTTTAGTCCCCACTGAGTTTTCGTTCAAACTCCACCTCTGCTTGTAGATGTTTACGCAACTAAGTTTCTTCTTTTATAAGTCTGGCTATGTGAATGATGATGGATATGTCAGATACTCATCATTAGTTTTTTTAACAGCAATTGTAATTTGTACTCTATCTTATCGATTACCAATTGTTCTAAACTATGATTATCTTTGTTTAGGCTTGAACCTGAGACCTCCCACTTAAGATACATGTATTTATCATTAGTTGGGTTTGGAAACTAATGGTGAGTTGAATATTATGGTTAATTGTTTGTATTTTTTTTTAAATAAACTCTTAACTTCCATTATAAAAATATGCACATCTAAATGCACTTTACATCAATATCGCAGGTAAGCGAGCAACAAGCTGCGCCGCTACCCCTTTCTGAATAGCAAACCCTAGCCTATTAAAGACAAACCCCTGCCCCCTATTGATGAGCCACTGCTGTGGACAACCTGTTGGACCCTAGTCAACAAAATATTTGTATTAAAAGGTATTTTGGTAAGTAGCAAAATATTTGTATTTTAACACGTAAAATAATAGACAATTAATTAAATTAAGAACACCTTGTCATCAAGGGCATGCAAGAAATGCAATGGGCATATAGTGTCTTTAAGTGTGCTCATAAACAAAAACAACAAGAGATAGAGTTTGACGATATCGTGTCTTAAACGATATAGTGGCGGAGCTAGCTCATTAATTTAGGGGTATCCCGATTTTTTTTATTGTTTTGGGTTTTGGGCTAACTTTAACAATTATATTTTGGGCTTCCTTTCAATTCTATTATTGTTGATTTGGGCTTTTTTTATTATTCAGACTTAATTATTCTACAAGTTCTTGGGTTGTAAAATGTTTGGGCTTATAAAAAAATTGGATTTTACTAAAATCAAGTATCATATTTTTTGGTTAGGGGTATCCTCATAATTTTTAGGGGTATCTTTTGTATAAAACCGAAAAATAAAATAAAAAATAACACTACGAATACGGGGTTGAGCCGTAGCCCGTGCTACGGCTACTAACTCTATAGTTCCGCCCCTGAAACGATACAACTATGTTTAAAAGAGAAATAATCATTTTAGACTCATTTACAATAGTACATAAATAAGTAAATGTGAAAAAAGATTAGCTTTATTATCGGTGCTTGCAATATATAAACGCTTAAGTGGTTACACAAGTTTAGAGTGGTTAGATGAAATGAGGCGTCTCTTTTATACACTTTTGTTGAATTACAATATACAACACCTATCCAATCCAATAGTTATAAACTATTCTTTAGACATTTCAACATCTAGATATTTCGATAAATGATTCTATATATTCAAGATATTTCCATAAATGATTTTATATATTCAAAATACTTAGGGGCTGTTTTGCAACTTCTGAATGATTAAGTGCTGAACCAGTAAGAGGTCTGAATCATTAAATGCTGAACCAGTAAGATGTTTGAACCATTAAGAGCCACTATAATGGTTAACCGTTCAGAGGCAAATGTCTGACCAATTCAGATTAGAGGTCTTAACCATTCAGACTCTATATAATTCTTAACCATTCAGAGGCAAATGTCTGAACCATTCAGACATTTGCTCGCGAAACAAACAATCTGAACCATCAAATGCTGAACCAGTAATAGGTATGAACCATTAAGAGTCCTATTAAAATGTAAATAAACAGCCCCTTAATTTCACAACCATGAACGATATTCTAGATTCTTTTATTTTATTTTCACAATATCATAAAGACTTTGTTCTGGCATAAAACAAGACCTTTTCAGTTTATTTATAAACATATTGATATTATATTATATTATCCTATATACTTAAAGTAGAAAGTCGGTGGCAAAGGCCACCGACAATCTACTCCAAATTACAATTTTGTCCTTTTCTCCTTTTGTCTACCTCAAAATTTTCATTTTGCTCCCTCATTTTTTTTAACTGATTTGTTTTCCTCCTAAAACTTACACAATAACAAATCTATCGTCTAAATTTCTAACTATTCACTTTTACTTCCTTCGTTTTTATTTTTTTTTTCTTTTTTTCCCTTTGTGTTTTTAGTTTATATCACGTTTACATGTTGCTATAAATTCGAAACGGGTAGTTGGTTCGTCACAACTTAACATATTTCGTTTAATCGTACCGTATCTTTATACGTTTCTTTCGTGTGCTTAAACACGTTAATGTCACCGTGCCAACGCGCTTAACGAACGATAATGTGCCCTTAAATGTTGCGCCACAACACGCGAGCACCTTATTTTCATTCTTTAACTTAAAAAAAAATTATTTCCTCACGTGCTTATTTTTATGGACATTTCGGTACATATTCATGTATCTGCATTGGACGTAAAGAGTACACATTTACGTTTCGACCTAAAGTTTTTCTAAAAATGAGTCGGGTCTAATATAATACGTTTTCATGCCTATTTTTATGTATGTTTTAGGTTGTTATACATTTTGATGTAAACACTTTATTTTCTCACATGCACATTTTTATATGTACATGTCAATATAAATTCATGTTAATGAACATGGTCAAATATAATACGTTTTTGTGCTTATTTTTATGTACGTTTTAGTTGGTTTATGATTTGACATACGAGTCACTATGCGCATTGAGGCCACTAAGTCTTAATGAAAATGTAAGAGTTGTGTAGTAATTAGGTGGAACCCCACTAAATGAACCAACCCGGTTTAGATTTTGTTATTTGATTTAAATGCTTATATAAGTTACATTGATTATATCGGATACGTCAAAACACACGTTTTTATATGGTTGACACATTACATAACGCTTGCGCTAATCTATTTGATGTTTGCGATGTACCCGCGCCGCAACGCGCGTGGCCTTATTACTAGTTACCCTATATACTTAAAGCACAAAGTCGGTGCTTGTCTTTAGTGTCTTCTCTTTTCCTCATCTCAGCACCACTCTTTCTAACCCTAAACATATTTCTCAAGTATATGTCCAGAATCACTCTACCGCTCCAACCCATCACCGCGCCACCACCATGGTCACTACCATTACAGATTATTTGTATTTTCAGGAGGTAACCGGAATGATGACTGCAACAGCGGCGATGTAACAGCCGCACTCAATCAAACGTTCTATGATTTGGGGGTTTTCGTGATTAGGAACGAAGTGTAGTAGGGTCTGTTCTAGGTTTCAAGGTTGAAGTTCATGGCGGCACTCGGTGGCACCTCCTTCCCAACGAATCCTAAATCGATTTCTGCCTTTTGACTATATCATTATTCCGGCGAGTCAAAACAGGTAAAAAATACTAACGTTTATTCCGTTATGAACCTTTTCCTTCGTCAATCGAAACTGAAATTTTGATTTAGGGATTAGAGATGGAGTACACGACATTTGAAATGCTAAATCTAATTGGGGAAGATTGACAGTAACCTGGGGCCCTTCTTTGTTTATAATTGTTTAGTTTAACGGTGACTTCTTTGTATATATATACACAATCGATGCCACTAGAAATCTGTGAAGTTGTGTTTTATGGTAAATAAAAGTTTTTGTATTGATTTATTAGCTTTTATTTGGTTTTTATAAATGATTATCATTCATGGATCATGGTTGTAGAAACCTCAAATATACTGTTTGGAGTAAAGCTCTATGGCATATAAGTAAAAGATCTGAGTTATACTTGGTATACAAATCACAAATGTGCGTCTTTGCGCCAGACCCTCGAACTTTTCGCTCAGTAGTGCCCGGTATGTAGTTTTTGTATAGAATTTTTAGGTATATACGTTTTTGACCCCCCGGTTTGATAATTTTTTTTAGGTATATACGTTTTTGACCCCCCCCCCCCCGATCGGAAATCTCAAGCGTCGCCACGTAGCAACACAATTTGCAACCACGGTAAGCACTAATATTTTTAATATTTTTCTTTACTAATGGCCCAATACTTAACTTACCCAAACTTTCTAAAGAGTCTTTTATAATTAACTAATGATCTATCATCTAAATAGTTTGTTGGTCTTGATCCAGTCTACCTGTCAGACCAAAATACACCAATCTAGAATGGAACCCATTGCCTACCAAATTCAAGAACTTGAAGCGTAATCTTTTTAGTAAATAGTCAATTTTAGGCTTTTATATAAGGTTTTGTTGTGTATTGATCATATGTTTATATTGTTTGTGGTAATACTTTTTTTAAAGATAATCCTCACCCTGATGAGAAAGAAAGCTTGGCGCTTGGAAAGAAGTTGAATTTGGCAATCAAGCATATCAAATGAAGGTAATAATACTTGGTTTATAACTTATATACACTGAATTTAATTGGATTTTAACTATAAGAACATATAAACAGAGAAACATACACAACATCTTACCTGTAAAGTAGAGTCTCGGGATGTTTAGACAGCGATTGACTCAAATGGAGCGGCATGAAAATGCGCTTTCGAAGCAAGAAAACGACAACTTATGGATAAAAAATGTAGCCATAAAAGAAGCCATCCGCTCTGGTATGCAACAATTGCGGAGCACAAGCAACACAAGTTTCTAATGAATTTTGTACAAATAATTATAGTAAGTTTGGACTTGCATGTTTTTATGTATTAATTTGAAGTTTATTTTTTTTTTGTTAACGCATTTAACTGGTGAAACAATAGGAGAAGTAAAAGCAGTGGCTAATATGCATCAGAGGAAAGCAAAAATGGGTAAGCACTATGATGCTTTTATTGCTTTACCAGGTTTTTTAAACATTACAAAAGCATTCGTACTCTTTCACTAAAATTCTGTGTACAAATTTATCATTAGATGAAATAGAAGTTGCTTTGGTGATTGCTTTTATGAGTCATCAATTGAAGCGGCAACTAGAAATATCAGTAAGATGGCTCAGGAATAACAGATTTTTTAGGATTGTTGGTATGTCATTTACTTTTTTGCAAGCATTTATATTGTGTGGATGAGTTTATGAATTATGTGTGTCATCAACTCATTATTCTTGATGTTTACAAATGCCAGAATAATCATGGTTTTGTCAATTGGCTTAACATTTTCAATATATACGTATGTATGTATGCCGTTTATGATTGAAGAACAAATTCATGACTTCCATATAATTTTTATATGTATATCGATATATTATGTTCCTTTTGTATCGCACATTCCGAAACATGCGTTTTCATATGGTTAAAACATCACATAACGTGACACCAGCTATAAATAACAAAGGTGTGGCAGCCGCAACGCGCGGCCTATCGCAATTATCTAGTACTATCTTAAAAGAGAAAGTCGGTGGCTTCGGCCACCGACCACTCTCTTTTTTGCCCACATACATATGTCGGTGGTATCTTCCCACCATGTGCAATTCACGGCCCACCATATCATCTCTATATATAAACATTTCTTTCTTTTTGTCTTCTACGTGTATTATTCAAAGTCTGCCACTTTGATCCCACCTTTATCACTCTTGTATGTGTGTATCTTGAGAGAAAGAGGGAGTGACAACCAAAATCACTAAGTATGATTTTGATATGTTGTTGTTATGTAAAGTTGCAACTTATTTTGAACTAAATTATGGTTTAAGAATTAGAACAAAAAAAGGGGTTTGGGGGGTATATTGGATTAGCAAGAACATAGACGATGCAAACGACACTATTGGTGTTGCAATTGTTCTGAAGTTTGGGGTTGCTTCAATTAAACGTCATCCCCAGGACCCCATCTCTGTTTACTGCTTTTTTGCGGTGACCACAATAATTTTTTTTGGCTTAAATCTCATCTGGGTTTTCGTAATTATGGAGAAAAAACAAGGCTTTTTTTGGACATTAAAGGATGTAGTTAAAGGGTTATCTCCAAGAAGATCAAAGAACAGATGTATTGTGGGCTTGGGCTGAGTACGACAAGAAGAAAATGAATACTCTACTTTTTCTTATTCTGGAAAAACGAGAAATGAAAATAGATTTTAACTGCCTAATGGGATTATTGTATAATTAACTTTTTTATTATTCTCGTAACATCTTAAAAGAGAAAGTCAGTGGCTTTTGCCACCGACATTTTCTCCGTTTTTATCTTATATACATGTCATCCGTTTCTACCATAGATCTAAAAATTACTCAATCTTCCATTAAATCCACTTCATCAACAATTCAACACCTAATTCAAAACGACGTCCTATCCTCCATTGCCGGAATTCGAAACATTCATTCGCAATTTCATCACATCACACGCCACAACAATCTTCGCCGCCGTACCTCCGCCGCACGACGACGGCACCGTCGAGCCACTCATCTTCACCCTGTACTCCAATCTACAAACAAATCCAACGAAAGAAGGAGCGTTACCGGCGTCAAAAGCCGCAATAGAGGCGTCACCGATGGTAACGGTAACAGAACAAGAAGACTATGCGATATGTTTAACGGAGATGTGTTTGACGGAGTACGAAGCAAAAGAGATGTCGTGTAAGCACCAATACCATTCGGATTGTATAACGAAGTGGTTAGGGGTTCACAAATCAGAGCGAGATGTATGATCAAGTATAACAAACAGTTAATAGAAAAATAAATAAAACAATTCCTGTAAAAGTAAAGCAATAGGTATGGATGTTGGAATAGATTAGTAGACAAAAAGGTTTAGAAGATCTGAGACGTGTGTTTGTTTGGAGAAAAGTTAAAGCGGTTTGGATTGAGTTGGTTAATTTTAGAGGCAATGAATTGAAGATGAGGAATAATTGGGAAAGTGGGAGTTGTTTTAACTTTTTATTATTGAATTGAAGGTAGGGTGGTGGTGGTGTCGTGACCCACCTGATTTAAGGAGAAGGTTACCGCGTCGTTGTCGTCGTAGAGGTGCTCGGTCAAGTTATGGCCGCTTCTCTATGGTACCAGTTGTTGCTTCATTCAATTTGCTTCACTAATCCCTTTCCCCCCAATGTTTCGGTTAGAAGTGCAACATTTCTGATTTTTCAAATTTGATTTCGTGTAGTTAACGCAACACATAATGGTTGGATCAAATCGCAATGCTTATGTAGGTTACATTAAGTTCAATCGGATACGTCGAAACAGACGTTTTCATGTGGTTAACGCGACACATAATGCTTGGACTAATCCATTCGATGTTTGCGATGTACCCGCGCCGCAACGCGCGCGGGCATCATTACTAGTTTGCTCTTAAATTTAGTATATAGGAGAATTTCGGCTCGACTCGTTTAAGGTGCTGTTTGTTTTTTCTGCTGGAAAACCTCTTCTGCTGCAGGCCACATCTGCAGGCATCTGCAGGAGAAGAGGTGGACCAAATGTCTTCAGTCTGCAAGGAGAAGAGGGTTTGTTTTTTTTTATATAAAACCTCTTCACACACAAACACACACACAGATCTCTCTCTACTCTCTCTCTACCACCGCCATCTTCACCACCGCCACCACTTCACCACCGTCATCATCACCACCGCCATCATCACCACCACTTCACCACCGTCATCATCACCACCGCCATCATCACCACCACTTCACCACCGCCATCATCATCACCACCATCGATTTAGGGTTTCGGAGGTGGAGGTCGATTTGGGGGTTTTGTTTCTGATCGATTTGGGGTGTTTTGTTTGCCATCGATTAGGGTTTCGGAGGTGGAGGTCGATTTGGGGGGTTTGTTTCCGATCGATTTGGGGGTTTTGTTTCCCATCGATGATGATGATGATGATGGTGGCGGAGCAGGGGTGGTGATGATGATGATGATGATGGTGGCGGAGCAGGGGTGGTGATGATGATGATGATGATGATGATGATGATGATGATGATGGTGGCGGAGCAGGGGTGGTGATGATGATGATGATGATGATGGTGACGGAGCAGGGGTGGTGGTGGCGGAGCAGGGGTGGAGGTGGAGGTGGTGCCAAGAAGAGGTAAACCTCTGCTTGGAGAAGCTTTGGTCTCATCTCTTCCCCAAGAAGAGGTTGGGGAGAGGTAAAAAGCACTTCTCGAAAAAAAAAAAAAACACTCTACAGCACCTAAACCTCTTCCCGCGTCTGCACAGTGCAGACAGAAGAGGCCAGGAAGCTCTTCTTCCAAAAAACAAACACCACTTAAGTTACTAGCGCTCAACCTCAACATCGTCTCATTTTGAGCTTTATTTTTTAACTCATGCTTTTTTTGTTTATACATATACATATCTGTAATTATAATATTATAATATTTATATATAACATAATAGTGTGAGGTTCATTGAGGAACACTAAAAAAATGAGGAACAGTGGGGAACCGACTCAAACGAACTCCGATTGGACTCATTCCAGCGGCGTTGAAACCGGCTCGTCGAACCCTAACTAGGATCTCTTAATCCTAAACCCTAAATCATAACCCCTAAACCCTAAATATATTAGGGCTTGGCTTTTAGGGTTTAGCCTTAGGGTTTAGCTTTAGGGTTTTGGGTTTAGCTTTAGTGTTTAGGGTTTAGCTTTAGGGTTTAGTTTTAGGTTTAGCCTTTAGGGTTTAGCTTTTAGGGTTTATAGTTTAGATTTTACGGTTTAGCTTAGGTTTTAGCCTTATTTTTTAGCTTTAGGGTTTAGACTTTATGAGTTAGGATTTAGGGTTTGGGGTTAAGAGATCTTAGTTAGGGTTCGACGAGCCAGTTCCAACGCCGCTTGAATGAGTCTAATCGGAGTTCGTTTGAGTCGGTTCCTCGCTGTTCCCCACTTTTTTAGTGTTCCCCAATGAACCTTTCCCTAACATAATATATATTATGTGTTTGTTTTAGTTACTATTGTGTAAATATATCAAAATATTAAACAAAAAATATATAGTTAAACTTGATGGCTAATTAACTTTGCAAGTTTATTCGAACTCAATAAATAAACTTTACCTTAGGGGTTATTTGTTTACCTCTTAATGAAGCTATTAATAGTTCAGACCTCTTACTGGTTCAGACTGTTCGTTTCACGTGCAGATGTCTGAATGGTCTAGACATTTACCTCTGAATGGTTAAGCATTGTACAGAGTCTGAATGGTTAAGACCTCTAACCTGAGTTGGTCAGACATTTGCATCTGAACAGTTAAGTATTATACATGCTCTTAATGATTCAAACATCTTACTGGTTGAACACTTAACCATTCGGATGATGTTGACAAACAACTCGTTAGACTTTTCCAAGTTTGGCTTAATTCAATATTATCGTAGCTATAAATCAATTTCACTAGGTAGCCCCTAATTTGGTAGCATTCAAACATCGTTATACAAAGTTCGTAATCAAACACCACTTTTTCTTCTTTTGAGGAAAGTGTTATCTCGGGCGGTTTTTATTTATGGTTGACTAGTAGACTAGAATTCTTCTAATTTCAATATTAAAACCTATATAAATTAGCAAACTTTTTGTGCATAAGGACTTGTAAGTTGTGCTTTGGGTGTTTTCCAAAAAAAAAAAAAACTTGATTTTTTAGTTTTAACCCAAATGTTTGTACCTTTTTCAATTTTAACCCTACATAATTTGTTTTTTAACTTTAACCCAAAACTTTTCATTATTTGCAATTTAATTTCACAACTTTTGTCACTTATACTTTTCATCTTTCGCAAATTTTCGTTTTACGTATAGTTCTAAATTTTTCGAGTTAATACGACGCAACGTGCATGTGTGGTTCAACGTTTTTACCTCTATTTTTCCATGTTTGACAGGTTCGTCGCAATACGCATATTATAGGTATCGATGACGGTTGTGTGACATTAGTACTATTTGACACCGTTTTACGCCCCGCCACAACGCGGGGTGTGCTTTGGGGATTTTTCAAAGAAAAAATTGTTATACATATGGTTGTCGTAACGTTGGCTTTGGGGGTTTTCTAAAAAAATTGATTTTTTTTTACTTTTCACCCAAAAGTATTTCATAAATTACTTTTAACCCAAAACTATTTGTTTTTTACTTTTAACCCAAAACTTTTTATCTTTTACAATCTATCCTCATAACTTTTTTTACTTTCAACTTTGGTCCTTTATAGTTTTCATTTTCCGCAAATTTTGCGCTCTATGCTTGGTTCTAAATTTTGTGACTTAACACATCACAGCGTGCGTCTTTGGCTTAACGTTTTTACGTTTCGTTCTAAATTTTGCGAGTTAACACGACGCAACGTGCGTGTGTGGGTGAACGTTTTTACATCGTCTATTTTTATCCCGTTTGACAGGTTTAACATAACGTATGGGTCGTAGATCGACTTAGTTATAAATAAAGAATCCCCGCCGCATTGCGGCGGGTCGTAATCCTAGTTTCATAAATAAAAGAAAAAAGAATTAAATTAATAATAATAAAAAAGAAAAATAAAAAAAAAGTAGGGTGTCCTATGGCCAACCTAAAGAAACGGCCTCTATATAAATGACCATCAACTCCCATGCAATTCTCGCTCACTTTCACATTTCTGAATCCCTCTTTCTAATCTTTCCGCCGTTAGGTTTCCGTCTCCTCTTCCGTTTACGTTTCCATTTCACAGTTTCTCATTCTGCATGCTCCAATCCCTTCAAATTCATTAGATTTGTTTGCTGTTTTATGTCTCAAACTCCAATTTTTCAATAAAATTGTTAATTTCTTCTTCTTCTGAGCGGTAGTTGTGGGGATACCCGTGCTGCTCAGGAGTTTAGGGTTTGTTCCTCCTTTGATTCAGATCCCCTTCTGCTTCTTTTGAGGGGGTAGCCGGGGCCTCGGCCTCGGCGGGTTGTAAAGCCCCCTGCCGTTACAAACTTTGGCCAAGTCCAACTTCACAAACAATTCTTTTATTCTTTTTACAAAACAGAAAGATAACAGATATGCCATCTTTAGCGTTTTCTGTTGCCGCTGCTATGGCTGCTCTAGCTCCCCCATCCGGTGTATCCGGTTACACCGGATGGGATAGCTCTCTTCCTACGCCGGAGAATAATAATGATATATTATTCTCCGGCGCAGGCGCAGCTCAACCGACTGACAGCTTTGTTCCAGAAGATTCACTATTAACAAACTGGACCCCGCCTCATTCGAGTGCTTTGTACAAAGTTGACGGCTGGGGAGCGCCGTACTTCGCCGTTAACTCCTCCGGCAACGTCACCGTCCGGCCACACGGTAGCTCCACCATGGACCACCAGGAAATAGATCTTTTAAAGGTGGTAAAAAAGGCTACCGATTCGAAATCCGTTGGTGGCTTAGATCTCAAGCTTCCGTTAATAATCAGGTTTCCTGATGTGTTGAAAAACAGACTCGAATGTCTTCAAACGGCGTTTAATTACGCCGTTAAGTCTCTGTCTTACACCTCTCACTACCAAGGTGTGTATCCTGTGAAATGTAACCAGGACCGGTTCCTGGTTGAGGATATTGTCAAATTCGGATCCTCCTTCCGGTTCGGGTTAGAAGCGGGTTCCAAACCCGAGCTTCTTTTAGCGATGAGCTGCTTGTGTAAAGGTGCTTCGGAGTCTCTACTGATATGTAATGGATTTAAAGATGCTGAATACATTTCGTTAGCTTTGATTGCTAGAAAGCTTTCACTAAACACTGTAATTGTTTTGGAGCAAGAAGAGGAATTGGATTCTGTGATTGATATCAGTTTGAAGCTTGGTGTTCGTCCGGTTATCGGCGTTCGTGCTAAGCTGAGAACTAAGCATTCGGGTCATTTCGGAAGTACTTCAGGGGAAAAGGGGAAGTTTGGTCTTACCACTACACAAATTCTTCGTGTGGTGAAGAAATTGTATCAATGTGGGATGTTGGATTGCTTCCAATTGCTCCATTTCCATATCGGGTCGCAGATCCCTTCGACCGCTTTGCTTGCTGATGGTGTTGGAGAGGCTGCTCAGATTTACTGTGAACTGGTTCGTCTTGGTGCCAATATGAAGGTCATTGATATTGGTGGTGGGCTTGGGATTGATTATGATGGATCGAAATCTGCTAACTCGGATGTGTCTGTTGCTTATGGGTTAGAAGAGTATGCAATGGCGGTTGTTCAGGCGGTTAAGTTTGTTTGCGACCGTAACTCTGTGAAGCATCCTGTGATTTGCAGCGAGAGTGGGCGTGCGCTCGTGTCACATCATTCGGTACTTATATTTGAGGCAGTTTCTTCGAGCAAGTACACGGTTCCACCTATGTCCTCTTTTGATATCCAGCATTTCATCGAGCAGCTCCCGGAGGACGCGCATTCGGATTACAATAACCTGTCTGAGTCTGCCATTCGAGGCGATTACGAAGCGTGTTTGGCTTATGCTGATCAGCTGAAACAGAGGTGTGTGGAGAAGTTTAAAGACGGGTCGTTGGATATCGAACAATTGGCTGCTACTGATGGGTTGTGTGATTTGGTTGCTAAGGAAATTGGTGTGTCGAATCCCGTAAGCACTTATCATGTTAATCTTTCGGTTTTCACATCGATTCCGGATTTCTGGGGGATAGAACAGGTGTTCCCTATACTTCCAATCCATCGTCTAGACGAACGCCCAACGAAAAGGGGGATTTTATCTGATCTAACTTGTGACAGTGATGGAAAGATTGACAAGTTCATCGGAGGCGAATCAAGCTTGCCGCTTCACGAATTGGAGGGCGAAAGCGGGATGAAGTACTATTTGGGGATGTTTTTAGGAGGGGCATACCAGGAGGCTCTTGGTGGTGTCCACAACTTGTTCGGTGGCCCGAGTGTGGTCCGTGTGTCGCAGAGTGACGGTCCCTTTGGTTTCGCTGTTACCCGAGCCGTCCCTGGCCCATCCTGCAGTGATGTTCTCAGATCAATGCAACACGAACCGGAGATCATGTTCCAGACCCTTAAGCACAGGATTGAAGAATTCGTTCACGATGAAGGCGATATGGGTGGCGCGATGATCGCGGGTGGAATCGCGCAGTCTTTCCACAACATGCCTTATCTGACTGTTGGATCATCTTGCTGCCTGACTGCTGCAAATGGGAACAACGGATATTATTACTGTTCTGATGAGGATTTCGCTGGTGGGTCGGATGCGGTTGCTGGCGAAGATGAGCCGTGGTCTTATGTCTGTGCTTGAGGAAAACAAGATTCTGTGATGAATCACTGGTTTGGTTGTTTGTCAATGAGGTTGTTCTGTTCTGCAAACTTTAGTATGGTTCTGTTTTTAGTTAAAAGTAGTTATCTTTTTTATTTTGTTCTGCTCTCTTTTCTCATGTGAACAAGATATATAGAGAGAGCTGTTGAACTTTTTGATAAATTTGTGAAGATAGATTTGGGGGGACTGTCATGTCTTCTTCCCCATCTCTTCCTTCATGTTGTAGTGCATTCTCTATGATAATAAAAGTACTTGTTTGCAACTTATTGGTTTCTTTATTATTTATTATGTTATCTAAAAACGCACGTGACACACCAGTACCCTGCTAACCAATAGGATCGGGTAAGTTAAGGTAAAAAACTAGCACCCTTTTGAAGGTTTTGGTTTCTTGATTCATACATATATGCCAAATTTGTTTATAGATCAACTCTTGTTTGCAGATCCATATTGTATGCTATTGAAACGGTCGATATTGATTCTTTCAAACGACACCGCCGCCATACGTTGAAAGGTATGTGTACATGGTAGTTAGGTATAGTATGCATAACATTCTTGTTCAATGGATTTGAATCTTTTGCTTCTGTTTTAACCTCTTTAACATAACATGCAATGGGTAGCATGTGCATGTGGGCCTTTTTTATTGGAAGAAGATTCGTGAAAAGCCACCTTTGATTCCATTTTCTATTTTTATGAATGTGGTTGTGATGGCCTACTTGTCATGTATCTTTTGGCCATGTCCTTTACCTAAAGTTAAATATTTTATGATATCTTTTGGTGGTTGCTTGTGAAGAAATGGTAGGCCAATATACCCCTTATGTCACTATCTATGCAAATTGCCGACTAATCCGCTTGTTAACGGGTCAAAATTTTAGTACTAACTTAATTGGATGAATAAAGGTAGGGTTAGTCAATACGCGTAGGTTTTGTGTTTGATATGCTCCAACCATTATATGATCATGACCCGTGAATCTCGTGGTCCACAAGTCACTGACCTTTAACTTTTACGATTTTAGTCGTCCCATCTTGGAAGTTCCTTACCCGTGTGTCATCGAGGAGGATACGCGTATTAAATCGTATGTGAGCCACAAGTATGAATGTGGTCCTTATCTTTGTGACAGCATTTTGTATTCTTTTTGGGTGTGGGTAAAAGCATTTTGTATAGCCTTCAGAATATTGTTTTGGAATTGGTTTTGAAGAATATTTTGGCTTTGTTAAAAGCTAAGTGTCAAGCAGCAGCAGCAGCAGCAGGGAAATTACTCAAATGAGTGACAACTTGCATCTAAATTTTGGACATTTTCAAACAGCAAATTCAAAGAAGATAGATGGCATTGATATGTGTTCCCTATGGGTTAGATTGCCTTGATGTAAATGGTTAAGTGACCAGAGGGGTGTTTTGTCTATAGTTATTGGGTTGTACTGTACAAGTCATGAATGCATAGGCATAATTTTTTTGAAGGTTTAGGCTCATGTGATGAGGATTTTGACAGGCTTTGCCAGATTTGAGTTGTGGGATTCTGATTCTTTTAGCATCTTGTTAGATAAGATAGAACATGACAGTGCTTGCCTCCTTGTGACCTTTATAATATCACAACTTTTTTCTTATGAACCAATATTTCACTATATAGCACAAGTTAATAAAAAAGAGTAAATTATGAAAATAGGTATTTTGACACATTTTTTTACCATCAAAAGACGATAAATGGCGTGATTTTGGCCTTAAAAATTAACATTTGCACGGTTTTGATCTAAACGTGGAAAATGGCTCGAGAGAGCAACAATAGGCCATGACACATTAGCCTTAAACTCAAAATGGCGCGGTTTGGTTAAAAAAAAGAAGCAAAAACGGCAAGGCCATCTTGTTTAACCGATCAGATTTTGACTCGTAAACACTAAAAAAATGATTCTGGTGTGACAGTTATAGGTGAAGAAAACTTGGTTGAATGTTGATGACATTACCTTAAAAAATTACATGTTTTTTAGCTAAATAAGAAATTGCTAAGAACTCCTGAACAATGTCCCTAAGTTCTAAAAATTAGGGACATGACTTTTGAACATAATAAAATGGGTGAAAGTTGGGTGATATATATAATTGTTATAATATTTTTCATGGCAAGAAAGTCTTCTAAAAATTGGGAGTTCTTGATATCACAAAAGAAATGGTCTTCTAAAATGTTGGAGAGAGATGAGGAGTGAGAAAGAGAGATCTAGAGCTGTGTATTGTTTTTGTCTGTTTACATTATTTTAATAATATTACATTAATTAAATATAATTAAAACAAAGAAATAAAACAGTAAAGTATAATTTGATTATTTTAATTTATGGTTAATGCAGCACAAGTACCCAACCCTAGATCCGTAAATGGTGTCAAACTATATGGACAATATAGACAAGGTGTGTGTATCATGTAAGTTGATGTCTCCAGGGGCATAGTGTAGTGTCAAGATGTCTCGGTTCTATTCTAGTGTGGATGGTTCAAATCATGTATGGTGCAAGTACAGTAGATTAGTTTGTCGTTAAAAAAAATGTAAGTTACATTACATAAGAATATTTATAAGTTTTGATTATATTTAACCATTTTAGATAGAGTTGATACGATCGGAAATAGGAAACACTTCGATTTTATGCAAATCGATACAACAATGTGTAGTTGTCCATCCAAGAACATGATGAGAGGAGGGGGGAGAACATGATAACAAGACAAAGACTTAACCAAGCAGGGCCGGCTCAAGAGGGGGGGGGGGGGGGGGGGTGAAATAAAGCAAGCGCTTTGGGCCACCACTTTCATAGGGCCTTAAATTCTAAAAAAAAAATAATAATAATAAAATAAACATATTATATGTAGTGATCTTGGATTTAAGATTATTGATATTGGGATTTATGATCTATAATTATGTATACACAGAGATAATATATGAATAATAGGATCTAAAACAATTTTTTTTCTTTTATTTTTTATGAAAATGGCCTCAATTTTTCTATACGATTTGGGCCTACAATATTTGAGCCGGCTCTGTAACGAAGTACTACACGATAGAACTTGCCTTCACATTTGGCCTTATACCAATAAATTTGGGGACGTATATCACAAAGTTTTACAACAAACCTCCATTTATAAATCTGATTCTCAACAAAACTCATAAGGCGTTTAGCTCAGTAAATTCTCCTTGATCAAGCGGTAAGGGTTCAAACGTATTTATAATTTAAGGTTTAATTATTATAGTTTTAATTATATTATGTTATTTTAGATAATAAGAATAAAGGAAAATTTTGTTACAAAAAAATAATTTCATGATAATAGAAAAGTAAAGTTATAAAAAATAATTTCATGATAACAGATAAGTAAAAAATAGGTGATGATTTGGTGTAAAATACCTCCGATCATTGCTTTCGATGTCAAAGATCTCCTGGATTTGCATAGTCTTGGTTCAGCTTCAAGAAAAAAGAGGAAAGTCATTCATGCGATAATTCTGGTCACTTTCTGAGGTATATGGAAATCGAGAAACGAAGTAATCTTCCGACAAGGTTCACCGAGTACCGTCAAAGTCTTGGAGGAGATATTGGCAATGGCGTTTCTATGGGTTAAAAATCGCTCAAAGGAGGCGCAATTGACATGGGAGGATTGGTGCCGTTTCAGTTGTTTTGGTTAAGAATTGTAATTTTAACTTAATGTGGTGAAAATGTAATGTCGTAGGTGAAGATGTAAACTTGGATGTAATTATGGTGGTAGCATCTTGCTACAATGAATAAAAAATTTTTGTTGGCCGTTAAAAAAAAAGAATGATTATTTAAGATAAAACTATTATACATGAAACTTTTTAAAAAAATTATATGGTAGCTCACATATCACGTTTGGACTTAATAAATTTCGGAGATGCAATGATGGTGAGGTTTGTAATCCTCAGTTACAAACATCATAACTAACATTAAATTCCTTGCATAGACTTGTGGTTTGAAGTAACCTCGGTGCATATGGTAGTATAAGAAAGAGATCTTAGCGGGTTATGGATTAATAAAATCATGAGAAAGTTTGTAATAGGATACGCTTAACAAGAATTAAATTTATTTGTTTTGTTAATGTTTTTCTTGTATTGTTTGTAAGAGGAGTATTCGATCAATACTTTCTATATGTTTTGACACGTTTATCACCATATTTATGATGAAAAAGTTACTTATGACAATTAAGTACGACACAATAACAATAGTTTATCAAACTTTATTCATGAAACCGTTCTCAATCGCTTTTGGAATTTGTTGTATTTTCCATACACGTTCTTCCAACTTACACTTAGGTGATATTATTGTTAATGTTACACATCACATTACAATATTACATGTTTATTATAGCACCTCCAATAACACGTTTTTTGGCTCTCCACATAACACATTTTTGGGCTCCTCAAAACCATGCCATGTCATCACTGCCCAAACTGACAAGACTCTTTTCTCTACTTCCACATATGGGTCTTGCACATAATAACCAGGGGCAGACAGACCTAGGTGATGGCGTGGATCAGTGGATGGGTGGATGCACCTCTTGAAAAAAAGAATTTAGTGTATTTTACAGGAAAAAATGCCGATCGCACCCTTGAAAGTTTGGTTAAACCACTCATTCGCACCACAGACAATAATTCATAGGTCCGCCACTGATGATAACTTAACCCCGCTATCTCTCTCTCTCCTAAGAAAAGTAAAAAAAAATTCGTGTTGGAGATGGTATTATAAAGTTATCAATGTTTCTCCTTTGCTTTATCGTGTTGCTGAGATGGTATTAAGTTTATACGAAGATTCGGATTTCATAGTTTTGTTATGGTGTAAATAGGTTCAGTATCCTGAAAAAATGTTGGTCGTCAATAAATTACAACCAACATGAAATCTTTGTAAACATTCACAAGCTAGACTTAAAATCGAGGTAATGTTACGATTTCAAAGAGCTTAAGACCACTACCTGTCGAGCCAGAAACCATGATGACAGGTCTGTCAGCCGACGTGCCTGAGATGGAACTGATGCACTTGGTCATCAGATCAGGCCAAAATACAAGGCACCGGGCACATTTACAAAGCCATTAGAAGTGCACACAAAACCGGTTTTAATAACCAACTCAGTTCGTAAACAATACAAGAGAAACCGGTTTCAATTAAAAAAACACCCGTTGGTCGGGAACCAGTTTGGCGTTTTTAGACAAAAACCGGTCTTTTTATACACACACAGACATACATCCACACTTACATCTAGAGGTGTACAAAAAAACTGGTTTTAGAACCGAAACCGGAAAAAAAAACCGAAACCGGTTTTTTTTAACCGCCGGTTTTTATACCGGTTACTATTCTTGACTTCAAAAACAGGTTATTAACCGAACCGGTTATTAAAAAACCGGTAAAAACCGGGTTTTTTTGGGAAAACCCGGTCCCAACCGGTTATACCGGTTATTGTTTTGGACCTCAAAAACCGGTTAGTAACCGGAACCGGTTATAAAAAAACCGGTTTTTATTTTGGGTGAAAAAACCGAAACCGGTTTTTTTCAAAAACCGATTTGTACACCTCTACTTACATCATGTATATACATAAACAGTAAACGACGAATACAATTATTATATATCATAAAATAAAACTTTTTCATGATTTTCTATGTAACTAAAACTATATTTTGTTAATTCTAAAAAAATTAAATTAAAATAGATTGTAAAAAAGAACTCTTATCAAGTTTAATTTTATACGTAGTATTTAATTATTATTTTTTAATTTTATCTGATTTTTATTAGTTTTTTTAGAAACCAGTTATCTCGGAAAACCAGTGTGGTTAATAATCAAATCGGTTGCATAGGCTAGTTTTTTGGCATCCTCAAACTGATTATATAGGTTAGGTAATTACACATCCTTGAATGGTTATTGGCCTAACCGGTTTTGACCAAGTCAATCAATAACCGGTTCGGTTAATGACCAATATGAAAAAAAAAACCAGTTAACCTATATGTGCACCTTTAGGTCACATGTTCAATAAAAATCTACAGATTCAATTTAAGAACATTGTTTAGACAATTTATTAATTGATAGCATACAAGCATGTAAGTTTTGCAGAGAAGTTGCCAAAATGGGAAGAAATATTGCACGTCAGTGAAAAAGAAAGTCATGGGCATCAAATTGGGAAAGTTATCAACACTAGGTGTTAATCAAAACACATTCAAGAAAACATTTCATACCGACGTCTAATCGTCATTACGGACAAAAAGCAATACGAGGCACTTGCTTCTTGAGTAACCTGCCAACATATAACAAATTGCAAAAGTAAGCAAAAACACGAGGAGATTGAAAGTCCCGTTAATAGCATAAACCAAAGTGATGTTATGCACTTCTCTTTAACCTAAGTGACTGCTTGAGCATATACCAAAAGAACGTGTTTGTGTGTGTGTGGAAGTCCGAAGTCTTTTTTTTTGGAAGATAACTTTTTTAAATTTTAACTAGCAAAAAAAGGTGTAGAAGTCCTTGGTCATTCCAAGTGCATTCACATGCATAAAACCTTCTAACTCACCTAATATAATAAGTTTGCCCGTTAAAAGGTTTGTGTTCAGCCAAACCAAACCGGACTATTTTGACCCCTTAGAAAGAACCTGTTTCGACCACTTTTTTCCATTTCTAGTTTGGCCACTCTATTAAGTTTATAATGATCATTCACAAACATGTGATTAAGCTTCAGAATTTGCAGGGGGGGGGGGAAACTTTGTGCTTAACATCGAAAATTGCAAAAAAATAAAAAAAAAATACACAGTTATCATTGACAAACGTAAAAAACAGAAGTTTTATGGAATCAAAAGTCCATCTGTTAGGGAGATCAGATAGATGCATGGAGTTTAATTCTTAGTATATAGAGAACAATTACTGAATGGAATAACCAATTTGGTTCTAACCTTGATTTATTGCCATGGAGCCCATATTGCTTTCAGCTAATGATCCTCTCGACCATAATTATAAACTATCTCAATCTGCAGTAACCACAAATTTAAGAGCTTTAGCACAAAGAGCACATAAATACTGATCATGGAGCCTGATTATTAGCATGTAGATGTAGGATGTCATGTTTTCCTAGCATATCCATTTGTGCTAGATGTATTTCTTATAAATGTTACTAAAAATTCACAAGATACAGTACTATACTATGTTCTCTAGAGCACATGAGAAGGATCATAAAAATTCTTGTTAGTCTGGATGGTTTCATATTTCAAACTTGAGACTTATGAAGCAAGTTGCAAGGTTTTGAAACACAAAAAAAACGAGATCTTCTGCATGCCAATTAAAATTACAGAAGAAACTGGACTGAAAATACAAATAGGCCTGTAAATGAACCGAACGAACATGAACAAAGGCATGTTCGTGTTCGTTCCTTTAACTTTAACTGAACACGAACACAAACATATAATCGAACACATTTTTTTGTTCATGTTCGTTTATTAAGAAAACGGGCCGTGTTCATTTTAAACCTAAATGAACACGTAAACGAACATAAACAAACTCAAACGAACATAATTTAACAAACAATAAACAAACCAAATGAAAACATAACAGAAGAAACATCAATGAACACAAATAAACATAATTTACTAAACATAAAGCAATTTTTTATATAAATTAGTGATTAATTACGATAAATTCCATTGGAAAACCATTTTTATTACTAGAAAGCTCAATTGCCAATTAGTTATATTTATATAAGTAGATAGAAAGTTCCTTTTATTAAACATATTTATACAAATATAACTACTTATGTATTTAAATTGAAACCAACATAAACAAATGTAAATAAAAGAACATAAATGAACACTAATGAACGAACATAAACGGACGTTCACGAACATGAATGAACAAACAAAACGTGTGTTCATGTTCGTTCATTTAACTAAATGTACAAAAATTGTGTTAATACTCGTTCGTTTAATTAAATGAACAAACAATTGTGTTCATGTTCGTCTGTTTAATTAAATGAACAAAAAAATGTGTTCATGTTAGTTTGTTTATTAAATAAACGAACATAAATGAGCTTCCCGCCGAACAAGTTAACGAACAGTTCATGAAATTTCGGTTCGTTTACAGGCCTAAATACAAATAAAAGGCTGCTTTGTTCTTCCTTTTTATTAGACTAAAGGGATAGTAATGAAACTTCTAACCTGCTTATAACATGTAACTATTTATTTTTCAGGCTAACTACCAAAAATGAGTAGTGCTTACTATGAGGATGGAAATATGACATTTGTATACAATATTAAAAAGCGTACTAATGAGAGAAGTAGAAGATTACCCCAGCAGGTGGTTCAGGGTTGCGAGTAAACTTGCTGCCACCAGGAGCCCATGGAACTGTTAAATAGGAGCAAATAAAAAAAAACAATTTATTTTAGCCTTAAGACTTTTAATAAGATCACATAATAATTGAATAATAAGCAATACAACTGGGTAATAGTGCAATATTTCATTCCTTCCATGAGTCCATCATACCAAACGCAACCTTAAATTCTACTGGCACTTACCAATGTAAGGATCAGGATGGCGCCACTTGTTGTACTGTGACTCACCATCAGCAATCATTCTATCAATAGTCTCTATATCTTCCTGGACATATAAAACATAACGCATAAGATGCACAAATCAGCCAGATCTTAACATTGTGATTCACCCATGGGTTACAGTTCAAGAAGAGTTTCTAAATTGTGAAAGGAGATATTGTATGTCCTTATTAACTTAATTAAATGTACTTGTCAATCATGACATGCTTCCCATCTAAACAGAAAGAAACTCTGAAAGCTGAATTGCGAAAGTAATGGACCATCATACATAGAACTATATATGCTATGACCAGACTTCTGGATTGAACATTATTACATTAGTAGCCATAAAATGGAACGCATTCAGGATTAAGCTAACAATAAGATGTATAACATGCAATGTGGCAATGTGCTACTACAACCCATAAAAGCTAAGCACCTTTCAATGCTTGGGAAATCCAGAAATACTTCTAACTTCAAAGTTGATACGCATTTCCAACTTTGTAAAATTTGAAAACTACCATAAACTTTTTAACAACTGTCTTTAAGAGAATGCTTTTCAAAGTAGACAACTTGGTTTTAAAAAGCACCAGGCGCACCTAGGCGATAAAGTCCCGAGCCAAAGCGCACTTTATTTATACAGCTTTTTCTTATTTTCTCATAGGTTTTTTAAATCACTTACCCAAAATTAGGTATAAAGAAAGACGCTTTATATATATGACGATTTAATATACAAACAACAATTATGCACAACCAAAAAAACTATATGAAGTTATGAACAAACATCCTGATGCACAACCTATTAAGCCATACGCTTTTTTGTGCGCCTTGCGCCTGAGGCACGCCTAGCTTCACTTTTTCTAAACCAACTTACCACTGGAAAATTAGAGCTTCATACGAAACAAAACTCTAAATCACATAATATAAAGAATGTTCCTAATGTTAACCCTTACAGCTACAAATGAACCATTTGAAAACACACATACATGTGAAGCACTGATAAATTCACAGTTAATACAAACTAGTTCAGACTAATTGCAATAACATACTAACATCCACTCACTCTACCTTAAAAGTAACATACATCTACAAATCAGCAATATATGAATGCAAAAATAACTTGTTAGGGTTTTACAAAATGCAAGAGAAACTAACCACATTCTTATTCGCATCAAATCTCTCACGAAGTGCATCAGCCTGAAACAAATCAAATCACAACAATTAAACCTAAATCGATCAATCGAAGATATATAGATGATGATAGATCGAAATGAAAACCCTAGAAAAAGGGGGGAAATGAAATGAAATGAAAAGAAATACATCGGGGTAGAAGAGATGACGATGAACGGCCCAATTGAGAGTGTCTTTGAGGGCGCGTCTGTAGAGGATTCTCACTCTCTCCTTCTGTGCGGCTCTCCGAGCCAGATACGAGGCTGCTCCGCTCATCGCTGGTTGTTGTTTCTCTTCTCACACACACTTACACGCACGATTTGTGGTTCCACTGTGTGTTTTAACGACGTTTGGTGAAGACTGCGATCGAACTAATTAGATCATGATACGACGCCGTTTAGATAATACCCAAGTCAAAGAACTCTAGGTAGGGCTGGCTGCAAACGAACAAAACGTTCAGCGAACAGTTCGTGAACTGTTCGGCGGGAAGTTCGTTTGTGTTCGTTCGTTTATTAAACAAACGAACACGAACAAGAAATTTCGTTCGTTTAGTTAAATGAATAAACATGAACATAGGTCGTGTTCGTTCGTTTATGTTCGTGAACGTTCGGTAACATGTTCATTTGTGTTTGATAGTTCATTAGTGTTTTTAGTTTTTATATTTATTTAAGTACTTCAAAATTCCGACAAATTAAATATCTAATAAGTGTCAATGTATCATATATTATGTTCATGAACAATTGTTTGTGTTCGTTTGTTTCCATTTGTGTTCACGAACATTAGTTTGTGCTCATTTGTGTTCGTCAACGTTCGTTTTTGTTTGTCGCCTAAAATTAACAAACAAACAAAAACGAACACGAACAAGTTCATTTCCTTAACAAACGAACACGAACATAAAATCTCGTTCGATAAGTGTTCGTGAATGGTTCGCGAACACATATATTTCTTAACAAACGAACACGAACAACGTTATGTTTGTGTTCGTTCGGTTCGTTTGCAGCCCTAACTCTAGGTCATGTAACAATAATGTGTCAAAGTAAAACCGTATTTAAACTAATATTGGGTTAGGTTCATTAGTGAACAACCCCTTTGATTGTGAACACTAGTAAACTAATTCTAGCTCTTGATTATCAATACATAAGTATAAATCAATTGTCAGGATTTTATGATGAAAATACACTAATGTATTTTACGATTTTATGATGTAAATCAATGGTCAGGATTTGTTAACTCAGTTCACAGATACACTAGAGTTCACTCTAGAACCTCACAGATACAATAAAGGTTATGGGTTCAAATCCTGTTGAAAATAAAAATAAAAACAAACCACGTGTGATAGTGTAAAGCTGGATTTAGCCAAATGGTATTCTGGTGGGTTATTAAATGGTTCCTTCCTCGCTAGAGGTCAAACGTTTGTGTCCAGCTAAAAATATAAACATAAACAAACCGAGTATGACAATGTAAAACCATATTCAGCCCAATAGTATTTTGGTGGGTTATATAGTTTCATCTCTACTAGAGGTCGACGGTTCATGATCAACTATAAAAAGCGAGTGTTGTGTATATTTTATTAAACGAGTATGAGCTTTTTGCATTAAGTTTATATAAATACTTGGAAACAAAATTATAGAAAAATGTATGATGCTAAGGGGTTGTTTGATTGACAACAATCAATAGGATTTCAAAGGAATTGGAATTTGAATTTCATTCTTTTGTGTGTTTGGTTGGACAAGTTAGTTGAAGGGAATTAGATTTCAATTCCAACAAAATCCCTTATTTAATGGTATTCAGATTCCTCCTAAATTTCAAAGGAAAGTTTAAAAAACCACGGGAATGTTTCCAAAGTTACGGAAATAACCCCTTGCCTCTTTCATTTTTGTCTAAAAACCAAAAAATAATAAAAAAATAACCCCTTGCCCCAGAAGCCATCCGATTTCTTGAACGGGTCCAACGGGTTGTTCACAGCAACATTTCGTCTCCTAGAGATCGGGGTTTCGTTTTTACTAGGTTAGGTTTCGCTATTCAAAAGGGGGGTAGCGGCGCAGCTTGTTGCCCGCTTACCGGCTATCTTGGTGTAATTTGTTTGGCCTTATATATAGATTAACTAATTCATCATTTTAACAAAAAATTCTAAAAAATCCAAAAAAATCAAAAAATAATAAAAAATCCAAAAAATTCTAAAAAATAAAATAATCAAAAAAATAAAAAAAAATCCAAAACATTATAAAAAATCAAAAAAGTAATAAAAAATGCAAAAAATTCAAAAAAATAAAAAAACTCTAAAATATCAAAAAATAATAAAAAATAAAAAAATCCAAAAAATTCTGAAAAATTAAAAATTAAAAAAAATAATAATAAAAATCCAAAAAAATCTAAAAAATATAAAAATAATAAAAAATATAAAAAAAACCCGAAAAATTTATAAAAAACCAAAAAAAATAAAAAAATCAAAAATCAAAAAAATCAAAAAAATAATAAAAAATCTAAAAAATTCTATAAAATCCAAAAAAGTAATAAAAAAATCCAAAAAATTCTAAAAAATAAAAAAAATTCTAAAAATAAAAAAAAATAATAAAAAATCCTAAATATTCTAAAAAATCAAAAAATAAAAAATAATAAAAAATCCAAAAAAATAAAAAAATTCCCCTTTAATCAAATGAGTAAACTCTTAACATACATAATTTTTTCATCTCCACTTCATTCTACATCCTAAGGTAGTAGGTATGATATTTTGCTCTTCATATGCTATGCATGTTATCTATACATATTACATAGAAAACATCATATCTTTTTAGACAAATTTATCATGTCAAATAAGTAATAATTTATTCTCCTTTAATCAAATGAGAAAACTCTTAACATACATATTATTACTCTATATTACATAACATAGACCATATTATGAGCATATTTTTTTTTATTTTACATTGTAATTGTGATTCAGCCCGTGTATTACACGGGGCAATAACCTAGTTTCAATTCTCATAGGAATTCCAATTCCTACACATTCCGCGAACCAAACGCCCCCTAAAAGTCCTAAAAAGGATTTTAGATTGGATAGTTTCATTATATTATAGAAAAATGTATGATGCTAAAAGTCCTCAAAAAGGATTTTACGTCGGATAGTTTCATTATATTTTCATGACTCGATAAAAATAGGGATGAGATCGGTACGATACCGGTACCGATACCGTAAATAGGGATGAGATCGGTACGATACCGGTACCGATACCGTAAATACTGTTACCGAAATTGAGAAAATATGTATACCGATTACCGTACCGTATTTATAGATTCGGTACCGGTATTTCGGTACTTTACCACATTGGTACCGCTTTGGTGTCATCAATTGTTTTACCTGAATAAATTTCACGTGCAACCAATTCATCCATTATTAACTGAACTAGAGTAATATATAGAGGAATCTAAACAAAAGATAAACATATTAAGTAGTCAAAAAAAAATCAAAAGGTAAACATCCATGGGTTCGACTTTTAACATCCAAATTCCGACATGTCTAAAAAATCATCATAATTGATTAAAAATAACCAAACAAAAGAAATTTGATATTGGTTTTTTTGTAAAACAATGTTCAAGAAAATATAACTTCATAGTGGGATTTAAGATAATAGCAAAATACATAAAGTCATTATTAAATTCGGTATTAATATCGGTATTTACCGAAAAATACCGGTACCGATACCGTTTTTTACAGATACTAATTTTCGAAAAATATACTACCGATACCGGTACCGTTTATGATCGGTACGGTACCGGTGTGGTACCGGTATTTCGGTAAAAAATTTCATCCCTAGATAAAAATAAGCATGAATATCTAAACTTATATAAATAGGGGCGTCATCTTTTTAGGAGTTTACGAACAAAATTTTTGAGGATCTCATCCAAAAAAAGATTTAGATTTACACTTTCGATTTTCATTAAAAATAGACATTTTATATTCGATAAATCACAACCAAAGTTGGGTCATTGGACCACTAAAATAACTGGATTTTTTGGGCCGGTTCCCCCTCCTTAGCAGTTGGATCTGCTAGATTTTGTTTAAAAAACATACAAAAACTAAAAATGTGTCGACTCACATATTGGAACCCGGATGTTCTATATGGGCAAAGGACTATACAGGAAGATATTAACTTTCTTCAATAAAAAGGGCCCTATAATTAGGGGTTGCTTGGGTGTACGGGGTGGAAGCGGCAAGGGGTTGCGGCAAGCCTCTTTGCCGCTCAGGGAACACCGCCGCCACCATATTATGCCGCGCGGGGAGGAGTTTGCTCGGTGAAAGGCTGCCGCATGCGGGGAGAAGGTTGGTGGGCTTGATTTGACCGTTGGACCCCGATTCAAACGGCTAAATAGCCATTACATTAAAAAAAAGGTTTTTTATATATTAAACTATATAAACCTATACCCATTTTAAATAAATTCACATCAACCCACTTCCTCATTTCTCCAAAACTATAACCCCTATTTTATTTAAAAATGGTGGAAGAAATACCAATGTTTTTTTCCCACCCGATAGCAGTGATTCATCCGATAGTAGCATATTTTTTTTCCAAAAACTCATCGACGAAGCCGAACTACAAGACACGGACACATCTAGTAAGAAACGTTATCTTCGTCTTGGTCGTGAGAGTGGCCACAAAATCCTTGTGGCGGATTATTTTGTCGAGGAACCGAATATAACGGGGAAATTTTTCGTCACCGGTTCTGTATGCCAAAAAGTTTGTTTCTAAAAATTGTGACGGACGTGGAAGCGAATAACCTGTGGTTTGAAGAGGGCGTAGATGCAATAATGAAGAAGGGTTTTACACCGTTGCAAAAAGTTACATCGGCTATTAAACAACTTGCAATCGGTAACACTCCAAACGAGAACGACTATTTACATATGGCTGAAAGGACTTCCCGCGAGTGTCTAGAATATTTCTGCGAAACGACATGTAAAATATACGCTCACGAATTCTTACATAGGCCAACAAGCCACGACATGGCGCTTTTGTACCAAGCTCATGAGGATAAACATCACCTTCCTGGTATGGTGGGTAGCCTTGATTGCACCCATTTCGTATGTAGAATGTGTCCCACAGAGTTCCGGGGCCAGTATATGAGAGGAGATAACCGTTACCCTACGGTTATGCTCGAAGCGATGGCCTCTCAAGATTTGTGGGTTTGGCAAGCTTTTTGTGGTCCACCAGGTGCACAAAACGATATCAATGTGCTTCAGCAATCTCCATTATTTCAAACTGAACGAAATGGAATGGCCCAAAATGTTCATTTTACATTAATAACCACTTATACAAACGTGGTTACTATCTCGTGGATGGAATATACCTTACGTGGTCCGTGTTTGTCAAATCATTTTCATATCCTCACCAACTTGATGAAAAAAAGTTCAAGAAGCAACACGAGGTGGCAAGAAAAGACATGGAATGGGCTTTTGGTGTTTTGCAGTCAAAATGGGGTATAATGAATAGGCCAATGCGTGCTAAGAGTGTATACGTGTATTATTTTACATAACATGATTTTTAAAGACGACGGAAACGCGATAGCACCGGTACACATTCGGGATCCTCCAGTCGAGCCCGCGCTCGATGACAGTGTGTTAAACGAGCTTATGGATGAAGATACGCATTGGAGACTAAAACATGATCTCGTTGAGTATCTCGGAAGAATGGATTTACCCCACCTATTGGTGGAATCCGACGAAAAAGTAATAAATTTGGTTAGTTTGATCTAGTTTATTTTAAGTATTTTTAATTAATGTAATGTTTTTTATTTTATTTTTAATTTAATGTAATGTTTTTTATTTTATTTTATTTTAAATTTAATGTAATGGTTTTACTTAATTTATTGTACTTTTATTAATTAAGTATTTAAAAAAAATAGTTTACCACCATGGCATGAGGGGAAATCACCCCTTATGTTTTTTTTTGGGCAAAAGGAGAGAATGCGAGAGGAAATTAGGGGTGTGCAAAAAACCGAATTAACCGAACCATAACCGAATTAACCGACAAAACCGAACCGAAAAACCGAACCAAAGAAAAAACCGGTGGGTCGGTTAATGGTTTTTTTGAAAACCGAAAGTAGCGAGTCGGTTATGGTTATCAATTTTTCCATACCCACCATAACCGAACCGAACCGACATGTAATAAATCTTTGTAGGATTTCGGACTTTCACCATATTTTTAATATTTGATGTTTTTGACCGAAGATTTTTAGTACTTATGGGTTTTTCATATCATTTTGTGGTTTTCTTGAATGTTTATTTGAATTTATGGAATGTATCATATCACTTTATTTGAATATTCGATAATAATAATTGGTATTAATATTATGAATTTGTTGTAAAACTAGCCTACTAGAACAAGATTATAAGAGAACAATAGGGAGAAAGAGATTGATCTTATTGATTGAGGTGTGGTTTTACAAAGGAATACAATGAATATATATAGGAGATGAAGTATTGGAGAACAAGCTAATCTATTTAAGGAGTTGATAACCACATAATATAATATATTTATAACACTCCCCCTTGGTTATCAACTTTGTATGCTTTGAGATGCTGCCTCGTTAAAAACCTTGCTTTGGAAAACCCAGTGGGACAAAACCTCAGCTAAGGGAAAAAGAGTGCAGCGCGTATTTTCTTCTCCTGATACTTCTGGATCAGATATGTTGCCTCATTAAAAACCTTACTAAGAAAACCCAAATGGGATAAAACTTAGTGAGGGAAAAAGAGTGCAACTTGAATAAATATCCCCCTCATTATAATATACATCATTTAAGTGACGTGTGTCCATCTTCCTTGAAAGTTGCTCAAAACTTTTGTAGAATGCTTGTCGCTTGATGCCTTAAAGTGCAATCCTTTATGTTGAATAATGTTGTAAAATCTTCTTGTGAGACTTCTAGTGCTTCCTCTTACGAACAAATACCATAAGATCCACAACTATGTTGTGTTACATTATTTACATCTACAAGACTAACAAAACTAGTTTTCATGGGTTAGTAAAATCTAGGCACATATCATTCTTACCTTTAGAGTATCGACATATCTTCTTTACCATTCGAATGTCTCCTCATTGGACATGTGCTATATCATGTTCATAAATTCAAATAAAAGATATATATAATCATGCATAGCTAGGAAGAAATATCAATGCACAATTTCACTTTAGTCATGGTACTTTTGGAATGAGAATCCTTACTTTGGTAGGAGAGGAGAATAGTCATTTCTTATAAAAAGTGTCTGAACAACCTTTAGCATACTTTAAGGTTCAGTTTTATCCACACTATAATGTCCCAACATCTTCTGGATGTAGTTTGATCAATGGATAAAAATATGATCACAAATATACTCGAACTGTAGGTTGAGTACTAACTAGACTGAGTCAGGGTCATTCAAAATTCCCCCTCTAAAAGCTCGACAGTTTCTCTCGATTGTGCCTAGACATCATCACTGTAAACTGCGATTATAGTGAACTTTTAGGAGAGGACTTTTGATAAAGATGGATGAAATTATCAAACTCATATTGCCCTCTTATCAGAATATCTCATGAGTTGTATAACACTCAACCCAACTGTTTTATCCATACTATCTTTTTAAGTTTATAAAGATACAATCATGATGTTTTGAAATCAATGCTTCAGGCATTTACAATCATTCACTTACTTCTTTCCACTTAAAAAAAACAATGTATGTGCATACACTCTTTAAGAGTTCTGTTACATAAACCTCCTCATTGATTTCTATATCATATGCAAGGATGTCTTGAACACTTGCTTTATTTGTATAATACATATTGTACCATGCTTGTACACTGTACATTGAGATACCCTAATCACCAAGTACAGGTTTTCTATGTATGTTATTGGTGCACAAGAATTACATCCATAAGATGTTTCAACTAACCTTATAAGCACTTAAATGCTTTAGGATACTCAGTAGTAGTTCCAATTATATCCAACGTATTCAAATATGAATCTGTATACAACGATCATATCGTTCTCGATAACTTATTTTACATGATTTTAATAAATTAAATCCTTGAGGGACTTTCATGTAAACTTTTAGTATCCAGTGATTCATAACTTTCATAAGACGCATATCAATTCTCTCTTTATATTACCAGGCTAATTAAATATTGGAAAGTCAATACATCCACCACCAGAGAATACGTCTCCTCATAATCAGTTATAGGTCTTCGCGAAAATAGTTGTGCCACCAATTTAGCTTTATATCACTTTGTTTAATTTTCACATGATTCGCATAAAAGACCCATTTGTATCCAACATATTTTACAACTTCAGTTGTATTGACTGTTGGTTCAGAAACTTTCCATGTTATTAGAGAATTCAACTCTGCCTTATTTGTGTCTTTCCATTTGGCCAATCATTTATATGTTTTCACTCATTGGCAGATCTTAAATCTTGATCCTCGTCAATTCATCATTTCAAGTGCTATATTATATACAAAAGTATAACGACGTCGATTTTATTTCGATTCCATACATATCTTAGACATGATACAACTTATCGAGATCTTTTTTTTCCAGGTACCTGAGGTTCTTCTTGAACCATCATGTCTACTGTCTCTTCAGGAGATCTTATTACTATAACCTCGACTTGACCATTTTAATTATTTGCTCCAATTTTCGAGGAATTTTATTATTGGAATCAACTAGTCTACCATGCTTTAGGCGTGCAATAGACTTATTACAAACTATGTGGTTGTCCTCTTGGGACCCAAATATAATTGGAGCATAAGTAGTTGATTATGTGACTTACTTAGTCACTCTATTTATGTCAGTGAGTTTGTCTGGTAATTTGTTCTTTAACATTGGTAAATGAATTATCCTTTGAACTTCTGGTTCACCGTTTATAGTCTAAGGTTCAAGATGACATGATAATTCATTCCACTTTTCACTTGCCAACTGCTTGTTATCTCCACCTAATGTTGGGAACATTCATTCACTAAAGTGAAAAACAATGAGCCATAAACAAATTTCTCACTAATGGCTTTAAGTATTCAATAATAGACGATTATTTATACCCAACATATTCTCAAACTTTGTAGAAGCCTCATCTTTGTGTGGTGTGGTGGATGAGTTTCAATATATGTCACACAACCAAAATCTTTGATGAGACATCTTTGGTTCCTGACCAAAAACCAACTGTATGGGGAGAACTATAACTTATTGGCTTGATGTGAATTAATGGTACTATATGTAAAATTACATGTACCTAAATGAACTTTTGCTCCTCTCATGATCATTGGCTTTGTAATCAATAGTAGACGTTTAGTAATCATCTCAGCAATAACACTTATTCCAATGATTGTTAATAACTTGGGAATCAAATTCATTATTACCAAATAAATATACTAATCTGGATTAATATGCTTGCTATCACATTAGCTAAGCCACAATCACACAAACTTTAGGTTGAGGATTTGATAACCATTGGACGATGCATCGATTTAAAAACACTAAATGGTATCATGTTTGGATATACGTATCCTTTCTTTATTCCAGAATATTTAGGGATTCACACCCTATCTTGGTTGGTAAATAATTAATTTCTTTTTGAGAGCAAAGACATCTTTAATTGTCAGGAAGAGTCTTCCAGTTCTTCATTGTGTTTCACATCATCATTGACTCGGCGTGGTCTAACCGGTCATGCCAATAAAATATCATGATCCATAAACTTCTAGTTTATGATTGTAGATGTATTACTTGCACGTATGTAATACAAAAGTAAGACACGAGAGAGATATCATTTGAAACTATCATGTTATATCACTATCATTAATATTATTCGCATATTGTCACTCCCTTATATTGCCACTTCTAGTGGTCGATTTCATTATGCCTATCATTACAATATTAATAGTCGGTCTCACTATTAACTTGGCTGTCTTACATTTTCTGATAGTTCGACCTCATTACAAGTTTCTCACAACATTTTCAATGATAGTTATACAATCACCTTCACTTCAGTGAACCAACAAAGTTTCATGGTTCTTTAATATTGCGACTTTAGCATATTTGAGATATCACAAATGGAAATTGTTTGATCTGATTTTTCCTTGTAAATAATCTTTTCTTTGCATAATACAAATAGAGATGTAACTAAATGTTCAAGTCATTTAAGATTTATCGATTAAATATCCTACGACGTTTTATAACTTAATAATGAGATTCAGGGAGTATGACACTTCAGGTGTCATATCTAAGCATATATATGCCCTTTCATGATAATAATAATAAACCAACTTTGGTTTAGTTTTTCTATTTAATATACTATACATATACAAAATTCATACAAAATATGAGATATACATAAAGTCAGGTCATACAATACATGTTATAAGTTACCACATATAAAAGCTATATAAAACAATTTTTTTTTGCATGACAATAAACAAAAATATACATATTATTTATGTATGACAAGTCACAAGAATATTATATTATATATACAAATATTTATTATCCTGCTTTTACATAAACAAATATCCCATAAAGTTCTTGTTTTCTTACAAACATATGATCACTTATCACTCATCAAGTTAATTTATGAAAATGTCTTTTACCACAAACATTTATAATTTATGATAGTATCTTACAAATTATTGATTAACTGAAGTTAAAATACAAATATGCATACGGTATTATCCACAAATATCATAGCAAATAATTGAATATGATGAAATAATAATGTTAGAGATCATATGTACAAATTTAAATTTAGTGATTATTCATAACTAATATAGATTAATTCAAATCTTTCAAATACATCAAATATCTTTTGTATAAATGATATTATAATAATAAGTAACTTATAATATTTTAAAATATTTTGTGGGCCTTTCTGGTCTAATAAAAAGAATCAACTAATCAATTTGTAAGCTAAAATATATCATGGATAACAGTTTCATCTTCATGTGATATTCAAGATTTTGATCTTTCAATTTTCTCATTGTTACTCTATTTATGAAATTCAATAAATATAAAAACATAACCAAACAACGATTAAAGGATATGAATATGCCAAATGCTATAGCGCCTTCCTAAGAATCGTATCAACCTAACGACTATATATTTAATAGCAATATCACGAATCGTTTTCTGTGATGATTTTTTTTATGTTTCAAAAAACAATACCATTGTCGGCTTGGAATAGTTGGGTAAATGAAACTGGTTTATCTATTAAAAATGTTAAAACTTGAGATCCTTTGTTGAGACCCAGCTCGAAATAACATAAAAAAATACGAAAGTCGTGTTCGAGTTCATAGTGTACTTTATGTATAAGAAATCCTTTAAATCATAAATCCCATAAATCATGTTCCATCCAAATAATATTCTAAATAACTGTGTTAATGAGGTATATACATTTAACATAAAACTTGTTGGCATTCATAATTATTATTTGTATTCAACCATTGTTTAACCCCCGCGTTGCGGGTGCGGGGGTTGTAGACTAAAACAAAAATAATCGTAAAACAAAAATGCGAATTTATACAGTCATGTTACATAAAACATAGTCATGTAGGCAACAATGAACTGGCATAAAATATAGACAAACTCGGTAAAATGATTTTGCTAATGAATTAATAAAATAATCCATATAAAACCCTTAATTCAACTATAGAAAATTTATTTAAGTTTCTGATCTATATTAAAATATATTTGGGAATCAATGATAAAATTGTTATAGGTGTACGTGTATAATCAAACCTAACCCAAATTGAGTGTAACACCTCGAAAATTCACGTCCCATAATGTGTAGACACGTGTCATATGTTTGAACGTGTGAAAGAATGTTATAAAGGGACTAAAGTTGACAAACTTGAAAAGTATATGAAAAATACGAGTTCAAAATGTCAACAGTGAATAAATATACTTCATAATAACCCTACTTGATGTTTATACCATCACACGAATAAATCATGGATCATACGAAGCTAAAAGTGAGAGATTACAAACTACAGGGGTTAAATGTGTCAACATGTTTAAGTTATACCTCTGAGGGACCTTTTGACAAACTCGAAGCTTTGTAACGGTTAATTATGCTCACTAGAATGCACGATATAAATTTCATAAAGTTTCGTTATCGTATGAGAAAGTTATGATCAAATCCGTATGCGAGGGGTAAAGCGTTAACGTTGAAAGTTATGACTCTTCGGGTTAACCGGAAATGTCCAGGGACTTGGCAAAGTGGGTATAAGTCCTAAAGCCTTTGTAGGTAAATAAGAAGGGGTCAAATTGCAAGAAATAAGTCGGTTGCCCTTTCGAATGCTTGAAAGGCCAAGCTTTTGCATTCTGCCTATTTGTTGCGCACCGCAACAAATATTTGTTACGGTGCGCAAGCAGTGCCCAGCGACCAGAAAACCTCCTGTTTGTTGTTTAAACGTGGATTTCGACTTTTAAACGTTTTTCCACATCTCCCTTGGCCCCTAAACAACCCCTAAACACTTAGGGACACTTGTTAATCAATTATGGGCACTTGTAGACTTGGGTGTCAACTTCTTATGGTGATTACATTCACTATATAAGGCCATGAGTTGCAACTCATTCCACACACCTTCATTTTGCAATTGAGGAGCCTCCTGGAGCTTCAAAGCAGACCCAAGTCCTTTCTAATCAAGCTTAGGACTTCAGTAAGTTTGCTAATCCTTTCTTAATTAAGTTTTAGCTTAGTTTTAGCTTAAAAGTCAAACCGTCGTAATTAACGGTTGACTTTAAGATTAATCACTAATGGTCCAGTGATTAGTCGAAGTGAAAGTAGTTATAAGTTGGTAATTATGTGGGTAACAAACCCTTAAAAGGGTTCCCCCTGATTCCCACTCTAACTAGGTCTAATGTCGGGTCAAACTTGTTAATAAAAAGTCAACAGGATGCTTAGTTTCTAATTTATGCATAATTAGCAATGTAGAACACATACAACCTGTATGATCATTAATATAACTTAGTAATTAGTGTAAGAACATGTCTAAACATGTTCAACCCGACAATTTTATGTTTAGACCCGGTTCGGAACCGAAAGTCGCAAAGCTTTGACTTTTGCTTTGACTTCAGTTCTGACCCGCTTTAGTATGATTTGGAAATTCCTTAGAGCTTCCTTAGTACCAGGCTACATGTTAGCATAACCCTCTGTGGTTGGTTCATTGATTGACCCATTCGTTTACGCGTTTCCGTTAATTGCTCATATGTTGACCATTATGCCCTTATTACCTAAAAACGTGATTTTTGGAAATGTAAAAGTGTAGAAACCTTAATTACTGATATATAGACTTGTATGCAAAGTTTGACATCAGTTTGAGGTGTAGAATAAGAGTTATGCTCATTAGCGCAAATTGAAGGGCTTATGTTAATTAAATGGCGCAATTAGCGTATAGCCTAGTTAAACATACTTTTTGATATCAAACTCTTTAACCACTGATGTAATATATTATTTTGGGATTTTTAAAGATTTTTAATCAATTTTAGGCTGAGCATAACTCATAGTCGTAGGCTTAATACGGTAATTGTCGGTTTTGCCCTTACGGGCTATAAAATGAGTTTTACATATCCAAACGACTCCAAACCTTTTGCTACTGATTAAATATGATAAATAAATTATTTTAAGCCTTCTGGAATAATAAAAATATCAGCTTTATGTATATAACCCGGAAATGGCTCCTAATCGCCTTTCTAAGCGTTTTTAACGCATAGTATGCACTAGAACTATTTTAGACATACAAGGGTTGATACCTACTGATATTTTAGGTAAATTATAATGTTTTAACAGTAAGTAAAAGTTTTTTAACTCAGACTTCAGTTTTGAGCTTACGGCTTATGTGAAATCACCAAAGTGCCCCTTCGGTGCATAGTTTGGTTATAATTGATAAATTTCACATATGTACTTTATCCCACTGTTATAACTTATCAAAATAAGTATTTTTACTGATTACATCAGACCCGTAACTCAGATTAATACTTAAACTCTTTTATAACCTTTTAAAAGACCAAACTACCCCTACGAGGCCTAGTTTGTGTTTAAACACGTTTCGGGCATAATGAAAGACATCTTACTGATGTCACAACATATTTGAGGCATAATTAACTTAGGAAACCTGTATATAGCTCTCATGAATACCCGTCACGCTTATTACGCGTACGGTTCGGTTTATGTAACAAGTTTGCATATATTAGCCGAAACGGGTCAAACGTTATCGTTTTTATCTCAAAATCCAGAATGTGTTTAGTTTACCCATATTATACAAGTCTCCAAACTTGTCGGGTCTAAATCACATCCTATTCCGGTCTTCGCTTAATCATGCGTTTTGAACCGTAAACCTTTACTTAAAACTAACCGGTCTAAGTTACGACTTAAATAAGACCCTTTAGGAAATTAATAGGTTAATAAAACCTTCGTTCCAGATTGAGAGCCCCAGTAGAAGTACTTGTGCTTGCTGATTAGAATATACGGCTGAGTATAAATTGCGTTGCTAGCTCAGGTAAATACTCTTAACTTATTTTCCCTATTACGGGCTTGGGATACGGTAATATAAATACCGCATGGTCGGATATTGAATATTTAATTGTATTATGATTAAATTATTGAGGTAATCCACTAAAGGTATTAACCTTGTGGGCATTATACCAAAACAGGTAATCCACTAAAGGTATTAACCTTGTGGGCATTATACCAAAACAGGTAATCCACTAAAGGTATTAACCTTGTGGGCATTATACCAAAACAGGTAATCCACTAAAGGTATTAACCTTGTGGGCATTATACCAAAAACAGGTAATCCACTAAAGGTATTAACCTTGTGGGCATTATACCAAAAACAGGTAATCCACTAAAGGTATTAACCTTGTGGGCATTATACCAAAAAAAAAAAACAGGTAATCCACTAAAGGTATTAACCTTGTGGGCATTATACCTAAACAGGTAATCCACTAAAGGTATTAACCTTGTGGGCATTATACCAAAACAGGTAATCCACTAAAGGTATTAACCTTGTGGGCATTATACCAAAACCGGTAATCCACTAAAGGTATTAACCTTGTGGGCATTATACCAAAACAGGTAATCCACTAAAGGTATTAACCTTATGGGCATTATACCAAAACAGGTAATCCACTAAAGGTATTAACCTTGTGGGCATTATACCTGTGGCATGTCAGTTAATACAAGATTTTTATTAATAAAATAGTCCCAAGTATAAAAGATTAATTTAGCCTCTGTGCATCTTAATCAAGTATAAAAGATTAATTTTGCCCCTGTGCATTTTAATCAAAGTGTCAAAATATTTTGTGCCTGGTGCATCTAAATCAATTTTCTTAAACTCTTTTCAAATGAGTCAGTTGAGTGTATTTACCAGTGTAAACTGACGTATTTTCCCAAAAATATTAAATGCAGGTACTATGCGTAATTGGCTGGATGTCTCCTTAGCATCATAGAAGTCTCGCAAGCTTAAGATGCCTAAAGTCTGTTGAACAATGTTTATATTTTAAGATCCGCCTGTGGATCCTCTACTTTCCGTTGTAATACTTTGATATTACTTTATATTCGGAATGTAATAATATTTATCTTTTGCTTCCGCTGTGCATTTATATATTGTGTTGTTTGACTATGATGTTACCAACCACGTCACGTTACTCCCCACCGGGCCCACCGGTGACACGTGGAAAGTCGGGGTGTGACAGGTTGGTATCAGAGCCAACATTGAGTGAATTAAACACTAGCCTTTTGTGTTTAATCTCAATGACACAGTAGCACATTCTTGACCTTCTGAGTCTAGACTTAACATAGGAATAATCTTAATCCTAATATGGAAATCTTGCTTCCAAAATTTTTTGGATACGTCGCCAAGCGAATAAGCTGTAATAAAAATTCTCCACATCTGGAGCCTGGAAATGCTGAGCTTCGTATCGCGGCTAGAATGAAACGAGCGTCCAAGGAGAGGACACTCAGAACTAAAATAAAGAAGAAACCCCTCTTGCTGAAGATCGTTTCCTTAATAAGTCCTTATAAGGACATATTTATCTTTCAGTCCCTTCGAGGACACATTATTCCTTTCAAGTCCCGCTTAGGGCAACTTTATACTTTTTATTTTTATATAGTGGAATGATTAAGTTTAAACTTTCATTCTAAACATGAAATATGAAATAAATGAAAGATAGCATTCTTTTTATAAGATCTACCATTATAATAAAATGGAGAAATCTAAAAAGGACAAGACCTAGCCTCGGGTCATATTAAGACCGGCCAAGATGGCAGTTCCTCAATTTAGATTCAGATCCTTATTAACATTCCTTTCGCAATATCTACCATTATAATAAAATGGCAAAATCTAAAAGGACAAGACCTAGCTTCGGGTCATATTAAGACCGGCCAAGATGGCAGTTCCTCAATATTAGATTCAGATCCTTATTAACATTCCTTTTGCAAGATCTACCATTATAATAAAATGGCAAAATCTAGAAGGACAAGACCTAGCTTCGGGTCATATTAAGACCGGCCAAGATGGCAGTTCCTCAATTTAGATTCAGATCCCTATTAACATTTCAATTTAGAAATTGTTCTGCATTAAATATTAAAATGAGAATCTTTAGAATGAAACCTAGCCTGAGTGTCCTTATAAAGACCTGGCCAAGATGGTAAGACCTGTTAAAAAGATTCCAATTTCCTGTTAACATCTGTAAACATGTTAACACTCCTGGCAGAAGTGATTCGTTAGAAATCACATATGTTATTAAAGGAATTCTTTAGAAGATTCCTAACCCAGTTTAATGATCTCTGAATCCTGGGTTTACATCATCAATAAGATGATCATATTTTAACCATACGTGGTAATATAACGCCTACGGGCCCTACTCATTTCCATATGAGCCAGAAGACAGTGGTAGCAACGACTCCCTGTCAGATAAAGGTAATGAACTAGGTTCAAACCTCAAATGCTTTGATTCTCTGAAATCCTAGCATATTATTTATAATTGTCCTTGTGACTAGGCCTATTGTGCCAGTATACCTTCATGCTTTGATTCTCTGAAATCATAGCTTATAATTTAAAAGTGTCCATGTGACTAGGCCTTTGTGCCACCTTAATATCCGTAATGTTTTATAACTAGGATAAATTATAATGCCTTGATTCTCTGAAATCATGGCTTATAAATTAAACTTGTCTACGCGACTAGGCCTTTGTGTTATTACTATAAATTTGCCTCGATTCTCTGAAATCATGGCTTATAAATTAAACTTGTCCACGTGACTAGGCCTTAGTGCCATATCCTATAACGTCCTAGAGACAAGGCCATTTGTGCCATATCTAAGTGTCATTACGACAAGGCCTTCGCGCCATATGATTACTTATGTCCTTCATGACTGAGCTTTATGCCATATCTTTCTACGTCCCTCGCGACAGGCTTCTATGCCATATATGTATATATATATATATATAACCAAAGTCATGTAAGGCTAGCCTTTGAGCTATTTATAATCGTCCTTGTGACAAAGACAGTTGTGACATTATGGTCCCCTGTCAAGCAGGTATTGGTCTCGCTCCAAACCTTGGATGCCATTAATAGACCTTTAGTAAACCATAAGCTTAGCAAACTTATGATTGCATACATAAGGACTTCAGATATTAAAAATAAGGTATAATTTACTGATGGAATCTTTAATGACCCTCTCTCCCATCCTCGGGAGTAATCCTTTCATAAGAATCTGGAGTACTCTTCCCCAAAAAGAGTACGACAATATATATTACTTTATTTTATTAATTTCTCATTATTTTATATCGCCTGCGAATGCCAAACTATGCTTGATAAGAAGTACCATATGAGGATTGGCGTATCCTGGTGCGTCCCATAGATTGCTTCCATGCCTGATCAGTATGGAGGTTTAATGCATGGAACTCCTGAGATATCCCAATGGTCATATTGTACCAAAGTCGACTAGTAGTATTCAAAGAAGATATCCAATATGAAATGTCCTTATAAGTATCACTACTTAGGGCATCCTTGCATTTGTAAAGAGAATGTGTCATATATCTGACACCGACATCGATAGATGAACCAAAGCCTGGGTATACAGACATCTCTAACATCTCTGTGAGTGTCATGATTATCTCTTTATAAGAATTACCATGTTTACCTTCTGAGAGGCAAGTGGATGTTAGGACGAACATCCCGCTTAGGGCTACAATTATTGTAAAAACCTTATATCTGTTAGTGTCAACGGATAGGAAGAACTAAGAGCCAAATCGATAAGCTTTTAGAGAAGATTTCAAAAAGCCGAAATTCGAAGTCATAAGAACTCCAATTTATATAAATAAGAAAGACGGATCATCTTGCTTATGCATTGATTACCGCAACCCTATTTAAACAACAATTAAGAATCGCTATTACCTGCCCAGGATCGTCGATTTGTTCGACTAACTGTAAGAATTAGCTATTCCTTAAGATTAGTTGAGCAGTGGTTGGAATAACCATCTCACCTTAAGATGAGCTTTTCAATAATAAAGATATATAAGCAACAAGGCTGCGCCCTTGGAGACCTTGTAAAGGTGGAATGTTAAACATCTATTGATAAGACAATAGATTGGTAAGTCCACTTATCAGGATCTGAAAGTTGTATTAGAAACAACGAATAAGACCATACAAACCCCTAATTATCTATAAGTTGCCATTATTTCGGCAGAAAAGCAAGGATTAATGAAGTTAGCAAACCTCCTAAATTCTTGTTAAGGAATAAGGTTCATCAATAGATATCGCCCAGAAAGGGTGTGCTAAATTTGTTAAATTTTCAGGCTAGTCAAGCTCCGAATATATAGAATCATTCGAAGGAAATCGAATGTATCAAGATCAAATAGCTTACGAGCTAAGACCCAATTAAGGGGCCTGGTGGAACGCGCAACGTGACCCACACTAATGATTTAGCGGCGTGTCACCAATAAGTCGAAAAGCGCTATCACATAATGATATGCAGAACTATGATAGTATGAGCAACCTGTGTCGATTGAGGATCGACAGGATTAGAAGCTCCAAAAAGATACATGTGCCTATTATAAAGGTCAATTGTAGTGCCTTAGAGGCTCAAAGGTACTGGGGAAGATTAAAACCAATATAAGTAGAAAATACTTCCTTTACTTTAACAAATCTCGAGGTCGAGATTTCTTTTAAGGGGGTGAGGATGTAACACCTCGAAAATTCACGTCCCATAATGTGTAGACACGTGTCATATGTTTGAACGTGTGAAAGAATGTTATAAAGGGACTAAAGTTGACAAACTTGAAAAGTATATGAAAAATACGAGTTCAAAATGTCAACAGTGAATAAATATACTTCATAATAACCCTACTTGATGTTTATACCATCACACGAATAAATCATGGATCATACGAAGCTAAAAGTGAGAGATTACAAACTACAGGGGTTAAATGTGTCAACACGTTTAAGTTATACCTCTGAGGGACCTTTTGACAAACTTGAAGCTTTGTAACGGTTAATTATGCTCACTAGAATGCACGATATAAATTTCATAAAGTTTCGTTATCGTATGAGAAAGTTATGATCAAATCCGTATGCGAGGGGTAAAGCGTTAACGTTGAAAGTTATGACTCTTCGGGTTAATCGGAAATGTCCAGGGACTTGGAAAAGTGGGTATAAGTCCTAAAGCCTTTGTAGGTAAATAAGAAGGGGTTAAATTGCAAGAAATAAGTCGGTTGCCCTTTCGAATGCTTGAAAGGCCAAGCTTTTGCATTCTGCCTATTTGTTGCGCACCGCAACAAATATTTGTTACGGTTCGCAAGCAGTGCCCAGCGACCAGAAAACCTACTGTTTGTTGTTTAAACGTGGATTTCGACTTTTAAACGTTTTTCCACATCTCCCTTGGCCCCTAAACAACCCCTAAACACTTAGGGACACTTGTTAATCAATTGTGGGCACTTGTAGACTTGGGTGTCAGCTTCTTATGGTGATTACATTCACTATATAAGGCCATGAGTTGCAACTCATTCCACACACCTTCATTCTGCAATTGAGGAGCCTCCTGGAGCTTCAAAGCAGACCCAAGTCCTTTCTAATCAAGCTTAGGACTTCAGTAAGTTTGCTAATCCTTTCTTAATTAAGTTTTAGCTTAGTTTTAGCTTAAAAGTCAAACCGTCGTAATTAACGGTTGACTTTAAGATTAATCACTAATGGTCCAGTGATTAGTCGAAGTGAAAGTAGTTATAAGTTGGTAATTATGTGGGTAACAAACCCTTAAAAGGGTTCCCCTTGATTCCCACTCTAACTAGGTCTAATGTCGGGTCAAACTTGTTAATAAAAAGTCAACAGGATGCTTAGTTTATAATTTATGCATAATTAGCAATGTAGAACACATACAACCTGTATGATCATTAATATAACTTAGTAATTAGTGTAAGAACATGTCTAAACATGTTCAACCCGACAATTTTATGTTTAGACCCGGTTCGGAACCGAAAGTCGCAAAGCTTTGACTTTTGCTTTGACTTCAGTTCTGACCCGCTTTAGTATGATTTGGAAATGCCTTAGAGCTTCCTTAGGACCAGGCTACATGTTAGCATAACCCTCTGTGGTTGGTTCATTGATTGACCCATTCGTTTACGCGTTTCCGTTAATTGCTCATATGTTGACCATTATGCCTTTATTACCTAAAAACGTGATTTTTGGAAATGTAAAAGTGTAGAAACCTTAATTACTGATATATAGACTTGTATGCAAAGTTTGACATCAGTTTGAGGTGTAGAATAAGAGTTATGCTCATTAGCGCAAATTGAAGGGCTTATGTTAATTAAATGGCGCAATTAGCGTATAGCCTAGTTAAACATACTTTTTGATATCAAACTCTTTACCCACTGATGTAATATATTATTTTGGGATTTTTAAAGATTTTTAATCAATTTTAGGCTGAGCATAACTCATAGTCGTAGGCTTAATACGGTAATTGTCGGTTTTGCCCTTACGGGCTATAAAATGAGTTTTACATATCCAAACGACTCCAAACCTTTTGCTACTGATTACATATGATAAATAAATTATTGTAAGCCTTCTGGAATAATAAAAATATCAGCTTTATGTATATAACCCGGAAATGGCTCCTAATCGCCTTTCTAAGCGTTTTTAACGCATAGTATGCACTAGAACTATTTTAGACATACAAGGGTTGATACCTACTGATATTTTAGGTAAATTATAATGTTTTAACAGTAAGTAAAAGTTGTTTAACTCAGACTTCAGTTTTGAGCTTACGGCTTATGTGAAATCACCAAAGTGCCCCTTCGGTGCATAGTTTGGTTATAATTGATAAATTTCACATATGTACTTTATCCCGCTGTTATAACTTATCAAAACAAGTATTTTTACTGATTACATCAGACCCGTAACTCAGATTAATACTTAAACTCTTTTATAACCTTTTAAAAGACCAAACTACCCCTACGAGGCAGAGTTTGTGTTTAAACACGTTTCGGGCATAATGAAAGACATCTTACTGATGTCACAACATATTTGAGGCATAATTAACTTAGGAAACCTGTATATAGCTCTCATGAATACCCGTCACGCTTATTACGCGTACGGTTCGGTTTATGTAACAAGCTTGCATAAATTAGCCGAAACGGGTCAAACGTTATCGTTTTTATCTCAAAATCCAGAATGTGTTTAGTTTACCCATATTATACAAGTCTCCAAACTTGTCGGGTCTAAATCACATCCTATTCCGGTCTTCGCTTAATCATGCGTTTTGAACCGTAAACCTTTCCTTAAAACTAACCGGTCTAAGTTACGACTTAAATAAAACCCTTTAGGAAATTAATAGGTTAATAAAACCTTCGTTCCAGATTGAGAGCCCTAGTAGAAGTACTTGTGCTTCCTGATTAGAATATACGGCTGAGTATAAATTGCATTGCTAGCTCAGGTAAATACTCTTAACTTATTTTCCCTATTACGGGCTTGGGATACGGTAATATAAATACCGCATGGTCGGATATTGAATATTTAATTGTATTATGATTAAATTATTGAGGTAATCCACTAAAGGTATTAACCTTGTGGGCATTATACCAAAACAGGTAATCCACTAAAGGTATTAACCTTGTGGGCATTATACCAAAACAGGTAATCCACTAAAGGTATTAACCTTGTGGGCATTATACCAAAACAGGTAATCCACTAAAGGTATTAACCTTGTGGGCATTATACCAAAAATAGGTAATCCACTAAAGGTATTAACCTTGTGGGCATTATACCAAAAACAGGTAATCCACTAAAGGTATTAACCTTGTGGGCATTATACCAAAAAAAAAAAAACAGGTAATCCACTAAAGGTATTAACCTTGTGGGCATTATACCTAAACAGGTAATCCACTAAAGGTATTAGCCTTGTGGGCATTATACCAAAACAGGTAATCCACTAAAGGTATTAACCTTGTGGGCATTATACCAAAACCGGTAATCCACTAAAGGTATTAACCTTGTGGGCATTATACCAAAACAGGTAATCTACTAAAGGTATTAACCTTGTGGGCATTATACCAAAACAGGTAATCCACTAAAGGTATTAACCTTGTGGGCATTATACCTGTGGCATGTCAGTTAATACAAGATTTTTATTAATAAAATAGTCCCAAGTATAAAAGATTAATTTAGCCTCTGTGCATCTTAATCAAGTATAAAAGATTAATTTTGCCTCTGTGCATTTTACTCAAAGTGTCAAAATATTTTGTGCCTGGTGCATCTAAATCAATTTTCTTAAACTCTTTTCAAATGAGTCAGTTGAGTGTATTTACCAGTGTAAACTGACGTATTTTCCCAAAAAGATTAAATGCAGGTACTATGCGTAATTGGCTGGATGTCTCCTTAGCATCATAGAAGTCTCGCAAGCTTAAGATGCCTAAAGTCTGTTGAACAATGTTTATATTTTAAGATCCGCCTGTGGATCCTCTACTTTCCGTTGTAATACTTTGATATTACTTTATATTCGGAATGTAATAATATTTATCTTTTGCTTCCGCTGTGCATTTATATATTGTGTTGTTTGACTATGATGTTACCAACCACGTCACGTTACTCCCCACCGGGCCCACCGGTGACACGTGGAAAGTCGGGGTGTGACATTGAGCATGAAGTACGACAAGGATATATTTTTTAGAAAAAGAAAAAACATGAGCAGTTCATCTTCTCCGATGACTTACAGATCACCGGAAAATTTGTGTTGGTCAATTCAAATTAATTCAATGCTTAGAGTTTAGCGTAGACAAAAAAAATGTAGGAATGGATGGTGTACGACGGAGGCAAAGGTCGAGCATGAACATAAAATAAAAATTGTATACTAACAGTTACCTTTATGAAGGCATGGCAGATTAAACTCATTCAACGGGTCAGCAATGAACATTGATGGTTGACTAACCGAACAACAAAACACTGACGATGATGAGATCCAACTCCAAGAACAATTCGTGCTGATAACGTGTTGTAAAACTAGCCTACTAGAACAAGATTATAAGAGAACAATAGGGAGAAAGAGATTGATCTTATTGATTGAGGTGTGGTTTTACAAAGGAATACAATGAATATATATAGGAGATGAAGTATTAGAGAACAAACTAATCTATTTAAGGAGTTGATAACCACATAATATAATATAGAGTTAAATGCTTGGTTGATCCCTGTGGTTTGCAAAAATTGCAGACTTGGTCCTAGTGGTTTACTAATTACACGCGTGGTCCCAAAAGTTGTCAAAAATGCACTCGGTTGGTCCCATGACCTAACCTCTGTTAAATTTCTCAGTTAACTATGTGTGAAATGACTATATTACCCCTGAAAGCCCAATCATCTTCTTCAACCTCTAACACTCAAAGCAACACACACACACAACCCTGCTCTCTTTCTTCTTCTAGATTTGAAAACCCTAAACAACACCACAGCTTCTTCCATCCCAACATTGTTCTCTGCAATCAAACACTCATACACAAATAAACATCAAAACCCTACCGCATTGTTCCCAGCCGACACCTCTGTTCTTTTCCCTTCCAAACTCCCCTTTCTCTGCTACACATCCCAAACAAACATGAAAAACCCTAATCCACATTCATACCTTCAACCGCACACTCCCAAGATCCTCTGCTTCTCATTCTCGGCCCACACCCCTTCATCGACAAACATCACAACCCCTCCACCTCTATTATCGGCCGGCCACCACCATCTTTTGGCGGTGGCGTACGGCGGCTAAAGCGCGGATAATACGGGAGATCGAGAGAGATTGAGCAGAAAAGGAGAGAGAGAGAGATCGGTGGATGAGAGAGATCGGAGAACGAGAAGAGGAGCCGGAGGAGCCGGTGTCGAGCTCCGGCGAGGTACGGCGGCGGCAGTAGGTCTCCGACTCGACCGATGATGATGATCGAGGTGAGGTTGAAGATGATAAATGATGTTGATGTTAGTGCTGGTGGCCTACACCACTGCCGGCGACGAAGGCGGAGGTGATGGTGGAAAAAGGTGAGGGCGTATCAGCAACGGTATGATTTGCAGCAAGTTTCGAGGTGGATTGAACAAATTCTGCCGTTTTCATTGTTGTTGTTGGTTGTTTTCGTTCGGCAACACTTACAAGGTAGTTTTTGATTGAAATGAATTGTTTGGTGAATGTTACAAGAGCTACTTTAAAGTTTATTTCTTTTATTTGTTTATCATTATCTCTAGGTTGTTGAACTTCTTCAATCGCCTGAGTTGCAACAGAGGAGGGGGTGGGTGTTAGAGGTTGAAGAAGATGATTGGGCTTTCAGGGGTAATATAGTCATTTCACATATAGTTAACTGAGAAATTTAACAGAGGTTACGTCAGGGGACCAACCGAGTGCATTTTTGACAACTTTTGGGACCACGCATGTAATTAGTAAACCACTAGGACCAAGTCTGCAATTTTTGCAAACCACAGGGACCAACCAAGCATTTAACTCTATAATATATTTATAACAGAATTATATATATATTTTTATTACTATGCAATATACTAATAGGATTAGGTTCAAACGTGAACAAAATCCCAAGAGTGAACTGCGTGAACTTATCTGGACCCTTGATTTTATAGATGATAGATCTTAGATCAATGGCACAATTGTAATTAAAGGTATAATAAATTTAATTTAAATTTTAATCTAAAGGGTAAAATAGGAAATTTTCATATTAAACATATGGAAACTAATCAATACGTTTGTCATTTGTAATCCCCTAAAAGTCTCTGTATCAGTTTCAAAGATAAACACTTTATAAAAAAATCCTCTAATGAAAATAATCCATCTCGATGAAGAACAACTGCCGGATGACTGAATCGCCGTTTCATCGCCAGATCTCGATGAAGAACAAACTGCCGGACGACGAAATCAGGCTTCGATTTTTGGTCCGATTCATCGTCGTATCATCGCCGGCATTGATTTTCGCCGGATCGTTTTTCAGATCCGAATCGATTCGGCGTCAATGTGCTGCCGCACATCCGCCTCATTCGATCGATCCACTGATTGTGTTCATCAAGCACATCAGATTCTGCTTGTAAGTTTTTTTTAACGGATCTGTAAAGTATCGGTACTATGTTATGCTGTGTTGTTATTATAATTATTTTAATTACACCGTTTGATTTGTTATATATGTATCAGTGGTTGATTTGTTATATAATTATTGCATACCCTCATACCCATCTCCTGATTATCACAAAACCCTGTTTTCCGATTTGGGGGTGATTCGTGTAGCACCATCGATGCTTGGCAGGTACTCACTCCAATTTGGTTTCTTCATTATTAATTTGATGTTTCATTAGTTAATCACTTAGGTTTAGTTAATTTGCTTTGCTTTATGATGCTACAACTGTATTGATTTAGTTGTTGGGTGTTTAAGATTCTTGATTAATTAGGGGTGTTAGAAGTGGGCCATGGGATTGAAAATCTGAAAAGTAGACAAATAACATAGGTAGAGGGATACCATGTAACAGAAGTTGCAATCGTTGGTCTTAATTACTTTGGTATTAATGGTTTTTAACTAGGGTTGCACTGTCATAACTAAAGCTAGAAGCTTTAAGTTTTACCTGTTAAGACCGTGGGGTATGGTGGGGTGGGAGTTTGGGACATGGGTTGACAATTGGATATGGGGCACTCAATACACAAACCCAAGTTTCATAGGGGTATGGTGGGCGTGGCTGGGCTGCACATCATTTTTTTAAATTTAAAATAGCCCGCTATGCCCTAGCCAACAAGCCAATAAGAGTCGTCCACATAGGATCGCTAGCATGCCCCCACGCCCGACCTTAAACTCCCGCCCAAGGGGCCACGCCCAAACGTACCCAAGCCCACCCGGGGTGGTGACTTGGGCGTTTCCCTCCAACCCACGCCCAAACCCCCGCCCCATACCCCATAGTCTAATAAGCTTTACTGGTATAGTTTTGGTTAATGTGTAAAGTTGTTGATGTACACTTGTGAATTATGCAAAGTATTAGTTGCTGAGTTTTTTTGTTCAATTCTTTGATTTTGCTGTGTTTTTAACGCGATGTACACATGTGTATTCTGATTTTGCTCTGTTTTTAATGCAATGTACACATGTGTATTCTGATTTTTCTCTAATTTTAACCCAGTGTACACATGTGTATAGCGTCTGCTTTTGTGATATCTCATATTTTTTTGTGTATTGAATGTGTAAAGTTGTTGATGTACACTTGTGAATTATGCAAAGTATTAGTTGCTGAGTTTTTTTGTGCTATTATAGGAGATCTCGTCAACGAGAAAAATGGAGATGGAAGGTCGATAAGGATGATTCACGTATGAGGTCGATAAGGATGCTTCAGCATACAACGTGGCGAATAGTTGTAAAAGATTATGTTTTTTGTTTTTTCGATTATGTTGGGTTTATTGTTTTTACGAAAATGGAACTTGTAATTATATGTTTTTTGTTTGGTTTGGAAAACATTATGGAACTTGTAATTTGTTAAATATAAAATAGTTTTACATGTATTGTTTCTATGTATGTATTATGTAGCTAATTACACATATGTACGATGCTGAGTACACATGTGTACTGTTCTATTTATATCCAAGTACACATGTGTATATCGTTGAAATATGAAGGTTACGTGGATCTTAAAAATCAAAATTTGAATTATGGTGATGAAATCTAAAATAAAAATTAAAATTGAAATCTTGTGATTTGTTGTTTGTTTTGATAATTATCTTATTAATAAATAAAACATAATGTGGATAATGAATTTAAATTAGGAAAGATTTAACTTAATTCAATTATTAAAATAATGATTTAAATCTAATTTTTTTATATAATTACAATCCTACCTTTAATAACTAAAACGGAAAATCAATGGTCCAGATCTGTTCACGCAGTTCACTCTTGGGAGGTTGTTCACGCTGGAACCCTACCCTATACTAATATATACAAATATACAATAACAATTTATTCCATATTAAAAAAATTAAGCTATTTTTAGCTAAGCTAAATACACGGTTAACCGCCCATAACCGACCCGCTATAACCATCAAAACCGAATAACCATAACCACCATAACCGATCGATTATGGTTATGGTTATCCAATAACCGACATCGCGGTTATGGTTATGGTTTTTGGTCAAAACCGACCCAAACCGACCCATGCACACCCCTAGAGGAAATAACACAATATGATTGGGTGAGTGGAAATTTCCCCTCATACACTCTTACTTTTATACAAAGACGGGTCAGCAATGTATTCATCCGGTATGTGTGGTTTGTTCGGTAAAACAACATTATTTGTTTGATACATTCGTGAAGGACAACCTAATAAATCAATCAAAGTGTTCGTTTTAAACGGTTTAAATGTTTAATTGGTTACTTTGTACCACTAATAGCCAAACACCCATTAGTTAGGCATATAACATTAACAGGAGCGCTTCCCAAAACTCAGTCTAAGGCTAACTCGAATTTTGCATACTCTTTACACCTAACATTTTCTGGTTTAACCTCTCACCCCACTCGCATTTGGTCATCGGTTTGGCTACAAAAATAGCTTTGAACATCAACAAAGGGTTGATGTTGGGTAGTCAAATATGGAAGGCAAACTAATACGTAAAGGGCTCGCGTGTCGTTTTACGCATCATGATAATCATAGAAATTTTTTAGCAATTAATACAATCTTTTATTTTTTTTATTAATCTATAAGAAAACAAATAAAACAATTAGATAATCAAATATAATAAATAGTCAAATAAAAATAAATTTGAAGTAAATTACTAAAGTAGTAAAATAGAAGGTAAAATAATATAAAGGATATGCTTTAACAAAATATTGAGATTCCTTCCTATAAAACATACGAAAAAAGTAAAAGAAAAGGTCATGCTTGCATATGTTTTTTTTTTTTAAATGGCAAACTAGTCTAAGTACCCGTGTGTTACACGGGTGGACCAACAATAATTAATATTATTCAACACCATCTAAGTAAACATCTTAATTAAATAAACGTTGAAGATCATGATTACAATATTAATATAAATCTTTTAGAACCCGCGAACCGTGACCCGTGAACAAACCCAATTAAAAATGTCGGTAAAGTTTCAGGCTTAAATGATTATGCTCCAAAAAATGTTAATTAACCTCAAAATTTATAAGACTCCTGGTTCAATTATTATTACAACTTTTAACTTGTTCAGCCAGTCCCCTTTTATATTAAGTTAGAAGTGAGTTCTTGAACTAAAATACATGGCTATGCAATATCTTTTTTAAATATATAGTAATTTTGAACTAAATATATATTTTATTTTAAAGATCACATTCCTACTGGTGGTTCATGTTGATACCTCTGAAGACCAACATCCCAACAATATTTGATAATATTTATAAACAATAAAATGGAAATCATATTGATGATCATATTTTTAGAACTACAATGGTGGAGTTCATAGTTATCACCTTGGAGCAACAACCTTTGACTAATAAGACAGACTCCAGCAAACCTAAACTTCTGTTTTAACAACTTGACATCCACTGAATAGCAGAAGAAGCTAGATCCCCATTGGACCTAACAAATATATACAAAACAAATTAGATAAACCCTAGCCTACTTGAGATGGAGTTCAAACGTTGAATTAAGGGAAGAATTATCAGGTTTTTTTCATTCAGAAACTGCTAATCCTACATTTAAAAAGTAAGTTATACAAATCAATAACAAAGAATAGGCTAATTTAACATGTAATATTCAAGAATTTAAAAAATGCTAACGTGAAATAGGATATCCGGGCGATGTAAGATCCGTGAAAAAAGTTACCTAGGTTGTTCGGTTTGTTCAATCGCCATCATCTAGGGTTTATTCAATAGCCATCATCGACATGAATATCTTAATTAACTATTCTAATCATAGTTAAGTAATATATGTGATGAAGTGAATAGAAAGATTTTGCACAAAATGGACAAATTAAATATCTTAAAAAACACAACCTGATATAGAGCTTCACTTAATTTATGTACTACAAAATCACCAAGGCCAATTTCATTTCTTATATGCAACCATACCTACAACAGTAAAGGAAAACATTTATTAAAATACATGCCCAGTAAGTATATAAACAAAACAATATAATTAATCGAATTGATCACAGCAAGAAAATGTGGTAGATCGGAAGAAAAGTATATATAAACAAATCGATTTAGATGAAAAAGCATAGATGCAAACAATTTCAGCAAATCAATGGTCGTACCTGCTGAGGGCGCCAGTTGCTTCGCCAGCATTAGAGCCCAAAAAAAAGCACCACTGGAAACCAAATATAAACATAAACTACAATTTAGCCCACAACTATAAGTACCATTGTAACGAATTAAATACAAACTTCATGCCAAAAGCAATCTAAGGCAGGTTTAAAACACAACAGATAACTCAAATAGCATAAATTTATTATTTTAATAAGATAAAAGTTACCTCTTGGCCCTTGAAATAGTGAATTCATCAGTATCCTGTACATACAAAATAAAGCTTTGTTTCCATCTTTCTTAGCTTCTAACCTGCTTGAATATAGAGAGCTAAAAAAGTTCTTGAATAGGCTTTACCCTCTCATAGAGGTAGCGAGAGAGTGGGAGCACAGTGTAGCCAAGGTCCCTTGAAAACTCCAGCTCCTCGCTATAGTAAACACCGGCATGAGCTTCTTAAAAACATGTTCAGTTAGGTTTCGGTCAAAATGGGTTCGGACCGAAACAGGGTCGGGTCAAAACGGTTTATAGTCAAAATAAGTTCAGGTCAAAACGGGTGATTTGAAAAAAAAATCAACTGGTCAAAATCATAAAAATCAAAGAAAAAAAGAAGCAGTATCAAAAATCAAAATTCAATTTCATGTTTCACAAATTTGATCACATCTACACATTTATTGACTTTTCTAGTAACCCCCAAAATGGCCAGCAACTTGAACTATAATTTGGTAGAAGATGACTTTCCAATCCTATTTTAAATGGAAGCACATCTATTTAATCAAATTGTTGTAGCCTCAGATCTAGAAGCAATTGTAGGTAGATAACAAACCTTATGCACTGTTGAGTCAAGAACACGGTTGATAACGGACCATGTCGACATCGCATATAAGAGCTCTTACTGGATCTAACATTGTAGGGGCTGCTGAAACGAACCTCAAATACTCTTGTTTGTCCTATTAGAGCTCTTACTGGATCTAACATTGTATCTTGCTCCAGCAAGTTTTCACTGATGATACCATGGCTGCGCCGAATAATAACATCGCTAATATGCATACAACAGCAAGTCGACTGCTGCCGAAGGCCACACACGTCAACCCCCCCCCCCCAAAAAAAAAAGACATAAAATTAACCAATCAAAAAACAACGTACAAAAGATCATCATGAAGTTAGAAAACGAAATAGAAAAAAATACTAATTAAGATTATACCAAGATCTAAGGACAAAAAAGATCAAAGATGTTAATCTCAATGAATTTTCCCGTGGTATGATGCATACCGGCTAGTCTGGTTGGTGATTTCCTTTCTTTAATTTAAAATCTACCTAATTTGACCCATTAAAAAACAGGTTATGTTTAATCACTAAGGGGTCAAATGGGCCGAGTTAAATTATTTAACCAAAAAAAGAAAAGTATGTCAAATATTTTTGTAACATAAACTTGAAAAATATATAATAAACATAACATAGCCAATAAAATTTTAAAAAACTTACCAAATTTTTCGCTTCGGGAAACATCATTACATGATAAAAATTTTCTTTCACATCCAAATCACGGTCCATCTTGAAATGGTAGATATGAATTGTGTTTTCAGGAAGGACCTCAAAAAAAATAAAATCTGTCTCTTCAATTCCAAGATCCGTAAAAACGTTTGACCATCCATCAGTTATAAAGCATCCGTTAGTCGTCACTTTGATGTAAACATGCCAGAGCTGAGAACCTGTTCTCAACGTGACATGCCCAACATGAAAGCCTAAGTTTCGAACGGCATAATTGTAAAAAGGAGGCAACGGCTGTAATATTTAAGAAAAAATTAGTTATCGGAAAAAAACAGAAATACAAATACATTTAAATAAAAATTTTACCAGAGATGACGGTGAAGCATCATAAATAATCTTCACAAACGCTGGAGCCATGACTGTATAAACAATAAAATAAGTATCAGTGATATAATGCATTGAATAAGTAAAAGCAAGTTACATTATAAAAATAAGTATCAGTGATATGAGATAAACAAAGTGACCAAGTAAAAGCAAGTTACATTATAAAAAACAATTTCAAACATGTTTACATTCATAATTTCAAGCTATTACAATTTCAATCTATCATGTAAACTTGAGTTGTAGTAAGTGCATATGTAGCAAACAGTAATAATTTCAAACTATTACAATTTCAAGCTATCATGTAAACTTGAGTTGTAGTAAGTGCATATGTACCAAACAATAATAAAGAACAAATTTAGAGTTATAGATGATTCAATCAGTATGATATATGTTTCCCAACTGTTTCAATAAACCATAAGGCAATCTGAAGTATATTTAAAACTAACTTTACTATATAAATTTCATACTTTATAACCACAAATCCTTGCAGAAAAACATAATCTAACATATGCAGCTCTAATTTGCAACTAATCCTTGCATAAAAACAGAATCAGTTAAACATATTAAAAAAAAAGACCTACCATTTTTTACTCACTAATTTGCAGCTCTTAAATGAACATCAAATAAACCTAAAACGTAAGAGGATCAGAATAACAGTAGACCAAAAATAACCCCTAAAAATTTATACACCATCATAATTAGTAAATATAAGAAAACCCTAATATAAGAGCCATAAAAATTGTTACAGATAAGAAACTTCACAAAAGATTCATATGTTTACTAATTATATTCAGTGCAAATCGATAGAAAATCGGCCCTTGAATCAAAAACATACTAACAAAAACCCCTAAATTTTGCTACAGATTAAAGAACAGATAAATATGCATACATATTAAACAATCGTACCTTAAAATAATGCTTCACAATTCGATTGACTGCCAATTCGTTGTGAACAAAAAGATAATGATTGATAAATCGATTAACAACCGAATCGATGTGAAGAAAATTGAAGAATACGTATGGATTTATACATCTAGGGTTTATACATCTAGGGTTCATATTTTGGGTGATGATTGTAAAGAGATATGGAAATCGGATATATGGTAGAGTGATTTGATAACCTTAGAGAGAAAGATGGAAACTTCAATTTTCCTTATCACAATGAAAGTGAAAAAGCGGGATACATCTAATGCCGCTCATTGCCGCTCAAAACAATTTTTAGAGATACAATCACATGACACTTGGCATTAAGTGTTGTAAGAATAAGACAAATGGCCAAAGTTTGTTTTGTTTTATTATAATGTATAGATATGCACCCTCTAATTCTACTTCTAACCTACATTAAGGTCCACTATTAGACTCGAACCCTCAACCTCACAGGAAGGGACACAATTTTACACACTTTAATACCACTAGACTAGAAGCCAATTGGTCGTTAACAGATGTAACAAGCTATTGACTATATAAAAAAATCAATAACTAAATAGAGTCAGTCATGGCCCGCTTTAGTCAGGTAAAGCCATTTTTTGTTTGGTTTTGACACGTTTTAGCATTGAGCTGCTGACTGGACTAAGGCACTTACCATGCCTTGCGTGCCTCGCCTCACATGCACCTGAACATCACCTTGCATCCAATTGGTGCGCTTAGGCCTCACCTCGCCTAGCCACACCAATCACTCGCCTTTGACTACGTATTGACGTTCCTTAGAATCACTCATTCAATCACAAGATTCTTCTGGAAGTTGGTTAGTTGTGATTACATATTCTCAGTTAGAATTTGTGTTCAAAACTTACATCCCAACTTGTTATTTCAACAGGAGAAGCTCATGTGTAAGTTGTAGTTATTGAAACTTATGTATCACTAATTCACCACCTTTTTATATATTAATAAATAAATAGATGTGACAAAAGAAGACATAAAGAGTTGCATAAAGATGAAAATAAGATGGTTTAACTAGCATCCATTGTTCTAAAACTAACGAACCAACACTCTACTTAATAGAAAGATCTGCAATGCTTTCAACAAGCCTATCAACCGACTCCGTTTTCAAACCTTTCACTTTATCTGCATCCGAAGAAAGTGCCTCCTTCAGTTCTTTAACAAGTTCATCTTCTTCAACCGGGATATCTAAATCCCACACCTTGAATATATCCTCGTCAGGAAGCGGTTCCGTCACAAATTCAGACACCAAAAAACCCTCATCATCATCAACATCATCAGAATATTGCACGTTCATCATCTCGTCATGAAAATTTGGAAGAAACGGTTGTTTCTTTAAGATGGATACAGCATCATAGCTTTCTTGTTCTACATCTTGGTCAACACTTTTTCCGGCAGCATGTGAAGTTACTTCTTCCTCTAAGACTAAATGTGAATTCTCAGGGTCAATTTTGTCATTTGAGTTATTACCATGTTCGTTTGCAGAAGTGCTATGGATTTCAGAATGTTGATCTAGAATTTGGAGTAAAGCTTCTTTTAGAGAATCCATATTAGTTTCGGAGATGTCGGGATCTTCGATTAAACAGGAATCGGCCCAGGCTAAATCTTCAGCAGAGAGTGTGGTATAAAGAGAATTTAGGTTATTATTTTCCATACCCACGATCACGAGTTAAAGCTAGTTTCACGGTGATGATAAGATTGTCTGTGACCTGCCAATAGACACACAAGTCTTGTTAAACAGTCTATCGCAATATTGTTTCCGACCTTTCAAACGTTTTACCACCGTTTATTGCTGAAAGTTTTAACTCTCATCATTCCAGAAAGAAGTCAAGAACAGACAACCTATGTTTGACTATCAACATCACAAAAACTACTGTCTGGAATTGAAACTGATGTAAAACAATGCGACAAGCCTCCAAATAGATGGATTTTCAACCAAAAATAGAAAATAATGAAAAGAATTTCAGTATCAATTATCCCTAATTATACCAAACACAATCCTTAACATGTTAGGACTCAAAACTCATTAAAACAAATAATTAAAACCAACTACATAGACCTATCTAATAAACCGATAACCATGACAAGTTAAATAAAATACTAATAATTATCTAGACCTTACAACTCGATAATTAAACCTCAATTCCTTGATTTGACCCATACCCGATTAGGGTTAACATATATCTCCATAAGACAGCCCCCTCTAGAAATGTTTGTTTATAAAGGAAGTGTCATGTTTGATGTTTCAAATTAGCCATTAAGATAAATCGATGTTCCTAACTTATCCTTCCATTATAATTCTTGGACGAAGACAAAATATAATTAGTCATTTAATGGTACTTAATCATGTAAAAAAAGATCAAAATAATATCCCTCGTTCCTTTTAGACTTTTAAAGAAGACTTCAAATATATGGAGTGTCAAATTTAAGGATGTTAGTGGAACCATTTAACGGGACACTTAGGCAACGAGGTCTGAAAACAAATGAATCCTAAATACACGCACATGGGATGCGTTCATTATTTTATATTATTATAGCTATTTTTAGAATGTAACTGAATCAAGAACAAATCAAACATGGGAAGATAATTGTTTTCGTGTTCTTACTCAACTTCTTCTAACTAGCTATTAGAAGAAAAAACCGATATATACATTCAAATCCTAATCCAAGATAACAAGTAGTTTTCCAAAAACCACTACAGACAGCTGCTTAAGCAGCCCTCCATGCGTTAAAGGGTCCTCACTCCTCAGCACTCAATTAGTCAGAACAGTTTAGTTGACCCCTGCATCAATTAGTACCCAACTAGGTAAAAGTCAAAGGTCTTTCATGGCTCCTTATAGTTAAATAGCAGACAAAGATGTGTGAACATATAAGCGTGTTATCATTCTCACGATCACTCACCGGATATCTTAAACATTGACACCACTCTCAAAATTTATAACCCGCATGTTCCAAACAAATGAACAACATTTTAACTACAACAGGATGGATATTTTCCTTACAAGATGGTATGTGGCCCTCTTGTCTAACTTTTAAGCTTTCAGGCCAATGATTCTGGCCCTCTGACCAAATGCTTCAGCAGGTACCAACTGACCTAACTCAGTAAGTCATGACTTATGATTCAAAATTTGATGGATTCTAATACTGGCCAGGAAAACTTGCAAAAAACTTTAAACTTGACAACTAGTTAACCTATAATTCATATAACAAAACTAAAAAGAAAATAAAAGTACCACTTCCCTTTTCTTAATTCTTACAAATGCTTAACAAAAACAGGACAACCTAAAAGTTAGCGACGTTTTGCTACTTATAACGCGTTTGTTCTCTAAGACCATCTCCAACGCATAGGAGGGAACAACCTGCGCTCTGACCACCCTCCACAACGACTTGACCAACTCCTTCTCTCTTCTTCACTGGCAGCGCTATCTCGGATGCAGCCACATTCCAAAGTGACCCCCCCTCCCCCCCAACGCAGAGGGGGAATGACAGGCTTTCTGACCGTCCTCCACATCAGCTGACCGCCTCCCTATGACCCTATCTCCTCATCACAGGCGGCACTATCTTGAACACCGAGGCCTTTCCATGTGAAGAAAAGCATCCCCCCAGCATTAAACATGCCCCCCCCCCCCCCCCCCCCCCCCCGGGTTTGCAGCTTCAAACACGTTTGTTCTCTAATAGATATCGGTACAAAATCTTGTCACATATGCTTCGTATATCTCCACACAATATTAAAAATCTAAAACTACGGCCAGTCTAATTTCATTACGAAAAATATATCATCCGATCACACAACACAACACAGGTAATAGCTTCAGACGTTTCACAATTACTCTATTATAGATTTCTAAATTGTAAATTAGGAATCAAAGCTACCATAAAAGAATCAAACACAATCACATACATACATAAGTAAAATAAAAGGCGAAAAATAAGATGTTACCGTCGGCCTCGTGAGAAAACTGGATCAAAGACGATGACAACTGAGAGCAGTAAATGAATTAAACAACTGAATTGGAGAGTAATCGTCAAAAGTATTTGCACAAGATAAAGAGAAGAAGCTGATTTAGGGTTTGGAAATGATCTGGAAATATAGGAGTTTTGGTTAAGAATATGAAAGAAATGAATTGGGGGAAAAACAGCTGATTTAGGGTTTGGGTTTTAAAAAAGAAATTCCGTTGCTGGGACTTGAACCCGGGTCTCTCGGGTGAGAGCCGAGTATCCTAACCAACTAGACTACAACGGATTGTGATGGCAATGCTAGTTTAAATTTTAAAATATAATAGCAAACTTGAATTCCTATAATAAACTATGTTTTAATTTGGGCTTTAAGATAATAAGATTAATTTGAAATTTTAAGTTCTAATAAACACATGTTTCATAGTGGAAAACAATAGTTGGAAGGGTTTTAAATTTAGTACGAGTTAATTAATTACATCGTTAGTCCTTATAGTTCATGCAAAGTAACAATCTAAGATACCAATAGTTTAAAATAACAATCTTAAGTATGAACTTTTAATTTTGTAACCAACTGAGGTATTGACACTATAAATGTTGGTTTTTTTGTAAGATTTTTATGAAATGACCAAAACACCGTTTATAACATCAAGGATTATTTATGTAATTCTTTGATTTAATTAAAGGGATCATTTGTGTAAAATAGAAATATATATATATTTATATGTATATAAAAATACAAAAGATCTAGATACTATATTTAAATAAGTAAAAAATATTTGTGTTCCTGAGTTTCATTAACGGAAGAAAGTGGAATGGAAATTTTTCTTTACCCTCCTACTTAACCTATTATAAAACTCAGGAACACGATATCTTTTCCTTTCATTCTCTTTCTTTTATCTCCTAAATTCTCTTCCTTCGTTTCTTTCCTTTAGTTAACTCGAGAACACAGTGTAACAATAGTTCGCACATGTCTAGTTTGGGATATTCAGGGCTTTTTATAAATAAACACAACGTTTTTTATTACAAAGATGATCTAAACAACATCAAAAAATAATAAGTTCACCAACAACTATACACTTAAATATTTGTAAAATAAGCAAACTTATTTATAAAATATTTGTAAAGATTATATCCCTAGACCACTAACCGTATATAGTTAAGTCCCAATGTTACTTATTCGTGATGAGGTACAAATACATTTGTATTTAGTATGTCTATATCTATTCATATACTAAAGCAAAATAATGGTTGACTATTTGACCATGATGTGGCTACTCTCTTTGGCCAGATAATTGAGAATTTTGGGCGGCATTTTCATCTTTTCTCTATTTCCTACAATTTTCTTCAATTAGGTATTCAATGCTCTTCAATCCACCAAAACGTTCCACCGCCTTCTCTCTTCAACTCTCTCGAATACCAAAAGCTTTCCATATTTCAATGGATTTTATAAATCAACCTACATATATAGATTTCATGTTCTTCATCTTCTTCATCTACGTCCTCCTTTGCTTCAATCGATTTCTGATTTTCTTCGTTGATCCATATCGAAATCTGTAAGTGTAGATTGTTAAATTCTTAGTTTAATCATTCTTTATTTGTTCGGAAATTGATTTACTTTTTGAAAAACTATTTTACTGATCAATAAACCCTAGCTCCGATTGTCATTCTAGATCTGTTGTTTATGTTTATTATCTTTATGTTTTTGGTATAGATTTTGATGTTTACTCATAGCCCTAAACCGATTGTAATGTATAATAACTTTTATTTCATATGTTAATGTTATCTATCACGCCACAGACGAAATCCTAAACCTGATTGTTATGTAAAATCAGTTGTAATTTTTTTGATTATGTTAATATTTGTTCTGATTTTGATTTATTTTTTGAAAAAATATTGTTCTGTTGTATAAACCCTAAGTCCGATTGTAATTCCAGATCTGTATTTTATGTTTATTAACATTATGTTTTTGTTATTGAATTTTATGTTTACTCATAGTCCTAACTCCGATTGTAATGTTGAAAAAGTTTTATTTCATGTCAATATTTGTTCTGAATTTGATTTATTTTTTGAAAAAATATTGTTCTGTGGTACAAACCCTAAGTCCGATTGTAATTCCAGATCTGTATTTTATGTTTATTAACATTATGTTTTTGTTATTGAATTTGATGTTTACTCATAGTCCTAAATCCGATTGTAATGTTGAAAAAGTTTTATTTCATGTCAATATTTGTTCTGAATTTGATTTATTTTTTTATTTATGTTTTGTTATAAAAAATATTTTTATGCAAATCCCTAAATCTGGTTTTCATTACAAAAATGTTTAATTTTGTTTGAATCTGTATTCTATAAACCATATTTGTTTATGTAATTTTTTTGAATTAATACTCAAAAATCAACAGATCTGATTGTCATTCATCATTTCTCTTTAAATTTTTTTTGTTTAAATGTGTTTGATTGGTCTGGTTTATTGATCATTGTTATTTTATATTAAGCATGCTTTTTTTTGTTATGTTTGAATTTTACAATATATTATCTGATTTTTTTTTGTCATTCAAACCTGTTTTTGTAGGTTTCTAATATGCCTGGATCTTCTTCATTAAGGTATCTTTTGTTTTTATTATTCACTAACTTATTGTATTATCTTATCGTTATGATTAAAGCAATTTCAATGCTTTCATGTTTGTTGCTTTTGCTTTCCTTCTTTATCATTTGTTTTGAACAATAACATTTTAATGTTTACTAACTTATTATTTTTTAAATTAGTATCAGAGAACCCTGTTTCTGTAGGCATATGAATAAAGCAGACGAAGTTATTCTGGTAATTGATATATTATTACAATTTATTATAATTTATTTTTATATTTTTTATGTAATTATAATTCATGTTCCACTGTTTGATGTTTGTTAGTCTATTCCTTCTAATGCTGCTTGCAAACTGTGGGGTGTGGGTAAAGGCCCTACAAATGTTATGATACATACTAACGATGGCCGGATTTTTAATGTTTGGTTAAGCGAATATAAAGGAAATTTGTTCTTTTTCCAAGGATGGTCCAATGTAACCCAACATTTGCGACTATCCAAAGGATGTTTGGTAGTATTCAATCCCCTAGATTGTACTACGTTTAAAGTAACATATTTCCTTGATGGTGTTAGTGGTAGCTCTTTTTGGACATATCTGCTACGTACATCATCTCATTTTTATGTAAGTTATTTTTTACTTTTATCTATCTTAAAGTATTTTTGTTGTTCTTTGTTGATATTAAAATAACTTACTTATTTTTTTTTTATCGGTTTTATAGGTCATTCCTGAATTTATTTTGCCGGAAACCTTTAATACATCCATTGATGTAATATCCACTATAATGATAGACAACAAAACTTTTCACGTTATGATTGGAACGGTTGATGGTAAATTTGGTTTTACCGTTGGAATTGACGTTATTGTTAGTCAGTTACAGTTAGAGCCTGGTTGTTTTTTGTTATTTACAAAAAAATTTGGTAATTATTTTAATTTAAAAGTTTTTGGAAAAAAACGGTGTTGAAAAGAACTTTCTTGATGTAGACGTCGATGTGGTAAGTATACATTTGGGTACTTCTATATATTTTTTCATTTAATAAATGTTCTATTTAATTTGCAGCCTTTAGTTGCACCTATCGATGTTGTAAATGAAATTTATGAAGTACCACATGGTCGTGTTCATCGGTTTTCCCGTATGGCTGGTACCGATTTTGTAAGTTCTAATATCATTTTATAAAGTACAAGAATTTAATTGTTAATATATTTTTATTTTTATTTTTGTTATTAATTATATTTTCATAACAATACAGATGTTTCCCGGTCGTGTTTCTGAAATGGCCAAACTTCATCTTTGTTTAAAAGATATTACCGTCAGACTTTTGAATCGGGATCCCCCAGTGCAGTTTACCAACGGTATTAGACGTGAAAGGAAACGTAAAGGTTTTCGATATGCTTTAAGGCGATGGTCGAAGTTCATGAAAACTGCTGGAATTAAGGTCCGTGACACCGTTGACTATTCTTTTGACGAAAATGAGCAAGTGCTAAGTGTTGAAAAGGTTGTACCTTACGTTAGGCGTAGTAATTAGTTATTTGACATTTTGGTTTATGTTTTTTCCTTTTTCATCAGTTAGATATTTACTTTTTCTATGGTTTTTGGTTTTTAACATTGTTATGGTTTTCAATATCAAGATAGTACATTTTATCATATCTTAAGTTTTATTTTAACCACTATAATTATACCAGTTGGTGACATGTACATATAGCAGTCATACTTAACATGTTGATATAAATGAATAGCAGTCATACTTAACATGTTGATATAAATGAATTAATATATTCAGATATTATCATAGCTGTTAACTTTAAAAAACTATGCCATTACTGTTTATATGCACATGTTTATTAATATCATAACTGAAATAAAAAATTTTCATAATTTACTTTGATATTTTATATTTTTTGTAATGTTGTTCTAAACGAATTAGATTATTTCATAATATGTATTGTTTATCAATTTTTATTAAAACCCATTTTTTATATGTCAACCACGTCGCGTTGTGGATGCTCATGGTATGTTTGATATTAATGGATCTATATTGAAAACCCTTTTAATCTACTGATTTGCTTTGTTGATGCTCATGGTATGTTTTGATATTAATATAAATTTAGTTTTTTTTCTGTTATGTTGATTTCTGATGACTACAAATTAATTTAGATATGACTCGATTGCTATTTGTGGTACAATTTGAATGAATTTAATGTTTTATCTAATTAAAAGTGTTTAGTTTTATATAATTTTATACCTTTTTGTACTAAGTTGCATAATTTTATAAATTTACAAATTACAGTTCTAATTCGTGGATTTTGATTCCATGTAGTGTTTTCAGAATGACCTCGATTTGCCTACGTGTCATCTTTTTAGCTATTAAGGAAGAGAGGAAGACACAAATGATGTGTCAAATACAGTTTAGATGATACATGTTCAAGGTAATAAGAAGAATCCCTCTGTTGAAGAAGCAACCAGTGAGAGTGTTTTGCTTGAAACATGGAGGGGTCGGTGATGTTGTCGAGGAGTGTCAGGAAATGCTAAGTGATCTCATTTCCTTACACTCCTCGACAATGTCACCGACCCCTCTTAAAAATTCCATCAAAACTATCTCACTGGCTGCTTCTACAACAGAGGGTTTCTTTTTGTTACCTGAACCTGTATCATCTGAATTGTGTTGACTGACCCTGTATTACATCAAGATTCAATGATCATTTTTTTGTCTTTCAAAATTGATCTATTCAGTTTTGATCACCACAGATCATCTCATTTTTATGTAAGTTATTTTTTGCTTTTATCTATCTTAAAGTATTTTTTATTCAAAATAGTGTTGACTATTTGACTTTGATGTGGCTATTCTCTTTGGCCAGCGAATTGAGATTTTGGGCGGCATTTTCCTCTCCTCTCTATTTCTTTCAATTCTTTAACCGTCTTCTTTAGAATATATATGGAAGGTTGAAATATTATTTAATAATCGAAAGTTTTTTTTAGGAAATTATGGAACCGTTTCCAATTGTATCGCCTATATACAAAATCTTGCTTTTAATCGGATGTTTCAATCGATCACTGAAGAAGCGTGCTCTGTTTTTTGTTCATCATCAGACATCCAAATCCAAGCATCGGTAAGTATATTCCACCTCTGTTTGTGATTTTTATTTTTTATTAGAATTTTTGTGATTTAATAAAACAGTATTTTTGTTCTGCTTTTTTGAATATAACATTGTTCTAAATACAATTTTTGTGTGTGTATTTTTATTTTCTTTTCAGAAATGGATGTTGGGTTTCTGGTTCATATTACGGATCCGTATAAATCTGAGTTGGTTAGGAACTCTGCTTTATTTGCCAATTTTATTTTGTTAGATGTTATAAATTTCCTTAGTTATATCTTTATATTGTTTACCTTCTGTTATAATCATATTGTTATATTTGTTTTCAGGAATTCCCTAAGGGGTATAATTCATTGATAGATGTTGCTAATTATCCTGTCGGATGTGTAGATCTAATAACAGATAGTGGTTGTAAGTGGTCTGTTGTTATTGAATCCAACACAAGGGGGTTTTTTATAATTCAAGGTTGGGTGACAGTTATTATAATGCTTGCTGTTGAGCAGAATGATTTGATAGTATTTGAAAAAGTGGATATAAAAACATTTAAATTGAAACATATCAAATGCCACCACGGTACATATGTCAATCCTATGTTCTATTGTGTGATGACGGATACAGAATCAAAAGATCTGGTATTATTCTCATATGTTATATATTTGTATTGTATTTTTTAAATTCTTTTGTTTCATTATGTTTACTAAATATTTTTTCTTCAGTTGCTTCAATCCGGCTTCATGGAAAATTATTTCAAGAATGATCCCTTGGATTGTCGTTTCACAGTACGTTTTCAAAACAAATTGGTTTGGACGGTATACATCGTACGCCTTTATGGTACCAACTATAGTATCGTTGACTGGATACATATTTCAAATGATCTTCAACTGGAAACAGGGGATTTTGTTATATTTGAATTATTGGGATATAATGATTTCAGTATTTCAGTTTTCCACAAAGATGGTTTGCATCGTATCCATCAACAGGCTTTAAGAGTACAAGAAGTAATTCAAGTTCAACAGCATGGTATTTTAGATGGTATAGTAGAATCCCATGTACATGTGGGTGATTTTTATGAACTGAAATGGGTTTTAACGAACCGTTTTGTAAGTTTCCTCTTTTAATAATTGTTTAATATGTTTTACTTTTATACGGTTGACTTTATTGCATACTAATATTGGTTTATGTTTTTTAAATGTAGATATTTCCAAAAGAGTTTGCTGCGAACGTTAACCTAGCCGACATAGAATACATGACTGTTGTGTCTGGAAATGGCTTTTCAAATACTTTGGCTCTCCGTTTCGCCACCGCTAACAAAAAGCTTAGATATGCATTTAGAGGTTGGACAAAGTTTATGCGCCAAGCTGGTTTGGAGGAAGGATATCTTTTTCTACTTCGTTATTATTTTAATAGTGCTACCTTGATGATTACCTACGCAACTTAGGAATATTAATGTTTTTATCATGGTTATATTTTGATTTCACTTTTTAATCATAATGGAAATGATAATAAAGAATTCTTTTGTTTATTTATACATCTGTGTTTTTTCATTGTATTTTGAAGTTTATTTTGTTTTATGTTTGTCGTTTAACCATAATGTATTACTATTTCTCCGAACAATTTTTATTTACCGATAATTTGTTGGTTTACAGTATCTTAATACTATTTATACAATATCGTCCTATGTTAGAACATTATGACATCTTTATACTACGTCATTTGATAACATTTTATTTGTCAGAAGTTGTTAATATGACATATTAAATTTATAGTATCGTTTCCATTATGCTTGATAGATATTCTTTATTAACGAACATGAATATGCTCCGGTTTTTTTCCAGTTGTCATATTAACAGACCTATAATTAGCAGAATAAAGTTATTGATTATATTATATATATGGTTACACATTATATCGATATGCGACTGAATGTGTGAGATATCATATTATAGATATTGTTGTGCAGTGCTATACAAGGCTCAAGAACATCTTTGTTATGTTGGTTTCCGGATGCATGTCGAAGAAGGAGGTCAGTGCTGAATTTGGAGCTGCTAAGGTTGTAGAATGCTGGAATGCTTCTGATTCAAGTAAAGCTGAAGAAGGAACTTAAAATTTAAAAGGAGTTTAATAAGGTGGTTAGTGACATTTTAATTTAGCATATTCTTTGACATATTAACCTATTTATGGACATGTAAACTGATTGACTGTATTTTTAGAAAATACTATTCTTTGACATATTTCCATGTTCATGCGTTTTTATAATTGTTTTTTTAGATATTTTAATTTTGTATAATATACAATGTTGCCTTAATTAACATTGCCTACCTATTATAAATATTCTTTAAACATTTCACCATGAAATCATTCTTCTCTACTCAGAAAATTGTCTATCACTTTTCATAAGCCTAGGTAAGAATACCGTTGACTGTTCTATAATATATTGATTGATTATTTATTTCAATATGTTAGTATATATTGTTGTGTTTTTTTTACTAATCTTTCCTTTGAATTCTATGCAGAAATGGAACAAGCTGCAATCACACTGTTGAATAATTTGGACCTCAACATTGATAACTACACCATCAGAATATGCATTGTTCGTTTGTGGACAAGAGCTGATTTCAATAACGCTAGAAAAGTGTATTGCTATGATATGATAGTCATGGACAGTGAGGTAAGCGTTCATAGACTTCTATTTTAATTTAATATTATATACATTTAAATCTTAAAGTACGTATTTTTTGTATAAAATAATGTTGTTTTTTGTTAGGGAACAAAAATGCAAGCTTTTGTTTTAGCTAAAAACGCAACTGGATATCAACATCTTTTAGAAGAAAAGCATTGTTTGACGATTCGAAATCCTTCGTTGGGTGAGAATCGTCAGAAGGTCAAATACGCTCACGGTGGTTTGAAGATTAACCTTAATAACAACACCGTTGTTGAGGAATGCCACGAGGCTATTGGTTCTGAATGGGGTTTTGATTTTACTCCGTTTGATTCTGTTGTGGAGGATCCAACAGATGACAACAAGTTTTTTAAAAGTCCAATTGGTATCATATACAATTAAAACTATATAATACAACCTAACACATATGTATTTTGTTGACACTATTTATATTTTTCTCAGATGTAATTGGTTTTGTGGTCAAACGTTTTCCCTTCGAGGTAGACATGGAAACTAATAATGGAAAAAACCAGAAGAAAGTCACCTTTATGCTTGAAGACTTGAAGTATTTATTGATTTTTTCTTCACTTTTATTCCTGATACTATTTTCTTTTTTATGTTATGTTTTCTAGACTAATAATTTTTTTAACTACATTTAATGTTCAGCAATAAGCAGATTTTTGTGACACTGTGGGACGGTTATGCGGATCAAACAATGGAGTATGAGAGCAGCAATCGAGGTGAAAAAAATGTGGTCGTAATCATTCAGTTTGGGAAATACAAATTTTGGGGAGGTATCATATTACTTTAAATATATTCTGAATTTTCTTTACTGTTTCAATTTAAATAGTTGTTTAATACTTTTTAATTTTTTTTATTATGTACAGGGCATTTGTCTGTTTCTAATTTGTATACCGTCACTCGAGTCTTAATTAACAGTGATATTGATGAAGTTGCTGAGTTTAAAAAAAGGTGCACTATCATAATATGTTTTTATAATTTTGTAACCAGCTTTGTGAGTGTAAATACTTATATTTCATGTTTGATTAGATTTATCGAGAAACTTTCTCCCGAAACTTCTTCCAGTTATTCTAGCTTAAGTTCTTCTGTTGTGAAGTCTGCCACTGAAGAGTTCCTTTCTGACTTGACTTTTTATCCCATTGGGTCGTTAAACTCAATAGATATGGTAACACGGATTAAAATTGTTTTAATATGTTTTCCTTTATCTTTGTTGTTATACATTATCTATTTATTAAACACAGACGAAGTTTGTTGTCATTGTTGGGACTATCAAGAGTTTTGCATCGAACAATGAGTGGTTTTACAATGCGTGCACAAGCTGCAACAAAAAGGTTTCAACCGTTACTGTTGTTAAAGAGAAGAAGGATGGTACTGATGGTTTTGAAGAGGTTACTGTCTTGGAATGCAAGACTGATGTTTGTAATACAAGGACCGTTTCATCAATTCCAAGGTAAATATTATCCATATTAACCTTTGTTTTTCAAAAAAATGAAATCTTATTAATATATTATGCAGAATTAGGCTTTCTACACGTGTGCAAGATTGTACTGGCATTGTGACTTTGACATTGTTTGATCGTGAGGTGACAAAGCTTTTGAAGGTTAATGCGAATCAGCTGTTAGACAACAACATTGAAGTATGTACTAAATAATTGTTTTTATCATATGTTTGGTTATTCTACCACATTGAAGTATATTTTGTTTTTCAACAGTTAGCAAACGAAGGAAACTTTCCAAAGGAGCTAAATTCTTTACTCAATATGAAGTTTGCGTTCAAGATTGCTGTTTCTTCTTTTAACATTAGCAAGAAGGCTGATGGCTACTCGGTCTCCAAGATGACTGATAACCCGGTGATTCTGTCCGAGCTTGATAAACATTTTGACACTATTCAGGTATATTTATTCCATTTCACCTTTATACTATTATTACAATTTGCCAACAATGTTTAACTTATAATTATTATCATTTTTTTTTACTTTTTTTAAAATAAAATCAGCCTATTGAAGAGGAAGCCGTCAATGTCGAACCATCCGATGCAAATCGTAATGTCGATTGGACTGTTAAGGTTTACTATCTTTTAGTTTATATATGATTTAATTTTTACTCTTTATTTGTTAAATGTATTTATAACTCATCCCTCTTTAATTATTTTATTTTTGTAGGATTCTATATCTCAAACGGGAGACGATGTAACCCCTTGCTCAAATGTTTTTAAAGTTGGCTTTACAACATCGTTTGATCAGAAGGATGCTAAGTTGGATACGATGAGCGAAGGTGACTTGAAGCGCAATTTGGATACCGTGTATGACGTGGATGATGTTTGTTCGCAGTCTTCATAAAAAATGCGTAAAGACGGTTTTTCGATGCAGTGCTTCTAATTCCAAAGAAAGAAAAGTAGTCACCTATAATTCAAACATTTGATATCATTGTTTGTTTTTTCTTCAGTATTTTGATATTTTTGTTTTTTTTTCCGTAATTTGACAGTGTTTTGACTTGTGTGGTTGTTTTATATGAACATGATTGTTTCATGGTTTAGTTTTTTGTTTCGAATAACAATTGTTTTTTGGTAATTGTTTTTGGTAATTCTACTTTTTGTTTCTTATATATATGTCATCATTATTCTTTTTTGCTAACTCTCATTGTAATAATATATCGTTTCATTATTTATATTGTTACTAAAAATATAAGAGCTAATATAATTTATACTCTAAATCAGGTTATAGAAAGTATTACATAATATTAAGATAACAAAATTTTACGTTTTTTAATTAATACAGAATCAAAAAAATACTTTCCATTTTCAAAAAAATAATGTTACTAAAAATATAAGACCCAATATATCTTTCGATAATCCGTTTTTCAAAAAAATACAATCCGTTTTTCAAAAAAATAATGTTACTAAAAAAATTGTACAATCCGTTTTTTCAAAAAAAATAATGTTACTAAAAATTTTACGTTTTTTAATTAATACAGAACATTTAAAAAACGATACTTTTATATTATTTAAAATATTCATATTATTTTCTAATATTTGTAACTAAAATTCAATTTTTGGTTGATTTTTAAATTTCTGAGCAATTTAATTATAGATGTAATGTAATGTATTTAAGTAATGTAGTTAATACATTATCAAATTTTTTATATACAGTTACCATAATTGATTCTAAACATATATATTAATCAGGTTATAGAAAGTATTACATACTATTTAAAAAAAATTAACGTTTTTAAGTAATACAGAATTTAAAAAATACAATCCGGTTTTAAATTTAAAAACTTTAAATACACTCCTTTAATTTCGTAAAAAAATTTATTTATACTTTTAATTTTCTAATTCCCACTTTTTGTAACAAATAAACTGTACTCTTACATCTTTTTTTATAAAATAGTAATATATTTGTGCATAAAAGTGACAAAATATATTTTTCCATAATTGAGAGTATTACTCTAACTATAAATAATTTTATCTTCTAACTATACATAATACATAATCATCTTCATTCTGTCCAACATTCATATATCAATGGAGTTTTTGAATTGTTTTTTACTTTATCTTTCAGACAACAAGATGAAGTCTCAAGTATGTAAATGTTATCTTTATATAAAAAAATTTGATAATGTAGTTAATACATTATCAAATTTTTTTATATACAGTTACCATAATTGATTCTAAACATATATATTAATCAGGTTATAGAAAGTATTACATACTATTTAAAAAAAATTAACGTTTTTAAGTAATACATAATTTAAAAAATACAATCCGGTTTTAAATTTAAAAACTTTAAATACACTCCTTTAATTTCGTAAAAAAATTTATTTATACTTTTAATTTTCTAATTCCCACTTTTTGTAACAAATAAACTGTACTCTTACATCTTTTTTTATAAAATAGTAATATATTTGTGCATAAAAGTGACAAAATATATTTTTCCATAATTGAGAGTATTACTCTAACTATAAATAATTTTATCTTCTAACTATACATAATACATAATCATCTTCATTCTGTCCAACATTCATATATCAATGGAGTTTTTGAATTGTTTTTTACTTTATCTTTCAGACAACAAGATGAAGTCTCGAGTATGTAAATGTTATCTTTATTCTTATTTTAATTTTAATATTTAATTTTTGTTATTTAATTTGTATACAAATTTTACCAAGGAATTACCACAATTGGGTAGCTGATTTCAAGTTACCTCCTGATTGTATGGTTCAAATCATCACGACTGATCGAAGAGTTTTTCTGTCAGGGTTAGAAAAGCAGGGTCTTCATATTTTTTTTCATGATGGATGGTTTAACATGATACAGTCACTACTATTACCAAATAAGTCATTGCTTTTATTTTTGTACGAAGGCAGTCTAACTTTTCGACTCATATACTTCTATCAAGATTTGGCAATTGCTCAAGATGATTTCTTATACTGCCAAACATCACAGTTTTGTGAACATAAAGATTATTTGGTATTTAATTTTTTTTATATTTATACTATATTAGCTATTGACTAATTTTATACAACTTTTTTTAACATAATTATTTATTTTTGACTTGCAGCTTATCAATAGATTTTTTGTTCATCATAAGTTGAACAACACAATACCTACCAACCATGTTACTATAACTGCTTTTCCTAACCGTACATGGTTGGTTTTTATGGAGAAGCATGGTCAAAATTTGTATTTCACTACTGGATGGAAACAAATTAAAGAAGACATGAAAATTACAGACGAACACTATATTATTTTTGAGATGATTTCGGAATCAAAATTTGATATGATGGTTTTTAGAGGCACAGAAGATTTGGTCCGTATCCTGAACGTCGTCTTGCACGTGTTAAAATAGAGTGTAAAGAAGAAGTTATTGAAGAAGGTGCTCCTTAAATTGTTTTAGGATACAGAATGAAGTAGAAAATTATTTGTTTCCTTAGTATTAAATTTTTTCAGTTTTTACTCATACATTCCTTTTTATCGTTTATTAACCCACCTTTCATACATTCTTTAATTATTAATATTTCTCGATTTATTTTTTTGTTTATAAAGATAGATTAACAACCTTTCATTATTCACGCTTGATATATTGGATGTTACACTATATGTTATATTAACATCTGTCATAATTGGAGGTTACGCTTTATTTAAACTTAATTATATAAATTTAATATAAAAAATGAAAAATTGAATACAAAAAATTTAAACAACATTTACCAATTCACTAATTTATTACATATGTACTAATGTACTAATAATACTAATAATTTAACACTTTATTCAATATTTATTAACCATTAGTGGAACATAAAAGGGTGTTGTTGTAATTTATTGTTAAATCCATGTTATTTTCGTAAATTTTAAAACTATAGGGGATGTTTATGTAACATTTCAAATGGCGGTTGTAATTATGGACATTGTCCTTACCATACTCTACCATCATATCATCACTCTTATCATCCCAAGGAGAAAGCTAATCGCCGACCGGAACTACTGCTCGGATTGTCGCCGGAATCATCGTTATTAAGGTTTTCGGCGCCGAAAGTAGGGCTTGGAATCTTGATGTAAAGGTAACAACATTTAAGTTCCTTCAGATTTTTCATAAATTTTTGATTTAATCGTTCCTATCGTTGAGTTTTTACCATTACATTGATTTACTTCGAATCTTAACCGTTTATATTGTTGTTTTTGTAAGATTGAGTCTTTAATTGTTTGAAAATTAGTGTTTGTAGTTTATTTTTGTTATGCTATGTTCAACTTGTGTGTATATACCGATCGTACTTTAGACATAAACCTTAAATGATGATTCTGTATTTAATCATTGACTTAAAATTTGATAGATACGAGTATACGAACTTTAAATTTCAGAATCATTGAAGTTAGTTATAATATTGTCTGTAAGGTCATAGAAATTTTGATTTTTTGAACCATATAACTTTGGTTGTTGCATGATTTGAATCTTCATGTTTTATAGTCAAATCAGTGTTCTGTCCGTAGTGTTTTTTGTGTATACTGTATAGATTAGTGTTCGGTAAAGTATGAGAATGTGAAATTATTTGTTTTTTGAAATCATTCGTCTTAGCATATTTATTGTTGCAGGTTTGAAAATGTATACTTCGTTTGTAAAGTATCTTCTGAACCCATCATCATTGAGTATAGTAAGCATTTTTTATGTTACCTATAATTCAATTTTTTGAGTATTATTTTTTAGTATTTTGATGTTTGAAACTTATAATACTAAATATACTTAATATTAATATATATACAGGATGTCCCGATCACATTTGTTACTCAATTCTATGGAGAGAATTGGGTTGATAGGAAGCTGCGTATATATCACTCAAGTGGGAAAAAATGGGTCGTAATGTTGAAACGAGTACAATGTATGCCAGTCTTAACTGACAATTATCTTAAACAGTCTTAATACAATTATGTGTTAAGATAAGAGTACACAAATTCATATCATATTCCGGTGTATCTCTAAAAGTTTCTTTCATCATTTATCGAAAATTCTATAATATTCATTTGGTCTTTTCATTTGAAAATCCTATTCGAAATGAATATCTAAACTTACTTCATTAAAGCTTTCAATTGATTACACGGTGAAAATTGTTCGGTCACCGTAATTATTGAATTATTTCAATCATTACGACACCTTGCGGCGTCGTTATAAACTTGTAGCCTGGGCTAATCATAAGCATACGAATCATTCAAAACCACGTATGTATTTCGTTTGATTCATCATTTGAAAGTAGTCTTGATACAATTATGTATTAAGACAATAATACACTAAACTCTATTGTATTTCGGTGTATCCTTGCAATACATGTCAACACATTGATTTTCTTTTGTTATGATTCGATAGTTGACAATCATTTTCGTGCTTCTATTTCATTTTGAACTTGTTGATTCTGAGTCTTCTTCAGTTGCCAATCAAAGTAAGCTTTCTTTTGACAAAAGAATTTTTATTGATTCTAAAAGTTCTTCACATTCATTCTAAATATCTATTTGATCGTATATCTGTTGGCTTGAACCTAATCACATTGGAAATTATATCATTTCATCTCATCCGTTTAACATCGATTTCTTGAAATAGTTCAGTTGAACCATTGAGTCTTATTTATTGTATAACTCGTTTGATATTCAATTATGTGTCATATACCTTAATATTGTTTTATTAACTAGAATATGACATAAGTTTAAAAGAAATATCGTAACCCAAATCTCGAGGACGAGATTTTTATTAAGGTGGGAAGAATGTAACAACCCTCATTAAAAGTCCTATTTATATTATTATTTTATTCAATAGGAAATCCTAATTGAGACACCCAAGTGATCCTGCACAAACCCTACAAATTTCAGAACAATCAGAATCAGGATCAGGGCCCCTAAAACTCAGGGGGGGCATTCCCTACTCAACGATTATCTTTATAAGTTATTATAAAAATCGAATTTAATCGAAACGTCGACTCACCTGCACTCCAAACACACGTGGCAAGAGAATAAGAAAAATATATCCCTTACGGACCGTAAGGGTTTATGCTTACGGTCCGTAAGCCTGGCAAAATTGGTGTATAAATAGCAGGAGTTAGGACTTGCTTCTGTGCGTTCGTTCGACGATAAAATTCGACTCTGGCACGGAGTTATCGTCCAAATACTCACAATTAACACACACAAATAACTAATTAGTATAGCGGGGTGCTGCAGAACAGGGTATTAACTCGATCGCTGATACGATTCAATGTCCGATCGATTAAACTATCCAACGATTGTTTAAGTGCCGCTCAAATTGAGTTTATACTTTGTTATTCATCGTGATTTCGACTTGAATGTTTGAGTGCTGTTCGAACTCGGACTATACTCTGTCATTCGTTGTGAATCCGCTGAATTGTTAAGTATTGCACTTTGTCATTCGTTGTGAGGGTTTTTTCTCGTGAGTTATTGTAAATGCTGTATTAGTTACTTACCTAGTTTGTATGCACTAGGTTACAAGGCTAATCAGTAGGCTAGGCTCTGCTCAAATTAAATCTGCAATATATCAAGGATTATCTGTAGACTAAGCTTTGCCCGTAGAAATCTGCAATGTGAGTTCATTTCTCTTTTCTCACCGTTTGTGAGTCCACTATATTTTCTCACAGTTTTATCACCTTTTTGTGATACAATTATATTTACAAAGGCTTTTCAAAATCCTAAAATGTTTATTAGTTATACTTACAGTGATTAAATAATAACTGCGGGTATGAAAGGTTTTATACATTTGATTCTCGTTATTATTTGCCAGAAAGATATTCAATATTAGCATGACCACAATCACAGTGGGAATTATGCCCAGTAGCTATAGTCAATAACTAATATTATTTTAACATTAAATCATTAATTAATTTAATGTATGTTTGAGATAAATTTAAATGGTGTATACCATAATAAAATAGTCAATTTCTACTATACGAAGATTATATTTGATAAGTTATAGTAGTTGACATAAAATGATATATGTTATTTTCTGTATGAAATGGTTTTATGCCATAAGTCAAATATTTGACAAAGAAATGTCACGGGACACAATTAAGTCCGGAGTCATTAGTTGAGAGAATGATCAACAGTGACATAACCAAAAGCACTAGTTGAGAGAATGATCAACAGTGTTATAGAATCACTAGTTGAAAGAATGATCAACAGTGATATGACCAGAATTATAGAATCACTAGTTGAAAGAATGATCAACAGTGATATGACCAGAATTATAGAATCACTAGTTGAAAGAATGATCAACAGTAATATGACCAGAATCATTAGTTGAAAGAATGATCAACAATGATATGATTAAAGTCACAGGAATCGCCTAGTGACAGATAAATTGGATAATAGTAAAATATAATTACTTGATAAATTCACTATTGGATGAAAGTGAGCCAATGAGTGATATGATTACTGTCACATCGGAACTGCCACCATGTGGTAAATACTGATTTAATTGGGTAAATATAAATAGATATAAAAACCTTAATACTGTAAGGTATAACAATATATTTTATAAAAATGGAATGAATTCACTCAGTATTTTCGCTGACAAAACCTTTTTCAAACATTTTTCAGGTAATTACAGTAGATTGGAATAAGAGCTGGATACGACACTGAAAGGCTTCAAGAAGTGGCTTATTTTATTAATTAAATCAAATTAAGAAATATTGTTTTATGTAAACCAATTTATCTTATTAAAGCTACCTTTATAAAACATGGGTTTATCCCATCTATTTAATAAATAAAATCCGATGTTTCTAAACTCTGATATTTTTCCCAACTCACGGTCCTGATGAAATTTCCGCTGCAATGTTTTATAAAAATAAATCACCGGTACCACGGGCTGTTCGCGGCTTCCGATTCCGTCCAGGGTGGGTCGGGGGTCGTGACAGGTTGCATCTATATCATTAGTGTTTTAGGCTGTTTTTGGTTGTTTGTTTGTACAAACACACTGTTAAATCAATTTGCTGGATAAGTAAGGTACATGAAATAGTTTCAATGCTCATATTAGTTGTATATATTTATATTATTTAAATGATGATAATTGCGTATTAAAACTCATGTTTAGAAATTCAAGTTTGAATTAACCCATACGAACTTCAGTACTGATTTGAAACCTAAGCTTGCATCTATATCATTAGTGTTATAGGCTGTTTTTGGTTGTTTGTTTGTACAAACACATTGTTAAATCAATTTGCTGAAAACAACTATCTATGTGCGACTTTAGGGTGTTCATTTGTCTGTTTTGGGCTTAAACCGAACCAAAACCAAAATTTCACATTCAGCTTTAAACTTGAGCTCTAGATTGTCCGGTTTTGGGCTTAAATACTAAATTTGAGCTTTAAAGTTTTGGCCTAAAGTTGTTGTCAATCACCTAATAATGAATGTCATGATTAAATGGTTGCCCTAAAAATGAATTTGGTCAATAAATCCAATAACAAGCATTTAAACAAGATGCGCTTTGGTTTATGGTTTGGTTTGGTATGGTTTTGGAGCAAGGTGGGTAACTTTCAGTTTATAAACAAACCTTGGTTATTCTGGCTCATTATGTTGGTTTAATTTTAGCTTTATATGTAAAATAATGGATGTGCTTAGTCTATTATTTCACAACAGGTTAAGGGAAAAGGAAAAGCTAAAATTTTTGTCGACGGATCCGAAACTGTTGAGAATTTGAACACAGAATGCAAAGGCCGAAAACGTTTTACAACATCTGCTGAAACCGTCAAGGTATTAAATATTTATTGTATTTTTATTAATTTTACTAACGTTTGTTTACTTATAATTGTTTATAAGTCGTACAAAGTGTATATATCATATGTAAATGTAAGTTTATTTAAGTAAAATAATTGTTTTGCAGCCAAATCAGTATGTTATCCGATTTCATAAATAGTCTTTGTACAAGATAACTTTAATTGTCCAATATATACTATATTTGGTGTTAACTACCTGTATATATATTTTTTTTTCTTAAACAAGGCAAAGAAACGGTTAAGTGCTGTTCAAAATGTGAAGCATCGAAAGAAGGTTACAAGGAATGCAAGCAAAGTTTCTGGTGTCGGCATGGATCCTGAATTCTTCAACTTTAGTCGTAAAGCAGAATATAGGCTGGTAGTTTTTTTTACATGATTTACCATCATATTTTTTTTAAATTATTTCTATTCACTTATATTTTGCTTTCTTTCAACGCATTTAGCGGCTTCCTGTTGAGGTTGTAAATAGAGCAGGCCTGTCTGAAAGCTTGCAACCTTTATCTGTGCAAAACATGAATGGTGATGTTGAAGTTTATGAAACAAAGACCGAGTTAAACGGTGGTACGTTACGTTACGCCGTTGATGATTGGAGGAAATTCATGGAAGATAACCAGTTGCAGTTTGGACACATGCTGCACTTCACATATGTAACTTCAAAGAGGAAGATTGTGTTGAATGATGTAACTTCGATCTAAGGAATACTGGTATACATTTTGTTTAAAACAGCTATGGTTTGGTAAGTTGTTTGTTAGTGTTTTAAATAGATACATTTTGGTGGTTGGGTTGATGAACATGAAAACTTTGCTTACTTTACTATGGTTTAGTTTATTTAGATGTTTTGTAATGATACCAATAACTTATTTTGTAATAGTTTCAATGGTGTTAGTGTTTGATATGTCTATTTTAGTAATTAGTTACAATCTTCATATTTCCACAATACAATTTTCTTATTTAATTTGAAAGATGTGATCAATCTCATTTTCCTTAAAAAAATATTGAATATAAGGTAAGTATATTTATTTATGGAAATCTATATTACAATTTAATCACTTCCAAAAGTACTATTTACCATAAATATATTTCCATTTTTTTGTATGTTCTATCTCTATCTCTGTATATTGATATAGAGTTTGTTTGAATTTGTATGTTCTATATCACCAATTCATTTCGTATTGGCTGATTCAATAAGAATTGATTACAACACGTTTCTTCCGTTGCTAATTTGCTCCTGGTCATTCAACCTTTGAACTCGGTTAGTTTGTTCACCTTGTATTTTAATCTATTGTTATGCTAATGATTTAACATTTTATTTTAACTGGTATGTTTTTTTTCACAATATTTGTTTTCGCATAGTATCATTCAGTTAAGTTACATGCTGTGATTATAATTTTTCACAATATTTGTTTTCGCATAGTATCATTCACTTTAGTTACATGCTGTGATTATAATGTATCTTTATATTAATTTATATATAGATATACACAAATCATCATTGTTATGTATTTCATATTTTTTTTTTCTTCCGATGTAGTTCAGTTCATGGAAGCTATTGATTTTGACACCTTAGTCGTGGAAGTTTTGTCTAGGCTCCCTGCAAAATCAATTTGTCAATTCAAATGTGTTAGTAAAGCATGGTGTGCAGAATTATCAACTAATCAGTTTGCCATGTTGCATTGCGTATGCCTTAATAAAGCTAAAAATCGGAAGCTAATATCTTTGAATGATATGTCAATAGATGTTGATAACCTAATCTGTGGCAAGATTGAATTTGGTTCAACGAAAAGTATATCTTTTCCTTTCGAGACTCTACCAATGTCATTACGTTTTCTTTCTTCTCTCGACGGACTTTTATTAGTTTACTGTATTAGAAAACTTATCCTTTGGAATCCAACTACTAATTGGTATACTATTTTATCTGATGACTACCCGAAACATGGATACGATCACGAATATGATACTGGCGCTATCTACTATGATCAATCTAATGACCTTAAAGTACTCCACATCAAACGTCAATACAATAATGTATTTGCAAGTGTGTATTCTCGACGTTTTGGTATATGGAGAGATGTCGAATTCATGAATGCAACTAACTTTGGTTCAAGTTCTTATGCGTGGTCTGTTGGAACACTATCCGCTAACACTGTATACTTCATTGTTTCACAATCTTGGAGGGTAATTGGAAAGAAGTTTATAGTTGCTTTAGATGTTTTATCTGAAACATTCAAACTTATTACTTTTCCTTTGAGTAAAGATCTTATTCCTAGCCAAGGGCATCTTATCACATTAAACCGGAAGATTCACATGTTTGTTGTTTCCGAACCTAAAGAGCTTATTGTTGAACTCTTCAAACTCGAAGGTGAAGTATGGCATAAGGTTTTGTCTTTTCAGAATTCTCAAACAGTTTCTTTCCAAAGTAGGCGGCACCAACCACATATAATGGAGTACAATACATGGATTTTAATGAGTGAATGGGGACATATGGTTACCGTTAAACTAACGAGCGAAGAATTGGAATATGTACAAGATGTTGATACATTTAACGGAGTTAACGGAGCGTTATTTATATAGACTATTATTTCTCCTTTTAGTTAGAACTTATATAATTTGTTTTGGTTTTTGTATTTATTGTTCCCAAGTACTTACTTTATTTAACAATTTTTTGGTTTTATTTTGTTTTTATAAATTATGATGTTTTTCATATTAATTTTTGTTCATTAATGTTAATGCATTCCATTGTTAATATAGACTGATGTGGAACCGTTTTTTGTTTATATTCGTTGAAATAAATTTTATGATTTATGAGTGCTTATAAAATAGAGATCGATGTACACAATTACCACCATAATGGTTAGTTAGAGTTTATATCTTAATCTGGATTGATTAAATATTACTTAACATGTGATCCAACATATCAACTCTTTATTGTAACACTTTTTTTTTAAATTGCCAGCAATGCCTAAACGACCAAAGACTGATTCCGTATACAATGACATCGATAAAGAAAACACTCAGGATGGTAAGTTATTTATAGTTTTTCAACTTTTTTCGTACTCATTCCTAAAAAACAATAACTTTAAAATTATATAGCACATGATAATTATTTTAACAAGTATTTGAGTATAAGAGATAGATTTTTTTATGCGCAGTTCACCGAAATGGAAACACATCCACCGACATTGTTAACGGTATAACACTAATTATTTCATTATCCATTTCGATTATTTTATGCCTACTTAGTTAGCTAACTATTATGCTCGAATTGTTTATTAATTCTTCCATTTTTTTTATTTATGTCTCTTCAAAGTTCGACGAGGCAGAAAACCTTTATCAAGCATAACTAATGGTATTATTTTAGCTATATATTTTTTTAACAAAATTCAAATTATCCTTTCTTGATTTACAACTAACTATTTTTATTTTTTTTTATTTTTTGATTATAATTTTGTGAATATGTATACGATTTTCTGTTAGTTGTCCTCCCAATTGTTACTCAAGACGAGGCTTCTCATAGAAGGAAATTAAGGAAATTATACTTGGATAATAAGAGATCAAATGGAGGAACTACATCGTCATCCCTCAATATTGTATCCACCAATATTAATTCCATTTCCACTCCGTGTGTTACACAACATCACATCACATCAACCACCCGCACATCGTCTTTGAGTTGTAATTTTCCAAGGCTATCATCTGGGAAACGTAAGTTGGTAAGCAAACCGCGTATTTCATCTCCTATACCAATGATCGACTTGACCACAGAGGAAACCGTAGAACGAGATCCTTATAAAGGTGTTTCTACAGGTTAGGTTTGTTTATAAGTAATGCTACATAATGTAAAAATATAAACTTATAAATATGTATATCTTATTATTTTAATGAATGTTGTATATATAACTCTAATGTTGTATGTTTTAACAGATTATTTGGATCATGGTGATCAAGTTATTACTTGTGAAGTTTGTTTTGCAAACTTATGGGATGCAGAGAAAGGAAACGGAAGAAAAGAAGGTGGCAAAATATGTCATATGTTATGTTGTGGTTATGCCAAAGTTGTGTTACCTGATTACAAATCTGCGACACCTTATTATAAAAGTCTATTCATGTCCAATGATAACGAAAGCAGGCACTTTTTGAAGAACATTCGACGTTACAATTCTATGTTTGCGTTTACGTCAATGGGTGGTAAGGTTGACCACACCGTCAATACTGGTAATGGTCCTTTTTGCTACAGAATTAGTGGTGAAAATTATCATGCTATTGGTAGTCTTGTGCCAGAAAACGGAGGGAAACCTAAATTTTGTCAGTTATACATATACGATACTGAAAATGAGTTGGCAAACAGGCAATCAGTTTTTAGGTACCATGCAAATACTTAATTTTTTTATAACATTTGTTTTAACTACATATTTACTTACTATGTCAATTTTATGAAACAGGTCTTTAGACGATGCTTCTGCATCAACTTCTTCAGACGAAACTAATAATAAGTTGATACAACAAATCAAAGCAATGTTGGATGCCAACAATGTGCTTGTGAAAATTTATAGGATGGTTAGAGATTGCTTCCAAGAGAATCCTAATACTACTTTGAAGCTTCGCCTTATTGGGAAAAGAGAACAAGATGGTCGGACTTATAACTTACCTACTTCCTCCGAGGTTGCCGCTCTTATTGTTGGAGATATTGATAACGGCCTTGAGAATAGAGATATGGTTGTCGAGACACAAACGGGGTCATTAAAAAGAATAAGTGAGTTGCATCCTTCGTATCTTGCACTTCAGTATCCTATTTTGTTCCCATATGGAGACGACGGTTACAGAATTGACATACCTCATAGGGGTGTCATTGATGTTACTAACAAGAAACGTCCGAATTGTACAATGAGAGAGTTCTTTGCGTATCGTGTACAAGATCCTAGTAACCAGTTTTCATTGATTCTAAATTCTCGACGGTTATTCCAACAGTTCTTGGTTGATGCTTATACGATGATTGAGAGCGAGCGACTTAACTTTATAAGATTTCAGCAACATGATCTCAGGTCTGATACATACGAGAGTATCCGCAAACTAAGATCTAACGGCCAACAAGATTTGTCTAAGGTTGGAAAACGTATTTTCCTTCCATCTTCGTTTACAGGCGGGTCACGATATATGATGCAAAATTATCTAGACGCTATGGCTATTTGTAAATGGTATGGTTATCCCGACTTTTTTATAACCATTACCTGCAATCCCAAGTGGCCGGAGGTTCAAAGGTTTCTTAAGGACACAAATCTTAATCCGGAGGATAGGCCTGATATTCTATCGCGAATGTTTAAAATAAAGCTTGATGCAATTTGCAAAGATTTGAAAGACCGTCATTTGTTTGGAAAAGCTGCAGCTGGTATGTTATTAAATTCACTTTTTTAAACATGATCTCAATGATATGTAACAGTTTCTTACCTTTTTGTGTAGTTGTTTACACTATTGAGTTTCAGAAGCGAGGATTGCCTCATGCGCATATGTGCTTATTCATGGAGAATGATTACAAACTTCCAACTGTAGACCATGTTGATCGGTTTATTTCTGCAGAAATCCCAGATATAAACGAAGACCCGGAACTATATACGCTTGTGAAAGACCATATGATTCACGGTCCATGTGGTAACGCTAGAATGAGCTCTCCATGTATGGTTGATAGAAAATGTTCAAAAGGTTTTCCCAAGAAATTTCAAGATCACTCAACCTTGGATTGTAACGGATTTCCCTTATACAGAAGAAGAGATGATGGTGCTTTCGTTTTAAAAAATAGAATTGAGTTAGACAACAGAAGTGTTGTACCTTACAACAAAAATCTTTTGAAAAGATATCAGGCGCAGTATTTGTTCAAATATATTAATAAAGGGCCTGATAGAGCAACAGTTGCTGTGGTTCCGAGCAATAATGAAAACGAGCAACCAGAAAATGATGAAATTAAAGAGTATTATGATTGTAGGTATATATCGGCTTGTGAAGCCTCTTGGAGGATTTTTTTGAATGAAGTTAATTATAGGAGTCCTTCTGTTATGAGGTTGCCTTTCCATCTTCCTGGACAACAAACAATTTATTTCGGTCCTGATGAAGATATTAATCACGTCCTAAACAAGCCATCTGTGAACTCATCAATGTTTTTGTCTTGGATGCAACGTAATCAAGATCCTAACGACACCGTTGCACGTACACTAACATATGTACAGTTTCCACGTTTTTATGTGTGGAAGCTTGACCAGCGTATATGGGTTCCGAGAAAAAAAGGAAAATCAATTGGCAGAATTCATTCCGTTTCTCCGTCTACTGGTGAAGCCTACTATTTAAGAATTCTTCTTAACAAAGTTAAAGGACCAACATCGTTTGATGATATTAAAACAGTTAACGGTCGAGTGTACGATACTTTTAGAGATGCTTGCTATGCGCTTGGTTTGTTGAATGACGACTCGGAGTACATTGAGGCCATCAAAGAAGCAAATATATCAGGTAGCGCAGGTTATATTCGCAATTTATTCGCCACCATGTTACTGTCAAGCACTTTATCTAGACCTGAAGTAGTCTGGGAAAGCACATGGAAGTATATGACAGATGATTTTCTTTACAGATTCTCAAAGTATCATCGTGTTTCAGGTAAAATTATAAAATTCATATTATATTTTTGTTACAGTTACTAGGAATTTATCATTAAATTTATATGTTATTCTGAATTTTCACAGGTTTATCAATTCCTGATGAGCAACTAAAGAACTATGTTTTATGCGAAATTGAGAAGTTTTTAACTCGGAATAATTCATCGCTTCGAAGATTTGTATCAATGCCTTACCCAGATACTTCATCTTTATATAACTTTCGCTGCCGATTGATTAACGAAGAGCTTGCCTACGACAGAACAGATTTACAAAATGTTTATCAAGGTCAGGTGAATTTGTTAACGGATGAACAACGTTCAGTATATGAAGAAATTATGAACACAGTTGATGGAGACAATGGAGGAGTATTTTTTTTTACGGTTATGGCGGGACTGGTAAAACATTTTTATGGAAAACATTGTCTGCTGCAATTAGGTCAAAAGGTGAGATCGTATTAAACGTTGCATCTAGCGGAATTGCATCATTGCTATTGGATGGAGGAAGAACGGCGCATTCTAGGTTTCATATACCTTTGAATCTTAATGAGGATTCTGTTTGTCACATTAAACCTGACGATGATGTAGCTAAATTACTACAACAGACCAAACTCATTATATGGGATGAAGCTCCTATGGTTCATAAACATGCATTTGAGGCTTTGGATAGAACTATGCATGACATTTTCAATATCTCTAATTCATCCAGATCTGATGTATTATTTGGAGGAAAGGTTATTGTTTTTTGTGGTGATTTTAGGCAAATATTACCTATTGTTCCAAACGGTGGACGACAAGAAATTGTGAATGCCTCATTATGTTCGTCTTATTTGTGGAGGAAATGTAAGTTGTTGACGTTAACTAGAAACATGAGGTTAAGCGTTGGAAGACCGTCATTTGAACTTGAAGAGATCAATAATTTTGCAAAATGGTTGTTGGACGTTGGTGAGGGAAATGTTGGTGGTTCGAATGATGGAGAAGCAATAATTGAAATACCACCTGAGCTTTTAATTGACAGCACATCTGATCCAATTTCTAGCCTGATTGATTTTGTCTATCCGTCAATCTTGGAGAACTACAATGATCGTAATTACTTTAGTACTAGAGCTGTACTTGCGCTTAAGAATGAGGTGGTTCACGAGATTAACGACAGATTGTTGGCACTTTTCCCAGGTGAAGAAAAAGAATATCTTAGTTCTGACAGTCTATGCCCTACTGAAGATGGCAATGCTATTTAGCAAAACTTATACTCACCTGACGTGCTGAATGGTCTTAAAGTATCTGGTTTACCAAATCATAGGTTAGTGCTTAAAGTTGGTGTTCCAATAATGTTGTTACAAAATATTGACCAACGAAATGGTTTGTGTAACGGTACAAGGTTAAAGGTTACAAAACTTTACAGCCGTGTAATTGAAGCTGAGATAATTTCAGGTGGAAATATTGGTTCTCTTACATTCATACCTAGAATGAATTTGGTACCTTCGGACAGAAAGATTCCTTTTGCATTTCAAAGGAGGCAATTTCCAATAACGGTATGTTTTGCGATGGCGATTAACAAAAGCCAGGGCCAATCGCTATCTAAGGTTGGTTTGTACTTAAGACAACCAGTTTTCACACATGGTCAATTGTACGTAGCTTTATCTAGGGTTACAAGACGAGATGGAATCAAGTTACTAATACTTGACAATGAAGGCAGACCTACAAATAAAACAATTCAATTGCTTGTGAATTTTTTATGTTTATCATGTATTTATCTTAGTTCGCGTACTTTCTATCATTTTTGTTTCTATTCGAACGAACGTATAATAAAGTATTTACGCATTAAAGTATAAATTGTTTTTTGTTTAGCAACCCGTGTTTTGCCATTTGTCCTTTTATTACCCATCTTATTGCCAATATAAAACTGTTTTTTTTCCTACCTTAGTTCCCATTTCCTTTTTCATCTATTCCTTTGAAATCCTTTCAAATAAAATGGTGCCTACAATTCCCCTGTTTCATATTTTTTCATGTGTTAATGTAAATTTAGATGTCAACACTGCCGGTTCAAGTCTTATTCGCCAAAAGGCATGAAAACATCATGAAGATTTCGTTAAGAAAAACTTAATATCTAACGAACATTAGGGAGATGTAGTATTGGCACTTTGTCAACAATCTTAAAATATTATGGTTTCGAAATAACAGTTTAACGATTAAACGTTTAGAATTTGTATGTGTTTAGTTGGTGTTAAGCCACCCGTGTATTACACGGGTACTTAACTTAGACTATGGGCTATTTAGTTGATGTCCATAAATAACTATGCGTAGCGCACCTCACTGTTAAACCAATACACCCATGCTAACCATGAGGCGTCATAGGCTCATCCGCCAATCCAATGGCATGCATGAAAGAGAAAAGAGGTGGCTCAATCGAAGACCAACCAATCACACATTTTTTGATTCTTTTTTTATTTTATTTTTTACTTAATTTTATTTAAACCATTACACGCTTATTAAATGGTCTTTCAGTTAAAAACATAATGCCTACCTAACTGTAACATAACAATATTTTTTGCACTTTTTGGTTAAATCATTTCACTAAATCTCATAACTTGATATGTGTTGTTCTTTGATAATAAATGTTTTTATATTTATCAATGAGGTGGTGGTTTATTGGCAAAAAAACAAAACCTTTAAACACCTGACTCTAGAAGGGGAAGAGGAAGGTATTAAGTTCAAGTACCACATATGACATCAATCAAAAGAAATTTACCATTCGAAAAAAAAATGTTTTTTATATTTCAGAAAATCAAAACAAAAATGTTATAGCATCAAGTGCTTACAAATTTCAATTGTTTAAATCATTTTACATGTGCATTGTTACCAGCACATCGTTATCGGAACACCACAATATTAGAATGTTAAGGTATAATAAAACTGTACGGTGGATGCTATATTGAGAGATTTGTCATTTAGGTGAACTGAAACACGCGTTATTTAATATTTAGAAAAGTTTATGGTGCATAGCAACTTTTCGACCCCTCAGGGGCGGGGCTTTGTTTTTAGTAGATTAGGGTTTTCTATTCAGAAAGGGATGGCGGCGCAGTTTGTTGCTCGTCTACCTGCTATCCTTATGTAATTTGCCCAGATGATTGGAATGAAATAAAAATCTGCACTTATTTAAAAAAACACAAAAAAAAAGTATCGAATGATGAAAATCGAATATTCAGTAATAGTTTTTGTATGACTTTTGTTCCTTAATATTTTACTATCTTTTTTTCATATATACTTTTTGGAAACTTTATATAAAGATCAAACTCCAGGCTTTATAGTATTTCTGAAATATTTTTAGAGATTACTCAACACACAAGATGTTACATTTTGGTGTAAGTTTGTGTAAATTGGTATCATTACCCACTCTCACATGGCATGCTTCAATTGTACACTACCTTTGTCACCAATTTGGTAGAGACCAAGACAAATACAATACAATTGAGGGGAAATGGCATCATGGGCCATTCAAGTTAGTTGGTGTTTGGACCCTCTTAATAATTCAATCAATTGATGATATTTATAAAGCAATTATGACTAGTCACTAATTGATATTGGATTTTACAATAATTATAAATGTGTATATCTTGTAAATATTTATTTATTTGTTTATTTTTTTTAAATGTGTATATCTTGTAAATATTGTGACTTTAAGGATTTCTATCATTGAGATTATGATATTTTAGAAAATAAATACTAGTTAAAGTACAACAGTTACATATGTTGTCATATATAGTTATTGTATCCAATTTTATTTCTATTATGCATGTCAGATATCGTAGATCATAACAATCTTAGGATAAATAACATTATGAAAAAACTGACTTGACATGAAAATAACTCCACATGTATGCTTAGGGCTATAAACGAACCGAACGTTCAGCAAACAGTTCGTGAACCATTCGGCAGTAAGTTCGTTTACATTCATTCGTTTAATAAATGAACGAACATGAACAGAGATCTCTTTCGTTCGATTGTGTTTGGGAACGTTTGGTAACGTGTTCGTAAACATTTGTTCATGTTTGCTTGTTTATGTTGTTCATGAAAGATTTTTGTACTTTTATTTTATCTAAACTTTTTCTATTTTTTAATTTTTATTTATTTTATTACCCTAAGAATTAATACATGGAAACCCTATTCCCAATCAGTTTATGCATCATTCCCCTTTTCTTCATCGATATTCACATCGACCTCCTTTACACGATTATGGCTTCAAGTTCCAGCGTTGCTCCCTCCGTCATTCACCTCTAGCTCCCATCACTTTCACCGATTTTATTTGTGTTTGTGAACCGTTCGTAAACACCTTCATTTCCTTAATGAACGAACACGTACATAAAATTTCGTTCGGTAAGTGTTCATGAACACATTTATTTCCTTAATGAACGAACACGAAAACGCCATATTTGGGATGTTCAAGCGGGTTGGTAAAAAGTGAAAATAGATAGATTTGTCGGAGTATTTTTGTAAATAATTATATTTTTTGAAAATATAATTTGTCGGTGCATTTTTTTATATATATATTTAACTAGATTATAGATGTTGGTGCACTTGTGTCTGTACTTTGTCTGTATTTTGTCATGATACCAAACGATGTCTTTGTTAGTCTTGTAAGTTTGACCAAGTCAACCATCCTCCTGGTTTGACTTGGCCAAACAGTCAACACTTTGTTTGTAACATGTCTGTGTGTCGAAGGATGTGTCATCGAAGGATTGTTTAGATCCTTCGATGAGCTCGAAAGATGAACCTTCGATGGATGAACCTCGAAGGATATCATCCTTCGAGGTATATGTGATCCTTCGGTAGGTTTCAGATCGACAGATGATCGTAAGATCAGTCTGTCTGATCCTTCGACCAGACGAGCTGTGTTGGGTATAAATACCCATGTGTAGTGTTCACTTTCTTAAGAGACAGACTAGAGAGACAAGAGTGAGACAGGGAACACACACACACTGAGAGAGTTTGCAAAATAGATTTGTAAACATTGCATTGTAACAGACCTTTCATACGTATTAATACAAGAGGTGTTAATCGTTGAAGATTGTGTGTTGTGTTTGTGCTTGTTCTATCTCGGTTTGCATGCTAGTTTGGACTCCGCACTTGCTAGTGTGTTAGATATAACAGGGAATAGGTTTAACCTCAACCTCCGAGGGACCTACAAGTGGTATCAGAGCCGTGGCTCTTTTCCTTGTTAAAAACCGAGTTTATACAAGACTTTGGAGTGTTTTGGACAAAACTCACTTGGTTTAGCACCCGTTTTTACTGTTTTTCTCGCATTTCCAGACGTTAAAACGTGTTCTAAACTTACCGGGTGTGTTAAAGGACGGGTTGGGTAACTTAAAAACTTGTTTTTAAGAAGTTTGGTCTTCTCCGGCCAAATTCCGGCTTACTCCGGTGACCGGTTTCTGGGTTTATCCTTCGGATTTTTGGTATATTTTATTGATTCAAAATCTGTTTTGGCAGAAAGTATGGTCTGAACATACCTTCTGCCGAAAGTTTCTACCAACCCATCAACTTTTTCACCAACCTGTCACTTTTGTCAACTGTGTCAGACCAGATCGAAGGATATCCTTCGAAGTCGAAAGATCATCTTTCGATCAAAGGAGGTTCGATAGATAATCATCCTTCGAACATCCTTCGAAGTCTGTGACTTATCCTTCGATCCAAGGAATCTTTTCGAAGCATACATCTTTCGGTCTACAGTTCTTTTTCGAAAGATAAGGATCCTTCGTTTGGAGAATCTTTCGAAATCATTGTTCGAAATTCAACAGTGATCTTTCGAACACTGTTGATCCTTCGAACAAGTCTTGATCCTTCGACCTTAGTCTGTTTATGTTTAACAAGTTTGTGATTTTCAGGTATTATTATTCTTGATCAAAAATGAATCCAAGATGGGGTACTCCGGTAAATACAGATATGTATTTTGGTGCTCCGTCTCCCGCACCGGTATCTTCTCAAGCTAATGCAATTTCTACCGGTCAATGGGCATTCGTATCAAATCAAACTCCAAGTGTTCAAAGCATTCTCTTGAGCGAGAGCGAAACCGGAAGTTTGAATCGGCCTCCAAAGTTGATGCACTTATATGAATATCCAGGATGGATTGACAGATTTCATACATACGTCCTTGGCCAAAATACAGAATTGTGGTTGCGGTTCATCACAGATTTCGATCAAACAATAGAGGTTGCCGCATCATCTGCTGCTACGTTTGCAGATCTTACGGAAGATCAAAATGTCACACCCCCAAAAATCCACCTGCGGAGTACCACCGCTTGGAGGCGTGACTGACCAGGATCCAGCCACCAATCATATTGAACAAGCATATAAGTAGTTATAAAAATCCACCCAATACAATTGGTGTTCAACAAAACATAGTTAAGTTGCAAGCGGAAGCATAAGTCTTAAATCAAAACATAAGTTTAGTTGTTTCATAGTTTAACGTGGACACACAGTCGTCCATGTCCCACAACGATCCTCCTCCATGCAAGCTCCAGCTAAGAAACCTAAGGACCTGCAAAGCATGTAGTAACGAGTCAACAACAAGTTGAGTGAGTTCACGGTTGGGTGTTCGTTTTAAGTTGTTTCGAAAACAGTTTCCTTTAGCTGGCATCCTGCCGTGGGGGTTACCCCATAGTTAAAAACGTGACTTGTTTGTTCCCGGTTACTCTGGCAATCCTGCCGTGGGGGCTACCCCGTGTTAGTTATCTGGCATTTCGGCCGTGGGGGCTACCCCATGTATACACTAGACTCGTTACCATATCGACTGCTGACTGTAGTCATGTTTATGTGCCCTGAAACTGTCAATGTCTATCATCATTGACGTGCCCCAGATCCATTAGTTCACGCCCGTCCTCTGCGGCACGGTGTGAGGTTTGTCAGACCTAAATAGCGCTATCTAACTAATGACCCGCTCGCCATTGGCCCGGCGATTAAGTCGATATAAAAATGAGGGACTTCGTGATAGAGTTTTGGTCTAGTACGAGTTATCTGTCCGTGAGGACGAGGAATTACATTCCTGAACCTTTGCTGTCCTACCCAAGGAGGACGAGGAACCCAGTTCCTTAACCCCAATTCCCGACCCCTGGGAATCCCATGCTTTGTAGAGGGTGTGAACTCACCTTGGTTTGCTCGGTAGAAAACACAGAAAAGTCAAACAAGCAACGTTGAGGCTACTCACGTCCTACCATAGTTGTATCATACCATCAGGTTCGTATTCAAGTAGTGCACGTATGTTTCTAGCATAATGTACTCAAGTAACGTTCATGGCATACATGTTTAATCATGGCAGATTCACGTTCAACAGTAACATATAAGGTCTGTGCATTGGGCCCAAGAGTCCGGCCCAAGCAATTAAGTCCGAAACAAGGTGAAAGCCCAAACAGTGTGTATCCGTGTATAGTCTCGAGTCGCAACTAGGTGTTTGCGACTCGCAACCGGAGTCGCAACCATGGTTTCGGGTCATGCTGTCTTGGTTACGAGTCGCAACCGGACTCGCAACAATGGTTTCGAGTCACAAAGTTGGTGTGCTGATCATGTGTGGCTTCGAGTCGCAACCAGGTGTTTGCGACTCGCAATCTGTGTCGCAACCGGGAGATTTCGACTCATCGTGCATGGTTTCGAGTCGCAACTGATGGTTTCGGTTGGACAGGAGCTGATTCGGTACAGTGTACTACCCACTAACATTCTGATTTCATGTAACAGTTTGTACTATCCAACCAAATTCCTTAAACATGTTTCTTGTCTAGCAAATTACTAAAAATGGATCAAACATATCAGATTTCAAATATTCAACATGTTCATATGATATTCAACAAGTTCTTCATGTGTTCATCATGTTCATCTTGTTCTTCAATATTCAAGTAGTTCATCTTTATTCCTATGAACCTAGGTCTAACAAGAATCATGAACAACTTATCAACAAATCACCCTAATAGCAAGCTTTCGGTTCTTAACACAAGAGTACACAATCCGATTTATATGAATATCACCTATCATACCTATGCAAGCCGATTCTATAAACATCAACAACCAAGGGTTAAACCACATTTAATCACAAGATCTCATTAACTCATCATACAACATATATTAAAGACATGTTTAACCGATTATCATCAATATACCCATCCGAGAACATGATAAAGCCACAATCATACATTTTTCCACTTACTAATACATGAAGACAAGCATTAAATCATCAAGCACACATAATCCTTAATATATAGCAAAACACTAACCGATTTGGTTCTCTAGTGTGAGGGTATGAAGAGTGATGAGTGACTTCCGAATGATGATCTTGAGCTCGGTCCGAGAGTCCTAGTGCCACCGGTTGATCCAAGAATGAAGGAGAGGAATGTATGATGTTGTAGCTTAGGGTTTTAGTGAAGAGGATGGAGTGTGTGTATAGGTGAGTGTGTTGTCCAAAGAAATGGCATCTATGGTTATCCACTTAGTTTATATACTAGTTTACATTGGTGCACCCTAGTGGGCTTCGGGTGAGGTGCACGACCCAACCGGCCCGTAAGTTATACTAGTTCACTCGAGACCACATGGTCTCGAGTCGGGTTCGTGTTATCTCGGTTCCTATATACATACATCGCATACATACAAGCACACACAAATAACACATAATCACATAAAGGTTCATTTGTCATTAATCACATAAGCTAACTAGTCACACGTTTAAGCATACAACGAAAGGTTCTAAATTTCGAGTTGTCACATCATCCCCAAGTTAAAAGAAATTTCATCCCGAAATTTGGTAGGCACTCACTGAGGAAGCTAGTTAAGTTGTATGGTTTTCCTGGTTTTCCTGGGGTGTCACATCCACCCCCCGTTGATCTGGAATTTCGTCCCGAAATTCCGTAGCTTCGGCCTCAGTAGTGGGTGTACTGTTTGCGAACAGTTGGGGATACTTTTGTTTCATCTGATCTTCGCGCTCCCAGGTGAACTCTGGGCCGCGACGTGAGTTCCAACGAACTCGAACGAGAGGTATTCTAGTGCTCTTGAGGACCTTAACATCCCGGTCCGTGATTTCGACTGGTTCCTCGACGAATCGTAACTGCTCGTCGATAGTGAGTTCCTTCAAAGGAACTACGTGGGTCTCATCTGATGGACACTTCTTCAGATTCGACACGTGAAAAACGTTGTGAACTGCACCGAGTTCCGCTGGTAAGTTTAGTCTGTAGGCCACCCTGCCTATTTTCTCAATGACCTCGAAAGGTCCAACGTATCGTGGGTTAAGTTTACCGCGTTTACCAAAACGAACCACACCCTTCCAGGGTGAAACTTTGAGTAGTACCCGCTCCCCAACCTGGAGCTCAAGTGGTTTCCTGCCCATGTCGGCGTAAACTTTCTGACGTTCGCGAGCGGCCGTCATGCGTTTTTGGATCTGAGCGATCTGCTCGGTTGTATCTACCACATATTCTGGACCAGTGATCTGACTTTCTCCCACCTCTGCCCAGCAAAGAGGAGACCGGCATTTACGTCCGTACAATGCCTCAAACGGAGCAGCTCCAATGCTGGTGTGGTAGCTGTTATTGTACGAGAATTCCACAAGTGGCAGATGCTTTTCCCAGCGGTTGCCAAAGTCGATTTCACATGCACGAAGCATGTCTTCTAAGGTCTGAATAGTGCGCTCGGACTGCCCGTCCGTCTGAGGGTGGTACGCTGTGCTCATATCTAGTCGCGAGCCAAAGGATTTGTGCATTGCTTGCCACAGCTCTGAAGTAAAACGTGCATCTCGATCCGAGATAATAGAGGTGGGCACCCCGTGCCTCGAAACAACTTCCTTGAGGTAAATTTCTGCGAGAGTGGAGAACTTATCCGTCTCCTTGATAGCCAAGAAGTGTGCAGATTTTGTGAGTCGATCCACGATCACCCAAATTGTATCGTTCCCGCGCTGGGATCTAGGTAGGCCAGTAACAAAATCCATGGAAATTTGCTCCCATTTCCATTGAGGTATCTCTGGTTGTTGGAGCAGGCCTGATGGTTTCTGGTATTCCGACTTGACTCTCGCACAAGTCAAACACTTGCTGACGTAGGTTGCTATGTGGGCCTTCATGCTAGGCCACCAATACGTAGTTTTGATGTCGTGATACATCTTATCTGATCCAGGGTGTACTGAGTAGCGAGACTTGTGTGCTTCATCCATCACAAGCTCTCGTAGGTTGCCATAAAGTGGGACCCAAACGCGTCCCGTTACGTAGTAAGCACCGTCTTCCTTCTGTTCCAATCGTTGCCTTGATCCGCGTAGGGCTTCAGCCCTGACGTTTTCTGGTTTCAGTGCTTCTATCTGAGCTGCTCGTATCTGGGAAGGCAGACTAGAATGGATCGTGAGTTGTAAAGCTCGCACGCGCTTAGGCGCAGTGTCCTTCCGACTGAGGGCGTCAGCCACAACATTGGCCTTGCCCGGGTGATACCTGATTGAGCACTCGTAGTCATTCAGCAGTTCGACCCATCGTCGTTGCCGCATATTCAGTTCCTTCTGCTTGAAGATATGCTCGAGACTCCTGTGGTCGGTGTAGATCGCGCACTTGGTACCATACAGGTAATGTCGCCACAACTTAAGTGCAAAAACAACAGCTCCCAGCTCTAAATCGTGCGTAGTGTAGTTCTTTTCATGAACCTTGAGTTGGCGTGAGGCGTAGGCTATAACTTTATCTCGTTGCATCAACACGCAACCAAGACCCTGAATTGATGCGTCGCAATATACCACAAAGTCGTCTGTGCCTTCCGGCAAGGAAAGGATAGGTGCGCTACAAAGTCTATCCTTTAGGTGCTGAAATGCCAACTCCTGTGCGTTTCCCCAGTGATAAATAACGCCCTTCTGCGTTAGTGAGGTGAGAGGCTGTGCAATCTTAGAAAAATCCTTTATGAATCTCCGGTAGTATCCCGCCAAACCCAAGAATTGGCGAATTTCCTTTGGTGTACGAGGTGCAGGCCAGTTCTTAATCGAGTCTATCTTGGATGGATCAACGTGAATCCCATCCTTGTTCACCACGTGGCCTAGGAAATGGACCTCTCGAAGCCAGAAGTCGCATTTCGAGAACTTTGCGTAAAGCTGTTCTGTTCGAAGGAGTTCCAGAATAAGTCGCAGATGCTGCTCGTGTTCCTCCCGACTCTTGGAATAGATCAGGATGTCGTCGATGAAGACTATAACGAACTTGTCCAGGTAAGGCTTGCACACTCGGTTCATCAAGTCCATGAAAACCGCAGGTGCGTTTGTCATCCCAAAAGGCATGACCAAAAATTCATAGTGCCCGTATCGAGTTCTGAAAGCTGTTTTGGAGACGTCCCCTTCCCGGACTCTCAGCTGGTGATAACCCGATCTCAAATCGATCTTCGAATAGTAGCTCGATCCTTGCAACTGGTCGAACAAGTCGTCGATACGCGGTAGAGGATAACGATTCTTCACCGTCACCTTGTTGAGTTCCCGGTAATCGATGCACATTCTGAAAGTACCGTCTTTCTTCTTTACGAATAATACTGGAGCTCCCCAGGGCGATGAGCTTGGGCGAATGAAGCCCTTATCTAAGAGTTCTTGTAGTTGCGTGGAGAGTTCCTTCAACTCTGATGGGGCCAAACGATAAGGTGCACGGGCTATGGGTGCAGCTCCAGGAGCCAGTTCGATCTGAAACTCGACCTGACGATGAGGCGGAAGACCAGGTAATTCCTCAGGAAATACCTCTGGATAATCGCGTACAACTGGAAAATCTTCTATCTTCTTCTCTTTTTCTGAGGTGTCAGTAACGAGAGCCAAAATAGCAGTGTGGCCCTTTCGCAAGCACTTTTGGGCCTTAAGGAGAGAAATGACGTTCTCAACAGCACTCCTCTTGTCGCCATGAATCATGAGAGGTTCACCACCGGGACCTGGAATACGGACAACCTTCTCGTTGCAAAGAATCTCTGCGCGGTGTTGGGACAACCAATCCATCCCAATGACAACGTCGAAACTACCCAAGACAATAGGAATGAGGTCGATAGAGAAGGTCTGGTCAGCGAGAACGAGTTTACAACCCTTGACTACGTGTGTGGCTTCTAAACTCTTACCATTTGCTAGCTCTACTGTGTGCTTGTTGTTCAAAAGTGTTGGAATACGCTTAAGCATTCGACTAACTTCTAGTGACATGTAGCTAGTATCGGCACCCGAATCAAATAAAACTGAAACATAAAAGTCGTCGAGAAGGAACTTACCCGCCACAACATTGGGGTTATTCCTTGCTTCACCTTGGCCAATCACAAACATTCGCCCCCTGGCGCCATTGTTGTTGTTGTTCCCATTGTTACCATTCCCCTGATTGTTGTTATTGTTGTTGTTGTTGTTCTGGTTCCTGTTCAGTTGGGGACAATCTCTCTTGAAGTGGCCCTCAGCTCCACACTGAAAGCACCCTTTGTTATCACCCTGTTGCTGTTGCTGGCGCTGGTTCTGTTGAGCTTGCTGACGATTCTGGTTGGCGGGGTATAAGCTCCTACAATCCTTTGCAGCGTGACCAGGCTTGTTGCACCGATGACAGTTGCCTCTGGTGCATGGTCCGCTGTGGTGCAGGCTGCAGCGATTGCATTTGGGGTGATTTCCTTTGTATCCGCCACCAGACGATTGCTGATTAGGGCTCTTGTAGTCCTCAGTCTTTCTCTGCTGAGACTGGGACTGAACAGAAGCCGAACCCTTACTCGAAGTTCCATCCCATTTCCGTTTGTTGTCACTAGAGGTACCAGAAGTAGTTGCAGCACCTATGCGTTTTGGTAACTTGTTCTGCTCCACCGCCTGATCCGTGAGACGGTGAGCCAACTGAACAGTTTGCTGGTAGGTAGCGAGGTTCGCTGAAGTCACATGACTTTGGATTTCTGGCACTAAGCCCTGAAGAAATAGTTCGATGCGTTTGATGGGAGGATCCACCATAGTAGGGCACAGAATTGCCAGTTCGTTCGACCTTTTCACATAAGCTTCAATTTCCGACCCCGTCATCTTGAGGTTGAAGAACTCCACTTCCAGTTTGTGAATCTCATCACGACTGCAGTATTCCTCTTTGATCATTTCCTTAAAAGTTTCCCATGGGGTGGCGTTGGCAGCAACCAACCCTAGCATCTGAACTTGAGCGTTCCACCACGTGAGGGCTAATCCCTCGAGAGTACCAGTAGCATACTTCACCCTGCGCGCCTCAGGGCATTCACACATTTCGAACACAGATTCTAGCTTCTCAAACCAGTGTAGGAGACCTACTGCTCCTTCAGTGCCGCTAAAAGTGGTTGGTCGGCAGTCCATGAAAGTCTTAAAAGTGCACACGGGTGGTTGAACATGCTGACCTATCGTAGGTGAAAGAAAAGACAGAGTTTAACACAAAGGTTGGTTCACGATAGTAGGATCCTAAAGATCCTAGAATGAGTTCGGACTGCAGGATATACCTCCTGCGTGTGCAGCTGCAAGTGCTGCGGCAACTCGTTCGTTGATCAGAGCCGTCAACTGGGCTTGTGTCATGTTAACGCGTCCAGACATGATCTTCATACCAAGAAGAGCGTGAGTGAGAGGGGTTCATGAAGGTACGACGATAAAACAGAGCAAGCACGCACGTGTTCATGCAACAGTAGTTATACTAACCAAGCATACCATAAGCAATGTACCATGTAACTAACAAGTAGGCAATATACACAGACCATATCACCTAGAATGTCGAGCCTTGCATGTGGAGTGAAGCATCGTTGTGGACCGTTGAGCACTGTACAGGTTATAGTCTGGTTTTAACAAAAATGTTTTCCCCTTTATTAAAACCAAGTTCTCTATAACCAATGGCTCTGATACCAATCTGTCACACCCCCAAAAATCCACCTGCGGAGTACCACCGCTTGGAGGCGTGACTGACCAGGATCCAGCCACCAATCATATTGAACAAGCATATAAGTAGTTATAAAAATCCACCCAATACAATTGGTGTTCAACAAAACATAGTTAAGTTGCAAGCGGAAGCATAAGTCTTAAATCAAAACATAAGTTTAGTTGTTTCATAGTTTAACGTGGACACAATGTCGTCCATGTCCCACAACGATCCTCCTCCATGCAAGCTCCAGCTAAGAAACCTAAGGACCTGCAAAGCATGTAGTAACGAGTCAACAACAAGTTGAGTGAGTTCACGGTTGGGTGTTCGTTTTAAGTTGTTTCGAAAACAGTTTCCTTTAGCTGGCATCCTGCCGTGGGGGTTACCCCATAGTTAAAAACGTGACTTGTTTGTTCCCGGTTACTCTGGCAATCCTGCCGTGGGGGCTACCCCGTGTTAGTTATCTGGCATTTCGGCCGTGGGGGCTACCCCATGTATACACTAGACTCGTTACCATATCGACTGCTGACTGTAGTCATGTTTATGTGCCCTGAAACTGTCAATGTCTATCATCATTGACGTGCCCCAGATCCATTAGTTCACGCCCGTCCTCTGCGGCACGGTGTGAGGTTTGTCAGACCTAAATAGCGCTATCTAACTAATGACCCGCTCGCCATTGGCCCGGCGATTAAGTCGATATAAAAATGAGGGACTTCGTGATAGAGTTTTGGTCTAGTACGAGTTATCTGTCCGTGAGGACGAGGAATTACATTCCTGAACCTTTGCTGTCCTACCCAAGGAGGACGAGGAACCCAGTTCCTTAACCCCAATTCCCGACCCCTGGGAATCCCATGCTTTGTAGAGGGTGTGAACTCACCTTGGTTTGCTCGGTAGAAAACACAGAAAAGTCAAACAAGCAACGTTGAGGCTACTCACGTCCTACCATAGTTGTATCATACCATCAGGTTCGTATTCAAGTAGTGCACGTATGTTTCTAGCATAATGTACTCAAGTAACGTTCATGGCATACATGTTTAATCATGGCAGATTCACGTTCAACAGTAACATATAAGGTCTGTGCATTGGGCCCAAGAGTCCGGCCCAAGCAATTAAGTCCGAAACAAGGTGAAAGCCCAAACAGTGTGTATCCGTGTATAGTCTCGAGTCGCAACTAGGTGTTTGCGACTCGCAACCGGAGTCGCAACCATGGTTTCGGGTCATGCTGTCTTGGTTACGAGTCGCAACCGGACTCGCAACAATGGTTTCGAGTCACAAAGTTGGTGTGCTGATCATGTGTGGCTTCGAGTCGCAACCAGGTGTTTGCGACTCGCAATCTGTGTCGCAACCGGGAGATTTCGACTCATCGTGCATGGTTTCGAGTCGCAACTGATGGTTTCGGTTGGACAGGAGCTGATTCGGTACAGTGTACTACCCACTAACATTCTGATTTCATGTAACAGTTTGTACTATCCAACCAAATTCCTTAAACATGTTTCTTGTCTAGCAAATTACTAAAAATGGATCAAACATATCAGATTTCAAATATTCAACATGTTCATATGATATTCAACAAGTTCTTCATGTGTTCATCATGTTCATCTTGTTCTTCAATATTCAAGTAGTTCATCTTTATTCCTATGAACCTAGGTCTAACAAGAATCATGAACAACTTATCAACAAATCACCCTAATAGCAAGCTTTCGGTTCTTAACACAAGAGTACACAATCCGATTTATATGAATATCACCTATCATACCTATGCAAGCCGATTCTATAAACATCAACAACCAAGGGTTAAACCACATTTAATCACAAGATCTCATTAACTCATCATACAACATATATTAAAGACATGTTTAACCGATTATCATCAATATACCCATCCGAGAACATGATAAAGCCACAATCATACATTTTTCCACTTACTAATACATGAAGACAAGCATTAAATCATCAAGCACACATAATCCTTAATATATAGCAAAACACTAACCGATTTGGTTCTCTAGTGTGAGGGTATGAAGAGTGATGAGTGACTTCCGAATGATGATCTTGAGCTCGGTCCGAGAGTCCTAGTGCCACCGGTTGATCCAAGAATGAAGGAGAGGAATGTATGATGTTGTAGCTTAGGGTTTTAGTGAAGAGGATGGAGTGTGTGTATAGGTGAGTGTGTTGTCCAAAGAAATGGCATCTATGGTTATCCACTTAGTTTATATACTAGTTTACATTGGTGCACCCTAGTGGGCTTCGGGTGAGGTGCACGGCCCAACCGGCCCGTAAGTTATACTAGTTCACTCGAGACCACATGGTCTCGAGTCGGGTTCGTGTTATCTCGGTTCCTATATACATACATCGCATACATACAAGCACACACAAATAACACATAATCACAGAAAGGTTCATTTGTCATTAATCACATAAGCTAACTAGTCACACGTTTAAGCATACAACGAAAGGTTCTAAATTTCGAGTTGTCACATCATCCCCAAGTTAAAAGAAATTTCGTCCCGAAATTTGGTAGGCACTCACTGAGGAAGCTAGTTAAGTTGTATGGTTTTCCTGGGGTGTCACACAAAAGAAGGTCTATGATTTGGAAAAGAAGGCATATGCCATTCTTACTCAGGCGTTAAGTAAAGATATTTATCATCAATTTGTGAGTTACAAAACAACGAAGAGGTTGTGGGACGCATTGAAGACAAGGGGCGTAGGAAATGAAGCGACACGCCAATTGAGACGTGAATTGCTAAAGAAAGAGTTTGATGGTTTTACTTGTATGGAGAATGAGTCTTTAGGAGATTTGACAAGTCGATTTAATCATTTGCTGACTGAATTGACAAATTTTGAGGTTGTCACAACTCCAGCAGAGATTGTGAAAAAGTTTGCAGATGCGTTGCCACCTCAATGGAATACTTTCTTGGAAATCATGAAGTACAATGGCACGTTAGCTACAACAAACTTCAATGACTTTGTTCAACTCCTGGAAAACAAGAATCAGGAAGAAACTCTCAAGGCGAAAAGAGTTCCAGTGCCACAAAATCCTGATATGTATTATGGAACTTCTAGCACTTCTACAAAACCTTCTTCACACGCTCCAATTCAAACAGCGTTTGTGTCTAGCACTGACATGTATGGCAATACTATCCAAGTTCCGGTCAAGCCTCCTCGAACAGACATGTATGGAAATCCGCTTGAACCAGTTCCTCAACCAGTACCACAACAGCAAAGCCAACGACCTATCAGAGCAACTGATATGTTCGGAAATCCATTACCTGTTAGATCTACCAGACCAACAGACATGTATGGGAATCCACTTCCTCCTCAACAGCAAGCGTGTTACGAAAGCACATCATCTGCTGGTCAACAATCAAAGCCAAATACAGTACGGCTCGACACCTCAAGCTTTTCTAAAGTCAGTGTGGAAGTAGCAAAGGAACACATGGAGCTGCTAAACACTTTGGTGAGCGCATACTGTGGATTAGTGGAAGGTCAGATTGGTAACATTAATCTGACACAAGAAGACTATCAGCAGATCGATAAAGAGGAGATGGAGATGATGGACATCAAGTGGGCCTTTGCCAGTGCTGTTAGGCGAGCAAAGGATTTCATGGAAAGAACTGGCAGAACCAGCTTGGAAAGCAAGAAAGACACCAAGTATGGGTTTGATAAGCAGGCTGTCAAGTGTTTCAATTGTGGTGAACGTGGTCATTTCAAACGTGAATGTACGAGGCCATCTCAACATGGAAACCAAAATCCTTTCAGAGGTCAAGGCAACAGGGCAAATCAGAACCAAGTAAGGAACAATGAGCGCACATTGGTGCCTGTCAACAACCAGAGTCAAGCAGGACCATCTAATGCCAACCAGGCACTTGTGGTTCAAGTAGATGAAGGTTGTGATTGGTCAATCCAGTTGGGAAATGATGCTCCAGATGGAACAACTTGTTTTGCTGAAGTGGTTAAGGATTTAAATCACGCCAGTGGTGGAGAATCTTCCGCCAATGGTGGTGAATCTTCTGAGGATGAAGACTCTTCTGGTTATAGTGGAAGTTCAGATGAAGAGTCCTCGAGTTCAGGGAATGATCAGGAAGATGACACATCTAGTGCATCAGTTAATGCAGATATTGATGAGCTATTGGAAGAAGCTGCAGCAGGAATTCAAAGAAGATCTATTTTGGTGGATCAAGCTGCTTATTCTTCTTCTTCTCTCCATTCAGCCTTTATGGCTAATGTCGACAGTTCATCAAGTCAGGTATGTGTCGATGAACCCACTTCTGTTAGTTGTGATAACTGTGATAGTTTGCGTGTTAAATGTGCTGATTTAGAGGAAAACATGTCTGAGTTGCAAGGCAAACATGATGCTTTACAAGCTAGTTTGTTTGACTTGCAAGACAAACATGTTTCATTGAATGATAAGTGGTGTGAATTGCAAAGCAAACACGAGGTTTTGCAAGATAAATATGATGTGACATTCATTCACAATCAGAAATTGACCGTTGATCTTTCGAAGTGCACTGAAGCCAACATGTTTTATGAAAACCATGAAAAGGAGTTTAAATCGGTAATTGAAAAATTAAAGAAAGATAAAACTGAGTTAACTAAAATGGTTTCCAGAAAACAAACTGACATTAATTTGTATATAACTCGTCTTGAGGTAATGCAAAAAGAAATGGCTTGTGTCAAAACTGAAAGTGAGGCGATTCAACTTAAGCTAGACAGTTATTTGAGCTCTAGCTATGTGTTGGATCACATCATTGACGTACAGAAAGAGAAACGGGATGTCACATGCCTAGGCTACAAGAAATGTCCACCACCTGTGAGACATAATTATGATGCCATGCCGGATGAGGAAGATAGAGTTTTCTTTGAACCATCTGTTCCTTTAGACGTTGAGGAATTTGCAACAGGACTCGGATACAAGAAGGAAGTATCATCAGATTCAGATGCGTCAGCAGATACATTTGTAACTGCTGAACAAAATCAGGATCCTCCAGTTGTGATTGAGGATGCTGATTCTTCTGATGATGAATCTGATGATACTGATTCAGCAAAGTCTGATGCGGTAATCAAAGAAGAGGACATACCTCTTGAGAATCATATTCTATGTGATCCTCCCGCAAAGCCCGCTAAGACTGCTGCAACCGAGTCCACGTCTGCAAAAGAGTCGGAGAGTGTGGATTTGCTGTACACTCTTGTTGGTGATAATAAAATTTATTCAGACAAAGATTTTCCTATTAAGAATGTTAATCAATCCTTAATCAGTAAAGTCTTTGAAAATTCAACAAGTAAGTTTTTGGGAAAGACAGAATCACGTGTTACAGTAACACAGTGTCCTCCTATTCCAAAGGCTGAAGTTCGAAAACAATATGGAAACCAGAAATTACCAACAGTACAAAAACAGCAAAATCATACCAAACCAAGAGGTAAAACACCGACTCAAAGTCAAAGGAAGCCGATTAAGAAGAAGAACAAGAATGTGAACTTTGTGAACTTTGTGAAATCTAAGGGAACGGACAAAATTCAAACGTTTGAAAACCAATCTAACTTAGATTTTGTCAAGAAAGCAACTGTGATGAAAAGAAATGAACAAAATAGTTCAAAACCTAGTACCTCGGGATCACAAAGTTCATCATCGGCAAGACGATCACATGATACTTCGGGGTTTGTTGAACGAAGATCATGTTTTGAATGTGGTACAATTGGGCATATCGTTCGAAACTGCCCGTATCTTCATAAGTTGAAAGGAAAAGATGATGATCCCCGTGAACGCAATCACCAAAAGCGATCTGTTTCTGTAAAACAAGATCCCCGACTTATAAGAGAAAGGGAAAAGAAACAGAAACGCCAACAAGTCAAGGTGATTGAAAAGGCACTTAAAACTGATGTGGTTCAAAAACAATCTGTTTCAGTTAAGCCAGAAAACTCAAAATTTTCAAAAACTTCAAACAATCACGAAGTTAAGTTTTTAAAGAATAACACTGGTATAACAAAACAGACCTGGAAACCAAAAACGGTTATTGAATCAGGGGGACCATCACAATTTTCAAATCATCAAAGAATAGAAGTTATTGTTGTTGATGAAAATGGAAGACCCAAGACCACAATGGCTTGGGTCCCCATCTCCAACTAATCAAGTGAGTTCATGTGCAGGGTGTTCCAGGAGGAACTATCAGTAGTCATTGGATTGTTGATAGTGGGGCATCCAGGCACATGACAGGCGACATGAAGCTTCTCTACGACGTCAAATCTATTAGAGGAGGTTATGTTGCTTTTGCTGGAGATAAAGGCGGATATATTACGGGTGAAGGAATGATTTCCAACGGGGTTGTTAGCTTTGATAAGATCAACTTCGTACAACAACTTGATCACAATCTTCTTAGTGTTTCTCAAATTTGTGATAAGCAGTTCTCAGTACACTTTGACGCAAATGGATGTTATGTGCTGAAACCCGGCTTCAAAATTCCGAAAGAATGGATTCTCTTGTCGGCTCCAAGGATAAATGATCTGTATGTCCTTGATATGAGCCAAGCTATCACAACGTCTGCACAAGCAACTTGTTTCGTTTACAAAGCCACAGAAAAAGACTCAATCTCTTGGCACAGACGAATGGGTCACATTCACTTACGCAAAATGAATCATTTGGTGTCAAATGAATTGGTGAATGGTGTTCCTCTTAAAAACTTTCATCTTCAAGACATCTGTGTCTCGTGCCAGAAAGGAAAACAAACGAAGAAGCGACACCCTACAAAGAAAATCAACACGGTGGCTGTTCCTCTTGAACGTTTGCACATGGATTTGTTCGGTCATGTCAAGCACAAAAGTATTAGGAATGATCAATATTGCCTCGTGATAACTGATGATTATTCAAGATTTTCTTGGGTGGCGTTCATGGCACACAAGAGCGAAACCTTCGGTATTATCAAAAACTTGATCATTCAGATTGAGAATCTATATAAGTTGAAGGTTAGGCGGATACGTAGCGACTGTGACACCCCAGGAAAACCAGGAAAACCATGCAACTTAACTAGCTTCCTCAGTAAGTACGTGCTAAATTTCGGGACGAAATTTCTTTCAACTTGGGGATAATGTGACAACTCGTATTTCCGAACCTATTTTTGTACCTTGATGTAACGTATGTGATTTTATGAAAGTGATTGATTAAATGAATGCTATGATTGGTGTGTTTATGTGAATGTATGTATGATGTAGTCGCACAACACAACTCAACCGCATAAGCCTTTGGGCTTAACTACTCTCGGTCCATCTCTCTTGAACTTGATCTTAATGGGCAGCCATGTAAAGGGTTCGGCCCACTCCACCATACGTATACACACACCCTTAGAAAGTTTGTTCTCACTGGTTGCAAAACATTCACACACACAAAACCCTAGTGCTCTCTCTCTCCTCTCAAACTCGACGGCAACAACCTTCATCTCTCACGAAGCTTTATCTTTCGGATCAACCTCTACACTCTTCTTTAATTGGTTAGTGCACGTTGTCTTTGATTTCTTTGGATTGCTTTGGTTTATGTATAGCATGTTTGTGATGTAAATGTTGAACATGAAATTACATGAAGTGTGATATACACCTAGGGTTTCTGCATGATTGAATACGATTGGATGAATTATATGATTGGCTTATTAAATTAAATGTTGTTGTAGGAAGTTCATGGCTGATGAATATGCATGTGACTTGTCTCGAAAATACAGCCAAAGTAGATAAACATTTACTTCATGAATTGTCGGCCACTTGTTCTTGCCTTGCATGTGCATTTAAGATTTGATAAGATGACTGCAAGTATTCTCGTAAATAGCGAATTAGACTAGAAAAATCGGTGACTTGCTTTTGATTTGATCTGGTATATGTGAATTCGATTAATATGTGAATGTGTGTTGGTGGGACTGGTGGAATGATTGTTGCTTTGTTCGAACAGTGTGTAAGTATGATGATGAACATGTGACTTTAATTAATTATATATTAAGAATTCATTATGATTACCAGCCATTGTTTTCATAACTAGCATGTGAATTGTCAGTATATTTTGTGTTTGTCATATATATTCTTTTAAATTAGAAAGGCTGCAATACATATTCTATTTAATATATGATAAACATATTATTCCTATGATTGAAGGAAGTTGCTGTCGACTTATATGGATGGATGATCACGTGAATAATCTGATCAAATATGTCAAATGTGGTTGAAATTCTAGTGGACCGATTAAAGGATCATATTCATATTTTTCGGTTAGAGTTATTTTAATATTTGATAAAATTCATAAATTGGAAACCTTTGAATGATTATAACTGAATCGAATATTTGGAAACAACGTAACTAATATGCATGATATTCGGAAGTGTTAACTGATTGCATGAAATCCGGAATTTAAAACTAATCGCACAAGGTATCTTGGTAGCACAAGATGCCCACTCGCACAAGGTCATGACCAGTCGCACAAGGTCATGATCAGTCGCACAAATGAAAGGTAATTGAATGTTGGGCAGGGTATGTGCTTGGGCCGGATTAATCCAGTCGCACAAGACACATGAACCGTACAAGTGGGATTATTTGTGTAGTGTTTGGGTTGTACGTGTTGGGCCGGGGGTATTACCGAATCGCACAAGCTGTTTAATGGTTTAACTAGTGTGCCGTTTACTTGATGGACTGTTATGATAAATGGGCCGTTGATTATTGGGCTTAACCTTTCGGGTCGCACAAATTAAATGGGTTAACGTGATGTTTCATATTTTGCCATGTTTCGTATGTGTTTCTTGAATGTTATCAATGTGATACTTGTGTGCGCTATTTGACACCAAAACCTGACTTGTATGATAACCATGTTAGGACGTGGTTAACCATTAGCTGCTAGACTTGACCCTTCTGTGTAATCTGCCGAGCAAACCAAGGTGAGTTCACACTTCATTACAAAGCATGGGATTCCCAGGGGTTGGGAATGGGTTAAGGAATAGGGATTCCTCGTCCTGTTGAGACGTAATCAGGAACATAGATTCCTCGTCCTGTTGAGACGTAATCAGGAACATAGATTCCTCGTCCAGTATGAGACGGATTTAACTATACTAGACTAGAACTCTATCAACGAAGTCCCTCCTTTTATATCGACTTAATCGCCGAGGCCAATGGCGAACGGGTCATTAGTTAAATAGCGCTATTAGGTTTAACAAACCTCACACCGTGCCGCAGAGGACGGGCGTGGACTAATGGACTATGGCACGTCAGTGATGATAGACACAGACGTTAGGGCACTTAAACATGACGAACGTTAGTAGTCGATATGGTAACGAGTCTGGTGAATTAAACATGGGGTAGCCCCCACGGCCATAGAGCCGGACTGGAATAGCCAACGTAAGAACGGGTAACTAATAAACATTTTTCGAACTATGGGGTAACCCCCACGGCTGGATAGCTGGTAAAGAGCAAACTGTGTTTTCGGAACAACTATAAACTGGACAACCAAACGTGAACTCACTCAACTAGTTGTTGACTCGTTACTACATGCTTTGCAGGTCTATAGGTTTTTAGCTGGAGCTTGCACAAGGAAGAGTCGTTGTGGGACATGGACAACTGTGTGCCATGTTAAACATTTGGTTAATTGAACTTTTGATTTGGTTTTAAACATTATGCTTCCGCTCATAACTTAACTATGTTTGTTTTGGACACTAAGCGTGCTGGTTGGACTTTTACATTTAATTATTTACTTGTTCAATATGATTAGTGGTTTGATCCTGGTCAGTCACGCCTCCAAGCGGTGATACTCCGCGTGTGGATTTTGGGGGTGTGACAGATTGGTATCAGAGCCATTGGTTATAGAGAACTTGGTTTTAATAAAGGAAAACGTTTTTGTTAAAACCAGACTATAACCTGTACAGTGCTCTACGATCCACAACGACGCTTCACTCCACGTGCAAGGCTCGACATTCTAGGTGATATGGTTTGTGTTTTATTGCCTACTTGCTAGATTGCATAGAACTTTGCTCATGGTATGCTTAGATAAACGTAGCAACTATAGTTTGAAAACACATTTGTGCTTGCCCCCTACTGTCACTCTACACTTACACACATTTGCGACACCTTTCCTATTTGTGTTTCCTTCGATGTGAGATCATGAGGGAACGTGTGAACCTAACTCAAGCCAGCTGACGGCTCTTATCAACGAACAAGTTACAGCAGCACTCGCGGCCGCTCAGGCAGGAGGTATAACCTGCTGTTACGAACCTATCCTAGGATGTTAGATCCTACTCTCATGACCCAACTCTCGCGCTTAACCCTGTCTCTTTCGCCCTCGCGTAACAAGGTCAGAACGCTCAGCCGCCTGTATGCACATTCAAGACGTTCATGGACTGTTGTCCTAGTACTCTCAGTGGCACTAAAGGAGCTGTTGGACTCCTCCATTGGTTTGAAAAGCTTGAGTCTGTCTTAGAGACGTGTGAATGCCCTGAGGCTCATAGGGTGAAGTACGCCACTGGTACCCTCGAAGGCACTACGCTAACTTGTTGGAACGCGCAAGTCCAAATGCTGGGGCTGGCGGCTGCTAATGCCACCCCATGGAATGATTTTTAAGGAACTAATCCAAACGTGAATATCGTAGTCGAGATGACACCCACCAGCTGGAAGTGGAGTTCTTAAACATGAAGATGACAGGGTCAGAGATAGAAACGTACGCTAAACGATCCAAGGAACTGGCAGTGTTATGTCCAACTATGGTGGATCCTCCCACCAAGCGCATTGGGTTGTACCCCAAAGGCCTAGTACCAGAGATTCAAAGTCATGTGACTTCTGCTAACCTTGCTACTATCCAGGATATTACTCGTCTTGCTCAACGTCTCTTAGATCAGGCGGTAGGACAGATTAAACTGCCGAAACGTATTAATGCTGCTACAACTACTTCGGGTGCCCCCAATGACAACAAACGCAAGTGGGATGGAATTTTAAGCAAGGGTTTCACTTCGGTTCAATCTTAGGTGAGTACAGGAGCCCCAGTCAGCAGTCTTTTGGTAATCGAGGTTAGGGTGGATACGAGGGAAATCACCCTAAGTGCAATCGATGTAATTTGCACCACAGCGGGCAGTGCAACAAGGATCGTCGTTAGAGATGCAACAAGCTTGGTCATGGAGCCAAAGATTGTAGAAGCTCACGTCATGCAAACCAGAACCGATAACAGCAGCCACAAGCTCCACAAAAATCAGCAGCAACAGCAGGATAACAAGGGATGCTATCAGGATGGTGCTGGAGATCATTTCATGAGACGCTACCCACGGCTGAACCAGAATCAGAATCAGAACCATAACCAAGGAAACGGGAACAACAATGGGACAACAACGGGGGTAATAATGACGGCAATGGTGCCAGGGGTCGAGTGTTCGTGATTAGACAGGGTGATATTAGGAATGACCCCAACGTTGTAATGGTTTCGACATCGTTATTGGTATGAATTGGCTACCTCAACATCGAACAGAGCTTCTTTGTAACGAAAAGATTGTCCGTATTCCTCGCCCAGGTGATGAACCTCTTACGATTCGTGGCGACTAGAGTGGTGCTGTGGTGAGCATCATCTCTTTCCTTAAGGCCCAGAAATGTTGGAGAAAGAGGCCACACTGCCATTTTGGCTCTTGTTACTGACACCTCGAAGAATGAGAAGAAGATAGAAGATTTTTTTTTCTGACTGTACGCGACTACCCTGAAGTATTCCCTGAGGAATTGCCTTGTCTCTCGCCTCATAGGCAAGTAGAGTTTCAAATCGAGTTAGCTCCTGGAGCGGCACCCATAGCCCGTGCACCATATCGTTTAGCTCCATCAGAGTTGAAAGAGCTATCTACGCAATTACAAGAACTCTTAGATAAGGGTTTTATTCGTCCTAGTTCTTCGCCCTGGGGAGCTCCAGTGCTATTTGAGAAAAAGAAAGACGGTACGTTCAGAATGTGCATCGACTACCGTGAACTAAACAAGGTGACTGTGAAGAATCGCTACCCTCTTCCACGCATTGACGACCTGTTCGACCAGCTGCAAGGGTCGAGCTACTATTCAAAGATCGATTTGAGATCGGGATATCACCAGCTGAGAGTCCGAGAAGAGGACGTCTCTAAAACAGCCTTCAGAACTCGTTATGGACACTATGAGTTTTTGGTCATGCCTTTTGGGATGACAAACGCACCTGCGGTCTTCATGGACTTGATGAATCGAGTGTGCAAGCCATACTTAGACAAGTTCGTTATTGTCTTCATCGATGACATCCTAATCTATTCGAAGAGTCAGGAGGAGCATGAGCAACACTTACGACTTATTTTGGAACTCCTTAGAAAAGAACAGCTATACGCCAAGTTTTCAAAATGTGACTTCTGGCTTCGTGAAGTCCATTTCTTAGGCCATGTAGTGAACAAGGATGGGATTCACGTTGATCCATCCAAGGTAGAGTCAATCAAGAGCTGGCCTGCACCTCGTACGCCAATGGAAATTCGCCAATTCTTGGGATTGGCAGGTTACTACAGGAGATTTATCAAGAATTTTTTTTCTAAGATTGCTCAGCCTCTTACTTCACTAACGCAGAAGGGCGTTGTTTATCGATGGGGAAACGGACAGGAGTCAGCGTTTCAGCACTTAAAGGATAGACTTTGCAGTGCACCTATCCTTTCCTTGCCAGAGGGCACAGACGACTTTGTAGTTTATTGCGACGCATCTATTCAGGGACCTGGTTGCGTATTGATGCAGCGGGATAAAGTTATAGCCTACGCCTCACGCCAACTCAAAGTTCATGAAAAGAACTACACTACACACGATCTAGAGCTGGGAGCGGTTATTTTTGCGCTTAAGATATGGCGACACTACTTGTATGGCACCAAGTGTGCTATCTACACTGATCACAGGAGCCTCGAGCACATCTTCAAACAGAAGGAACTCAATATGCGACAGCGACGATGGGTCGAGCTACTGAACGACTACGAATGCTCGATCAGATATCATCCGGGCAAAGCCAATGTTGTGGCCAACGCCCTCAGTCGAAAGGACACTGCACCCAAGCGCGTACGAGCTTTACAACTTACTATATAGTCTAGTCTTCCTTCTCAAATACGAAATGCTCAGGTAGAAGCATTGAAACCAGAAAACGTCAGGGCTGAAGCCCTACGCGGCTCAAGGCAACGTTTAGAACAAAAGGAAGACGGTGCTTACTATGTAACAGGACGCATATGGGTCCCACTTTATGGCAACCTACGAGAACTTGTGATGGATGAGGCACACAAGTCTCGCTACTCGGTACATCCTGGCTCGGATAAAATGTACCACGATATCAAAACCACATATTGGTGGCCTAGCATGAAGGCCCATATAGCAACATACGTTAGCAAGTGCTTGACTGGTGCGAGAGTCAAGGCGGAGTACCAGAAACCTTCAGGCCCCCTTCAACAACTAGAGATACCACAATGGAAATGGGAGCAAATTTCCATGGATTTTGTTACTGGCCTGCCTAGATCGCAACGTGATAACGATACTATTTGGGTGATCGTGGATCGACTCACAAAATCTGCTCACTTCTTGGCTATCAAGGAGACGGATAAGTTCTCCACTCTAGCAGAAGTATATCTCAAGGAAGTTGTCTCGAGGCACGGGGTGCCCATCTCTATTATCTCGGATCGAGATGCACGTTTTACATCAGAACTGTGGCAAGCAATGCACAAGTCCTTTGGCTCAAGGCTAGATATGAGCACAGCTTATCACCCACAAACGGATGGCCAGTCGGAACGTACTATCCAGACACTCGAAGACATGCTTAGGGCATGTGTGATTGACTTTGGCAACGGATGGGAAAAGCATCTGCCACTCGTGGAATTTTCATACAACAATAGCTACCACACCAGCATTAAAGCTGCTCCGTTTGAGGCATTGTACGGGCGTAAATGCCGGTCACCTCTTTGTTGGGCAGAGGTGGGGGATAGTCAGATTACTGGTCCAGAACATGTGGTGGACACAACAGAGAAAATTTCTCAAATACGACAACGAATGGCGGCAGCTCGTGACCGTCAGAAAGTCTACGCCGATAAGGACAGAAAACCACTAGAGCTCCAGGTCGGGGAGCGTGTATTACTCAAAGTTTCACCCTGGAAGGGTGTGGTTCGTTTTGGGAAACGGGGCAAACTTAATCCACGATACGTTGGACCTTTCGAAGTCATTGAGAAAATAGGCCAGGTGGCCTACAGACTGAACTTACCAGCGGAACTCAGTGCAGTTCACGACGTTTTCCATGTGTCAAATCTGAAGAAGTGTCTGTCAGATGAGACCCACGTAGTTCCTTTGAAGGAGCTCACGATCGACGAGCAGTTACGATTCGTCGAGGAACCTGTTGAAATCACGGACCGGGATGTTAAGGTCCTCAAGCGTACTAGAATACCTCTCGTTCGAGTTCGTTGGAACTCACGTCGCGGCCCAGAGTTCACCTGGGAACGCGAAGATCAGATGAAACAAAAGTATCCCCAACTGTTCGCAACCAGTACAACCACTACTGAGTCTGAAGCTACGGAATTTCGGGACGAAATTCCAGATCAACGGGGGGAGGATGTGACACCCCAGGAAAACCAGGAAAACCATGCAACTTAACTAGCTTCCTCAGTAAGTACGTGCTAAATTTCGGGACGAAATTTCTTTCAACTTGGGGATAATGTGACAACTCGTATTTCCGAACCTATTTTTGTACCTTGATGTAACGTATGTGATTTTATGAAAGTGATTGATTAAATGAATGCTATGATTGGTGTGTTTATGTGAATGTATGTATGATGTAGTCGCACAACACAACTCAACCGCATAAGCCTTTGGGCTTAACTACTCTCGGTCCATCTCTCTTGAACTTGATCTTAATGGGCAGCCATGTAAAGGGTTCGGCCCACTCCACCATACGTATACACACACCCTTAGAAAGTTTGTTCTCACTGGTTGCAAAACATTCACACACACAAAACCCTAGTGCTCTCTCTCTCCTCTCAAACTCGACGACAACAACCTTCATCTCTCACGAAGCTTTATCTTTCGGATCAACCTCTACACTCTTCTTTAATTGGTTAGTGCACGTTGTCTTTGATTTCTTTGGATTGCTTTGGTTTATGTATAGCATGTTTGTGATGTAAATGTTGAACATGAAATTACATGAAGTGTGATATACACCTAGGGTTTCTGCATGATTGAATACGATTGGATGAATTATATGATTGGCTTATTAAATTAAATGTTGTTGTAGGAAGTTCATGGCTGATGAATATGCATGTGACTTGTCTCGAAAATACAGCCAAAGTAGATAAACATTTACTTCATGAATTGTCGGCCACTTGTTCTTGCCTTGCATGTGCATTTAAGATTTGATAAGATGACTGCAAGTATTCTCGTAAATAGCGAATTAGACTAGAAAAATCGGTGACTTGCTTTTGATTTGATCTGGTATATGTGAATTCGATTAATATGTGAATGTGTGTTGGTGGGACTGGTGGAATGATTGTTGCTTTGTTCGAACAGTGTGTAAGTATGATGATGAACATGTGACTTTAATTAATTGTATATTAAGAATTCATTATGATTACCAGCCATTGTTTTCATAACTAGCATGTGAATTGTCAGTATATTTTGTGTTTGTCATATATATTCTTTTAAATTAGAAAGGCTGCAATACATATTCTATTTAATATATGATAAACATATTATTCCTATGATTGAAGGAAGTTGCTGTCGACTTATATGGATGGATGATCACGTGAATAATCTGATCAAATATGTCAAATGTGGTTGAAATTCTAGTGGACCGATTAAAGGATCATATTCATATTTTTCGGTTAGAGTTATTTTAATATTTGATAAAATTCATAAATTGGAAACCTTTGAATGATTATAACTGAATCGAATATTTGGAAACAACGTAACTAATATGCATGATATTCGGAAGTGTTAACTGATTGCATGAAATCCGGAATTTAAAACTAATCGCACAAGGTATCTTGGTAGCACAAGATGCCCACTCGCACAAGGTCATGACCAGTCGCACAAGGTCATGATCAGTCGCACAAATGAAAGGTAATTGAATGTTGGGCAGGGTATGTGCTTGGGCCGGATTAATCCAGTCGCACAAGACACATGAACCGTACAAGTGGGATTATTTGTGTAGTGTTTGGGTTGTACGTGTTGGGCCGGGGGTATTACCGAATCGCACAAGCTGTTTAATGGTTTAACTAGTGTGTCGTTTACTTGATGGACTGTTATGATAAATGGGCCGTTGATTATTGGGCTTAACCTTTCGGGTCACACAAATTAAATGGGTTAACGTGATGTTTCATATTTTGCCATGTTTCGTATGTGTTTCTTGAATGTTATCAATGTGATACTTGTGTGCGCTATTTGACACCAAAACCTGACTTGTATGATAACCATGTTAGGACGTGGTTAACCATTAGCTGCTAGACTTGACCCTTCTGTGTAATCTGCCGAGCAAACCAAGGTGAGTTCAAACTTCGTTACAAAGCATGGGATTCCCAGGGGTTGGGAATGGGTTAAGGAATAGGAATTCCTCGTCCTGTTGAGACGTAATCAGGAACATAGATTCCTCGTCCTGTTGAGACGTAATCAGGAACATAGATTCCTCGTCCAGTATGAGACGGATTTAACTATACTAGACTAGAACTCTATCAACGAAGTCCCTCCTTTTATATCGACTTAATCGCCGAGGCCAATGGCGAACGGGTCATTAGTTAAATAGCGCTATTAGGTTTAACAAACCTCACACCGTGCCGCAGAGGACGGGCGTGGACTAATGGACTATGGCACGTCAGTGATGATAGACACAGACGTTAGGGCACTTAAACATGACGAACGTTAGTAGTCGATATGGTAACGAGTCTGGTGAATTAAACATGGGGTAGCCCCCACGGCCATAGAGCCGGGCTGGAATAGCCAACGTAAGAACGGGTAACTAATAAACATTTTTCGAACTATGGGGTAACCCCCACGGCTGGATAGCTGGTAAAGAGCAAACTGTGTTTTCGGAACAACTATAAACTGGACAACCAAACGTGAACTCACTCAACTAGTTGTTGACTCGTTACTACATGCTTTGCAGGTCTATAGGTTTTTAGCTGGAGCTTGCACAAGGAAGAGTCGTTGTGGGACATGGACAACTGTGTGCCATGTTAAACATTTGGTTAATTGAACTTTTGATTTGGTTTTAAACATTATGCTTCCGCTCATAACTTAACTATGTTTGTTTTGGACACTAAGCGTGCTGGTTGGACTTTTACATTTAATTATTTACTTGTTCAATATGATTAGTGGTTTGATCCTGGTCAGTCACGCCTCCAAGCGGTGATACTCCGCGTGTGGATTTTGGGGGTGTGACAGCGACAATGGTACTGAATTCAAAAATCATGCCATGGCGGAGTTTTGCACTTCAAAAGGTATTCTTCACGAATTTAGTGCGGCTTATACTCCTCAACAAAATGGCGTCGCTGAACGTAAGAACCGCACATTGATCGAGACTGCTAGGACTATGTTGGTAGAGTCACAATTGCCGATTCCTTTTTGGACTGAAGCTGTGGCCTCTGCATGTTATACGTTGAATCGAGTCCTTACAGTCAAACGGCACAACAAGACCTGCTTTGAGTTTATTAACAAACGGAAACCAGATTTGTCATATCTTGAACCGTTTGGAGCTCCGTGCACTCTAATCGATCCTAATGGAAAGTTTGGGGCAAGAGCCATTGAAGGATACTTTCTTGGGTATTCCACCCCGAACTTAAGAGTCTGGAATCTAGAGACTAAAAGGGTCGAGGAATGGTCTGAAGTCAGAGTACAAAGGCACACTTTACCAGTCAAATGTCCTGGTCAGCCTTGGATGTTTGAGTACGATGACTTTTTCAATTCGATCAATGTTGAAGCAGTTGAAGAAAATGCTGCAGCAAGGATGTTTTTCGAGAGTGACAATGCAACAGATTCACCGTTGGTTCGTCCCATTTTTGTCAATCAAGAACCATCTTCAGTGAACAATAATGCTCTCGACAATGAGGATTTTCACGATGCTACCGAATTGAACGAATCTTCAGAGGATGATGAATTTCTCGATGCAGATCAAGAAGTTCCAATAACAGCAGTTCATGGTACTTCAGAAGGTACACCTCCAGTGGATGTCCCTAGAACAGCTGAAGCTACTGCATCATCCTCTTCGTCAATTCCAGGCATTGAATTGATTGTTGATCTCAATCTCAACAATCTGGGTACAAACATTCCAGTTCAAGATAATCCAGAAACAAGGATTCACAATACCCATCCTCAACAAAACATCATCGGAAATGTACAGAGTGGCGTTCAAACAAGAAACATGTTGCGAAACAACAACAATGCAGGCTTGTATGCATCTATTAGAGAATCTGGTCAACAAAATGATTGGTCTTTCGCGTGTTATGTCTCACAGGAAGAGCCAAGAACTTGGAAAGACGCTTTGAAAGATAACTCATGGGTTGAAGCAATGCAGGAAGAGCTGCAACAATTCCAGAAGCTTGGTGTCTGGAAACTCGTAGAGAAACCTGCTGGTTACAAGAAGATTGGTACCCGTTGGGTGTTTAAATGCAAAAAGGATGACCGTGGAATCGTTATTCGAAACAAAGCAAGGCTAGTCGTTCAAGGTTTTCGTCAGATAGAAGGGATCGACTACAACGAAGTGTATGCACCTGTTGCACGTCTAGAAGCAATTCGGATCTTTCTGGCTTATGCCTCATTCAAAGGTTTCAAGGTATACCAGATGGACGTCAAAAGTGCATTCTTACATGGTGTGGTGGAAGAAGAGGTGTACGTCGAACAGCCTCCTGGGTTTGAAGATCCTATCCATCCCGATCGGGTTTGGTTGCTCAACAAAGCTCTCTATGGTCTTCATCAAGCACCGCGAGCTTGGTACGCAACCTTATCTAATTATTTGCTGGAGAATGGATTTCGCAGAGGTCTTATCGATTGTACTCTTTTCATCAAAGAACAAGATGGAGATCTTCTACTGGTACAGGTATACGTTGATGATATTATATTTGGTTCTACTAATGATGTTTTGTGTAGGAATTTCGAGCGCATCATGCAGGATAAATTCGAGATGAGTGCTATGGGGGAAATGACTTTCTTTTTGGGCCTACAAGTACAACAAACTGAGTCTGGGATATTCATCCATCAGACCAAATATGTTAGTGACATCTTGAGCCGGTTCCAGATGTCTGATGCAACGCCCATCGGTACCCCATTGCCGCAAAATCACGGAATTACCCCAGACTTGAAGGGTGAAGCTGTTAGCCCCTCGTACTACCGCGCGATGATCGGATCTCTTATGTACCTCACAGCATCAAGACCAGATATAATGTACCCAACGTGCCTGCTTGCCAGATATCAAGTCAACCCGAAGGCCTCACATCTTGCAGCTGTAAAAAGGATTTTTCGTTATTTGAAGGGTTACCCTGACACCGGGAGTCAAGTTATCCGGGAGTCAAGTTCAAACAAAATAAGTGATAATATATCACATTTATCCGGGAGTCAAGTTCGTCTCTCTGCTGTACGAAAGTACTGACCTGCTCACGGACTTGCTCCTGTGCCCTCATGCATATGAAAATCAAGTTCCTCATCAATAAGTGATTCTATCACATAGGGCTTGTTTTCAAATCAAAATAAGTGAGAATCTCACATCATATACGGTCAAACAGATGATAATCGGTATACTCACCGGTAAGATGAACCCTCGTGCATACCTTGATACGGGAATGTGTCGTGATGTGGATGAACACCGGTCGGTAAGTATAACTCATACCTTAACGTATCCCCTCGCCATGATTACATCTGATAAGTTGAGCTTATGTGGATAACAATACCGATAATTGTTATAGGATGCTTATCTTAATGTTAACTAATTGAACAACAAGAGCGTTTTGGCATGACCGTACACTGATATGATTCTCTTACCCTCGAAACTCGCAAAAAGAATGTCTGTAAATATTTATTTAATGCTTTCAGTTTCTGCATCTTTGTATATATTTATTTACTGCTTTCAGTCTTTACATTTGATATATTCAAAAATACCAAAAAGATTTTAGGTGTGTTTTAATATAAACTTTATAAAAGCCAAAAAGATTTTATTTCTAGTTTATTTTCGATCGTACGATGTTGGATCTCGAGTCTTCGTTACCTGAAACCTGATTGAAAACCAAAACGACTAACTCTTCATAATCGGTCGAAATTTGCAAGTTTTGAAAGTTAAAGACTAAAATTGACAAATGTGTTAAACTTTCAAACTGTCGGACGGTGTTTGATTAAATATGGTCATACGTGTGTCATTTGTTTATACTAACTATATTCCAAGCAGTTGTTCTCATTACGCGTTTAGATTTCTTGCATGTGCAGATACTAAAGGCAAGGAGAACATGGTCGATGACAAGCTTCGGAATGAAGACACGACATGAAGGCACTCAAATGATGAAGATGATTGAGTTGCCGCTGACCATCATCAACACCACAAGGATCTCAAGTTGGAAAGATCAAGATATTTCACGAGCATAACTCAAGGGGGAGCTTATGTTAAGGGGGAGTTTGTCAACACACTTCCTACATGAAATGGGGAGTTTGTTGATACACTTTCTGCTTTCAAGACGTGAAGACTTTAAAGATCCTCCGACATTGAAGACTTGAAAAGATGTCAAAGACTTGAAGACACGAGGGACCTACAAGAATTAAGATCGAGACAAAGCTACAGCCAAGGGGGAGTTTGTTGGTGCACTTGTGTCTGTACTTTGTCTGTATTTTGTCATGATACCAAACGATGTCTTTGTTAGTCTTGTAAGTTTGACCAAGTCAACCATCCTCCTGGTTTGACTTGGCCAAACAGTCAACACTTTGTTTGTAACATGTCTGTGTGTCGAAGGATGTGTCATCGAAGGATTGTTTAGATCCTTCGATGAGCTCGAAAGATGAACCTTCGATGGATGAACCTCGAAGGATATCATCCTTCGAGGTATATGTGATCCTTCGGTAGGTTTCAGATCGACAGATGATCGTAAGATCAGTCTGTCTGATCCTTCGACCAGACGAGCTGTGTTGGGTATAAATACCCATGTGTAGTGTTCACTTTCTTAAGAGACAGACTAGAGAGACAAGAGTGAGACAGGGAACACACACACACTGAGAGAGTTTGCAAAATAGATTTGTAAACATTGCATTGTAACAGACCTTTCATACGTATTAATACAAGAGGTGTTAATCGTTGAAGATTGTGTGTTGTGTTTGTGCTTGTTCTATCTCGGTTTGCATGCTAGCTTGGACTCCGCACTTGCTAGTGTGTTAGATATAACAGGGAATAGGTTTAACCTCAACCTCCGAGGGACCTACAATAGACCCGTGTATTACACGGGTTTGAGGATAAAAATTATATAACTTAATAATACACGATCGAGATAGATGTCATATTTACTTTTTTTAATCAAATGTCGCAAATATATGATAAAGATACCATATTTACTATGTTAACCATTTCATTTCCTTAATTATGTGATTTTATTGGCCTTTCTAAACTATTTTGCACGTTTCTAATTTTTTAGCTCACGAAACATTCTTATAAATATATCTAATCATTTTTAATAAGTCGTCCATGATATAACAATTATGTTCTCATCTTACTCTCCAATCTATTATGGAGTTGTTAAACCAATATAGATACGTGTTTGCTTTATGCTACTACTACTCTTTTTTTTACATAGCTTGGCTTTGTTATGACTTGATTTGATTCTGGTTATATTTTCGTTATATATAACTTTTACATATTATTGTAACTTTTTATAAGTATATTTTATTTTTTTCTCAGATATAAAAACCATAACATCAAAGTGGTTAATTATGAAATTGCATTGACCATTTATTAAGATTTAGATAAAGTCACGACCAGTAGTGGAGAGTATGTATTTTTCTTATAGAAATTTTTTGGTATATACGTTTTTAACCCCCAGTCTGAAATCTCAAGCTTCGCCACTGATGGCAAGTTAACATGTTTTCAAACCACTCCTTCCTCATGTTATGGGGTGTTAAAACCTGCTTTGGCTAACATGTTAACTTAGTCAAAAAAAAGAAAAAGAAATTTGTGTTATTTATTATCAATTTTATTTTAATTAAGAAGTTAATGAAAATGTATTATTATTATTATTGTTTATTTTGTATTTAATATAAAAATAATTAAAAGAATGGTGGGTGAGGTAGAGTTAATAAGGTTAAACAATTTCCTTAGGATGAGGAGAAGTAAAAAGAGAGAAAAACGTGTGATGTAACGTTTATATGAAGTTAAGAAAGGTTAAGTTATATCTCATGGAGTAAGGTAAAATTGCATGCAATATATCAACTATAATAAAAGAAACCAAGTTTTTGACACGTGTCATTCATTGAAGGTATATTCAAATCTATACTTATCTTATATTAATTAAATAAATAAATAATAAATTAATATTAAATGTTATCCTAATTTATTAAAAAAAATTATTATTTGGTATACAAAATTATATTTATTCAACTCGTGTAAAACGCTGGGTTTTTAAAAATATAATTTTTTGGAGTTAATTATTGTTTTCGTCCTTGTGGTTTGTTAAAAATTACTATTTCAATCCATTAGTTTAAAATTTGCGATTTTAGTCCCCGTGGTTTCACTTTCGTAACCATTGTGAAACCGCAGGGACTGAAATCGCAATTTTTAAACTAATGGACCGAAATAGTGATTTTTGACAAACCATAGAGACGAAAATAGTAATTAACTCAATTTTTTTATTATTTACTGTAAATATAATTTTTTTTATTATTTACTATACAAAGTTACATTTATATAACCCGTGTAATACACGAAGTTTTTAAAGATATAATTTTTTTTATCATTTGCTATGTAAAATTAGATTTATTCCACACGTGTAATACGCATGGTTTTTAAGGATATAAATTTTTTTATTATTTGGTAGATTTTTCAACCCGACTATAAATGGGTTTTTTAAAGATATGAAGTTTTTAGTATTTAATATACAAAATTACATTTATTTAATCTGTGTATAGACATAGTTTTTAAAAATATAACTCTTTTTTAGATCTACTCAACACGTGTAATATACGAGGTTTTTAAGGATGTAATTTTTTATTATTTGGTAGATTTATTCAACCCGATTATACACGGGTTTTTTAAAGATACGACGTTTTTAGTATTTAGTATACAAAATTACATTTATTTAATCTGTGTAATACACATGGTTTTCAAAGATATAACTTTTTTATTATTTGATATATAAAATTACATTTATTTAACCCGTACAATATACGAGATTCATAAAGATATAACGTTTTATTATTTAAAATATAAAATTACATTTATTAAACCCGTGTAATACACGGGGTTCTAACCTAGTTTAATAATATAACAAAGTATGCCGTGGATCGTTTTAACCCCATTATTGTGATCGTTAATTAACTAAACATAGTTTGCACATGATGAGGGTGAAACTTGTATAGAGTATGAGGTAGCACTAGCTTGTACTTAATTTCATTAACGTGGAAGCAACAATTTACTATTCTTTTTCAACTTAAGTTCATTTCATTCATATTTATTTATTTTTAACCAAATTAAAGTAGCAGGGCCGTCTTCAAAAATGGTAAAAAAAATTAGGTCCTGTGCGAGGTAAAAAAAAATCGGGCCCTACCGGGCTTGTAATATAAACTCATCAGTCACATATATAAAAAAGTAAAAACCCATAATACAACGATAATTGTTATATATAAAAAGTAAAAACCATGATACAACCATAATTGTTATAAAATAAATAAAACAAAATTAGTGAAAATTATCAAAATTTGTGTCTTTTAAAATGGGTGAATCATTTTATTATTTGGTATTTTGTTTAAGTTTAAATGAGTCTTTTAAAATGGTTGTAACTCTAGGTATTAATATGGACTTTTAAATTTTTAAAGTTTATTTTTTAAAAGTAGTGAAAATTATCAAAATTTGTGTCTTTTAAAACGATGTTATGTTATTGACGATGACCTAGAGTTTTGTATCGGTTAATATTGTTTTTTAAAATTTTTAAAGTTTATTTTTAAAAGTAGAACTCTACATCAAATTTGGATGCCTATATTATTTTTCAAAAAGGAAACGACATGTGATTATATTATTTTTCAGTGGATGGTAAAAAAAATATATCTTGTTATTCTTGAGTTTTTCTAGCCGTTAGTATTGCAAGAAAATAAATATACAAATAAATAGTTTTATTTATTGTTGGGCTTATAGACTAAATATTTAAAAGCCCAATAATAGTATTAGTAGGGCATCCTCTTTTATCAGTTCGGCTGAACCAGCGCCGCAACTCACCGGAGAATAATATTAGGGCCACATTACTTTCTTCTTCTTTACTTTTCTACCAGTTAGGACGACAATTGAAGGTCAACGTATCAATAAACGTAACCTTAGATCTTGGTTCGGTATGAAATTTGCTATGCCGGAGGAGGTTCCACCACTGCCGGGCCCCGTAAGATTTTTGGCCCTGAGCCGTCGCCCACCCGGCACATGCTCGTGGCCGGCCCTGTAAAGTAGTCTAGTTAGTCAATTACTCAACCTCGTAATTAAAATAGACTTAATGAACGGCCCACAACCTTACGAGACGCAATAACTAGCGTCACATACTTTCATTTTGTAAGCTCAAGTCTTTACACACTTGAGAGTTGAGTTATAGGGTTCTTAACTAATTTCACCCCTTTAATTTCACGTGTCTAAAACTTAAAACGAGTGACCTTTTTATTGATCAATTATGTAAACATGTAATGGTAGACAAATATAATCATATACCTGATAAGCCAACAAGCACAACAGAGAAAGAAACAGATGACATCTTTCATTATTTTGGTCGAGTTTCCGTTTAGGATGTACAATACTTATGGTTGTAGGTGTTCTTAATGAACACGGTTTTGAGAAAGGGGGGGGGGGGGGGGGGGGGGATTTGATGTTGATGATGTTAAGTAATTGTCTAACATTTAGTCTCTCTAATTACCTTTGATTAGGTAATAAGGGTAATCACTTATCATCTCCATCAGATAATTACCAACTAATCTAATAAGGAACAATAATATTTTGATGAGATATATAAAATAAATGATAATGATGGCCATAAATTAATATACATAAATATATTTATTTTTACACTTTTAGCTACTCGTGTAAAGTAAACTGTAAACTCGTTAGGCTTCTAATGTTATTCTATCTTGATTGTAATTGAGTATCTAGTTTTAATTTAAGTGATTGACCCTTGGCAAATTATATGGTTGTAATTTTACAAAGTTTTATGCTTCTAATGTGGATTTTAATGCTTATAAGTTATAATTAATTCATCTATACTATCTATAAAAGGAGCTTAACTGCTGACCTCACTTTGCTTATGTGTCAGCCTCTTAGATATGCCACATTGGATGCCACATAGATTCGGCTGATGTCATTCCGCTGATGTCATAAATCCGATTTTGTTTAAATCATTTTAAGTCTCAATGTATATACAAATCATGTTTATTTTTTTTAAGAGGGAACTTCAAAATCAAATTCAAAATATAGTCCAGGCTTCATTTTTAAAATTCAAAACATATTCATCTTCACCTCTCTCTCTCTCTCTCTTCAACTCAGAAGAACATCGATTCAGGATTCTTCCTTTTAGGGTTTTTGATTTCTGAAACTCCGCTTCCGGTTCAGGTTTGGACTACATACCTTTCACCTACATCTCATCCGATTCAGATAATGGTGTTTGGCTGGGGCTCTCTTTTTCATGTAAGCAGTCATTTTAGGGTTTTTGATTTCTGAATCTTTTTTATCAAGAACCACAACTGAAGTGACCTTTGTTTTCCCCAAATTCAGATCCAACGATGAACAATGCAGATGTCTCCAAGCTTCTTCATCAAATGGTCCAATTCATCCGTCAAGAAGCCGATGAAAAAGCTAACGAGATCTCCGTTTCAGCAGAAGAAGTAAGTCTCTGTTCAAATCAAGTCAGATTTCGTTATTTCAGTTCCAGTTTTATCATCTGTTGTAGGAAAAATTGACACTATTGATTTTTGGTTTGGTGGGTTTTTTGTTTTGAGTAGGAAAAATGCTAATATCAGTTTTATTCTACTGATTTTCATTTCAGGTCCCATGGTTTATCGATGTATTCTCCGGTTTCCTACAACAAAACTCTCTCAACTTTGGAATTTGCTGGTTAGTCTTTTCTGCTTTACATTATGAACCCTAAATCTGGTTGTTATATCTATTTGTATGAACTAGAAATTATTAAAGTTTGAAGTTTGATATTGTTAAAGTTTGAAATTTGATGAGATTGTTTGGTATTTTCTGAAAGGAGACAGAGACTAGGTGTTTTGCTCTTATGATTAAACAACTGTTATGTCTCCTCACGTGAATGTATGAACTTTACAGTTAAATAAAATCCGATAAGTTTTAGTTTGAGATATTATTATTAAACGAATTTTCATCGGTGGTTAATCTTACATATATATTAATTGAAGTTGAATATTAGAATGTCAAGAATGATTTTGTTGTTGATTTCATTCTGATTTTGCTTCTATCTATTTGTATGAACTAGAAATTATTAAAGTTTGAAGTTTGATATTGTTAAAGTTTGAAATTTGATGAGATTGTTTGGTATTTTCTGAAAGGAGACAGAGACTAGGTGTTTTGCTCTTATGATTAAACAACTGTTATGCTGTGATGAGATTTGTTGTATTTTAGTCGTCTAACTGGTTAATTTTTCAGTAGTAGAAATCTGTTCCAAATGTTCACCAAGAGAGAGATAGCTCCAAGAATAAAAAGGCATGTGCCGAGAAGGCATAGGGGTAGAAATTTTGATCTCAACCATACTTCCTTATGTTAAGCTGAACAGTGAAAGTGCAAGGGATTCAAGGCGTGAACTTCTTTCATGGTACTTACGTAGATCCCAATGTTTTATTTATGTTGCTCATACTGTCATATATCTGTCTTAAAGGTGGCAAATTTGACATGTTTGCTTATGAATGAGTCCATTTTGGTTGGATTTTATCTTTATAGGTGAATGAGTCCCGACCCGCTTATTTTGTCACCTCTAAGTTGTTTATTTGATGTAATTAAAATATGTAAAAGCAGTTGTATGATGTTTCAATTTGGTTGCTTGTATAGGGTGGAAACCGAGTCTTCGGGGTGGTTATCAGCCAAATATTGTTCATTAATGCCTTCACCGAGGTCGACTCTTGCAGCATCATTTAGTCCGGATGGGAAAATTAAACCTTTTGTTCTTTTTATGATAAATCTTGGTGTTTGACCATCGTGTTAATAGAATTGGTGATTTTAGATCTTCTTATCATAAATTGCTAAATCAATCATAAGTTTATTGATTTTCCATTGTGTTTTGGATGTTTTTCGATTTGGGGTTAAAAAAGATTTGATTTTTAATATGCCCATGGATTATTGTTTAGGTAAAGCTATGGTAATTGTTGTGCAGCCTGCTAAAGATCCGAGAACGAAGAAGAAAGAAGTGACGATGAAACGAACATTGATGATTGGGCTGTCAATACTTTCCTACGGTAAATATTATATAGATTGCTGCAATCTATTATTATTAAAACTGTTATTAATTGTTTTAGAACTCGCGTGTGCTATTAATTCTATTAAAACTGTTAAGAGGAGTTGTTTAATCGTCAGATTGGTTTATTTCTGGATGATGAAAATTGTTGATAATTTAAATTGTGTAGAGTTTAGGTCATGAAATTAGGTATTTAGGTAATTTAAATGAGTTTTCCTATTTGCTCAAACTAATTGATGTCTCTTGTGTAGGTACATTGCATCTGATGTAAGACTGTTCACCAACTTCGATTTCATCTTAAAGGTATGAACCATCACATTCAAAACATTAAATATTATGAATCTTGTGTTTGTTGATTTTGACCATATTTGCCCTTTGAATCTAGCGATGGAGGTAGACGACAGCTGTGTCATTACTCATGTTCAAGATAAGCTCTTTCGTGTTCATGTGAGCAAGAAGAGAGGAAGACACAAAGGAGGTGTGAAACATAGTTCAGATGATACAGGTTCAGGTGTCAAATCCGTATCATGTGAACTGTGTTTGACACATCCTTTGTGTCTTTCTCTCTTCTTGCTCACATGAATACGAAAGAGGCTATGTTGAACATGATGTTATCTATTAAGGGAGCTTAGATAATGACATAGAATTGGCTACGTGTCAACTTCTCAGGTATGCTATGTAGTCCTCGCTGATGTCATAATTACGAAACGGTATCCTTTAGTGTTGTTTTCGCTAAACTTTGAAACGGTATTGTTTAGTGTTACTCTACTTTCAAGGAAAGTCCTAAACCCTAAGGTATAATTTTAAATTTTGCCTTCAAATTCTTTCTAGGATTATTTAGCTTGAAGGTAGCCTTCATTAGGGTTTTAATTGTCACCCGTGTGCTGTAAATTAGGACGAAAATCATCTTAAATGACTAAATGGTTGTTTTTCTCATTTTACCTCAACATGGTTTCATAAAATTACTTTCTTGCCTGTTATACGTCTTTTTCTAATCTCAGGGCTATAAAATTATTTTCGTGTTCAACTTCGTTTGTTATCAAAAATATGTTGTTACATAAACGAACATATATTAAAAGATATAAACTTGAGTCTATAAGACTAGCATATTGATTGCTGCTCCCACCAATGGAGCTTTCGACTTTAGCCCTAGAATATATACAACTACCAAACAATCTTGTATAAATTAACTGTCATGTAAGTAGTTAATCTTGTATAATGTGCACATTATGCTCAGATACAGGACAAGGCAGAATTGTTCTTTGAATTGTGTTCATCAAGTTTTTAATTAAATACCTAATTAAGTTTTGATTCTGCAGGAGAGCTGGGAACGACCGGAAGTTGTGGTGGCTGTGTGACCGAGATATAATCGAATTGAAGTTTATAGAAGTATTTTAATACATCAGCTTGAAAAGGTACTTAACTTTCGTTGAATTGAAGTTTTTCATAGATCTTAACTATTCATATGATCACCATCAAATGTAACTAACAAAGAATCAATAAAATGCTAATAATAAAACATTAGAATCACTTGATCAAACAACTACACTTGAGTCTGTAAGAGTACCATATTGAGTGCTGTTGTCCCTAATGTAGCTTGTGACTTTAGCCCCAGAATATCTACAAGTACCAAATAATCTTAATTTAATTAAAATTAAGGAAAAAGTTACCCGTGTTTGTTGAAATTATTTCGCTTCCAAAATTGTAAAAGTCACCACATAAATGAACATTAAACAGATCATCCATGGTACCAAACAACAATGTTAAGAAAAAAAAATTAGATGAAATATTTTCTAATTTATCGAAAATGGAAGACCGTCTCTTTATCTTCAAACTCATGAAAAGATGTAAAACTAAACTGTGATAAAAAAAATAATACTTATAAAATATGAAGTATTAAGAAAGTAGCAATTACATATAAAAAAGAAAACTAATCAGAGACATCTAACTCTAATTGCAAGAATCAAGGAACTTTAACTTCAACTCCATGGAGCGCTGAACCTCTCTGTGTATCTCATTGATCTTTCTCATGAACTCCAGATCTCTTTCTCCACATTCTATATTACTCGCAACACACAGGTCACGAACGGAAGTAGTCGGCATTGCCCTCAAGTCCCTCGAAACTTGGTCTCTTGTCAGCAGACCAAGTTCCAGTCCGTTAAAACACCTCTTTAACTCTTGAAGAGTAGATCTATCAGCCAAGACTTGGTCTTCGATTTGTTTAATAAAGCGTACCTTGAAATCGTCAGATTTTGCAGTAGTATATGACTCCATTCTAATATATTTATAAGAACAAAGGCAAAACAATAATAGTTGCACTTTTGTTTCACTGAATGAATCTGTTTTGATGAAAAAAAAAATTATTGGCAATGCTATTATATACTATATGTAACAGCCCAAAGGTCAGCTTTAAAGGCAAACTTTAAATTAACATTTATACTTAAAAACCATGTACATTTAATGATTTAAGAGTAAAAAACGTGTATATGGGAATTGCCTGTTCAGTTATCCTATTAAGCATTTTAATGGAAAACCTTTGAAAAATGAGTTTTAATGGGAAAACAAGTAAAATTAAATATGTTGAAAACCAAGGAACAAAATTGAAACCTTCAAAAAAAGGTTATCATAATTAGGAGATGTCTCTTCATTTTCTCTATCAAAGATTTTAAACACTATAAAGCATCATTATTATTTTACTTGAAAACATCAACACTTCAGTTTAAAAAAAAACATTCATCCTAAAACAAATTGTCCAAAAACACTTACATTCTTCCTAAATGGCAAGGAAAACCTTCTACCACTGGTCCGATACCACTGATCTTAAAATCGAATTTTCAACCTGGTCGCTCCAAGAACAAAGAAACGCTGAAGAACTCAACCAAAAGGTTGCTATTGTTAGTGATAAATATTATAAGCAAACCTGGAGTAGCATTGCACTGCTAGATGAAGTTGCCTCTTCTACTCCAACAGAGTTTAAACAAAAAGCAGAAGAGTTTATTACAAATTTGCTGAAACAGGATCAGAAGACCTGTGATATGCTAGCAGATCTACAAATTAAAACAAAAAACGAAATTGCATGGAAGAAGGCGAGAGAACGAGATATTCTATTAAGTGTTAATTGTAATGTTTAGTTTTTATTTTTTTTCTAAATCATAATTTTGTAATACTATGGTTTATTATTGAATATTCAACGTTTCACTGCTTTCATAATTTTGCAATTTTAGTTTTACCAGTTTCTTTTATCCAAGATTGCTACGGGTTGGTTAAAATTTTGGGTTTATGGCGTGTTGTTTCGTTAAAATTTGGTTAAAATTTTGGGTTTATGGCGTGTTGTTTCCTGTTGTAGGCTTACCTCAAGTTATTGTTGAAGGGGAACCGATGGTCCGAGCATTAAATACCATTGAGTATCTTATGTTATGGTTGCTTCCATATCAACTGAGGCCTACACAGTAATTGGAGTACAAGCATTCTAAGTTTGGTAATCTGATTATTGAAGGGAACCCATGGTCCGACCATTAGGTCGCTTTAGTTTTGTTTGTGGGCGATTTTGTAAATGAATATTGAAATAAGTAACCCTATAATCTGAAAACAAGATTTGTAATGTGTACAGAATGTGCAAGGCGTTACTTCCAGTAAATGAAGAACATTTGACTGATGAAGCCATATGGGAGTCACTTCCTGTAAGTCACACTGCTTTTCTTATCACATTCAATTATTACATTTAATGTGCTAAAGAAGAAAATAGTAAAAAATAGAATAAAACAATTGTGTAGTTTTCTTGTGTTGGAAACTTAGTTTAAAAAAGCTCGCTTAAAGTGTTAACCGTTTGGCAAAACGTTTTATTTGCTCTGAAGAGTCAAAACACGTGAAGCGTTTTGAGGCGACGCCTCGGCCCAATCAGGTGCAAAAAACAATACTTCAGCATAGGGTTTTAGGTTTTAACGTTGTTTCAACATTAAAAAAAAAGAACAGGGCGTGCAAAAAACGAACAAGGTCTTTATTAAAGGGTATAAGTGACATTTGATCACGTTGAAAAACCTTGAGCTTAACTTGGTGCATTTGTTCTCAGGTAAAGCATGATCACACAGTCATCACTAATGACATTTCAGCATTGAAAAACATCAAATCCAAAAATCTAATGTTTTCTTTGCTTTTTAAGGGGAACATAGGTGCTTCTCTCCTAGGGCATACAAAACACAGGTTATTGGCGGCAGCCCGCCATATTTAACATATAAAAAAACTTTATATGTTAAATGTGGCGGGCTTCCGCCAACAATCTGTGCTTTGTATGCCCTATGGAGAGAAGCACCCATCTTCCCCCTAAAAAGCAAAGAAAACATTAGGAAAAAGCATTATGAATGAGGATGGACTGAATATATGTAAGTGGCAGGTTTATTATATTTACCGATTTCAAATTTTATTTCCAACCTTCTGATTTAGGTTTTTTACAGACATTGCCAATGCAAGAAAGGCTGCACCAAAGCCAGAAACACTGTTTGGGTTTTCCTACGATATTGTACGAAAGGTTGCTGCTAAGTATCCCAAACATCCCTGGATCTTGGCATGAAAGTCATTAGGTCCAAGGTAATGGTTAGATTTTAAAACTGTTATTAATCATGAGTTAATTATAATTGTGATAAAGTTAAACCTTTTAGTTATGTTCGTTCTAAAATGAAATTCATCCCAATTGGTCGCTAAGAGTTTGTAGAATATAAACTGATAAGTTAGCTCATGATAATGAATCTCTATCATAGGGTACATACTGAGATTATTGAATTTTGACTAACATACCCCATATATAGCTTTAACATACTTTGTTATTATTATAAACATAGTTTAACATTAAGAATTGATTGGAGTGTTAACTGTATTATTTTGAACTTTTCGAACGAAATTTTATTCATTCATGTGCTAAAAACTTAGACTTTATTTGATGATGTTCATGTTGATGCAGATGTGTTTTTACTTTCAACTGGACTTAAAAATCAAGTGCATAAAACTGGTCATTGTGGAATGGATTTCATATTGCTTGGTGCTTATTTGGAAAAAAAAATCAACGTACTTAAACAGGTAAATTTACAACCGCTTATTTATGATAGTCTCTGCTAACTTGAGTTCGTATTAACGATTAGATACTTCCTATTGAGTTTACTCTATAGGTAATGGTGTAGTAAAAGAAGATTTAATTATAATTGAAAAACTAATGTAAAGACTTTGTTATAAAAGCACAGCGAACCAGACCACATTGTGATGCGTCCTACGGTTTATGGAGCAAATACTTGTGTTGGGGCAGCAGCGATTTGGGTTGTTTGTGGCTGCGTGGGTGGTGCCTCGATGCAGTAAACAGTGGTCAAATAACATTGGATAGTAGGGGTAACGAGTACCATAACAAAACAACAAAAGGAATAGCAACAACATGCAATTAGGTGCAGTTTTGGGGCTGCTAATGTTAGGGTATGTTAAAGGTTTGTTCTATTGCATGTTTTATTCAGGGGCTAATTTGATATGTGATAGAAAAAAATATTCAAGTTTATAAACATGGAAGTGAAAACACCATGATCAATATTTCTCTTTTGTATGTGTTCGACTTCTTGACTTATTATTTAAAAGTTTGTTTAGATTTGACGACAAATTTTGAAATTTTATACTTTATCACAATTTTTGTCATCTTCTTCTTATTAGTGATACTGATGTTTATGGCCACACCTTATATCCCACCTAGACATGTAAAAAAATACAAACTCAGTTTAAGAAATATAATTGTTTTACTTTACTTAGAATACCTGTGTGTTTATAGTTCATAAAAGATAAAAGATGACGCATGAACTATATCAAAGGTTCCTTAAAATCAACTTTGCCTTTGCTGCTCGATATCAATTATAGTATCTATAGTTTGGCAGGGCATTCCAAGTGGTTTTAGGCGATCGGGGGCACAGTGGGCCATAAAATGACATTGTCTTTTCATATGGTAAAACTGAACAGATGTTTGATAAGTCAACAAAGGTTTAAATCCCTCCGGTTTGTCAACAGAGGTTTAAGGCCAAACATCTGTTTAAGGCCAAACATCTGTTTTAGTTCAAATATCTGATAGAGAAAGTGAAACATTTGTTTAAGGCCAAACATCTGTTTAAGACTGAACAGGTGTTTGGTATTAATTTATAACACTTTGAGTCCCTCCCGTCAGGTTGACTGTTAGAGGCAGGGGTAAGACCGTCTTTTTTCCATATATTAATAACACTTTGCGTCCCTATGGTATGAGTGAGCTGAGTCCCTAAATGTAAACTTGTATATTAAATGTATAACAAATTATCAAAGCCTAAATTGTATATTAAATGTAAACTTTTTATACATACAACACAGAGACAAAACGTCATACCAACTTCGTAGAGTTGACGGAACTTACAGACTCGATAACAAAAGACCCGTCATACCAACTTCGTAGAGTTCAGGGAACTTACAGACTCGATAACAAAAGACCGTAACATACAATACATAGACAAAACGTCATACGACCAGAAGCAATAGTGGATATTTACTGACGGGTGCACTTCGGAAGTCTGATCCAGATATGAATGAATATAACTCAAGTCTATCTAATTACATATCTGCCACTTGGGTTATATTTATTCATATGAATGAATATAACCCCAGTGGTAGATATGTAATTAGCGAGCTCTGGAATTTCAAGGAAAATCGAAGAGCTCCACTGGGGTTATATTCATTCATATCAATCACTTCCTTATGTGCACCGCATCTTCTAGGAGGTTGTCAAGTGTTCTCGCCTTCGTACTTGATGTTTTGCGTATCTTTACATCCGCAGCCATTCTGTACAACAAAACACATTCAAATGAGCAACACATTCGAATCTGATCCGATCAGTTCTTAACACTCAGTTGATACCCTAAACCCTAAACACATTCAAACCAAAACACATTCTATACAACAAAACAAGAATCAAACCAAATCAAACCAACAAAACAAGAATCAAACCTAATCAAACCAAACCAAACCAAAACACATTCTGTACAACTAAACACATTGCAAACCTCTGTTTTGATGCATTTTTAACAATATACTCCACTCAGTTGATACCCTAAACCCTAAACCCACAAGAATCAAACCAAAAATCCATTCAACCCTAAACCCACAAGAATCAAACCAAAAATCCATTCAACCCTAAACCCTAACCCCAAATAACACATTCAAATCATCAAATCAAATCCAAAAAAACCAAATCACTGTTATCATCGAATCAAGAAATGAAGAACACATTCTATCCGAAACTGATCCGATCAAACACATTCAAATGAGGAACTCAAAATCAACCCTCTGTTTTTCAAAATCGAATGGAACCCAAAATCAAACCCAAAATCAACCCTCTGTTTTTTTCAAAATCAACCCAAATCATCGAATGTAACCCAAAATCAACCCAAAATCATCGAATGGAACCCAAAATCAAACCCAGAATCAACCCTCTGTTTTTTCACAATATAAACACATAAACATATCGAATGAAAACAACCCTCTGTTTTTTCAAAATCCACCCAAATCATCGAATGTAACCCAAAATCAAACGAAAATCATCGAATGGAACCCAAAATCAAACCTAGAATCATCGCTCTGTTTTTTTTCACAATATAAACACATAAACACATCGAATGACCAATATATGAGGATGAAAATGAACCTGATCTGTTCGATGAAGATGAAGATGATCTGTTCGATGTTCGATGAAGATGATCTGTTGATCTCTTCGATGTTGAGGTTGATGATGATGATAGCTGTTGATGATGATGATGATATTGGGAGCTGTTGATGATGATGATGAAAAATTGTAACTGGTGAATGGACTTTAAGTGTAGATATTAAAGGGTGGGGGGTATTATGGACTTTTCACATAGCAGGGACTCATGATCCCTTCCGTATATAATTCGAGTTTTCTTTATTAAATAACTAGGTGTACACCCGTGTGAGCACACTGGTTTGTTTTAATAACGATCGGAACCAAATACTAAAAAACATATTATAATATATTATTTAAATTCTTTATGTTTAGTTACATATTATAAAACAATGTTACAAACAATTTGTTTTAGTGTACATGTTTGATATAGAAATAAGGAAAATAATTGATAATATTTTGTCGAAAATGAAAGCATAACCTAATTTTATGTTGTCTAATAACTTTTTATATATGATGTTAATTTTTTTTGGCACATTGTTAGTGTAAAACTCCGTAAAGGTCCATTATTATTGTATAATTCAATAATACTAAAAACAGATTATAATATATGATTTAAATTATTTGCATTTATTTACATATCCTTATAAAACAATGTTAATGAAATTATGTGTTAGTGTACATGGTTGATATACAAATAAGCTAAGTACTTGGTAATATGTTGTCTAAAATGAAAACATGAACTAATATGTTGTTTATAAAACATGGTTGATATACAAATAAGACATATTATAATATGTTTTTTAGTATTTGATTCCGATTGTTATTAGAACAAACCCGTGTGTTCACACGGGTGTACACCTAGTTTGTATTATGGAAAATAAGCATATACCAATGTTAAAAATGAAGCTATAAATGGTCGCTTCCAACCTTGAAACAAAATTGATTTTTTCAATCATTTTGTACATCTTTTGTTGAATCTCTATGGGAAACAAAATGGTTGAGCACAAATACTATTGACATATATCCGTGTATGTTCAGCTAACGACTTCGCAAATGGCATTAACGTGAAGCTATGAGAGGCTTGATAATTAATGGGTGAAGACACATTCATGTGGGTTTGGCAATGTTGTATTGTTAGTCGTTAGATGCTAAGCATGTTATGTTTCGTTTTGACGTTGTTATGTCATGTATAGCCGAGGGACGTTAGCTAATACCCATGTCATAAGACACATTAGCTTCACCATTGATGAAGAAAATAACATTTATGGTCTCACACAAAGCATAACTAGGCGAGAGTTATACATCAAATATACTACATGTAAGATTAAATATGTATTTATATATATTTAATCTAATAGCCATCATTATCATTTATATAATATAGATAAAAAAACATCATACCTATAATATAATTAGTTAGTAATTGTTGATGGACCGATTTGCCCTTATTAACTAATTAGGTTTCCCTTTGGGTGTATTTAACTAGAGAGGTTTAGGGTTAGCATCTCATAACATCAAACACATATCGACATTTCCTCTCTCTCCACATTCACGAATTCTTAACTCTAGAATTCAATAATATCATCAAGAACATACATCCTAAACGAAAACTAGATCGAGCTAACTATCATGTCGAACTCCATGACTGCGGCAGTGACTGGACTATCTGCTGGCATGTCTGCTATAACAGGTATTATTTACATGTTTTCCATCATGTTTATACAAAAAGACCCGATCACCACTTCAATTATTTTTAATCTAATATGTATTGTGAATTTCAAAATACTATAATATTGAATGAAGGCAAAGACTTGAGCTTTCACAAAGTGTGTTAAGGGACGTCATGCCCATCACTAAAGATCTCTTTTTGGTTACTCGTGTCACGATCATGACAATGGTTGTCACGATTTTAATAGCTATCAGATGCGACTTTTATTAGGGAGAAAAAAGAAACATTACTTTCTATATTTCTCAAATACTTTCTAACCATTTTGGTCCTAATATTAACACATGTAACCATTTATTTTTTGGTCCTAATATTAACACATGGGAAAACTTATTTACACATGGTGTATACGGCCCGTATAGAATTTAAAAAACTAACAAAGTCTGTGCCAGCAGACTTTGTCAGTTTTTTTAATCCCATACGGGCCGTATAACAGTATACGGCCCGTATACACCATGTGTAAATAATTTACCTGGTCGTATACAATGTATACGAACGATATATACGGGCCGTATACTGTTATACGGGCCGTATTCTTCGAAAATTAGATTTTTCTCAAAGTATTTAAGGGATTTAAGGTGCCAATCACACGAGACATTTTACAGTCGTGAGGTGGTCAAACCTTTCTAAAAGTGGAAAAAAATAAAACATTAACAACTAACAAAGATTGAAGAACAAAAAGCCGCGTCGTATGACTGTAATAAAACGGAAGCTATCAACGCGGGGTTACGGGCATGGTGTTATTCTTTATTTAATATTTACAGAATAAAAGGAAGGGTGAGACATTTGATGAGAGTTGTAAGGAGAAGCGTTGAAATTAAGGGTCCCGTCATTACAACCACTTGTTTTCAACGGGCTTGTAAGACTGTTTGTCGGGCTTCCAATGCTCACACAGGGTGAAAAACAACCCTTGATGTTGAAACCGGTTTTACCTCATGAAAAGGAAATAAACAAATTTTTTTTAGAGAAGTGTTGGGATTCAAGGGTTTATGAGTCAAAGTTAACATTCAGATTCAGAAAGCAGATGATGTGTACTTGGTTTATTCTCTTTAATCTATTAGAACGATCCTTGTTAACACAACTGTTCTTCAATCTTCATTGCTACTTCATTATCATTAACGTTATGATTATCACTTCCAGATTCGCTAATTTCACTGTTGGGTCTTAACGACATGATTAAATCCGCATCCGTTTTGTATACGAAAACGGTGGCTATGGGAATGTCTCGAAAGAGGAGACTCACCGTTTTGCTTCATAGGACTCACTTGAATCGTCTCGAAAGTACTGAACAACCGAAATAACAGCTTCGGCTTCATCAACCTGTACCGAAGAAACCAAATTCGCAACAATGAGTCTGAGTCCATTGTTGTTCGTGAATGTTTCGAATCATCATAGAAGACTTGTCGGGTTCTTCTGCTAGTGGTCGGGCTTCCAATGCTGACACAGTGGTTCTTCTGCTTTGTCTTGAGTCGTCGGGAAAACTTTTCCTCAGGGGATGGTGAGTAGTACGAGTCTGAGTCCATTGTGGTTCGTGAATGTTGCGAATCATCATAGAAGACGTGTCGGGTTCTTTTGCTAGTTATTCGGAATGTTTCGAATCATCATTAAAATTAACAATGCGGTCTTGATTGAAAAGACGTAATTGCAAGACTGTTTGTCGGGCTTCTAATGCTCACACAGGGTGAAAAACAACCCTTGTTTTGTCACGTACATGCGTTTAATTCCCAACATCCTTGTTTTGTCACGTACATTTCGTAAGAAACTTTTCGTGCACTGAACCTGTAGGTCCCTAAATCGGAGGATCGATTTTCACTACCAAAGCCTTGTTTATAACAAACAAAGTTAAGTGTGCGGAATCCACTTAACTAAGCCAAATCAAACATAGAACAAAGTAAACACAGTGGTTAACCAAAGAAACACAATCGTTTGATTAACTGGATGAGAATGCACAACTGATACAAACACAGTTTACAGACTTGCAGGGTATTCTCTTATCTCTCATCTCTCATCTCCGTTTCACACAGAAACTATGAGACCTATTTATACTAAAACATAGACACAGACTTGACGAAACTGAAAAGGAACTCGGCGAATCAAATCAAAGTCGACGAAACAGAAGTGTTTCGTCGATAAACATATTAAATCTAATCTTGTTACGTCGAGTTGTAGAAGCCCAAATATACGGTCAAAGTCCATTCACAAGTCTTAGCCCACTTCATAGATTCACGGCCCAGACATGTTTCTGTTTACATCTTTGCATAATTTCAATATAGGACAAATGTTGTGACATCATCATGACATCACAATGATGATGTCATGGTGATGTGTAAACGGGACCTGGCTTGCGGCGCTCCGTGCTTCGCGTGTCGAACTCTGGGGCGCACGACGGAGGAATGTCGTGACGTTGGGCTTGAGCCGGGCCTAACCGAGTCGACTCGAACCGAATCGAACCGAGTCGAGTCGCGTTCACATAAAGTGTACCAACAAACTCCCCCTTGGACGCTACTCATGAGGTTCGTCTTCTGTGATTGTTCGTCTTCTGTGTCTTTCATGTCGAAGGATCTTCAAAGTCTTCACGCGTCGTAAGTAGAGAGTGTATCAACAAACTCCCTTTTCATTTAGGTAGGGTGCTAACAAACTCCCCCTTAGAATGAACTCTCCATTGAGTCATGCTCGTGAATCATTTGACTTGTCAATTCTTCAGATCCTTGTGGTGTTGATGAAGGGTCAGCGGCAACTCGATCATTTTATCCTTTGAGTGCCTCCACTTCGTGTCTTCATTCCAAAGCTTGTCATCGAACATGTTCTCCTAGCCTTTAGCATCTGCACAGGCAAGAAAGCTAAACGCATAATGAGAACAACCGCTTGGAATATAGTTAACATTTAAACAAATGACACATATGAGATCAAATCTCAATCAAACACCGACCGACAACAGTTTGAAAGTTTAGAAAATGTTCAGTTTTAATCCTTTAACTTTCAAAACTTGTTAACTTCGACAGTTTATGAAGGTGCAATTGTTTTCCGGCTTACGATCAGGATTTTGGGTAGGATAGACTCGAGTTCCAACATCAGTCAATCAAAAAATAAACTAGAAGCAAAATCTTTTTGGCTTTTGTAAAGTTTATATCAAAACACACCTAAAATCTTTTTAGATTTTTTTTTTTAAATGTAAAGACGGAAAGCAATAAATAAATATATACAAAGATGCAGAAACTGAAAGCAGTAAATAAATATTTACAGACATTCTTTTTGCGAGTTTCGAGGGTAAGAGAATCATATCAGTGTACGGTCATGCCAAAACGCTCTTGTTGTTCAATTAGTTAACATTAAGATAAGCATCCTATAACAATTATCGGTATTGTTGTCCACATAAGCTCAACTTATCAGATGTAATCATGGCGAGGGGATACGTTAAGGTATGATTTATACTTACCGACCGGTGTTCATCCACATCACGACACATTCCCGTATCAAGGTATGCACGAGGGTTCATCTTACCGGTGAGTATACCGATTATCATCTGTTTGACCGTATAAAAGATGTGAGAAACTCACTTATTTTGATTTGAAAACAAGCCCTATGTGATAGAATCACTTATTGATGAGGAACTTGATTTTCAGATGCATGAAGGGCACAGGAGCAAGTCCGTGAACAGGTCAGTACTTTCGTACAGCAGAGAGACGAACTTGACTCCCGGAAAGAATCTGTGATATATTATCACTTATTTTGATTGGACATGTGATTGTTGATCACTTATTGAGGTCGAATGCAATATGTACACGTATGTATGGTATCATGGAAGATCTAGACTTGCGTCCCCGTTATTTTTCGGTAAAAGATACAACCATGATACCCAAATGATAAGCAGCATAAAGACCGAATATCTCAGAACCTCGGCAATCTCTCAAACGAAATTTCGGTACTAAGACCATATGCCAATGAATGGTTCCCACCTGGTCTTCAGTCGATTTAAGTTTATATCACCATGCACACTTTAAAATGATTGTGAGCCTACCGATACATCTTATATAGAGCTGCTTATCGCTTTTCATTTTAGGTTTAAAGAGGTTTGGACAGACCACTGATGTACTATCATTTTCTCTTTTGCTCGCCAGGAAACTCATTTTTGTTTTTCTATTGTTTTTGAGATTTTAAATTTTTCGATGTTTTTGGATTTTCAAATTTTGGATTTACTCCCCCTAAAACCAACAAACTAAGATAAAATTTTAAAAACACAAAGGTATTTACAAAAACGATTTTCCGATGTCGGTTAACTCATGTTTTACCTCAATGCCGTTTACCAAAATTAATTTTTGAATCAGAAATGATGTATCGAATTTTGGAAAAATCAGTTGGCATGTCGGTAAGCGGTGCGGACCATGACAACATTGTCTGGCCAAAGAGTGCTGTACTAGAGGATAATAATTCATAAAGCAGCTCAAATATCGATAAGTATAGGAGAGATTAGAAATTTAAAACCGTATCCTGCAACTGCTTCGTGCATTGCAAGGAATCTGAGAGCTCTCTCAAACTGGATATCCACCCGGTGTGGATTTCAAAGTCGATTTTGTAGCTACTGAGAAATCTCTTCACAGCAACAAGATCAGAAACCTTTGGGTCCGGCTGGTCTTCCACATTGCACCAGCGAAGGTCTTTGTCTTTCTCTTTGAGAAGTAGTGTGCGGTTGTTCAATCCAAGCCAAGGCATCCGCACACCCGGTTGGTTTGTTCAACAAACACATTTTCTTCAATCACACCGCGAAGTAATGTACACTGCACGTTCATCTTGTTGAATTTGAACATCAGACGTGCTGCAGGTGCGTACATTTTGATTGAATCTACCCCTGGGGACCCGATCAAAACCTTGAACAATCACATTTTGAAATGATTTTCAATTTGTCGAAGTTATCAATTTCTTTCAACAGACAACTCTGTTTCCCCTTTCTTTTTCTCTCCATCAAAGGCAACAATTTCTTATGTCGCCTATCTTGTGCAAGGACACCCCACTATCAACAATCTTACGACTATCGAAAGTTCCTCCTGGAACATCCTACACACTCACTCAAAGATTAGTTGGAGAGGGGGACCCAAGCCTTCATAGACTTAGGTTGCCCCTGAGAATCAAGAAATGTAATTTCAATTTCCTGATGATTTTCAAACACAGCACCTCCCCCTGAACTTTCACCCGTTTTAGGTTTCCAAGTTTGTTTTTGTTTACCAGATTGTGTATTATGTACAGTTTCTGGTTTTAATGGTTGTGACAAACTAGGTTTCCTTTTAACCGTTTTGACTTCAGATTTTAAAGCCTTTTCAACAGCTTTGATGTTATGACGTCGTTGTTTCGTTTCTTGTTCCTTAACAGTTCTTTTATCATGTTCTGGAGAAACAGGACGACGTTGTGAGTGACCTTGTTCAGAAGGGGTTCTTTCAACAAAATTTGGTTTAGGCGAGTTTGTGCAGTCTTTAATGATGTGCCCAAACTTCCCACATTTGAAACACGTTCTCCTTTCAACAAACTTAGGAGAATTTGATCGACTGGCAGATGTCGAACCTATAGAACCTGAGGTACTTGCTCTTTCATCACACCCGTTTGTGTGTTGGGTGTAATTGTTATCACTATTACGTTTCAAAATCTTGACTTGTTGTACAAAATCGGTGTTTGATTTGTTTTCAAAAGTCTCGATTTTATCCGTACCCTTTGATGCTACAAATTTAACATCCTTGCTTTTCTTCTGATAACGAGCTCCTTTTGTTTCAAATTTTGATTGAGAAATGTTAGGCTTTTGAGCTCGCCTTTTTGGTTGTTTACCCTTAGAGGCAATAGGTTGTTGCTTTGTCGGTGATTTCTGTTTTCCAAATTGTTTTCTGATTTCTGATTTTGGAACAGGATCACATTGTGTTACCACAACTCCGGGAATGCTCTTTCCCAAAAATTTATTCGTGTTGTCTTTAAACACTTTATCAATCAAAGATGGATTGACATTTTTAATTGGAAAATCATTGTCCGAATAAATTTTAGCATCACCGACCAAAGTATACAACACGTTATTGCTCTTAACAGCAGACACACATTCTTTGTCATCCTTGCCATTCTTGACATGATCTATCACTTGCTTGGCAACAGATTGCACGACAGGAGTAGGAGGATCACAAAGAATATGATTCTCAATTGGAATTTCTACTCCTTTCGTCTCATCAAGTGATTCATCCTGGTCATTCACATCTGATTCTGATTCATCATCTGACGACTCATAGTCCTCAATGGTTGGAGGACTTTGATTTGAAGCACATGATGACTTTTCTTTGTTATCAGATGAGCCCTCCGATGAATTGTCCGTTTTAAAACCTAAACCAGTTGTAACATCCTCATAATCGAGAGGTACAGATGGTTCAAAACGAGGCATATCCTCTTCATCGGGCATTTTGGTATAGTTGTGTCTCAAAGGAGGCGGACACGACTTATACCCAACGCCTTTCACATTTCCTTTCAGTTTTTGAACGTCTATGATGTGATCGAGCACAAATCGGGAGTTAGAATAACTCTCCAACTTTTGCTTGATAACATCATGCTCGCATTTGGCAATGGCTAACTCCTTTTTGGTTTCCTCAACAATGTTAATGTAATCGTTAATACTAACTTGTTTATGATAAACAACTTTGTTCAATTCGGAAACACTTTTCTTTAGGGTTTCAATTACAGATTTAAAATCCTTTTCATTTCGAGTTAACGCCATGTTTGCCTCTTTGCACTTAGACAATTCAATAACCAAACTTTGATTGTGACTATGAACCGTTTCGGATGCAAGTTTCAATTCAGCACATTTAAGTTTCATATTAGTACAATCACTACATATGCTAGGAGTTTCAGGTTTTACCTGACTCGTAGAGGCTGAGACATTTGCCATAAAGGCAGTTTGACAAGAAAAAGTTCCATCTTCAGTGAGAATCTTCTCCATTTCTTCTGATGTAACATCAGCTTTCTTGATCAAGTCAGATTTTTGACTTTTTGTCTCCTTGGCATCATCCGACAAATTATCAGCTTCAGAATCAGTTCTTTCATTCAAATTCGATTCTTCATCCGAACTGCCACTATATCCTGAACTGTCATCATTTCCCGAAGATTCACCATCATTGACATTCTTGATAATTTCAGCGTAAAATGCAGTTCTTGTTTGATCACCGTTTCCCAACTGTATGGCCGGACCACAATTGACACTTGGATCGAATTGAGGTTGTGTTGTGGAAACTTGAGGTTGAGGTTGTGCTTGAGGTTGGGGTTGAGATCGCGAAAGATAAGCACTTTGATTGAACTGTGGAAACGGGGATGAGCTTGTATTTGATATAAACGCCGTTTGAAGCTTCAGTTGCTGAATGGAACTAGAACTAGCTGAAGGACCAAAACCCGGCAAATACATTTCTGTGTTTTGAGTAGGTGCAATCCTTTTAGCTTTCCGAATTTCCTCTTCGTTTTTGTGCTCCAACTTCTGAATGAATTCATAGATATTAACATTGACAGCATCTAAAACGCCCGTATGCTTTAAAAGCTCAATGAATGGGCTCCACTTTGGAGGTAGAGCATCAGCAAACCGTGCTACCATTTCCTGTTGAGATACAAGAACACCAAAATAATACATTTCACACATCAAATGATAATAACGAGTAGTTATATCATTTAGGGTTTCATTCTCTAAGAAATGAAATGATTCGAATTTCTTCTTCAACAGATCATGGCGTGTCTTTCTAGTAGCTGCATATCCTTCTCCTCCCGCTACCGAAAGATTCTGTATGTTTTGATTTTGATTCGACAACAAAGCCCATTGACTTGCACTTATGGATGGTTGAGGAAACATATTTCTTGCCCACGCGGCTGCGGAAGTCTGGTCTTGACCTGGTTGTGGGTCCATACTCCAATCCCACGGACTTGTGCAACTCATGATTGGTGTATAGAAGTGAAAAATCCAAAGTTAAAACCTAGCTGTAGACAACAATTGCACCAGCCGTCAACATATCTTTGTCATCCTCTCTCTCTCTGCGATATACACATTCACAGCAAACAAATTTTTTTTTTTAATCTCAGACGCCGATTGTCACTCACAGATCCTAATTCGACTGATCTGTCTCCCTCTTTCTCTGTTTGCGATACCCAGCAACAAGAATTGTCATCTTCTTCTTCTATGGCGACGAAACTGAATGAAGAGAAGTAATGACGAAACTGAAAGGTTAAAGGTTCGACGAAACTGATAAGAATGAGTTGGATAACGAAACTGAATATGATGAATGATGAATGATGATTGACGAAACTGAATGATGATGAATTTCTGGTCGACGAAACAGGATGGATGGTGAAGATCGACGAGACTGAAGTATGTTTTATTTGGCGACGAAACAGAAGAATGTCATAATTGCGACGAAACCGATAGTGGTGTTGAACTAGGCGACGAAACTGGTTGATCTTTGTTGTTTGACGAAACTGAATGCTTATATCTGGTCAACGAAATAGAATCCTTTTTGTGATGATTATGATGAAACAGAATTGGATAAGGTATGGAGTTGAGTTGGTGAGATATTATCAAGAAACCTTATCTCTTCTCTGACACAAGAACACAATTTTCAAACATCACACATGCTTATGTTATCAAACAATCAACCACCATGCTTTTTGACAACACAAATTTTCAACACAAGATATAATAATATATATATATATATTTTTTAATACAAGTTCAATTCGGTTTCGTCGATAGTTTGTTTCTTCGAGGTCTGATTCGTCAAAAAGGTTGTCAGATGGTTGGTAAAGTAGGTGATTTGATTATACCCAGCCTGTCAACTCACACACGATTTTTAACCCATGCTTTATCACCAACTTAAGGTACGGTGGATAATAGATTAGACTAATTACTATTTCCAATGCAAACCTTATTTGTTTGAATGTTAGAGATCAAAAAGTGCAAATACTTAGAACACTTTGAATATTTCTTGAAGATTTGAAGAACACAAGAACAATCCGGTAAACTGACAACTTTCCGAACACAAATTTTGACTAAAACTTTCAACAAAAACCAACTGTTAACATGCAACCATTTAAACAAGTAAGGTTTTTAGGTAAATTTTTTAGCAAACCAACAACATCCACTGATTTTTAAAGTCCTTTTCCAGAAAGAAAAAAAAAACACTAAGTTTTAAGAACAACTTTCTGAGAAAAACACACAAACACTTGTTAAAACAACCGAACTATGTTTGATTTTAAACAAGGATAAGAGCCACTGCTCTGATACCACTTGTAGGTCCCTAAATCGGAGGATCGATTTTCACTACCAAAGCCTTGTTTATAACAAACAAAGTTAAGTGTGCGGAATCCACTTAACTAAGCCAAATCAAACATAGAACAAAGTAAACACAGTGGTTAACCAAAGAAACACAATCGTTTGATTAACTGGATGAGAATGCACAACTGATACAAACACAGTTTACAGACTTGCAGGGTATTCTCTTATCTCTCATCTCTCATCTCCGTTTCACACAGAAACTATGAGACCTATTTATACTAAAACATAGACACAGACTTGACGAAACTGAAAAGGAACTCGGCGAATCAAATCAAAGTCGACGAAACAGAAGTGTTTCGTCGATAAACATATTAAATCTAATCTTGTTACGTCGAGTTGTAGAAGCCCAAATATACGGTCAAAGTCCATTCACAAGTCTTAGCCCACTTCATAGATTCACGGCCCAGACATGTTTCTGTTTACATCTTTGCATAATTTCAATATAGGACAAATGTTGTGACATCATCATGACATCACAATGATGATGTCATGGTGATGTGTAAACGGGACCTGGCTTGCGGCGCTCCGTGCTTCGCGTGTCGAACTCTGGGGCGCACGACGGAGGAATGTCGTGACGTTGGGCTTGAGCCGGGCCTAACCGAGTCGACTCGAACCGAGTCGAGTCGCGTCCACATAAAGTGTACCAACAGAACCTTCAGTTGTGTACGCAAATTCACCACCGGTTTCTACAGCACAAGCACATACACCGGTTTCCAGGTAGGGTTTAGAATGTTTGAAGGAAATGTTGGTTCAATACCAACTCATCTTTAGTAGTGTTTGTTTGAGAACCTGATTCAGATAAAGAATGGTTCTCCAATTCCAGAGTAAGCAAATACACAACGGTTCTCCAATTCCAGATCAGTAATGAACGTTCAGTTGTGTACACAAATTCATCACCGGTTTCTACAGCACAAGCACATACACAGTTAGGGTTTAGAATGTTTGAAGTATTCGGATTTTGTTGGTTTGTCGGGTTCTGTAACTACAATCCTTCCAACATTATTGGAATTTGTGGATCAACAGAAATAACTGAAATAACTCGCCATTCTCTTGCACCTTCAACTATGATTTGTATACGGGTCGTATAATATTATACGGATCGTATACTATGGGTAAAAAATGATTGTATCAAACTCTCTCCCCCTCCTGTCGCTGCACTGTTCTCGTTGTGGTCGACGTATACCAACGGTTCTGCGAAAAAAAAACATCATTTGTTCATCATTGTTCTTGAAGATGAAGATGAAGAAACGAGGGTTTATTCTCTTTAATCTATTAGAACGATCCTTGTTTTGAGAACCTGATTCTGATTTAAACAATGCACGACACAGGGTGAAAAACAACCCTTGATGTTGAAACCGGTTTTACCTCATGAAAAGGAAAGAAACAAATTTTTTTATAGAAGCATTGGGATTCAAGGGTTTATGAGTCAAAGTTAACATTCAGATTCAGATTCAGAAAGCAGATGATTTGTATGTGGTTTATTTTCTTTAATTTAATAGAACGATCCTTGTTTTGTCACGTACATTTCCTAAGAAACTTTTCGTGCACTGAACCTTCAGTTGAAGGAATGTTTGGTTCAATACCAACTCTCTCTATAGATATGACTGAGAGTGAGGGTTACTCTGTTATATACAACCGGTCAAATCACACACTATAAAGTGTAAACTTATCGTGTGTTGTAGTTTGGAAAGATGGCCGAATAGAGATCTGAATTAGGCGTGCATTGTTTAAATCTAAATCAGACTCTCTCCCCTTCCTTTTCTCTCCCTGACAACCCTAGACCCAAACCACCGCAATCCACCACGATTATGTCTCTCCAAGCATCTCTTATTTCTACTCTTTCACTCACCACCTCCCTTTTGTAAGTTGCGGCTGTGACACGAGGGTTGTTGCATCGGGAACGAAGGAGGAGACTCAACTGTCGCTGCACTGTTCTGCGAAAAAAAAAACATCATTTGTTCATCATTGTTCTTGAAATAGGTTTTGTTCTTCGTTTTTTTGGATCGTTCTAATAGATTAAAGAGAATAAACCATTTTTTACCCTAAGAATACGGGTCGTATACTATTATACGGCCCGTATACACCATGTGAAAAAAAATTACCAGATCATTTTTACCATTCTAATACAGGCCGTATACTATTATACGGCCGTATACAGCATGTGAAAAATTTTTACTAGATCGTATACAATGTATACGATGATTGTATACGGGCCGTATAATATTATACGGCTCGTATACTATGGGTAAAAAATGGGTTTATTCTCTTTAATCTATTAGAACGATCCTTGTTTTGAGAACCCTGATTTTGATTTAAACAATGCAATTATTCCTCTCTATTGAATAGACAGACACTTGCTTCATAGGACTCACTTGAATTGTCTTGGAAGTACTGAACAACAGAAATAACAGCTTCGGTTTCATCAACCGGCTTTGAACGAGTCTAGAACACTCGTAATCCTCAACCGACTTTGAAACCGGATGGAATCTACGAAGAACTTGTTGGAATTTGTGGACTTCGGTTGGTTCAGAAACTTAACAAGAGAAGCAACTAAAAAAGCAGAGACACTTGCTTCATAGGACTCACTTGAATCGTCTCGAAAGTACTGGACAATAGAAATAACGTACACACCGCATTCGAAGATCCTTGCATTAGACACAATTTGTTGGAATTTGTGGATTTCAGTTGGTTCAGATCTCTATTCGGTCATCTTTCCCTCTCAAGGACTCACTTGAATCGCATTCGAAAATACAACTGATTACTCGGTCGAATAATGGCCAATAAGAAACAAATCATTAAAAATACAACTGTTTACTCGCCATTCTTTTGCACTTTCAACTATGTTGGTTCGGTTTAGTTATTTTCTGACTGTTTCAGTTATGATTCAATAAATAATATCTGATTGAGAAGCACTAAAACGGTTGCGGTTGTCTAATTCCAGATCAGTAATGTAAGGAGAAGCGTTGAGATAACGGACATCCATCGAATACATCTTTCAAACTTTCAAAATTCAAATCAAACTAACACAAGTATCTCGATATGGTTGGTGTAAAAGCTCACATTTTACTACATTGACCATGACTTTTGACAAATCATCTGCTTCCTGAATCTGAATCTGAAAGTTAACTAGACCCCTCAAGTTGTGAATCATAACAACTAAGCGTCTGGAGAAGAGTATGTTGATATAGGAGAGTTGATGCAATTTTCCAAGCATTTTAATGAAGCAATGAAGATTGAATATGCAAACCGCATCCGTTTTGTATACGGAAACAGTGGCTATGGGAAATACAAACCCGACACGTCTTCTGTGATGATTCGAAACATTCCAAATAACTAGCAGAAGAACCCGACACGTCTTCTGCTAGTTACTATTTTCTTCGATTTCAACAAATCTTTCAAGACCATTCACTTCTTTCAACCTACCAAAACACCGTAAACCCCTTCTTTTAATCTATTAGAACGATCCTTGTTTTGTCACGTACATGCGTTTAATTCTCAAACATCAGCAACCATTTTTCCTTTTCCTTCAATTTCAAGAACATTCTCCTTAACATGAGAAACGAAAGAGATTTCGAGCAGTTGGTCGATGACATGATAGATAAAGATCTTGACACGATCATATCCATTTTCAAGTTTTAGACTAGATAGAAGACGTGTCGGGTTCTTCTGCTAGTGGTTTCTCTAACCAATTGAGAACCACATATTTGCTTCAAGATTTACGTCTGATGTCCAAGTTTGATCACATTTGACTTCATCTACATGTGTTTTGAAATAGGCTTTGTTCTTGGTTTAATGAAGTTACACGTAACATCTAGTTATATTCAGATTTAAACAATGCACGCCTCAACTGAGATAACAGACATCCATCAAGCTCAAAAAGAAAACTTGTGTTTCCCATAGTCACAAACGATTGCGGTTTGTATTTCGCATAGCCACCGTTTCCGTACTAAAAAAACGGTTGCGGTTTGTATTTCGCATAGCCACCGTTTCCATAGTAAAAAACGGTTGCGGTTTGCACATTCAATCTTCAATACTTCATTAAAATACCACTATTAGAATAACCCGACATGTCTTCATGTTACGGAGAATGTTCTATAAATTGAAGGAAAATGAAAAGATTTGTTGAAATCGAAGAAAATAGTAAAAAAGATGAATTTAGGCGTGCATTTGGAACAAGAAGTCCAACAATCCGTTTATTAAAAGTAGCAATCACCTCCAATCATTTCCTGGTCAAATCACACAATATAAAGTTTAAAGTTATCGTGTGTTGTAGTTTGGAAAGATGACCGAATAGAGACCAGAATAACAAACTATGGAGAACTTTTTGTGTCAGGTTCTTCTGCTAGTTATTCAGAATGTTTCGGATCATCATAGAAAACGTGTCGGGTTTTTCTGCTAGTTGTTTCTGTAACCAATTCATAATCACCCTTGGTAGTTAATCGGAATCGATAAATAACCAACACGAAGATCTCTGCGATCGCTAAGGTTTCCATCAACGGACTGATCGGTAACGTTACTCTACCTGTGCTCCGATTTAAGCGGCGTGTTCCGATCAACGTTTATCAACATTGTTAAAGGTGATGAAGAGTTTAGAAACCCTAGAATGATTGTGTTTTTACGGGAAAAAACGTGATACTTGAAAAAACACCATTATATACGGCCCATATATAGTTATGCGGCCCGTATACATGTGGTAACATCAAAAACCCCAAAAAATAAATCCATTGAGCCGTATACGTTTTACAAATCGTATACACATGTATACGGCTCGTATAACTATATACGGGCCGTATATAATAAAATCAAAAAAACATTCCCTGCGCATTTTCCTATTAAAAAACATTCTATACGGGCCGTATAATTGTATACGGCCCGTATACAATAGGGGGTGTGAAAATAAGATATAGAGGTGTTAAAATAAGGGGGGCCTTATTTTTATGTTATCTTCATAAGCACGTAGTAGTCTAGAGAGATACATAGTGGTTCTTCCACATAAAAGAAGTTTTCTTCAACAAATATTATCTCAATGTCAATATGGTATAGACCAGTTGGTTAAGGAATTTTTCACTAAGTGGTTTCGTTTTGGGGAGATCCAAAGTTCGATTCCTACTAAGTGCAAATTCGGTAAATATGGGCGAACACCACTGGGAAGGAATCGAACTTGGGAACAGTGGCGGAACTAGGAATTATTTGTTGGGTGTGCGGACGAGGAGTTCAATCATATTTTCAAGGGGTGCGGTCGGGTTTTTTGGCCTAAAATATACACTAATTTTTTTTCAATGAGGTGCGCCCGCCTACCCACAACTGTGGGTAGGTCCACCCCTGCTTGGGAAGAGGGTTTAAGAGTTTGTTTTCACCCTTTGGAGTAAGTTGGATACCAGCTAATCTGCCGTTAAAAAATTATCATGTTGGTAGTTCCTAACTATTCAAAGTTACTAATTTTTTTTTTTTGGTAAATCAAAGTTTTATTCTTTTGGTCATGATCATAACTTGAGTATTAGATTAAATATATTAGTTAGTGTTTAAACTCATATTTATGAACTATAAAGATTGAATCATCATATGGTTGAATGTATTTTATTTATCTCGTTTTATATAATGTTGTGAAGAGTTGTGATGTCTATGATATTTACAAAAATTCTCTTTGCACATTTAAACAAAGTTTTTAATTTCATGATTGTATAGAAAGGTTTAGATGGATAACGGAATTTACAATTTTGCCACCATTTGGAAGGGGACAAAGAGAAAAATTGTATTATTGGAGTAGTGGCTATTGATTGGTGAATCATAATTACTATGAATTGTGCCCTCATATGGAAGATATTTCAACATCATACTACATTCATCAACCACCCATATTTGCCATCACCACTTTGGTGGGGTGGTAGAGGCTTTGTGTCTCTTGGGGAGTGACCAGGGTTCAATTCCTGGCATGTGGTGAAAGTTGGTGTAATTTAGGAGTAGTGTTATGTAACCTTTGCCGTTCAAAAAAAAAACCACCCATATTCCATATAAAAGTTTTTTTATTTATTATTATCTGGGCGAAGATTTATTAACATCCGTACCACTTAATTAAGATTTTTATTTCATTGTCTCTATAGAGGGTTTTTTTTTTTTTTTTTGGATTAAGATTTTGTTTCATTGTCTCTAAAGAGTTTTTATTTTCTGTTGGATAACTGATTTGTGATCCAGTCTTTGTTACTATTTTGTTAATTTGGCTTAATTTGTTTCTGAATGTTAAATTCGTATTTATCAAAACTATAACTTCTTTTAGACTTTAACACAGTCTGTTTGTGTTTATGATTTTCATCGGAAGCTAAGATGCATGCATATCATCTTAAGACTGTATATATTTAGTTTGTTTCATATGTAATTTATAAAACCAAAGGAAAAAAAAATGTTAAACTACTACATCTATTTATTATTTAGTCGTGTTGGTGGTCCAGTGACAAGACAAAACCTTTTAAACACATAGGTGTGATGTCTTTGGTTCAAGTATCACAAAAACAAGAAACTCGCCTTAAAAAAAAAAGACTCATGTGTTTCATGCTTACACGGCATAAAAAGGCTCAATATTAAAAGTAGGTTATCTCTTTTATAGCCAAAGAAAGGTAAAAACATTAAATTATATAAGACCATGCGTACTGGGTGTGCTTGTCCAGTTTTTTTGTCCAATCCCTCCCAAACACGCCGGGGAACCACCCCATGGGCGTGTTTGGCTGATTTTTTTGTTTTGCCGTTTTTCAAATCACGCTTTGAGCAATTTTGAATGGCCAATCATATTTAATCTTTCTTTTTTGGCCAATAGCTTTTTTTTGTTGGTTTTTTTATTTTTATTTAATTCTTTACATCCTTTTAACATAATGATCACATCCCCACTATACCCATTTTAGAAAAACGCCCAATAATGCCCCTTGCTGACTGTACTACCACATGGCGGAAAATGCCCAAGGGTGGGGGCATTATTCACCCTTACCACTACGCATGGTCTAAAATCTATTGAAAAACCTTAAAGAGAGACTAACAGATATTTAGAAAATCATAACTTTTCCCTCTTTATGAGTCATTAGCTAGCTTTCACGGTGATTAGTTATCAATCACCGACGAGTCGCTGACATATATTTTGAATTTTTTGGTTTTTGATTTATCTATCGATGATACATTTAATGATCACCGTCACTTCTGCCTGTCGATTAAACTTTATTCGATGAAAGTTGTTTTTCTAGTAGTGGAAATAGGTATTAAAGGATAACGAAGAATACAAATAAACTATTATAACATATTAAATGTAGGAATCCGTTCGTGTAAAATAAATAAAAATCCTTTATTAACTTGAATTACAAGAACAAATCAGAAACAAAATAAAATACAGTACAATTACAACTGAAAAATGGAAAAACAAGAACGGAAACTCGAACAGAAAAACTGTTCTTGGCTGAGGATCGTGTTAGACACGGGACACTTAAAACAAATTTCGTGTCTCCCAGGAAAACACGTTTGTTTACAGGATACAACAGCCGCAAGCAGTTGCACTGCCGGTCTTGACTCCAACCCGAATGTGTACCTTGCTGCTTGAAGATGAGAGAAAAATTATGTGAGAGAAGAAGATTGTAAACTATGTTTCGGTGGTTTGATCTGCCATAGGAACCTCCTATTTATACTGCAAATCTGAGTCAAAACTGAAAAACGAATTAAATGGGTGAATTAAACTGCATTAAACGTCTTTAATGCACTTTAATTCGTCACTTAATTCTCAGTCAAACGCATTAACTTCGTCAGTTTCGAATGCTGAAACGTAACTGCACAGCATTAACTGCTGCTGGAAGCTTCTGCGCGCGCAAGACACACTGGTGCGAGCGCAGGTCTGCACCCTCATGCGCGCTGCGTCCTTTTGGCTCACTGCCATGCGCGCGTGCGCCTTACTGGCTCAGTCCCATGCGCACCTGCGAGCGTGCGCCACGTCACCTGTTAGCCTCTACGAGCACGCCACACAGTCGCGCCGTTTTGGCTCACTTAGGTGCGCTGCGCACGCACCTCAGTGCCCATGCTCAATGCGCCAGTACGCGCCATCACGCCATGTGTACTCGCGCACGCATGCGCATGACTGCCACGTCATGCGCCACCGCGCGCGGACCCACCAGGGTCATGTACCTGCATGCCACATCACCAACCACTTGGTCCTTGCAACCCTTGTGCTTCACCACGCGCACGCGGTCAAAAATACAAAGGCGGCTCTCGGCGATGCGAAGTGTAAAGTGCGCCATCAAAGCGCCTCATCGCCCACGCTGCGCGCGTGCGATTGCGCCGCACCCTTCGCGAGTACACTAGTGAGTGCTTCCATGAAACAATAAGGATGGAGAGTTCCCACTTAAATACCCCTTTAAGTTCCATCTCTCATCCGATGTGGGACAAGGTGCCACTTTCTCACTTTTTTCAGCATTTAAGTTTCAAACACCAAACTTTGAGCATCGATATCTCATTCATCTTAGCTCCGTTTTGGACGTGGTTTAGTTCGTTGCGAAGTTCTTCCGGCATAGAAAACAAACCCACAAATAAATATATAAAACCCGCTCATTTTATTATATTTATTTCTAGTCCAAAAATAGGAAAAAACATTTTCCTATATTTGTGAAAAATGTTATTTTCACAAAATTTCCAACATTAAATTTTTATTTGACAAATAAAATGAAATTTTACTAGAGTTTAGCACAATGTAATATACTAACCATGCAAGTAAACATATATTATTGATCTTTTAAGTTAAAAAGTGTAAGTAAAATAGTAAGTAATCTTGTATACGTTACATTTCCACTATGTATGTACCCATACTAACACACGCGTACATAAATAGTTAAATGACGTATAGACGCTCCACTAAGTGACTAAAGATGTATAGTTTACGATTATGACTTGGTTAAAGTCTAAAATTGCTCTTGTTATGATTATGGAGTCTTTGCCAAGTATAAGATGGACTTTAAGTTTACAAGTAGGAACACCATGGGGGTAATCATGAGTGTTTTTTTTTTTTTTTTAGTTTGGATTTATATATATGCGTGGTTTTTTTGTAATTGGTTTTTAAATGTAATGATTGTCATGTGTGCTTTTAAAAACTATATTTTTTTAACAACTAAAATCAATACGTCTGTCTTTTATAGGATTTGAACTCAGAATCAGTTAGGGAGCGTTTGGTTCGCGAAATGTTTTAGAATTAGAACTGGAATTGGAATTAGAATTTGAGGGAATTGGATTTGGAATTTAAACACTCCAATTGAAATTGGAAATTGTTGGAATTGGAATCTCAATTCCATTTTTGTTGTGTTAGGTTGTCAAATGAATTTGAACCCACCACCCTGGCACCCACAACCCCGGTTCGGGTCGAAACGGTTCGCGTCGAAACGGTTCACGTCAAAACGGTTCGCGTCGAAACGGTATGGGTCGAAACGATTCGAAACAGTACGGTCGAAACGGTTCGCGTCGAAACGGTACGACTCAAAACGGTACGATTCGAAACGGTCGAAGATTCCAATGAATTTACTTTAATTCCTTCACATATAGGAAGGATTTTGAATTCCTTTAGTTCAAGGAATTTGAAGGATTTCATGCTCAATTCCAATTCCAATTCCATTCTCAACCAAATAAATGAAGATTGAAATTTAGATTCCAATTCAATCAAATTCTGCGAACCAAACATTTTAAGATATGAAATTCAGATTCCAATTCCTTTAAATTTCATTGAATTTTTGCGAACCAAACACCCCCTTAGTTTTATATTTTTTTGTGTGATTGTGTGAATAAGAAGAGATCACATTAAACATCTCAACTTTAAAAACTATGTGCTAATGAATCATATACTTTTGATTGTGCTAACTAACCTTTTATTCATGGATGTGTAGAGGTACACCGTACGCATAGTCATTCACGAAAGTTAAAAGTGTATTAATTGAAAACATGTTTCTTTACAATACTATAGGCAAGCCCATAAGAATTCGTGAACCAAGGGTTCCCAAAAAGATATGGTGAGAGTCACCAAAACTTCGTGTATAAAGTTGAGATGTTTAATGTGATCTTATTCACACAATCACACAAAAAACTATAAAGCTAATTTCTTTAAAGCATTATCATTTTCTTTAGTAAAGTAGAAAGTGAAAGATGATTCACATATGCTTTTATTAAGCAAATTCAATTGTCGTTATTTTGAGTTAAAGTGTATCTATAGCTAAACTCATGAATCTCACCTAAACATCATGTTGTAAAGACAAAAGAGGAGGTATACTATATGGACATCGTGCATCATATGACAATTTTAATATGGCATGCATAGATAGTAGTTTTGTGTGTTTCAAGATAGTAAAAATACACATCGATCCACATGTATAGAAAGTTACAGTGGCGGAACCAGAACCTAATCTCAGGGGTGTCCCACACCTAATCTCAGGAACATCTGCAGACCAACAGGAGAAGCTTTACAGCAGCTGATGGGCATTATAACTCCACAAAATCCCTGCAGAAACATGCTCTTAACTCTTAGGGGTGTCCTCGTACTTGTTTTGGGGTGTCCTAAGTCTAAAAATCGAAAAAAAATAACAAATTTACACTACCCGAAAAAAGTTGAGCCGTAGCCCGGGACCAGGCTGCTTGTGCACTGGGTCCGCCCCTGGAAAGTTACACTATCTTCACGGGCCCTGTCCACCTTCACGTGAGCTGACAACCCCTCTTTCCTCTCCTCGCGCCTCTTTCTCATGAGCACATTCTTATAAAAGGATATTCGGGTGCTCTATCTCTTTCACATCCTCTCTGCTCGTTTTTGTTCTTTCCACATCGAACGGTCTCCACAAACGACCACGATGGAGACGGTCTAATAGGCATATGACAAATGAAAGTTCTTTTACAATAGATCAACAATTCGTGCACTAGATATTATAGATGTAACAGTCTTATTAATAAATGTATCTTAAACTAACCAATAACAATAAACCAATGTCATTAACGACGACTTGACAAAAAAAACCAACAAACGAAATTGAATAATTCAAAAGTAGACTAAAATTTGAAATTTGAAAACGACATCCAACATATCGTTGTAGAAGATCTTATAAACTACGATTACAAAAATAATACAAAATACATCTATAACATAAAGTACAACTCATTATAACCTAAATTAAAATAATAAAAACACCCTAAATTTAACAAAAATAATTAGACCTAAACAATACATCTTTTACCTACTCTTACCAACCTAACTAAAGTTTTCAAACCGGCCAACCAAAATTGTAACCGAACATGCTCTAGAGTCTAGCCTACCAAAACCGGTTCAACCAACTGAACCGAACCTGTTTGAACTGCCATGTTATGACCCGGTTCAACTTCTATTTCCTTCCTCTTTCTCATTTCCAACACTTTCCGGTGACTATTCGAATGAACGTCAACGGAAAAAGTCGGGCTACAAGCCGGTCTATACTCCGGATAAAGCCGCCCGGATTTAAACCGGACGCCACAAGCGTTACATAATGTTTTCGGACCTAATGGACCGGTTCGCCATTGAGGTGTCTTTTGAACTTGACAATGAGTACACCGCCGTTGACTCAACGAATCGCTTGACCCCGGTCCATTCTGGCTGGCTGGACTTTTCCTCTGCTTCTTCGCAGCAGGCGGCTTTTCAAACAACTCGGTGAAATAAACCGGGTTTAGGAAAAGCATAGGAGAGGTTATCGACGAGTCATGAGAGCTCGAAGAGCTTGATGACGACTCGGTGAGCGAACGTGACCCGCTTGACCAGACTCGACCCGCTTTCCTCGATGGTCCGGTTCGGCACTTTTTCGGAACCGGATAGGGTAATCCCAAAACCGTGAAACTCGGAGCCGAAACATTAGCCACCGGTTCAAACCGGCTCACGGCGGTTCGGTCGGCTCGCTCCGGCAGCTTCACCGCCGACAGTGGATATAAAATTGGATTCTCCGGCACGGAATCATCCACAATTTGTGATAACCATTCAAGGCTTTCCATATCATCAATCTGAAATAATTAAACAAACAAAAAAGGTTCGTAAATAATTAAACCAAAAAAATAAATTTATTTGAAAAATTATATAAATTTTCATGCAATAATTATAAAATTATAATTCCTAGATAAAAGAAAAAAGTAAATTTATTTGTAAAATTAAATAAATTTTTATTCAATAATTATAATTCCTAGATTTTATAAGATAAATACATTTAAAGTATACCGTTTAAAGAAACGTGTTAACAGTGAGTGGTATGCTTCACAACTAAAAATTTAAATCTTGCATGATGTGTAGATATCGGTGTTTTATCATAAAAAAAAATCTAGAAATTGTTGTTAAAAAATACACCGTAACCTACCATGCAACTTAGAGGTACGGTGTACTTTTTTAACAACAGTTTTTAGATTTTTTAGAATAAATATATCAATATTTACACCGTGCAAGATTTTAACTTTTAACCTTTTAATTGTGAAGTATATAAAATAACCATAAATTTGGGGTAAAAAAAAAGTTATCTTAAATTACCGGAACGGGGAGCTGGTCACCGGTGAGAGAGACAAGGTCGCCGGCGGTCGAAAAACCACTAGAATTCATCGAATTGCTATCATTTTCCGACGAAGAAACCGATGCAAGCTCCTCCTCGGAGGATTCACCATCCGGGTTGCTAAATTCCTTATCAGAGAGGTCTAAAAGATCATCAACCCAAACCTCATCACTAGAGACATTAACAACGTTGTTAATTCCACCAACACACCAAAAATCATCAACATACGCTTGTTGGGTTGACTTCATGCCAATTATTTCCGGTAAAAAACTTGATTTCAATGCTCTTGCTTCAATCCACTCCATTTTTTTTCAAATTTGAATGTAAAAAGGTATGAAAATTGGTGGGTATTTGATTGGTGAAGGGTAGAGAAAAAGGCCCAAGTGAAGAGTTTGAATTGAATGGGTATTATATGAGATTAGAGATTGATAGATACAAGAAGTGGTGTATGTATAGGTAGCAGGAGAGAGGGGGGGTTGAAAGTTGAATTGCGTGAAGATTACTGATATGAGGGATGATTAATGTGCAATATGATATGGGGGTGGGACTACATGTTTATTTTTATTTATATTCGTTGTTTTTTATTTTTTATTTTTGAAAAATAAAAGGTGGATAATAATCAATCATCACAATATCATACTTTTTTCACCAAAGGAAAATTATAATGGAAGGTAAACACTTTGGTGTTCATTCCGCGTATTTATTTTGAATTTTATTTTTATTTTAATACCATTGAATATTAATATTAGACAGGGAGTGGCTAAACCTACACCATGTGTAGTGAGCGTACCCCATCCCTCATACGAGTTACGAGAGAGGTGTTACTTTTTTTAAAGAGTTAATTACACAAATGGGTCCTGTGGTTTATACCTAATTTCGCCTTTGGGTACTAACTTTATTTTTTAACAGGTTTAGGTTCTATGGTTTCAATTTTGTAACACCTTTGGGTACTAACACCAAAATTAGTTAATTAATGACTAAAATACCCTTGCATTTTTTTAAGTTTATAAATGTAACACATTTGGGTAATGTTGCAGAAATCGGATTAGGCGGCCGATTAATCGGCGCCTAGTCGGTAATCGGAGGTCTACCGCCCGGATTTTGCCAAGTCGGTCAACTTAGGCGGTAAAAGTCAAAATCGGTCAAAAATCGGCTGAAATCGGTTGAAATCGGACTAGTCGGTCAAAAAAAAAAGTCAAAATTGAATCATATTAGGTCAAAATCGGACCAAATCTGTCAAAAGGAATGAGTTCTTACCTCGATTCGAACCTTAATCGGACCTGCATCTGTATCCATCATTCAAAATCGAACCCCACTGATGAACGATGGTCAAAATTCGAACCTTAATCGGACCTGCACCTTAATCGGACCTGCATTTGGTCAAAATCGGACCAAATCTGTTTAGATGAAGCGAATTTGGGGATTAGGGTTTGTGTTTCTACTGATGAACGATGAAGAATGGGGAAAGAGCGGCCGTATGAAACGTGGGTAAGAGTTTAGGTTTTATTATGTTTGGGTTTTTAACATTTAACACCCCTCTATCTTTAATTAATTTACATATGGTTCCCAAAGTTGTATATTTATATATAAAATTTATCAAATGAACTCTATATTTATATAAATTTGTAAAATTATACTTAAAAAGTTCATTCCGATTAATCCCGATTAATCCCTAGGCGGTACCTCACCGCCCGACTAGCGACTAGCGCCTTCTACAACATTGCATTTGGGTACTAACAACTAATTTTATTTAAGTTTAAATCAAGTTTACAAAATCTATTTTTTTTATTTTCATCTTTTTATTATATCTCTTAATTAACATAAAGTCTATTTATTTTTTTATTTTCATATTTTTATTAAATTTCTTATTTAACATAAAATCTACTTGTTACACCAGTATTTTTTTAAATAGATTTTTAAATAAAATCTACTAGCTATGTAGTTTTATGTAAATTAAATTTCTTACTCATTTTAAATAATGTAAACCTTACTCGTTTTCAATTTTGGATATATATGATTGATAATAATAATAATAAATATCTTTCATGTAAAAAAAATTTAAGCCATTTTTAACTCGTTTTTTTGTTCGTTTACATTTTACTATTTTAGAAAGATGTTTAATTTATATAAAATCTACTAGTTGCACCAATAAAATCTACTAGCTATATAGTTTTATGTAAATTAAATATCTTTTTTTTACAAAAAGACAAGTTAAAAAAAGGCTTAAGTTTTTTTAGTATTATCTAAAATACCTAGCTATATAGTTTTATCTAAAATACCTAGTTATATAGTTTTATGTAAATTAAATATCTTTCTAAAATAGTAAAATGTAAATGAACAAAAAAACGAGTTAAAAAAGGCTTAAATTTTTTTACATGAAAGATATTTATTATTAGCAATCATTCAATCCAAATTTGAAAACAAGTAAGATTTACATTATTTAAAACGAGTAAGAAATTTAATTTACATAAAACTATATAGCTAGTAGATTTTATTTAAAAATATATTTAAAAAAAATACTGGTGTAACAAGTAGATTTTATGTTAAATAAGAAATTTAATAAAAATATGAAAATAAAAAAATAGATTTTATGTTAATTAAGAGATATAATAAAAAGATGAAATAAAAAATTGATTTTGTAAAATTGATTTAAACTTAAATAAAATTAGGTGTTAGTACCCAAATGTGTTACATTGATAAACTTACAAAAATGCAAGGGTATTTTAGTCATTAATTAACTAATTTTGGTGTTAGTACCTAAAGGTGTTACAAAATTGAAACCATAGAACCTAAACCTGTTAAGAAAAAAAGTTAGTACCCAAAGGCGAAATTAGGTATAAACCACATGACCCATTTGTGTAATTAACTCTTTTTTAAATGTTGAAGACGCTCACCGGTTTACGGGTTTGAGTTTAGTTAAAATAGATTTGTGTTTGTTCTGGGTTAAACCATGAACACGTTTAGATAAACAGATCGTGTCGGTCATCTAACGGGTTTATGTTTAATTTGTTTGTATTTTTTTTTAAATAATGTGTGTGTATTATAAGTTAAATTGGTTGAGTAATTTATGTTGAAAATTAAAGATAAAAATATTGAGTAAACGTAATTATTTTATGACTTATTGTTTGTGTTTAGTTTACTTTAGTGGTAACAATAATAATAATATTTTTATTAATTTAAAAAATGTTTAAAAATGACATTTTATTTTAAATGTTCTATGTAACTTAGTGGTATACATTTTATTTTTAGTTAGTTGACAAGTTTGAATATTATGTGTAGGAGTAGGAGTAGACCATATCAAGGAGAAAGTCTTAGGGGCTGTTTGGTTAGCTCTGAATAAAACCATTCAGAGGTTCACCTCTGATTCGGCCAGAGGTGAAGGTGTTTGGTTGTGCCTCTTAATGGCAAACCTCTTAATGATTCAGTGCTGAATCATTCAGCAAGTAGAACATGCTGAATGAAAAAAAAGACAAGTGTTACCCCCATTCACCCTCCCTCATCCCTTTACCTCTCTCTCGATCAGAATTCCCGGCGACCGGAGCCGTGATTCCGGCTCCCCTTTCTTCTGTCCGGCTAGACACCCACATGTACGGCGACCACCACCATGTACGGCGGCGGTGCGGCGGCGGTGCGGCGGCAGTGCACCCACATGTATCCCCCTTCGATACCAACAAACTTACACACTCCCTCTTCACTCTACTCTCCTCTCTCTCTCTACTGTGAATACAGCCGACCACCACCATGTACGGCGGCGGTGCGGCGGAGCTGGGTAACGGGGAAGCTCCGACTCCAACAACGAACAAGAGATGATGATGATGATGATGATGATGATGATGGCGACGATTGAGGCGATTGACGATGATGGCGGTGGCGGAGAACTCAGCTCTGGCGATTGACGATGATGGCGGTGGCGGAGATGATGTTGATGATGATGACGGTGGCGGAGATGATGTTGATTGACGATGATGGCGGTGGCGGAGATCGGTGGCGGAGAACTCAGATCGGTAGGGAGAGAAAGGGGAAGGGGGTGGGGGGGGGGGTGATGAATACTGATAATGATGATGATGATAGGGTTTTATATAAAAAAATTCTATAATGGGTTTATTTTGTGGGTAGGGGTAAAAATGTCATTTTACACTGTCATTCAGATATGGAACCAAACAACACTTTACTGGTTCAGCACTTACCATTCAGACCCTCTTACCCATTCAGACCTCTTATTCATTCAGCACTTAATCATTCAGAAGTTGCCAAACAGCCCCTTAGTGTTCTAAATTCTAAACTTAGATTTTTCTTTCATGCTTGACTCAATAGAAGACTTCAGCTTTTATCAATTTTTATTTTATGTTTTTTACAGCAAAATAGAGCGTTGTACGTCTATATATTAAAAAAAAGAGTAATATATACCGGTGATAGTGAATATGGTGTCTTAACTTTAAATGTAAAAACTACAAAATTTATGTCATTTTGGTTATATAATAATGAGTACATGTCGTAAGATTAAATATATTACGTATTAATATTTAATCTGTAGCCATTATAATCATTTACATTATATAGATCAAAATATATAACAATCCTATTAAATAATTAGTTGGTAATTGTTAATGGACCATATTACCCTTATTAACTAATTAGGGTTTCCTCCTGGGTGCTTATATAAGGAGAGTTATGTGGAGGTTAAAGGGTTAGACAGTTACACATTAGAAACACCCCATTAGCCATAACATCATATTCGACCTCCTCTCCTAAACCGAATCCCCTATTCGGTTCTCATCTTCACCATCATCAGTCAGCACCCTAAGGAGGAACCAGACCAAGATGACAATCATGTCAACCCTTAAGGATTCTCTGCTAACCTGTGCTGATGCAACCAAAGGTATGTTTTCATGTTTTCCATTATATTTAAACAGAACTGAACCAACATGTGGTATCAGAGCATATGTTGATTAGTCGGTTCTGTTTTCTATCCGTAAATCTGGATTAAATCTGGAAAACAGGTTTTAAAACAATAATTAAAAAAATTCGTTTTTCATCATCCGAAGTTATTACTGTTCGATTTATGTCATCTCGGATCAATTTCGGATCATATGTTTCATCTATTTTACTGTACCGAAATCATAATGTTCAAGAATTTGTTTAAATGTTCAATAATTTACCAGATTTTGGATATATGGTTTAAGGTTATTTTTTTAGGGTTCATCATGTTCTTAGTTAAAATTCGAATTTCCTTTATGTTTTGGAATTTGATTTGAGTTGTTGAATGTTTTTCCAATTTTGATCTAATTTTTTATCTAATAAGTTTTCGAAATCTGTTAAAAATATAAACAGATTATTTTTTCGAAATTAGTGATAAAAATAGATCAAAGATAAAGTAGGAAACTCTATCACAATCCCAAATTTTCGAATTTCAATTATGTTATCACAAATAAATAGCCTTATCAGTGATTTCGAAATCATTAATGTTCATGATCGCACAAGCCCCTTAACATTCGCACAAGATCAGATCTCGAAAAGAAAAAGAAAAAAAAAAAAAAAAAGAGATCTGATCGCACAAGGCCTTAGTGGATCGCACAAGACTTGTGGATCGCACAAGACCTTGCTAATCGCACAAGGCATTACTGATCCATAAGTTTTGGGCCTTATTAATCACACGAGTTTACTTGGGCCTTATGGATCGCACAAGTCTACTTGGGCCTTGTGGATCGCACAAGTCTACTTGGGCCTTATGGATCGCACAAGTCTACTTGGGCCTTATTGATCGCATAAGACTTGGGCATTACCGATCGCACAAGTCATTACTGATCGCACAAGATTCGAAATCTCATTACTTAAGCTGTTTAATGTGACCTAAAATTTTTTGTAATTACTTAGCTAACAGGTGGTTTGCTATTAAATAATTGGTTTTGTAATTACTTAGCTAATTAATAAGGATCACATAATGTTTTACAAAACCAAAATAGCTTAACTTGAATGAGCTTCTGATATATCATTTCTGGCCAAAGCTGACTTGATACATCTACTTATCATTCAAGTATTACAAAAGCTATGTTGTGTATGCATCATAAGCATGAATGTCTTAATTCTGGCCAAAGCTGATTTAATTCATTCATAGATGGCATACTCAACAAGTGCACAACTAAAGTGATTGTTTCAATTCTGGCCAAAGCTGATTTGTTACAACCACTTTGCACATATGCTTAAATGATTACACTTCTGGCCAAAGCTGTTTTGTCTTCGTTTAAGTAGAATTTTTTAGCTAAGTCTATTATTTTGATGTTAGTAATAGACATATCACAATCTCTTCACATAATGATCCTTAGATTAATGATCCTTAATTAAGTTTTTATGATCATTTCGTCTGCCTTATTCTTAGTACCCATAATTTTACTCACTGTAATTTTCTTCTATTAATCTATATCTGATCCACTCTAATTCTTAAAACCTAAAATGTTTGCTTTATTTATAGTTTCTATAAGAATTAGCTCTTAAATTAAATCCTTGATTATTTCCTAAGACACGATAATCCTATTGCTCTCTTCTGATAAAGATTATAAAGAAGAAAGTTAGAGCATGATGAATAGGATAAATCGAACATGATGTCTCTTATGATAATCAAGAACTCTCTAACGTAAATGCTATCACTAAAGTTATTCCAGATTATGTCTTTCCTAAGACTAATCTATAATTATGGAATAGTCACTAGAACTCCTAAGATGCATGCCTTAATTTGAAACTCTAAACTATAAAGTTAAGTGGTATATGTGAATACATTATAATGTACAAAACCATGACCCATAAAGTTAAGGGCTTACGCATGGAAATAAGTACACTTTTTCCAATACATTACATACTAAGATTTTCACTTGTACAATTTGATGCATTATAAATCAACTACAACACTCAAAAATACCAAAGTATAACGAGTGTGTTGATAAGCAACATATGTACAAAGAAATAAATGTTTAAAGCTGGAAAATAAGTTGTTATTCACCTTACAACCACTAAAACGTTTAAAGAGGATTGTTCTAAGGTCCATAGACAAATTACAAGTGCTAATTCCAACATTAAGGTTCTTCAAAGGAAAATCTCACTGCATAACTATGTCATTAGGCTAGACATAAGCAACGAGACTATCCATTATTCTAAAGAACAGTTGGGTAAATTAATTAGATAGTCACTTATTAATGATATTTAAGTCTGGTAATTTCAATATTCCAATTAACACATGATTAGTTGACTCTAGTTCCATACGTTTCCTTACCAGAACTCGACAAATAACTGACATGAGAGTTAGTGACAAAATTAAATGTTAACGCTATAAGAACCATAATGAAGCAGTCTTCTAACAAAGCTTTTCGATACATTATATTCTGATTATTAATCAGAGTACAGTCTCATTAATTAAGCAATGTTATGAAGGTTGTGAGGTTTGCATAGTCAACATAAAGTCACACTTACCTTAAACTCTCATCTTATTTGTTCTAAATACCTGGATTGAACCATTACTAAGATAAAACTAGATGATACCTTACATTTTCACAACTTTTGTCATCATGCAAATGAGAACTTGGCAAAAGGAAAATGAGACTTATAAATTTCATCCATTATAACCGAAATTCATGAGAAATTATGACATGGTTAATGAGGATGATTATTCATCTAATCTCATTCTAAGTGATTTCAAATCATGACGTTATAGCCCTAAATATTACTTGGCTTAAGGAATAAGTATGGGTCCCCATCATAAGTCATTCATTGACATTCGTGGAACTTATTCAAAATGGAATATTCAGACATAATTCATTTATCATTTAAAAGACTATCAACTTGTAGCTAAATTTTGTCGCATATGGCCCACAGTCTCAGAAGAAATCTATTCATATGTTTACTTATTAAGATTTCTATTAAATATGTCCTTAAGTTTCTTATGACATTTGGACGTTAAGGAAGTCAAATAAAGTCTAACGTATATATGATAGATTCCCACGTCACGTACCTCATTGAAATTTCTCTTGTAGCATTTCTAGAGATATCAAAGATCAGTGGGAGCATTAAATGTCTTAATAATAACTTGCAATAGTTGCAAGAGGTGGGGGAGTGAAAACTTTATATTACTTCAATTTACACCTCTTGTACAAGACACTGCTCCATTATGACACTGTTCTATCATAACTTATCTCCTTAAATCTAATGCTACTCTTACAAAAGTTTCATTGTTGCTTAATTGTGGGCACACTTAGATTTCTTACATAAACTAATATAATCCTCAACAAGAGAAATCAAAACGACTAACGTCATTAATTTGTTTTCTCTATTAGAATTTTGTTGGTCATTAAGTATTGACCCTAAGCATGCTGAGTTCCTAAAGATTTCTAAGGCCAGTGGGAGCAGTCAACGTCCTTATTATGACTTGCAAGGAATACAAGAGGCGGGGGGAAGAGTGTCATTAAATTTCACTCCAAAATTTAACTCCGATTACACCTCTTGTACACCATACTGCTCCAACTCTTACAAACTTAGAGTGTCATGAAAATGATAGCAACCTAACCAAGAGCTAATCCATAAAACTGAAACTTCTTATGAACCCAATAATCAACTCAGGAGGTCATCTAGGTTTAAAAGCCTACTAATTTTGATGATTACGTAACCTCCCTAACTGAAGTTGAAATGGATTTTGGAAATGTTTACTGATCATATCTCTTCAAATTAAGCCATTAGTGTCAATCAATCTTCTAAATGGAATAAAACAGTTTTCTAGTAAAACTGATTTTATGTGTACGTATAACGTTTGGGTTTTGATTGAATTACATAAGAGTGTTCATAACAAAACCAAATCCTAATATAAGCGTTAGGATACGAAGAAGCATGATTGATTGTCAAAGGTTATACTCAGGAAGAGATAAATTATGAAAGAGTCTTTCTTACAAAAGATTTCTTTAAGGACCATCGTTGTTTTAGTAGCTTATAATAGTTTAAAGCTACATTAGATGAACATTATAAACAATTTTCCATAACAAATGGCTGACACATTTACATGTTCATTAGATAACAACCTAAAGTTTCAAACTGAAGGTTAAAGAACACTTTATTTGTAAGCCAATAATATCCATGTATGGGTTAATGCAAACATCATAATGTGATGAAATCTTAACGTAATTATTTTCATCAAGAACCAAGTGGATTAATGTACCTACCTCAAGATGAGTGGGAGCAACTAAGATAAACTTGTCTATATAGATGACATTCTTTTGACAAGTATATGTTACATAAGTCAAAGTATCGTTAACACAAACTTTGATATAATAAATCTCAAAGATATCTCTTACGTGATTGATATCATAACATACTGAGATAGACCCAATGAGATATTAGTTCTGTTCCATAAGTTTAACCTTAAATGGGTCCTTACATATGTAACAAACAATACTGCTCTCCTTTAGAGGATAATAGGATAAATGAGATTATTTATTTACGCTTCATTAATTGGAAGCCTTATGTAAGTTCAAGTCTATACTCGTTTAGATATTACTCACATTGCAACACACTAGATATGTCTAGATTAATGTGTAGCATCTAATGGAGTATTATAATATCTTTAAAGAAATGAGAGGCTATAATTTGAAGAAGAAGTGAGAATTAAAACCGGTTTATTACTCTAACTTTGAGATATTCAAAGATGACAAAATGTAATTTCGGGTATATATTTATGTCAGCAGACAAAACATATCTCATGGAGGAGTAATAATGCACTGATATTAACAACCTAAGTTATAACGACATAATATAGTCACTAAATGTTGTTGGAAATATATCAGTAGACTCATAAGTTTATTAACTCCATATAATTGATGTTTTGAAGATTTAGTGTGATAAAGTCAGCTACCATGACTCCTTGAACAGTAACAGTTCGAGAGGTGCTGCATTAAATTTCGATACGCAATTAATTATTCGTTTATGAACGAATTGAGGAAACTAAGTTTTGTATCGAATACATTCATGATATGCTTAAGGATCCTATAACTGAATGGCTATTACCCATAAGTCTTATTAAGAGAGCTCATAGACGGGTATTAGTTAATGGCCATGCGCGATTGCATATCGTAATATGAATGACTAAGTATTAGTTAATTTTCCTCATCAGTTTGATTTTGTACGTCTCTAAGAATATGTCAAGTCGACATAATGGCATATAAGACAAATAAAGTTACAAATCAAACAAAGGGCTTACGCGTATTTTGATCATAACGATTAGGTTTTAAATTAAGGCTATAGTATGATTAATGGGGGTCCTGAGTCGCATAATGATTCAACGGCTGTATTTCTCTGCTATAGTACTTGTTTAAGGCTAAAATGAGTGTTAACTCCTGATCAGGCTTATCTAATACTCATAGTAAATGATTACTCGGCTAAGTGGGAGAATGTAAGATTAAATATATTACGTATTAATATTTAATCTGTAGCCATTATAATCATTTACATTATATAGATCAAAATATATAACAATCCTATTAAATAATTAGTTGGTAATTGTTGATGGACCATATTACCCTTATTAACTAATTAGGGTTTCCTCCTGGGTGCTTATATAAGGAGAGTTATGTGGAGGTTAAAGGGTTAGACAGTTACACATTAGAAACACCCCATTAGCCATAACATCATATTCGACCTCCTCTCCTAAACCGAATCCCCTATTCGGTTCTCATCTTCACCATCATCAGTCAGCACCCTAAGGAGGAACCAGACCAAGATGACAATCATGTCAACCCTTAATGGATTCTCTGCTAACCTGTGCTGATGCAACCAAAGGTATGTTTTCATGTTTTCCATTATATTTAAACAGAACTGAACCAACACATGTATATGGTACGACTTTTTCTATGTGTATATATGTAATTTTGAAATAATATGAATATTAAAATTAAAAATGAATTTAATTTGTATATTCGAATATGTAGAAAACAAAGAAAAGTATTCTTTGAAATGTCCACATATTCTTTTCATTATAAATTGTATTTTCCACATTGATGGCACCTTGTTTGGTTTAAAATTTAAACCTATATGGCCGCCTTTTGTTTTTGAAAATCGAACATTGTATCCATTATGATTATTAAATTTGAAATAAAAGAATATAATATTTTACTTGTTTCGAATCCGGTTTCAAACCACCCGTAGAATTAAAAATATCCTTTTACCGATTAGTAATAAACGTACAACTTGTACGTATTCGAGTTAGATTTCAGATTATTAAAATTTATCATTTCATATAAAATCTATAATTTACATCTATGTCTGCAATCATAAAATGTAGCGTAGACCAAACTAAGTTTTATAAAGGTGACACCGGTCTAGAGAAGTACATCGACTGCGGTTCATTTTTATAGGAGATGTATATATCAGTACTACACCGGTCATATGATATATTCATATTCGATAAATAAACTTGCAATCTATGTACCTCTCTTTTATTTATATATTTTGTACACTCGAATATGGACACTTTCATATGTGACCTCGTGTATTCCTTGTTATACGATGTCGTGCCTATTATCAAATTTTAGTTATTACTTTTCGGTTAGCGGATTATAATCGTTATAGCTTATCAACTTATCATTTGTTACATTGTTGTTTGATTATAGGTTTGTTCACATTATCGTTAGTGTATTATTGATGATTATTTATAACGATATAATTGAGGATAAATACAAGAAAACCTAATCAAATGCAATCTCTCATTTACATAAGAGATAATCATAACATCTATTAAAAATTAAATGACAAATTTACCATTTTTCAAGTTTGTAACACGGAAGTCTTCAAACATGTCTTAGAAGCTTTGTAGAAACGAACTTAGCGTGTAAACGCCCTGGGACACGAGTTCAAAACAAAATTGTAATCAGTGTCATTGTGTTTAGCTCTTTGGTGATAAACTAGAATTTGAGCCATAGCTCAAAATTCAAATTCAGAACTTGATCATGACACAACCGATTGCTTTTTAGACCAATCAAGTCTTTTGAAAATGAGTTGGTCCCATCAAATTGTGAAGTCATGACAAATTATGGTGGGGTTATAATCACAATTTTCGTGCCACTATGTAGATGCTCCTAGTCTTAATGGGAAGTAGATTTCGTTTGACAATTTGATGAATTAATGCAAGAATTGCTCTTGTCTTATAAATATCTCTATGGAGTCTTTATCGGCCTAGGTTTATGAAATGACTTTCAAGAAAATTATGAAAGTAAAATTTTATTGTGCCTTCGAGTTAAAATCTCCTTACAAACTATTAACATGAAATACAAATGATAATATAAGTTATTATATAGGAACACCACGGGGATATTATCGTTGGAGTACGGGGATAATATACCGTCGGAGTAAAGTGCAATTTGTGTCCCTGTGGTTTAAGGACAGAGTTACAATGAGTCTTCGTAGGAAAGATTTGGAAGCCTAAGTCCCCACATTATCAAAAGTGCCACATTTTACAATCCCTGATGCTAACAGGGTTAGTGTTTGTCGTTAAATACCAAATAGTTGGGTAAGGGGAATGGTCATTTCACCAAACTTTTCCCTTTCCTTCATAAACACACCTTTGAGCATTCACAATCAAATCTATTACTCAATCTCTATAATTACACTAAAAAACATTAAATTTTTTCTCTCTTTGTCAATTAAATAATATTTTTCATACTTTTATCATTAATTTTTCTCTCTCCTCCACTCACAACCACTTTAAAAAAATATTAAAAAATTATAGAGGTAAACAAAACGTCCTCCAAATTTAGTGATGAACAATAACTTTTTCTCCTTTTTTCTCTCTCTTCCAAATCTCCAATCACAACAATTTATAATTATTCTCACAAATATAGAGGTTACACTCACATAAAAATAAAGGGTTCCATTGTGAATGCCCTTAGTCATTCCTCTCCATCTTAATTTGCTTCCCTGCCTAACCCGATCATCCTCCTACTTTTTCGATCACCGCCACCTACAACATCCTTACTCCCTTGTATAAAAACCAAAACCCCTACACAAACCCAAACCCAAACCGTCTCCCATCCCCTCTGTCGACCACCACCACCACAACTCCCAACCACCGCCAATCGTTGATCAATACCCAAACCTAATCACACCACTAAACCTAAACAAACCCAAACCTAACCCGATCCCACCACCGTACACCCTTAAACCCGTTCCACTTTCACCGTCGTACAAAACCGCCGCCGCTCCACCTCCACCACCGCACAACACCATCTCCATCGTACTCCACCTCCACCATCGAGCACTCACAGCACCACCACAACCTGTCGCAACCATGCCATTCCAAGCTCAAGCCACAATGGATAACAACCATCTGGTAGGTAGTGGACTTAATCTTTGTTATATTGGTAAATACCAATTGATTAGTATTATGTTTGATGATTGGCGTAACTATTTTGGTTATTGGAGTTATTTTGGTTAGTATACATTGATTGGTTTACTTATTTTGGTTAAAAACACGTTCACTAGTTTTATTATTTTGGTTAATACCTAGGATCAGTGTCACACCCTCAAAAACCACAAGCAGAGTATCATCGCGAGGCGTGTGACTGACCAGGATCATACCACTAATCATACTGAACGATAAGTAAAATCAAGTAAAACCATCACAATCCAAACGTTTAGTGTTAATGAAAACGAAATCCCAAAACCAAGTTTAAATGTTAGCGGAAGCATAAATATTAAAACCCATTAAGCAAAATAAGTATCATAAAGTTTAATAGTAGGAATCCAACAGTTGATTCCAAGCCATAACGTCCACTCCTCGTGGAAGCCCCAGCCATGTACCTAACGACCTGCAAAGCATGCAGTAGGGTGTCAACAAAAAGTTGGCGAGTTCATAGTTGGTTGTCCGTTTTGTTGTTGTTCCAAAAACCATAGTTGTTAAGTTCCTTCGTTCACTTATAAAAACATGCCATGGGGAGCTACCCCACTGTTTTAAACCACTAGACCCGTACCATACCGACTACTGACTTAAGTTATGTTGAGTGCCCCGAGTCAATGTCTATCATCATTGACAAAAAGTCCACTCCCGTCCTCTACGGCACGGTGTGAGGCTTGTCAAACCTAATAGCGCTATTTAACTAATAACCCGTTCGCCAATGGCCCAGTGATTAAGTTGGTATAAAATATGCAGGGACTTTAAGATAGAGTTGTTGTCTAGTAAGCTTAAGACATGTATTATAACGGTTGTCATCCTTCCCAAGGAGGACGGATAATACGTATTCTACCCAAGGAGAATACGCAGGTTGCATCCCACCCAAGGGGGATAGTTGTTGTTTAACCCATTCCCAAACCACCGGGAATCCCATGCTTTTAAGAAAAGTGTGAACTCACCTTTGATTGCTCGATTGGTCTCTTAAAATGGTTAGGAGTCGAGGTAGGTCAATCACGTCCTAATACGATTACCATTTAGTTTATTAGTGTGCTCAAGTAAGGCACAAAGCTCATACACGTATCCAACAAGCATCATGTAACACCCCGTGTTTCGAAAGTCAAAGTCAAAGTCAAGATTTAAGTCAAAGGGAGACAAGATTTCTAGTTGCGATCTGTCACTCCTTGCTCAATTCATGTTTTGACTTCTTTGACTTGTAGATAGTCTTTTATGCTGTTACGTTAGTTGTACTATGCAGAGTATTTGTTAATAATCGAGGTTTAATCGCTATTTATCGATGTTTATCGCATGTTTTATCGCATTATCGCAATCGCAACTCGAATTTACGCATCTGGTTATGGTTCTTATGTGTGTGTGCCCTTTATGTGTTACTGGTGCATGTTATTTATGTTTTATGAGGTGGTGATTAATCGAAACGCAATCGCAACTCAATCGCAATCGAATCCCAAACGCTAAACGCAAGTTAAATAGGATGATTGTATGTTGATATAGTAGTTGGGATTAAAAGTAATTTGAATAGGAAACTCTATCGCATCGCAAAGCTCAGCAAACGAATCGAAACTTCAAAACTCATCGCGCGCATCACTCCAATCGAGTGGTCAGCCGATCGAGCTGCCACCCGATCGGGCTGACACCCGATCGAAGTGCCACTCGATCGAGCTGCCACCCGATTGAGCTGCCACTCGATCGAGCTGCCACCCGAACGGGCTGCCACTCGATTGACCAGCCACCTTTCCCCCTTTCCATTTATGGAAACCCTATAAATACCCTCATATGCCAACATCACATGATGTTGACAGCTCTCTCCCTCTCCACTCGCTCCAGCCGCTATTTCTTCAGATTTCTCGCGATTCTTGTAAGTTTTCCACCTAAATCTTGTACTTTTTTTATCTACGCGCACTCCTACACCTTTCTATCTTTTGAATCTTAACTTTTAACCGTGAAATCACTAGATTTGAGGTGTTCTAGGATGATGTCATCATGGTGTTCGTATGAACTTCGTGTTTTAGCTTCAATCAACCAAGAACAACTTAGATCTGAACGATTTCCACACAAATAAGCAAAGATCTTTCATAGATCTGAACATATTCATGATGAAAAGGATTGAAAAATAGATTTCCAACATTCTTTCAACTCTTTTACACTCAATGCACTCAAAACCGATGGAATCGGAGCTTGTTCTAGTCTTCTACTCTTTCTTGTGGATGCGTTGGTTCAAGATCTGGATTCTATCCACGAGGTTACTGATTTCGGGTTAAATATGAAACACCGTCTCGAACAGTTAACTGGTCAGACCAGGGTGGTCCCAGTCAGATCGGGTCACTAAGTCTTGACGAGGTTCCTATTGTTTAGCACGTTATCAAACAGTCTAGAGAAAACTTCAAACTGTCAAAACAACCAAGGAAGAAGACGATCAGGTCAACTGGGACGGATTGTCGTCCGATCGGATTGCCACCCGACCGGACTGCCACCCGATTGGATTACACCTTGGGTTCCACAATTAACTTTTATTTTAACATTTGAGGTTTTGAACATTGAACGGATTGTCGTTCGATCGTATTGCTACTCGATCGGATTACCACTCGACCATGTGATGTTTGACTTCAAACACTTAAACAATTTTCAACATGTTCAGTACGTACGGATTGCCACCCAATCGGATAGCCATCCGATCGAGTGACCGTCCTGCTGTGAACTTGTTCTCAATCTGAGAAGTCTCGCCAATCGGATTACTGTCCGATCGAACAGCCGTTCGATCGACCGACCTGAAAGGTAGAGATACTTCTCTATTTTCAAAATGCTACAACGAAAACTTCAAAAGACAAGCCATCATACACAAACACATCCATCCCAAACGAGGTAACAATCCACTCGCATGGTCACCTGATCGGATGACCATCCGAATGGATTGTCGCCCGATCGACCGGCCACCCGATCGGATTACCGTCCGATCCATTGACACTTCACACCGATTTACGCGTCGCTTATCGTTATTACTATCGTTCTGATCAGGCTAATTCCGCTCTAAGCGCTCCCTTCAATCCATCATCGCTGTGAGTATAGTCGAACCCTTTTTGCTTTACGCACTTTTGGGTGTTACATACGTTGCTTATACTAAATCACATCGAACACACTACGCAATACTTTAACGCTAACCGTTACTGGATGTTATACGTGACTTAATGAATGCTTGTTTGTTATGTTTACACATGGAATGTTGTCTACCCGCCTTAGCAACGATAGTACTATAGTTTGGACTCAGCACCTGTTCACTCAGGGGTTGTTAAGGATAATTAATTACATGGCTCACAGTGGTGAGTGTGTATTACGAACTGCCTTGGGCAGTCAACCCGCAGTCATTGGTATTGATAGGTTCATGTCAATAACTAACGTGCTTCATTTCACACTGTGTACGTGCTGGTTATGCGTAAATAATTCGAGCTCTATTATATCTATCAAACTTGTATGCTCACTTTTACACTATGTGTATTGACTTTTACTTTAACGTATGTGGCAGGTGCTTAAGATGTTTATATGCTTGGCTTGCTGTGAAATCGAGGCTAGGAAAGGTCTAGAAACAAATAAATGAATTGTCTGTATTTGAAATCTGAGTTGTCGGAAAAGAACAATTTGACTAAATTTTGTCTGTAATAATTGTGTTACTTTTTATGTCATGGTATAGGACGTGATGCTTAAAATAATTGGTAATTATAGTTGTTATGGAAACTTCTGGACAATCTGTTTCGCTCAGTGCCACGCCCCGATGTTTCCGCCATCGGTTGGGGTGTGACAGATTGGTATCAGAGCCATAACTATAGGGAATTAGGCAAGACTCGACCTAGTCCGGGTCGATGTCTTAGAAACGACCTAGTCTATAGTTAGGTACCAACAGACCGACTTGTGCACACCCTGTAGGGGTTATGTACGAGCTTACTTGCTATTTCTCGCTTACGCTACACCATCACTGCACTCTAGTTTTAAAAAAATGAACAAGAAATTAGGCCGGGATTAGGTGTGAAAACCGCAAACTCTCGACTAAATTGCTTGTTCGACCCGCATTTTATCTACAAACATGAGAATTTGCGCTGAATCAGGAGTGAAATCCATACTTTGGCGCATAATTTCTCCTTTATTTTATCAAAAACAGGAACGAAGTCATTAAGTCAGGGGTGAAACCCGAACCTTGATGACTTGTTCCGATCTCTATATTTGTTTTACAAATTCTCACCAAAGTCTCGACGGACTCCAACGACTTGAAGTCACGATATGACTGAAAGGATGCGTGCCATTCGCCCAGATTCGAGGTGAGAGCACAGTCCCGAAGGTCAAAATGCGTACTGAAAGTCCTTGTGAATAGTCAAACCACTTTGGGTAGTCGATGTCTATCAACCTAAGACAATCTATTTTCGATTTCAAGCTCGCAATCGCCGATTTTATGTGTATTCAATTTTGGAACGGCAAATATCAGAGTCGCTTTTGTCGTTTTCATGTGGATTTTATGTGCTTTATGTGATTTTATCTGTTTATGAGTTACGATTTTTGCTGATTTATTCGCTTTTCGCTTTGATCGACACACACGACTCGCACTGCACTTCTACCTCAAATCGCTACTACATGAGGAACGACTTTACGCCATGTTGCTTGATATATTATTCGCTTATCATATACTACTAGCTATGCTATTCGCGATCGCTATTCTCGAATGCTCGCGGACTTTGAATGATAGGTTTATGTATTCTGACTGCCTCTTATGCTTATGTGCTTCTGTGATGTTGTGCCTTACGTGCTTATGTGCTCTGTGCTTATGTGAATCTGTGATTATGTATGCCTATGTGTTTACATGATCGTATTCCTGAGCTTTAGTAGTACTAGACGTGTGAGGTGAGGTTCGATTATGTTGTGTTTGAGCCCTATGGCGATGTCTGTTGCAGACAATGTCGTCATCTGGACCCACATCTGGACCTCGTCACCCACGAGTTACTCGTCAAGTACAGAGAGACAAACGCCTTGCCGCTCTCGTTGCTAAGCAAGTAGCAAAGGTGGTTCCTCAGATCGTGAGTGAACTATACGAGAATGTGAGCAAATCGTCTGAAGAGTCCAGGACCGAAGCTCCCAAAGCTACTCCTAAAGCTGCCTTTAGCTTCAAACAGTTCAAAGATTGCGGACCGAAAGAATTCACTGGCGAAGATGGCCCTACGGCTTTATTTCAATGGTTCGATACAATCGAGGTCACCCTGCGTCAGAGTGGATGTCCTGACAATCTCCGCACTCTGAATGCTACCGGCGTCTTCCAGTCCCGCGCCTTAGACTGGTGGACGGCAGAGAGGAACAAACGCGGAAATAACGCAGCTTATGGTCTGTCATGGGATGAGTTGAAGAACGTTATGCTAGAAGAGTTATGCCCTCCCCATGAGCGCCAATAGTTGGAGGACGAATTCTGGCATCTGAAGCAGAAGGATGGTGAAAACGCGGCTTTAACGGCTCGCTTCAAGCAGCTCAGTATTATCTGTCCTGATCAAGTGAAGACTGCTGACATGACAATCAAGAAGTACATCCGCGCTCTGCCGGATTGTTTTGCAGATTTTGTGCATGCTTCAAAGCCAGCAACCATCGAAGAGACCTACCTGTTTGCCGCTAAGATCAACGACAAGCGAGTCAAAGCTGGATTTTTGGATAAAGCTACCAAGAACCTGCACCAAGCCACCGCCTCACCAACCGCTGAAACCGCCGCCGCTTCTCAATCATCAAAGTCCTCTCGTCGCAAGAGGAAGAACAACAACAACAACTCCAGCAACAAGAACTGTGTTGTCACTACAACTGCTGCCCCACTACAAGCCGTACCGGCTCAACACCAATCTCAGCACCGATCAGCTCCAGCGCCAGTTACCTATGCACCGCCTGCAAAGCGTGCATACACTGGCCCTCACCCAACTTGCCCAACATGTACTTATCATCATCCAGTGGGTATTGCGTGCAGATTTTGTGTACATTGCAACATGTACGACCACTTTACCGCCAACTGCCGTACTGGTCCCCGACAAGCACCAACCCAAGCTACTGCTCATCAAGCTCTACTTCCAGCTCCTCAAGGCCAACAAGCGGCTCAGGCACCCGCGATCAACGCCAGAGTCTGCTTCGCATGTGGTGATCCCAACCATTTCGCGAACATGTGCCCGAACAGGGTTGTGAAACAAGAGCCCCAGCAGCAGCAGCCTCAGCAACAGCAGCAGCAACAGCCTCAGCAGCAACAACAACAAGTCGCCCGCGCCCGAACTTTCAACATCAATGCGCGCCAAGCCCAGGCGGACAACAGTGTGGTTAATGGTACGTTTCTCATGAATGGTATTTATGCTTCATTTTTGTTTGATACTGGAGCCGATAACTGTTTTGTGTTGTTTGAATTCGAGAAGCTCCTTAATCGTAAGCGCTCCCATCTCCCCTCGACATTCGATGTCGAAGTTGCCACCGGAAGAACCGTCGCCGTCAATTCTGTTCTTCGTGATTGTACTCTTGAACTCAACAATCACATCTTTCTGATCGACCTTATTCTGATACGACTCGGAATTTTTGACATCATAGTAGGCATGGACTTTCTTCGTGAAAACCATGCTGAAGTTGTGTGCTTCAATAAGATGATTCGATTCTCGCTCGCGAATGGTGATGTATTATGTGTTTATGGTGAAACTGCTTCGAAGGGTCTTAAACTCATGTCATGTGTCCAAGCTAGCAAGTATCTCCGCAAGGAATACAGGGCTTTCTTGGCTAATATTGCAGTAACGGAGAAGGAAAAGAAAGGTAGACCAGGAGTAAACGATGTTCCAGTGGTTCGAGAATTTCCTAACATTTTTCCTGAGGATCTTCTCGGACTGCCACCAAGTCGTGATATCGACTTTCGTATCGACCTCATTCCTGGAGCAAACCCTATTGCTAGAGCTCCTTATCGACTCGCTCCGTCCGAAATGCGTGAAATCTCGAGTCAGCTCCAGGAACTGCTTGATAAAGGATTCATTCTCCCGAGCACCTCTCCATGGGGCGCACCAGTCCTTTTCGTCAAAAAGAAGGATGGGTCGTTCAGGATGTGCATCGCCTATTGGGAATTGAATAAGTTGATAACCAAGAATCGCTATCCCCTGCCTCGCATTGATGATTTGTTTGACCAACTACAAGGTGCTACGTGTTTCTCCAAGATCGATCTACACTCAGGCTATCACCAGTTACGCATTCAAGAGGAGGATATACCCAAAACCGCTTTTCGCACTCGATACGGCCATTATGAGTTCGTTGTTATGCCTTTTGGTCTAACCAATGCACCCGCGGTTTTCATGGATCTGATGAATCGGGTGTGTAAACCATTTCTTAACCGTTTCGTCATCGTGTTCATCGATGATATCCTGATCTATTCGAAATCAAAAGCCGAACACGCGCAACATCTACGTTTGGTTCTCGAGCTACTCCAAGGGAATCGACTCTATGCCAAGTTCTCCAAGTGAGAATTTTGGCTGGAGGAGGTTCAATTCCTTGGTCACATAGTCAATAGTCAAGGTATTCACGTCGATCCCGTGAAGATTGAAGCAGTTAAGAGTTGGGTTACGCCGAAGAACCCGTCTGAAGTCCGTTCTTTTCTCGGACTACCGGGCTATTATCGTTGATTTATCGAAGGGTTCTCTAAAATCGTTGTGCCGCTTACCGCTCTCACGCATAAAGACAGACCTTTCGTTTGGGGAACCGAACAAGAGAATGCTTTCCAAACCCTCAAGCACATGCTTTGCAATGCTCCCGTCCTCACTTTACCCGACGGAAACGACGACTTTGTTGTCTATTGCGATGCCTCAAACCTTGGTCTTGGTTGTGTTCTCATGCAACGGGACAAGGTTATCGCTTACGCATCTCGTCAGCTCAAGATCCAAGAGAAGAACTATACAACCCACGACCTCGAGCTAGGCGCAGTTGTTTTTGCGTTGAAGATTTGGCGACACTACCTGTATAGTACCAAGTGTACGATCTTCACCGATCATAGGAGCCTACAACATATCTTTGACCAGAAGGAACTTAATATGCGTCAACGCCGATGGGTAGAACTTCTCAACGATTATGACTGTGAGATTCGTTATCATCCTGGCAAAGCAAATGTCATTGCCGACGCTCTAAGCCGACGAAGCTATCTGCATAACGCTCATAATGTTCCAGCACAACATCATCTCGAAACCCTTATTCGCGAAGCCCAACATGCTTGTTTTAACGAACGCAAATTGAAGAAGGAAAGGATCTATCACGATGGAGCCCAGCTTGTGAATAAGTCGAATGGGATATTCCACTATCTGGACCGAATTTGGATCCCTAAGCGGACCGATTTACGACAGATTTTGATGGACGAAGCCCACAAGTCTCGATATTCTATTCATCCCGGTGCCGATAAAATGTACCAGGACCTTCGCTATAAGTACTGGTGGCTGGGCATGAAGAGGGATATCGCCCTCTATGTCAGAAAGTACCTAACTTGCTCGAAAGTCAAGGCTGAACACCAAAGAACCTCTGGCTTACTTGAACAACCCCTGATCCCTATGTGTAAGTGGGAAAGTATAGCTATGGACTTCATAACGAAACTCCCGCGTACGCCCTCAAGTCACGACAGCATCTGGGTTGTCGTAGACCGTTTGACTAAATCTGCTCATTTTCTGCCAATATCAGAAGACTACAAGGTAGAAAGACTAGCCCGAATCTACACCGATGAGATCATTTTTTGACATGGGACGCCTAGCGACATCATCTCTGACCGTGATGCTCGGTTTACCTCGCGTCTGTGGGAAACGTTTCAAACGGCTCTCGGTACTACGCTCAATCTAAGTACCGCATTCCACCCTCAAACCGACGGTCAGACTGAGAGAACGATTCGTACCCTTGAAGACATGCTCCGTTCGTGTGTCATAGATTTCGGTGGTAGTTGGGACGCTTACCTGCCGTTAGTCAAATTCTCGTATAATAATAGTTATCATTCCAGCATTTAAATGGCACCATTTGAGGCATTGTATGGAAGAATATGTCGATCGCCAATTGTATGGCACGAGATCGGGCACTCGCAATTAACCGGTCCTGAGCTATTGCAAGAAACGACTAACAAAATCCTCCAAATCCGTGACAATCTGCTGAAAGCTCGGAGTCGTCAGAAAAGTTACGCCGATAGACGACGCAAGCCCCTTGAATTTGACGTCGGTGACCATGTACTCCTAAAGGTATTCCCTTGGAAGGGTGTGGTCAGATTCGGCAAGAAAGGAAAGCTCGCGCCTCGATATGTTGGACCCTTTAAGGTTCTAGAAAGGATCGGAAAAGTGGCCTACAGACTCGAACTACCGGAGGAACTTAGTAACGTCCACCTGACTTTTCACGTGTCTAACCTCAGAAAGTGCCTAGCTGAAAATGATATGTTTGTACCTCTAGAAGATCTCCAAGTAAACGAAACACTACACTTTGTGGAGAATCCTGTCGAGATCATGGATCGCCAAACCAAGCAGCTCAGACGCTCACGCATTCCCATTGTGAAGGTTCGATGGGAAGGCAAACGAGGCGCAGAGTTCACTTGGGAACTCGAAAGCGACATGAAGGCGAAGTACCTGCAGTTGTTTATTACGGCCTCGGCCTAATTTCGGGACAAAATTCCCTTAAGTGGGGGAGGCTGTAACACCCCGTGTTTCGAAAGTCAAAGTCAAAGTCAAGATTTAAGTCAAAGGGAGACAAGATTTCTAGTTGCGATCTGTCACTCCTTGCTTAATTCCTTTTTTGACTTCTTTCACTTGTAGATAGTCTTTTATGTTGTTACGTTAGTTGTACTATGCGGAGTATTTGTTAATAATCGAGGTTTAATCGCTATTTATCGATGTTTATCGCATGTTTTATCGCTTTATCGCTTATCGCAATCGCTCTCGCAACTCGAATTTACGCGTCTGGTTATGGTTCTTATGTGTGTGTGCCCTTTATGTGTTACTTGTGCATGTTATTTATGTTTTATGAGGTGGTGATTAATCGAAACGCAATCGCAATCGAATCGCAAAGGCTAAACGCAAGTTAAATAGGATGATTGTATGTTGATATAGTAGTTGGGATTAAAAGTAATTTGAATAGGAAACTCTATCGCATCGCAACGCTCAGCAAATGAATCGAAACTGCAAAACTCATCGCGCGCGTCACTCCAATCGAGTGGTCAGCCGATCGAGCTGCCACCCGATCGAGCTGCCACCCGAACGGGCTGCCACTCGATTGACCAGCCACCTTTCCCTCTTTTCATTTATGGAAACCCTATAAATACCCTCATATGCCAACATCTCATGATGTTGACAACTCTCTCCCTCTCCACTCGCTCCAGCCGCTATTTCTTCATATTTCTCGCGATTCTTGTAAGTTTTCCACCTAAGTCTTGTACTTTCTTGATCTACACGCACTCCTACACCTTTCTATCTTTTGAATCTTAACTTTTAACCGTGAAATCACTAGATTTGAGGTGTTCTAGGATGATGTCATCATGGTGTTCTTATGAACTTCGTGTTTTGACTTCAATCCACCAAGAACAACTTAGATCTGAACGATTTCCACACAAATAAGCAAAGATCTTTCATATATCTGAACATATTCATGATGAAAAGGATTGAAAATGTATTTCCAACCTTCTTTCAACTCTTTTACACTCAATGCACTCAAAACCGATGGAATCAGAGCTTGTTCTAGTCTTCTACTCTTTCTTGTGGATGCGTTGGTTCAAGATCTGTATTCTATCTGTTAGTGCATACGTCTGTCGACTTCTTCTTGTATTAGATTTGTTAGATCAGGGCTCGTTGTACGAGAAAATAGGAGAGTTTAGGGTGTGTTAAAGGTAATTTCGCTTGAGTGAGAGTAATTCCGCTTGAAAGTGTCAATTCTTTGCTGGTAGCAAAGTTAAACATATTTTCGGGAATATGGTTGATGGGAAGGTTAAAAGTGCAAAGGATTTTTATAAATCAAAATGTTGGTGGGATAGATGTGTACGAAAATCACCCAAGGCTGGTCAGGCTTGGGTGACACCATTTTCAAACTAAAAACCTGACTTACCGGAGCTCCCAGGTTGGTAAGAGTGGAGCAGGAATCGGCATCTTTCATGAGAAATTCACTCTGGTGATATTTCGATTAACAAGTGGTTATTGGCTTGTTACTTACAGGTGGTAAATAAGGGACATTAAATTGTACTTGATTTTCTACATGTGGTGTATGTTGATTGAACTTAAAACTGTTATATTTTTCAAGTGGTTAAAAGAACAATGTGATGAAACCCCTAACCTACAAGTGGTTTTATAAAATCAACAAAATAATTTTCCGGAAAAAAGCATTTGATTAAAACAAACTTAAGTGTTTTGAAATCAATGGGAAAATGTTTTGTTGTGAGGGGGAGTTCTGATTGTTCATGCCAAGTGGATGGCGATTTGAAGTGATTTGATATCAGTTGTCACTTTACTTGTCCAGTTTGTTTTCAAATTTTCTTTAAATGATTTTGAATTTTAGGGGGAGTAAGAAATTTTCAAAAAATCCAAAAACATTTGAAAATTTGAAAAAGTCAAAAACATGATAAAAATTCAAAATGAGTTTTGTTGTGAAAAGAGGAAATTATAGTACATCAGTAGATGATCACAAAATGCTAAAGAAATGGAAGATCAAAAATGTGATAAACGGTCTTACTGATGATATGCCAGTAGGTTTTTGCACATTTAGTAGATTGTGACGAGATATAAACCTAAAATTCAAACTTGCTTATATCGTGGGTAACATCTTTAGGATATATGGGTAACCCCCGAAATTTTGTTTGAAGGACCCCTCTTTCTGAGATACTAGGTCTTTATACTCAGTGATATCTGGGCTATTATCCCGGGACTTCTGATTTTGCGGAAGCAATGGCCTAGTCCCCGGAGAATACTTTACGCTTGCTTGAAATGTAGCCTACCCTCAGCATAAAAACGATGAAACATTGAAAAATGCTAATCATGTGATGTTGAAGAAAAGATCCTCTAAAGGGGACCCACAAAAAGTCGAAGCCGTCATCTCTCTGCTGAACGGAAGTTCTGACCTGAGCTCTCACGACCCTCGCAATTTAACCCCTTACAGACAATGTTGTAGAAGGCGCTAGGCGCTAGTCGGGCGGTGAGGTACAGCCTAGGGATTAATCGGGATTAATAGGGATTAATCGGGATTAATCGGAATGGGATTTTTATATGTATTTTTTCAAAATTATATATATATACCCAATAATATAAAAATAATACTTCAAAATTCACATAAATACGTCAAAATTCACATAAAAATTCAAAATTAACCAACTTTTGACCAACTAGGACCGATTAATCCCGACTAGGACCGATTAATCCCGACCAGGACCGATTAATCCCGACCAGGACCGATTTTTACCAAAAAAACCATGGTCCGATTAGTCCGATTAGTCCGACTTTTGACCGACTAGGACCGACTTTTGACCGACTAGGACCGATTTTGACCTTGACCGATTAATTGACCGATTTGCTTAAAATTAGGCGATTAGCTACCGCCTAGCGCCTAGGCGGCGATTAATCGGCCGCCTAGGCCGATTTCTGCAACAGTGCTTACAGATATCATCTAGGTATACTCACCTGTAAGACTGAATATTGGGATCTGGATACGGGAGTATATTCTGAGGTGGGACACGCGGATAAGTTTAAGTCTCTAAAACATTAATTTCGTATCTCGAAACAGTTGAACTTTGTGTGAGAATTTAAGTGGATCAGTATACTGACAATCGAAGTGAATCGTTTAGAACATAAAATGTTTATAGCTTAACGGTGTTGGTGATTTGTCTAAAAAACTGATATGATCCTCTTACACAAACTCACAAAAATATTTGTTTGTAAATATTTCTTTATTGCATTCCTTTAATGTCAAAAATCCAAAAAGATTTTCGGTGTGTTTTAGCATAAATTTTGAAAAATTCATAAAGATTTTAGACAACTGATTTTCAAAATTCCAAGTGCAAAACATGACGAACAGGTTTGGGAGTATGCTTGAAATGAAAATTGATATACATGCAAGTGGTTCATCAGAAACTATAATTGATAAATCATTATTATTTGATACTTGAAAATAATGTATTCAGTTTGTGTCTACAATTGGTTAGCAAAGTTTAAATTTGTCAAATTTTAAATTTGGGAAATTTATGTTTTGGGTAGAGTACTTGCAGGTGATCCAGGAATCGATCCTGATTCTAAGAAGGAATGTGAGTCAGGTTGCGATTCTAGAACCTGTGAAAGCCAGACTACGATCCCAGCATAATTCAAGGGGGAGTCTGCTAGTAGATCAACATCCAAGGGTGAGAGAGTTTGAAAATTCAAGAGCTAGGAATTTGATCCGGAAGATACCAGAGATTGATAGAGCATCATTCAAGGGGGAGATTAGCTGAAGAAAGAGATAGAGTGAGACAAGAACCAGATCGAGATTCTGGAAAGAGCTCGAAGACTGATAAAGAGTGAAGACGTTGAAGACTCGACACTTAAGACTCGTCAACATCCGAGGGGGAGTCAGTTAGTGCATACGTCTGTCGACTTCGTCTTGTATCGAGTCTTGTGTTAGATTTGTTAGATCAGGGCTCGTTGTACGAGAAAATAGGAGAGTTTAGGGTGTATTAAAGGTAATTTCGCTTGAGTGAGAGTAATTCCGCTTGAAAGTGTCAAGTACCATTTCACTATCCACGAGGTTACTGATTTCGGGTTAAACATGAAACACCGTCTCGAACAGTTAACTGGTCGGACCAGGGTGGTTCCAGTCCTATCGGGTCAATAAGTCTTGACGAGGTTCCTATTGTTTAGCACGTTATCAAACAGTCTCGAGAAAACTTCAAACTGTCAAAACAACCAAGGAAGAAGACGATCAGGTCAACTGGGACGGATTGCCGTCCGACCGGATTGCCACCCGACCGGACTGCCACCCGATCGGATTACACCTTGGGTTCCACACTTAACTTTTATTTCAACATTTGAGGTTTTGAACATTGAACAGATTGTCGTTCGATCGGATTGCTACCCGATCGGATTACCACCCGACCATGTGATGTTTGACTTCAAACACTTAAACAATTTTCAACATGTTCAGTACATACGGATTGCCACCCGATCGGATAGCCATCCGATCGAGTGACCGTCCTGCTGTGAACTTGTTCTCAATCTAAGAAGTCTCGCCAATCGGATTGCTGTCCGATCGAACAGCCGTTCGATCGACCGACCTAAAAGGTAGAGATACTTCTCTATTTTCAAAATGCTACAACGAAAACTTCAAAAGACAAGCCATCATACACAAACACATCCATCCCAAACCAGGTAACAATCCACTCGCATGGTCACCCGATCGGATGACCATCCGAACGGACTGTCGCCCGATCGGCCGGCCACCCGATCGGATTACCGTCCGATCCATTGACACTTCACACCGTTTTACGCGTCGTTTATCATTATTGCTATCGTTCTAATTAGGCTAATTCCGCTCTAAGCGCTCCCTTCAATCCATCATCGCCGTGAGTATACTCGAACCCTTTTTGCTTTACGCACTTTTGGGTGTTACATACGTTACTTATACTAAATTACATCGAACACACTACGCAATACTTTAACGCTAACCGTTACTGCATGTTATACATGACTTAATGAATGCTTGTTTGTTATGTTTACATATGGAATGCTGTCTACCTGCCTTAGCAACGATAGTACTATAGTTTGGACTCAGCACCTGTTCACTCAGGGGTTGTTAAGGACAATTAATTACATGGCTCACAGTGGTGAGTGTGTATTACGAACTGCCTTGGGCAGTCAACCCGCAGTCGTTGGTATCGATAGGTTCATGTCGATAACTAACGTGCTTCATTTCACACTGTGTACGTGCTGGTTATGCGTAAATAATTCGAACTCTATTATATCTATCAAACTTGTATGCTCACCTTTACACTATGTGTATTGACTTTTACTTTAACGTATGTGGCAGGTGCTTAAGATGTTTATATGCTTGGCTTGCAGTGAAATCAAGGCTAGGAAAGGCCTAGAAACAAATAAATGAATTGTCTGTATTTGAAATCTGAGTTGTCGGAACAGAACAATTTGACTAGATTTTGTCTGTAATAATTATGTTACTTTTTATGTCATGGTATGGGACGTGATGCTTAAAATAATTGGTAATTATAGTTGTTATGGAAACTTCTGGACAATCTGTTTCGCTCAGTGCCACGCCCCGATGTTTTTGCCATCAGTTGGGGTGTGACACATCATGCAATCACGTTGACAACTCACCTACATATACCTATTTCACATATAATTTCTTGTGATCATAGCACACAATGATTCACATAACATTTTCGTTGACATCTAAGAAGTTTGATCATTCTCAGATAGCATAAACAATGTCACACCCTGACTTTTGAGGAAGCGTATGTGTGTGACTTGATTAGTTTCATTGTATTCAATCATAACAAATAACTACATGCATAAAATTAAGAGATGTTCATCCATACATAGTTTTAAACATTACAAACACAATTTGTCCAAATTCCCAACCAACACGAGTATTAAGTTAAGATTACAACCCAACATAAGTTTTAAAGTTCCATAAAAGGACTTGTTCTAACAAAAGTTAAACTTCACGAGGCTTTACGTTCTATATCTCATCGAAGAAGGATATACAAACCAAACCCTCCAAAAATATGGATGACATTTAGACTTGAAAACCCAAAAACTTGTAGATAATGCCACACCAAGATCCCTTCATCTTCCTGAAATACATGTAAGTTGAAAAATCAAAGGAAGTTGAGCGAGTTCATGCGTTTTAAGTTACATTGGCCCTTTCAGAATCCTGCAAAGGATTGGGCTTGTAGCCTACAAGTTGGACCTACCTGCCGAACTAAATGGTGTTCACGATACATTCCATGTATCAAATTTGAGAAAGAGTCCAACACAAGAAACAGTGATCATTCCTGCTGACGAAGTTCATATCGACGACACGCTCCACTTTACCGAAGAACCCGTCGAGGTTATGGATTGGAAAGTTAACAAAACTCGCAGGAGCAGTGTCAAACTCGTCAAAGTCCGTTGGAATGCTAGGCATGGACCTGAATTCATGTGGGAACGTGAGGATCATATGAAAGAGAAATACCCCCATTTATTTCCCAAGACCCCTGCAGCTAGAAGCAGAGCCTAAATTTCGGGACGAAATTTATTTAACGGGGGGAGAATCTGACAACCCTCACCAAACCAGGTATCCGTACGAATTAATTAATATTTAATTAATGCTTAATTACTGTGCTTGCTTACAATTGTGGTTAAACTGCTACTTGAATGCTGATACATACACATACATGCATAATACTTTATTGTTGTCACTCCATTTTTACACAGAACTATAGTGACAAACTTGATGCACAAAAACACAGTAGCACACTATACGGATAACCCCGTAAACATGCTGACATAGCCAGCATAAGACAGACACTGTCTCTGAGGCCAGTATGAGCCGGGAATAGATTACTACACTAGTAGTGAGTGTAGGGAGGTGAGGATTGTTAAACTGCGTCACTAGGTGATAGTTATAGTGACCGGATGTGCCTAAAACGTACTTTAAGTACAAAATTCTGCACTTTAAACAAAAATTCAGCATTTAAATTAACTAGTTAAGTGCAAAAATATGGGGAAAATAATACCAGACACTTTCCAAAGTGTCAGGAATTCATTGTGTCACTAAAACAAATATTAACGACACTTTAAATGCTTATTTAGCACTTTAACGGATTAATATCCAACCGGACTTTACCCGGAACATAAAAATATTGTCAATGAAATTGTTTTTCCTTTTCTGAGCCAGTTAGGGTCCCCGAATACCCTAACACCCGTTATAAATTACAACACTCTAATAATAATTAATCTAATCACCTAAATAAACTAACTAGCACTAACTATTTAGTTGGAATCCAACTAAATACCCCACCTCTTATAACCGATCGGTTTTCCCCCTAGGGAACACACACCACAACTTTTGATTATTTTAATCCAACTTGTATTATATCTAGAGGACATTATATCCCTTGGTTAATCAAAATGAATGGTTTATAAAAAGACTTAGGGGATTATCACTTCATTCACTCAACACTAAACAAAAATTTACTCTCTCTCTCTCTTTCCCTCATTGATATCCTCGGCCGAACACAACCATCATCATTCCACCCACTTTCAAATTTTTATCTTGCCATTTTACATACAATCCAAGGTGCTAGAGTTTATACGAGGAGACCTGGTGCTTACGAAATCACAAGGACCTCTCTACGACGCTATTAACCACCCATTTTTCGTCTAGTTTCTTCTCTAGCCTCGAGCTAGTAGTAAGTGTCTCTAAACATTCTCTTGTTCATGTTTAACGTGGTTAATAAGAGATTTAACGGATAAAAATTATGAACACTAGAGATCAAAGTTTAAAGTCTTGTAAAGAAGATGAACTTGGTGGATAAAAAGAAACTAATAGTGTAAAACTTATGAAACTTGTTTTGTTATGATTATTTTATGTTGTTGAATGCTAGTAGTGGAACGGATCGTCATCTAACCACGCTAGGTCATGTTCATGGAACATGAACTAGCAATATGCTTAGTGTAAAAATAACAAGATGACGAACCCTTTCACTCACAAACATGAACTTGTGTAAAAATAGTTTTTCTTGTAAAATGGAGTTTTAAACTAGTAGATCTAAAGATTTACAAGTGGTATTTTCGAAGAACCAAGTGTAAGATGCAAATCATATTTTAAAAGCCGGATCTTACATAAACCAGAAGTGTTTTTGTGAACAAACAAATGTGGGGACACTTGTGTAACGAAAGGATTTAACCAAGAAATATTTTCCTAAATACCGACTAGAAGTTTTAAAACTTCATCTTCTTTAAAAATAAAGTTTTCAAGAAAATGATTTTATTTTTAGAGATGGAAAGATCCACTAAATGTGTTGAAAAGTTACTACATAATTTTACACAACTTACAAGTTCATGTGTTTGCGATTTATACTTACTTTGACTAGTTTAATGTTTGAACATTGTATATTGATGACTGAAAATTGTTGATTGAATTTTGGAAAAGAAAATGATACGCTTGTAAGCGTGGCCACCTCCAGTTACAGAGGAAACTCTGGCAAAATTTTTCCAGAACTATAACACTTGGAAAATATTTTTACGACAAGTGTTTATGAATATATTTGTGACTTTGTTCGCCATGATTTTTATTACAAAATAACCAAGTATTCGGAGGTGGATTTTCGTAAATGAAACTCGTTAAATATATATTTAGAATATATATTTCGTAGTAAAACACTTGCGTGATTTTATGATTATTTTGTGAACTATATATTATTTTTAGGGTAAAAATAATATAACTGGAATACATTGTGAAAGCACGACTCCAAAATAATACCAACGCTATCACAAATAAATATTCAAGTTACACCGTTATTATTATTACCACGCAAACTGTAAAATGTAACTTACGTATTTTTCGGAAAATACTCTTAAACGTGTATTTTGACAAAATATTATTTTGGAAAATTGTATGGAATAAAATATAATATTTTTGGGAAAAATATGTATATTTTGGAGGTATAATATTTTAGACAAATGAATTAAAATATATTTTATTAAGTGAGACTTAATAATATATTTCGGAATTTCTAAAACGCACATGTATTAAAACCCCCATCCTTGGGAAGGAATATAACTTTAAATAATTAAGAAGTGTACACACGAAATAGTTGTCTAACTATTTCCCAAAGACATTTAACCCTAAGCTAAGGCACGGCCGTCCGTCTAATAGAAGTTAGTACGTGTAGGTCGTTACGCAGCAGGTTGACTGGGAGATTGCTATTTCGAGACGCACTTCAGTGAGTTCATGTCCCCCTTTTCTCTTAACTGTTTTCAGTTTTAAACTGCGGGGGTGAAATACATGTTACTATGATTACGAGTACTTTTTACATGGTATGGTTAGCGTAAGGAGGGTTACTACTTAGATCATGTGAGTGGGTAGGCGGGAACTGGAGGCCATTAATCCTCATTGTAGGACCGAGGGTCGTAAGCGGTAGATCTATCTAGGTGTAGCGAGCCCAGCCCCAGGCCCAACAGAACGGACCTCGGGGTGACTTTGAGCCCGACGCAAAATCCGTTAGGTTTGAGTCTTCCTACAGCACTTCACACATATCAATGGCCTTGCAAACCATTGGCGATCTCTTTATTTCCTTAAGTGCTACATACCAGGGATTTTATACTTACAAAGGTTTTACATACTCACTTTCACATGAACTCGCTCAACTTTATGTTGATTTTTCAACTTACATGTATTTCAGGGAATTAGGGATCTGGCGAAGTACGCTACATTTTCACGCTGCGTAAGAGTTATGAGGTCATCCACGTTCAGGGATTGTGACTTTTACCTGGACGAGTCACAAGTCTTAAACGGTGTTTACTTTATGTTGGTAGTTATGTCGTATGAACAATGTTTTTATTTTGTTGGGTTGTAACTCGTTGCATGTGTCAACTTTAAACAATGTTGTCGTACTTTACTTTTAAAACTTAAATCAACGGATGATCTTCATGGTTTTATTTTCATATAGCTTTGTTGTGATTAAGCTATGGTATTAAGAAGTCACACCATAATAAACCCATGCTTCCGCAAAGCCAGCTCTCGCACCACCCGTTGTTGTTCCTTTGGTTGATGATCATCCTGTTGTTGTTCCACAGTTGGTGGATGATCATGCTGTTGATGTTCATATTGATGCTCCACCGTTGTTAGAGGATCCCGTTGTCGCACCAGCTCTCGCACCACCCGTTGCGGACCTGCCTATTGTCGCACCACATCCTGATCCTATGCCAGTGATGTTAGACCATGCACCTTTCGTGACCCACATTGATCCACGATACGCTCACACCCACAATGGGTGGATAGAGGATGACGACGATTTCCCACCTTACGTGATACCAGTTACACCACCTGTAGCCCCCGTTACAGCCCCTGTTTCAGTTCCTATTGATGTTCCTTTGATTCCCACACATACTACCGGTGTTCGCCGCACCGACTTACCTGTCATGTTTCGTCAGGACATACCTCCCCCACGTCCTGGGGAGGGTTCATCTCGTCAGCCGTTTGGTCATACACCTTTTGTGTCAGGAGGAGATCAGTTTGTACCTCAGGTTTCTTACCCCACTATTGTTCCCACTGTTGCACCGTTTACTGTGCCATCCTTTGCTCCATCTAGTGAGTCGTTTCTCTGGACCACGCCCCCCATTATGCCACCGACGGATCCGTATCACCCATATCATGTCGGGTCTTCTACCGAGGATGTCTTTGTTTCTTTCATGATACAGCAGGAGGCGCTGACCCGTCGCGTACAGGAGCTAGAGAGCTCAGCGACTCCCGTGCCAGTGCCAGACTCCACCTGCCGTATCACACCCTCCTCGACCACTTTCACCGGATTCTGCTGCTCGTTTTTGGACTCCGGAGCAGCAGATCGCATACTTACTACGCGCTCATCGCGCTATGGGGGAGGACTGGCTTCATATGCGACGTTTACTCTTTTCTCATTTTCCCCCTCCTCCACCGCCATCAGCTTAGGGCCATTTTGTACGACTCGGGTAGACTTTTGGTGAGACGCCCGCGATTGTGCAGACTACACAGCTTTTGGAGACCACATTTTGATGATTGTGACTTTTGATGATCTGTATATTTGATGTTGTTGTCACTGACTAGATATTTTGGACTAGGGCGATGTGGCCCTTAGTCACTGATGATGTACGATACAGTTATGTACTTGTAAACCTTACATTGTGGTCTTGATTTATGACAGCGCAATCGCAGTATTCTCATCATTTGTGATGTTTGATTTATTGTTTATGTTTTATAACATGAGATGTTATGTGGTTGATTTATTTATAACATGAGATGTTATGTGTTGATATTGTTGAATACATACGTACACTTTACTTACTATGACCTAACCAACACGATCATCTTTTAGAAGATGCCACCGAAACGCGATCCGCGCATGCCTGCCAACGAGGCAGAACTTCAAGGAATCATTGCTGCCGCCATAGCGCAGTATGCAGACTCAAACGGAGGAACCAGCGGAAGCAGTTCACAGAACAACGGCAATAACTATCCACCACATGGTAATGTTAAGTCGTTTGAGACATGCTACGATACATTTGGATATTTTTAGCACGTTTGCTAATACCATTTGTATATTCTAATGTACGTACAGGGTGCACTTACAAGCAGTTCCTAGACTGCAAGCCTGTGAACTTTGACGGCACCGGAGGTGCTGTTGCTTTTGTAAGATGGGCCGAGAAGACGGAGTCTGTTCTCCGAATGAGCAAGTGCGCCCCAGACCAACAAGTGACTTACATTTCTGGGCTATTTTTGGACGGAGCCCTGTCCTGGTGGAACTTACAAGTACAAACTCTTGGTGAAGCCGCTGCTTACGCAATGACATGGAATGAGCTAAAGGAGCTCATGCGGAGGAAGTATTGTTCTCGTGCTGAGATACAAAGGTTGGAGACTGAGTTTTGGCATTTGAGGATGGACGGACCCAAAATCGCGGAATATGTTCTGAGATTCCACGACCTGTCTCATGTGGTACCTTATATGGTTACACCGGAATTCAAGCGAATTGAGCGCTTTATCTGGGGTTTAGCTCCACAGATCATGAGTATGGTCACTACTTCCAAGCCTGCAACAATCACAGAAGCTATCGATCTAAGTGTAGCTCTTACTGAGGAAGCTATCCGTCTGAACAAGTTTTCGAATGTTGAGCCAAAGAAGAAAGAGACTCACGTAGAGTCGTCTGGTGAGAATAAGAGGAAATTCTCGAACTTCAAGCAGGGAACTAGCAGTGTTGGCAAGAAAGGAGAATCAAGCGCACCGGTCCAAGCTGCAACCGGTGCTGGGAGAAAAGGAAAAGGCTATATGGGTACACATCCCAGGTGTAACTCCTGCCAACGTCATCATTCTGGCCGGTGTGGGCCAAAGGTATGTGAAGCTTGTGGGAAACTTGGCCACTTGAAGGATTCTTGTTGGGCTAGTGCTGGCCGGGGAGGCCAAGGAGGTTTTGGTAGTAGGAACAATAATCGTGGTGGCAACGGAAATCGTGTACAAGGAAACAATGAAGGAAATAGAAACCGTGGTAACAATGCAAATCAAGCTGGGGACGCGAATCGAAATCAAAACAACAATCAAGCGGGGAACAGAGGAGGTAATGGTCAAAAATTGGGTTGTTTCAACTGCGGTGACATTGGGCACTTTAAAAGGGACTGCCCAGGATTGAATCAAGCCCGCGGAAGAGTGTTTAACATTGAGGCGAGGGAAGCGCGCCAGGATCCCAACGTTGTTACTGGTACGTTCCCTATAAACCAACGCTTTGCATCCGTTTTGTTTGATACTCGTGCCGATTATAGCTTCGTGTCATTAGAATTTAAGAATATACTTGGTTTGACGCCTAATAAGTTAGACGTTCCATATTCGATCGAATTAGCAAATGGGAAACTAGTTGAGACCAGTGAAGTTGTCCGAGGATGTGTGATTGAATTAGGAGGGCACGAGTTTACGCTAGATTTACTACCTGTCGAGTTGGGAAGCTTTGATGTGGTAGTGGGAATGGATTGGCTATCGAGTAACAAGGCTGAGATAGTTTTCCATGAGAAGACCATCCGCATCCCTCTGACGGATGAAGAAACGATTGTAGTTCATGGAGAAAAACGTGATGCGCCTCTAAGAATCATCAGCTGCCCGAAAGCTCGAAAGTGCCTACAAAAGGGATGTGTTGCCTTCTTGGCACACATCGTGGATAAGAAAGCTGCTGAGCCAAAGATCGAAGACATTCCAGTCGTCAGGGAATATCTGGAAGTCTTTCCGGAAGACTTCCCAGGATTACCGCCTCAAAGGCAAGTTGAGTTCCACATCGATTTGGTTCCAGGCGCCGCGCCTGTAGCCAAGGCACCCTATAGACTTGCGCCATCAGAGATGCAGGAGTTATCGACACAACTCCAGGAGCTATTGGATAAAGGATTCATCAGACCAAGTTTCTCACCTTGGGGAGCTCCGGTTCTGTTTGTTAAAAAGAAGGACGGTAGTTTCCGTATGTGTATAGACTACCGTGAGCTTAATAACCTGACCATCAAGAATAGATATCCTTTGCCGAGGATTGATGATCTATTTGACCAGTTGCAAGGCTCAAGCTTTTATTCGAAGATCGATTTGCGACCAGGATACCATCAACTTAGGATACAGGAGGAAAGTATCCCGAAGACAGCCTTTAGGACTCGTTATGGACATTACGAGTTCCTAGTTATGCCGTTTGGGTTGACAAACGTGCCAGCTGTTTTTATGGATTTAATGAATAGAGTTTGTAAGCCGTACTTGGACAAGTTTGTGATTGTGTTCATAGACGATATCTTGATTTATTCAAAGACGAAGAATGAGCACGGACAGCATCTAAGAGCTATTTTGGAGTTGCTGAAAAAGGAGAAATTATACGCCAAGTTCTTGAAGTGCGAGTTTTGGCTACGCGAAGTCCAATTTCTTGGACACGTGGTTAATGGAAATGGAATCCATGTCGATCCCACAAAGATCGATGCGATCAAGAGTTGGGAGACTCCAAAGACGCCAACCGAGATTTGACAATTCTTGGGTTTGGCTGGTTATTATCGAAGGTTCATTGAGGATTTTTCTAAAATCGCTCAACCTCTGACCGCGCTCACACAGAAGGATAAAAAGTTTGATTGGGGAATCAAGCAAGAAGAAGCGTTTCAGTTACTGAAAGACAAGCTTTGCAATGCGCCGATCTTAGCGCTACCCAAAGGAACCGATGATTTCGTGGTATACTGTGACGCCTCACGTCAAGGATTGGGTTGCGTGTTGATGCAACGCCAGAAGGTCATAGCTTACGCGTCACGTCAATTAAAAGTTCATGAAAAGAACTATACCACGCATGACCTAGAGCTAGGCGCAGTGGTATTTGCGCTGAAAATTTGGAGACATTATTTGTATGGTACGAAATGTACAATCTTTACGGATCATAAAAGTCTACAGCACATATTCGACCAGAAAGAGCTGAATATGAGACAAAGACGTTGGGTCGAATTGTTGAACGACTACGACTGCGAGATCAAGTATCACCCAGGGAAAGCGAACGTGGTCGCTGATGCCCTTAGTCGAAAGGAAAGAATCAAGCCCATAAGGGTTAGGGCTTTGGAAATGATTGTCCGGACAGATCTCTCTCTACGCATTCGTGCCGCACAGAGAGGAGCTTTGAAAGAAAGGAATATTGAAGAGGAATATCTCTGTGGGATGGAGAAGCAGTTGGTGCCAAACGAGGAAGGAACTTTATGCTTCATGAAAAGGATTTGGGTTCCTCTGTTTGGCGGATTGAGGAAGGTTATTTTTTATGAAGCTCACAGGTCACGGTACTCTATTCATCCCGGGGCGGATAAAATGTACCAGGATCTTAAGGATTATTATTGGTGGCCTAGGATGAAAGGCGATGTTGCTGTTTATGTTGGCAAGTGCTTAACGTGCGCCAAGGTTAAAGCTGAATACCAGAAGCCCTTAGGACTTCTGCAACAACCTGAGATTCCCAAGTGGAAATGGGAACAGATTTCAATGGACTTCATAACGAAACTGCCCAAGACGCCCAGAGGCCATGATATGATTTGGGTAATAGTTGACCCCCTAACAAAGTCCGCACACTTCTTGCCAATCAAAGAGAAAGACAACACTAGTAAACTTGTGGAAATATACATGCGGGAGATTGTTGCATGTCATGGAGTGCCTCTCTCGATTATCTCTGATAGAGATGGGAGATTTGTATCAAGGATTTCGCAATCCTTCCAAGAAGCTTTTGGCTCACAATTGAATCTGAGCACTGCGTTTCATCCGCAAACTGATGGGCAAAGTGAGAGAACTATTCAGACATTGGAGGATATGCTGAGAGCATGTGTAATGGATCTTGGTGGTAGCTGGGATAATCATTTACCATTGGTCGAATTTTCGTACAACAATAGCTACCACACAAGCATTGGAGCCGCGCCATTTGAAGCTCTTTACGGACGCAAGTATTGATCACCACTGTGCTGGGCTGATGCGGGTGATAGACAACTTGTTGGTCCCGAAATAGTCCAAGAAACAACGGACAAGATTGCGCAGATTCGAAAGCGCATCGAGGCGGCTCGCAACAGACAGAAAGCCTATGCAGATCCAAAGAGGAAACCTTTGGAATTTCAAGTTGGGGATATGGTTTTATTGAAAGTTTCACCCTGGAAGGGTGTGGCACGCTTCGAAAAGCGTGGAAAGTTGAATCCGCGTTACATTGGCCCTTTCAGAATCCTGCAAAGGATTGGGCTTGTAGCCTACAAGTTGGACCTACCTGCCGAACTAAATGGTGTTCACGATACATTCCATGTATCAAATTTGAGAAAGAGTCCAACACAAGAAACAGTGATCATTCCTGCTGACGAAGTTCATATCGACGACATGCTCCACTTTACCGAAGAACCCGTCGAGGTTTCGGATTGGAAAGTTAACAAAACTCGCAGGAGCAGTGTCAAACTCGTCAAAGTCCGTTGGAATGCTAGGCATGGACCTGAATTCATGTGGGAACGTGAGGATCGTATGAAAGAGAAATACCCCCATTTATTTCCCAAGACCCCTGCAGCTAGAAGCAGAGCCTAAATTTCGGGACGGAATTTATTTAACGGGGGGAGAATGTAACAACCCTCACCAAACCAGGTATCCGTACGAATTAATTAATATTTAATTAATGCTTAATTACTGTGCTTGCTTACAATTGTGGTTAAACTGCTACTTGAATGCTGATACATACACATACATGCATCATACTTTATTGTTGTCACTCTATTTTTACACAGAACTATAGTGACAAACTTGATGCACAAAAGCACAGTAGCACACTATACGGATAACCCCGTAAACATGCTGACATAGCCAGCATCAGACAGACACTGTCTCTGAGGCCAGTATGAGCCGGGAATAGATTACTACACTAGTAGTGAGTGTAGGGAGGTGAGGCTTGTTAAACTGCGTCACTAGGTGATAGTTATAGTGACCGGATGTGCCTAAAACGTACTTTAAGTACAAAATTCTGCACTTTAAATAAAAATTCAGCATTTAAATTAACTAGTTAAGTGCAAAAATATGGGGAAAATAATACCAGACACTTTCCAAAGTGTCAGGAATTCATTGTGTCACTAAAACAAATATTAACGACACTTTAAATGCTTATTTAGCACTTTAATGGATTAATATCCAACCGAACAACCGGACTTTACCCGGAACATAAAAATATTGTCAATGACATTGTTTTTCCTTTTCTGAGCCAGTTAGGGTCCCCGAATACCCTAACACCCGTTATAAATTACAACACCATAATAATAATTAATCTAATCACCTAAATAAACTAACTAGCACTAACTATTTAGTTGGAATCCAACTAAATACCCCACCTCTTATAACCGATCGGTTTTCCCCCTAGGGAACACACACCACAACTTTTGATTATTTTAATCCAACTTGTATTATATCTAGAGGACATTATATCCCTTGGTTAATCAAAATGAATGGTTTATAAAAAGACTTAGGGGATTATCACTTCATTCACTCAACACTAAACAAAAATTTACTCTCTCTCTTTCCCTCATTGATATCCTCGGCCGAACACAACCATCATCATTCCACCCACTTTCAAATTTTTATCTTGCCATTTTACATACAATCCAAGGAGCTAGAGTTTATACGAGGAGACCTGGTGCTTACGGAATCACAAGGACCTCTCTACGACGCTATTAACCACCCATTTTTCGTTTAGTTTCTTCCCTAGCCTCGAGCTAGTAGTAAGTGTCTCTAAACATTCTCTTGTTCATGTTTAACGGGGTTAATAAGAGATTTAACGGATAAAAATTATGAACACTAGAGATCAAAGTTTAAAGTCTTGTAAAGAAGATGAACTTGGTGGATAAAAAGAAACTAATAGTGTAAAACTTATGAAACTTGTTTTGTTATGATTATTTTATGTTGTTGAATGCAAGTAGTGGAACGGATCGTCATCTAACCACGTTAGGTCATGTTCATGGAACATGAACTAGCAATATGCTTAGTGTAAAAATAACAAGATGACGAACCCTTTCACTCACAAACATGAACTTGTGTAAAAATAGTTTTTCTTGTAAAATGGAGTTTTAAACTAGTAGATCTAAAGATTTACAAGTGGTATTTTCGAAGAACCAAGTGTAAGATGCAAATCATATTTTAAAAGCCGGATCTTACATAAACCAGAAGTGTTTTTGTGAACAAACAAGTGTGGGGACACTTGTGTAACGAAAGGATTTAACCAAGAAATATTTTCGTAAATACCGACTAGAAGTTTTAAAACTTCATCTTCTTTAAAAATAAAGTTTTCAAGAAAATGATTTTATTTTTAGAGATGGAAAGATCCACTAAATGTGTTGAAAAGTTACTACATAATTTTACACAACTTACAAGTTCACGTGTTTGCGATTTATACTTACTTTGACTAGTTTAATGTTTGAACATTGTATATTGATGACTGAAAATTGTTGATTGAATTTTGGAAAAGAAAATGATACGCTTGTAAGCGTGGCCACCTCTAGTTACAGAGGAAACTCTGGCGAAATTTTTCCAGAACTATAACACTTGGAAAATATTTTTACGACAAGTGTTTATGAATATATTTGTGACTTGTTTTTCCAAACAAACTTCGCCATGATTTTTATTACAAAATAACCAAGTATTCGGAGGTGGATTTTCGTAAATGAAACTCGTTAAATATATATTTAGAATATATATTTCTTAGTAAAACACTTGCGTGATTTTATGATTATTTTGTGAACTATATATTATTTTTAGGGTAAAAATAATATAACTGGAATACATTGTGAAAGCACGACTCCAAAATAATACCAACGCTATCACAAATAAATATTTAAGTTTCACCGGTATTATTATTACCACGCAAACTGTAAAATGTAACTTACGTATTTTTCGGAAAATACTCTTAAACGTGTATTTTGACAAAATATTATTTTGGAAAATTGTATGGAATAAAATATAATATTTTTGGGAAAAATATGTATATTTTGGAGGTATAATATTTTAGACAAATGAATTAAAATATATTTTATTAAGTGAGACTTAATAATATATTTCGGAATTTCTAAAACGCACATGTATTAAAACCCCCATCCTTGGGAAGGAATATAACTTTAAATAATTAAGAAGTGTACACACGAAATAGTTGTCTAACTATTTCCCAAAGACATTTAACCCTAAGCTAAGGCACGGCCGTCCGTCTAATAGAAGTTAGTACGTGTAGGTCGTTACGCAGCAGGTTGACTGGGAGATTGCTATTTCGAGACGCACTTCAGTGAGTTCATGTCCCCCTTTTCTCTTAACTGTTTTCAGTTTTAAACTGCGGGGGTGAAATACATGTTACTATGATTACGAGTACTTTTTACATGGTATGGTTAGCGTAAGGAGAGTTACTACTTAGATCATGTGAGTGGGTAGGCGGGAACTGGAGGCCATTAATCCTCATTGTAGGACCGAGGGTCGTAAGCGGTAGATTTATCTGGGTGTAGCGAGCCCAGCCCCAGGCCCAACAGAACGGACCTCGGGGTGACTTTGAGCTCGACGCAAAATCCGCTAGGTTTGAGTCTTTCTACAGCACTTCACACATATCAACGGCCTTGCAAACCATTGGTGATCTCTTTGTTTCCTTAATTGCTACATACCAGGGATTTTATACTTACAAAGGTTTTACATACTCACTTTCACATGAACTCGCTCCACTTTATGTTGATTTTTCAACTTACATGTATTTCAGGGAATTAGGGATCTGGCGAAGTACGCTACATTTTCACGCCGCGTAAGAGTTATGAGGTCATCCACGTTCAGGGACTGTGACTTTTACCTGGACGAGTCGCAAGTCTTAAACGGTGTTTACTTTATGTTGGTAGTTATGTCGTATGAACAATGTTTTTATTTTGTTGGGTTGGAACTCGTTGCATGTGTCAACTTTAAACAATGTTGTCGTACTTTACTTTTAAAACTTAAATCAACGGATGATCTTCATGGTTTTATTTTCATATAGCTTTGTTGTGATTAAGCTATGGTATTAAGAAGTCACACCGTAATAAACCCACGCTTCCGCAAAGCCAGGGTGTGACATGAAACGCCATATTTTCTACTATATACCATTCATCTTTCAAACGCCAAAATCGCCAAAACATCAAACACACCTACTCAAAAACGCTATATTTTACTATATATCAATCATCTTAGAAAATGCCAAAACACTCAAACATCAAAGATTCCAAAAAAATCGACGTTTCTTTCAGATAAACTATTTCCTCAGTAAAACGCCAAAAATGGCAAATATCGTTTCTTGTATATTCAATATTGTTCTACGCGAAGTTTCGGAGAATGCATTCTTCCCTGAGGTCATGTGACTCAAATAACATTTTGCTGCATGAGATGGACAAATCAGAAACAAAAAGATGCTGATGTCAGACTTATGCCATTTTTTGTGTTTTGTTATTGATGAATATTATAATGGCATGAAGAGACGAATGGCATGAAGATACATATTCAAACAAAAAACTCATGTCATTTTGTCTTTCCAAACGGACACAAAACACAAGCATAACAAAGCCAAACCGCCAGTGAACATGTTTCAAAGAAGAAAGAGACTAATGATAGTGAAGATTTGGAAGATGAATTGTTTCTATTTTTATTTTTTTAATTTTCTTTTTCTGTTGTTTGTTATGTATTTTTCAACTAAGAATAAAAAAAATACATTATATTAATAAAACGCCAACCAGTCATAATGATTGTGAAACGCCATAATGCAGTAAAACGTCAAAAACTCCAAAACTATAATAAAAGTAATTTGGAGAAGTATTATTAAAAGCTAAAAATGGAAAAAAAATGCCAAAAACTACTTAAAGCCATTAAAAACGCCAAACTTGGAAGATAGAACGTCTATGACCATAAAAACTCATAAAAAGCTGAAAAAAAAACAGTAAAACTACACACAGTAACTGAAAAGACGGCTACTTTATTAATATAATTTATTATAAATAAAATCCCGCCTAAACTACGCGCCAAAAACATCCTATAAGAGAGACGTCTCTGCACAACCAACTGATCACACACCAAAAACAACGCCATGTTTTCTAGAAACCATTCACTTTAAAACGCCAAAAAAATAGTTAAAAAAGCCACAGATGCGGAACCTCGTTTCTTCTATATTGAGTATTGTTCTGAATGAAGTTTCACTGAATTGATTCTTTGAGGTGGGTATCTCTATAAGCTTTTGCTGAATGAGATGGACAAATATTATGAAAAAGAGACTGATGACACTGATATGTCATCATGTCACTTTGTTCTTGATGGATATACTGATGGCATGAAGGGATCAATACATTCGAGCAGGCGTTGATCTTCAACATGTCACCAAACAAGTTTATATCAAACCACAATAAAGGATGCCACAAAAAATAAGCATCTTCAAAAGACGGGCATTATATAGGAAAATAAGGATCTACATAAGGTATGCAAAACAGATTCAAAACGCCAAAAAAGTTAAAGTAGAAGAGGCTGATGATAGTGAAGATTTGGATGAGAAATTAGATTATAATTTTCAATTTTTTTTTTCATTTTCTATTGTTTGTTATCTAATTCTCTGTTGTTTATTATATAATTCTTTACTAATAAAAAAATTGAGTATAAAACGCCAAAAACTACAAACACCAAAACGCCTGATAGTGTGAAAACCGTGGGAACGGATGCTAGAAAAGCATGTTGTTACTATATAAAACGCCAAAAAATGCCAAACAAAGTATTACTGGAAAAAGCAACACTAATTGACAGATGAATTTGAACGAAACAGTAATTGTAAAACAGTAAAATGAAGAGACGATAACATTATTGTCAAACATTTATCATATTAAAAGCCACTACATGGAAAATTGAATTTATTTATCTTTTCAAAACACCATAATTGCCTATCACATTATAGGCCTGCATCCTACATGCACAACACTTGATTGGAAAAAAAAAATAAACATCAAGAAAATTACTGATGTTTTTTACATTATAGGCCTGCATCCTACTTGGCACAACAATCAAAGCCATACTTAGTTAAAACGCCAAAATATTTACTATCATCCTGTTCTAAAAACAATAAAAACACCGCGTATTTGTTAAGCGCCAAAAAATGGAAAGGTGATGTGACACGCATTTAAAAAGAATATGAAAATGACAAAAAAGCCCCTCCGCCGTTCTCTATGTCGCGTGACACGTGTTGGGCCAGGATATGTTCTCACCGTTCTCACACTTTTGGGCGTTTTCTCCTGAACCCGTTTCTATATATATTAGTTAAAATACAAATATTTTAACTTATGTTATTTCTATACAATTATTCAGAATATTGTTAAAAATAACATATTTTTAACTCGTTTGTCATACGGTTCATTTATATGTATTTTCAAGTATAGGTATACTTGTATGTTATTTTGTATTCTCATATTTGTGTACAATACTTGTATATGCGTATTTTACCAAGTGTTGGTAATGTATGTCGGTATGTGTTTATACGTATAGGAATACGTAATTTTCTTGTATTTATTAAGTATTCTATACTTAATTTATGTATAATTTTCCGGAATATTGTTTTTGTACAATTAAAAATCACCAACTTTATATTCTTAATATATATATATATATATATATATATATATATATATATTAAGAGAATTTTATAGAGAAATATCTATAATTTTAGTTGATAAAAATATGTATACTTCCACATATATCTTAAAAATAATATATTTTTAAGATTAAAGTTGGAAAAATATATACTTTTAGTTTTCACCAAAATATTATATTTTTGAGTTGTTTATGAAGTGGAGGGTTCAAATGAGAAGAAATTTTTTGTAAGAATAAAAAAGAACAAACTTCAACCAATAATAATGCTTCATTTTACTTCATTTAATTTTTGTATTTAATATGGGTGTAAGGGTATATTGGTAAAATTAGATAGAGCATTAATTGTTAGTCTTCATTTTTAATAGCTAACTAAATTAAATTTGTAATTTATTTTAAAAAAATATTTTTTTTTCAAAGAAGATAAAAATTAATTTAAAGTGTAGGATAAATTATGAGGTGTGTAGGATGAATTACGAGTTGTGTAGGATAAATTTCAGTATGTGTAGGATAAATTTTCAAAAATGTGTAGGATAAATTTTGATGTGTCTAGTCAAAATTTTTAGTGTGTAGGATGATACTCATTATGACTAATTAATTAGTCAAAATAATAATAAATGAGATAAGAGAAAAACTATTTAATGTTTTACAATTGTACCCTTTATTCTTTTTGTTCTCAATTTAATTTTCTTCTCAAATGAACATCCCCCTGTTTATGAAAATATATATTTTCCTCCACTTCAAAAATAATATATTTCCAATTTGACAAAATATGATATATTTTATAATAGTTGTAAAAATCCATACTTTGTCGTTTCTTCTGTTTCAAAAATACCGTTTACCACATTTGTCAAGATACGAATTTATTTCCGGAATATATATATATAGTCCAAAGTGTCCATTGTCCGAATCGTCCAATATTTGGGCATAAGTTATATATTTATTTTCTTGTGATTTTGGTAATATTTCATATTACAGTTTTTAGTATTTTGGTGTGATATATTATTTCTAAATCCCTAATTTTTAATATAACTAATACAAGTAATATACATGTAGCACATAATTTTGTGACTTCTAAATATATATTTTCCTAAATATAATCTTAGTCATTTTTATTATTGAAAATCAACCTCCAATACTTGTAATTTTTATAACAAAAATTATGGCAAATTTTATACTTAAAACCATGATAAAAAATTATTTGTAAACACTTGTTTAAAAATATTTTTCTAAGTGTTGAATTTTTACAAAAAAGTTTGCCATAGTTTCCCTTGAAAATGGAGGTTTCCATGCTTATTAGCATATCATTTTCTTTTCAAAAATTCATCATCAATCATCAACAATTATCCTACAACTTACCATAAGCCATAACATGCATTTCTACAAGATGGTATAAACTTGAAGTTTTGTAAAACCTTCTAGTATTTTAACATGGTGTTTAACATGATTTTCTATCACTAGAACCATGGTTTTTATTTCATAAAACTCATTCTTACAAATTTTCAATCTTTACAACTTGTAACTCACTTTTACAAAAATTCATCTTCTTGGATTTTTCATGTTTTCCAAACTTTACTAGTTCCATTTTAACACTTAAAACATATTTACTTTCTTTCAAAAACCAAATCATGTTAAATCTTGAAGTAAACTTTATTTTCTTGAAACTTTTATCTTTGAAATCTTATATTTTAAGACTTACAACTTGTAGAAATCATCATCCTACACGAAATCAAGTTCATCTTCAAGTTCACACTTAACATAAAGGATGATCAACATAGATCTTTCAAGATTCATCCTCATACTTGCTAGATCATGTTTTAAATCATCATCTAGCAAGCTTTTATGTGGTGATCTACACCATACATTCAAGAAATCAACAAACATGTTTATCACACACATTAAACAACTTAGATCTTCATGATTTCAAGCTTTATGTTTATGTTCATGTTCTTGTTTTGGTGTGATTCTTTAAATCTTTAGTTACTACATACTTTAACCACTAAAATCAAGTGTAAAAACAAGATCAAGAGGGCTTACTACTAGACAAGGGCTAGGGAAGATCAAGATGCAAAAATGAAGAAGGAAAGAAGTGGGTAATAGCTCCACAAGATGGTCCTTCAAGTCTCCTTGCTTGCAACCTTCTTATGTAGCCTTGATACACCTTAGAGAATGCTTAGATTATGTCGAAAGGGATTGAAATTTGGAGATGAAGTGAAGGGGGTGTTGGCCGTGATCTTTGTGAGAGGCAAGAGAAGTGTTGGTGAGTTTGAATGTAGTGAAGATAAGTGTGGTGATGTTAGATGATAATGTTCTTTTATTCTCCAACAATAGTTTACACAAAGGTTATTATGTTTAGTATCTTTACAACATTTACAATATAATATTCAAGATAATGTTGGGATGTGGGGGCCACTTGTTGACCGTCCCATGGGGGGGGGGGGTCATGGTTACATTTCAATGTTAAGCTAGTTGTTTAGTTAGAATGTAAGTGTCTTAGTTAGGGGTTTATTGTGTTTAGGTGTTTTGAGATTTAATATGGTGTTTATTGGTAATAACTAGCTTGATGATGTTAAAACAATGCTTCTAGTTCAATTTTGGTGTTTCGGGTAGTGTCCGGTTATTCGTTTGGTTACCGGTTCGTTAAGGTGCTAAATTGCGCAGTTTAGTGTATTATGAGATACCTTTTATGACAGTTTTCATTCCCGACACTTTACAAGTTATTCTGGACATCTAAACCATGTTTCTGCACAATATTTTGATGTTAAATTGCTGAATTTTGGTGATTTCTGCAGAATTCTGCATTTAGGGTGTGTTTCGAGTACTTTTTAGTGCTTAAATCGTCACTCGGAAGGCAGTTATATAATCCTTACTTTCCTACATAGAGTTCTAGTGTAAACCTTGGTTCCGGGACGCATTCTGTGTCCTAACATGATGTCTGTCTGAGTACTGAACTCCCGTCAGCACTACTAGTTTGTCTTATAAGTGTGCTAGTTTCGTCTGTGCACTAATTGAATTGCTTCGGGTTGCATTTAACAATCATAAGCAACATGCAACATGTAATACATTTGTGAGTTCTTTAAAAGTAAATCATGAAATCAGTCATATCATAAATTCATCATGCATGACCACATATTACAAATTACTATTCACATTGTACGGAAATTACATGGAAAAGTGTCAGTTGTCACAAACAACACTTAGATACACACATAGCAACTCATTACGTTTCAGCTTTGACGTCCAGAACTGGGCTGTTTTAGGGTATTTTTATAAAATAGTTGCCTTATTCCAAAAAATCTAAATAATTTACAGAAAGTTCTAACTGGTCCGCGTCACCTTATGTAAAAATCTCAGGACCTAATTCATTACCAATTATTTATCAAAAATCATCTACTAGGCTGCAATTAGATTCGTCACTTTCTGACTGCTGTCCACGGAACAATTAATTTAAAAATCATCGTTTGCCCGATTGGTGAAATTCCAGCAGGAGTTTTCCTGTAACATTCGTGCCCATCTACTGTACGAATATTACGACCTAACTCTATTCAGATTACAAGATATAACGAAAAGCGTAACATGTAATTTCTGTAGAAAAAACGCAGCTTTAGCTGCTGTGCAAAACAGCTCTTTAAAAATAGAAAACGACCTCAGAAAAATGTGATTCCAGCGCCATTTGAAGCGTTTTTTGAAAACGTACGCTTTAGACATCAGAAAATCAGTTTTTCGATATATAACGACCTGTTTACAGCCAACTGAAGTTGGCTGTTTATGTTGATCAGCTTTCTATTTTCATCTTTAATATACTAGAACGAGTTTAAATGATCATGAGACTTAGTTATATTGACTATCAGCAGGTTAACTCATCAAATATCATCTAGCACATCAAGAATCACATAAACCCTAGGCATATAACATCATAAATGTCACAGAAACACAGCTTTAAACGCATAACGAACATCACTAACCTTGAAGCGGAATAAGAGAACTATGGAGGAGGAGAGATGCGATCAAGAGAAGGGGGGCTGCTGTCGCACACACCAGGGAAGGGACTAGGGTTTTTTTTTTGCTTCTCCATACAAACAACGTACGCACATAATAAACAAGGGGGTGGGCTGATTTGGGCTAGGTGGGCCGCAAGGAAGGGGGTGGCGGGTTGGGTTGGTGTTGTTTTGGGCCGGAATTGAGTGTGGGGGGAAAGGGGTGGGTTTGGTTTTTCATAAGTTTTGCAAAATATCATAATACAATGTTTCGGTTTCGGGTTTCGGTTTCTCGTAAGTTTCACATAATAATGTTTAGGTTTCGCGAGTCGAGTATTATGCTAATAAATTACAAACGAGTATCACGCCACTAAATTATCCGCGACACATGTATTTTATAACGACCACCTAAACTAAAGTATAATCGTAACGAGAACACATATTTTATACGACCACCAAAACTAAAGTATAATCGTAACGAGAACTGAACTAAAAAGGATACCTGATTTTCCAGGATGTCACAATCTGGGTGGCGGGTACTTTGACCCACCTGCTTGTGCAAGTTCGGGTGGTTATGAGGTTTTGGAACAAGTGTACAATCCCATCCCCGTCTCCAACTAGGTAATATAACTTTTGTTTAATGTCAATGTTATGACTTATGGTATGGGTTAATGTTAAGGTTATGACTTTTGGTAGGTGATTTTGTTGATTAACTTTAATGTTATGAAATGTTTATGTAATATGATTTTAGAAATATTAATATATTTCATATTCGCAAACTACGCATTTTAAATACGATTTTGATACTTTTTAAACCACAGAGACGGATTTTGCTACGCATTAAATACCATAGGGGCATAGAATAAAAGTATTGTATTTGAATTTGGCGGGTAGAAAACTATTAAGCTCATGGACTCAAAGAATAATAGGTTTTAGACCCTAGGAGCGCGGTTGATGTGGTGGGAAAGGGTAATATGGTCAATTCACTTACTTTAACTAACGGAGTTAGAAGCGGGGACACAAAATGTAGCTCTTTTGAAAATGTGGGGACTTCGGCTTCCAAATCTTTCATGCGGGGACTCATCGTGACTCCGCCCCTAAACCACTGGGATGCAAATTGCACTTTACTCATATTATATTTAATAAAACAATGATCATATCAAGTATAATAGATGAGAGTTTTGCACATAAACATTTAATCACACAAACATAAATTTACAAGAGACCATGAATCAATTAGCTCATATATTATCCTAATATTACAAAAAACGTATTGAACAGTAAATCAAAGCGTAATAAGGGTACCAAATTTATCAAACCGGGTATATTTTCGGTACCGAATCGGTATCGACTTTTGACATTTTCGCAATCGGTTCGACACCGGTATTCAGCGGTTTTTACCCTCAAATACCGGTACTGTACCGGTACCGACCGGTACCGAACCGTACCGGTACCGAACCGTACAACAGTAAATCAAAGCGCAATAAGGGTACCAAATTTATCAAACCGGGTATATTTTCGGTACCGAATCGGTATCGACTTTTGACATTTTCGTTATCGGTTCGGCACCGGTATTCAGCGGTTTTTACACTCAAATACCGGTAATGTACCGGTACCGAACTGTACCATACCATACCGATACTGACCATTGAACAGTAAATCAAAGCACAATAAAGGTACCAAATTTATCAAACCGGGTATATTTTCGGTACCGAATCGGTATCGACTTTTGACATTTTCGGCACCGGTATTCAGCGGTTTTTACCCTCAAATACCGGTATTGTACCGGTATCGACCGGTACTGAACCTTACCGTACTGGTACCGACCGGTACCGACCGGTACCGAACCGTACTGTACCAGGTATATTCGGTACCAGTACCCACTTTTGGGGATTTTCTGTAACACCTCGAAAATTCACGTCCTATAATGTGTTGACACGTGTCATGTGATTGAACGTGTGAAAGAATGTTCTGAAAGGACTAAAGTTGACAATCATGGAAAGTATGTGAATATACGAGTTCTAAATGTCAACAGTGAATAAATATATTGTACAATAACCCTACATGATGCTTATAACATCAAACGAATAAATCATGGATCATGCGAAGCTAAAAGTGAGAGATTACAAACTACAGGGGTTAAATGTGTCAACATGTTTAAGTTATACCTCTGAGTAACCTTTTGACAAATCTGAAGCTTTGTAACTGATAATTATGCTCACTAGAATGCGCGATATAAATTTCATAAAGTTTCGTAATCGTATGAGAAAGTTATGATCAAATTCGTATGCGAGGGGTTAAAGCGTTAACGTTGGAAGTTATGACTTTTCTGGTTAACCGGAAGTGTCCAAGGACTTGGCAAAGTGGGTACAAGCCTTAAAGCCCTTGTGGGTAAATAATAAGGGGTCAAATTGAAAGTATTTAGCTCAGTTGCCCTTTCGAAAGGCCAAGGGACAATATGCGGAAACTTGAAAATGGGAATTCTGATTAAAAAGGTTAAGGCGGGCCGCGTAAAGGTTAACCTACCTTTACGCGGGCCGCGTCAGGACGCCAGATACAGAAAACGTGGACAGGCTCCTGTATTCGCGGGTATTCGATCTTTAAGCGATATCTTTGCATTGTGGGCGACCCCTAAACAGTCCTAGACACTAGGGACACTTGGTGGAATGTTGTGGTCAGTTGATAGACTTGTTTATCAATGTTTTGTGGTGATTAATCCACTATAAAAGGCCACAAGACTTCAACTCATTCCTCACACCTTCATTTGCATTCCTGATCAATTCTGGAGCTCCCAAGCAGCCTCAAGTGATCATAAGTCGTGCATAGGACTCTTGTAAGTTTGCTAATCCTTTCTAAATTAAGTTTTAGCTTAGTTATAGCTTAAAAGTCAAACCGTCGTAATTAACGGTTGACTTTAAGATTAATCACTAATGGTCCAGTGATTAGTCGAATCAAAAGTACCTTTAAGTAGGTAATTATGTGGGTAATAAAACCTTAAAAGGGTTTCCCCTGATTCCCACTCTAACTAGGTTAAATGTCGGGTCAAACTTACTAGTAAAAAGTCAACAGAATGTTTAAAATGCAATTTATGCATGATTAGCAATGTAGAACACTTATAACCTATTTGATCATTAATATAACTTGGTAATTAATGTAAGAACATGTCTAAACATGTTCAACCCGACAATTTCCTGTTTAGACCCGGTTCGGAACCGAAAGTCGCATAGTTTGACTTATACTTTGACTTTCAGTTCTGACCCGTTATGGCATGTTTTAGAAATGCCTTAGAGCTTTATTTGGACCAGGTTACATGCTAGTATGACCCTCTGTGATTATACACCTCGGATCATTAGTTATCCAATTAATATGCATGATTCCGTCAATTGCTCATATGTTGACCATTATGCCCTTTTCACCTTAAAACGTGATTTTTGGAAATGTAAAAGAGTAGAAACCTTAATTACTGATATATAAACTTGTATGCAAAACTTTACATCAGTTTGGGGTGTAGATTAAGAGTTATGCTCGTTAGCGTAAAATTAAAGCTTTATGTTAATTAAACGGCGTATTTAGCGCATAGCCTACTTAAACATACGTTTTGATATCAAACTCTTTACCCACTGATGTAATATATTATTTTGGGATTTTTAAAGATTTTTAATTAACTTTAGGCTGAGCATAACTTATAGTCGTAGGCTTAATCCGGTAACTGTCGGTTTTGCCCTTACGGGCTATAAAATGAGTTTTACATATCTAAACGACTCCAAACCTTTTTCTACTGATCACATATGATAAATAAATTATTTTAAGCCTTCTGGAAATATAAAAATATCAGATTTATGTATCAAACCCGGAAATGGCCTATAATCGCCTTTTTAAGCGTTTTTAACGCATAGTATGTACTAAAACTATTTTAAACATACAAGGGTTGATACCTACTGATATTAGAGGCAAATTATAATAGTTTAACAGTAAGCAAAGGTTGATAAACTCAGACTTCAGTTTTGAGCTTTTCGGCTTATGTGAAATTACCAAAATACCCCTACGGGGCATAGTTTGGTTATAATTGGTAAATTTCACGTATAAACTTTATCCTACTATTATAACTCATTAATTTGAGTATGTTTGCTGATTACATCAGACCTGTAACTCAGTTAAACACTTAGACTCTTTTATAACCTTGTAAATGACCAAACTACCCCTACGGGGCATAGTTTGTGTTCAAACTCGTTTCGGGCAAAATAAATGATATCTTACTGATGTCACAACATATATGAAGCATATTAACTTAGGAAACCTGTAAATAGCTCTCATGGATACCCGTTACGCTTATTACGCGTTCGGTTCGGTTTATGTAACTAGTTTACATAAACTAGCCTAAACGGGTCAAACCTTATCGGTTTTATCTCAAAATCCTATACGGTCTTGGGTTACGGTATATAGCATACCGCTTGATCGGGCATCAAATCCTCCACCGTTGAGTGGGTAATTGAATAATTTGATCGGCTCGTTTAAACAGTCTTGTTACTTAAAGCCTTTGGGGGGTTAATGACCATGTCCCGGATATCCTTGGCATCATTTTACGAAATGGCCACGACTTAAGCGCGGGGTGTAGGCGTACACCCGTCAGTGCACAAAAGAATATTGTGGCGTGTCTATTGATCTTTAACCCGGATAAGATCCGGGCTACTGAACGCACAAGGAACATGTAATTCGTTCACAAGATTATAATATTAAATAATTCTCCCAAGTTAAATAAAATGTTTATGCCACGTGCATCCAAACCAATTTTCAATCATTTTCCAAAATGAGTCAGTTGATTGTATTTACCAGTGTAAACTGACGTATTTTCCCAAAAAGATTAAATGCAGGTACTATGCGTAATTGGCTGGGATTTCTCCTTAGCATCATTTAGAAGTCTCGCAAGCTTAAGATGCCTGAAGTCTGTTGAACTATTGTTTCTATTTTATTCTCGATCCTTCTGTGGATAAACTTCCGAATATTGTGACATTTGATATTACAATATTAAATTCGGTTGTATTATATTTTTAAATTGCTTCCGCTGTGCATATTAAATATTGTGTTGTTTGACTATTATGTTGCCAACCACGTCACGATACTCCCCCACCGGGCCCACCGGTGACACGTGGAAATCGGGGTGTGACAGGTTGGTATCAGAGCCAACACTGAGTGAATTAAACACTAGTCTTTTGTGTTTAATCTCAGTTACACAATTGCACATTCTAAACTTTCGAGTCTAGACATATAACATAGGACAAATTCCACTTGGTTTTGTGTTATCCTTTATTTTGCACATATTTTGTTTTGTTATCTCATGCCATATTGACAGGATTAACAAAATGCCGCCAAGATTCTTCAGGAGAAGAGGAAGAGGCAAGGGGCCAATCACCGCCCCCAATGATAATGAAGCTGGACCTTCAAATGTGCGAGCTCCATCTACTACGGAGAGTGACGATCCCCAACAGAACCGGAGAAACCTCTTTGAGCTGGCTAGACGGTCGGTTTCTCACAGCTCAACACCTCCTAACCCTTATGGGCCACAGCCGAAGTACGAGCCCAACAACCCTCAACCCTCATACATACCGTTACAGCGATCCTTATCGCATCATTTTTTTGGTGACCCTACACCAGTTTTTAGGGGCCGGTTTAACCCGGAAAACTTCATACAAGAACCAGTGGGTTTCAACCCATTGGGACCGGAGGACCATTTCTCTGGCGATCACGCGGAAGATATGGACGAGGATACGGACCCCGTTGAACCTGCCAGTGGTACACCAAACCACCCGATAGAGATCTCTGACGGATCTTCTTTCCACGGATCACCCTATGTTGGTCCAGATAGCTTTCAAGCTATGTTTACCCGGCACGAATGGTACTATACACCTCCTCACCATTCGTCGCCTCAGCAGCAGCAACAGCAGCAACAGGATCCCTCTGTGGATTCACGGTTTGTGGCAGTTACGCCACCACCTCCACCGCCGCCAGTTCAGCCAGCACCTCCACAACCACCAAGGCGTAGGAGATCTGGACCGCGTATGTCTACACGGGGAGGAGACTTCCATTTCAGCTCTCCTCGGCAATCAAGTGGCAGCCACTACCCGCCACATCAAGAAGATCCACAAATGGGTGGAACATCACAACCAGTTGCACCACAACCACCGCCGATGGGTTTTGATAACCCAATTCCAGCATACACGGGTTCCATGGCGTATAACCCGTTTGAACCACCAGCTCACAACAACTACGGTTACGCTGAAGTAGACCCCTACATGGTAGCGGCAAATTACAACGCCTATAACACCCAAGGACCGTATGGAGACCCATGGGGAGTAGGGTACCCAACTCAGGGGTACCCGATACCGGCTAGACCTATCATCCGGACGCAATCGCAGCCGCCACGATTTTCTCCCCCAGAACGGGAGGAAATTCTTCATAGACTGGATCAGGTTGAGCGGGACTTTCGCCATGACCGCCAGGAGAGACAGAGCTTCTACCAAGGATTAACAAGCTTGATCAAAGGTAAGAGCAAGAAGGACCGCTAAATCCTTCAATTTGTTGTTGAGCCCCTGCGTGGGCCAGGCTTGTTTGTTTTGACCCCTGCGTGGGTCTATCTTTCTGTAAACCCCTGCGAGGGTACGTTATTTGTGTAGGTCCCTGCGTGGACTATTATGTTATTAAGCCCCTGCGTGGGTAAGTTTGTTATTTGAAAAGACCCGTTTAGGGCAGCGTGTAATATTTTAATAAAGTAATGGAATGTTTGTTTTATAAATTTCATGTTTGCCATTATGCGCATATATAAATTATATATGAAATAAATAAATTAACATCATTCCTTTTTAATAAATATCTGCCTATTTAAATTTTTAAATAAGAATCTTAAAGAGTGAAACCTAGCCTTCGGGTCATTATAAGGCCGGGCCAAGATGGTAAGACCTGTTAAAAAGATTCAAATCCCTGTTAACATCTGGAAATATGTTAACACTCCTGGCAGACGTGATTCATTAAAAATCACACACGTCATTATTATTAAAGGATTCTTCAAAAGATTCCTAACCCAATTATAAGATCTCTGAATCATGGGTTTAGGTCATCAATTAAGATGATCATATTTTACCATACGTGGTGATATAGTGCCTATGGGCCCTGCTCATTTCCATATGAGCCAAAGGACAGTGGTAGCAATGACTCCCTGTCAGATAAGGTAATGAACTAGGTTCAAACCTTCATGCTTTGATTCTCTGAAATCATAACATATAATTTATAAATGTCTTTGTGACTAGGCCTATTGTGCCAGTATACCTTAAAAACCTTGATTCTCTGAAATCATGGCTTATATTTTAAAATGTCCATGTGACTAGGCCTTTTGTGCCACAAATAAAACTGTTATTGTTTTATAATTAGGATAAATGATTATAGAAATCCTAAATGAATATGATTAATAAATTAACCAAATATGGTCTCTGTTACCATGGTTAATGAATTACCCTAAGGGGAAATTCCATAATAAACTCCCAAATAAACTATTGTCCTTGTTTTCTGTAACAGTTCAATTAAAATGGCTAACTCAGACGAGCTTAATAGCCATCCAGTGGAGAACATCGATAACGCCCGAGTTACTTTAACGGGTGCTGAATTAAAAGCATTGGTAGACGACGCAGTTACTAAGGCATTGGAACGGCAATACGAAGAATATAGTGGGACTCGTAGTAGGACCCTATCTACGCAGCCTTCAAAGCCACCGTCCAAGAAGGACGAACCGAAGAAAGATGATGATCGACACTCCTCGAACCACCACAGTACTCCATCTCAACACATTGTACTGAACCAAGGACCCCGTGAGAAGGGATGCTCATATAAATACTTTGTGTCATGTAAACCCCGGGATTTCACTGGGGAGAAAGGAGCCATTGACTGTATGACATGGCTGGACGAGATGGATACCGTTGTGGATATCAGCGGATGCGCTGAGAGAGACGTGGTCAAGTTTGTGTCGCAGTCTTTTAAGGGTGAAGCTTTAGCATGGTGGAGATCTCTGATTCAAGCCACCGGAAAAACCCCATTGTACAACATGTCATGGGATCAATTTGTTGCCCTTATCAGGGAAAATTACTGCCCTCAGCATGAGGTGGAGAAGATAGAGTCTGATTTTCTATCATTGGTGATGACAAACCTTGACTGTCAAGCTTACCTAACGAGCTTCAACACGATGTCCCGGTTGGTTCCTTATCTGGTAACCCCGGAACCAAAAAGAATAGCTCGTTTTATCAGTGGTTTAGCCCCGGAAATCAAGGCAAGCGTGAAGGCTTCTCGGCCAGCTACTTTTAGATCTGTAGCTGACATATCCTTGTCCCTCACCTTGGATGCGGTCAGGCAAAGATCGCTGAGGAACAAGGAGGCTGAGAAGAGAAAACGTGAAGATGATAGTTCACGCAGATCAAACAAGAAGCACCGTGGGAACGGTGACAACAAGAAAGGATCGGAGTCAAGGAAAGATGGGCACCAGTCTGGTGAGAAGCCCAAATGCAAGATATGCATGAAACAGCACTTTGGAAAGTGCAGACTTGAGTCGAACTCTCAGAATCAGTCAAAAACCTATGCTTGTGGTATATGCAAGTCCACGGATCACAAAACCTTGGATTGCAAGAAGATGAAAGACGCAACGTGCTACCGTTGCAATGAAAAGGGCCACATTAAAACCAACTGCCCTAAATACACCAAGAAGCCTGAAGAGGCCAAGAAGACTAATGCTAGAGTCTTCAGAATGGACGCAAAGGAAGCGGTTCTAGACGACAACGTTATTACAGGTACTTTCCTTGTAAATGACGTCTTTGCTAGAGTACTTTTTGATTCAGGCGCTGATAAGTCTTTCGTTGATAATAAGTTTTGTGAATTGCTGAAATTACCTGTCAAAACCTTAAATGTGAATTATGAGGTGGAGTTAGCAGATGGCACACTAGAAACCGTCTCAACTGTGTTAGATGGATGTGTTATATCCATTAAGAACCATTCTTTTCCTCTGTCTCTACTTCCCTTTAAGTTGGCCGGTTTTGACATAGTTCTGGGTATGGACTGGTTATCTCATAACCAGGCCCAAATTGTCTGTAACAAGAAACAGGTAGTAATAAAGACTCCGTCTGGTGAATCACTTACCATTCGGGGAGATACCCAGTATGGGCTACCTGAGCAAGCGACTATGCTCAAGGCTTCAAAATGTTTAAAGAAGGGTTGTGTCATCTACATGGCACAAGTGATTATTGATGAGCCCAAACCGAAGATAGAAGACATCCCTGTCATTTCTGAATTCCCTGAAGTTTTTCCAGAAGAACTACCTGGTTTGCCACCAGATAGGCAAGTGGAATTCAGGATTGATATCATCCCCGGAGCAGCACCAGTTACTAGAGCACCTTATAGGTTGGCACCAACGGAGATGAAAGAATTGAGGACACAGCTAGACGAATTGCTAGCCAAAGGTTTCATAAAACCTAGTTCGTCTCCATGGGGAGCGCCAGTCCTGTTTGTAAAGAAGAAGGATGGATCGATGCGTCTGTGCATCGACTATCGTGAGCTTAATAAAGTCACGATCAAGAATAGGTATCATTTGCCCAGGATCGACGATTTGTTCGATCAGTTACAAGGGGAAAGTTATTTCTCGAAGATTGATTTGAGGTCAGGCTACCATCAACTGAAGGTTAGAGATGAAGACGTGCATAAAACAGCATTTAGGACTCGTTATGGTCATTACGAGTTCCTAGTGATGCCTTTTAGGCTCACTAATGCACCGGCCGCGTTCATGGATCTCATGAATCACGTTTGCAAGCCATACTTAGATAAATTCGTCATCGTTTTCATCGACGACATTCTTATCTATTCGAAGAATCAAGCTGACCATGAGAAACACCTTCGATGTATTCTCAAACTCCTGCATCATGAGAAACTCTATGCCAAATTCTCTAAGTGCAAGTTTTGGCTTCGAGAAGTCCAATTCCTTGGACATGTGGTGAGTGAGCGTGGTATCCAAGTGGATCCCGCTAAGGTTGAAGCAGTTATGAACTGGCAAGAGCCGAAGACGCCTACAGAGATTCGTAGTTTCCTGGGATTGGCAGGATATTACAGGCGTTTCATTGAAAATTTTTCAAGGATTGATGCACCCCTAACTTCCTTGACCAAGAAGAAAGTAAAGTTCGTTTGGGGCCCTAAGCAGCAAGAGTCCTTTGATATTCTGAAGCAAAAGTTGAGCAACGCTCCTGTTCTGACATTGCCAGATGGAATAGAAGATTTTGTGGTTTACTGCGATGCATCGCACACTGGCATGGGGTGTGTGCTTATGCAGAAAGGCAAGGTTATTGCCTATGCATCGCGACAGTTAAAGGTGCATGAAAAGAATTACACCACCCATGACTTGGAGCTGGGTGCCGTTGTATTCGCACTAAAACTGTGGAGGCATTATTTATATGGAATCAAGTGTGTGATCTATTCTGATCATAAGAGCCTCCAGCATCTGTTTAATCAGAAGGATTTAAATATGAGGCAACGCCGTTGGATGGAGACTTTAAATGATTATGATTGTGAAATCAGATATCATCCCGGCAAGGCGAATGTAGTCGCTGATGCCTTGAGTCGAAAGGAAAGGGTGAAACCCATCCGAATCAATGCCAAGCGCATGGAGATAAAGAATAATTTGATTGAAAGGTTGTTAGCTGCACAGAAGGAAGCTGTGTTGGAAGCTAACTATCCTAATGAAAAGTTAGGAGTAACTGAGGAGCAGTTAACTCTTAGCAAGGACGGAATTCTAAGATTAAATGGACGAATATGGGTTCCAATTTATGGAGGACTTCGAGATGTCATCCTCCAGGAAGCCCATAGTTCCAAATACTCCGTTCATCTTGGAGCTGATAAGATGTACCAGGATCTAAGGGCAAATTATTGGTGGATCGGCTTGAAGAAGTCTGTAGCCACTCATGTAGCTAAATGCTTGACATGTGCGCAGGTCAAGGCCGAGCATCAGAAACCGTCAGGTTTGCTACAACAGCCTGAACTTCCTACTTGGAAGTGGGAAATGGTAACTATGGATTTTATTACCAAGTTACCCAAGACAAGGAAGGGAAATGATACAATATGGGTTATAGTTGATAGACTGACTAAGTCAGCACATTTCTTACCCATCAAGGAGACTTATAGCTCCGACATGTTAGCCCAGTTATACGTTGATAAGATTGTAGCCTTACATGGCATACCTGTGTCTATTATCTCTGACCGAGATACTAGATACGCGTCACATTTTTGGAAGAGTTTCCAACAATCTTTGGGCACACGTTTGAATTTTAGTACGGCTTATCATCCTCAGACTGACGGCCAGAGTGAGCGTACTATTCAAACGTTGGAAGACATGCTACGTGCATGTGCGATTGACTTGGGTGGTAGTTGGGATAAGAACCTACCATTAATCGAATTCTCCTACAACAATAGCTACCATACCAGCATTAAGGCTGCGTCCTTCGAGGCATTATACGGTAGAAAGTGTAGATCGCCCGTTTGTTGGGCGGAAGTTGGAGATGTCCAATTATCAGGACCAGAGATAGTCTTTGAAACGACAGACAAGATTGTCCAGATTCGTGACCGTCTCAAAGCTGCCCGAGATAGGCAGAAGAGCTACGCAGATCCAAAGCGTAAAGCTTTTCACTTCAAAGTAGGTGATAAAGTGTTGCTTAAAGTATCACCCTGGAAGGGGGTGATGCGGTTTGGTAAGAAAGGCAAGTTAAGCCCGAGATACATAGGACCTTTCGAGGTTATCGAACGTGTCGGGTCAGTTGCCTATAAGTTAAACTTGCCTGAAGAGCTCAGTGGAATTCACAATGTGTTCCACATCTGCAATCTGAAGAAGTGCTTCGCTGACGAATCACTGGTAATACCGCATACAGATGTGCATATAGATGAGAGCTTAAAATTTGTGGAAAAACCTTTGTCGATTGAAGATCGACAGGTAAAGAAGCTTCGAAGGAAGCATGTACCTATTGTAAAGGTCAAATGGGATGCCCGTAGAGGTCCCGAATTCACGTGGGAGGTTGAATCCACGATGAAAGAAAAATACCCTTATTTATTTCAGTAAATCTCGGGTCAAGATTTATTTTAAGGGGGTGAGGATGTAACACCTCGAAAATTCACGTCCTATAATGTGTTGACACGTGTCATGTGATTGAACGTGTGAAAGAATGTTCTGAAAGGACTAAAGTTGACAATCATGGAAAGTATGTGAATATACGAGTTCTAAATGTCAACAGTGAATAAATATATTGTACAATAACCCAACATGATGCTTATAACATCAAACGAATAAATCATGGATCATGCGAAGCTAAAAGTGAGAGATTACAAACTACAGGGGTTAAATGTGTCAACATGTTTAAGTTATACCTCTGAGTGACCTTTTGACAAATCCGAAGCTTTGTAACTGATAATTATGCTCACTAGAATGCGCGATATAAATTTCATAAAGTTTCGTAATCGTATGAGAAAGTTATGATCAAATTCGTATGCGAGGGGTTAAAGCGTTAACGTTGGAAGTTATGACTTTTCTGGTTAACCGGAAGTGTCCAAGGACTTGGCAAAGTGGGTACAAGCCTTAAAGCCCTTGTGGGTAAATAATAAGGGGTCAAATTGCAAGTATTTAGCTCAGTTGCCCTTTCGAAAGGCCAAGGGACAATATGCGGAAACTTGAAAATGGGAATTCTGATTAACAAGGTTAAGGCGGGCCGCGTAAAGGTTAACCTACCTTTACGCGGGCCGCGTCAGGACGCCAGATACAGAAAACGTGGACAGGCTCCTGTATTCGTGGGTATTCGATCTTTAAGCGATATCTTTGCATTGTGGGCGACCCCTAAACAGTCCTAGACACTAGGGACACTTGGTGGAATGTTGTGGTCAGTTGATAGACTTGTTTGTCAATGTTTTGTGGTGATTAATCCACTATAAAAGGCCACAAGACTTCAACTCATTCCTCACACCTTCATTTGCATTCCTGATCAATTCTGGAGCTCCCAAGCAGCCTCAAGTGATCATAAGTCGTGCATAGGACTCTTGTAAGTTTGCTAATCCTTTCTAAATTAAGTTTTAGCTTAGTTATAGCTTAAAAGTCAAACCGTCGTAATTAACGGTTGACTTTAAGATTAATCACTAATGGTCCAGTGATTAGTCGAATCAAAAGTACCTTTAAGTAGGTAATTATGTGGGTAATAAAACCTTAAAAGGGTTTCCCCTGATTCCCACTCTAACTAGGTCAAATGTCGGGTCAAACTTACTAGTAAAAAGTCAACAGAATGTTTAAAATGCAATTTATGCATGATTAGCAATGTAGAACACTTATAACCTGTTTGATCATTAATATAACTTGGTAATTAATGTAAGAACATGTATAAACATGTTCAACCCGACAATTTCCTGTTTAGACCCAGTTCGGAACCGAAAGTCGCATAGTTTGACTTATACTTTGACTTTCAGTTCTGACCCGTTATGGCATGTTTTAGAAATGCCTTAGAGCTTTATTTGGACCAGGTTACATGCTAGTATAACCCTATGTGATTATACACCTCGGATCATTAGTTATCCAATTAATATGCATGATTTCGTTAATTGCTCATATGTTGACCATTATGCCCTTTTCACCTTAAAACATGATTTTTGGAAATGTAAAAGAGTAGAAACCTTAATTACTGATATATAAACTTGTATGCAAAACTTGACATCAGTTTGGGGTGTAGATTAAGAGTTATGCTCGTTAGCGTAAAATTAAAGCTTTATGTTAATTAAACGGCGTATTTAGCGCATAGCTTACTTAAACATACTTTTTGATATCAAACTCTTTACCCACTGATGTAATATATTATTTTGGGATTTTTAAAGATTTTTAATTAATTTTAGGCTGAGCATAACTTATAGTCGTAGGTAGGGGTGAGCAAGTTTAGGTCCGGACCGAAAAGAACCGAGAACCGAACCGAAAATATACCCAACCGACCCGAACCGAAGTACCTAGGTATTTAGATCGGTTCCAATTTTTCATATAAAATAGGGTCGGGTCGGGTCGGTTCTCGGTTTTTTCATGGTAAAACCCGACTTGGACCTATGGACCGGAACCGACCCTATATTTAGGGTAGTGAATCGGTTCTGTATTTTATGTTTGATCGGTTCTCGGGTCGGGTCGGGTAATGGTCGGGTAGGGTCGGGTTTTTCCTTTTGCTCACCCCTAGTCGTAGGCTTAATCCGGTAATTGTCGGTTTTGCCCTTACGGGCTATAAAATGAGTTTTACATATCTAAACGACTCCAAACCTTTTGCTACTGATCACATATGATATATAAATTATTTTAAGCCCTCTGGAAATATAAAAATATCAGATTTATGTATCAAACCCGGAAATGGCCTATAATCGTCTTTTTAAGCGTTTTTAACGCATAGTATGTACTAAAACTATTTTAAACATACAAGGGTTGATACGTACTGATATTAGAGGCAAATTATAATAGTTTAACAGTAAGCAAAGGTTGATAAACTCAGACTTCAGTTTTGAGCTTTTCGGCTTATGTGAAATTACCAAAATACCCCTACGGGGCATAGTTTGGTTATAATTGGTAAATTTCACGTATTAACTTTATCCTACTGTTATAACTCATTAATTTGAGTATGTTTTCTGATTACATCAGACCTGTAACTCAGTTAAACACTTAGACTCTTTTATAACCTTGTAAATGACCAAACTACCCCTACGGGGCATAGTTTGTGATCAAACTCGTTTCGGGCAAAATAAATGATATCTTACTGATGTCACAACATATATGAAGCATATTAACTTAGGAAACCTGTAAATAGCTCTCATGGATACCCGTTACGCTTATTACGCGTTCGGTTCGGTTTATGTAACTAGTTTACATAAACTAGCCTAAACGGGTCAAACCTTATCGGTTTTATCTCAAAATCCAGAATGTGTATGAAATTTCCATATTAAACAAGTCTCTGAACTTTTCGGGTCTAAATCACATTCTATCCGGTCTTCGCTTAATCGTGCGTACGAACCGTGTCTTTGAAACTAACCGGTCTAAGCTTAAGCTTAATTAAAGGCCCGTTAGAATTCTAATAGGTTATTATAAACCTCCGTTCCAGATTAGGAGAACCAGTAAAAGCTACGTGCGTTTGCTTATTGTGATTTATACATTGCTCAGGTAATACTTTTAACTTATTTTCCCTATACGGGCTTGGGTTACGGTATATAGCATACCGCTTGATCGGGTATCAAATCCTCCACCGTTGAGTGGGTAATTGAATAATTTGATCGGCTCGTTTAAACAGTCTTGTTACTTAAAGCCTTTGGGGGGTTAATGACCATGTCCCGGATATCCTTGGCATCATTTTACGAAATGGCCACGACTTAAGCGCGGGGTGTAGGCGTACACCCGTCAGTGCACAAAATAATATTGTGGCGTGTCTATTGATCTTTAACCCGGACAAGATCCGGGCTACTGAACGCACAAGGAACATGTAATTCGTTCACAAGATTACAATATTAAATAATTCTCCCAAGTTAAATAAAATGTTTATGCCACGTGCATCCAAACCAATTTTCAATCATTTTCCAAAATGAGTCAGTTGATTGTATTTACCAGTGTAAACTGACGTATTTTCCCAAAAAGATTAAATGCAGGTACTATGCGTAATTGGCTGGGATTTCTCCTTAGCATCATTTAGAAGTCTCGCAAGCTTAAGATGCCTGAAGTCTGTTGAACTATTGTTTCTATTTTATTCTCGATCCTTCTGTGGATAAACTTCCGAATATTGTGACATTTGATATTACAATATTAAATTCGGTTGTATTATATTATTAAATTGCTTCCGCTGTGCATATTAAATATTGTGTTGTTTGACTATTATGTTGCCAACCACGTCACGATACTCCCCCACCGGGCCCACCGGTGACACGTGGAAATCGGGGTGTGACATTTTCGGTAACGGTATCTTCGGTACCGGTTGGTACAGAGCTCATCCAATCCTGTAGCAACGCAAGTAATTGCACCATGTAGATTACTTTTCATACACACTGTAAGTAAACTTTATTTCGTTTGGTTGAGGTTTTATATACACAACAACTTATTTTGTTTTCTTTTTTGTCTTTTCCTATAATGAATGAATTGTAGCATGTAAAATTAACTTGGATATTTAGATTATTGATGAGCAAATCGTATCAAATCCTGTAATCAAACCGGTATCGTATCGGTACCAAATTTACTATACCAATCATTTTCGGTACCAATTTGGTACCCACCTTTTGGCGTTTTCAGAATCGTCACTTTTGGTTCGACACCGGTCTAGCACCGTACCTGTATTTACTGATTTTTACCTTCAAATACCATACCGTATCGTACCGAGCATTTTCCGTGCAGGTACCTAATTTCGATGATTTTCCGGATCGGTACTCTCAGTGCCGTTACCGGTACCGAGCTCATCAATATTTTAACGTGTTAGCATTGTAATAAGTAAACTGAAAACAACTGAATTTACAACGTGTAGAACGTGTGAGGTCCTATTGTTATATATTAGTTTATTTAAAATTGCTTTTCTTGGGATGGAGTGACTATCGTTACCACGTCATTGTTATTTATGTTTTGATTTTTGGTATCTGCTTGCCGTTGCCGACACACGTTTTGCAGACATTAGGTTCCCGCCGCAACGCGCGGACGGAAAATCAACTAGTTAATATAAAATATCCATTCATGACGAGCTAAATGTAGAAAGGATTATTCATGTGTGAGAGGTATGACCATACATGGCCTGTGTGAGAGATATGACTGTACATGGTCCGTTATCTTAAGGGGTCAATTTTTTTAAAGTTTTTTTTTACAATATCGTAGTTTAAGTATATTAATTAAACAATAATTTAAACCATTTATGCTTTGGCTCACATGAACTAGGCAATTACCAAGCTTAAAAAATTCAAGGGGGAAAGTGGGGCGGGAAAATCGAATTGTCTAGAACAATCAAAGGCTGGGAATTGGAATCAATTTATTCTAGAAGGTATGGGGAGGGTAGTTCCCAAGGGAATTGGCCTCCACGTAGGACGCCACATCCCCATTCCATATGGGATGACCCTTCAAGCAATTTTAAAGGAGTGAAAGATGAGAGACCACACTATTTATAAAAACAATTTAAAAATTAGAGAGAGATAAATTGATTTGATTTCAGAGGGAGAGAGGAGAGAGAAAGATGAAAGAAGAAAGAAGAGGGCCGGCGAGATCGTCTTGTGGGTGACGGAGAGGACGGGACGAAGGGCAGGGGGCGGTGTGGGGGTGCGGCGCCGGGGCTCGCCGGGGCAGGGCTGGCCCCCATACCTTCCAGTCTTATACATCAAATCAACTACTTCGAAGTTCCAACATGTATATGAGTCGACTAACTGAAAGTTGCGTTATGTGATGCTAATCGAAAATCAAATTCAATTACTTGCTCCATTGCACTGTTGAAGTTGTTTTCTTGTCACTTGCATTTTTTAATCAATTGTTAAGGTCACTTGAGCTTTCAGGTTAACTCTTTGTGGACAATTTGCATTCAATGCCAGTGCTAACAAGTTTAACAAACAATTTAGAAAAAAAAAGTATGGCATGACATGGGTTTAAGGGCACGCAGGGTGGTCCGTGATGGCCACCCCATCACGTGTAATACCACCACGAACACCGCCGCCGGTACCACCATCACGCGTGAAAAACTAAACGCGTTGAAACTATAACGCGTGGAAATTCAAAAAAGAACGGTTGATTGTGACCGTTGGGGGGGTAAAAAATGAACGTTGGGTTTTTTTTTTTTTTTGAATGTTTTATATAAATCTATTTTAACCTAATACATTTCATATACAATTCTCCAACTCACTTCAAAAAATCATACAAGTCTCCATTTGATTTCAAAAATAATTTTACAAGAAACATGGAAGGTTCAAGCAAGAGAGGTGGGGGTCCGAAAAAAAGAGGTTCGGGCACGAAGAAAAATCCCGTAAGACCCAAGGTTCGAGCGAATCTTGGCGAGCCGACGCGCTTTAGGTTGCAAGACGAACCCGAGCAAGTCCCACCCTTTCAAACCCAACAATATCCACCCTTTCAAACCCAACAATATCCACCCTTTCAATCGCAAACGTATCAAAACCAACCGTTCGTCCCACCGTTTCAACCTCACCAATTTCAACCCCAAACGTATCAAACCCAACCCCACCAACTCGATCCACTACTAGAAACCAACACCGTCATCCATCATTTTGCAAACGCGTATCGTGAACCACAACAAAGTCTTGACGACGATGAAGATGATGATTACGTTCAAGAACAACAACAAGAAGAAGAGGAAGAGGAAGAAGAAGAAGAAAATGATGACGTTCAAGAAATCGTCCCAACCGTGTCACACCCCCCAAATCCACCATGCGGAGTACCACCGCTTGGAGGCGTGACGTGACCAGGATCGAGCCACCAATCATATTGAACAACGTATTTAAGTAAATGAAACTAACCGCAATACAATTGGTGACCAAAAGGGAGTTAACCAGGTTCAGTTTAAACAGCGGAAGCATAAGACGTTAAACCAAAACATAAGTTCATAGTTCATAAGTTTAAAGACCCAAAACATAAGTTTCATAAGTTCGTAAAGTTTATTTATTAAGTACGGGACATAACAGTTCGCATCCCACAACGACCGCCTCCTTGTGCAAGCCCCATAGTATCTAGCGACCTGCAAAGCATGTGACAACGAGTCAACAACAAAGTTGAGTGAGTTCACGGTTGGTTGTCCATTTTAGAGTTGTTTCCAAAAAACGTAGTTTAATCTTACTCAGTTATCCAGCCGTGGGGATTACCCCATAGTTCGAAAACGTTTATTAGTTAACCATCCCATGTCCACCTTCCCTGGCTATCCAGCCCGGCACTCCGGCTGTGGGAGCTACCCCATTATTTAAACTATCAGACTCGTTTATCATATCGACTACTAACGAAAATTACTTGTGCCCTAGCGTCGGTGTCTATCATCACCGACGTGCCATAGTCCATTAGTACACGCCCGTCCAACTGGCACGGCGTGAGGTTTGTTAAACCTAATAGCGCTATTAACTAATGACCCGCTCGCCATAGCCTCGGCGATTAAGTCGATATAAAGGGAGGGACTTCGCTGATAGAGTTCTAGTCTAGTAAGTCTAATTCCGTCCCAACAGGACGATGAATTCTCATTCCTGAACACGTCCCAAGGACGAGGAATCCCTATTCCTGAACCCATTCCCATTCCCACCGGGAATTACCATGCTTTGTAGAAAAGTGTGAACTCACCTCGGTTTGCTCGGTTAGGTTCTCAAATATAGCTAACAGTCAAGGTCGGTTAATCACGTCCTAATATGATTACCAGTTAGTCATTTACTGGTTTCAATTAGAGCACAAAGTTCCTACACGTATCTACTACATAACATGCATTCACTTTAATAGTTCACGCTCATATAAACATTCCACCTATAGTTACTCAAGAACAAGCATACGACATTGCACATATTACTTTCATTGACATATAACATGTTAGATCATTCCCAGATAACATACTCGACATTTAGACACGCAAATTACTACTTATGTCATTTCAACTTAAATATCCAAAACTGGGCTGTTTTCGAGCATTTTAATAAAATAGTTAACTTATTCCAAAAATTCCCAAATTTTTACAGAATATCTTAAACGATCCAAATATTATTGTGTAAAAATTTCGGGATCCAATTCATTACCAATATTTTATAAAAATTCATTTTCCGGACTGAAATCAGATTTATCTTTTTCTGACTGCAGTCCACGGAATAATTTATTTAAAATTCATCGAGAGTCCAATTTATGAAATTCCAGTGAGATAATTACAAATACATCGGTGGTCATCTACAGTACAAATTTCATGATCTAACTCTACACAGAATTCAAGTTATGACAGAAAACAGAACGCATATTTTCAGCAGTAAAAATGCAGCTTTAGTTGCTGTTAGAAAACGACCCTTTAAAAATAGCAAACGAAGTCCAAAAATTATTATTCCAGTGCCATTAGAACCGTATTTCATAATAACACGTTATAGACTCAAGAAAATCAGTTTTTCATTAAGTTATGATCTGGTTATAGCCAACCGAAGTTGGCTGTAAAAGCTTGGACAGAAACTGTTTTCAGCTTGTATTGTTCTAACGCACGTTCTATTTGTTCCGTTAACATGTTTAGTGATCACAACGACATCAAACATCAATATTAACAAGCAAATCATCAGGAAATCAACAAGAATCAAAGCAACTTCATATTAACATCATGTTTTCATCTTATTTCATCATCATGTTACTTTAAAAGATAGACTTTGTTTATGACCCTATAGTGTTCATGGATTCTCATCATCAACTAACTATGAACCACTCTAAATAACATGAAAATACAAGGATCTAAGTTCTTACCACTGGCTCAAGGCTAGGGGAGTTCAAGTGTAGAAAAGTAGTGGTTAAAAGAAGATGAGAGTGGTCCTTCAACTTCCGAACGCACCGAGCTTCGTTGTTCCCCTTCTTACACCATTGTGTTATCTTAGAAAGGTTGTTAGTGGAATGAAAATGGTGGAGATAGAATGGGGGTGTTGGGCCGTAACTATGGTGGAGGATGAGAGAAGTTTTGTGTTGTAGGAGAAGATGAAGAATGATCATGTATTTAAAATCATAATGCTAATATCCATTGGTCCTCATGTTACCAATAGTACCAACAATATCTTACACCCAATCCATAAAGATTATTAGAGATCTTATGGGATCTAGTAGGATTATGTAGGATTCTTCAATTAGGCCATGTGGGCCGTCCACTAGTATGGGGGGGGGGTCAAATTGTAAATTTTTAATCATCTAGTTAGATTATAGTTGAAAACCAAGTATGTGATTAGTTATGATGGTTTCTAGATATTTTAGTGAGTGTTAAGGTGCTCGGGGATCATAACTAACTCAGAAAAAATAAAAACAATGCTTCTTGCATTATTTTGGTGTTTCGGGTAATGTCCGATTGTTCGGTTGGATACCGTTCCGTTAAAGTGTTTAACTAATCCGTAAAGTGTCCTATATATATATATTTTTGTAACCTTTTTAATTCCCAACACTCGGGAAAGCATACCGGACTATTTAGTAACTTTTCTGCACACTACTAGTATGTTAACAAACACATGTAAGTATAACACAGAAATCAGAAAGCAGTTAAATGATTCAGCACAGTCATCAAGCACTTTAATTATCATCAATAAATTGTACGGATACATGGAATTATTTTTTTTATAAAATAACAGAAAACTGTTTATTTTTTTAAAAACAGAATTTTTTTAAAAAATACATAACCTTTTATATTTTTTGTAGAACCGAAACCCACAAAGTGGAGCGAGCGAGGCGACAATCATGCGACAAGCCACCGAAATGTATCGTGATCTCCACACAAAGAGGAGTTTTCCACACGTGGCGGCATGGGAAGTTGCGAAAAATCACCCGAAGTGGGTCCCGGTTGAGTTGGTTGACATGCGTGGTCCTACGGCTCCAAAAAAACGAGGAGGTTCGAAAAGATCAAAGACAACTGATTCGGGGAACTACACGACTTCCGCGTCGGATAACTTGCCCCAAATGAACTTAAACGATGACCCCCTTGACGAACCCGATCAACCCGTTGTAGGATCGTTTGACCGACCAAACGAGTCATTCAGAAGAGTTCTCGATCAATTCAAGAGGCGGAAACAGATGAATTGACTTGAAAACAGCTTGAATCACTTTTAATTGTCTTGCTTTATTGATTTAACACGTTTACAGATCAAATGACACGTCGGCAGCACTTCGGTATCGGAAACATGAACATTACAAATGATTTCGCATCTAGGGTATATATAGGAAAGGTAATTTCGCACGAACCGTCCAAACGAAATTAGGTTCAAACGAAATTTGATTTCGTGCGAAATCACTATGTGATTTCGTACGAAATTACCTATGTACCATTTCATGCGAAATTCCTATAAACCCTATTTTCTCTAACTACGAGCCCTGATCTAACAATTCTAATACAAGACTCGATACAAGACGAATTCGACAGACGTATGCACCAACAGACTTCCCCTCGGATGTTGACGAGTCTTCAGTGTCGAGTCTTCACAATCTTCAGTCTTTATCAGTCTTTGGGTTTTCTCCATTCTTCCTTCATTCTCTTCTATCTATCTTCTCTAATATCGGCACCAACATATAACCTCCCCTCGGATGTTAATCTTCAGAATCTGGAGCTGACTCTATTCATCTACATTCCTAACAAACTCCTCATTACAAGCAGACTCCCCCTCAAGTTGTGCTGGGATCGTAGTCTGGCTTTTACAGGTTCAGGAATTGTAACCTGGCTCTCTTCTCAGAATCAGAATCAGAATCCTGGCTATCCTGCACATCCTCTACCCAAAACATAAGTATCATAAAATTTAAAAATTTATCAATTTTAGAAACTATATGTAAGTAACAACTCAAGAATGATTTAACATTTTTAAATTCTGAAGACCACTTGTATGAAAAAAAACATTTTCCTTGAAAAAATTCTCCCAAACCATTAGTTCATCATGTTTAGCACTTGGAAATTTTGAAAAACAGCTTTCCAACATCAATTATCAAAAATCTTTTTGTATTTTTTTTTTAAATTTATGCTAAAACACACTAAAAAATCTTTTTGGAATTTTGTTTTTAATGGAATGCAGTAAAGAAATATTTACAGATAATATTTTTGTGAGCTTGTGTAAGAGGATCATATCAGTTTATGAGACAAATCACTAACACCGTTAAGCTTTTAACATTTTAAGTTCTAAACAATTCACTTAGATTGTCAGTATACTGGTCCACTTAAATTTTTCACACAAAGTTCAACTGTTTCGAGATACGAGATTAATGTTTTAGAGACTTAAACTTATTCGCGTGTCCCACCTCAGAATATACTCCCGTATCCAGATCCCAATATTCAGTCTTACAGGTGAGTATACCTAGATGATATTTGTAAAGGGTTAGATGCGAGGGCCATGAAAGCTCAGGCTATTGCTTCCGCAAAATCAGAGAGATGATGGCTTCGACTTTTCGGTGTGTTCCCTTTAGAGAATCTTTTCTTCAACAGCACATGATTAGCATTTTGCAATGTTTCATCATTTTTTGTACTGAGGGCGAGCTTTATGATTAAAGCATAAGCAAAGTATTATACGGGGACTAGGCCATTGCTTCCACAAAATCAGAAGTCCTGGGATAATACCCCAGATATCACTGAGTATAAAGACCTAGTATCTCAGAAAGAGGGACCTTTCAAACAAGATTTCGGGGGTTACCCATATATCCGAGAGATGTTCCCCACAAAATAAGCAAGTTTGAAATTTAGGTTTATATCTCGTCACAATCTACTAAATGTATAAAAACATATTGGCATATCATCAGTGAGACCGTTTATCACATTTTACTTTCCAATTCTTTAGCATGCTGTGATAGTCCATTGATGTACTATCATTTCCTCTTTTTCACAACAAAACTCATTTTTGATTTTATCATGTTTTTTACTTTTTCACATTTTCTAATGTTTTTGGATTTTTCTGAAAATTCTTACTCCCCCTAAAATTCAAAAACATCTTAAAGAAATTTGAAAACAAACTTTACAAGTAACGTGACAACTGATATCGAATTGCTTCAATTTTCCCATAATGATTTCAAAACACTTAAGTTTGTTTTAATCAAAATGGTTTTTCCGGAAAATAAATTTGATTGAATTTACCACTTGTATAAAAGGGGTTAATTCTTCACATTGTTTTTCTTCAACCACTTGTAAAAAATTTAACAATTTTAAGATTTCAACCAACACCACTTGTAGACAATCAAGTACAACTTAATGTCCCTGATTAACCACTTGTAGGTACTTTCACAAACTCATTTTTAATAAAAATGATGCCGATTCATGCTCCACGTTTACCCACCTGGGAGCTCCGGCAAGTCAGGTTTTTAATCAAAAAAATATGTCCACCCAAGCCTGACCAGCCTTGGGTGATTCTAATTCAACTCTATCCCAACCTCCTTTTGATCTGTAAAACTCTTTTGCGCCTTTTACCTTCCTGTCAACCATTTTACCAAAAATATTTTTGACTTTGCCATTGAAAGCCTTTTCAGCATCAAATTCTCCTTTACCAGTGAAGAATTGTTCTGAGATTTCAACCTTACCAACTTTCATCTTTAAATTTTCCTTTGACAATGTTGGAAAATTTTCATCATTTAACTCAGGAACTGAATTTTCACTCTTTTTCTCAACAAATGACTCCTCTGATTTTATGGAATCAGATTCATTATCAGAACTACTCTCAGACTTAACAACCCACTTTTGTTTATTTAAATCGGCTTTTCTTTTGTAAAATCGTTTTGAAACATCACCATTTTCAAAAATCGAATTATCAAACACATTAACCTTTTTCACAGATTGTTCTGTTTCATCAGCAAATTTCTTTTTCAAAACAAAATTAGAAGAAACTCCCTGTTTTGTTTTGTTGGACTGCTGACAATTCCAAGCTATGTGTCCAACTTTGTGACATTTAAAGCAAGTTCTTCGTTCTACTCTTTTCTCAGATTCTTTCATCAAATTCCTTTTCTTTTCAGCAAGAAACTCTCTGTTTGACTGTTTCCAGAAAGGTTTCTTATGTTCCTCTTCAGCACTTCCTCCTGCAACAAATTTTGTATTTGGTTTATAATTTTTCTCATTTTTATAATTTTCTGGGGAAATGAAACCTAATCCTTTCTTTTTGAAATTACCATTATGGTTTGGTTTCTTTTGAAAACTATAACCACAACCATAACTGTTGGGATTGAACCCTACCAAAGGAACAGATAATTAAAGCCAAAACTAGATCAGAGCAGTGGATCCAAAATAAGCAGATGTTATGTATACAAGTCTCTCCCCTTGAAAGTGGTTTCAACATCTGCTAACCTCCTATCTACTGATCGTACAAACTGCTGACCTACAAACTGCTGATCAAGTAAAAGACTAATGGAAGATTAAAGCTCTGCTGTTCAATCTACTGCCTTGAGTCAAGCTCTGCTGATCATGACAAGTAATGATGGGTTCACATCAGTGGAAGGATGCAGCAGTAGTTTAGTTATCTTTATGTAACAAAATGTAATAGCATTAGTTAGCATAGCAGAGGTTGTATAGATCAGAGGTTAGAGTTTGTTAGGACTTAGGAGGTTAGATGTCACTTTCATGGTGACGTCAGCTTAGATGCTTCAGTGGTTTGCTCGTGCATATAAATAGAACAGTACCATGCACTGTTCTATTTAGCTATTTTACTATCTTCTTCCTGCACGAACAAATACTGTGAGCTCAGGCTGAGGGGGAGTTTGTTGCATACTTGCAAATTGTAATCATTGTTGAAATTAAATTCAATCATTCGGTTCAATGTTAAACTTGTATGTTAAAAGCAATTCTCTCGTTTGATTGTGAAAAGTTTGCTTCCATCTTAATTCCGCTGCACAACTCATTCATCTTCATCTTATTTCAAACGTAAAACACAATCAAAACCAAACTCAGATCCTAACAATTGGTATCAGAGCTTGGACATTCAAATTTGATTTAACAATCATTTTGACATAAATAGTTTAGCTCATAATCGTTGATACTGGTAGTTTATTCGTTTTGTTGAAAAACAGAGTAAGGTTTAATCACCATCAAAGTTGATTAATCAGTACCTGTAAAACAACCAGGATGACGTCACAATCACAAGATGATAAGAATAACATTGGCTCTCTTTTTAAACCACCTATGCTTAAACGTAATGAATACAACATCTGGGAGAGAAGAATGGGTCACATCCTTGCTCAACAGAACACTGGATGTTGGAGGTCTGTTGTTTTTGGTCCCCATGTTCCTATGGTGCCAAGTGCTAAGGATGCAAAGAAGTTAGTACCTAAACCATCTGAAAACTATACTGAAACTGATTTTCAAAAGTTCGAACTCGATGCCAAAGCATTTAGCATCATAGCATCCGCATTACCCAATGAAATCTATGCTGGACTGTTACATTATAACAGTGCCAAAGAGCTATGGGATGCACTGAAGGAACAGTTTGGGGGAACAGAAGAAGTCATTGAAAACAATAGGGAAATTCTGAATCAGCAGTATGAAACATTTTGTCACATCAAGGGTGAATCATTGACTCATCCATTTGAACGATTCAGTTGTCTCATTAGTGAACTAAGGCTTGTTAAAGTAACATTTCCAAATTCAACTCAAAATAGCAGGTTCCTTAGATCACTACCAGAAAAATGGGATACCATTGCATTTGTTACTAGAAACTCTGCTGAGTTCAAAGATCTGACCCTGACCCAACTTCATGGTAGACTCCTGACCTATGAAAGGGAGTTAAACCAGAAAAAAAAGTTGCAAGAGTCTGGCAAAGTTGCTGATGATTATTCATTTGGCAGCACAGCTCTTTTTGGTCAGGAAGAATCTGGTAGCAGTAGTAAGGATCAGGGTTATGATCACTTTATTGATATAACTGCTGGTGGAAATTTCAATAACCCTGATACTCACTCTGCAAATTATGCTTTTACTGCAAATTGTGAAAACCAGATGTCAGATAACCTGTGTTTTGAACTCAATGATTTGCAACACTTTGATCCCACTGACTTAGAAGAGATGGACATTCTGCATCAATTGGCTTTGCTTAGTGTAAGAACAAGCAAATTCTACAAAAGAACAGGGAGAAAATTCCCAGGGTTACATGGGAATTTAAAAGTGGGGTTGGATAAGTCAAGAATTAAGTGCTATAAGTGCAATAGGCTAGGTCATTTTGCTAGGGAATGTAGGAGTCAAACCACTGGCCCCATAATCACTCATCCCAGCTCAAACCCTAGACCACAACATCAAAGCAATGTGCACTATACCCAATATACCCCTGCTGCCCATGTTAACACTGCTCACTATGCTGCAACCCCTGTGCCTGTGCATTATGTTCAAACCACTGTTCCACAAATTCAGTATGTTCAAACCCATGTCCCTCAGGCACAAGTGCAACCTGTTGCACCTCAACCAGCTGCTCCAACAGTAACACAACCAGATCAGCAAAGCTTTTTCACTCAAGGCTTTGTTGACTGGAGCAGTATGCCTGATGAGCTTAGTGATGAAAATTTTTCACTCAATGCTTTTAATGATCCCACTAATGATGAATTTTGTTTGATGGCATTAGAGTCTATACCAGAAGGGGTAGAAACTGAAGGTGAACAGCTAAGTGCTGAAACAGTGGATGAAGTGACTGAAGCAGTGGTTACTGCAGTTGCTGGTGAACTACTGCTGGGAGAAAATTTAGAAACCCTAATTGAACCACTGGTTGACCCTTGGTCCGAAGAAGACAAAGAAGAAAAGGAAGAGAAGAAAGCAGGTGAGAAAGAAGATAGAGCTGATGAAGAAGGTGATTATAAATGTGATTGTGCCATGATGGCTGCTGCTAAGGTAACACCTCAAGTTCTTGAAAAACTGTGTTCAGACCAATGCATTATTGCATTTGCTAACATCAAAGAGGTAAATAAAAACCTTAGGGATAAAGTCTTATCTGATGAAGTCAAATTTGAAAAGTCATTAAAAGAACTTAGAAACAAATTGGCTGAAAATGATAAAGAAATCAGCAGTCTCAAAGAAGAACAAAGCATTACCAAAACCCAACTCCAAACCATGGTAGAAAAATATCATGTTTGCAAAAAGGAGTTGGAGTCCACCCAAGTCACATGTGAGAAATGGGTGGAATCATGCAAAGGCTATGAACTTTTGTTGGAAAAACAGATCAAAAGCAATGTGAAATTTGGTATTGGTTTTAGAAAACATGATGAAGTTGAAAACATTGCTTTTGAAAAATCTGTTCAAACCACTGATGAATCCACTGAATTCATCCCCACAAACAAGAATGGCCAAGAAGTGAAAATCACTGATAAACTTGGTAACAAAATCACACTTGAGAGACCAGTGGGATCCTCTACTTTTGAGGAAATTGAGAAATACCAATTTAAACCCACATGGTCTGATGAGTGTGACATTCTTGAAAATTTTAAACCCATGGATTTCACAACCACTGATGGTGTTAAAGCTCCAAAAGCAAAAGTCATCCCTCTCAAAGACATCTCAACAGAGGTTAAAAACTCTATTGCAAAGGAGTCTGAAAAGAGAAAGAAGAGAGAAAAGATCAAAAACCTGTTTTGTGAATTTTGTGAAAAATGGAATCATCTAACAAAAGATTGTTTCCATTTAAAAGCATATGATTTAAACAAAACAAGTGTCATTGTCCCTGCTGAAAGCTGCACCATCTGTGGTAAACCAAACCACAAAACTCAAGAATGTGTGTATCTCAAGAAATTTGATGTAAAAAGGAATGAGTACACTGCAAAAACATCCTTGAGTTCATCAACATCATCTGTCAAATTCACCAAGAATTAACCACTGTTTGTGCCAGTCCAAACAGCTGTCACAAAACAGTTGAACCAAACATCTGTTAAAAGAGATGTTCAGGTGACTGATGCACCCCCTGCCAATCAATATAGAAGAGGTAAGGGACAACCACCATACCCTAGGGTTCCACACGTTTATGAGGCTTACAAAAGGCCCTCAAAACCAAGAGTGAACCGGAATCCCTTTGGGTACCAACAGATGATTGGGCAAGACCCCCAACAGTGGTTAGAGAAAATATGTACCAAAAATGTCCAAACACCTGATCTAACCACTGCCCATCCATCTGAACTTAACCAAGACACTGCTGATACCCCCATCCAAAGCCATATTGGCTTTGGAGACCCTAATGAACTAATCCTTTACTTCATGTGCAGGGAGCTTCTGCATGCTTAGATAGTCTTTGGTATGTAGATAGTGGAGGCTCCAGGCACATGACAGGATGTAGAGCCCTTCTCAAGGATTTCAAAACTCATGGAGGGGGTGATATATCCTTTGGCAATAATAGTAAAGGAAAGGTTCTGGGGTCTGGTACTGTTCAGTCTGGTAATGTTAAGTTTGAAAATGTCAATCTAATAGACAATCTAAAATTCAACCTTCTGAGTGTGTCCCAAATGAGTGACAAAGGGTTTGGGTCATTCTTCACAAAATATTGTTGTAGGATTGTTGGACCAGAAATGGTCAAAAAGATTGAAGAAATAATAAAGACTGGAAAAACTAAACTTGTTGCTCAAAGAAGTGGCAATGTTTATGTTGTTGATATGTCAAAAGAGTGTCCCAGAACTGATGCCTGTCTGTTCTCAGCTGCCTCTAACAAAGAGACAGAACTTTGGCACAGAAGATTGGGACACACAAATCTCAAGACAATCACTGAAATTTCAAAAAAATGGCCTTGTAAGAGGCTTACCACAAAAATTGTTTTCATGTCCTGAGCATTGTGTTTCCTGCTTAAAAGGAAAACAACATAAAAGCTCCTTTAAGTCCATTGAAGAGTCCAAAACAACTCAGTGTTTGCAGATGCTGCACATGGATTTGTTTGGCCCAGTTCAAGTCATGAGTCTCAAGAAGAAGAGATATTGTTTGGTTATTATTGATGACTTTTCTAGGTTTACATGGACTTTCTTTTTACACTCAAAAGATGAGACTGCAGGCATTTTGCAAGACTTTGTGACACAGGTTGAAAAGCAATTTGACCTTCCAGTAAAAGTCTTCAGGAGTGACAATGGCACAGAATTCAAAAATAAGGAGTTGGATGCCTTCTGTGTGAAGAAAGGGATTGTAAGGCAGTACAGCATCCCTAGAACACCAGAGCAAAATGGGGTAGTTGAAAAAAAAGAACAGGACACTGATTGAAGCAGCTAGGACCATGCTTGCTGACTCAGTGCAGGTCCATCAGAGGATTTATCACCAGACTATGGGTATGAGATCATCATTCCTCAACAAAAGTCTGTTTCAATGGGAAAAGCAGCAGTTGTACAAAACAACTGTCAAAGCTCTACCACTGCTACCTCAACAGTTGTTGACCAAAGTAGCCCATCAACCTCTGCTTACACATCATCAAACGCTGCTGACAAAAGTCCCCAAACAGTGGATAAAAGTCAGCATGTGTCCACACCATTACCTCCTATTCCACCACCTTTTGAAGCCACTGCTGGATCATCAAAGTCACCAGCAGTGGTTAGCTCAGATGATACACATATGCAGCCTTCACCAACAAATGCCATCATACCATACCAAGGAGATTTAATCTTCTTGAGATCTCATCCACCTGACCAAATCATTGGCAACATCAATGAAGGGGTGCTCACAAGAAGCCAAACCCAAAACATTTGTCTTTTTGTTGGTTTTCTATCACTCCATCAGCCAGTCAAGTACCAAGAGGCACTGAAAGACAACAGCTATAAGATTGGAAGCTATAAGATTGTTCCTGGCCTTTGCTGTCAACCACAACATGAAGGTGTTTCAAATGGATATCAAAAGTGCTTTCCTCTATGGTACAATTCAAGAAGAGGTGTATGTCTGTCAACCTCCAGGTTTTGAGGATCCATTTTATCCAGATCATGTCTACAAGCTAAACAAAGCTTTGTATGGCCTGAAACAAGCACCTAGGGCCTGGTATGAAACTCTTTCCACCTTTCTACTCTCAAATGGTTTCAAAAGAGGTACCATTGATAAAACATTGTTTCTAAAATGGAGAGGAAAGGATTTAATGATTGTCCAAATTTATGTGGATGACATTATTTTTGGAAGCACATGTAATAAAATGTGTGAAGAGTTTAGGGAACTCATGACAGCTGAGTTTGAAATGAGTGCAATGGGTGAGCTGCAATGCTTTCTTGGTCTCCAAGTTCAGCAAATGCAAAATGGAACTTTCATTCATCAAAGCAAATATGCTAAAGAACTTTTAAACAAATTTGATATGAATGATTGTAAACCATGCAGCACACCCATGGCAACAAATAAGCTAGTCATGTCTGATGAAAAGGATGAGCTGATTAACCAAACTCTATATAGAAGCATGATTGGGTCTCTTTTGTACCTAACTGCATCTAGGCCAGACATCATGTTTGCAACATGTGTCTGTGCAAGGAGTCAATCAGCTCCTAGAAAATCCAACCTTATTGCTGTAAAAAGGATATTCAGATACATAAAAAGTGCTCCCACACTTGGTATCTGGTATCCAGCTAATGGGAATATCAAGCTTTCATGATTTTCAGACAGTGACTTTGCTGGATGTAACACCACAAGGAAGTCCACATCAGGAGGGTGCCAGTTTCTAGGTGATTGCTTAGTTTCATGGCAAAGCAAAAAGCAAGCAGCTGTTTCAACATCCACTGTTGAAGCTGAATACATTGCTGCTGCAAGCTGTACAGCCCAACTCCTGTGGCTTCAAAATCAGTTATTGGATTTTGGTATCACTGCCTTAAAGACACCACTCATGTTGGATAGCCAGGTAGCATAAAATATCATCAAAAATCCAGTTTCCCACTCAACCACCAAACACATCGACATCAAACATCACTTTGTGAGGGATTGCTATGAAAAAGGTTTGATTTCTCTGCATCATGTTCCAACTAAAGACCAGCTGGCAGATGTGCTCACAAAAGCATTAGATACATCCACCTTTGAAAGCTTGGTCTCTAGGATTGGCATGCTAAACATGGAATAACAAGCAAAATCTTGTTTTTCTATGAATAAAAGCATTAAAATGTTTTCAGAAAATAAAAAATCCATCCTTAAAAATAGCTGAAAATGAAAATTTCATTAAAATCCTTAAAAGTCTGCCATAACCACTGATTGTTCAAAAGTCTGCTCTACTTCAAAGTCTGTCCACTGCTGAAAGTCAACCCATGTTCTCTCATTTTCCTGATAAGCACTGATGCTCAAAATCAGAGTTTTATCCACTGGTGTGCTATCTACTGATAGTGAAAATCACCCACTGCTTCCATTTGTTACCGTTGTAACCACTGCCTTTCATCAATAGTTTTCATAAAAGTAATGTCCTTCATTTCATCAGGGGTTGGCATGTGGACAGTACATAGCGATCAGACCTTTTGTAACCGCTGCCACGTCAGCATTCACTTTTTCTCCATAAAACCCCTTTCAAAACCCCAAACAGGGTTTTACTGTCGAATTGAATTCTTAAAAATTCCTTTCTCAAAGCAGTTTTCATCCTATTCCCACAAATTTCTTCACAATTTTCTTCGATCATCATCTCCAAAATGACAAAATCGAAGTCATCTGCAAAACCCATTTCCAAATCATCTTAGGCCTCTCAAAAGGCTACATCCATCGAAATCCCACACAAACCTTCTCAGAACCTTCTGGGTCTTCTCACAAAACCCAGCACCACTGACACCTTCGACTCCATCATTGATATCATGTATGCATCAAAGTATAAAACTTTGTTAATAGCAGATGCACAAATTTACTTGGCGACCCAAAGAGAGTTCTGGAAAAATGTAACCCTTGAAAAACAAGGTGAGACTGTCATAGCCATTAACTCTTCTCTAAAGGGTAAAGCTGTCAAAATTACCCCACAATCCATCTCGGAAGTCTTTGAACTCAATGATCAGCAAGGTAAAATTTCTTTTCCTAAAAATGAGTTAAAAACTGATTTCCTTGAAAGGGGTTATGCAGAGCAAATAAAAAGGGATACCTTACAAAAAGGTTATTTTCCTCCTGCAACAAGATTTTTGTTTCATACTCTGCTTATGTGTGTTTCAAACAAAACCACCTCTTTTAATGAAATACCATTAAAGATTCAAAATATGGGATATGCTATACTTCAAGATGAAAATTTCAATTACTCCCAGGAAATCTTTAATGATCTGGTTAAAAATGTTGATAAAAAGTCATTCTTACTTTTTCCAAGATTTTTAAGTTACTATTTTGAAAAGAAACTTGGTAAGAATGATGCTGCTGCAATAAAACAAGGTGAATCTTTTTAAATAAACTGCTTAACTACTGAAACTTTTACAAGAATGTCAACACCTTGCAAAACACAAGCAGAGGTGCCTGAGCAGAATTTAGCACCAAAAAGCCAAACAAAAAGAAAACTCAAACCCCCCCCCCCAAACCTATCAAAAAGGCAACTCTGGAGGATGAGATACCAGAGCAACTGCCAGTGACAACACAAAAGTCACAAGAAACCACTGCTGCTACTTCCTCACAGCAGTTGGTACAAATATCTCAACCCATAACTGAAACTCCTCCTGTTTCTTCTAAAAAAGAACAGGTTGTACACATAGGGACTCCACAATATGATGCTCTGGAATCACTTGCTTCCATCATCCACAGCCCAATGCCCGGGGCAAATTCTCTTTCTACACCTAACCTCACATCCACAATTCCCCTACCAACTAAATTATTATTGGATGCTATTGATCTGAACCAGGCACAAACCAGTCCTTCTCAATCACCTATCAATGAGAATATACTTCAACAAATGACTGGGTCTGATGTATCAATCATAGCTAACCCACCAAGAAAACCTAAGGAGGTTACACCCCTTGAGTTACAAGTAACTCTTGGTGGTAGTCCAAGTGAAGCAACCAATACAAATGTTGAACTCACTGGTTTACATTTGGAAAGTGGTTACATTAATAAGACTTCCTTGGAGGCAATTCCTTCCATAGCACCTCTGATATCCACCAGTGAGTTTATTTTACCCTCTGGTATCATCAAAAGGTTGTCAAGTGTTGAAGGAAGAAGACCCCAGTACCAAGAAAAAGGGGCATCAGTGGTTAATGTTTGGAGTACACTCCCTACCTCAACCACTGATAAAACCACTGCTAGTGGGAAATCAGATGATCCCATTAAATTGGGTGATGGTTTAAAGTACCTGGAATTGACGGAACGAGTTGAAAAACTGGATACCTCTATTGCAGAAATTAAAGAAATGATGCATCAGTTGTTGAAAGTACAAAAGGTGCAATCCACTGTTGTTCCACCTCAAGCACCTGCTCCACCACAAGCACCTGCTACAAATGAGCTCTGGAATCTATTTCAACCTTTTCTCCAACAACAAAAACAAATGGCTGATCAGCAACATGCAATACATGTACAAGAGCTGAGAAACACAATGGAGTCTAGGTTCAAGAACACACAAGCAGACATCAAGGCTCTCAAGGCCCACATATTAAATACCACTGGCACTGCTCCTCCAACTGTTCTCTTTATTGATCAATTACCCCCAGATAATGCCAAAAAGGGGGAGAAAATTCAGGAGTGGAAGAAGAAGGGAATAGATGATGGTCTTTACATTGGACCTGAAAAGGATGCCATGACTAGAAAGATTCCCTTGCCAGATGGTAGCAAAAAGGTTGATGTTACCCAAAATGCACTTGATGAAGCTATAGCAAGTGTAAAAAGGGACAGAGAGGCAAAGGATATGTCAAGATGGAATGAGGAGAAAAGAGCTTACATGGAGCTGAATGCGCATGGTTGTTCTGAGCCAAAGGATGTTAAAAATCCTGTGCCAAAAAGAAATCTCACTAGAAAAGTGAGGGAACCCAAATCCATACCATCCAGACTCACAAAGCATACTCCAAAACCACCGTCCAAAAGCCCCCAACATCAAACCTCCACCCAAACAGTTGTTGTAACTTCTGTTGTATCAACATCTGCTGGTACTTCAGTTGTTTCAACATCTGCCATCACTTCAACACCACAACCACTGCCTTACCACCACCACCACCATCATCACCAAAAACAACCTCACCACCATCTCCTCCTGCCAAAATGCAGAAGACATCAGATGTTACAACATCTTTTGTAATGACAACAGTGGTTGAAACACCAGTTGTTTCAACAACTGTTAGTCAATCACAAACCACTGCCATAAAAAACACCACAACTGATCCACCCAAAGCATCATCAGCCTCTCCTATAATAAAAAGGAGAAGGATTTTCATTCCTGATGATGATTCTCCATCACCACCACCAACATCTTCAGAATCTCTATCACTTGTTACAATACCAAAGCCTGTTCCTCTCTCATCAGCTCAAATTCAAAAACCATTAGCTCCTGTAGGTGTTCAATTTCCTCTTGAACTCATAGCAGTCAGAGAAGAAATAAAATCTTTCTACTATGAGAATGATCCTGCTAAAAGGAGTTTGCCATCTGTTGAAGGATATCCAAGGCCAAATAATATTGAAGAATATCTGAAAGTCAAAGCTAAACAAGCAGAGGATATCTCAAAAAGAAATTCACAAGGGAAATCTGATAGAGAAATTCAGCAGCACTATTAATACTTGCTCACACAAGTCAGATCTTTGGAACAATTTGCAAAGAATGTGTGCCAGCAAGTATCAGAAAAGGCAGATGAATCCCTGAGAAAAGATTATGTTGAAAACATCATGGCCCACAAGAAATACAAAGGAGAAAAACACATGTATAAAGACTGGACCATTCCTGAGCTGGAAAGTGAAGCAGCCAGGATTCAAGACATGATCAAGAATAAAGTGAAACATACTCCTCCAAATTGGGCAAAGTTCAAAAAGAATGTACCTGATAAAAAGGTAGAGCTGAGGAGAATGAAAGAGGAATTAGCCGCTGCTGATTATGGGTCTTTAAATCAAGTGCTGAGATGGAAAGAAGATAAAGTCAGGGCTACGTACAAAAGTTTGGAGAAATTGAGAAAGACAGATCCTAATGCTCCACAAAAGCCTGACTATCCTGAAGCAGAGGTTTCAAAAAGACCACCAAAGCTGCAAATCAGGAGATCCGCTGCTCCAGCTGGTGCAGCCATCTTTAAAAGAAGGCAACAAAAACAGTTGGGTGCTGAAACCATCCAAGAGCTAATAGAAGGATATGACATTGTAAAAGAAGGCATCAAGAAAATGATTGTAGAAACTCTTGGATTGGATCAAACTACAAGTACTGCTCAGTCAGTCATCAATAGGCCAACTTCACCAAACACCTCATCTAATAAAAATCTCCCAAGAAACCCACCAGGCTCAAAAGTACTAAAGTGGAAAACTGATAAACAGACCCATGTACTGACAGTGTTCAAGTCTAGTGGAGAAGTGAAGAAATTAACAAGGGAACAAGCACTTGGCCTAAGTCTTGAAGATTTGCAGGATCTCCTTGATCTTCCACTTAGCAGGGATGATGATGACACAGATGCCTTAACCTTTGAATTACAACTCAAAGGGAAAATAAGGGAACTGTTGATGAGGCAATAAAGATCTACCAATAATGAAGAGTTTTGGCATTATCTGTTCCAGGGGAGATTGTTGGGATTGAACCCTACCAAAGGAACAGATAATTAAAGCCAAAACTAGATCAGAGCAGTGGATCCAGAATAAGCAGATGTTATGTATACAAGTCTCTCCCCTTGAAAGTGGTTTCAACATCTGCTGACCTCCTATCTACTGATCGTACAAACTGCTGACCTACAAACAGCTGATCAAGTAAAAGACTGATGGAAGATTAAAGCTCTGCTGTTCAATCTACTGCCTTGAGTCAAGCTCTGCTGATCATGACAAGTACTGCTGGGTTCACATCAGTGGAAGGATGCAGCAGTAGTTTAGTTATCTTTATGTAATGAAATGTAATAGCAGTAGTTAGCATAGCAGAGGTTGTATAGATCAGAGGTTAGAGTTTGTTAGGAGGTTAGATGTCACTTTCATGGTGACGTCAGCTTAAATGCTTCAGTGGTTTGCTCGTGCCTATAAATAGAACAGTACCATGCACTGTTCTATTTAGATCTTTTACTATCTTCTTCCTGCACGAACAAATACTGTGAGCTCAGGCTGAGGGGGAGTTTGTTGCATACTTGCAAATTGTAATCGTTGTTGAAATTAAATTCAATCATTCGGTTCAATGTTAAACTTGTATGTTAAAAGCAATTCTCTCGTTTGATTGTGAAAAGTTTGCTTCCATCTTAATTCCGCTGCACAACTCATTCATCTTCATCTTATTTCAAACGTAAAACACAATCAAAACCAAACTCAGATCCTAACAGTAACCCATTTTCTTGTTTACTCTTTGTTTAATCCTTGAAGTGTACTTTACAGGTTTTTCAGAAAGATTTAAATCTTTTATTTCAGAAATATTAATTTCTGTCAATTTGAAAACCTGTTTGATCATTTCAGTTTTGACACTTCTTATTGGGAATTCTTCATCCGAAAATAATTTGTCTGAATCATTCAAAGTATATGCCACTTTGATTGGTTCATCTTTCAAATTATTTTTAGATAACAGAAATTCTTTATTGTAAACCCGTTTGACTGACGAACTCGGACTCTTGTCTGACGAACTCGAACTATCAGATTTAGACTCCGACTTTGACTCTTCACCCATATCCAACACCTGATCGACAACTTTCTTTACTAACTCAGACTCATGATCAGTATCAGACGCTGTGAATGTGACATCTATGTTATCTGGTAACTCATCAATGGTTTCAGACTTTAACTTGATGTTGATAGCCTTATTTAAACGTTCCTCATTTGGCTTTCTGGGAGCATAACTTTTATAAATTGGGGGCGGACACTTGTTATACTTGACACTTTGTTTCTTACCAGTATCCTCTTCCTTCTTTTTGTCTTGGAAAGCTTCAAGACCTGCAACAGTAGAATAAACACGATCAATCAAATAATCACAAGTTGTATAACTCAACAACAATCTTTTGATTCTTTCACTCTCAATCTTTTCAAGTTCTAAATCCTGCTTCAGCTTAGCACAGTCTTCAATATATTCATTGATGATTTTCTGCTTTGTCATTAAAGTTGAACTCATCATTGTCATAGCAGGATCAACTTCTCGATTTGTTTTATTCAGACCATCAACTGTTTTGTTCAAAACATCGTATGACTCTTTCACATACTTCACATCAGACAACAAATTCTCTTTTATCTCTTCCAGTTCACTAATCTTCTTGTCTTTCTCCTCACAATGTTTGCAAGACTCCAAACATTTCAGACAAGGTTTAATGACCTCAACAATATTTTCAACCTCGAAAATCTTCTCAACTTTAACAATTTTTTGTTACTTCAACTATTTTCTCCACTTCAACAATTTTTTCTACCTCGACGACTTTCTTAACTTCGACGAGTTTCTCAACTTCGACTATTTTTCTACCACTTTCTCCACTTCAACGATTTTTTCTATCACTTTCTCAATCACTGATTCAACATTTGCTTCTCCAGCTTCCATCTTTGCCTTCTCATCAGCAAATATTCTTGCTTCCAGCTCTCTCTTCAATCTGGCAATCTTCTTCTCATTCAGCATTTCAACTTTATCTGCAAAAAACAAATTAAAACTATCAGGATCTATACCTTTTCTAGCTTTATTAAGATATTCTTCTTCATCATCGGTATCCATATCACTGTCTAAATCTGGAAAAATTTGTATTCTCTTCGAACTAGATTTGGCCTCATCTTCTTTCAGAATTCTAGCAACAAGACCTGAACCAGGTGGAATGTATTTATCCCAGCTAAATCCCTCTGTAACCTTTTCATCGTCTTGGTCAACAATACCATAACAAGCTCTTTTCTCTCTTTCTTCAATGGCACGTGCATGTGCAGTTTGTGGTAGTTGAGCAATCTGATGAAAAATTGACTTTTGATAATAAGTGTTTTTTCCAGACTGATCTTGTCTACTATTTGCTTCTTTGTTTTTGCACTCACGCTTAAAATGACCCTTTTCTGGACAACGGAAACATGTAACCTTTGATTTGTCAAACCCTATCGGAGATTTAGACAAATCACTAAGATCATCTCTTCCGGTGATTTGTTGAAACTTTTCAGCTCTTCGAACAGCACTTGCTAAACACCACTTGACGTCCATCAACTCAAGTTCTTCAGCATCAATTTGGTCATAATCTTCTTTGGTAAGCATCGGATTTCCAATTTTGCCAGCAATCAAACTTTCATATGATTCCAACATAGCAACGAGTGATGCCATGTGTTGCTTAGCTATTTCTGGAGACAAATTTTGACCATTTTGAATGTTCAAAGTGACATTGCATTGAAGATTTGTTGAATTCTGTCTTTGAGAACTTGATGTTGTAAAATTTGGATCAAAGCTTGAATATGAAGATGAATGTTCATCATTCTGAGTTACAGTACTACCCTTCGTTCCAGACGAACTATCAGCACTAAAACTAGTTTGGATCTTTGAGCTGGGAGTAGCTTCAAATTTCTTTCCTCGATAGTATAAACTAACATCTTGTTGAGCATTTGAATTCTTCATGATTGTCATTTTCTGGATATCCAACTCATGCTCTTCAATCTTCTGAATAAACTGAGCCAGATTCATATTCTCAGATTTTCTCATGTGTTTAAGGATCAACAAATAAGTTCCCCATTTCTGCTGTGGTAATGCATCAGCAAGTTTATCAACCCATTCATCGTCGTCTTTCTTTATGTCCAATCTTCCCATTTCCAAAACAAGATGACAATATCTGTCGATAGTCATTTTTGTTGTTTCGTGATCAAAAGCTACAAACATGTCAAATGATTTCTTCAATAATGCCTTTTTGTTCTTGATCATATCTGCACTTCCTTTAAACTTCTGAATCAACGCTGTCCAAATTGACCTAGCAGTACCCTCATGTTGAAGCAAAACAAAAATATCTTCTTTAATCGCTTGTTGAAGAATACTGATCATCATTTTTTCAATTGTATATTTCAATTTATCACTCTCTGAAAAATCACAAAATGCTTTTTCAAGCCCACGTTCATTTTTCGGTTTCTTGTAATCTTTTTCTAACGAACACCATGCATCAAACTTATAAGCCTGCACCCAATTTTCAAATCGGTTTTGCCATCCTTTAAAATCCTCGATGTACATCAGCTTCGGCGGTTTCTGATGAGTTCCCGTCTCATTTTCACTGTAAAGAGTTTCAGCAGCAGTAACTGGAGCAACAAGTGTCGCAAACGCATTGCAGAATTCCTCTTCCATGATTCAGTAATCTGTAATACAAAATCAAACAAAGTTCAAACAACAATGAATTTCACACGAAATAAGAACTCAAACGAAATCACACACTGATGCGAAATCAGTTTTGGTGCGAAATAGCTGTTCACGCGAAACACTGGTTTCAAACGAAATACTCTAATTTCGTATGAAAAGAATGATTTCGTACGAAATTACAAGTTAATTTCGTGCGAAATACTGAAAATGAAGTAGTTTCGTGCGAAATAAGATTCAAGGAAGTGATTTCGTACGAAATTAGGCTCAAGGAGTGATTTCGTACGAAATAACAAGTTAATTTCGTGCGAAATTAGGTAACAAACTCACACAAAATAACCTATTTCGTGCGAAATACTGTTGACGTCATTATGAACGATCTGTTTTTCAAGCGAAATTACCAATTTTATCAGTTTTAGATCGAATTAAGGTCCAATTCTTTCAAGGATTCGTTAAAACACTGTTACGCTAGTTATGTAAGAAATTCAATCCATTTTGACCGTGAATTTTGTTAATTTTGAGAAAGAAGGTGTAGAAAACATATTTTCAAGCTGAAATTGGTAAGAACTCTTCCTCCTGAGCTCTGATACCACTTGTAGGATCGTTTTCATGACCAAACGAGTCGTTCAGAAGAGTTCTCGATCAATTCAAGAGGCGGAAACCGATGAATTGACTTGAAAACAGCTTGAATCACTTCTAATTTTCTTGCTTTATTGATTTAACACGTTTACAGATCAAATGACACGTCGGCAACACTTCGGTACCGGAAACATGAACATTACAAATGATTTCGCATCTAGGGTATATATAGGAAAGGTAATTTCGCACGAACCGTCCAAACGAAAGTAGGTTCAAACGAAATTTGATTTCATGCGAAATTCCTATAAACCCTATTTTCTCGAACTACGTGCCCTGATCTAACAATTCTAATACAAGACTCGATACAAGACGAAGTCGACAGACGTATGCACCAACACCCGTTGACGACCCCGTTGAAGAAGATACACCTACAAGGCCACGACGCAAGAAAAGTGGTGAATCGTCAAGCAAAGGGAAGGAAGCGGTGGCGGAGTCGATCTTCAGAATCGAAGAGGAGAAAATAACCCAATTCAAGAAGGTCGAACAAATAAAAGAAACAATTATGTCCCTAAAAGTTGAACGCGAGCAGGCGTACAAGGAACACTTGAAAACGATTGAAAGACAAAATGATTTAAAAATCTTGTGTGAAAAGCACGCCCATCTCGACGAGCCGTTTAAGTCAATTGTAATTCAACAAAAGCGTGAGATTTGCGCAAAGTGGGGTTGGAAGATGCCACTCGTTTAGTTTTTTTTTCAATGTTTAGTTGTTTTTTTTATTTTGCTATGTAATTTATTTTTTAATTTTAATGAAATTTATAATTTAGTGTTTTATTGTTAATTTTTAATTTTAAAATAAAAATAAAAAAAATTGGGAGTGATAGAATTATATCACTAGTGACCACCCCCACTACATTTCTATCACTAGTGATAGAATATTGGGTGATGACATGGCGGAACTTGATTGGTGCTTGTGAGTAATAGAATTCTATCACTAGTGACCACCCCCTCCCCCCTAATGTATATGGTTAGAGTGTACTCTAGGGCCGGCCCTGAGCAAGGGTCGGGTGGGCGCCGGCTCAAGGCAAAAAACACATGAGGGCTCGAAATTTAAAAAAATTACTATATATTAATAAATTATTACTATATATTACTAAACAAGTTGAAATGAATAGTGATTTTAATATTATAATAATATATAGTTTTTTAAATACTTATATTATTCTAATATTATAATAATAGTTATTTCTTTACTTTTTAACTTTAATTCTTTTTTTTAATATCAAGGGTTGAGATAAGCTTGGTGTAAATCGGTATCGAACCAGTACTGGTATCGAAAATACCGGTACGGTCCTGTTCGGTACCAGTACATGAAGGTAAAAACCGGCACTAATACAGAAAATGTCAAAAGTTGGTGCCGAATTGATATTGGAAATCTTTTAGTTCGGGAAATTCAGTGCTGCTATCCGGTACCATTTGCTCATCCCTGATCATGGTTATCGTATGAATAATGGTATCGTACAACTTTTTTTTGTTGATTTTCTTCAACTTTTAATTTTTTTTCTTTTTTTAGTTTCAGGGGTTGGGATGAGCTAATTGCCAACCGAAACAGAATCGGTACTGATACCGAAAATACCGGTTACGGTACCGGTATATGAAGCTAAAAAACGGTAGTGAACCAGTACCAGGAATGCCAAAAGTCGGTACTGAATTGGTACTTAAGATCTATCGGTTCGGCAAATTTGGTACCGGTACCCAGAACAATTTGCTCATCTCTGACCACGGGTTTCATACGAGCAACATCGTTACCATACAACTTTTTTGGTTGATTTTCTTTCGGTTATCTTTTAGTATTTTTTTCTACATTTTCTTTTTATTCTTGTCAGCAGTTACGTTCGCAACACGCTCGTAGTGATTTCAAAACACATGTAAATACAGACTAAATAACAAAATAAATTCGCCGCAATCTAGTTATAATAATTTGTATGTCTGTTAGGATATATACACATTGAATCGTAACAAAGCATAATATATCAGTACAGTAGAAACTCGATAAATTAATACTCGATTATTTAATAAACTCTCTAAGATAATAATTTTTGCCGGTCCTGACTCGGGGATAGGGTACTAAATTAATAATTCGCTAAAATTATAAGATAATACATTTTTGATAATTTCTTTAGACCCCATATAAAATATAAATTAATAATTCCTTATATATAGCATATTACATGAATGATTTATGAAGGTTTCTTGAAAAATGACTCAATTGTCTTTTGTTTTTTGTTGAAATCAATTTCCCCTTGAATCTCGTCTCTAATTTTCCTTAGCATGGTAAGAACTTCTGGTGTTGTTTTCTCATAACTGTATTCGATATTGTCGCTTGACTCACCTGCAAACCATAGTTACTATGAACCCATTCTTGCAATTGCTTTTGAGTGAGACTTGGATTATCCTTGTTGTGCTTGCATAATGCTCTTCGAATCTCGTCTGTCATTGTTGTTTTTTTCAAACCTTTAAGATGGGAAGCCATGTTGTGTGTATGATTTGTTTGTGTTAACCTATTTTGATCTTGTATTTATATAGAAAATATTTTTAATGTCCATAAAGTGATACATTGAACACAAGAAGCATAATAAGGTGGGAGATTGAAGGTTTCTTTTAAATTGGGTCGTTCATTTGATATACATGCATTGTATACAATAATTAAGTGGAAGCTTGAAAGGTGTTTGTAAACTAAGTATTCTACTATAAATTAATAATTATTAATTTATCGATTAATTAATAACTCTTTTAATTAATAAATTTTGATGGTCCCAAGTGTATTATTTTATAGAGTTTCTACTGTATATCAGTTGGCTTGGTGGCTGAATTTTTTACTTCCCTTTAGGCCAAAAAATAAAAAAATAGATGAGGCGTCATAGATAATTTATCAAATTAAAATCTCATTTAAATAGTTAATAATATAATCTCAAATCATGTCCCATATTTACTAATCGCACTAAACATCCGAAATCTAATAACGAAGAAAATTAATCTCTTGACCAAATATATATTTTGTGTACCATAAAAATAATTTAATTTAACTTTGTATAATTAACTAGTAGATGCCCCGCCCGCGTTGCGGGGTGATGGCCGAATAATTCGCAACTAATTAAAAAAAGACTACTATAATTTTACTAGGGAAAAAAAACAAAAACGATATTAAGACCGTAATTTTGGGCTAAGGGCAAAACTATAATTTTTCAGGACTAATGAGTCAGTGTTAGGCAACTCCTTGACACGAAAAAAAATTAAATAGAGTAAACCAATTAAAACAAAAAACCTTTATAGTTTTGGTAAAAAAACTAAAACGATAGGAAAAACGTAATTTTTAACTGAGGACCAAATCATAATTTTAATTCAGGGATAAATCGTAAATTAAATGGACCAACGGGCGAGTGCCAGGAAGTTGCCGGCACGACTGTAATTTTGCACTGGGGGCAAACTTGTAATATCACCAGGAAATCAAACAAAAACGATGGGCAAAATGTAAATTTAAGTTGAGGAGAAAATCGTAACCTGGCTGTGAGAAAAAAAAAACTAACGGCGAAAGTATAAATTTATACGGGGCAAAATCGTAATTTTTAGCCAATGGCAAAATTAGAATTTTTGCCGGGAGCAAAAGCGTAAATTTATTTTTAAGCGTGGGCAAAAACATAACTTTCACCTGATGGCAAAATCGTAATTTTAAATGAAAAAAACTAATGGCAAAACTGTAAATTGAAACGGGGCAAAATCATAATTTTTAACCGGGGGTAAAATTGAAATATTTAGCTGGGAGGAAAAGCGTAAATTTATTTTTAAGCGGGAGCGAAAACATAATTTTTTAACTGATTGCAAAATCATAATTTTAAAGGGGGATAAAATCGTAAATTTGTTGGGCCAATAGAGGAGTGTTAGGCAGCTGCCTGGCACTATTATCCCTGCCGCCCTTTTTGCCCAATTGAATGGCTGCACTATTACCGGCTTACGTAGGCAACTTATGTTTGTAGTAGTTGTAAATTAAACGATGGTAAAAAAAATTCCATGACCAACAAAAGTTAGATGACCTGAGTGAATCTAATGATAAAAGGTCACTCATGCTTGCGAACGCAAATGACGTTGGTAACCCCCCTCCCTAGCTCAACCCAAAGTAATTTTGCTCCAGACGAAACTCGAACCCTTGACCTACAAATTTAACGGTAAGATTATTTTATTTGGTAAATATGAATAAACAATGTAAAAACAGTATAAATCATATACAAATAAATAAATTATCTGGTTTTCTCCGTGTTCATTAAAGCCGCAAAATTGGACTCGTTAACCGTTTGACTAAAAAGGTAGACGTTAAAGGCCCCTATTGTTGGCGTTATTTACCAAAACAGGCGCGCAAACCGCGTTAATCGCGCCGTCTATTTTCCATGTGGTCAGCCGTGGTTCAACAATCAATCTTAATCGAATCGAATTTTCTCGTTGGCACAAAGTTACTTGGAAACGTCTTGTTATATAAATTTAAATAAATACACACGTTTATATTATTCAACCTTTTAAGAGTTTACTCATCTTCAAGTCTCTACATTATACAAGTTTAGTTTACCTTTTGTCATTATGCCAACAAGATGAGGAAAATTAGACATGTTGATTAGTAAAACAAAGATTTGAATATATTATTTCTTTTTATTAAATATATTGACTTTATATACCATAAAAATGACACGTATACTTAAGTGCGTAACTTATGAATATGACATGGACCAAGTAAATTGCGACGCAACGCATATTCAATACTCAATAGTATCTGATTTATTTGTGAAGATACATCTCCTTTTGTTTAAATTACTTTTATGACCCTTATCACTTTTAATTTTTAGTAATTGATAACTTTGACCCTCTAACTTTTTTCTACTTATTAACTTGACACACCCTTTTATTTAAATTACTTTTACAACTTTGCATCGCAATGTGCGACATATTATTATAGTTTATATGATCTATGACCGACCACGATAGCGTCTACACTACTTTTACGACTTTACATCACTTTCCAAATTACTTTTATAACTTTTACGACTTTACACCACGATAGTATCTATGATTGCAACATCCAAATCATACTCTTTTTTATATGTCTGGTGACGTTAATAACAAACTTCCTTTAGTATTTCATGCATTACTACACAATTCCTTTCTATTTTAACGAAAAATATTACTTCCGCTTTACTTTATTTACACTTTTTTTTTCACAACAAAAAGTTACTCAAGTTTTATTATTGGATTCGGTTTTGGTATTCGATTTTATGGTTTCGACGAGGCGAGGTCATAAATACCAAACTCACGTCTTGTAGTGCGGGGGTCACATTACCAAATTCCCGTCACACGGTGCAGGGGAATAACTTTTGTTCCTTAACTTTAAAAAAAAACAGAATGCACAATTGTCTTTGGTTTTTTTTTTTTGTCAACGCTCCGATATATTTTTTTTTTTGAATACGAAGTCATATTCAAAATCGATTTTTTTTTGTATTGTAGGCTTAGCAATGGCAATTACCGTTGTAGTATCATAATGAACCGAAACAATTATAAACATACATTATCTTTTTGTGTATTGATATTATCAAAACCGATATTCGTATCGCTTTTACGATTTTTAATGATCCAAACTAATGTTTACCAAAGTCCAGGGGCGGACCTAGCATAGAACAAGGGGTAACCTTCGATTTCGTTTTTTCGATTTCGTTGCCCCTTTTTATAGAAACGTTGCCCCTTTTGGTTTTTTCTAGATCCGCCACTGCCAAAATCACCTTGCGTAACGCGGAGAAAAAACGAACAAACTCCCACCCCAATATAACAATGCGAAGTTGATGTGATGGTACATTTGACCCCCCCTAGATTTATATTTTAATGGTGGCACGTGACCTAGTTTTTTTTAGTGTGAGAGCCGGCAATTGATAGAGGGGGTCCACGTGGCGGACAAATTATAAGTTGTTTTTGCTCTTTGGACTCGTAGCTGTTAAGCAATACATTCTTTTTTTCTGAATATTAGTAAGGATTAAAAAAATCGTACATAAATCCGAATAATTTAGCGTCGGTGGTCACCGGTTCAAACCATAAAACGAATGAAACCGGACTACAAGGATTATCTAAAAGCCGGCTTTGTTCATAGTTTTTTTTAATTAAAAAACGCCTCCCGAATAACAGAACCGGGTCTAAATTAGACCAATATCAATTCAATCCCTTCATTTTTAAAACTTGCAGAGTCGGTCTCATTTTGGGTTATTTTATAACGATAAATACACACCCTGTAGGCTGTAAGATATACTTTTAAAATTCACCTAAAATTCGTTTTGTGAGATTTAAACTCGTACCATGTTTGTGAAAATAAACATTTAATACCACTAGAACAAGATTTGATTTAAAGTCGGTCTCATTTTGGGTTATTTTATAACGATAAATACACACCCTGTAGGCTGTGAGATATACTTTTAAAATTCACCTAAAATTCGTTTTTTGACATTTAAACTCGTACCATTTTTGTGAAAATAAACATTTAATACCACTAGAACAAGATTTGATTTAAAAAAATGCCGTTGATGTAAGAGCTTGTTTAGTAATGTTTATGTAGTTTGTTTATTGGATGGATGTGGATGTACAATGTCCTATAGATCTTATAATATTTTGAGTTGTATCATTTGATTAAATTGTAAAATAACTCTTCTATTTTTAGCACTATAAATTTAGCACTATAAATAGGGTTCTTAATTTATATTTTTTACAAATAATAAAAATTTGTACATACAAATAATGTTTAAAACATGGTTGACATTTGGCAATGAGCTGATTGTTCTCTCAATTTACTAGTTTAACTAGTCCGGTCGGTTTTTAAAAAAATGAAACAAGATAGCTGCTGCAAGGTGTGCATTTGTATATATAACTAGTTTAAGAACCCGCGAGGTTCGCGGGTGGACTAAAACACAAATGAATAAGTTTAATTTATTGAACTAATCGTTTGAATTAAATGACCGTTCAAGTAATAATAAATTAGTAAACTACAATGAGACAAAATAATTTAATATCTCGAGATACATGATGATGCAAATTTGTGTAATATTGTGTTTATGGAAGATAATGGATAGCGAATTATAAGTCAACGTACTGTTTATTTATGTAGAATTTTAGGTTAATATTTAAGTGTGTGTATGAGTATACATGTTTTGTATTACGTTAAGAAAATTCATTAAAAAACAACAAAAAATAAACATTAAATGACTTCAAAAAAATGTTATGGATCATTTTAGAGAACAGTTACATGGAATGAATGATCGAACGATGAATGAGTACATGGAGATCACAAGTCACGAAATACTTCTTTGTAAACTACATTTGTCGTTTTATTAGTAGGTTTGCCGTCATTGTCCAAAATCACAACTGTATAATTAAAATAAACTTAAATAATGTGACGTATTAGATAAGTTAATGACAAAGTGCATACTTTGTTTTCGAGCATTCTATAAGCATAGAAGTGTCTCGGACTCGTGCCGTGATAATTAAAAACACATGATACTTGCCCCCAATTTACTTAACGATGCATATTGCCTGTTCAATGACATGACCAAATGATGTTGGTCCTGTAACAACATGATGATAAGTAACACATAGTATAAAAAAAAAGTTTACCACTTTAATATACATAAATGCCAAACATAAAAAAAATATAGTGTAGTTTATCTTAGACTTGCATCCTTTAAATTATGTGCACCTACTCATTAAACTCCTCTTTTCTTTTCATTCCCGCAAGAATTGTTCTTTGTCGGTAAGATACCTTTACAAATCACGTTTGAAGAGGTCTTTGTGCACATGTTGACTTATTTTAGTCTACCTTAACAGGAAAACCTTAGACACTATGTTGTGCTTTCAGTTCCCTAACTTCTGGCTTTTCTTAAGGTTCCCCTGCCCCATCGGAGAGGCATACAGCTGATTAACTACAATAGAAACCCCAAAACAAAACAAACTACTTATTAACAATAAGTGTCGTAAACTTCAATAAATATCTATCAAAGAGACATTTCAAGTTGTAAAATTCAAAGCTTGTATGACATTAGTATTTGACAACAATAAAAACCAAAAAATTAAACAAACTGCTGATCAACTACGCTATTAGTTTCAAAACAAATCATATATGAATTTGTTCTTTAAAGGATAACTACACTTCGGTAACAGCATGGCATTTGCCACCCAACTTCAGAGTCACAGGAATCCACTTTTTTGAAGCTGTGCATGACAGCCTGGCCTGCTCGTGCTCCACATATGAAACATCATCTTCAATATTATATAAACTAAATTCCAAAACTGACATGTGTATAAAGTGGAGAAAAATCGAAACTTGTGAAGAAAATCTTGTCAAATCTATGTCGAGGAAGCTTTTCACCAACATGGGGTCCACCTGCGATGACTCTAATCAAAGTGTTATCAAGGTAATCGTGTATGGAGTCAGTGAGAACCGAGGAACATGTTGGAGCTAGCTCTGAAAGCTTTAGGATTACTACATTTCCTGCTGCTATTGCGCCAATAATTGGTTCAAATGATAACCGTATCCGAATTGTGAATTCGATTTTCGATTCTACAAATAAATTAGCACAATTTCACCAAATAAAGCAGCTGCATTTAAGATGAATTTCAACTCGTTTGACCCACTTTCATTTCATACTGAACCTATAAATTCACCTTGTGACCAGTTATGAATAAAAAGATAACCAAAATCAACGGGCTTATAGGTAAATGGGTCGAGTCAAGATGATGAAAGGCATGTACCACCACATGAGAAAGTAGTTCTTTTTTAAGAATAGCACGAATGTTTCTGTTGAACTATTAAGGGTCATCAATGCATAAGGTATGATAGTGATAAGAACCTTACTACCTTTAAGACATTGTAAACAAAGATCATACTTTATTACCTTTTATTTTCTGATAGCAATATTCATACCTCTGTTCCCAATGTAATCTAAAACCATGGTTCTAACTTTAATGTTCAAGTCAACCTTAAAAGTAAGAAATATTTGTATCAAAACAGTTAACCTTGACCAAAGCGTGCACAAATTATTGACGAAGGCCAATAACACTAATAATGCTAAAACTCATTTGCATTCTTAATCTTTTAAGGATTCTAACCAACATGTCTGGATCATGATGAACTGCCACCCAACCATTAATATTGTAGCTTGTGGAGCAGCATGAAGAACTTCATAAAACAGAAGTAAAAAGTGTACGGCGTATCCAACAGAAACAGTATACAAAAGTTGATAATTACCTCAAAATTCTCTCTACTGTGTCTCTGTTCTTTTAGAAACTCCAGAGTTGGGTATGGCGTTGATCCAACCCAAATGCTTATCTATATTAAAAACCAACTAAGATAAAACTGAGTGCCAAATAAGGAACAAAGTGCTTTATGTTTGCCAATTGAAATCTCCTCTCAATCTCACCTACTTCTATTTTATCAGCCCCAAATCAACCTAAAAAAACACAATAATAATTAAAGCTCAAAATCAACAATCAAATTAAACACTTGACCATTGTTAACTAAAAATTTGTGTTCAAAATCAACAAATTATTCAAATAAAACCGAAAAATACCTTATACAAAGCCGTCTTCAAGAATTCTTGTTCAAACGGCTGCCTAATGGTCGAGTCGTCTAATATCGCAACCGCCACCACCATTAAATCTTCAACCTAGTGAAACAATTTTGATCTTTCTCGTTCTTCTGGTCCTAAAATTCAACCCTCCGACTTTATGTTCTGTACAACCTAACAAAATCGAGGAACAAACATGATGAAACTGTACGGAAAGAACATCAATCAAGGAAAAAAAATACCCAAATCGTTACACTAAACAATACATTACCAGGTCGATTCTAATCTTGATTGAAGATGAAGTTGATTTAGCCTGTTACACCACTTATTACCACATGTCCTTCAATTTCAGTTATGACTATCCAACATAATTTTTTAATTCAACAAAACTGTGTAAAATAATAGCAACGTAATAACCCATTCTTCGCATATTAATTATTCACAAAAGAACACTTGCATAATAATCAATTCACGCCCACATAAGTTTGCACTTTGACTTTGCATGTCTACTAAAAAATTAAGATTAATGTCATGTGATGCAAAATTATCTATCTGCAAGTAGTGACCTGACATCATACATATTTAACCTGATCATTTAGGTTCTAGCTCTCTCAATCAAGATTAATGTCATATGATGTTCTAGACAAAAAGAATATATGCGAGCTAATTTCTTGATTCATTGACAGGACCTGTACACACAAAACTTTAAAATCTAAATACATCTTAACCTATAAACCGTAAATCCTAAACAATACATCAAAAACTTGTGTAAATAACTAAACATTAACGGATTAAAAAGCGAGTAAAATCAAACCTTATAAAACGATAACGCCACAGTAGAGGAATGATATCATGCTCAAGTACGTAATCAAAAGCTCCAAGTCGACTAAACCGAGACGAATCACTCGTAAAACACTCTCATCCAGGTACTGCATAAAACACCATCGATAAACATAGCCAAGCCGAGCAAGCTCGTTTACAACTGAGCCAATTTCTAGAATAAAAAAAAATAATCAAAGCGAAAGACGGACTCTTTTTTTATCTCGACAAAATGGGAGAACCCCTCATAATCTAAAATAAATATTTTAATTTTAATATATTAACTTTTGGGAAAATATTAATAATACAATAAAATTCGGGGTGAACGGGTCCTGTTTGAGTCACCAAGTGAATATTCGGATCGTGTTTGGGTTCGTGTAAATTTTTCGAGTTGGGGTTGGGATGAACTCGCCAACCCGCGAACACGGCCCGTTTAGCACCCCAAGCAAACGATCAAAAATCACAAAAAAAAAGAAAGAAAAATAAAGGTGTACTAAATAACCGTAGTCGTCGTAACCGATGCACTACCACCTACACTACTCAAATCCACCTGCATAATAAACAAACACAAGGGCCGATTAGTGCATGTACTCCCTTGTCTTTCGGCTATCAACGCCGCCACATGATGCGCATTAAAACATTATGATATAGATTAAAAATATATAAATTTTGTGGTCAAACTCGATAGCAAAAAACACCTATTGTGTGACTTAGAGCATTTAACACAGACACCCATCTGCCACTTAACCTCTTGTTCAGCTGTTTTGATAGCCAAAATTAGTAAATCTTCAACTCCAGCCAGCCTAACAATATCGATTGGAATACACTACAATAACATAAAAACATATGTATATTAATATTGTATATTAAATTGTTGAATATTGTAGATAAATACAACAGAAGTTACAAAGCGCTTGAGGCATGTGTGAATAAAGGTGGAAATTAAGAGGGAAAAACTTATAATATCAACTATCAAGAGCGAATTATATCATGAATAAGATAACGTGTGGCGAATTATCATTTTATTTCAACCCCTTTTCCAAGATTTTGGTCAGAATGAAAAGATTAATAAGTGTAAGGTTATAAAATCAAACTCCAAAATCTAACATCGATTTTTAGAACAGTGGACTTAAAATGTCGATAAGAGTTATACCCCAGTCCCTTTAAACGAATGAATTACTTAATAGTCAGGTCGGTTTAATCTTGTATAGTTTTTTTTGTTGGAAACCCTGCACTTACCCTTAGATCCATGTTCTGTGTGGTGGTTTCTAATAAAGTTATTGTTTCGAAAAAAATGTGATTCAACAATTAATTAATTTCAAGAAATGTAATGTGCAATAGTATATATGGATGCTAAAATATGCTTATATAGAGAAATGATACTACCTAGCATTCTATTGATGATTAGCTTCAAAGTCACTTGTTGGCTAGACTCGCAACCTGCACTGCTTTCTTGGACTAAAAGGGATAAGTTAATGCGAACTCTAACTCGGGAATGAACTCGGTGGCTTGTTGGCTCTCCATTTCAAGAGCCATTAATCTAAGTGATTGTTGATTAGAAGTCCTCAAATAACTAATAACTACCGATTATTTATCAACTACTAACCTGCAGTATACCCCACTCGTATGTTGACCATGCTCCCATCGACCACCAAATTCCCACTAAAGTTGTCGAAAACAATGATTATGTAATCCTATCAACATAAAAGTGTCGGATCTTATACGGAAGAGAACATTGCAATTTATGTAATAATCGCATAATGAAAGATTAATAACTTACAGTGTAATCTTGGTCGATTCAGCTCTTACTCTGTTTAGTTGATGATTTGTTGCTCAAGTACCATAATATCCATTGTGAATTAGAACGGAAAACAGAACCCTTAGTTTCCCCTATGTTTTCGAACTCTAAACCGCCAATTTCTAGCATCAAGGAGTTTTGGTTCTCGAGCTGTGAAAGACTTTCTAGCATCTAGGGGTTCTAATTTTCGAACACTAAGCTAAATCTATCAAACAGTAGTCAGATGATCATCAAATCTTCCAATTTTTTTTATCATGATAAACCCTAAAATGACTATTCTAACTTACCCTGCCACTACACCGACTTGCTCCATCACGCCACCACAGACCAAATAACACTATCACCGATTAAATCGCCACAACTTACTCGACCATCTCTCTCTTTATCTTACACATATCTCTGTCCTCCTCCTGTTTGTCTCTCTTAAAAGTCATGGAAAAGGAAAACTAATAAAAGGGAGGAGAATGGTTCACATTGCAGATTTTCAGGCGTTGATCATGAAAGACTACCAACAAAAGAACTAAAATCAAATTCAGGTTTCATAGGAAGATATACCATTTCTGAAAATGTCATCAAAATTCCGAAGAACGTAAATACCACCCCTGATAAAGTTTCAACTTGTTATACGTTAAAACTGTTTGTAGAGTATATAGAGTAACTTTCACACTTTACAGTACCAATTTGCTCATGAAACAGAAGAAATAAACAGGAAGACGCAATAGACGACTCCAAATAACAGGCTATATAACCATCTGAAACAATCGATTAATACTTAAATGAAATCAATGGTAGCACACGGCTGCGTTGCAAACACGTTAACGATTAACTACACAATAATTTCATCTAATCATACATCATACAGGTTCCACATAACACAAACCGTAATTTAGCTGAATAAAAAACAATAGAACAATGAATGAAAAACATAAAAAAAACAAATATAATCAACAATAAAGAATCAAAATATCAAGATGATTAATAGAAAAGAAGAGGATCAAACATTGATGTTGAAGATCTTTCCGCATGCGATTTAGGGATGCAGAAGAGAGGTGTACCACAAATGTCATGCATGATCAACTCCCAACCCTGCAACCCGAGTATAACTTGCAACAATATTTCATTATGAAGAGGGTACCATTGACAAAAATAATATAACTTACTATCTTATTGTTACTGTGATCATATAACTTACTATCTTTGCATTTACATATAACTTGCAACAATAAACGATAAACAAATCTAGTTATTAGATAAACTCCAAAGAGACAAAAAAGCCTGAAGAAAAAAAATTAGAAAATGAAAATATAATTGTATGGTGTATTAATTGTATTTGACCATTATATGATTAAAATATAAAGCTTTCGTTAACCATAAGATGATTACTTCTCCTTTCTCCGCAGGAAACTCTCTAGCTTTCTTCTTCTTTCACTGCAGAAATTAACAACAAAACTTGAAAACCCTTAAAAAATTGGGGGCCTTTAGTATGCACAAAAAAAAATCAAAATATTCAGAATATAAACCCTAAATCCCAATCGTTTCCATCAAAATCGAACCACTTACTACATGCTGAACCATTAAAATCGTCAGGACATCACCAGCGGAACCTACACCTGCAGCCGTCAGGGTCACAGAGAAACCCTAGACCACCAGCATCAAAGAATAAGAAGATAACATATTCGTTTACAGCATCAAAGATTAAGAAGAAAACATACCTTGATTTAGGCTTCATGAGAGATACAGCGATGGACATGCAGAGATGTAGGAAATTGAAATTAGGGTTCTAAGGATTGATTGAAGAGAGAGGACATAGTATGAGAGCGTGTTTGAGAAGCCGCGTGATTGAAGGAAAACAGGAGGATTGAAGGAAAACAGGAGGATTGAAGGAAAAGAAGAGAAACGGCTGTGTGTGAAAATAGGGTTTTAAGGATCGATTGAATTGGATTGCCGCTCAAATGAAAAAAAGAGGAGACCATCAGATGCCATGTGGCATCAAACAACCTAAATATATGCCAAGTGGCACTAAAATGTATTGTTTTAATATAGATAATAGATCTCCTCTAGAATTCTAATTATTATTTTCCCTTTATTTTTAAACCCGACGGCATCTCACTTTGGTACTCCTACTAGTCTCTCGCCTTAGACTGCGGGGTATGGTGGGGCGGGGGTTGGGCTTGGGTTGGGTTGGGGCATTTGTTGACACGTGGCTTGGGGTGGCAGACATGGGGCGACCCACATTAAACAGGGTATGGTGGGGCGGGGGTTGGGGGCGTGGGTTTGGTGGGCTTCGCTGGGCTGACCCGGCTGGGCTCTTTGTAATTAAAGAAAATTACATAAAAATTAAAGAAAATTACATAAAAAAATTTCCTAACGTTTATATTTGTTTTTTATCTCTTCTCTCATCTCCAAGACTATTTCCAACTCGTCACCCTTTAGGTGATCAATCGGCTGGGATAGAATTTTCAAATCCTCCCGTCTTTGTCTCTCGGCTTCTCTAGCGGCATCTCTAGCTTCTTTGCTCTTCCGAATTTCGGCCCTTTGTTGTTGGAAGACGTTGAATGTATCCATCTTGGATGAAATGTCATCCAACTGGTCGCTGTATATTCCTCTATGCAAGAGCGAACTCCCAGCTGAAGGTGATGCCGTAGCAGATCTTGATTTTTGAGCACGCCTTTTTGTGGCATCTCTTCCATACTCAGGCCGGTTTGGGCTTGGCGAATCATCAAAAAGGTCCTCAATCTCTTGATCTCGTGCATCAGATTGGGACGAGGCCCTCGACCTTTTGGAAGACGTGTTGCTTTCGCTACCACTGGGGATATTCGCCCACTTTGGATGAAACTTACAAATCTCCCAACAATGCATGAAACAGAAGTCGGTCCCCACATTTGTCTTGAATTGAACCAATGCATTCGTCACAATGTCGGCTTCGGTTTCACCACTTTTTGGGTTTTGTTTTGCTTTATTTAAAAAACCACTATATTTTGTAAGTTGGCCGCTTATCTCGGTCCACTTCGAGGATAAGCTATCGTTTTCACGATAAACCTCTTTTCCCAATTCTTCATGGAATATTCTACTAACCCCTTGCCACAAATAGGTTCGATGTTGAGAATTTCCTGTTTTTATAAAAACAAAATTTAATATATTACAAAGTTATATAAAAAAAACATTAATAAAAACAAAGTTTAAGAATACCTAAAGTTGAATGTTGAGATTGTTGAAACCAACCCCTCGCCAATGCAAGTTCTTCAGGAACGGTCCATTTTAGTTGTTTTCGCTTGATGGTTTCAAGTGCTTTATCCGCCTCGGTTTTTTTCTTATGGCTTCTCTTTTTTATGGGTTGGGGTGCGGAAGGACCATCGTTGGGTGGTTGAGTTTCGGGGACGGTTTCGTTTTGTGAAAGGTCGATGGAGGTTGGTGAAAGGTTGATGGTCGTTTGTGTAAACGGGGTAGGTATCGAATCATCGGTGTGTGGGAAGTTAGTAAACACACGATTCCCAATATACGATGCATAACTCGCTTCTTGGGGCATAGAAGAGTGTATGAAAAATGGACGAGGCATTGGACGATTGGGTGGTGGGCTAGGATTATTTTCTTGGAATGCATACGGGTTGTTCGGGTCAAAAGGACGGTTATGAGGATGCATTTTTTCGTTTTGTAGATGGAGAATTGAAGATGAATATGGTAAAAAAATGGAAGAAATTGTGAGGTTTTATAGTGGAAAAATAAAATTTTATTAGTTTTTTTTTTAAGATAGCCGTTGGCCAACGGCTTCTTTGGTTTGTCCAATTAGAGCCCGCCATGTCAGCTTGGCCAGACCGCCCCACGCCCGGCTTGAAACCCATGCCCCAAGGGCCATGCCGAAACCCATGCCCACCCGGGGTGGTGGCTTGGGCGTTTCCCCCCTACCCACGCCCAAACTCCCGCCCCATACCCCGCAGTCTTATATAAAAACACACATGACACATATACTAATCATGTTTTAAAAATTGTAAACTGGTTGACATACTAATCATGTGTTAAAAATTGTAAACTGGTTGACATGTTTATCTCAAGTTTAATAATTTAAAAATAAAGTAGAATGCAAGAAAAAAAAGGTAAAACCGAAATACAAAATGTGTCCTTAAAGGTAGCTTAATTGTGTTGTGTTCATCATCATCGCTCTCAACAACCACCACCACCCTAATCCTCAAGGACCTCAACCATAACAACTTAAATGTTAATTAAGTTCGAATTCAACATTGTAATCGAAGGTGGAAAACTTGTTTCGGTTGTGAAGAGGTATGGTCCCAATTCCTTGCCCACATGGCAAGGACCACACCACTTTTCCATCCTATGTGGCGCTGACATCAACGAGACTATCCAGAAGCTTCCAGAAGCTTCTGGAAAATATAAAGGTGGCACCCAAGATGCTACATCCGACATAAAGGACAACACGTGTCACCACTCATCAAGCGTCAAATAGACCTGCGACGAATCCAGGAGCAGCCCGACAACACCAGTACGACGTCTCCAAAATAGGCAAATGCAGGCGCGCCACGTGTACCACTACACTGACTACAGCAGAGGAGACCAAGAGGATATTCCCCTTGGTCGGACAGCTGGCACGCGTCTACAGCTGGCACCGCTGCTCCTCCCTCTTTCACCCTCCGGCTATAAATAGGACCCTTCATCATTCAGGTTAAGGGATCTTGCTCTCTATACTCTCACACTTAACACACACTGATTAACCTTCCTCGGAACAGTACTTATTCTCACGCCGGAGCCTGGTTAAGAGGGAAACCCCCATATTCCCCTCTTAACGAGATTAACGGTGTTGCTGTTTTGCAGGAACTGAGCCATTTCCAGCGAGTAAGAAAGGAGGTTGAACCTACCATTGAAGTAACCCCACCGATTAACTATAGTGTTAACCTGTGTTTCATCATTGGCGCCATCTGCTTTTAGCAAAAACCACTCTCATCTCTTTTCTTTCAGAAACACTCGTCCAAATGGCTGAACAAAACCCTTCTCACCCGGTAGATGGAGACGTTTCTTCTTTTGAACTCGTTTCGGACAACATACACGTCCAAAGGGGCCAAAGGAACGAAATTATCCAAGAAGGGCCGATGACCAACGATTTTCCTAGTATCTTTGGGAGTGCATCCAGGGTTATCACTCAAAACACAACTGGTGCTACTTTCCAAACTCCACCTAGGATTATCACTCAAACCACAAACGGAGCTACTTTCCAGCCTCCGTCAGAGGTAGTCCAACAAACACCCCCACAGGTGCAAACACAGAGCCATGGAGCTGGTCCCTCAGCTCCATCGGACCAAGCACAACTGAATTTCTCTGCACTACTAGGGCTACCCGACGGAAAAACTCTAGCTTCCTGGTATGCCGAACAAGTGGCGTCCATAAACCTTGTTTATAAACAGCTCAGCGCACAGCAAGCTCTACTTCAAGCATAAGCCAACCAGTCCGCGTTTGTCACTCCACCGCAAAGGCCTTTGAGCGCTCCCATGCCTCAACAGACCAATGCATTCAATTTACGCCCCGAGTCAGTACCTCCACCACACATCAGAAGGCCAAGTGCGCACGACACGCGCGACACGTACGGCGAAACAGAAAGCAATTATGTGCAGTATTCTCACCAACCAAAGAAGCCAATACAAAGTCGTTTGGGCCCGCTCAACATAAACGACGAATTTGAGGACAACGAAGAAACAAACACAGTGTTCAGCAGACTGCCACCAGAGCATGAAGTATACAAACCTCGCAAGCGTGCAGGTTACGATCCAAAAGCAGAACATGATTACACTTTGAGCTATCGTCCAGACGACATGGCTGAGAATTCAAAATTCATCCGAGAGATCGCCACGGCGGCCATAGACAAAACAAAATTGCCACACAACGTGGGCAAATACAACGGGTTGACAGACCCAGACGATCATCTCCAAGTTTTCAACGGAGCTGGAGCAACAGGCGGATGGAATTTACCAACCTGGTGTCATCTCTTCGCTCAAACCTTCATAGGCGCAGCGCGCGTCTGGTTTGACAGCCTGCCAGCAGGAAAAATCAAATCATGGGTTGATTTCCGAGAGAAGTTCCTTGCACACTTCTCGCAGCAACGACGACACACCAGGGACCCGGCTGATTGTTTAAACATATGGCGCAGAGACCACGAGAGCGTGGAAGATTTCATTACAAGATATAACAAAGAGTGTTTGGAGATTGGCGACGTAGGCGAAAAGATGATGCGCGCGCACTTCATGAGGGTTGTCAAGTGCGATGACCTAATCAAGCGCGTAAAGGGAAGAGACGGAGGACCCAAAGATTGGGAAACCTTCATTGAAGCAGCCAAAACCATTGCGCAGTCTGACAGACAGTTAACTGGTGACGATCACCGTCAGCGCAGTTACAACCACAACGACCGGCACAGCAAGAAAGGCAGAAGCCAACCATGGAAAGCATCCGGTCACAGAGAAAGAAGCCCAGTAAGAGAGGATGCGCGCCACACGATCAATCAAATAGCTCACCGGAAAGAGGTGAAACGAGAAAACAGGGAGAAGCAGTGGACACCCCTCACGAAAACTCCTTCAGAAGTGTTGGCAACCGAGAACCACCAGTTCAAGCCACCACTACAAATGCGCAACAAAAGGGGCCAAGACCCGAATCTTTTCTGTGAATTCCACAAGGACACAGGCCACTTAACCGACGATTGTTTCAGCCTCAAACAAGAAATCGAAAGGGCCTTAAGAGACGGAAAGTTAACCCACTTGGTCAAAGGTGGAAGGCGTGATTACCGTCAGATTCAAAGAAGAGAGGAAGGGCCGGATAACAAGAAACTCCGAAAGTTAGAAACCCACATGGTCCAAGGGGGTCCACGAAAGCCAAGAAGAAACTACAACAAGCGCGCGCAAGATGACTCATGGCGCGAGAAACAAGTCGTTTCCCTGTTGTAAGAGGAGGCCCACGAGAAAGAAGGCCAATAGTCATCTCAGGCGTCATAGGGCATTACCAAACAGATTACATCTTCATCGATCCGGGGAGCACTGCGGATATCATATATGAACAGTGTTTTAATCAGTTCGATCAGGAGGATAAAGCGCGCTTAGAACCAGTTGATTACCCGCTCACTGGTTTCTGCAACGAAGCCATTTTTCCTCTAGGACAAATATCGTTCCCAGTGTTGCTCTCGGATGGAAGAAACTCAAGAACAGAAGAAGTCACGTTCATGGTGCTGCCAGCACATTCAAGACACGATATTCTGCTGGGAAGAGAATCCCAAGGCGATTTCAGCATGATCTGCTCTGGCCCACACTCAGCAGTAGGATTCCCAACAGAAACAGGAGTAGCCATCATCTATGCAAGCAAAGAAGTATTAGCGACGGATGAGCTAAGACCCGCCAAGACAAGGAAACCAGAAGCACGCCAAGAGGCAGAAAAATGGGTGCTAAACAGCGCATATCCGGAACAGACAGTAACCTTGGGACCTGCAATGTCCGATCTGACGCGCGCGGCGCTAAAAAAACTGCTATTCCAAAATATGGATGTCTTTGCCTGGACACCGGCAGACATGGTGGGTGTTCCACGGCACATAGCTGAACACCGCTTAAACGTCTCGGACGAAGCCAAACCGGTGGTACATGCTAAGCGCCATTTGGGAGACATAAAGCACGACGCCATGAAAGAACAGGTGATAGAGCTGTTAAACGTGGGAATCATCAGAGAGGTCAGGTATCAAACGTGGGTGGCAAGCCCAGTGATGGTCCAGAAGAACAACGGTAGCTGTAGAATGTGCGTGGATTACAAGGATCTGAATAAGGCGTGTCCACGCGATTGTTACGCCTTACCAGACATTGATGAGAAGATCGATTCGCTTGCCACATTCCGATGGAAATGTTTCCTCGATTGCTACAAAGGGTACCACCAGGTACAGATGGCCGTACAAGATGAAGACAAGACCGCGTTCCGCACACCAACAGGGCTATACTGCTATACCAAAATGCCTTTTGGTTTAAAGAATGCGGGCGCGACTTATCAGAGGCTCATGAACGAAACTTTCCACGAGGCCATCGGCCAGTATATAGAAGTGTATATGGATGATCTGGTTATTATGAGCAAAGAGGAGAGTACAATGCTGCTGAACATCCAAAAGACGTTCGACACCTTGCGCGGCGTCAGTATCAAGTTAAACCCAGCGAAATGCTCTTTCGGCATGGAAGAGGGGAAATTCCTGGGTTTCATTGTCACGAAAGACGGTTTCAAGGTGAATCCTGACAAAATACAAGCAATAGAATGCATGCCGTCACCTTCAACGATCAAGGAGATGCAGAAATTGGCAGGACGGTTGGCAGCACTTAACCGCTTCCTGGCCAATCACGCAGCTAAATCATTCCCGTTTATAAAAACTCTCCGTAACTGCATGAAGAAGAGCCAATTTCAGTGGACTCCGGAAGCCGAAAGCGCATTCCGCGAGATGAAAGACTGCCTCATCAAGCTGCCAACATTAACTGCACCAGTCAAGGGCGAACCTCTGGTACTGTACTTATCAGCCTCCGACAGAGCAGTAGGAGCAGTGTTGCTTGTAGATCGACAGGGTGTCCAGACGCCAGTCTATTATGTGTCACGAACTCTAACCGACCCAGAAACCCGGTACGCAATCATGGAGAAACTAGTACTCGCGCTGATCCATGCATCAAGAAGGCTGCGCAGATACTTCGCCAACCACGTCATTCACGTGCTAACAAACTACAATATTGGCAACATACTCGCAAGGCCAGAGATTTCAGGGAGACTAGCAAAATGGGTGATAGAGCTCGGGGGTCATAACGTAGTGTTCAGACCAAGGCCGGCGATCAAGGGCCAAGTACTCGCAGACTTCATGACAGAGGTACCGGATGACAAAGATCGAGAGTGCAAGGCGATGGAAAAAGCCGAAAAACAGCAAGTGGAAGAACCATGGCTACTATACACAGATGGTGCGTCTAACGAGGATGGCGCAGGTGCTGGCCTCCGGCTGGTGAGCCCCGACAAACATGAGTTCACCTACGCCATACGCCTGGATTTTAAAAGCACCAACAATGAAGCTGAATACGAAGCTTTCCTTGCTGGTTTAAGGTTGGCAATAAAAATGGGAGTACGACACATCGAAGCGCATGTGGATTCCATGTTGGTGGCAGGGCAAATCAACGGACAATACGAAGCCAAGGGAGATACAATGGCACTTTACCTAAGCCAAGCAAAGACACTGCTACAAACCTTCTATTCCTACAAAGTGCATCATATCAATAGAAGCGAGAATAAGCCAGCTGACGCGCTGAGTAAACTCGCCTCTACAAACTTCCAGCACCTAGCAAAAGATGTACGCATAGAGGTTTTAAGCAACCCGTCAGTGCCACTGCGAGAAGTAAGCGTCGTTCAAACAGGGACAACGTCTTGGATGACTCCGATAATCACATACCTCCAATCTGGAATACTCCCGGAGAACAAGGCAGAAGCAAAGAAAATCCAGTACAAATCCGAACATTACCAGATGGCTGATGGGATTCTGTACAGAAAATCATACCTCGGGCCTTTGTTAAGATGTGTTGATCCCGAAGACGCACGCTACTTGATCAGAGAAGTGCACGAAGGAATCTGCGGTATACATGCTAGACCAAGAATGGTGGTGGCAAAAGTCATGAATGTGGGATACTATTGGCCCGGAATGCATTTGGATGCGGTCAAAGAATTGAGGAAATGCAGTGGATGCCAAAGACATGCCCCCAAAACGATGCGCCCCAAGAATGAGTTGGTACCAGTCACCACGGCGTGGCCCTTTCAACAATGGGGAATCGACATGGTCGGACCTTTTCCCGAAGCCCCAGGAGCCGTCAAATTCATAATAGTCGCAGTCGACTATTTCACCAAATGGGTAGAGGCGAAGGCCCTCGCGTCAACCACAGCCGCCGTTGTCAAAAAATTCATTTGGGAACAAATCATATGTCGTTTTGGATTACCCCTCAAGATAATCACCGACAATGGAACCAACTTTGCCGAAGACAACCTTCAACAGTGGTTCAAAGAATTACACATCGAGCACACCTTCTCCTCGGTCGCGCACCCGCAGGGGAATGGTCAAGTTGAAGCCGTCAACAAGAGTATTGTCGACGGAATCAAAGCAAGGTTGGGAGAAAAAAAGAAGAGGTTGGGTAGACGAACTGCCCAACATCTTATGGGCCCACAGGACGATGCCCAAAACAAGCAACGGAGAAACACCGTTTAGCTTGGTTTATGGGTCGGAGGCTGTAATTCCAGCGGAGATAGGATTGTCGTCACCCAGAATGCTCTCAATGAACATGATCAACAATGAAGAAGAGAGGAGGATCGACCTTGACCTCCTAGAAGAACGGAGAGAAATGGCGGCAATCAACGAAGCAAAGTACAAAACAAAGCTGGAAAAATATTACAACTCCAAAGTCCGAGTATGCACCTTCAACCCGGGAGAATACGTCCTCAGAGACAATGAGGCCTCAAATGCAGAAAAACCCGGGAAGCTGGCTCCCAAGTGGGAGGGTCCATATGTCATCGACACCGTGCTCGGAAAAGGGGCCTATAAGCTGCGCACCATCGACAACAGGGAGGTTCCTCGCACATGGAACGCCCAACAGCTGAGAAAATGTTACCTATGAAAGAAATTCTTGTAATCGCAATGGCCAATTCGCCAACACATTTATAGTAATACAAGAAGTGTTTGGCCACCTTTCTATCATGCAAATTTCTTTGTCACAACTGCATATATTACTTTGGGCATACACGAAAACATCGATGGCTCGACCATTAGGAAACGTTGTAGACCTCCAAGGCCTGTCACAAGCAAGTGCACAGCCGGGTCAGACACACAACTAAAGCCTAACAAACGCCAAACAAATACTTCGTGCCCACATAAACACGAAAACATCGAACACAGGACAAACAAACATTGTAAACACCCCCAAGGCTGAAAACAGCCGGGTACACACAATAACCTGTAACTCGATCACTTCGTACTCACGATCCAACCTGCGCACAAATACGACAGAATAAAACGTTGTAATAAACACAACACAACCTGTCAGCGCCATCATTCATTCGTGATACCTAAATCAAAGTAATTACACATGCACATATTATGACGATAACGAAATTCGCATAAAAAGAAACAACTATTAGCGTAACAAATGTCAAGTCATAGCGAAATACCCACAAACGTAACAAGGAAGTTAAAATTGTTCATTCAATTGTCAAGTACAAGACCAACCAAGGTCATACGCGGCGCGCAGGCCGGAATCCCTCATTCAGGATGACTGGACCCGGCACCTCCAGCCGCACCACCTTCATCGCCAAGCGCTTTTTTCAGCAACACAACACCATCAGACCTTCGAGCCAACTTTTTCGCAGCTTTAACCACAGCAAACTCCAAAGACGAAAACTCTTGTCTTTTCGCTGCATAAGCAGCGCTACAATCTTCCTTCCACAACTCGAAGCGATGTTCTTTCTCCTTATTTATGGCCGCAGCTCTGCCTTCAATATAACCATCCTTGCGCCCGCTATTATAACCAGCTTGCCCCACCTCGTACACATAATTGGCAAGCTCGTGAGAGTTCACGACACGATCATCAATCTACGAGAAACACACAAATAAGAGAAACAGTTCACGAAAACCACAAAATGAAGTAAAGGATGTTACCAGAGGCACCGCGCGCGAAAGCAACCACTTGCAATCAGCGGACGCTTCCTCAGCAAGGACTTCAGAAGCTCTACACTCAATATTTTTCTCTTGAAGGAGACGCTCAGTTGTCTCATACTTCCTCGCAAGCTCCTCCAGCTTAGCAATACGATCGATGTACTCTTTCTCTTTCTTCTCAAAAGCGGCGCGCGCCTCTTGAGCTTCCTCAGCAAGCTCTGTCTTCTCACCAGACAAACGTACAACAGTATCACGTTGAGACTTCAACTCCGCATTGGTACGCTCGCACGCAGCTTCCCAATTTTTCTGCTTCTCAGCATTAACCTTCCTCTCCTGAGCAAGTTTCCCCTCTGCATCAGCTAGCCTCCACTCCAACCCCTTCTTTTCAGCATTGAATTTCTCCTTCTCTTCTGAAAATAATTTATTCTCGTTTTCAAATTCGAGAGTGTCTTCACCCATCAGCTTCCACTCACGGACAATTTCCTGTGAAGTGGACCAGAAGTTGACCCCGGCCTGAACATGCTCATCCAAAAGCTCCAACCGGCGTCGCCTCTTCTGGAACATCCTTTCAGCCGGGGGGAGAGACAACGAGAAAAACTCATGACAGTTATCCAAATCATTCATCCTGGAACCCTGGGTCAGATTCCAACGGGGGGCATGCGGAAGATCATCACAAGCAGGATTCGTCGTATCGAACGAATCAGCAGGCACCTTTTCAAACTGCGGGCTGCGGACAGCACCCGAGGTTGCACCACCACCATCACCCGGTGGGCGTTTTGTATACACCGTTTGATGCGGAGTAGTTTCACTTACCTCCACGTCAACTTCAACATTCTTACCACGATCACCACCAGCAGCACCGCCCGCATCACCACCTGCATTACCACCACCTTCTCCAACCTGCTCAGCATTCACATCTTTTTTCTTCCCGTCAGGAGTATCATGAGGGGGAGACAACCCAAATGTCCTCGACGGCGGAGATTCCGGAGGAGTAATCTTGGAAATATCAATCTTGTGGCCACTCTTGGCTGTTTTGGCACCTGCCCCAAAACGAGCAGCACATTCAGGGCAAAGGAGGACAAACTAGCAAAAATGTAAGACAAGTTGGAAGAAGATAAAACGAATACCAGAAGCTTCAAAAATCTTCTGCAGCAAATCCGAGGGTTTTTCAGCAAAAATACCCATGTCAATATCCGATTCAGAAGGGGCAGGAGGATTCTCTTTTTGAAGTTTAATCTTCTTCGATGCAAGCACAGCAGCAGCCTGCGCATCAAGCTTTCGCTTCCTATCCTCAAACATCTTTTTCTGCATAATCTCTGTTAGAGTTGCGCGGTCATCGGGATCCGACTCAGGACGCTTCTCCCCAACCCCTAAACCGGGCAACGTATCAGAAACGACAACATAATCAAAGATACGATGAGTACGAGGTCGCTTACGAGGTGACTCAGTGGTAGTTTCTTCAACCCTTTTCCCTTTCCCTTCTGGCTTGTCAGCTCTTGCTTTTCTCCTCGTCTCCAACGGGTCAGCAGTTTCAACCGGAACCTCCAAATCATCACCAACGGGCTCGTTCACCGGTTCATGTACAACACCCTACGCCGGACCTGCACGCGCGGAACGAGAGGTTAGGTCTTCAAAAGATCTGCCAGACCCATCACTCGAGAGAATGATAACTTCCTCTCGAATGGAATCAAATGCATCATCATCACTCTCACTATCTTCACCTAACACAGTGTTGACGTAAGTGGTGAAACTCTCATTACTCGGATGCAGAAACCGGCCACGGATCTGATCCAACCAAGGTCGTTTATCAGGTTTTTGTATCGTCTCAACCATTGCACCTGGCGCCTTAAGATCCAAAACGTTCAACAACGTGAAACCTACTGCACAAAAAGACAGCGATAAAGAACAATGCACAAGCAATACAGCGTACAACATACAAAGAAAAAAAAAAGGAAAGAGGGATTACGGAACGAGACGTACACTTGCCCTCATGACCATAAACTGGGACCCCCAACGGATGTTTAGGGATCCACTTCATGCTCATCCCGGCACCAACCAACGCCATCTCCTCAAGCTGGATTATCGGAGTGGCTTTACGGGTCAACCTCTTATACCAGTCTTGATCAGCAAAATTTGCAACCACATCAACTTTGGGGATACCCTCACCCATGGATCTGTAGTGCATGTCCACAGGGACAACACCCCGGCGAATATAAAAAAATTTCTGCTTCCAGTCATGGAGACTTTTCAGTGGCACAGAACAAACAGGAGAAACGCCGGTACGAGCACTGAAAGAGTAAAACCCACTTGTATATGAAACGGTGTAGAAGGTGTTGAACATCTCAAACGTCGGATCTAAACGGTTTGCCATACAAACGAACTCAAAGTGAGTAATCCGAGGAAGCCCGATGGCATTGATCTGAGAGATGTGGAGACCATAACTCCTCAACACATCGGCAGTAAATCGAGTCATTGGTAGCCTGAAGTTACCCTCCCGGAAGAAGGCAACATACAGAGTCATATGACCGGGAGGAGCATCCATGGCTGTAGAACCAGGAGTAGGATACTGAGCACCCCAATCAGGGAGAAAACCCATCTCCCTTACTAAATTCTGGAATTCCTCCTCTTTCCACCCTACCACCGCCTGATCCGGGCCGGGAGGAGTTTTCCCCTTGTTCCTCTTCTTCCGTGAAGAAGGATTTGCAGAAGACATGGTGGAAACACAAACTGTAATGCAGATGAACTCAAAGGGAAGAAGATAGAAAATAATGGAAGGAGAGATCTCCGGAATTCAAATTTTGAATAAGTGGAGAAGAAAGAGAAAACCGCCATAGATTTATACCCATCGCATTTAATGCGATGGGTAGTGGAGCCGTCAGGGTCTGAAAAAGCAACCAATAGGGGAGAGACACGTCAGAGGAGAGAGAAGGCGGCACCCCTTTTCCGGAAGCAGGTGAACAGACATCTGACATGTCGCCGAAAAAGCAACTGACGGTGACTGAAAAGGCAACTGTTCACCTGACATCAGACAGTCGCATCAGTCACCCCTTCCCAAGACAGACAAAGCTTCCTCTTGAAGACCAACTTTTTAAAAGTGCCAAAACCCATGCGCGGTACGCCATGCGTCCATTTGGCTCAACTTTTTAAAGTGCCAAAACCCATGCGCGGTACACCATGCGTCCATTTGGCTCAACTTTTTAAAGTGCCAAAACCCATGCGCGGCACGCCATGCGTCCATTTGGCTCAACTTTTTAAAGGGCCAACACCCATGCGCGGCACGCCATGCGTCCATTTGGCTCAACCTTTTAAAGTGCCAAAACCCATGCGCGGTACGCCATGCGTCCATTTGGCTCAACTTTTTAAAGTGCCAAAACCCATGCGCGGTACGCCATGCGTCCATTTGGCTCAACTTTTTAAAGGGCCAACACCCATGCGCGGCACGCCACGCGTCCACTCGGCTCAACTATACAAGTCCCCAAACTCCATGCGCCGTGCACCCATCAGGTGCAGATTCCTTGAGGACCCCATAAAAACCTCACACCACAAAAAATACTACACTCATAAGTCCAGAATCCCTCCTAGACGATCAACTCAACTAGAAGGCACACTGGACTGGGGGGACTTGAAGAGGTATGGTCCCAATTCCTTGCCCACATGGCAAGGACCACACCACTTTTCCATCCTATGTGGTGCTGACATCAACGAGACTATCCAGAAGCTTCCAGAAGCTTCTGGAAAATATAAAGGTGGCACCCAAGATGCTACATCCGACATAAAGGACAACACGTGTCACCACTCATCAAGCGCCAAATAGACCTGCGACGAATCCAGGAGCAGCCCGACAACACCAGTACGACGTCTCAAAAATAGGCAAATGCAGGCGCGCCACGTGTACCACTACACTGACTACAGCAGAGGAGACCAAGAGGATATTCCCCTTGGTCGGACAGCTGGCACGCGTCTACAGCTGGCACCGCTGCTCCTCCCTCTTTCACTCTCCGGCTATAAATAGGACCCTTCATCATTCAGGTTAAGGGATCTTGCTCTCTATACTCTCACACTTAACACACACTGATTAACCTTCCTCGGAACAGTACTTATTCTCACGCCGGAGCCTGGTTAAGAGGGAAACCCCCATATTCCCCTCTTAACGAGACTAACGGTGTTGCTGTTTTGCAGGAACTGAGCCATTTCCAGCGAGTAAGAAAGGAGGTTGAACCTATCATTGAAGTAACCCCACCGATTAACTATAGTGTTAACCTGTGTTTCATCAGGTTGAACAAAATTAGTTTTCATAACGCGATTTTGAGCTTTTAAAACGGTTAATTTAAGTTTGAGGATTATCAATTGTTTAATCTTAATTAACTAAAGAACTAAAGTTAACTTTAATTAACTAGAGTTATAAATAACTAATCTCTCATTTGAAATGGCGGATGCTAGTCTCTCATTTTTCATTTCATGATTAGGGTATGCTAGTTTAGTTGGATCCGCCGTTTATAGTGGCGGAATTGGTGTCTTCAATCACGAGTCCTACATTTCAAGTGGCGAATCTTTTTTGATGAGTCCATGTCACTAGACAAACGCTAGCATGATCAAACACGTTTAGAGAATGAATGACGAACCGCCTAGATACCAAAACGTTCACTTATCTCTTCTAGAAACTATGCATGCATGGCTAGTTGTCTCATTTTGAAAAAAGAAAAAAAAATCTATCTGTCTCTATACGAAATTAGATCTTGATCAGGCCCGGCTTTGTGGGCTGGGTAGCCCGGGCAGACGCCATGGCCCAAAAGGTTTGTAGGGCCCAACAAAAATTTAGGGTCAAGATTTTTAAATGAGCATTGTTATCTTAAATGTTTAATAAATGACTTTATTAGCAAAAATGAAGCTAGTTCAATTGTTAAGATACTCAAATTTGAAAACCAAGGTCATTACATTTTTATTTCCTAAACAATTTTTAGTTAATCCCATGTATTTTTTATTTCCTAAACTATTTTGAACTATCAATTTACTTAATTAATTGACTCTTCGGTCTTGTTAACAAGATGATTATATGATTAATTAGTTAATGTTTTGGGTTATAATCTTGAGGTCATGAGTTCAAACCCCATGATTAGCATGTCGTATTGTGGTTTCTTGATATATATTTGATGAGTTTATATTATACCAATTTTTTTATTTCGCCAGGGGCCCGAATTTTTTTATCATTCTCGGAGACAGCCCTGATCTTGATTTCTCTACTTTGAGCCGTAGTTTGAAGAAATATCAAGCATATTAGTTTGGTTTATTACTTATTAACATAATTTAGAAACAATTATGACTTTAAGCAAAGTTTGCATCAAAATACACATGTGAACAACATAACTAATTAACAAATTTTGGATTCTACAAATCTACATACTTTACGAACACTAATTTCAAGTAATAAAACTTTGCAATAAAGCATATTACATAATAAGCTTTGGTACATAAAGAAACAAGCCAAAGTTCGATATTGAGTTGTTTATTCTAGTCAGTTAAGGATTGTGCGAAAGCCCAACCAGTTGCTCTACTTGTGGTTCAAAAAAATCAAGGATCGGTAATTTGGTATGTATGAAATCATTACCTAATATCAATATACGAGATTTTATCAATTTGAAAATATTATCCTTCTTCAGTTATAGTGAGGCCATCACCTAATTTCAACCAACCTTACTTCATGCTTCCTTTTGATTTCTTTTGTGACACATTTTCTTAGGTAGGTTGTTGAACAACCAAATATTACATGATTTAGTTAACATTTTTGTTCTTTAATATGTGGTTTTAATAAATGTATGTGTGTATATATATTTTATATAATAAAAAGCTTTGGATTTTATATATAAAAAAACATATCTAGATGTAGTGGTAACGCAGTCCGGTGTTCAAATTATATAATCCCATGGGTTATTATATGATCCCATGAACCACAAGTTGAGATGTGACTACTCATGTTTTATTTTTATGTACATGTATGGTAGTAAGACTAGAAGGTATGGGGGTCGGCTGAGGCCCGGCTAGGACCGGCGCCGGTCCCCCACACCGCCCCCCTCCATCCCACCCGTCATCCCCAGCAACCCATTGCCGTTCTCGCCGTGCCACTTTTGAAAAATATAGCCGTTGATAACGGCTAGATTAATAAAAAAAATAAAAAAAACCTTTTTCAATTTAAATATATACCCATTCTTTATACCATTTCCTCAATATTTCACCCATTCTTCTCCCATTCTCATCCATTTTTATAAAAAAACACTCCCATTTTTATACCAATCTTTTATAAAAAAATATCTCTTCATCCACAATGGCATCTAATCCTTGGTGGTCCGGCTCTTCTTCGGACGAAGAGGAGATGTTTTTCACAAACGTTGTGGTAAAGGCGGCGCAGATTCTTTTGGAAGAGGAAGAGGAAGAGGACTCGTCTGAAAACGTTATTACCACACGAATACGGGTTAACAGAGACCGCGAAGGAGCGCACGAGAAATTGGTTAACGATTATTTTTCGGATGCACCCCTTTACAACGCCGACACTTTCAAACGAAGGTTCCGAATGAGTCGCCGTTTATTCACACGGATTGCTGATGATTTGGCGGGGCTAGACCCGTTTTTCACTCAACGACCCGATGCTCGGAATTATGAAGGGTTCACCACGTTACAAAAGTGTACTGCGGCCATTCGCCAACTGGCGTACGGGACAGTGGCCGACGCGTTGGACGAGTACTTACAGATGTCGGCAAGAACCGCGCGGGAATGTTTGTATCGGTTTTGCCATAATGTGGTGAAACTGTATAGCAAAAAATATTTGCGGAAACCAAACGCGTATGATGTTCAACAGTTGTACCAAGCTCATGAAGCAAGGCACGGGTTTCCGGGAATGCTTGGTAGCATTGATTGTATGCATTGGGCGTGGCATAACTGCCCGACTGGGTGGCGAGGCCAATACACGCGAGGTGATCACGGCTATCCAACCTTAATACTTGAGGCCGTGGCGTCACAAGATTTGTGGATCTGGCATTCTTTCTTTGGGCTCCCTGGTTCACTCAACGACCTCAACGTGCTATACCAATCGACGATCTTTAGCGATGTCGTTAATGGAATCGGTCCGGACACCCGTTTTACAGTTTCAGGGGTTGAGTATAGACGCGGGTATTATCTTGCTGACGGAATATATCCGTCTTGGTCTACAATTGTCAAGACTATTTCATATCCTGAGGACGAAAAAAGGAAAAAATTCGCCAAGCGTCAAGAAGGTGCAATAAAAGACATCGAACGTTGTTTTGGTGTTTTAAAAAAAAATGGGCCGTCCTTGAACAACCGGCACGTGCGTTCACACCGAAGAGGTTGCGCCTTTGTATGTACGCTTGCATTTTGCTCCATAACATGATTATTGAAGACGAAGGTCGGGCGATTTGTGAGTATGATGAGAATGCATCTTACGGGAATACTGTCCCGGTAGATCCGACGCAACAGGATTTAAACTCGTTCGCGCTAACCAACGACTTCACGCATATAAACCTTCAACAGGATTTGGTAGAACATATTTGGAACAACGTTAACGTAGCGGACGGTGACGAAGACGAAGACGAGTAGTGTAGTTTTTTTTTTTAGGAAATGTAATATTTTTTTTTTTCGGAAATGTAATTTTTTTTTTAGGAAATGTAATTTTTTTATGTTTTATTTTTTAATTTTTATAAAGTTTTTATTAACTTATTAAATTAAAACTTAGGAAATTATAAAATAATGAGGTGGGGCCCCATCCTCCATCCCCCTCAAATTTCATGGAGGCCCATCCCCCACGAGCCGCCTACGTGACGCCTACGTGGAGGCTCATCCCCGTGGGGATGGGCCAAACCATACCCTTTAGTCTAATGGTGTAATATAGCAGTATACATCATATTAAATCTTACATGTCTTAAAAGTATATTGTAATGCATAACATCACATTAATCATTTATAATATTATATTACATGTGTTTTAATTTAATGCATGTAAGATAAATAAAAACGTATTTTTATTTTATGTATAGATTTATCTAAACCTTATTTATTAATTAAAAAAAAACAATTACGTATGTAATTACAAAAATGCATATATGACCGTATCTATGTAATTGGGAAAATATGCATGATCTAGTGGTATAGGTTCAAATTGTTGCAAATGAAAGGTTAAGTGGAATTTATGTGTACAAAATTGTTGTTATAGAAAAAAAGTAGTTGGGAAAATATAAAAGCATAAGAAACACTAATCGAAAGATGTCACCGTAGTTGGGAAAATATAAAAGCATAAGAAATAGGGGTGAGCAAAATCAATTACCCGACCCGACGAAAACCCGACCCGATACCCGAGAAGCCTGTAAATAAATACCTGACATAGTACCCTATATGTAAAAGTCGGTTCCGGTTCTTTTGTTAATCGGGTCTATCGGTCTTCGGGTAAAGAACCGACCCGGATACTCATATCTATACACATTCAGATCTAACAATGAATTGGTTTCATTCATGTATTTTAAAAGCTTAATTGATCTATGCGTTTTATCTGATGATAGTAATGTATTTTCAACAACTCTAGATATTAATGCTCACATGTGTGCAACTGTTTATACATTAGGCTTGACATTGCAACATGTATAGCTTAATCACAGTTCAGATCAGATGATACACAGGCACAGATAATGGAAATCACACAATCCTTGTTCCATTTCAGCAATTCAGCCGATTATTGACTGCAGAGTTTCAAGGAACCATACCTCAACCAGTCAACCTCGTGAACTATCTGCAGCAACACTTACAAAATTTATGAAAAGTATTGAAGATTTATTGAAGAATTGGATTTAGTTGTGATATATCTTACTTATTGTTTGATATATCACGATTAGGTTAACTTATTATGATGGGCTTTGGCCCAGATTAGTTGTTTGTTCAGAATCAATATACTAAATCGGTTCCAACACGTTTGGCTTCGGTTCTTTGTTGTTCCCGACCCGATACCCGACATACTTGATTTACAGGAACCGAACAAATACCCTATACCCTATATTAGGGTCGGTTTCGGGTACTTTTCGGTTCGGTTCTCGGTTCTAATCGGGTCGGACCTATTTATGCTCACCCCTAATAAGAAACACAAATCGAAAGATGTCATCATATTGCTATCGATATGCTATTCAGCGTTAATTAAATTTTTATGCGAGTTAACTAATCGATTGTAAGTTAATTACATGAATAACCCATGATGTATGCCTGCTTTTGAGAAATGACAGGTTTAGTTTCTCGTTTCATTCATACATATTATTTGTGATTTTGTGGTACTTGACATCGACCGACGTTTCATCGCTACTTTTTATGTATGTTTGTGTATTTAATTATTTATTAAATGTATTGATATTGACATAGTGTATATATATTACTTTGAGTTGCTTTATGTTATATAATTTCAAAAAAGAAAAAAAAAATCCAAACAATGAATTTATGCGCAAATGAAAGCCCGAGTTAAAAAAACTGACCGATCAAAAATTCCATGTTAATTTACGACAAAAATATTGTGATGATAGATGAATGGTACACAAAATTTGGTTTCTAGTTTTCTGTGTAACGACAATAGAAAAGTAAACATCACAATATTAATTAGGCTAAAGGGTATGGTTTGGCCCATCCCAAATGGGATGAGCCTCCACGTAGGCGCCACGTGGGCGGCTCGTGGGGGATGGGCCTCCATGAAATTTGAGGGGGATGGAGGCTCGTATGGGATGCGGCCCCACCTCATTATTTTATAATTTCCTAAGTTTTAATTTATTAACTTAATAAAAACTTTATAAAAATTAAAAAATACAACATAAAACAACATAAATAATTTCATTTCATAACATAAAAAAAAATTACATTTCCTAAAAAAAAAAAATTACCGAAAAAAAAAAAATTAGATTTCCTAAAAATAAAAAAACAACCTACGACGACCATTTTTTCATCACTTCTTCCTTCATCTTCTGATAAACCACTCGTTCCGCCTCCGGAACCGAGTCGAGATCCAACGTCATAATCCTAAAATCTTCCGCTCGAGCTTGGTCGGCCGACACGGTTTTCTTGTGAGTGTATTTTTCGGCCGCGAACTGTTTGAACCCACGGAATTCGTTTATCAAGTCGTCCATTTTCTCCGATGCCTTCGAGCCGCCCCCTCCACTCGAGCCGGCCCCTTTGCGCTTTCCGGCCGCCTCTTTTTTTGCTTTCTCCCTCCCGGTGGGACGTTCCGCCTCGTGAATGGGCAACACGTCCTCGTCATATTCCGGGTCGTCGTTTATGTTGATTTGACAACGACCGGTGGAGTCTCCCGCACTATAACTTCCGGACTCGGAAGTTTTAGTCCGTTTGGCGGTTGCTACCTCATTTGGAATCGGCGCCCATTTTTGGTGATTCTTTACTACGTTCCATGCTCGGAAGTGCGGGAAAGGCTTTGCATTTTGAGAGTCCCACTTAGCGATAGCAAGGTTAAGAAAGTCCGTCTCGTTACTCCCGCTAGGAGGATTCATACGAATTTGGTTATAAATTGCGCTAAAGTTATTGATGGTCTTGCTCATTTTACGCCACTTGCCTGAGACGGCTTCTACATCACGATCCGAGCTATGCTCCATAATCGCATGAAATCTAGCCGTTGCCTTCCTCCAAAAACTATCACCCTTTTGATTGTTTCCTACATTTTAAAAAACAATGCATTAGTAAAAATAAAAAATATAAACTTTTAAAAAATTTAAAAAAAAATTTAAACTTTCGTTCATACCGACTATCGGGTTAGTAGAGGACTTAGTAAACGCCATTGCTAGCGCCTCCTCCTCTACTTTCGTCCACGGTCTCCCCTGTTTTCTCGAACCGCTTTTTGACGCGGTTTCGGGTACGTTTTCAACCTTCTTCCCCTTCCCCTTGTTTTTTTTTCGGTTGAGCTCTTGCGGTGGCGATTCGGGGACGACTTCATCATCATCATCATCGTCAAGGTGAACCGGTTGGGAAGTTGGCGGTTGCGATTGGAGTTGTTCAAACGAGTTGCGTTGCATCATTTGTTGTAGCGCTTGGTATTGTTGGAGTTGAGACACTTGTGAGAATGCGTTGGGTGTTTGTTGGAAACCCGAAAAAGGAAATGGCGGAGCCCCCCACGATTGATCCATACTCGGAGTGTAAGCGGGGGTCGAAAAAAAGTTAGGTTGGTTCGGGTTGGGGTTGTTTGGGTTGGGGTCGTTCGGGTTGGGGTAGTTCGGGTTGGGGTTGTTCGGGTTGAAAGGATACATGATTTAGAGAATAAGGTATAAAAAATATGGAGTGTTTTTATAAAAAAGGAAGAGAATTGGAGAAGAATGGGAGTAGAAATGATAGAAATGTATAAAAATGGTTGAGATATTGGGTATTTAAATAGAAAAATGATTTTTTTTTTTTTTTTTTAAAAGTGCCGTTCAACGGCTAGTTTTGTTTGATGTGGGGCCTCGTCTCATTCGTCCCGTGTGAGTCGTTTGGGCCGGGCCGAAGCACAGGGGGGCGGTGTGGGGGGCTCGGCGCCGGAGCTAGCCGGGGCTAGCCGACCCCCATACCCATTGGCCTTATTGGATGGAGTGGTGTAGCTCAATAATTTCAATGTGATTTATTGTTTTGACTATTATTCGAATCGTTATTCGTTCGAATCAGATTTGAAAAACTCGAAATTTGAACCTAACCGAATTTTAGTTCTCGTTATTCAAATCACATCCTTAATCGAAGCGAATTTCGAATTTGGTAAACTTGAAACAAACCGACCTAAATAGACTCAAATTTCAATAGGCTTATTCGAATCGGTTTTTCGAATCTTATTCGAATCAGTTTTCAACTATTTAAATCGAATAGCCCATATAAACCGAAAATAGAATCAATGGACACAATGGTTTTAAAACTTACAAAACTAAAGTAGTGGGCCCGAGAGTTGGGCTTGATTAAAAAATGGGCTCTACTAATGGATTTCTAAAACGTGTTTGCGTATTTAGCTACGAGCAAAATAACAAAGGAAAAACCTTCATGTATATTGATGCGGAAGATGATCGTTAAAATGTCAAGATCAAAATCACAATATAACAACAATAAGGCCATTCCATTTTGTGTCACCTTAACGCCACATCATTATACTTCTTCATTGATCATCCTATGAAAATATATGTCATTCATCTTTCAACCCTTATGTACGACTCTCGATGCATAAGAGGAGTGAGCTTCATCTCACACGAATTATATATCCGAGCGGGGACACCACCAACGCCCCACAAGGCTTGCGAGGTATCCATACCGTATGACCTAATATATATATATATATAGGGTAGGGTTCTTGCGAGAACCACATTTATTGCGAGAACCAATGTGAACAAGGGGCATTACTGTAAATACATAATATAATTTAAATCACCTGCCACTCCTCCTCTTACTGGACTTCAATCAACAATTAAATCCTCTTTTTATTCAGTTCATGTCCAGATCCAGTTTCTACACAATTCATCATCTCAATTCACATCACACTCCAAATCCCCCAAAATTCGTCATATTGATCTTATAATTTACACTCCAAATCCCCCAAAAATCGTAATATCGATCTTATAATTCATCATATATTCAAATTAGGGCTATAAGAAAAGAATCATCCATCATATATTCATCATATATCCGAAATTAGGGCAATAGTAACAAAATCATTGAAGACTGCGGCACAAATAGGGAGAAACTGAAGAACAAACGTCCAATGGATTCATCGTAACATGATGCTACACAGTTCTGTGAATTTGTAAGTTTATACAATTTGTTTTTGCACTTTCATATGTTAACATGATGCTTAATTGTCGATCAGATCCTTTATATGTTAAAATGACGATTAAATCGTAGTTTCATATCTGCATTAGCGAAAATGGTTTGATGTATATGATGTTTGAGGGATTCGGGGTAATTGTTGTGATACACCGACTTGTAATGTAGTAGGTATGTGTGTGTGTTTTTTTTTTTGTATGTAGGTTTTGTTACTGAATAATTTTAAATATATTTGGTGGTAATACAGAATTTGAGTTGGTAATGGTTAGATTATTCTATTGAAGCAAACATTACCTGTTGATATTGTCGGTCATGTTAATGCACATGTGCACATAGTTATGCACATGTGCATAGTTAATGTGGTGATGATAAAGTTGATGCATAGATTGTTAACAAGGTCGTTTATGTTGATGCACATGTGCATAGTTAATATAGTGATGATAAAGTTGATGCATATGTTGTTAACAAGGTCGTTTATGTTTATGCACATGTGCATAGTGTATATGGTGATGATAAAGTTAACGTTAATGCACATATTTATTGATAATTTATGTTTATTGATCTTATTTTTTATTATTTTATTATTTTTTTGTTTTGTATATTATTGTATATCAACAATAGGAAAAAATCGAAGAAAGTAACGTTTGTTTTGAAGTCAATGGATGAAGGGTCAAAAAAATGTCGGATGCAATGGAAGATGATTATGCGACATGCAATGGAAGATGATTACGCGACAGTTAAACAAAGAGGTAAAAATCGAAAAAAAAACTTTTGTTTTGTCCATTATTTTTTATCGAAGCAAACCTGTTGATAAGCTCAGTCATGTTAATGCACATGTGCATAGTTATGCACAAATGCATATTTTGCCAGATTATTTCAATTAGGTCAGTCATATGGATGAAAACGTGCAGTTAGGCACATGTGCATAATTTGCCAGAATATGTTAATAAAGTCATTCATGTTGTTGTACATGTGCATAGTTATGCATATGTGCATAGTTTGCCAGAATTTTGCTAGAATGTTAGCAATGAAATTTATGTTGATGCACATGTGCATAGTGTATATAGTAATGATAAAGTTAATGTTATTGCACATATTCATTGAGATTGTATGTTTGTTAATCCTATGTTTTTTTTTGTTTTGTTTATTATCGTAGATCGATAACGGAAAAAAATCAAAGAAGGTAACTTACATTTTGAAATCAAGGGATGAAGGGTCAAAAAATGGTCGGATGCAATGGAAGATGATTACGCAATGGTTAAACAAAGAGGTAACAAAGGTTGATTAATATTCGATGATGTAGTTGGGAGTTTCCTTTATTACTTTCACGTTAAATGATATCATTTATGTAAACACATTAAATATATCACATGTAGGTGCACAAGAAGAAGAAAAAAATCATAAAGAGGAGGACAAGTGAGCGAAATCATGATGAAAGAATTGAACAAGTAAACGAAATCCCTTAATTACTTCACAGTTTGCGGGGTGTTCGCTATGCGACATATGGAAATGTATAAAGGGAGTGGTGAGAAGTTTGATTGCATATTCAGCAAAGATAAGGAAATTCAATACTTGAAACTTAAGAACATGAGTCTGAAGATAGCAATAAAATTGCCATTATCAGATGCGAATGATCATGTTTGTTGATATATGATGTATTATGTTGTTTGGTAAAGGGAATGTTGGTACTGTACATGTGCATAGTTTGAAATAGCATACATATTGGTATTGTATAATGCATTACAGATGGTTATATTTGTTAATTTAGGATGTAATATGTTGTTTGGTATAGTATATGTTGGTGGTGCATATGTGCAATAATGATTGTTGATCGGATTATGTGATTCTTATGATGAGGGTGTTATATTTACTTGTTGTAACACAAAAGTTGTGTGATAATGTGTTAATGTTGGTAATGCACATGTGGAGTGAAACAGTAAACATGTATGCACATGTGCATTGTTCGAAACAGTAACCATGTTGGTAATATATGTTAGGTGGCCAATAATGAAATTACATATGATTATGTCTAATAAGTAATTGATAACAAAGTATCATGATCGTAATCACAATCTATGAATATGTAAACAAATAGTACAAAAATGATTGTAAACAAAAAATCATAAACAAAACGAATAATGCTTAGAAATTGTTTGACATCATATATAGGCCATAATAGAGGATCGTCGGTTGATTTACGACGTCTAGATGAACGTCTAAGAGATTTCTCATGTTCATATATGTGTGTGGGGGGGGGGGGGTGGGTGGGGAGGTCTTCTGGATTATCATCAACATATTCATCAGTGTCATTGGAATCAACATCATCGGAACAAGAATTAGGTTCAGCATCAGGGGGGATCAGGAGTCCAACAGCATATTGTCATTAAATGTAAACATAATGTAATTGTCAATAGAATGCACGTGTGCATAATGCAATTGTCAACATAATGCACACGTGCATTATCATTTTATATATAACGACATTTTTTTTAACATAACAAGATGCCATATATTCAAACCATAACTCTATCCAGGAACTAGAGAAGTACGCTTACAATAAAGATATAAAATCCTAATTTTCTATTACATTTACACCACTGGTGTACCACTCTTCAGTCACTAAATTCTCCATTAAATACTCTATTTTGGCTATGACTTTCATCCACGACATAGTACACTCATTGACTTGTTCCAGTATTATAGCATTTGAAAACTGCACGGCTTTTAATGCCTTCTCATTTCTGCTAGACCATATGTTCTATAATGTAGCCATCACTATGCAGTTGACTGTCTTTTTCTTCTTTTTAGAAATATCCAGCTTCCAGGAAAAAGGAAGAATATCTGCCACCGTTGAGCAAGAATGTACATCTTTTTCTCCCAACCATGATCTGACCATCCACCATAGCGTTTTCGACATCAAACACATAATGAGGATGTGTTAACAGTTTCTTGCTCGTATCCGCAACCCAGGCACAATGTGTTGCTGATCTGAATTCTCCTTTTTTCCAGCTCCGTCTTTGTCGGTAACCTGCCTTCGACGCCTTTCCATGCTAACATATTGGCTTAAGTTGTAGCCCAGCCGTTCCAGGTCATTACAAAGCCACTCGACGGGTCCCCGCTTGTGACACACAAGTCCTCTCTAACGGTTTTAACATTGAAAGTCGACTTATTTGTCCAAGTGCCAACCCCACCCATCTTGACCCGTCTTCATTCAGGTGTATCTCAGCAGTGCCAAAAGATGCATAAACTCCACCCATGCCTCCCCGGTTGTCGGCTTGTTCTTCCATTGCCAATCCCACACGGTCACCTCCCCTTTTTTGTTGTAACTGTCCGCTACCCAAGACCCTTTGTTTGCTGCCATTCTGTACATAATTGGATAGTCATACATAAGACAATTGTTCAGAATCCATACATCAACGACATAGTCTAATTTTCAACATAATGCACATGTGCATATAATTTAATATAATATAATATCATTTACAATCAACATAATGCACATGTGCATATAATTTAATACAACATCATTTAGAGTAAATATAATGCACATATGCTTATCATTTAATATAATATCATTCACAAAGTATATACATCATTTACAGTCAACATAATACCTTTAGTCACAAATCGAATGACCTGCAACTCTTGATGTTCTGTATTTGTAGGTGTATTGTGACTGTTAATTGTTAACTGTATTATCAGCAGATACCTTTAGTCACAAATCGAATGAACTGCAACTCTTGATGTTCTGTATTTGTAGGTGTATTGTGAATGTCAACTGTATTATCAGCAGATGGACCAACAATGTCACCAACAATGTCTACATCAGATGTATGAGGAGGATTATCAGAGAATGTATGAGGAGGAACATCAGATGTAAATGGTGATGTAGAGGATGCCGTAAACACCATTTCCGGCTACCGCCGCCGTGAAATCCGGTGAGTTACGTGATCGCCGTCGGCCGCCGTCGTCGATGTATACAAAATATGCTCCGATGAATGAAACCCTAAGAATTAAAAGATGTAAAAATATGCTTCGATGAATGAAACCCTAATAATGAAAAGATGTAGATTGTGAACAGGTGCAATGAAACCCTAAGAATGAAAAGATGTAGATTGTGAACAGGTGCGCGTGTTTTATAAAAAATATCACATAATTACAATTTTGCCATGTGTTCACACTGGTTCTCGCGGTTCTTGCAATAAAGGGTGGTTCCTAACGGATCCTTATCCTATATATATATATATAAAACATTTCTCTTGAAGGGTACTTAAAACTAATCAACAAATAAGCATATGTATTATTCATGTACATATGATCCCGATAGTTTGAAACTTTGCAAAATATTATTTATGAACATTAGATCTCGCTAAATTGAACTTATACCACAGCACAAGACTCGGTGTTATGTTGTTGAATAACGAGCATAAAGTACTAGAGAGCAGAAACCTTACCATAGAGAAACAGAAACTCGAGTGTGGTTTTGCAATCTATTTCTCCTCCTCAATATATAGCTTCAATAACAGGGTAAAACCCACTTGTATTCTTTATACCTATAACTATAGCTAACAAAGTAACTTTTCTATAGTTTGACTCTTCAAATTGTCTCACGTAGAATTAGTTATTAAACTAGAAAATAGTATAATCAAAGATTTTACAACATACCTTTAAGTGACGATTGAAGACCACCTCTGCCATGTTGGTTATTACTTCATCAGATTATGTGAAGAGAAAAGATGGTTAAAAAATATTCAAATGGTATGGACTTCTTCAAAAGTGTAAAAAACAAAAAAACCTACTATTTTTAAGAACATAAAACTAACCTTTCGGTTGGTTTTTATGTTTATTGTTTATTAGTTCAGTTTTACAAAAAAAAAATGTAAGATAATTTTGTTTTAATTTTATGTCATTAGATTATTTATTTGATTTATTTAGCATTTACTCATTTACCCATGTATCACTTCATTCCATTGCACTGGCAAAGCTTGAGATTTCCGACCTGGGGGAGGGGGGGTTGAAAACGTATATACCAAAAAAATTCTATAGAATCAGAGAGTCGAAAACGTATATACCCAAAAATTTCTATATGAAAACGACATATATTACATTAATGAGCGAAAAGTTCGGGAGATCGGACGCCCCCCTTTCTAACCTGTGCCAATGAACATGAGAACTCGTTACTCTAAAACTCGTAGGACCGTCGGCAATACCCTCTTAACCAACGTGATTATAAATTCTTAGTTTTCGCTCAGCAGCAAGATTTGATTAATTTACAACTAACAATCTAACTTAAGGAGGGGGGGGGGTGATCACTCATCACTCACAACATCCAATCAAATTCTGCCATGTCATCAACCATTATTCCATCACTCACAACTTTTTTAGTGGAAATGATCATCACTCACAACACCTAACAATAAACCATCACACCCCCTCATATCCAATTATCTCGAAATGGCCATCACGCGTGAATTTTATCACGTGAAATTGTTCATCAAGCATTAAAGTTGTAGGTGGCGGTGGTTTATGGCATTATTCCACGCGTTGAAATTGTTCATCACGGAGAAAAAGGGCACCGCCCCGCCTGCCCTAAGAATGATGGGCTCATTCATCACTAGTTTCGAGAGAAAAATGGGCTGAAAACAGGGTTGGCCCAGATCACTCCATTTTGGGCCAAAGGCCTACCACAATGAATACAGTATTAAACCCTACCAATTTTCGTCATCTTATTTTCTCTCCCCGCCGATTTTTCGTTCAACATCTTCGCTTTGAGGTGCGATATACATTTTCTTCTTGCAATCTTCTCCGCTGGTGAACTATTATTATTACTATTACTCTTGTTTTTGATGAATTTATGGTAGTTTTGATAGTGAATCTGATCTGTTTGCACGTTATCTGCTCACCTTTTGCTTTGATCTAGGGTTAAACGTTGATAATTCATCTGCTTCTTATAGATATTGTTCTGTTACTTTTGTATGAACACCAGTTGTTTGATAAAATTCCTCAATCAGCAACATGCGTTATGGTTTGTGGTTTATGGATGAACAAAATTATCTAATATCCACAGTACAGATATCAAATTGTAGTTGAGTTTAGTAGTGATAGTGAATCTGATCTGTCTGTGTGTTATATGCTTATATTATGCTTGATCTAGGGTTAAACGTTGAAAATATTTCTGCGTTTTTTGGCTAAGGATTTGATATTAATGAACACTAACTGTTTGATATAATTCCTCAATCAGCATCATGCGTTATGGTTTGTCGTTTTCGACTAACAAAATTATGTAACACATACATGTACATATATCAATTTGAAGCTCATTTTGAGGTGAAATGTGCCATTGATGTTTGATTGACTTTGTAAATTTGATAACCTGCCTTTGCTAATTATGTAGGTGATTCATGTGTGTCATTGCTTATAATTTTTACTGATTTACCACTTTTGAGATTCAAGTGACAATGCTTATAGAATATTTCCTAATCTTATTTTTATGGATTGTTAAATGTAGTATCTTTTCTGATGTTAAAATTTCAGGATCATTAATCTTCATCATCTAAACTCGGCTGACGAAAATGGCAACTCAATTGAGCAAGAAGCGAAAGGTTAGTTTTGTCAATCGGTATTTCAAGATCGTATTGTGTTTGTTTTTTTAGATAGAATGTATTGTAAATATGTTTTGTATGATTCAGTTTGTAGCTGATGGTGTGTTCTTTGCTGAGCTGAATGAGGTCCTCACCAGGGAACTTGCAGAGGATGGTTACTCTGGTGTTGAAGTTAGGGTTACACCTATGCGCACTGAGATCATCATCAGGGCCACCCGTACCCAAAATGTTCTTGGTAAGTATTAATTATAAAATAGGACGTGTAACACACACCTGCATCTGTATGACACGATGGTTTTGGATTTGACAATTGTTTAGAGGTTTGAGTAATTTGATATTTGTTATTAACATGTGCAAAAATTGTGTTTTTGTTTCTTTGTTGTTCAGCTTATTCTATTGCTCTTCAACTCATATTAGATTGTGATTAGACTAAGGAAAAACTTTGGTTAATGTATTCTCGAATCTGTTTATGCAGGGGAGAAGGGAAGGAGAATAAGGGAGCTGACATCACTGGTTCAGAAGCGTTTTAAGTTCCCTGAAAACAGTGTGGAGCTTTATGCTGAAAGGGTTAACAACAGAGGTCTCTGTGCCATTGCTCAGGCCGAGTCTCTGCGTTACAAGCTACTTGGAGGCCTTGCTGTTCGCAGGTAAATAAACTTACTATTTTTTTTCGAATCATTTGTGAATTACAACATTATCAGCTGATGTTTTGTTGGCCTATTTTAGGGCTTGCTATGGTGTTCTGAGGTTTGTTATGGAGAATGGAGCAAAAGGATGTGAGGTATATCGATATATGGTTATCTTTATTTCTTTTATGCCCGTTTGTATAAATGCTAACACTGTTCACGTCTTTCAGGTTATTGTTAGCGGAAAGCTTAGGGCTCAGCGTGCAAAATCAATGAAGTTCAAGGATGGGTACATGGTGTCTTCTGGTCAACCAGTCAAGGAGTACATTGACTCTGCTGTCAGACACGTGCTTCTTAGACAGGTAAACTCATATGAACACCCGTGAACATGATTTCATGCATCAATCTGTAGTGCGTTTATATCCAGAACTGATTGAAGTTCGTATAATTTGTGTGAAACAAACAGGGTGTTCTAGGTATAAAGGTTAAGATCATGCTTGACTGGGACCCAACTGGAAAGCTTGGACCCAAGACACCTTTACCTGATAATGTTGTTATTCATATGCCAAAGGATGATGTTGTGGCACTCCCACCAAAAGAGGTGGAGGAATATAGACCACCCCTTGTGATGGGTGACGAGCCGTTGCCTATGTCCATGCCAGTACCAGTCTAAATCCTGTGCTGAAAGCAAGATTAGATTCTCAAGACTTTATGTTATAAAATGAGTTTTTGTTGAGTTTTTGTTATGAATTGGAATCTTTTGTTCGCATGATCCTCTGTTGCTGTAATCTTTATTTTTACAAGTAGTTTAATGAAAGTATGTTATCTTTTGAGTTTCAAGTGATATTGTTGGTATTAGGCCCCTCGGTGTGGGGGTCGTCCAGGCCTGGTGACGCCCCCAAACACCATTTCGGGTGGCACGTCGTCGTTAAGATCGGCGGGGAGTAGACGAAGATTACCGGTGAAAATCAATCCAGGCACTAGTTAATGAGATTGCCATTGAAGATTACCGCTGAAAACTGACCTGGCACGACCATGCTCGCCTCGGGAACATTTGAGCGGGACGGCTACGCATGTTGATCTGCATTAAGGTTTTAATCTTTCATAGCTTCTATGATTTTTAACGCCAACATGTTTGAAAACATGGTCTGACGATCTTCTAGAGGGTGTTAAAAAAGTTGACACAAAGATAGGGATGTTCACCAGTCGAACCGAGCGGACCTTTGCTCGTGCTTGGCTCGTTTACAAACCAAACAGAGCGGAGCGGCTCATTTAAAACCGAGCCTCAAATCAAGCGAGCATTTTCCGAGCAGTAAATATTCCGAGCGAAGTTCGAGCGATTTGGACAACCGTGTCGCCCAATTTAAATTTGCTGAGAGAGATAGTGACAATGTTGGGTCTCAATTTTTTATGTCTTTAAAAATAGGCAAATTTCATGGCATAATATTTTTGTGGCCGACGAGGCATTATCATATTGCACGAACAATGACGTTAGGAGACGATCCACTTAGGGTAACGACATGAAACATTGAGGCGATGAGCAGTCTGTGATTTATCGGTTTAGGGTTTAACTTTTAGACTTGATATTAATTTTTGTATTGGCGTGATTAGGCTAGTACATATAGATATAGCTGTAAATTTGTACATAGTGGACCAAAATCTAATAGAGTGGTATATATAAAACTATAAATTTAATTTATATTTAAGTATATATGTATGTATGTGTAATGTGTGTATATATATATAGGTGTGTGTGTGTGTATATTATATGCATAATTCATATTTGTGTATATATGTGTGTATAGGAGTAAGATCAAATAAAAAGTTAATTTTGCTTAAGTAGGATGAGTAGGAATCTTAACCATTCATTTTTCAAATCAATGGTTAAGATGAAAGTGTAGGAGAAAGGAGGAGTGGAAGGGTATCTTGGGAAAATCATATTTATAGACTTTCTCTCTCCACATGCAATGCAATGCAATGCACATGCATATTTCATCCCAATTTTTTAAACGTTCATAACTTTTTAATACGACATTATTTTTTCATAAAAATTTCACCATAAAATCAAGCGTCTTTTTATCTTTAATTTGAGTACCATATTGCTATATAAAATAATAAAACAATGTTTCCATATTGAAATATTCTGAGGTTTCACTTGAAATTATCCATGTCACTTTCAAATTTCAATAGAAACCTCCGATACTATATATAGAAAATTAGGTTTCGTTTGAATTCATTTATATCAGCTCTCGCTTCAAGATACTCTCGAGGCGATTTCATGTGAAAGTTCAAAAACATCGTTTTCTAGGCAAAACTCTGCCCAAATTCATTCTGATTTGTTGTTGTTAGTTGGTCAGCACAACTAATAATATGGTGAAGGTAAGTATTCTCCTTGATTTGATCTATTATTATCTGTCTCTTAGCGTGTCGGCGATATGTGTTCTGATCTTGTAGATTCAAGGTTTGTAATTGCTTATATCTTATATCAGAACACATGATAGTTGTCGGATTTGAGTGTAGATGATTGTGTGATAGTTTAATTGTATCAGATTGTATGTTTGTGTATGTTGGTCAATTTGGTCAGATTTTCAAAGTCAGATCTAGTACGATTTATGAAGCTTTTGTGTTTGAAAATGATACCCTTGTGATCGGAATTGTACATAGAGTATATCTATATCATCAATTTGACCTCAGATGTTTTATAATTTTTTTTTGGGGATTGATGGTTTGTTTCAAACGAAACCTAACAAGAAGCTTTCTTTTGAAAACGACTGATTGTTGGTTTGTTTCAAGCTAAATCTAACAGGAAACTTTCGTTTGAAGTTACCTTTGGGATTGTTTGGTCAGTTTCAAGCTAAACCTAACAGGAAACTTTCATTTGAAGTTACCTGTTGCTGGATGTTGTAATTTTTGGTTTTCGCTTGACTGTCTTTAGCTTGAAGGCTGTTTATTAAGTGTTTCGCTTGAATTGTTCTTTAAATGTTGAAATTCATTCAAGTGTTTAATATGTTTGTGTATTTGTGTTCTTGCAGCCTTCGACAGAGATTTTCAATGCTCTACATAACAGTTGCTGTGATTTGGATGTTGAACGGAATCCAAAATTGTCTGATTTTGCAGAAATTTTGGAATTCATGAGGAGAATCCCATTACAGAAGGCATTGACTGATAGACGCTCAGTTTTCAAGTCACATATTAAACGTTTCTGGATGAATGCCACTTATAATGAAACAGATAAGGTGATAACTTCAGTAGTCGAAGTAAACGGAGAAGAAAAGCCAATCATCATTTCAGAAGCAGTCATTCGTGAGGTAATTAATTTTCCAGATGAAGAAGATTCTCTAACGAAATTTCCTCAAAGAATGGTGAAAGGTTGTTTATTGAGAATGGGATACAAAGGAGCTTTAAATGCTGCAAGTTATCTGAAATCAAAGTTCACAAAACCATACAAGTTCTTGATACATTCTATTTTGATGAGTCTTAGTCATCAAAAGGGAAACTATGACGCTTTGCGTGATTACCAAATGAATATGGTGGTAGCTCTTGTGTTAAACAAAAAGTACAATTTCTCGCACATAGTATTTCATTATTTGGTGGATGAAGTCACATCGAAGAGAAAGACTTGGTTATATCCAAGGTTTATACAAATGATGATTGATCATGCGTATCCAAACATTGTCCGAGACGAAAATAATGATTTACTGATTCTTGCTCACATGAATAATGATTCTATCAAGAGTTTAGCTTGTTATCATCCAAATCATCCTGAACCGAAAGATCCAGTTGCTTTATTTGGTGCAATCAGAGATAGAAATTATCAGGATCCAGATCCAGTTAATCACAAAAACTGGAGAAATGAAGAGGAGATGAAGGAAACTGGTTATGCTGATGAACTGAAAGCTCTTGAAGGTTTTAAACCAACAAGGAGTGAATGGTTTATGAAGGAACAAAAGAAGAGGATCAAGAAGGTTACTCCGAAAGTGAAACAAAGTGAAGAGTCATCATCACAACCTAAGAAAAAGCAAAAGAAAACAGTTAAAACTTTGTTGATTGATGAATCCGATGTTGAAGTTGAAAAAGAAGCTGAAGTCGAGACTGTGACTGAAGTTATAGCTGATGTTGAAACAGAGACGGAGAAGGAACAAGATGCTGTAGGTGATAAAGTTGTTGATATTGATAAAGATTCTTCTTCTTCTGAAGATGACGTTGATGAAACAGAAAGATACAAGATTGCAGTATCAGCGGGAGCAAAAGAAAACCAAAAGAAGAAGAGAAGCAGAAAAGATGATGATGAACCGTATGAACCATCACAAGAAGAAATTGAAGTTCCAGTTCAGAAGGTTTCAAAGTGCAGAAAGAAAGGTGTAGTGAAAAATATAATTCAAACACCTCAAAAACCAAAGTCTTTGAAGATAATGGTTGGAAAGAAGCAGATTTGTGTAGCTGACAAAACATCATCTCCACCACATGATCCATCATTACCTAAATCACCACACAAATCACCTTCAAAACAACTAAATTCTCCACCAAGACAATCCACACTATCAATACATCAATCACCATCAACACATCAATCACCAAAACAACCTTCACCACCAAAACAACCAACATCACCACAACATTCTTCACCACTTCATCAAGAACCACCAATTACTTCTTTGAATCAAACATTTCAAACACCACCTCCTTCACAACCTATCATTCACATCACACCAGGTTCTTCAGGATCAAAAAGTTTTCCATCTGTTCTTCCAAACATAAGTATTGGGTTTGATGAATTTGGAGATTTAGATTTTGTGAATAATTTTCAGTTGAAGAATGTTGATAAGAAAGTGGATGATGTAATTGCTGAAAACAAGAAATTAGTTGCTGAGAACAAAAAGGTTTCTGATCGTGAACAAATTCTTGAAATGCGAGTAAAGAAGTTGGAAGGTGATAATAAAGAATTGATGAAGAAGATTGAGACTAATGAAACAGAAATGGATTTTATGAAAGTTCAGATAGCAGAGTTGTTAGAAGAGAAGACACGCAAAGATCAACAATATGATTATTTCAAGTTGAAAAACAAAGAATTGAAAGATATCAAAGCTAAAAATGAACATGAAAATTATGTGTTGAAGAGGGTTTTAGAAAGTGTGATTGGAATGCCTCTGGAGCAGAAATATGATGAAATTTTGTTTTGAAAGTGACAAGGTAGGCTGCCGAGACGACTTTCTTTGACTCCGCCTAATTACTTGGAATCGGTCAAAAGCGATCAACCTCGGCCAAAATCGTAGCTAGTAGCTCAACTTGGTCCGAGTTTGACTTAAAAGATAATAAAACATAATTTCTATGTCTATCATATTAAAGAATTAATATTATTTTCATGTATTTTGTTATAGATATTAACAAATTAATGTTATTTGACATATATTTAATTTTCAAAAACTAATTTCTTTATAATTTAACATGTCCAAGTACTCCCCGATTACTCTCCTCCTAGGCCGAGTACTCTTAACTCCCCGGTCGACCGACTAGGGAGCGCCTAGCGACTTTTGCAACCATGATAAAATATGAGACTAAAAAAACCCACTAAAGTGTGTTGTATTTCTATGTTGTATAATATTTTTTTGTGCTGGATTTTTGTACTATATTTTTGTGCTGAATTTTTGTCTTGAATTTTTTTTTTCTCAATTTTTTGTGCTATATTTTTTTGTACTACATTTTTTTGCGGAATTTTTTCGTGCTCTATTTTTTTGTACTAGATTTTTTGTGCTAGATTTTTTGTGCTAGATTTTTTTTGTACTAGATTTTTTTTGTTGTATTTTTAAAAAACAAAAGGGGTGTCACATGTCATTTTCACTCCTATTTATAAGGACCAAAATGCCCTTCATTCCTACTTATTAGGATTGCCACATGTCATCATCACAATCCTTCTTAGGCTACTTAGGCAAAATCCACTTTTTAGTGGATCCTTCCCCTGTGTGTATATACATGTTTATATATGTATGTGTATATGTATTTGTATATACGTACTAATTAAAAATAATAATTCGATCCGAACCGAGCCGAGCAGACCTTTGCTCATGCTTGGCTCGTTTACAAACCGAACCGAGCAGAGCGGCTCGTTTACAACCGAGCATCAAATCGAACGAGCATTTTCCGAACGAGCATTGAGCGAGCGGCGAGCGATTTGAACGGCCCTACACAAAGATGATTGGCTTCTGATATGAGCGACGCCCATGCAATCATGCCCTCAACAGATTGGCAGCTTCATGTGCAACTTGCATTTAAATCTCCGATTGTTAACAAATTGCCACCGAATATCGCATTTTGGTACGTTCTTCCTCAATGCTTGAACTGATACATCCATTGACTAGTCATTTATTATTACAAAGAACCCGCAAACAATGCACACCATGCAAACCGGGCCAGTTTTTTTAAGTCACTAACCAAACCATACATCCTGAAGTTATTATTACATGACATTCACTTTTTAAGTCACTAACCAAACCATACATGGTCTAACCTGAAGTTATTAACTTGCTGTAACAAATGTACTTGAATAGTATATAGTTGCTACGCAACTAAAGGTTATTGATTTACATGTTTCTAAATTACACTTACCATTGTTTTCGTAGTTATCTAAAATCTGTTACGAGCAACAAATATTGGTTTATGGTAAAAATATGAAATGATGTTAATATTTGATGCTTATGTAGGAAGAGAAATGGCTGTTATAAAATGCCATAGTTTTGTAATAGATGGTGTTCCAAAATTAGTAACATAATAATAACATGCTCAAGTTAAATGCAATCTAAAGTCCTTTAAAAAAAATTCTCTAGACCTTGCACGTTCAAAAAACGAAGTCAACAAAAACACCACATTCAAAATTAATCTTCCAAAACTCAAGTGTTTTGGGATTCCAAGTCTTGTTTCCGACGCGGGATTTAGACAGTTACTGGCATGGCCATTGACAAAGGCTTTGTTTCTGACGCAGGATTTAGACGGTTACTGGCATGGCCATTGGCAAAGGCTCATCTCCCATCACGAGAGGCGGTCTATATTCCTCAACTTCTTTAGGTGGGAGTGCGACAACATCATCCTTGGGCATATGGATAACAACATTATCAGGCAACGGTGTCTTAGGGCCAAGCTTTCCAGTTGGGTCCCAGTCAAGCATGATCTTAACCTTTATACCAAGAACACCCTGTTTGTTTTACACAAAATACACAATTTCAGTCACTTCTTGGTAGTTGGTTGGTACAAACTCACACTTCAGTTCGGAACAAAAAATCATTTCCTCAAGTACCAACATGATTTTACCTGTCTAAGAAGCACATGCCTGACGGCAGAGTCGATGTACTCCTTGACTGGTTGACCAGAGGACACCATGTATCCATCCTTGAACTTCATCGATTTTGCACGTTGAGCCCTAAGCTTTCCGCTAACAATAACCTGAGTAGTAATCGGTATTGAAAATTATACAATTTGTCATGAAAAACAAAAAAGATAACACTGTGTTAACATACCTCGCATCCTTTTGCTCCATTCTCCATAACAAACCTTAGAACACCATAGCAAGCCCTGAAAACAGACCAATAGAACATTAGTTGATAGCTAAAAAGCACTAACGACAGCATAATCCAGATGGATTAGAGAGGATGAAAATGGTTTAAAAACCTGCGAACAGCAAGGCCTCCAAGAAGCTTGTAACGCAGAGACTCAGCCTGAGCAATGGCACAGAGACCTCTGTTGTTAACCCTTTCGGCATAAAGTTCCACACTGTTTTCAGGGAACTTAAATCGCTTCTGAACAAGTGATGTCAGCTCTCTTATTCTCCTTCCCTTCTCACCTGTATTATAAGATTCAGCAACACATTAACAATGATCATCTTGTTAGTCTAAATCATCCTGTCATACAGATGCAGGCATCTAATGCTACTACTTTATGTTTTCTTTATCAATAAACAGGAAAGTAAACGCCCCGCTTCCCTTCTCACCCATGTGGTGGCGTTGATAGCCGAAAGACAAGAGGGTATATGCACTAATCGGCGGTTGTCTCAATTGTTGAGTGTGATGTGCCTTATGTCCAAGGCTTGATGCGAAACTACTATCGAGCAGGGGGTCTCACTGGAAGCAGCCTCTCTATTCCTGCGGGGTAGAGGTAAGGTTGTCTACATCTTACCCTCTCCTCAGACCCTACCTTAGCTTTGCCATTGGTGGGATTAAATAGGAAAGTAACTTAATTTAAAAAAAAATTAATCAATATATGGTCTAATTAAGACTTACCAAGAACGTTTTGGGTACGGGTGGCCCTGATGATGATCTCAGTACGCATAGGTGTAACCCTAACTTCAACACCAGAGTAACCATCCTCTGCAAGTTCCCTGGTGAGGACCTCATTCAGCTCAGCAAAGAACACACCATCAGCTACAAACTGAATCATACAAAACAAACTACATTACTATCTATGTGAAAAAAGAAACTTATATAAACTTGTCTAGTGATTTACGAGGCTAACCTTTCGCTTTTTGCTCAATTGAGTTGCCATTTTCGTCACTAATCCTAAAATTTGATACTAAAAGAAATAACAATTAACATCAATAGAGATTCAACAAAATTACAATTATAAATTTATAATAGAAGAAGTAACACATCTGCATGAGAAACAAAATGAAGAACAATTCATTAACTATTTATTCAAATCTCTCAAAATACACAGACAGACTGCATAACTTAAAAATCTAAAAGGATGCAACTAAACAATAGTTTCAGCATCACTGCCAATATAGATTCATCAAAAACTAAAGTAAAATAACGCACAAAATCTAAACGTCACAAGCAAAAAAAAAACTAACCTAACCTCAAAGGAAGAAATCTGCAGATTCGATTGTAGACTGTAACGGAATATTCTAATGATTTTAGGGTTTAGTATTGTAGAAGTAGAGTTAAATGTCATTTTAGTCCCCGTGGTTTGGTCCATTTTACCAATTTAGTCCAAATATTTCATTTTTTTTTTATGGGTCCAAAAAGGTTTCACCGTTGTCATTTTAGTTCACTGGGTTAACTTCATCCATTTTTTCTGTTAACGAGAAGGTTATATGTAATTCTGTGAACTAGAAGGGCAATTTAGCCATATAAAATGACCGAATTGCCTTTCTCGTTAACATAAATAATGGATGAAGTTAACTCAGTGGACTAAAATGGCAACGGTGAAACCTTTTTTGACCCACAGACAAAAAATGAAACATTTGGACTAAACTGACAGAATGACTCAAACTACAGGGACTAAAATGACATTTTTTTTGAAAGGTGAACTTCTTAATGGTGACCATTGTCACATCCGCAAATCGCGGACCCTCGCCAAGAACGTGGGCCCAGATAGCAAGGCCAGCGCTGGGTTAACCAGTCTTGGGTCGAAGGCTTTCCCCCGGAAACCGTACTGCCTCTACACGAGTTGCCTCGCTAGAGTAACAGCCGGATGAAAACCGGAGTGACGCTCAGGATCAAACCCTCCTCGGTAGGTTTTTCACCATCATTGCGCACGGGTGTCCTACCCCCTTTCGCCACAAGCGGGAGTCGAACCGGTGACCTCTAGGAGGACAAACCGGCCCCCAACCACTGGGCTATGAAGGAAGGACTAAAATGACATTTAACTCGTAGACTAAAATGACATTTAACTCGTAGAATTATGGATCAAGGCCCCATAGCAAATATCGGTGTAAGGGCCAAGGCCCAAGGGGTGTGATTTAGAGCCCATTTAAGTCTATGGTGGCATGGTCTCTGGAGGGGTGGGTGTAAGATGAAATTTGATAGTTCTGTTCTCGTGCTAGATTGTAAAATCGTGTCTTATGTTTGCATTATACATGTTGGTATTCGCTACTCTTATATGTGTATATTCATTTTATGGTCTTATGTGGTTAAAAGTCACCTCTTGGGATGACCTTCACACGAAATCATATCTTGTACTCATTTTATTATGACCCAACTTCAGTTATGAAATAGGCTTTTACATTTGTAACAATTCTATAATCTCAATCGTTTTAGGTTTCTAGCAAGCTTGCATATCGTATGTTATATTAATATTTTCAGTTTTGATGGGGATAAACGGGCGATAATCGTGTGGGTATCACATAAAGCATACTCAACCCAAATTCATTAGATCTAATACCACAAGCAGTTCACTGGATCATTGAACAAACGACAAATGAGGTTCTATAATGCAAGTACTTTGGATTTGATGCGTAAACACGGATTCGAAGAAAGAGGTAGTGGATCTCTTTCAAAACAATGGATAAAACATTACTAGCGAAAGTTGTGAATGGTATTAAATAAACAAGCACAGAAATTGCTACAGAATAATGAAACTAGTTAGCTTTGACTTTTTTTCTAAACAATGAACAAGTCCATAACCCCTAAAACACAAATTGGTTTGAGGAAGAAGAAATCTGATGGGATGGGACTTGACTTAACTGAGTTTTTATATGGTGGTTAGTGCAAAGGACAAACCGTGCTAACTTTTCATATAAAGAATAGAAAGTGAAAGTCAAAACCTTACAGGACCCAGTTCATAATTTAGGATATATATAATAATAAAATTAAGAGGCTACTTTGTCACTTTATATAAATTATGAGGCTGCTTAGTAACTTATAAAAATACACAATATGGTAACACAAACTTAATCTGGGTTTCAAAGAATGACAATATCTTGAATGTTTAATATACTGTAGAACATGTACATAATCTATGGTAATAATAATCAAGACAAACTTTAATCATCTTAACATCTTTGATGTTAATGGGATTCAAACTACCGATTAAGCTCATGCTACGCAATGCTAACTTCCCCTAGTTCATAACGGGTCATATCCTCAGAGTAAAGGACGCCATTTGGTGACACGAGACGTAGGAGAGCAACAGTAAACCGAGACTGTTAATCACAATAAAAAAATAGTTATACATTTTGAACAACTATGTACACATGAAGTTCGATGTAAGTTTAAAGTCAAACTTTACCCATTGAAACAAAGCTAAAGCCCACCAACAGCCGGGCAACCCAAATCCTAAATTGCTAAAAAGCTGAAAGAAAGAGATAAGGTATAAATATGCAGCAAATGAGAAGGATAAAGACCTATATGGCTATATCTCACAATAAATTCAAACATTTTGTTTCAGTACCATGTAACATGTTAAGATATTGCGTGTATTTTAAGACGGGCTAGTGAAAGCGCTTTTCGCGACACTAGCAGGTCTCTACTTAAAATTAGTTTTGTATTAGCGCGTCCCTACATATATGATTCTTAGTAAACAAAGAAAAAAATCGACACTACGGAATAAAAGTTTGAATTCCCTTACCATGAGAAGGAGAGCACCGAAAGAAAAGATTGTGCTCATTGATATGCTAATAAATCTCAAATCACGGCCAGCCTGCAAATGTCAAATTTGGTAAGAATTTGCATATCGTTACACATATCAAAAAACGATTGCTTCACTTTATAACCTAAACAAAAGTGATTCAAACGGTAATGATTATTTTGACACAACCAGATATTAGTATTCAGTAAACAAAAAAAGTTAATCAAAAGGAAGTTGATTATAAAGCTAAAAATAAGCATACCAACAATGTTCCTTCAAGACTATGAGTACTTGTTGCTACACATAAAGCAATGAAGAATGGTAGTAGAACTTTGTGCATCTGCATTGAAAAAAAAAAGGTAACCGTAAAACTTCAAGAAACAAATATGAAATAATATATAGTGACTTTAAAAAAATAATAGAGCTAACCTCCTTTATAACCTGAGGATCAGGTGAAAAAATTTTAGGAAACAACCACGGAACAATGGTACCAGCAGCACCTAATATTAAACCGCATGATGCACCGATTATCAACAGTGATTTTAACAGCCTTCTTGCCTGGATGAAAATCATATACGAAATATAAAAAAAGAAGCTAAAACAGCTAACATAAATTAGCACCAATTAAAACATCACTGACCTTTGACAGACTTCGTTTAGCACCATATAGAAGTTCTGGCATAAATGATTGTGCGGTTTGCGATAAAGGCTCGCCCCCTACAGCAAACATACAGTATATTTGCACAAGGACCTAAAACAATAGAAATTTGTTACGAGTCAAACAAACAATGATTTGACTTTACTAGCCGTATGTCAGCAAATAGAACCAACCTGATGAGCGGCAACGGTTTGTGTGCCCATTGAGGTTGCAAAGTATACAAGTAGAGAATAAAATGCCACCTATAACATCAAACGGAATTAAGTAACAATTACCTTTGAGCGGATTAACAGAGTCAACGATTTTGACACAGACCTTTGACATCATCATTATAAATACCGGAGCCGCAAGCTTGAATATTTGAAGCAGTTCGTTAGCGGATGGAACCGCAACGGCATAACCGTTGTACCCTTTATCTTTCAGAGCTTCAACCATCATAAATCCTGCAACCACCTACAATATGTGTAAAGTGTGACACGATGCATATGACAACTTAACTGATCCGTGTTGAACAAACTTTTTATAGACCGTACCTGAGACGCCATTGTTGCCCATGCTGCACCGGCAATACCATAACCAAAAAATAAGCAGAGGACGACATCACCGATGCCGTTGATAACACTTGCAACTGCCAAAGCCTTTAAAGGTCCCCATGAATCCTTCATTCCCAGACTGCTCAAAAATAAATATTAAGCATAGCAAAACGGGTGGGTCGGGTCAGGTAGCAGGACAAATTGGGTTTGGGTCAAAACGGGTTTTGACCAAAATGGGTTTTGGTCAAACGGAAAAAACATGTATCTACCTTGCACTCTGAGCAACCCACCCAACAAGAATTGCGGGCCATGCCAAGCCTCGAATCTATTAACATATAACAAAACACATTTTACCGATTAGACGAACAAAGAACTCAAAACAGGTAATAAAATAAGGTATCCCCTATGGACAGCACAAATGTGTTATAAAGAAAGTTTTGAAAAGTTTCATGATTAAACAATTAACAACTGTATCAATACAATCTTCCTTCAGAACGGTATGTTTACCGACATAGAAATAAGTCATAAGTTTATGCAAAAAGGTCAAAAGAGTAATTGGTATGCAAAAAGGTTTGTAGAATCCAAAGAACCTGGACATATGTGTTTGATGCTGATAACATAGCTGCATTCTTAGCTCCAGAAAAAGCTGAAAGTATTATAGTATGGAACTTCATTAATGGAAAATTACAAAAGACGGTAGCTTGATTAAATTTCAAAGACAAATTTGATAGTCAAAAAACACTGGCCAATTTCAAAATTGACATGGTAGTATTATGCTTTAAATACCAATATCCTTTATAGGTAGAGGATCCTGTACATTAATCCAGAAGTGTGAGAACCTATGTTGCACTGGGACGGGTACGGGAACGGGGTACGGGGACGGGTACGGGAACGGGAAACGGCAAAACTAAAAAAATCAAGAAGCGGGGACGGGACGGGTACGGGAATAAAAACATATAAAAAAATAAATATATATTAAAGATAATGTAACACAAAACCCCAAAATAGTTAAAATATAGCTATTTATAATTATATACATATATTATAGTGTTAATTTTATACTTTATATTGATAGATTTGTAAGTTTAAGAACCAAATGTAAACTAGTAAAGATAGAGGGGGGTTAATGTTAAAATGCACAAACTAATTTCACTCTTTTTATGTAAAAATTTACAAGTTAGAGAATAAATGTAAACTACAGAAAGATTGAGGGGTTAAATTGTAAAACTACAAACTAATTTAAACCTAAAATAGCTGAATCATCAGCCCAATTGTAACCTTGGCCGTCCAGAACTCCAAATGTGTATACGACCACCATGAAAACAAGGTCCGTCGAGAACTCCAAATGTGTATACGACCACCATGAAAACAAGGTGGTTCCCATCTTCCTCGTTTCCGGCAGAAGTTGCAGCACTGGCGCCGGAATTCGTCGCCGGAAACTCGACGGAAACGTTTCCACGCCGTCCCCAAACGCAGCAAGTTTCCACGCCGTACCCAGCTTTCCGGAAACGTTTCCAAGGCGTACCCGTGCCGTTTCCGTCCCCGTGCAGTCCCCGGGACGGGAGACGGCACCTACTAGCCGTTTCGGTGCAACCTAGGTGAGAAGTTTATTATAACACTATATAACACCATATAACACTATGTAACACCATATAACACTATGTAACACTACATAACACTATATAACAAATATAACACTATATTTTGTCTGATAGCATGCCTATGATAGATGTATAGTGTTATATATTGTTATATAGTGTTATATAGTGTTACATAGTGTTATATGGTGTTACGTAGTGATATACGGTGTTTATATGGTGTTATATAGTGTTATAATACACTTCTCACACTTCTGAATTAATGTACACTATCCCTACCCATCCTTTATATTGCTTGTACTATTAATATAGGAAAAAAATGTACTTTGTTTTTTCTAAGTCTATATATATCTATATCAATGGTCTGGGTGAAAAGGCATCAATTACACCACTGAAAAAAAAAAAGAGAGAGAGATGTTATTACCGCTGAGTGCCCATTCTCCCCAGAACCTTGTAAAGAGAAGCATCATTATACCACCCGTCATTCCAACAAAAAGCAATGTTGATATCTGATGCTGCACCTCAGTTTTATCCTGAACAGCTTGACTAGTCAGATACTTAAAGAGAAAAGGTAAGAGTTCGGAGTTCAGTGTTACACTGTTACAGAACGCAACAAAAAGAACACACATCGCCCAACAAAGGTTATTAACCGCTAACTGTAATATTTTGGCATATGGGATGATTGTACAATTGACATTTGACAGGATAATATCAGAACACTTGTTGCAACTAGACAGAATTGTTTGAAATAATTGTCTAGATAAATATAGATGTAACTTTGAGTTTTTCATATATAGAAATTAAAAATGCTAGACCATAACTTATAATACTTGAAAACAATGTGTATGGTGATGCCAAAACCATGAGCAGCGGTTACAATAATTCTTGCAGCATTCTATACCAGCTCAAGAAATGAACTTTCCAAATACCAGAAAGAGACAATACAAAGTTTTGAAGACATCAATCAAAGCTAAATACAAATACATCAAAGAAACCTGTTTAGCGAGTGAAGTGGCCACCAAATTTGATGTAGCAATAGAAAGAAACATAAACAGGTAACTCATATAATCACAAAGCACCGTACCCGGCCCTGCAAATATTTAAACAAACACTTATCAGCTCCATAGTTCCACTCGTGTGCTTGGTTTTAATATGCACGCATCATCATGAGTGCATAATGCACAATGCACATGATGCAATGTTGAGAACCGCATTGCTGCAGTTGATGCAATGCGAATCCATGATCAGTCTGATGTGGCACCTTATGCAATTGACCAGTACTTGAATAAATTAGACCATCCATTGCAATGGGTTTAAGTATTTGAACATAGAGGTGCACATCCCGGGTTTTTTGCGCAAGCCGTTTCGGGTGGAAGCGGTTCCGGTTTGAGTCAACAAAAGTCAAACCGGTATCTGTTGGAACTGGGTTGAAGAAAGTCAAAGGATCGCGTTTGACCGGTTTGATTTCAACCCAATGGTTCAGGTTGGTTCCTAACTAGTTCATCATTCATGTCATTAGTTCCGGGTTACAAACCGGTCCTGGTTCCTAAACCGGTTTTTTTCTGTGCAGGTCTATTTAAACAAACTACACCATCGATTGAACAAATCCGACAATACACAATAAGAATATCTTAAATTTTATTTTAGTGTTTAAAAGATAAAAAAAGTAAAAACTGAAGTTAACATAACATACCTAAAGCAGCTAACTCAACCGAACTAGACTGACCGATAACAGCAGTATCAATCAAACTCATCAATGGTCCACACAGCCACAGCCCAGCAGCTGGTCCAGAAAACTTCAAAATCTCCACCAACTGATCCCAAATACTCTCGTTTCCCGCCAAACCCTCCTCTATTCCCGCCATTTTACTCTTAACAACTTCCTCCTCATCTTCTTCACCACTGTCACTAACAGAAGTAACCGCAGCAAACATTCGAACATTCCTATGACAGTCTTCATTATTTGAAGCTCCTTGGGTTGGGTTAACATGAGTAAGAAGCTGAGTTATTCTGTTCAGAGGGTTTTTGGTTGATTTTTTAAGAGCCGATGGAATGTGGGAAGTGTAACGGCGTTGAAATGGGTTGGATATTGGGGTTGTTTTGAGGTAGGAGTTGTGAGGAATTAGGGTTTTAGCGTCCATGAGGTATTAGTGGAGGGGAAGATGAAATGAGGGAGAAAATCTGGTGAGATTTCTTGGACAACGTTGATGTTTTGTGTCAGTATCAATAATGTTCTACACTCAACCACTGGCTCCCAGCCCAGTGGCCAGCAACAATGAAGGAAGAATTTGGGGCCTTTGGCGCCGGTTCGATTCTGATGAGCGCCCGAGTTTTCTATTACAGTGCATTTACTCCGGAGAGTGTCAGTTCTTGCGGAGGGTGCAACTCCTGTCTTGGCAGGGGGCTGGAAATTTTCTCGGGGGACGCCAAGCCAAACTCTAATGCACCAAGCGTGGACCCGGTTAAGACAACATAGTCTTGGTTACAGGTGATGTGCTAAGTTAGTCATTAATTATCCTTAAGTCCTTAAATTATGATACAAAACTCTTCCGACAAGTTTTAGATAGGGATGAGCTCGGTGGCGGTACCGTACCGGTACCAAATATCCTCAAAAGTGAGTACCGGTACCGAATATACCCGGATCGATACCGGTATTTGAGGGTAAAAACCGGTAAATACCGTACTGAATCGGTATCGTACCAGACCAGTACCGAAAATGCTAAAAGTCGGTACCGAAAAAGTACCCGATTCAATAAATTCGATCCGGTACCGAGAACGAGTTGCTTATCCCTAGTGTTAGACACCATAACCTCTTTACAATTAACCCCATCCATCAATATAAAATGTTGAATAGGGTTAACATTTCAGTCCAAGAAAGGTGGACCCGTCTGTTGCTAGTGGAAACTTTTGCCCAACCACAAAAATACAATTGACATGACACCCATACGAGAGTGACTCGGCTCCATCCTTTTGGACTATTCTAATCACTTGCACTTGAAACTGTGTAATATTGTATTTAACAGGTTGATACCCCGCCCGCGTTGCGGGGCGATAGCCGAATAATTCTCAATCAATTAAAAAAAGACTACTATAATTTTGCTAGAAAAAAAAAAACAAAAACGATGATAAGACCATAATTTTGGGCTCAGGGCAAAATTGTAATTTTTCAAGACTAATGAGCCAGTGTTAGGGAGCTCCTTGACACGAAAAAAATTAAATCGAGTCAACTAATTAAAACAAAAAACCTTTATAGTTTTGCTAAAAAAACTAAAACGATGGGAAAAACGTAATTTTTAACTGAGGGCGAATCATAATTTTAATTCAGGAATAAAATCGTAAATTAAATGAACCGACAGGGGAGTGCCAGGTAGCTGCCTGCATGACTGTAATTTTACACTGGGGGAAAAATTATAATTTCAGCAGCAAAACAAACAAAAACGATGGACAAAATGTAAATTTAAGTTGAGGGCAAAATCGTAACTTGGCTGTGAGAAAAAAAAACTAATGGCAAAACTATAAATTTATACGGGCCAAAATCGTAATTTTGAACCGAGGGCAAAATTAGAATTTTTAGCTAGGAGCAAAAGCGTAAACTTATTTTTAAGTGGCGATAAAAATATAATTTTGAACTGATGGGAAAATCTTAAGTTTAAGGGGAAAAACTAATGGCAAAACTGTAAATTGAACGGGGCAAAATCGTAATTTTAAACCGGGGGCTAAATTGAAATATTTAGCTGGGAGCAAAAGCGTAAATTTATTTTTAAGATGGGGCAAAAACATATTTTTGAACTGATAGCAAAATCGTAATTTTAAAGCGGGATAAAATTGTAAATTTGTTGGGCCAATAGGGGAGTGACAGACATCTGCCTGACACTATTGCCTCTGCCGCCCATCTTGGCCAATAGACATCAACCACTATTACCCCTTGTCGGGTTTGTAGATATTGAATGTTTATGATTTGATGATTAGGGTGGAGATACAATAGAAAGTTTATTTGGCTAGGAAGGCTAGGAAGTGATCTTGACCATCCATTTAGTTAATAAAGGGCTAAGATTAAATCAGGGAAATGGAAAGGAAGAAAAGAGGCGCGTGAGTTTGTTTAGGGGCATTCTAGTCAATCCAAGCCAATAGTTTCTCTCCTCCAATTCCCCCCCATTTTTTAAACGTTAATAACTCTTTCATACGACATTATTTTTTTATAAAAATTGCACCAAAAAAACGAGCGTTTTTTTATCTTTAAAACGAGTATACTATTGCTATATTTTCAAAAAAAAAATTAAAACTCAGTTGCGTAAAACGCAATAGAAAAACCCCCAGCATCGTAAAACGCAATGAAAAAAAACATAAAAATGACATTTTTCTAAAACGCAATGCACAAAAAACACAAAGAAATGACTTATTTGTAAAACGCAATGGCCAGAAAACACAAAGAAATGTCTTATTTCTAAAACGCAATAACCTAAAAACTCAAAAGAAAATGTACTTTCTAAAACGCAATGGACTAAAAACACATAAAAATGTGTTTTACCTAAAACGCAATGCACCAAAAACACAAACAAATGTCTTATTTGTAAAACGCAATGGCCAGAAAACACTTAAAAATGACTCATTCTAAAACGCAATTGCCTAAAAAACAAAAGAAAGTGTTCTCTGTAAAACGCAATGGACTGAAAACACCTAAAAAGTGTTTTACCTAAAACGCAATGCACCAAAAACACTTCAAGAATGTGTTTTTCTAAAACGCAATGGCCTAAAAACACCAAAGAAAGTGCTCAGCCCCAGCCAGGGGCTCTGTCCCTTGGACCCCGCCAGGGGCTGCCGCCCCTGGGACCCCGCTACCAGGGGCGCTGCCCCTGGACCCCCGCTAAGATCGTAAAACGCAATGACTAAATCAAAACCCCAGATCGTAAAAATGAAATTAAAGAATTTCTTACATGGATCGAAGTGATTTCTTCAACTATTGACGAATTTTGAATGACGGAAACACTTATCAGCGCTCGAATCGAACGGATCGAGTGATTATCTTCAAAATCACCGGGAAAAAAACGAGATTTTGTATGAAGTTAAACTGGGTTTTCTTCAAAAAAAAAAGCTGAAGAACACGTTGATCGGGTGTTTGAATCATTGATTGGTGATGAAAATCGCACTATAATGTAGTAATTATTGAGATAGAAAGTGAAGAAATGGTTGAAGATGGTGGGTTTTGAAAATGGTGGGTTTTGAAGTTACTGGGTTTTGAAAAGGAAAAAGAAAGGGTTGGATTGACTAAAATACCCTTTTTCTTTATTTTAAATGTTGCCACATGTCCTATTCCTATTGCTTCCTACACTTCCTAACCAAAATAAACTTCTTATTTGATCTTTTCCCTTGATGATTAAGTTATATGATAGTAATAGTCTAATCTTAATCTAAACTAGTTTTTTTATGTCACGCGTTGCGGCGAAACCGAGTAATTGATAATGTAAAACAAACGTGATTTGAAAATAAAGCATGTTGTTTAGAAAGCTAGACCATTAGAACGATTCAGTTTATCACTGTATCGTTTTATGACACCAAATAAATACTTTATTTTGAGTACAACTTCGTTTTTAACAAAACTTATAACAGAATTTAAGGGAAAAAATTAAGCACAACTACGTACTTAAGTTTTTAGAAAAAAGTTATAACATTTATTATTAAAGAAGTATCAAATTAATCAATAAATTAATATATGTTTAAAAAAAAGAAAAAAAATTATTAAAAAATGGTAAACGAAATATATATTTTTTTTAAAAAAGAAAAAAAATAAAAATATGTTACTAAATGTAAGTATAATAATAAACTATTATAATATATTAAATAATAAAATAATAAAAAGCTATGTATTATTATAAAAATAAAGTTACTATTCATCAACTATCGTCAACAATAACGATTATTATAATATATTAAATAATAAAAAACTATATATTATTATAAAAATAAAATTATTATTCATCAACCCTCGTAAACAATAATTGTTAATAATTTAAAACTGCCTCTAAAGCTTTAAGTCATGACTCAAATGTCACAACTCACGAGTACGCCCCAATCGAAAACATGTCAAGTATTATGTTTATTCTTTAAAATCTTTTAAAACCATGTGTAGTGGGACGTTATGAAAAAGCTTCCTTTTTTGTATGAAGCTGTAACGCCCTGCTTCTTTGTACTTTCCTTAATTAGAAAACGTGTCTTGTATTTCTATTTTTGGAAGCTTGTTCCTTTTGTATTTCGTTTCAAACCATTCTAAATCTGAGACTTCGATCGTAATGAAATTTTATTTTATACATGCTTGTTAAACTATTAAATACGTAGTTAATTCTAATAATAATAATAATAATAATAATAACATCATGTGAAACATCAACGTAGAGTTGATCTAATGTTCAAATATGTGTAATGTATTGCCCAAAACAAAAATATAATAGAAAGTTATGGCTGCCAAAGGCAGCGATCACTACTGCCAAACTTATAGATTGTTTGTGTTTCTTTTTTTTTTTCATATATAACCTTCTAACCACCTAATGCTACATGTGATTTAAATGGTTAGTATGTGAATAATTTATCTAACCTAATATGTATTATAATAACTAACATGTGTGTATGAGATAAAAAAAAAAAGAACATTAATAAAGCTGCTAGTCCAGTCGGCCAGCTTAGGGACTAGTTTTGTTGCCTTCTTTTAATTATTTCAACCTCCACTAAGTATAATATCATAACATACATATTTTACATGACTAATAACTATCAATTTAATTGTCACAAGAAAAAAAAAATAAGGGAATTATGGCTGATAACAGCCATCTACGGCCAGCAACAACAATTGAGAACTTATTTTTTTTTTTTATTATTTTAAACACCAACTACTTGTATTAAATGTAAACCCAATCTAAACCCTAATCCTTCCCTATAAATACCACTTTAATCCCAGCCACTTTTCCACTTTACAAACTCTAATCTCACTCTCAAAACTCTCTCAAACTCCCTAAAATCGTTGCTGAAAGTTCAGGTTCGGACAGATTCATCGAGCTTTACGAAAATGGGCATAACTTCTTCATTTCTTATCCGTTTTGGTCCATTCTTTTTCCAGAATGCTTGGCTTGACCTTAGCTTCGATTCTAGGGGTGTTTCACAGCAAACAAGTCCCTGGAACTCCGGCAAAAAGGCTTCAAAGTCTACTGTTTAAATTTGTTTTCATTAATCTTTGCTTAAACATGAGTTTAACTCACTCAAACCTATGTCCTTATGCTTATAACCACTCATATGGTTAGTTAGGCTTAAAAACAAGGTTGAGACATACAAAATCAGAGGATAATCCTCAAATACTTTCTGTTTTGTTTAGGGTTTTTGACCCACAAGTCATGTTCAAGCTTCAAACTTGATATAGGAGTGATTATGGAACAACTTGGGTTTGTCCTACATACAATCCTCACATGATTTGATGATTTCTCTTTAGTTAGGTTGTTTATGTTATTGTGCTAATCCTAGTTCGTGACCCTCCTTGGTTGTTTTTACATCAAGTGAAGTGGTGAACATTCAAGGGGTTCCTAAATGGAAGCATGTTCTTCCTACCCCATACTTGACATCCATGACTACTCGAGGTGCCTAAATGAAGATCCTAATCTTCTACCTCCTACTTGAATTATTGGACTAAATAATATGTAATACTTAACCTAGATATATATATATATACACTCATTCGAACCTTTGATGTTGAACTTATGTTTATATGTTAAAGTAGTAGAACATCATACAAAGACCTAAACCTTGTTGTGATTCTTATGGGTGTTCAACTCATGAAAACATTATCATAACCCTTGTGGTTACCAAGTGTCATACAAGTGTTAGGAGTTGAAGATGATTATTTTCACATGTTATTCTCATATCTTATTTTTATGTTGTTTTAAATACCAAATCTTGTCTCTATGCATACTCGAACTTTAACCCTTACACATTCAATCTTTTAACCTCATCAACTCGTCAATAATTGGATAATTGGAAAGCATATGCAAACTTTGTGAGTATACTCGTATTTCCCCCCCCCCCCCCCCTTTTCTTTTACCACTTTTGGGGTGTAACATGTTTATCTATCAACAACTTACACATGAACTTTTTGCTTAAACACATGAACATTCTTATTAACATGCTTGTATACGTGATGGCTTGATACTTTAAACTTGGATGAATCTTATGTGTTGAACTTATCATTAACTTGTACGAGCCAAACCGTGACATATGTAGCGCTATAGGATTAACGACCCGCCGCCCGTAACTTGTGGTTATGTCATGAGCATATGGCGTTTTCTTGGTTTGATATGTTAGACACATACCAAGTTTTTATGTTTATCTTGAATCACATGCTTGCTATGAGGAATTGTTCAAAACTTATCTTTTGTTATGTACGTACCAAACTTGTATACTCGCCTTTGCTTTTGCATTGAACTTTATTTTAAACATGTTACAGGTTGAGGACGATGATGCCATGAAATGAAGTAGCGTTGATACCTAGATACACATATAGACGTTTAGATTAAATACGTTGTATAAATGTCATAATTGTTGTCGTATTGCTCTTTTTGTATTTAACATGTTGTATTTCAAATTTCTTGTATTGTAACATTTATTTATGAAGGAAATCAATTTATCTTTAATTCTATTGTCACAATTTAGCGTTATGTGTGATGAGCAATCTTTCTTCGTCTCACTCCGATGTTTCCGCCATCGGTTGGGGTGTGACAGATTGGTATCAGAGCCATAACTATAGGGAATTAGGTAGAATTGCCATGCTTTTTACCTAGTCTATAGTTCTAGAGCCTTATTCTTATGTTTTAATTGAAACTACATGCATGCCACTTTATGTGTTTCTTATGCATTCTCTTTGAGCCTTTTAAACATATGTGTCACTTATCCTCATGTAACATACTTGACATGCTATTCTTATGTGTTAATACATGTTTTATTATGTGTTAATATTTGTTTTAATATGTCATCCTTTTGTGCCACTCTTGGCATGTTTATACTTGTTTGCGTGATCTTCAACATACGCTTTTCCTCATACGTTTTACTCGACTATTCTAAATTCACAGACACTCGTATTATACAAAAGAGATGAGTTTACCAAAATAGGCGTGAAACCCACAATTTGGTGAATGACTCTCGATCCTTCTACTTTCTTTCTTACACGAAATTCACCACCAAGTTAGGAGTGAAATCCACACCTTGATGGAGAAATTCAAATTTCAAATTCTAGTGGACCCTCGTCAAAGTGTCAAAATTAACTTTTGACCCGACGAGTACCAACCACACTTAGGATACTAAATCGCCAAGTTAGGGGTGAAACCCGCACCTTGTCGACTAGTTCCACTCTTTGATTTTCATTAATCCCGCCAAGTCTCGAAATTTCAATTGAATTGGGGACATGTAGTAACTGGAAGGGTAAATACCGTTAACCGACTTGTCGGCGAGAGTATTTCACCTATTAGGCCAAAGCATGCTCCTCAAATTCGAAAGACTTTTTCGACCACTTTGGTTAGTCAACGTTCCGTTTTGGAACCATCTCAAATTTAATCAAACATACGTTATATTATTTACTTTATTAGATGCAATCTTTCAAATTCGAATTTGCTTCCGATATTTTCTTCTCACACACGCATCATACTAAATCTTTTTCATACACTTATACATATGCATGATTTCATATAATTAAAATTCATATTTCTTGTAACGAAAGGTGGAGACGTATCATCGAGATAGGAGTGATTTCCTTACCTTGACGATTAACTCTACTTCCCTTTTCCTTAAAACGACCTCACCAACAAGTTCGGGGTGATTCCCTTACCTAGGTGATCGTTACCAAAACGCCTCTTCAAAATATCTTATTATGCAAACTCGATCATGTTTTATATCTAAATTATTGATCATTATTCAAAATACATACGTGTACGATTTCAAAATATATTGCTTTATCAAGCGTATTCTCTATCCTACAACCTATTTTCACCTAACTCATATACACGAGATTCTTAAACTTATCTTAAACGTTTTACTACACAAATTTCCAAACCTTACGAAATGCTACCTATCAACTTAATCGGTCCAAGGAATCTTTTGCCCACGAACTCTATATTCGAATTAATCACTAAGACGCACTCATGATATATACCATCAAACTAAAGACTTTCATTCTCAATCGGAGGATCAAACCAACCTTTCTTTTACACCTATAAGATCTTATGGATGTTGTATGATCGTTTTACCAAATACCCTTCTCAACATCAACAAATCATTTGTTAGAACTTTTAACAATCACTAAGACCTTTGCTAATTTTTTTTCTAAGGATCAACGTTTTCACAAGAACCTCCTAAATTCAAAATTTCTTGTTTTGATGAAACGAACTTACTTTTCTTTTCGAAAACCTTTTCCTACACCGATTTTCAAAACACATGGGCAAGAAGACTTCATGGGGACCGACCATCTTCGGATTACGTAAACCCTTTTTAAAACAAAGGTAGCATTTCCATTCATTACAAAATACGTTATGCATAACCAATGAGTACTTTATGTTCCTTTACATTTACAAACTATATTCTACCTTCAAATCAAGCTCTATCTAATTTTGATTCGATTAACTCAACGTTTCGTTTAAACAAATATACATGCATATCACCATACACATTTCAGTTGATTCCTCGCGACAATTTCATTTACAACATTCTTTTTATATACTCAACCTTTTCGAGCACTTTTACATGCTTAAAATTGTTACGTTTCAATTAATACTATATACGCTATCATTAGTATTCGTACTTCCACTCACACTCATATTCATAACATTACGTCTTATGCTTATACCTATACTTATACATTTCATGTTTTACTTATAATCATACGTTTCATGCTTATACGTATACTCATACTACGTTTAATATCTATGTTCATACTTACGTGAATAATCATACCTAAACTTAAACTTATGCTCATACTTTCATTCATACGCATGATTCATACATTCATACCCGTACGCAAGCGTAATCCGAGGGATTTGCTTACGTGGGTCCCATACATACTTAAGCATGGACTAGCTTACATACTTATTCTTATACGCACACATTCTTTTTTTTAGTGTACCTACCCAAATTCATACACAACTAGTACAAGCTATGCGGATCATGCGGCAATCAATATAATCACGGGTGCACACGGGATTATAGTGATTGGCTCATGAGAACCATAGAGTGTACTACTGTGTATGGTAAGGCACGGAACGTAACATGGCACCGAATACGGAACGGACGTAATGTGGTCAAAACATGGTGGATACGCCGCTGGTACTTCCTATATATAAGTGTTTTCACCACGTTACCAAACTTTCGTAAAACGTGCCATGAGAAGTTTAGTGTTTTGCAGACCTGTTTAGACCTAATACCAACTTTAAACAACTCATAGACGCATTATATCCGATTATCCACGACGAAACTTCATTCTTACGATATTCTTATACTTGCATTCATTAAGAGTCAATCGTGTAACGACTCTCATCAAAAGTCATAATTATTAAATTAATTAGTCAACAAGGAAACCCTAATTGAGACACCCAAGTGATTCTGAACAAACCCTAAAATTTTCATAATTTTCAGAATCAGGATTAGGGCCCCTAAAACTCAGGGGGGGTATTTCCTAGTTACGATTATCCAAATTACGTGCTGTCCAAGTTGAATTTTCAGAAACCGTCGACTCAGCTGAGCTAGTCCCACATGTGGCAACCCTATGCATAAAAATAGTTCTCTCGCGGGCCGCCTCAAGTTAGCTTAAACCTCACGCGGGCCGCCTAAGGGACAAAATTCGGCTATAAATACAGGAGTTTGGGACTTGAATTCTGGCTTCAGAACGACGCTCAAATTCACTTTGTGCGTCGAGTTATGCTCTGTTTACTCTCAAAAACACTAATTAGTAGGGGGGTGCTGCTACGATACAGGGTATTAACTTAATCGCTATTACGATTCATTTTCCGACCGATCAATATATCCAATGGATGTTTAAGTGCCGCCCACACTAGGGTTATACTTTATCGTTCGTCATTAATTTGACGGATCATCGTTAATTCGATGGATGAAGTATTATACTTTGTCGTTCGTCATTAATTTGACGGATCATCGTTAATTCGATGGATGAAGTATTGCACTTTGTCGTTCATTGTGAGAATTTGATCTCGTGAGTTATCGTAATTATTGTATTAAGTTACCTACCTAGTTCGTATGCACTAGGTTACAAGGCAAAATCAATAGGCTAAGCCCTGCCTGTATAAATCTGCAATATATCAAGGCTTATCTGTAGACTAAATTCTGTTCGTATGAATCTGCATGATTATCTGTGAGTCATTCTCTCTTTTTATCAAATTGCTTTATAAAACTTTTCTCACAGTTTGTGAGTCATTCTCCTTTTCTCACAATTTGTGAGTCATTCTCTCTTTTTATCAAATCTATTTACAAAACCCTATTTATTTCAAAGTTATAATTACAGGGATTAAGTTTATGTAATCACCATATTACAGCCGGTATGTGGGGTTTTGTATACATTACTTGATAATCGTCACCATTGGGGCAGCCAATGGGGGATATGACCATAGTCACAGACACCATTGGACGAATGGGCCAATGGGTCGAGTGACAAATACCGTGGGTAGTTGGCTTGATATCAGAAACATTGTAATCACTCTTAATACTGTATATTATAACAAATGTGTCATTTTAGTAAATAGAATGATTCACTCAGTATTTCCCGCTGACAAAACCTTTTTCAAACATGTTTCAGGTAATTACAGTAGAGATGGATACGGCACTAAAAGACTTCAAGAAGTGGCTTATTTTATTAATTAAATCAAATTAAGAAATATTGTTTTATGTAATAAAATTTATCTTTATTAAAGCTACCATTGTAAAACATGGGTTTATCCCATCTATTTAATAAATAAAAATCCGGTGTTTCTAAACTCTGATATTTTTCCTAACTCACGGTCCTGATGAAATTTCCGCTGCAACGTTTTTAAAATTAATCACCGGTACCACTGGGCTGTTCGCGACTCCCGATTCCGTCCAGAGTGGGTCGGGGGTCGTGACAGAAGGTGGTATCAGAGCCAACTCAAAGAGCCACTGCTTTAAGCCTTTAGGTGTTATGACACTAATACCTAATTTTATATAAAAGAGTTAGGAGATTGTTATTACTGGTAGCACACATGATAGCATTTAGACTTGAACTTAAGAAAAGATGCCTTAGTATTAGCTTCACGATAAGCTAAGTGCTTGTGTAAAATATGATGGATTTTGGTATGCCATAAGTAATATATTTGATAAAATAATATCACGGGACAACTAAGTCCAGAATTACTAGTTGAGAGAATGATCAACAGGAATATGACATGAGTCACTATTTGAAAGAATGATCAATAGTAAATTGACACTGTCACAGGAATCGTCTATTGATCAATATAATAATAAGATATGTTATGGAAATACAAATTTCCTTAATTCTGAATAAAAGCCCTAATAAGATAGGCACTTTTGAAAAGATACTATTTATGGGAAATAGAAAATTTTCTCTGGCAAGACTGGGTATGGTGTGGTAGACTCTCCAGTTTGTCCAGATATACTGAGGTTACCGCTCCGGCGCGAATCGGATAAGACGGGATAAATAATATGTCAAACGAGTGACAAGATTTCCCTAAATAGTATCATGACCAGATATTTAACTGGTTTTTGGAAATATAAATCCGTTAAATACATTGACCTGATAAATGGTATGTTTATTTCAGTGTGTGAAATATATGATTATATAGATATATATATTTATAAGGAATTCCAAAAGCCAAATAGGAATAAAGCACCAGTATCTGTGTCTAGAATTCTTATTCAGAAATCTCTTTTCCGATATCAAACATTATTTCGTTTAATCATCTGTCTCATAGCTCATGTAATAAAATAAACAAAGGAAATCCATTAAGTTGAAATACTATCGAAAGTGCAAAGAATTTCTAACACGTTACCATAAACTATTAACGCAAGTAAAAAGCATGTAAAGTTGTGATACGGTATAAGAAAACACATGAAAATTTAAATTATAAATCCACAGAAGTTGAAGTATATTACACACAACTTTCGAGGCAAGACCTTTTGAAAATATAAATTGGGCACGATGACACCAATGTTAAAATTCCGTCAGTAAGAAGAACTACTAATCAAAAAGAGGCACTTTGCCACATGATCCTACAAAATGAATATCTCTAAGGTACGCTAGAACGAGATTTCACAACCATCAGTGTACAGTCTAATCGGAGTCATAGGTATTAGCACTGAAAAATGAGTCATATACTTTTGCAAATTCCCTATTTCATTTTATTCGACATTTCCTGGTAATGTCACTTAACAACGATTATCACTCGAAATTCCAGATCATCATCATCATCATCATACTCAGTAAATCCCACCAATAGCAAAGCAAAGGTAGGGTCTGAGGAGGGTAAGATGTAGACAGCCTTACCTCTACCCCCGTAGGAATAGAGAGGCTGCTTCCAGTGAGACCCCCGGCTCGATAGTAGTTTTGCATCAAGCCTTGGACATAAGGCACATAACACTCAGCAATCGGGACAAAGACCGATTAGTGCATGTACCCTTTTGTCTTTCAGCTATCAACGCCACCACATGATGCATGATTAACCGTCCTCAGCTTTTAACGTTATTTTCACAAAATTAGTAAAATAACGTTAAAATTAGTGCACTTTCACTTTTGCCCCCCGATGGCCCACACATATATACATTATATGCGCATTCCAGATAGAAGTTCTAATAATTCTTTTGTTAAAAAATTCTGACTTCTGCATATAATAAGTTGATTTTCGCATTTCTACTTTTCCTAAACGGTCATCATACCAGGAGGATTTATTTCATAGTAACGAATATTGAATCATTTCATTTCTTGGTAAATCCACACGTTACACATGCACCGTTTGTTGCGCATGTGGTTCGTTTAATTTATGAAGACCACTGAAGGGTTTCATTCCAATTTATTATTTTATCAAAACTCAAATATCATTTCGCTATACTTGATTTTTGGTACTGTAAACCGCATTATTACAAAACGATAATTCTTTGATATCGAGTCACTAAATTTCTTGAAAATTTTTTTTTTTTCTTTGACATACATAGTTTCTATTGTGACCATGTCCGAATTTTCTTATTCAAATTATTTTGCTCATATTACATATTTATTTTAAAATCCTATATGATAGATGGAAGCTATCATATTTAAATAAGTTCTAACCAGCACTTCATTTGTTTTGAACCATACTAGGCTTGTTTAAATCTTCGACTTCATTAAAACATTTTTTCGATCACGATCACCTTGTGGTGACGTTTTCATAAATCTAAAAGCTCGCACTAATATAATTCGCACACACCATATACAGAATTTTAATTTTAAAATCCATTTTGTTGATTATTCCTACAAACTTAATCTTAACACAATCTTGTGCTAAGATAATGATACACAAATTATTGTCATATTTTAATATATCTCTTAAATGATTTTTACAACATCAATCTAGCCTTTCGTGATAAATTATTACTTTCAATCGAAAAACATTATATAAAATTTATTTTATGGAAACTTACATAAGTGATTACCTAATAGTATTACTATATTCTTATTAGTCACCATAAGGAGGATAAGTAAATACTTAGTCAATATAAGTAGGTGACTTATAATAAGAAGTACAGAATTTATTGTACATGTGCTTATATTTAACCAAAATGGAAATTTCATAAACTAGGCACCTAGCTCGGTTGGTTAGATGCGCGAAAGGGTGTGACCTAGACCCGGGTTCGATCCTGGGGACGGCCAGTTTCACCATTTTATTAGAATTTTTTTCCATTTAAGTGTATGTTTAGTTATGTATTACTAATATCAGTTTCATTATTAAGAAAATATTAATAATAATAGTGTTGGTATTATTTTACTAGGATTATTATCAAGGGTAGGTATAGATAGCCTAGCCTTAATTAGGCATGGACTGATCACCTATGCTTAAATAAGGGAGCACTAACCAATATCCACCATGATAATGACTAGTAATATATATAAATTAAGTCATCATACTTATTTAATAAATCTTAAATTATATATACTTTGGAAAAGACATATTTTCATAAAATAATAACAAGAATTAGAGGAACGAATAAAATTTTATAAATAATTGCCTATCACATGTAACTATGTACCATAGCACTCTGATAAGAAATTAACCATTAGAAGAATTATATGGTAGTCATCAACTACGTTGGATTAAGAGAACAATTATAATAATTAAGAATAGTCTCCGTTTTCACTTATTTACAACATTTGTAAATACATTCACAATGTTATATGGTTTCAAAATGGAAATAAGTAATCAAATAGAATCGACCTATTAAATGTTATATATTTACCAAATATTTTATACAATAAATATTTTTACACCTTTATTTGCAATTTTCATTTTAAATAGTGATTTCTTTTACAAAATGATATTTTGTAACATAAATTACGGTATTTTGTAATATATATTACATAGTTATTTTACAAAGTATGGTAAAATACTAAAATAGTATTTATTTAAAAGAAGTAACCATTTACATATAGTAAAAATATGTGACCAATAATATATTACATAGTATTTATATTTATATAAAATACGGTTCAGACAGGGATACAAATAATATATATTATATTGGTAAGGTCAATACAACTTGGTCTTATTATATTTCAATCTCTAGTATATAGTATGGAAAATATGGTTACTAAAAGTATACTATCACATTGTTTCACAATTAAAACAACTTGGAACTTTAATTAATGATACACTAACTCTATTATCTTTTGGTATATCATTACAATTCACTCATCTCAACACTTTGATTTTCTCATATCATAAATATTTGACAAATCATTTTTCATGCTTTTATTTCATTTGAAATCTGTCAATTCTAAATCTTCTTCAGTTGCTAATCAAAGTAAGCTTCCTTTTGACAAAGAATTTCATTGATTTTAAAAGTCCTTTCCATTCATTTGATCATATATTCTTTGGCTTGAACCTAGTTATCTTGGAAATTATATCATTTCATCTCATTCGTTGGTCATCGATTTCTTAAACTAATTCAGTTGAACCATTGAATCCTACTTATGATACAACTCGTATTCACAAAATTTGATATTTTAATTCTATGTCATCTATCCTAATATTATTTTTATTAACTAAAATGTGACATAATTCCAAAAGAAATATAATAATCCAAATACACTTGGGAGCTGGAATCTAAGATGAAGAAAAAGTATTCCTACTTATTCTAATAAATCTCGAGGACGAGATTTTTATTAAGTTGGGGAGAATGTAACGACTCTCATCAAAAGTCATAATTATTAAATTAATTAGTCAAAAAGGAAACCCTAATTGAGACACCCAAGTGATTCTGAACAAACCCTAAAATTTTCATAATTTTCAGAATCAGGATTAGGGCCCCTAAAACTCAGGGGGGGGGGGGTATTTCCTAGTTACGATTATCCAAATTACGTGCTGTCCAAGTTGAATTTTCAGAAACCGTCGACTCAGCTGAGCTAGTCCCACACGTGGCAACCCTATGCATAAAAATAGTTCTCTCGCGGGCCGCCTCAAGTTAGCTTAAACCTCACGCGGGCCGCCTAAGGGACAAAATTCGGCTATAAATACAGGAGTTTGGGACTTGAATTCTGGCTTCAGAACGACGCTCAAATTCACTTTGTGCGTCGAGTTATGCTCTGTTTACTCTCAAAAACACTAATTAGTAGGGGGGTGCTGCTACGATACAGGGTATTAACTTAATCGCTATTACGATTCATTTTCCGACCGATCAATATATCCAATGGATGTTTAAGTGCCGCCCACACTAGGGTTATACTTTATCGTTCGTCATTAATTTGACGGATCATCGTTAATTCGATGGATGAAGTATTATACTTTGTCGTTCGTCATTAATTTGACGGATCATCGTTAATTCGATGGATGAAGTATTGCACTTTGTCGTTCATTGTGAGAATTTGATCTCGTGAGTTATCGTAATTATTGTATTAAGTTACCTACCTAGTTCGTATGCACTAGGTTACAAGGCAAAATCAATAGGCTAAGCCCTGCCTGTATAAATCTGCAATATATCAAGGCTTATCTGTAGACTAAATTCTGTTCGTATGAATCTGCATGATTATCTGTGAGTCATTCTCTCTTTTTATCAAATTGCTTTATAAAACTTTTCTCACAGTTTGTGAGTCATTCTCCTTTTCTCACAATTTGTGAGTCATTCTCTCTTTTTATCAAATCTATTTACAAAACCCTATTTATTTCAAAGTTATAATTACAGGGATTAAGTTTATGTAATCACCATATTACAGCCGGTATGTGGGGTTTTGTATACATTACTTGATAATCGTCACCATTGGGGCAGCCAATGGGGGATATGACCATAGTCACAGACACCATTGGACGAATGGGCCAATGGGTCGAGTGACAAATACCGTGGGTAGTTGGCTTGATATCAGAAACATTGTAATCACTCTTAATACTGTATATTATAACAAATGTGTCATTTTAGTAAATAGAATGATTCACTCAGTATTTCCCGCTGACAAAACCTTTTTCAAACATGTTTCAGGTAATTACAGTAGAGATGGATACGGCACTAAAAGACTTCAAGAAGTGGCTTATTTTATTAATTAAATCAAATTAAGAAATATTGTTTTATGTAATAAAATTTATCTTTATTAAAGCTACCATTGTAAAACATGGGTTTATCCCATCTATTTAATAAATAAAAATCCGGTGTTTCTAAACTCTGATATTTTTCCTAACTCACGGTCCTGATGAAATTTCCGCTGCAACGTTTTTAAAATTAATCACCGGTACCACTGGGCTGTTCGCGACTCCCGATTCCGTCCAGAGTGGGTCGGGGGTCGTGACAAATCGTACGCCCCATACTCATATATCCTTTCTTTCATACGAACCTCGTTCACAATCAAGCTTGTCTAAACATTCGAATCCTAATTTACCTTATTACCTTTAGAACCGATTTTCTATTCTTTATTCTTGTGTAAACATATTTAGTAGGTCGTTAATGCTTTATCTTACCAAACCTACTCGTTCAACTCGAGAAGCAATTTCTATGAATATGTGATCTCATTCTATCTTTAAAACTTCCTACGCAATCTATTTTATTGATTTCAAACCATTGTATAAAGATCCCTTCGTAAATACTATACATTTGCAAAACAACTCCAAATTTAGCTATTCAAAGTCATTTTACCTATACATGTTTTCACTCATGCTTATGCCTCAAAACCATTTTAGCCAAACAAATCATTTTACAAACCTATTGTATTCTCCCAAAACTTCGTACTTTCAAAACGTTCCAAAATTCCAAATCTCAAAACTTTTACCAAAACTCTTTAAGTCTACCTCTTGAATAAATTCGGAACGAAATTTCCTAAAGGGGGGAGACTGTAACGCCCTGCTTCTTTGTACTTTCCTTAATTAGAAAACGTGTCTTGTATTTCTATTTTTGGAAGCTTGTTCCTTTTGTATTTCGTTTCAAACCATTCTAAATCTGAGACTTCGATCGTAATGAAATTTTATTTTATACATGCTTGTTAAACTATTAAATACGTAGTTAATTCTAATAATAATAATAATAATAATAATAATAACATCATGTGAAACATCAACGTAGAGTTGATCTAATGTTCAAATATGTGTAATGTATTGCCCAAAACAAAAATATAATAGAAAGTTATGGCTGCCAAAGGCAGCGATCACTACTGCCAAACTTATAGATTGTTTGTGTTTCTTTTTTTTTTTCATATATAACCTTCTAACCACCTAATGCTACATGTGATTTAAATGGTTAGTATGTGAATAATTTATCTAACCTAATATGTATTATAATAACTAACATGTGTGTATGAGATAAAAAAAAAAAAAAGAACATTAATAAAGCTGCTAGTCCAGTCGGCCAGCTTAGGGACTAGTTTTGTTGCCTACTTTTAATTATTTCAACCTCCACTAAGTATAATATCATAACATACATATTTTACATGACTAATAACTATCAATTTAATTGTCACAAGAAAAAAAAAATAAGGGAATTATGGCTGATAACAGCCATCTACGGCCAGCAACAACAATTGAGAACTTTTCTTTTTTTTTTATTATTTTAAACACCAACTACTTGTATTAAATGCCAACCCAATCTAAACCCTAATCCTTCCCTATAAATACCACTTTAATCCCAGCCACTTTTCCACTTTACAAACTCTAATCTCACTCTCAAAACTCTCTCAAACTCCCTAAAATCGTTGCTGAAAGTTCAGGTTCGGACAGATTCATCGAGCTTTACGAAAATGGGCATAACTTCTTCATTTCTTATCCGTTTTGGTCCATTCTTTTTCCAGAATGCTTGGCTTGACCTTAGCTTCGATTCTAGGGGTGTTTCACAGCAAACAAGTCCCTGGAACTCCGGCAAAAAGGCTTCAAAGTCTACTGTTTAAATTTGTTTTCATTAATCTTTGCTTAAACATGAGTTTAACTCACTCAAACCTATGTCCTTATGCTTATAACCACTCCTATGGTTAGTTAGGCTTAAAAACAAGGTTGAGACATACAAAATCAGAGGATAATCCTCAAATACTTTCTGTTTTGTTTAGGGTTTTTGACCCACAAGTCATGTTCAAGCTTCAAACTTGATATAGGAGTGATTATGGAACAACTTGGGTTTGTCCTACATACAATCCTCACATGATTTGATGATTTCTCTTTAGTTAGGTTGTTTATGTTATTGTGCTAATCCTAGTTCGTGACCCTCCTTGGTTGTTTTTACATCAAGTGAAGTGGTGAACATTCAAGGGGTTCCTAAATGGAAGCATGTTCTTCCTACCCCATACTTGACATCCATGACTACTCGAGGTGCCTAAATGAAGATCCTAATCTTCTACCTCCTACTTGAATTATTGGACTAAATAATATGTAATACTTAACCTAGATATATATATATATACACTCATTCGAACCTTTGATGTTGAACTTATGTTTATATGTTAAAGTAATAGAACATCATACAAAGACCTAAACCTTGTTGTGATTCTTATGGGTGTTCAACTCATGAAAACATTATCATAACCCTTGTGGTTACCAAGTGTCATACAAGTGTTAGGAGTTGAAGATGATTATTTTCACATGTTATTCTCATATCTTATTTTTATGTTGTTTTAAATACCAAATCTTGTCTCTATGCATACTCGAACTTTAACCCTTACACATTCAATCTTTTAACCTCATCAACTCGTCAATAATTGGATAATTGGAAAGCATATGCAAACTTTGTGAGTATACTCGTATTTCCCCCCCCCCCCCCCCTTTTCTTTTACCACTTTTGGGGTGTAACATGTTTATCTATCAACAACTTACACATGAACTTTTTGCTTAAACACATGAACATTCTTATTAACATGCTTGTATACGTGATGGCTTGATACTTTAAACTTGGATGAATCTTATGTGTTGAACTTATCATTAACTTGTACGAGCCAAACCGTGACATATGTAGCGTTATAGGATTAACGACCCGCCGCCCGTAACTTGTGGTTATGTCATGAGCATATTGCGTTTTCTTGGTTTGATATGTTAGACACATACCATGTTTTTATGTTTATCTTGAATCACATGCTTGCTATGAGGAATTGTTCAAAACTTATCTTTTGTTATGTACGTACCAAACTTGTATACTCGCCTTTGCTTTTGCATTGAACTTTATTTTAAACATGTTACAGGTTGAGGACGATGATGCCATGAAATGAAGTAGCGTTGATACCTAGATACACATATAGACGTTTAGATTAAATACGTTGTATAAATGTCATAATTGTTGTCGTATTGCTCTTTTTGTATTTAACATGTTGTATTTCAAATTTCTTGTATTGTAACATTTATTTATGAAGGAAATCAATTTATCTTTAATTCTATTGTCACAATTTAGAGTTATGTGTGATGAGCAATCTTTCTTCGTCTCACTCCGATGTTTCCGCCATCGGTTGGGGTGTGACAGAAGCGACATGTGACATCACAGTTAGTATGGGATATTATAGGAGGTGAAGTTCAAAAGTGGTGTAATGGTATAATGTCCCCGAGACTTCCATTCTTATGGTCCGATACAACATAACTTCCATCTTTCACGACAATCGTGAGTGTTGTTTGTCACACCCCAACCGATGGCGGAATCATCGGGGCTCGGCAATAGGCGAATCAGATTGCTCAAGAGAATCCATAACAACTATATTGCGATAATATTTAATACATTCGTTATCCCATACTAACAAATAATACAATCACACAAGTTATCATAGATTTCTTGTTCTCTCGAACAATACAAATCCGACAACCTAGATTTTAGTTGAGTTTCTAGACCTCCTAGCTTGATTCGATATAGACTGCGATCTAACCTGCAACATACGTTAAAATATTTGTCAATACAAAAGTATTGGCGAGTATACAGGTTTGATATGTATAGCATAATAGATTAAAAGTGTAGCGAATTTCCACATGCATAAACGTAACACACGACATATATACTCACAAAGCTGATACTACCAACTAAGTCCTCGATGCTCGAATATGCGATGGCAAACTAGACCCCGTCGGGCGCAATAGTACTAGTATCACATATGCAACTATCATGGTGGGACGTCGCGAGTATAAGCCCTAGCACATATGCAACTAGTATCACGTATATCTATGCATAACAGTTATTCGCAAGTAATAATTCGATTGATTGAATAATTCGTTCGATAAGTTTGATTTGTTGGAAACGTATGTTACACCCAAAATGCGATTAAAAAGGGTTCAAGTATACTCACAGTGCGTATTTAGCGAGAATGCAACTTGATTGGGTCGATTACAGGTATGTCTGCGTTAAATCATTGAAGGATATAGTAAACGATGCACGGTTAAGCGAGAATGGCGTCGAAAAGTCAGTTATCCGGTCGAATGGTGCTTATCCGTTCGGATGGGCTCATCCGATCGGATGACCATATGGATCGGATGGGCTGGTCCGGTCGGATGGCAGTGGTCCGATCGGATGGCCTCCTGTCCGATCGGGTGGCCTGCTGTCCGATCGGATGGCAGCCTGTCCGATCGGCTGGGATGCTGTTCGATCGGCTGGGCTGTTGTCCGATCGGCTGGCAGCCTGTCCGATCGACTGGGCTGCTGTCCGATCGGCTGGCAGCCTATCCAGCTGATATTCGACTAATTTTGACTGTTTTTCAGCGGTTTTGATTGAGACGGTGTTCCTTCAGGCTAAACAACCGAAATTCCATCAAGTCTGACCCGTTCTAACGGCCGGGAACCACCCCGTTCCATCAGATCTGGCCGTTCTTGATGGCTCTTCTCAAGTTTAACCCGAAATCACACACACTATGGCTAGGCAACTTAGTTTTGGTGAGATTTGTTATAAAACAGGTGAAATTACTTAGACCCGAGCTGTTTATGGTAAGGACGAGGTCACACCTTAAAGTTTATGTGAACTTAAGGTGACATCATCCTCAAGGCACCTCGAATCCTTAAGAATCACACCACTTCTTGATTAGAAAACATAGATTTAGACTTGATTTATGTAAAAACGCATGGAAATCGCTCAGATCTGAGTCGTTATTGCCTGGGATGACATCACCCTTGAAGTTCATAAGAACTTCATGGTGACAACACCCTAGAATGCCCAAAATCCAGAGATTCCACGGTTAAAAGTGGAGATTTAGCAGGTAGAAAGGTGTAGAATTGGTTATAGATCAAGAAAGTACAAGATTTGAGTTAAATACTTACGAGAATCGCGAGAAATCGGGAGATAAAGGGGTTGGAACGTCTGGTCGAACAACAACAGTGACAACAAGTGTGTTTGGGGTGAATAAGGGGTATTTATAGGCAAGGAGGAAGGAAAGGAGGGCAGGTTGGCCTGGATCGGACGGCCCGTTCGATCGGTCGGCATGACCGTCCGATCGGTTAGCATGCCAGTCCAATCGGCTGACATGCCTGTCCGATCGGTTGGACCATGTCTGTCCGATCGGTTGGTCCATCCGATCGGTTGGCATGTCCGTCCGATCGGCTGGACATGTCTGTCCATCCGGATAGCCACTCCGGCGCGATGGATTTCTCCGTTTTTTATCGTTTCGATAGTTTTTGAAGTACGCGCTTTTCATAGTAACTTTATATCACTATTATATATGTATATATATCACTAGGGGTCGTATTTACGTATCCATAATTCCAAGTTTCGATACTTAACAATCGGTTTTCGTTTCGAGTACGCGATTATTAGCGACGTTTCACGGCCATCAAGGAGGGTAGTATAGGTCCTTTCTTGATGTCATCGTGAACGTTTTTGTGAGTCGTGCCACAATGACTGACGGGGTACCATTCACTCGTATTGTCATCATCGTCACGACGACTGGAGTTATAGTACTCGCCCGAGAGTCTTTGTTAGCGTTAATTGTTTTACGTTCGACACATCACGGCCACTGAGGAGGGTAGAATAGGTCCTCACTCAATGCCTCCGTGAGTGTTAGTGTTTGTGATAATAGTGTAGTATAGCGTTAATGTATTGCGAAAATATGCGATTATCCTTCGAATAGCGATATATGCGATAAAGTTACATTATGATCCGAATATCTGGTGCTAGGCGTAACGAGTATATCGAGTAGTAACAACGCATGAAAGTGCGGGTTGTTACATTGTTTATCAAAGGTCGAGGTCAAGGTCAAGGTCGAGCTCCACTAATTAGTTATTAATATTGAATGTTTAACCTTACATCGTTAGGTCGAGCTTGAGTTCTATTTCAGTTGTATTTTGTTTGCCTTTTTTTTTCCTTGTACAAATGAATGTAAAGAACGCGACGTCAATAATGCGTGCTATAAGTATAACCCAACCGTTTTGGCCCTAGTAAACTACATGTCATACACAGAAACTAAGCTAAGATGAAGCAATGTCCCTTCCAAAAAGTAATTAATTATATGCGCAAATAATGATCTATTGTAGTTAAAATATAGTAGAGAGTAAACAAGAAAGGTCAAATAATATCAAACATGATTACATGAACATCTTAAATCAAAATGCCTACATGTTCTTCGGTCTTAAAACCCATAGATAATGGATTAGCGTCATAAATTGAACATTTCAATTAATTACCAAGATATAGCATAAGTTTCAAAATTGAATCATTTACCTATGATGCCACGACGTCACATAAGTAACTCTCCAACGTGATTCTCGTATTTCTCAACATAAACACATTTTCAAAAACTGCTTCCCGTTTCTCATTCATTTCTTTTCCTTTAGTACCCCAAAATCCCAAATCAAACTCAATTTGTTCTTGACCAAATTGAAAACACCAACATGAAATTTCAAACATGATGAAACTTAGTTCATTCCAGTAACGATACATTTGATTACATCGTTTATTCTGCTAAAAATATTTTTTCTTGACTTATAAAATCCTTCAAATAATTAGATAACCAAATAAGAAAAAGGTATTAAGTTTAACAACTTAATTGGTTTTTGTGGTGGAAAATGGAGGAAAAAAATAGTTAGGGGCATAGTCATGGTTATAGTGTGGGTATTATGGAAAACAAGGAATGAAAAAGTTTTTCAATTGGTTTCTAAGCAGGTTAGAGATGTGGTGGCTGAAGTGAAGTCTTATTCGTTTTTGTGGTTAAAGCATAGGTCGAAATTTAAATGTATTGTTTGGAAGGATTGGGTTAAGTACCTTTGTATATGTGTTATTAGTTTGGGGCGGTCCTCGTTGTAAGGGCTTGTCGGTGTTAATGAAAGTTTCTGTTAAAAAAAAAGAGTGAATTTCAAGAATTGTCCTTTATCTTTATACCCATTTTCAGGCGCTGTTCTTTATGTTCAAAATTGACGAGTTTTGTCCTTTATGTTTTCATATCGTACACGTTTTGTCCTTTAGGCCTAACCCAGTTAGTTTTTTCAGTTAAATTTGGTCATGTGCAAAGCATTTTTGTCAATTCAAAGGTTGCAGAAGCTTTGTGCTGTAAATCTGCCGTTGAACTTACCTTTGAATTGACAAAAATGCCCTCATGTGCAAAGCATATGACCAAATTTAACTGAAAAAAACTAACTGGGTTAGGCCTAAAGTACAAAACATGTATGATATGAAAACATAAAGGACAAATCTCGTCAATTTTGAACATAAAGGACAACGCCTGAAAATTGGTATAAAGATAAAGGACAATCCTTGAAAATATTCACTAAAAAAAAAATAAGTTTAACAACTATCCGTTTTGTTGTGAACCAACCTAGCCCAACTATTTCAGTAAAGAAGCCCATTCAAATGGCCCAACAATGTGGACAGAACCTCGATTGATATAAAGCTGCAGAAAATAGAGTAAAGTTTATAATGAATAATATTGTTGATGTGTATCTTCTTCTTCTTCCCATCTCATTTTGGTTTAACGAAATTCTGACTTTATTTGTCAAATAATCAAATATTGTAGAACAAAAAGGGTTTTAATAAAACTAACTAAAATTAAATGTTTCCATGATGTAAATAAGCTTCAGCAACCAGACATCATGGGGATGTAGCTCAGATGGTAGAGCGCTCGCTTAGCATGCGAGAGGTACGGGGATCGATACCCCGCATCTCCATCCCTTTTTTTCTTTCTTTTTACTCCAAATATGTTTTCTGTTGATGACGTCGAGCTGCTGACGCAATGGTGGTTTTTACCGTTTGGTTTTCCATTGGAAGATGAATGTTTGTATGTTGAAGAAACTCAAAAAATGTTGAATGCGAGGTATGCATCACACAACTATTTGATAAATTGCCCCACTTAACATTTAAGAATATGCAAGTTTCAGTTTAGACTAAACTAGTTTTATGGCCGCACAACGAATATTTCTCAGTTTGATAGTATCTACACCTGTGTTTTGGTTACTTGTACATACTACTGATAACACAATTTCAATTAAAAATACATCAAGACATAGATAAAAATATACGCATCAAAGATTTTTTTAATGGAGTTTAGAAATTATAGAGTAACTTTATTAAAGTCCATGAGTAGTAGCGGTTGTCCACCAATGGCAAACTGTCACTATTCCCCCGGGTTGGTTCGTCACAACAACATGGAAAGACTAAAAGTTGAAATACTAAAATAAATAAAAGTAGAGAGACTAAACATGTACACTACCAAAGTTAAAGCAGAGGGACTAAACACGTATATAAACAAAGTTAACCAATAAAAAAAACAGATGGGCTAAACACGTATATTATTGAAGTTGAAGGTTTAAAAGTAAAGTTCAGAAAGCCATGATCAATTACTAAAAAGAATAAACGTATAGGGACTAAATATGTATACTACCAAAGTTAAAGCACAAGGAGTAAACTCATATATAAACAAAGTTAACCAATAAAAAGAAAACATTCTTTTCTAAAAGAGGACTAAACACGTATATTAATGACGTTGAAGGTTCAAAATTTAAATACAAAGATCAAAGACCACCTGACACTATTCTCCTCTTATGTTATGGCCTTTAAATATATATGAAATGAAATTGGCATGGGTCTTATTCAGGGCAAACTTGTGAAAATGCTTAACTAATCGGGTTGTGTTTGAGTTGACATGTCGCTTCATGGGTTAATATGTTTAATTTTGTAAATTACTAAAAATTATGTCTTGTATTGTAACTTAAATAAAGGGTAAAAGTAAATAATAAAATTGAAAAATAATTCTTTTTTATATTCGTTGCACAACAGTCAAATTTCTTGAAAATCCCACAACTCGCGGCGTTTTGACAAACACGTCCAAGCCAAAAAAAACCAAAGAAAATGCCCCCGGGGCGGTGTTCGCGGCGTTATGGGGGTGAATCACGCCCAATCACCTCACCACTATGGATGGTCTATGATTAAAGTATAATCTCTGTATCCTACCGGTCATAATACACCGGATAGCATACCAGTCCTTGTTGAAACAAGAATGTCATGACACTCGTTAAGACATCTTCGTGACATTTAAGCCATCTTGTATTTTTATAGACTATATTGAATAACTATTGTATCGGTTTAAATTCAAAAGATAATATTTATATCAGTATAAAAGTTTATGTTTTACTCATATTTGGATGGCTTTTATAAGATGCTTTTGCATTTAATGAATGACAGATAGTTGAGATACAAAACAACCAACTACATGCCTTGCCAATTGGCATTATTGATGTCTTTTGTGAAAAAATCTATATAGATCCACCTCATTTGTCTACATGTTAAGAATTTACCGATTAAGTAATCATATTTTAATCGGTACGTTTTTATTTGTTCATAAAAACGTAAACCTAGGTACCAAAACAAGCATAGAATCCCAAACCCAAACACAACCACGCAAGCCATAGAAACACTGAAGATGAAGACTCGCATATAGAATTACTCACAAAATTTCACTCTATAGTAAAACAATATGGAATCATGCTTTCAGAAAAGAAAAGAAAAGAAAATGGAAATAGGAGTCACATCCATTGATTTTTTAGGAATGAAAATCACCGATGGCATGTACCAACCACACATCTCCCAAGAACTCCATTGTTTTCCAAATAAGCTGACGTCACAAAAAGAGGTACAACAGTTTCTTGGCTTAGTCAATTATATGGAAACATATGTTCATCGCAATTTAAAGACCTTAAATCGTGTCTAGTTATGGACTCAATATTTTTTTGCTTATGTTATCATCTTTGAATGTTCAAATATCTATCAGTTTACAAATTTATCAGAGTTTAGGCACCCAAATTAATATTATATATAATACAAATAAATACAATGGTATATTGGTATTACAAGCAAGAACAAATTACATTTAAAAATTGTTTTTCTATGAGTTCTTATTTTTAACGATCTACTTATTAAGTGATTGTTAAAGTAAAGAGTTAAAGAAAACAAGTTAACAATTAAAAAGGTAGAAGAAAATAATTATTGATAAACCTTTTATTAGCAGCAATTCCTGAATTTTTCTATGATAAATACATTACAACCTGTAGGATTTGAACTCTCAAATTTTCGTTGTGGACTGTGGAGTACACCACTGACCACGCCCATTTCTGCCTTATTGAGTTGCCGATCGATCATCCGGAAAAGTGGCAGCAGGCGAAGCAATTCCCAAAAGGGTTATAATTTTTTTTTATTTCATCCAAAGGCAAGAATGTGAATGTGAGCTTTCATTCACCGAGTAAAGAATAGTGTGTATTCAATGGACAAATTTTGGGTGTATATTCCATCATTTTTAGACATTATACTTGGTTTAAAAATATAGTCTGATAATGTATGTCCCGTAAGTCAATTTATAGTTATTCGGTTGCCTTTAACGCCAATAAAGCAGCCCCGTAAGCCGCTTCGGTTTGAAGTGCTCGACGTACAGGCAAACCAAGCACTCTCTCTCGTATCTTTGTCCACTTATCGTTTTTTGATCCACCACCCGCGGTAAACACTTCTTCTACTTTAGTAGCTCCTAAATCCTTCAACAATGCATACCCTTTTGCCTAAATAAAAACAAAACATTTTATCATCTTTAAAAGACAAAAACAACAGATTCAACAACCCCGTAAAACAAACCGTGGTACATATGAGTTCATGTGTCTAAGAACAAGTATTCTGTTTACAAATGGGTCATGGTTGAAAGTGTTTGGCTCCCTCTAACAGCAAATGTCTTAGGACTTTTAAATCTTTAAATGCAAGTTGCTTTTTTGCGTGGTTTCATTGGTTAACAGCGTATTGGTGGGGCCCACAAGTTTTCTAGTGATGGGTTGTCACGGTATAAATAATTAGGTTTTATGATATCATGTTAAAAGAAGGGGTAATTAGATAACTTTGTTTACCTCAATGCGAGCTATTGATTCGAGAATTCCATGCAAGTATGCTGCATCACATTCTGGTCGAGGACTCAACCTATAACGTGAAAGATGTTAACATAACATCAATTACAAACAAGGACGCAAGTCAAACGGGTCGAATCTCCCAACAAAAGTAATATTGTATTACAGTATCTACTTTACTATACCTTGGGGCCATCTTGGGATCGGCTATTGGAAACCTCTCTCCCTCCACCGGTAGTGGGTAATAATCCAACGGTGAAGCTTCCATCGGGTTTATCTGCACACTCAAATTCTCCAGTTGCTCATCGGAAAAAAGTTGCCGCAGAACTGCTCCGCCAGTGTTTGAGGCACCTCCGACCAGCCACTTGTCATCAAGACGATGACTGTACACCCCGAAACGCGCATCATCAATCCTCGTGGTGCTTAGTAGTTTTATCGCAAGCGTTGAACCCAAAGATGTCACCTATATACAACCTTCTTGAGACCAGTCTAAAGAAAGTTAAGAATATAATTAAAAGTGGGTCTGGTTTCATTATAAATGAAGACAGGACCCACGAAATAAACGTAGGTAGGGCTGCAAACGAACCGAACGTTCAGCGAACAATTCGTGAACCGTTCGGCAGGAAGCTCGTTTGTGTTCGTTTGTTTAATAAATGAATGAACACGAACAAGAAATCTCGTTCGTTTAGTTAAATGAACAAGCGTGAACATAGGCGTGAGTGTGAACGTTCGGTAACGTGTTTGTTTATGTTCGATAGTTTGTTAGTGCTTTTAACTTTTATATTTATTGAAATACTTCAAAATTCTGAGAAAAAAAAAATAGTTAATAAGTATCAGTGTATTATATATTCTGTTTATGAACATTAGTTTGTGTTCGTTTGTGTTCATGAACGTTCATTTGTGTTCCTTACCTAAAATTAACAAACGAACATGAACATGTTCATTTCCTTAATGAACGAACACGAACACGAACAGACAATCACATTCGGTAAGTGTTCATGAACAATCCGTGAACACATATATTTCCTTAACAAACAAACACGAACAGGGCGTTGTTCGTGTTCGTTAGGTTCGTTTATAGTCCTAAACGTAGGCTAAAGTTTAAAAGCATTTACCGCCTTCCCAGGCTGAGTAGCTCGGGCTGCAAGAAACGCAGCTATACTGTCCGTAGTTCCCGTGCACACAACACAATCTTCAGGAAAACCTGTACAAGAATTCAGCCCAATATCAAGCATCCTGTTTTAACTAACCTTTGTAGTAGATTAGTTAAAACAATATTTTAGTTGGTATTGTGGTGGAAATATAACTATTTTTTTTTTATTAAAGAGAGGACAAAGTGTACCAAGTTTTATTCTTATGTCCTCTTTGAGGGTGCTGATTATAGTTCCAGGAGCTTGAATGGTCGGTAGAACATGTGAATACGGTTGAGATTTCAGCCATGGTGGATACGATTCAAGTTCGGGATCATAACCAACCTATGCGAACGAATTGGAAAACCCTTTCAATAATCAGTTATAATGCATTTACCTAACACTGTAACACGTTATAACATTATAACTTCATAACAAACATGACAAAAAAGAAACCTTTTTAGTCAAAATAATTAACTTGACCTCAAAAGGTCAAACCGTGTTCATAGACTATAAAGTAATACCTTTTAAGGTCAAACTTACTACTTTCCATTTTGAAATTCAACCTGCATACGGATTTTTTGAACATCTATGAAACTTCATAATTACATTCAACTTCACAAAAAAAATTAATGAACAAGAAAAATCGGGTGTTAAACTTTTATCAGCGTTTTTTATCAGATACCCAAAACAGTCTGCTTGACCTCTAAAGTCAAACTGTGCCAATAGAGAGTAAAATCGTACCTTTAACGCGTTATTGTAGTCAGACACTCCGATTTTACCATGGAGAAGCCACAAAAGCCAGTCAGATTGATGCATTAGTACTGCAGACTCTTTACTCGAATCACTTGAAGTCCACCATGAAACGAGCTTGCATAAGGTTGAAGAACCGGAGCATACTGTGTGGTTTATAGGAGCAATGGATTTAACAATTGGTAAAGCATCAGGACAGCTCTCATTATAGAGTAAAGGCCTTGCTAAAGCTTCTCCTGTTTTGCTGCAGATATATAGAAAAGTAGTATAGTTTGACACTTTGACTTTGACTATTGAGGTCATACAGACTTATAAAGCTTTTGACTTTTTTTTCAAAATGTCTAAATCCGTTGTGGTAGCGAAAAAATAACGGAATCTTTGGAACCCAAATCAATGTTTAAATCTTTTAACTGTTTTCTAGTTTCAGGTGCCCAATTTATTACCTGTCTATAATCAGAGTAGTTGCGGAAGTCCCGTCTATAGAGATGGAAGTGATTAATGAACGCATAGTGATTGGTATATCTTCAAGAAGAGAAAAAAGTGTTGTTTTCCATGATCGCACCCAATCGACCGCATCACCATTCTTCCTAGACGACGAATAATAAGCTCATAAGTTCTTTCAAACAGTTAATATCCATTGTTAATACCCTTTCCTTTCATTAACAAACATGGGAACTAAAGTTGTCTCTAAAGTTTAAATATATTATCTTGTGAGTCCATTTACTAGATGTGTGAAAAGGTGAAGATGTGACTGGTCCTGTTTATTTAATCCGAGAAATAATGAACATGTGATTAATTGATTATGGTCCTGTTAACCCTGAATATTTGATCATGTTAGAATACAAAAAAAAAAAAAAAAGACCCGTCGAACCCACATACTACGCCTGTTTACAGCTTGATAACATGTTACAACCCATCAACTTGTTTTCAACATACCAACCTTTTTGACTCGTTTAGATAACTAGGTTACACGGGTCGTGTTCGAGTTACACAACATTAAATGTGTACCGTCGTATTAAGGTCCCAGCACGATTTATATCCCCCCCCCCCCCCCTACTATATGGTCAAACTAACTGATATTCGTCTTTAATTTTTACGATATTAGTGTCATTTAAAATCTGAACTCTTAAGCCTTTACAACCCAAAGCTTGTATCATCTAAATGTTGGACCCGAAAATAATATGAACTCTAAATTAGGTTTAACGTGTAAATCCATACCGCCATTAACAATCCTTCATTTGGGCTTGCATAATATCATTTTACCAATGGAACTGAATCAAACAAATGATAACTATAAACTTAAAACAATATAATGATGTAAAAGTTACCATAAACATAGGATAATCCCTCTTTGCTTCAGAATGTATGACCCCTTCCTTATCAATAACTGCATACCTACCTCCAGATGTACCAAAATCCATCCCCAAATATAACTTTGCCTCAACTTCATCACCACCATTACTTAAATTTGCTTTACAATTACTCCTCTGTAATCTCATTCCCCTTCTTGATTCTGATTTATCTACAACAGTAATGTTGTTACAAACCTTACATCAATTTCTTTGATTCACAAACACCTAATTTATCTCAGTAGTAATAATAATAATAATTCAAATTCAGCAAAAAGCTTACAAGTATTGTTCCCTAGTTGCATTCTGTTTCTTGATATTGATTTTGATTTATCAAGAATGTTGTTGTGGAATCTGGCTGTTGAAATTGATTTCTTTGAACCTGAAAGAATATGTGAAAATTGGTAGGATTTGAATTTATAACCATAAATTTCAATAATATAGCAAAAAAAAAAACATGTGAGTGAACTGAAAATTGTACTGTGTTGAGACGATAATGGTAGGAGAGAGCAAATGGTTATGGAATGATGAAGAGAGGCTGCCATTTGTTTATTCGTTTTGAAGAAATGGATAACACAGGCCCGGGGGAATTGAATTCTGCATTTGTGCTATAATAATAAAACGGGTATTTGAATTTTGAGTAAACTGCCATTTTGGTCCCTGTGGTTTGGCCAGTTTTGCCACTTTAGTCCAAATCTCAAACTTATTACATCTGGGTCCCTGTGGTTTGCATTTTGTTGCCATTTTAGTCCAAAATCCAAAAAAACCCCTTTTTGACTGTTGAGAGCTGCCTATTTTGTCCTTTAGTGCAGGGGCATTTTGGTCATTTTTTAAATTGAAAACTAATTATTATTTTTTTAGTGCTCTCTCTCTCATTAAAACCTATATTATCAGCTCTCTCTCTCTCTCTCTCATTAAAACCCAAAACAAATAATCAGATCTCTCTCTCTCTTCTCTCTCTCTCTATAGCACCACTACCACCGCCACGGCGCCACCTCCTCCCTCTCTCTCTCTCTAGAAAGAAACTCAGCAGCACACTGATTTGGGGAAGGAACTCCGATGACGGATCTGAGATTTGGGGAAGAAAGACGGTGGTGGCGTACGACGACGACGCTGCTGCCGGCGATTGGATCTGGGAAAGAAAGACGGTGGTGGCTTACCGGAGACGGCGGCGCTGCTGGAGACGGTGGTGGCTTACCGGAGACGGCGATATGTTGCAGTAACTTGGTGAGGGTGAAGACGATGGCGGTGGTGGATCTTAATGGTGGAGATGGTGGCGGATTTGACTCAGTTGCAGTAACTTGGTGAGGGTATTAAGAATATCAGGGGTTTCAGGTTTTGTTGCTAATTGATTTGATTTCTTTGATTGAGTAATCGATGTGTTGATTTACGTAATCGATATGTTGATTTGCGTGTTCAGTTTTACAATTTGACTGTGAATTAATGAGTGTTTTGTTGCTAATTGATTATGATTTGTTTGATTATTCTCCAAATTTTGAAGTTTTTCTTATTGATTGTTGATTCCATATGTTGATAAATCAGAGTGATGACCAGAGAGAGAGAAGAGAGAGAGGGGTAGTCAGCGGTGAACATGATCAACCGGAATCAACAGTGGTAAATCAGGGGGTAGGGTGCGTAGAGAGAAGAGAGAGAGAGAGGGAGGAGGGGGCGGTGGTGATGGTGGTGCTATAGAGAAAGAGGGAGCTGATTATTTTAATCTGGGTTTTACTGCTAAAAAATGAAATTTAAAAAATGACCAAAATGCCCCTGCACTAAAGGACAAAATAGGTAGCTCTCAACAGTCAAAAAGGGGGTTTTTTGGATTTTGGACTAAAATGGCAACAAAATGCAAACCACGGGGACCCAGATGTAATAAGTTTGAGATTTGGACTAAAGTGGCAAAACTGGCCAAACCACAGGGACCAAAATGGCAGTTTACTCTTGAATTTTTATAATTCTAAGTTTCCATCCTCGATAATAATCTCAACTTTAAAAATTTACTTCAACAATCCTAACTTGTAAGAATTTAGCTCCCATTGATCTTTTTTCCAACATAGGTGCACTACATTATGTTCCAGAGTTTTATTTTTAAAAGAAGAGAAGACATTTGCAAGGATAGAAAAGAGTTATGGTGTTCGAGAGATTTTTTTATGGGGTGAAAGAAAGAAAGGAAGAGATGGGGATGTGGGCAGTGGGAGAATGGAAGGATTTTGTTTCTTTCCAAATTGAAAAGATAAACTTTCTTTCCTCCCTTTACTTTCTTCCTTCCCTTTTCTTTCCTTTATTAAACTCAGGAACACAACGAAGGAGTCTGCAACAAGTTGAGATCGTCAGAGATAATTTTTAGTTGTGATTATTATCGGCTAATAGTTGAAACTTATGATTATTAAAATCCAATAACCCCAACAAAACAAAAATAAAAAATCGTATGTCTATTTTATACGGCATAACTATGACGTGTCCAAATGATATCGAAAAAGATTTTAAATCGACGGAAAATCATAAAAACAAATACCGGTATCGGTTTGATTTAGTACGCTATCAGTACTATGTATAGTTTATGACACCAGAAATCACTTTCTTTGTAAATATTTGTTTATTTGTAATACATTTTATGCCTGAATGTTAAAAAAAAAATTGGATGGTGGTACCGAAAATAGCGAAGCCAAGTCTAAGTAAAAACATAACCGAATATTGTATCGATTAAATTATGACGGTACATTACCGGTTCGGCATCGTTAGTGCAAAAAAAGAGAGAAAATATCAAAACCACCTTGTATCCAAACTAAGTACCATAACAATGAATATCGGTACCGGTACCGATGTTGTTCAGTCAGTATCGGTATACTGGTACTCTCGATATAGTTTACTATACAAGGAAATATACTATTTTGAATACAACTCCGGTTTCAATAACTTTTTTTACCTGAATGATAACGAGCACAATTTGTTGGATAAAAACTAAACTATATGATAAACGAAATATTATTAAAAAAACGGTTAGGTTACTATTCATCAGACGCATAAATGTATTATACTAGATGTTAAACTTTGTAAGGCTCGGTATGACGGCATTTACATTGTTATCACCCAACGGAAAGTGATTCACCGAAGCGACGAGACCTTGATAGCATCTTTTTCAAGTGTTAGTAGCGGAACGTTCTATCAATTGGGATTCTTCCTTAAACATTTTATACAAAAGTTCAGTCTTTTCACGCCAATTAGTAAATTAGACATGATTCATTTGCACATAATATAAAGTAGTGGCTCAATCTTCACAAATTTTATTTAGGCTGGAGGGTGTGGGATGGAGCCCCTAGGGGCTTTAGTCTCTTCACGCCAATTAGTAAATTAGACATGATTCATTTGCATAGAATATAAAGTAGTGGCTCAATTTTCACAATTTCATTTAGGCTGGAGGGTGTGGGATGGAGCCCCTAGGGGCTTTATCAGGACACGTCAGCGCCACATAGGATCCACGTCAGCCAGGGGGCTTTATCACGCCCCCTTTAACTTGCAGGGTGTAGGATGAAGCCCCCTATTTAAACAAAATTTAAAAAAGCTTTATTGGATTAATTGATGTGGGCCCCAGCTGAACAGGTTCTTCTCCCTCGTTACCATGGTAGCGTTGGAACGATGGCGCCCCTGTTAAAATGAAGGGTATGGATGATGGCGGAGGGGTGGCGCTACCGGAGGTGATGTGGCAGGGGTGGCGCTACCGGAGGTGATGTGGTAGCGGTGGCGCCCTCCACACCCTCCGGCCTTAAGATGGGCCAACCTCTTTTTGTAACTTGAAAGATTGTTAGAATCGCCTTCTTCTAGGGGATCATGTAGAAAGCAAGTCGTTTTGAATTGAATATTTTCAAATAAAAAGCTAACATAGATGTGGGTATCATTTTTTATAATTGGGTTCACATCTTAAATCTAGCAATTTATCCATTTTCCATAAAGGAGCCGAATGAAACCAAAGTTTCATATTCGGTTTTGAATTAGAGACGTTAAAAATGATGAATTGACGTCGACTATAACCCCTAGCCTTCCTTGAAACGGCAAATTCGAAGTTTTATAAAGACATTACATATAAAATGTCGTAAGAGGAAACCAAAACGAGTATAAAAAAGAAATAAAAGCTTGAAGGAGAGTGGACGGTAAACTCATGCTTCTTTGATAACTTTAAATTAATGATTTATCGCGTAAAATAAATTTTGAATATTATTTATATCAGACGACAGATAAAAAAACAACTCTGAAACATTTAGATTTCGATATATAGCATTAGGGATGAGCAAATGGTACCGGTACCGAATTTACTGAACCGGGTACACTTTCGGTATCGATTTGGTACGGACTTTTGAGATTTTCGGTACCGGTATTTACCAGTTTTTACCCTCAAATACCGGTACCGTACCGTACCATACCGAGTATATTCGGTATCGGTACCGGTACCAATTTTTTGGGATTTTCGCTACTGGTACCGGTTCGGTACCGGTCGGTACCGAGCTCATCCCTATCTATACTATCTATTAAGGGAGATTAGATGATGACCTAGATTTGCCTACATGTCAAATTCTTAGCTATGCCACATAGTCCTTGCTGATGTCATAATTCCGATTTATTTATATATATAAAAATCTATACTATCTAAATATTATCTAGAGTAAATTACGTTTTTGGCCCCTGTGGTTATGTCAGTTTTACTATATTAGCCCAAAATAAGAATTTTTAACGTATCTGCCCCCATGGTCCCTATATCTAACCATTTTGGCCCCTAATTCTAACCAAACCCCAACTCTGGTTAACTTCTTGGTCACATGGGTTGCACATGATGGGTAAAATTGTAATTTCCCCTCCTCTTTTATGACTTTATAAATAAAACTCAAATATTGAACAAATCATCATCATCTGCAGATACAAACATATACTTATCTAATTAATCATTTTAAAATATCGAATTCATTATACTTATCTAATTAATCATATTACCACACCCACATCGAATTCATATTACCACAGACTCAATCTTCGAATCCATTTTAAAATATTAAGAAAATAACACATCAGGTACTTCTATGAATCCATTTAAAATATTAAACTTGATGAATTCGATGTTAAGGGTGTGGCTAGAGAGAGAAACACACACACATACAAACATATACATATTACCACAGACTCAATCTTCGAGCTCGAAGAATCCGACATCTGGAACGTGACGTCATCGCCGGAGTTTCATAAACCGGTGCCAGTTTCACGGATCTCGAAGAAATCGGCATCTCCGGTGGTCGGAGGAACGACATCATCGTTGCCGGTGAACGTGCCGGACTGGTCAAAGATACTGAAGGAAGATTTGAGTCAACATCAGCGGCGAGAAGCCGATTTTGACGACTTTGAGTGAACCACCACTCATCCCCCTCCATTGCGTCAACATCAGCGGCGAGACTGGTTGCGATGGTGTTGTTTAAGGGCTGGGTAGTGGTGCCTATGGCCGGAACTCGAACCACCACTCATCCCCCTCCATTGTAAGTTGTTTAATTTCTTCGATTGTTGCTGAGTTCTGGGTTTGAAGATGAAAGTGGGTTTGAAGATCTGGGTTCTTCGATTGTTTAATTTCTTCGATTGTTGCTGAGTTCTGTATCGGTAGCTTTCAATTGCAGTTCTGGGTTTGAAGATGAAAAGTGGGTTTGAAGATCTGGGTTTGAAGTTCTGGGTTTGGAAGTGGTTTGAAGATGAAAGTGGGTTTGAAATTCTGGGTTTGTTCAAGAAAGATATGCAGATGATGATGATTTGTTTAAGATTTGAGTTTTATTTATAAAGTCATAAAAGAGGAGGGGAAATTACAATTTTACCCATCATGTGCAACCCATGTGACCAAGAAGTTAACCAGAGTTAGGGTTTGATTAGAATTAGGGGCCAAAATGGTTAGATATAGGGACCATGGGGGCATATACGTTAAAAATTCTTATTTTGGGCTAATATAGTAAAACTGACATAACCACAGGGGCCAAAAACGTAATTTACTCTATTATCTATATAATAATCTGATTTTTATTTATTGTATTGTTTTTTTAGGAGACAAAATTTGAAATGCATAGGGAGTTGTTTTGGCCATTTAATGCACTCAGAAGTAATCATATCTCCATCCAACTCTCTATTTCTTCTCTATTCAAAATCACAGGCGATATTTCTCTCTTTCTTAAATTTTCAAAATCACCAGATCTATGAAGTTCCATGAAGATTCTGACCTCCTGGTTCCGAGAACAACCTGTAGCCGCTCTAAATCAAGGTATAAATATTGAATCCAAGTCGACAGTCGACGTTGAATTTGCCACTAGAAGCATCCGTGTTGAGTAGAAGATTATCAAGGCTCAGATTTGGGAAATTGTCGGTCAAAAGAGGTTTGTTTTGTTCTGGATGGTGTAATTGGTTGTTAGTTAGTTGAATGTTGTGATTGAATATGATGTTTTTTTTTTATAACGTGCTTGGAAATAATCTGGGTTTAGGTTTTGATAATATGGTGTTTATAAGCACTAGCGTTTGTCTGGGTTGTTAAAGATTCTATATGTGTTTAAGATTTGATATAAAAATGGGTTGTTAATTTTGTTATAAAAATGATGAATTAGATCTGGGTTTTTGATCCGTAACTTTGTGTTATTTTTACGGCCAAGCTAGGGTTTATGCCACACTCTGGCGAGATCTCTGGCCAACAAAGTATCCGAACATTCTATTTCATATCTTGCTAATTTCATATAGATGGCCGATTCTGAAAAAAAAATATCTGAAATCTCTACTTAATGTTGTGTGTTGCAGATTTACTGTGTCAGAAATATTGTTGCTAATAAGTTGAAGTCACTTGCAGAGGAATTTAGTCCTCATTGAGGAATGGAGCACATCGTTCCACAGGTTTATCTCATTATTTTGAAATTTCAGTTATCAATTTTGGCTATTCTGTTTTTTTTTTTAATTAGATTTCTTAATATTTGCATCACTTATGTTGGTTGCGTAGATATCCGTTTAATAGGATAGTGACGATGAAGGTAAATTTGGCGATGATGAAAATATCACACTTAACTGGAGTGTATCAAATGTTGTTGTTGCAAATTGGACTGTTTTAACTACTTTGCCGGTGTTTAACAATGCAATTGGAGAATTACAGGTGGCGCTACTGATTCTGACATGTTGGATTGCCCAATTAGTTGCTCTGAAATTAGTTCTTGGCTATGGCTATGCGCTCTTGATCCTGACATGTTGGAATGCCCAATTTCCTCACTTTTGCACCAGATCCAGCTAATGTAAGTCTTCTGTCACTTTCCGTTTATATTAACATTTGAATTGGTATTTCAATAAGGGGTTGTTTCGATTGACCCTTTCAACAAGGGGTTGTTTCGATTGACCCTTTCAAAAAAGTATTTACGATGTTCGATTAATCAAACATAAAATACTTTTTTGGGATCAGTTGTTGGTTTTATTTTTGTTTTAGGTTCTTTGTTACATGGATTTATTTTCTTTGCTTTATGCTAATGTCAAAATATTATTAGAATATTTTGTAGCAGAGTAGAAGACCGAATAAAAAAATCAACTTTGTTTAAACAATCATACAATTCTCAAGCAAGAAGTAAGTGAACATATCTATAAGCTATTCATGTCCAATATATGTTTATTGATTTATCACTTTATCTTTGTTCTAGGCCTACTTTTTTCCTTTTTTTTGTTTTTTTTTGGTTGGGTATGATTCATAAGTAGTTGCTAAAATTGTTTTCCATCATGTTTTGGTATGATTATGTTCTATATAAAAGATGTAGGGTCATTCTTTTAAAACTGTTATTAATTCTATTAAAACTATCGTGTGCTATTAATTCTATTAAAACTGTTAAGAGGAGTTGTAAAGCCAGATTGGTTTAGTTTTACTACTATGATATGTTAAAAGTTTTCATCTTTTCATTCTTTATTGTGGGCATGAAACCGACTTTTTTCATGAAAAAAGATTATTATGTGATTTGTAGGAATGGGGTGACCGTTCAATGCTTGCAACCATAACTCTTGGGGTTCTAATTTTAGGATTTTGATTACATGTAGTGTTTTCAGAGAGCTCTGCAGTCAACTGTCTTCTATCAGGTACAAGATCTCTGTTTTAAAATTGTTGATGAAAATTGTTGATAATTAAATCTAATTGATTTGTTTATGTATCAGGTGCAGATGTTAACCATCAAGCTGTTGAAGTTCAGGTATGTTTATTACCAGATTTTGTAATGGATATATAGGTTTGTTTAATTAGGTTTTGTGTTTATGATCATTAACCTAAATGGATTCTCAATCGTTCTAAAAATTGAAGATGCACCAGACGCTCTGTACCGTTGCCGAGATCTCGACAGATATATGTTTCGTATTTGGCCGACCAATAAAAATGTTCAGGGTAATTTTCAAATTGTTTACTACTTAATATAAATTTAGTTTTTTTCTGTTATGGTGATTTACGATGACTACAAAGTAATTGAGCGATGACTCGATTGCTATTTACGGTACAGTTTGAATGAATTTAATGTTTTACCTAATTAGAAGTGTCCACTTTTATATAAATTAATTACCTTTTTGTAGTAAATTGCTTAATTTTAGAAATTAGAGTTCTAATTCGGGGATTTTGATTACATGTAGTGTTTTCACAATCTATACTATTTATTAAGGGAGATTAGAGGATGACCTCGATTTGCCTACGTGTCACGTTCTTAGCTATTAAGGAAGAGAGGAAGACACAAAGGATGTGTCAAACACAGTTCAGATGATACAAGTTCAGGTAATAAGAAGGAACCCTCTGTTGAAGAAGCAACCAGTGATAGTGTTTTGGTGGAAAACGTGGATGGGTCGGTGACATTGTCGAGGGTTGTTAGGAAATGCTACATACCTAGAATGGTAATTACTAAGGGAATGCTATATCCGTTTTGCTTTCTAATCTCAAACCGTTTTTAAATAACTGTTTCAGGTTGCACTAAATAGTTGTTTGAATACAAGGGCTTGCACCATAGCCCCCTACTTTTAAACGGTTGTTTGAGGATTTACTGTTGAAAGGCTGTTTGAAGGTTAGGGCGCGTTGAGTTTTTGTCGAACAATCGTTTGAAAGTTGGGGGGTGGTGTAACATCCATGTTTATTAATCAGAAAATTTAATAAAGTAACACGCATTTTAATGCTATAATGCGACTTTACAAAAACCTTTCTAATTTGCGTACTTACATGTTTATAATATTCAAAATACAGTACCAAGTGTTTAACATAATTCACTTAAAACTAGAAACATATTGAATTAACGCGGAAGCTTTGTTCGGGCGTGTGTTCGGTTCTTATCCATTGAGCTTGATCGTCATCCGGCATCCAAGGATATTCCTACATTTCATAAACCATGAAATGGTTAGTCATTCGAGCTTATAATGTGTTTAAAATCAAGTCCGGATATTAAAACGAACAAGAAGTAAACATTTTTCAGTTTTTTTATGCCTCTCGCGCCACGCGAGAGGCTCAGTTTACTCTTTCGCGTGCCGCGACGTCTGTCGCGTGGCGCGCCAGTATTACCTTACTCCCTCACGTGGCGCGAGGGAGACCATTTTCCAGCGATGGCAGGTTCTGGTCCTGCATTTCAGCCCAGTTATGTTTTTAATCGAAATTCGAACTTTAAAGTATCATAACTTTTTATCTACTTATCCGTTTTACTCGGTTCTTTTTCCTACGCGTTTGTAATAAAAATACGCATCAATTTATCCTATTTTCCGCATATGAAACCTGAATTATAAACGATTAGTTTATAATTTCTTATTTCATTTATTCGACCCATTTGTTTTAAAAGTTTACAACCTTGTTTCTAATTAACCATTTAGCGTACATCAACATGCCTAACTCAAAATCTATAGTTTGGGTTTGTAACTTTTATGAATTACGCGGCTAGTACTCAATCTAATCGCATAATTCTTTTGACCCGTTTCGAAGACTTAAACCTTCTAAGTTTAAATCTTTCCCTTTGGTTATGCACAATCCACTTTATACTTATCTATAACTTACATTATCATAATACACGTTCTTAAACGGCTCATAAAGACCGTTTACCCGGTTTAGCGTTCATGGGTATTTTGGTCAATTTCAGTCCCTCATTTTACGACGAAGGGCTTTCACTAATATTTGACCAACATATTACTTCTAACTATAATTTAAAATATGCGTACCTGGCTTGGGTCAACATATAGACTCGTTTTGTACCTTTCTTTTATTAGCCGCTACTTTATAGCGACGCAATAATCCACTTCCCGTTCACTCCTGTGAACATCTAACTTGACAACCAAACATTAGTCGATATTGTCAAATGGTGTCGTCACCACCATTTGACCCATTTAGTCTTTATGACCAAACATTTATACTTATGTCAAAACATGGTTTTTAATTACCCATTGACACATCCGACCCATTTCGGATTTTACCACAAGATCCTTTTTTCTTACTTTTTTAACCCGTTATGGCTTACGCCATGGGTATCCTTTTAATCTCAACTTACATTTAGTCAACACGTGACTAATTTACCCTTTTCCCCTTTTTCCCATTACTAGTTACGCTATAAGGTAACCTTAAGGAAAACTTATTAACTCCTAGTCAATTCACGACTAAATTACCATTTTGTCCATTTTTACCATTAACCATGGTTTTGATCGTTTTTATTCATTCCGACTCATTTCGTTTTGTGTCGGAACTCAAATTTCGAATATAATCGGTTGTCACCTTTATCACCTATAAAATACATACGTGTACTACAATGGGTGTAAGCTTTACTTACCTTGCATCCGAAGTACGCTTTCCCTTTACACTTGATTCGTTTGACCCGCTTCCTTTCCAAGCCTCCACCTAGCTTGTCAAGCGTCAAACTATCATCATGATTCGTAAGACGGTTAGATTAGTCATAATCATTTACGACTATACCATCCTACGGGTTTTATGTCGAATTTATCATTCGACCATATCAAAATTATCATTCGATCTAATCATTGGTCGGTTTCACTTTTTAAAAGTCAACCGACTTATCAACATATTCATATGCACATTTGGTTCATTGAACTCACCTAGGCTTATTTCATCCCAACTCTTAACAAAATCAAATTTTACATACTAACTAGTAGGCCACGATTTCATTTAGGCATTCCATATCACTGAAAATGGGCTGTTTTTGGTGACTTGTTTAACCTGTTTACAAGTCTTCAAAAATTATCATTTTTTTATGTGGCTTACCTCTCGGAGGGTTAGACCTTGTGTTAAAATTTCAAGATCTAACTCTTTACCAAAATTTCGTAAAAATTCATTTACTAAGCTGCAATCAGATTCGTCACTTCTGACTGCAGCTTACGGAAAAATTCATTTAAAATTCCTCGTTTATTCGATTGACGAAATTCCAATTGGCAATTCTTTTAATCACTTAAAACTTTCTACAGTAAGAATTTGAGATCATAACTCAATTCCTAAATTGAGTTATGACATTCGTAATGGGCTGCAAATTCTGCCAGAGAAAACGCAGCTTGAACCTTTGATACGGAAAAATTCATAAAACGCTCAATTTTCGTCGAAAAAATGCGATTCCAGTGGGGTTTTAAAGATATTTCCTGGAATTACATTTTAGGCTCAAGAAACACATGTTTTTGTCACGTTTTGTCTAGGTTACAGCCGATACAAGTCGGCTGTAAATTCTGATCAGAATTCAGCTTTCAATTCGAACATGTTTATGACATTATAACACTTATTCTTAGCAATCAAGACCCCTAAAAGCATCACATACACGAATTTAGTCAAAACCCACTAGCACATGCAAGAGTAATCATCAAATCCCTAGTCTTTAATAATGATTCATCAAGTTTTTCAACTAGGGTTTGTGTCTAAACATGAATTCATCCTAGTTTCAGCCAAATATCAATCATTCAAGCTTGAATTTCGATTTTTATAAGTTCATCAAAAATCTCAACTTCATAAATATCAATAATTCGACATACCTTACGATCCCCACGACTAGGTGATCGTTTCTATGTATTCATGCATCTGATTCAGGCTGGATTTGACCTTCAATTTGATGCTTTTGTTGAAATTAGGGTTAGACCCTTTTTCTTCTCCCCTGGTCGATCGAACTAGAACACGCACGTATGTGTGTGTTTTAATTTTTTTTTATAAATGTTTTAACTAAAACATTTTTCTATTTACCCATCTTTAGCCCCTCATGTATTGGTTTGTTATTAAGTAGGCCACAACCTACTTATTTCTAGTAACATTCCCTCTAATTAACTAGGTTTATTATTCCAAGTTAACTTAGTGGGTTCGGGAAGTTCCTAACCTGTCTTATTTTAAGTCTCGTTAACTTGGTCCTTTTTACATACTTTGTTTTTATCAAAGTATTTATTTTCTTCTTTTTTTTATTAACATCTAGTTGATTTATTTAAATCCTATTATTATCGGGTAAATTTTTATCACTAACGGTATTTTACCCGTCATTAATATTAACGTGGTTTGACTACCAAACCTGTTTTTGGGGTGTTACAGGTGGGTGGGGTGGGAATAGTATGCCTCAAATCAACACTGAATTAAGTTTCCAATCCCGATCTGGTTTTAAAGAAACCAGTTTTAACTTCTGATGACTGATACTTAAACCGATTGGATTAAATAGAGCTACAGAAACTAAACAAACAAACAAACTACTGATATGAAAACAAAAAAGATCCCATTGGTTATATAAACAGTTCCATTAGTTTGAGTAATTCTCAACAATTTATTTAATTATATGTTGTTATCCTAGAAGTTAAAGGTGATCATTTATGGAGTTGGATTTATTGCAGCCGCTGATGTTTGATTTCGTGAACGCTGCTGGAATTGATGACTACGGTCTCCTCAGATGGCATGCGATTCAGAGAAGGTACTCATAACGATTATTAGTTGTGTTCGGCTGTTCGCTATTATTGATACTAAAAATACAAACATGATTTTTTTTCTTCTTTTTTGTGTGTTTTGGAAACAGGGGTTCATATTAACAAGCTGCCTTCTTGCCACGTAGCATTTCCTGACAACCCTCGACAATGTCACCAACCCCTCCACGTTTTCCATCAAAACACTATCACTGGTTGCTTCTTCAACAGAGGGTTTCTTCTTATTACCTGAACCTGTATCATCTGAACTGTGTTGACTGACCATGTATGTGTTGTTACAATAAGATTCAATTAGGATTTTTTTGATTTTGAAAATTGATCGGTTCAGTTTTGATCACCTTAGATGGTTTTGTCATCTGAGGCTATGATGGCGAGATCTGGCGTGTTGTTGCAACATGCCCTAATCGTTGTCGGTTGTCGTTCGTGGCTGTTCTAGGTAGCGTTGGGTGTAATCGATGTTTGGTTGATAATAATTAGATCGATGTCACCTAATGGATATTCAGTCAATGATGTTGATGAGATGCTTCTCACCTGAGACTAAAACTATGTTGAAGCAAACGTCTGCCCGAATATACGCGAGGTTTGACATTTTCAAATCATTTGTATTACTTTAGCAAATCATTTTAGTGTTGACTGTGATGATGAATAAATGCAAAGTGCATTTTTCTTGTCCTTTCAACATGAGGCTATGATGATTTTGTAGATCTGAGTAAAAATTGAATGAAGATAGCATTATGGTATGGCAAGGTCGTAGGATGGCAGTTGTTCATGCAACCTCTCTTGCAGCCATGGTGTTGTCATCTTTATGCACAATCTGGGCCTGGCATTCTGACAATATAAATGTTTTGCAATTTCACAATGAATGACCTTCGCCGACGCTGTGTTGGTGATTAAGGTTTTGAAAAGGGATCGTGTATAATTGTTGTCACATCTATACAAGAAAATGGAGTTTGCAAAATGTCAGAGATGCCTATTTAGCTGTATGTGAGGACGCCGGTAAGTTTTCCAATTTTTCGTTTGTAGATTGGTCATATAAATTGACGTTTGGACTTGATTCCTGTGTTTTGTTTTACATGTGGTCGTGTGGCTATGGTGGTTTTACCAACAGATCTTGGTGAATTAGATCCACTGCATGTGATGTTGCTACCGAGGTACTGTTATTATATACAATATTATTTTGATTAAATTGTATTTATAATATGATCAGCATGGACAATGTGGCATATCTCAGAGGTTGACCCGTAAGCAAAGTGAGGTCATCTTCTGAGAGATGACCTCATTTTGCTTACGTGTCAACTTCTGAGATATGCCACATTGTCAATGCTGATGTCATAAATCCAATTTAATCAAAATAATATTGTATATAATGATTTTGTAGATTAAAGTGTCCTTTCAAGATAAGTCTATGATGATTTTGTAGATTAAAGTGTCAAGAAGAAAGAGAGAGATGGATATTTGATTACTTCTCACAGGTACATTTAATGCACAAAACAACTTGAACGTCTCTACTCAGACCGATAAAGATGATTTTGTCATCTGAGGTTACGATGGTGAGATCTGGCGTGTTGTTGCAACATATAAAGCATCGTTGCCGGCTGCCGTTCGCGGCTGTGCTAGGTAGCTGTCGCAACCCCCGATCCCTGACTCCCGGAAACGGGCGGCCGCGAGCCAATTTTGGTGGTATCGTGTATTGTCTAATTTTGGCAGCGGAAATTTTTCATCAGGACCGTAGTTAGGAAATATTTGATCAGAGTAAAATACCACCATTTATATATAAATAAACATATTGGGATAAAACCCAAGTTTTTATTACAAGCTGAATTATAGGGATAAATCCCATTTTATTTGAATTAAAACGCCTTCTTTATTTAGGTAACTTTTATAGCCACTTTTCCAAGTCTTCAGTGCTGTCCAGCTGGCTTCTATTTGGCTTTCACATTGTGTTACCTGAAACGCGTTTTAAAAACATTTGTCAGTGGGAAATACTGGTGAGTGAATCCCAATTTAATCAAGAAATATTAATTTAACTTAAACAATATTGAGGGCGATTACAATGTTTATATCTACCCAATTACTCATTCAGTACTGTCAATCCTGACTGGTGGGTCATATTACACATTGGCTAACTCTTCGTCCAATGGTAACGTTACTCACATTTTGTATACAAAACCCCAACATACCGGCAGTAATCGTAGAATTACAAAGACTCAATCACTGCTAAATTGCATTGTAAAATAGTTAAGGTTTTGTAAAAACTGTTTACAAAAAGGAGATTACTCACATTGCTTTCTTAGATTTTCCATAAGGGTTTCCTGGGAGTTATCTATAATTTACACAAATGTACACACGTTAGTATAATAACCCATTTTAACATTAGTAATACCCTCCCCGAGACGGCATTCCAACGACTACGTCGGGCAGAACCACGACAGCAGTTACGGAACCCTAGATCAATCGGGCAGCGTATCTAATACGTATTCAGGGGTTATAATACTTACAACGGAGCAGAACTTCGCTATTTAAGGGGTATAATACCCGCTTATATTGCCTAATATTCAGATTTGAGAGAAGGAAACGATTTTTGAATGATTTCGACTGAGATCCGATGGCTCCTTTATATAGGTGCTGAATCTGGTTCTCTCGCGGCCCGCGTAACACAAGAGCAGGGCCTACGCGGCCCGCGTTGACTCCAGGTCAACGTGTAGCCCATCCAGATCAGCAACTAGGCTCGACATGTGTTGGGCCACGTGGCCGCACCCATCCAGATCAGCAACTAGGCTCGACATGTGTTGGGCCACGTGGCCGCACCGGGCTGCGCCACCTTTTGAGCCTCTCGCGACCCGCGTAAAGGTTATGGGGTACCTTACGCGGCCCGCCTCAACTTAAATTTTTATGTTTTTCATTTATTTTTAATGCTATATTGTATTTCGGGCTCGGTTTTCACATACGGGGTGTATTTAAAGTCATATTGGGACATTTAAAAATATGTTAGGGTGTCGGAAATTATTCATGGGTGTCGGTTTATTTAGGATTGTTACATTCTCCCCACCTTGTTTTAGAGCTCGTCCTCGATATCTACTGGAACAAGTGTGGATACTTCCGTTGCATTTCAGATTCAAGCTCCCATGTATACTCAGGTCCTCTTTTGGAGTCCCACTTTACTTTGACCAAAACTAGTCTCTTATGCTTGAGGTTCTTGACTTTCCTGTCTTCAATTTGTATAGGCCTTTCTACAAACTTGAGTTGTTCATTTACCTCTATATCCTTAAGAGGTACCTTTAGCGATTCATCATCTAGGCATTTCTTGAGATTAGATATATGAAACACATCATGTATTCCTGCCATTTCCTCTGGCAGTTGAAACTGATAAGCTACAGGTCCTATTTTTCTAATAATCTCAAAAGGTCCAATATATCTGGGACTTAGCTTTCCCCGTTTGATGAATCTTACCACTCCTTTCCAAGGAGAGACTTTTAACAATACTTTATCTCCTACTTGAAATTCCAATGGTTTGCGTCGGTTATCAACATAACTCTTCTATCGATCGCGTGCTGCTTTCAGTCGTTCCTTGACTTGAATAATCTTGTCGGTGGTTTTTTGCACTATCTCAGGTCCAGATAGTTGCTTTTCCCCAATTTCTGCCCAACAGACTGGGGTTCGGCACTTTCGTCCATAAAGTGCTTCGAATGGTGCAGCATTGATACTAGTGTGATAACTATTATTATAAGAAAATTCTATTAAAGGTAAGTGATCGTCCCAATTACCTCCAAAATCAATTACACAAGCTCTAAGCATGTCTTCCATCGTTTGAATTGTTCTTTCGCTTTGTCCGTCTGTTTGAGGATGATAAGCTGTGCTTAGACTCAATTTGGTTCCCATTGCCTTTTGGAAACTTGACCAAAAATGAGAGGTAAAGCGGCTATCTCTATCAGAAACAATTGATAAAGGTATTCCATGTAAAGAAACGATATCATTTACATATAATTTAGCTAGCTGTTCCATACTAAAAGTTTCTTTCATTGGTAGGAAATGAGCTGATTTGGTTAGTCTATCTACAATCACCCAGATTGTATCATTACCTTTCCTTGTTTTGGGCAATTTAATAACAAAATCCATTTTTATCAATTCCCATTTCCATACTGGCATTTCTAACGGTTGTAACAAACCTGAGGGTTTCTGGTGTTCAGCTTTAACTTGTGAACAAGTTAAACATTTAGAAACATAGGCTGCTATGTCCTTTTTCATTCCTGTCCACCAGAAATTTTTCCTTAAATCCTGGTACATTTTATCACTTCCTGGATGCATCGTATACTTAGACTTATGGGCTTCTTCTAATATACGATGACGTAGGTTTCCTAATTTAGTATCCACATTCTCATTTTATGGAATCTCCAAATTCCATCTGTTCCTTGTTCTAACTCTTTTAACATACCTTTTAATTTTTCAGTATCATCTTTGATGACTTATTCTTGTGCTTTTCTAATTTGATCATTTAAATCTACTTGTAGATTTAATTTAAGAGAACGTACCCTTTTTGGATTTTCGTGATATTTTCGACTCAAAGCATCTGCCACTACATTTGCTTTTCCTTCGTGATACTGGATATCACAATCATAATCACTAAGCATTTCCATCCAACGTCTTTGTCTCATATTCAACTCTCTTTGCCCAAAAACATACCTTAAACTCTTATGATATGTGAATATGGTAAACTTACTACCATAAAGATAATGTCTCCAAATTTTAAGGGCAAAAATTATAGCTCCTAACTCTAGATCATGGGTTGAATAATTCTCTTCATGATTCTTAAGTTGTCTAGACGCATATGCTATAACTTTTTGGCGTTGCATCAATACACATCCATAACCTAACTTAGAAGCGTCACAATAGACTACAAAGTTTTCAGTTCCTTCTGGTAACGCTAGTATGAGTGTATTAGTTAATCTTTGTTTAAGAATTCTAAATGCTTCTTCTTGTTTTGGTCCCCATTTAAACTTAATGGATTTACAGGTTAACTTAGTTAAAGGAATGGCTATTCTAGAAAAATCTTGAATAAATCTTCTATAACATCCGGCCAATCCTAAGAAACTTCTAACCTCGGTTGGTGACTCAGGGGTTTTCCATTTAGTTATCGCCTCAATCTTTGTTGGATCCACATGAATTCCTTCATGGTTCACTAAGTGTCCAAAAAATTGTACTTGTTCTAACCAAAACTCGCACTTGGAAAATTTAGCATAAAGCTTTTCATTTCTTAATAGACTTAAAAGTGCATGCAAATGTTTTGCATGTTCTTCTTTACTTCTAGAGTAAATTAGAATATCATCTATAAAAACAATTATGAATTTATCCAAATATGGCTTACATATTCGGTTCATCATGTCCATAAATGCGGCTGGGGCATTGGTTAAACCAAATGGCATGGCAGTAAATTCATAATGACCATACCTCGTTCTAAATGCGGTTTTAGGAATATCCTCTTCCTGTACCTTTAATTGATGATATCCTGACCTTAAATCGATTTTAGAGAAAAATCGAGCTCCTTGCAATTGATCAAACAGATCATCGATTCTCGGTAGTGGGTACCGATTCTTAATCGTGACCTTGTTTAATTCACGGTAGTCAATGCACATACGCATCGATCCGTCTTTCTTTTTAACAAATAAAACCGGTGCTCCCCACGGTGATGAGCTTGGCTGTATGAATCCTTTTTCCAGCAATTCATCCAATTGTTTCTTCAGTTCCAGCATTTCGGCGGGTGCCAAACGGTAGGGTGCTTTGGCAATCGGGGACGTTCCTGGTAGTAGATGGATTCTGAATTCCACCACTCTGTCCGGCGGTAGTCCTGGTAATTCTTCTGGAAATACATCTGAAAACTGAGACACTACTGGAATGTCTTTTAGTTCTTTTCCTTTAGTGTTAGTGATTATAGAAATCAAATACACTATAGACCCTTTTCTTATATAGCTTGCATTTTTCATCACAGAGATGAATTTTGTGGATCTAGATGGTTTATCTCCTTTAATTGTGATCCTTTCACCCTTTGGTGAATTTACTTGAATTGACTTTTGATCACATAAAATACTGGTTTTATTGGCTATTAACCAATCCATTCCTAATACAATATCAAATCCTGCCAGATTCATTGGGTAAAGGTTTGCAATAAACTTTTGGTTTAAAATTTCTATTCTTATTCCCTGCAAGATTTCAGAAATCCTAACAGTTTCTCCATTAGTTGTCTCTACGAGACATTCTTGTGGTAGTTTAGTTAATGACTGATTTAGAAGTTTGCAAAATGAAGTATTAATAATACTTTAGTTTGCACCAGAGTCAAATAATACTTTAGCAAAGACATCATTAACTAAAAACGTATCAGCTATCACGTCTGGAATCATCCTGTCTTCATCTGCGGTCAGAACAAATGCTCTAGCATTTTTAGTGTTCTTATTGTTCACAGCCGGAGCCAATTTTGGACAGTTTATTTTTATGTGACCTTGTTCCCCACAATTGTAGCATACTCTGTTGTTGGCTTTCCTCCTGCAGTCTTCTTCCTTGTGTCCTGATATTTTGCAGAAATTGCAATATATAGAGCATTTTCCAGAATGCTTCCTTTTGCAATACTTGCAATAAGGTGTAGATGTAGAACCCATATTCCTACGGTTGTAATTCCCATAACGAAATTCTTGGGTAAGTCTTTGGGCTAGGTTTTTCCTCTGGTCTTCTTCTCTGGTACGGACTAGTTCATCTGTCAAGGTGTTTGTTAATTCTACAGCTTCTTCTATGGTTTGAGGTCTAGCTGGCTTGACCAGCGGCGGATCTAGAAAATCCGCCAAGCCGTAACGTTTTATAAATAAGCCGTAACGAAATCGAAAAAACCTCAATTTTTTCCAAAATTTACACTAATTTTTTCAAATTTTTCCGCGCCAAGGCGTTGCCCCCCGGCATAAGGTATCTCCGCCCCTGGGCTTGACTATATGTCTAATCTCTCCAATTAATCCCCAGATGTAACGGGAGATTAATATCGGCTCTGGTGATGCAAGGGTTGGTACTATTCTAGCATATTCAAAGAATAACTTGGTGTACCCCTTACTATCCACTCCATTCATCCTAAGGTTTAGGAATTTGTTTGCTATTTGTTCTTTTTCATTAGGAGTGCAGAACTTCCTTTCTACCATGTTCCTAAATTCTTCCCATTCCATATTGTATACCCTATCACTTCCTTTTGACTGGAGGATAGTGTTCCACCATTATAAGGCTGAGTTCTTAAATAGATTGGAAGAAATCATTATCTTGTCCTCTTCCGCACATTTACTTATTTTCAGAACAGCCTCAGTCTTTTCTATCCAGCGTAGAGCTGTAATAGGTTCTTCATTGCCCGAGAATTCTATCGGTTTACAGGACCAAAATTCTTTGTAAGAACAACCGTAAGACACAGTTCTTCTTCTTTTGGGAATGGGCACTTGAAGTACAGGGCCATTGTTTATGCTGTGTTCTGGTTCAATTGGTCGCTTACTGCTATGTTTATTTTTATTATTCGCTTCTTGAACCGTTTGAAGAATAAATGGCATTGCATCTATGATTCCTTGTGCCACTATGTGTTGGATAGCACTATTATCCACTTGGTTTCCATTGTTATTGACGCTTGGATTCTCATTAAACAAGTTAATGTTACTCTGGTTATCGTTATTCAGATTTCCTTGATTTCCTTCGTCAGCAATCTGAATTTTAAACATTTACCCCATATTAATATCACAAAATAATATTTAATATAGTCAATCACATGACACGCAATTTAGCCCAAAAGCGTCGATCATTGCGACTTACTCTATTCATATACTATCTATTACACACTAGTACTGAAAAAAAATTACAATACCAACTGAAATAAATAGTAGTAGGCATCCGTACACACATATATTATTATTTTACTATTATTATTACTATTACCATCTCCACCATCATATTCACGGATATGGATTTATCCAAAAATCCATATTGCGCTCGTCATACTTCCAGACGAGTCGCTCTCCCACCTGTCTCATTCGTTCGCTACTTTCTAAAATTTCCTCACCGAATGTCCTAAGTTCTTGTACGTTTTCTGCACTCATTGGGGGTGCAAGTTCTAGGACTGGGTTCGGAATATGGGGTGTGGGTTCTTGGTATGGGGGTGTAGGTGCCTGGAATCGGTAAGGATCTTCTAAGATCTCCCTAATGTATTCATCATGGTAATAGGGATCTAAAGGGTCCATAACTGGATAGGCTCCTATGTTCTGCATGGGTGTGTCTTCATGTATCGGGTAGCGTTGCACATAGTCTCTAACTTCATCCCACCAGGGATCGTAATTTGGGTCTAGGGGGTTTGGTGCTGGTACCCTAGGTATTTTCTCTGGATTGAAGTCATGCATCTCTACTTGGTTTTCAGGGTTTCCTATCTCTATCGGTTGGTCAGGGATTGGTGGTTGTGGTTGGGGTGCTCTTATTTGCTCCAGATTAGGGTCAGCTGCAGTGGTTGCTAAGATATGGATATTGGCTATACCCCTATTTATTATATCCTGGGCATAGGCATCTGTCTCTCTCTTGGCTGCTGCTAGTATTCTCTGGTCTTGTAACTTTTTCATACGCTTTCTACGCTCATGTGCCCCTCGACTGAACCATCCCCTCTTTTTCTGAGGAAATGGCTCTTCCGACTGAGCCTTAAACACAAAGATTCCTTCTTCTGTATCAGCAGAGTACCCTGAGAGGGCAGGCTGAGAAGAGGAGGTGCCTTCGCTTCTAGGCGAACCAGACAATTGACGGTACGCGTCAGATGGTCCTTGGTCGCTCATACTGTAAACTAACAAATAGTCAAATAACACATAATAATTAAATACAATTATGCATGTATTTCCGTAATTTATTTCCTAACAAATTGAATTTTGATGTCAGCAGAACACTTCTGTGGCTGAATCAGTGGCTTAGCTCTGATACCACCTTCTGTCGCAACCCCCGATCCCTGACTCCCGGAAACGGGCGGCCGCGAGCCAGTTTTGGTGGTATCGTGTATTGTCTAATTTTGGCAGTGGAAATTTCTCATCAGGACCGTAGTTAGGAAATATTTGATCAGAGTAAAATACCACAATTTATATATAAATAAACATATTGGGATAAAACCTAAGTTTTTATTACAAGCTGAATTATAGGGATAAATCCCATTTTATTTGAATTAAAACACCTTCTTTATTTAGGTAACTTTTATAGCCACTTTTCCAAGCCTTCAGTGCTGTCCAGCTAGCTTCTATTTGGCTTTCACATTGTGTTACCTGAGACGCGTTTTAAAAACATTTGTCAGTGGGAAATACTGGTGAGTGAATCCCAGTTTAATCAAGAAATATTAATTTAATTTAAACAGTATTGAGGGCGATTACAATGTTTATATCTACCCAATTACTCATTCAGTACTGTCAATCCTGACTGGTGGGTCATATTACACATTGGCTAACTCTTCGTCCAATGGTAACGTTACTCACATTTTGTATACAAAACCCCAACATACCGGCAGTAATCGTAGAATTACAAAGACTCAATCACTGCTAAATTGCATTGTAAAATAGTTAAGGTTTTGTAAAAGCTGTTTACAAAAAGGAGATTACTCACATTGCTTTCTTAGATTTTTCGTAAGGGTTTCCTGTGAATTATCTATAATTTACACAAATGTACAAGCGTTAGTATAATAACCCATTTTAACATTAGTAATACCCTCCCCGAGACGGCATTCCAACGACTACGTCGGGCAAAACCACGACAGCCGTTACGGAACCCTAGATCAATCGGGCAGCGTATCTAATACGTATCCAGGGGTTATAATACTTACAACGGAGCAGAACTTCGCTATTTAGGGGGGTATAATACCCGCTTATATTGCCTAATATTCAGATTTGAGAGAAAGAAACGATTTTTGAACGATTTCGACTGAGATCCGATGGCTCCTTTATATAGGTGCTGAGTCTGGTTCTCTCGCGGCCCGCGTAACACAAGAGCAGGGCCTACGCGGCCCGCGTTGACTCCAGGTCAACGTGTAGCCCATCTGGATCAGCAACTAGGCTCGACATGTGTTGGGCCACGTGGCTGTACCGGGCTGCGCCACCTTTTGAGCCTCTCGCGGCCCGCGTAAGGGTTATGGGGTACCTTACGCGGCCCGCCTCAACTTAAATTTTTATGTTTTTCATTTATTTTTAATGCTATATTGTATTTCGGGTTCGGTTTTCACATACGGGGTGTATTTAAAGTCATATTGGGACATTTAAAAATATGTTTGCGTGTCGGAAATTATTCATGGGTGTCGGTTTATTTAGGATTGTTACAGTAGCGTTGGCTGTAATCCATGTTCGGTCGATGATTATGCCATCGCTGTCACATAAGACAACGTTTTTTAGATTGTAAGCGATATTCAGTCAATGGTGTTGATGAGATGGTTCTCACCTGAGACTAAAACTATGGTGTTTTCCAAGAATTCTATGGTTGACGGTGCTCCCAGAGTGTTTTCGTAGTAAGCTAGGGTTCCGGGCACTTTCCAGTAACTTAGATGCGTTTCCGATAAAGCAAATGTCGTCCTGAATATACGCGAGGTCTGTCATTTTGCAATCATTTGTATAGTTTAGTAAATCATTTAGTGTTGACTGTGATGGTGAATAAAAATGAATGCAAAGTGCTTTTTTCTTGTCCTTTCAAGACGAGGATATGATGGTTTTGTAGATCTGAGTAAAAATTGGATGAAGATAGCATTATGGTATGACAAAGTTGTAGGATGGCAGTTGTTCATGCAACCTCTCTTGCAGCTATGGTGTTGTCATCTTTATTCACAATCTGAGCCTTGCATTCTGAAAATGCAAATGTTTTGCAAGTTCACTATGAATGACCTTCGCTGACGATGTGTTGGTGATTAAGGTTTTGAAAAGGGATCATGTATAATCATTGTTACATCTATACAAGAAAATGGAGTTTGGTTGGTCTGAGATGCCTATTTAGCTGTATGTGATGACGCAAGTAAGTTTTCCAATTTTTCATTTGTAGATCGGTCATATAAATTGTCGTTTGTAACCGATTCCTGTGTTTTGTTTAACAGGTGTTCGTGTGGCCAGTTTACTATGAATTTGGTTGAATCATCGTTGCCATTGATACAGAGTGACTGTGAAGATGTTAAGGTTGAAGCAACTGTCTCCTACAGATCAGGTGGTTACTCTCAATTCTATATTCTTGTTCAATAAAAAAGATAAGGTACTTTTTCCATCCCTGAAGATGTTCTTGGTCTGTTTGTTCTTAGTCGTGATTGGTAATTTCAAGAATTTGTAGTTTGATAAAGGTTTCATCTTTTTTGATTCGTTTTGTTTGTGGTGATGATTTTTGTTTTGTTGTAGTGTTTGATTTGTTTTTTAATTATTTTAGTTGGCTGATACACGAGAATCACCCATAGAACTCACCACCAGAACCATCGGGCATGTCGAAAACGATGATCATGAAGCCAACAGCAACAGCTTACATAAACAATCACTGGTTAATTCAACACACAGGCAAGTCTGGATGATGTTTATTGATTCAATGATCTTTGTTTGTTTTTCATTCAGTTTACTTTTCACTTAAACGTGTTTTGATGATAATAGCAATTTGCTGATTACGATGACGGTTAGTTTGATAAGCAGCAAACCGGTGTACACATGTGGAGGCTGCGGTGCAACACTTCTAGTTTGGTAGCATATAACTAACTACTTGTGTTTTGTTTTTTTTTTTGGGAACATTTTGTTTGCTTTTATGTTTTAAGATTTTAATGTGTTAATACAACCAGGAAGCGGAATAACAGTACAATTGACACCACATCACACAGACCAAACAACAATTCTTTAGGAAAAACCGGTTAGTGCATTCAGAAGTTAATAATCTGAATTATGGATTGGTATTAAGATGTTTGTAAATTGGTTCTTTGTTGTCAGCTGATGTTGAGATTCTTGAATCAGTGAAAATCCGGTGCCATATAATTAAGTACAGGTTATACTTCAAGCTTTCTCGATCTGTTTGCAGGCGAATAGGTTGACTCGATGAGGTATGAAAAACAGAATTGATAAATTTAGTGAAATGTGATTGAAAGATGATAACCTAGTATTTGAGGATCTCATTCTATAGCCTCGATAAATTCAGGGGTGTTTTCAAATAATGCTTCATAGATGTTTGAAGACCGACAAATGTCCACAGAAGCAGTACTGTTGACATTTGTCGATCTTTGTTGGTTTTCAAACATATAGGAACCATTATTTGAGAACACCCTTGCATTTATCGAAGCTGTAGAATGAGATCCTCTACTGTTGGGTTATCATTTTTCAAACCCATTTTACCTAAATTTATCCATTTTGTTTTTCATGCTGTGATATAATCTGTTTTTTAGTATTTGATTTGGCCGATGACCCATGTTCAAGGATGACTTATGTTTCAGACTATACAAAGATTTCCTTTTGGTTATCACAAGGTTAAATTTTAAATTAATATGGTCTCATTCGTTAATAAGCTTATAATTATACTTAAGCCATCAAATTCTTTCCGTTAGGTCTCAATGCACCTAATGACATCAACCAACATTGAGCCATCACATTCTTTCCGTTTACATCTCAGGTAACGGTTTTCCTTAATACATCTCGAAACTTAGGTTGTTATATATGATTTTTCAATGTGGTTTTGAAACTTACGGGATAGTAATTGTCAATTTTAGGTAGGTTGGGTATTGAGATCAAGAAATTTAGCGCCGCTTGCAGATATGGTTTCAAGGTCAATATTTGGCTTGAAACAGAGACAGAGGACTTTTGTTTCTGAATGTTTTGTAGCTTCACTTATGACTTATGCCTGATGTTGTTGTCAATTCACAACTATAATACGAATGTGAATTCATTAAATAATTTTACATCATATTTTACATATAGATGTAGGAAAAACTTTACACATTATAAACTACTTAGTTTATTTCTATATCAAACATGTACACTAACACATACTGTCTTTAACATTGTTTTATAAACATATGTAACTAACCGCAAAGAATTTAAATGATATATTATAATATGTTTTTTAGTATTTGATTTCGATCGTTATTAAATATACCCGTGTATTCACACGGGTCTTACAACTAGTATAGCATCATGTGAAAGTTATAACAAAAAACAAAATATCCCTAAAATTGTTTATAGCGTTAAAGTATTAATTTTTGTTTAAGTTAATAATAAAATCAAAGCAACATGTGATAAAGAAATACATTAATCAAAGCAACAACACATTAATTCATATGACAACAAAATAAACAAAATAAAGGTGTATACACGAGAATTGGGATGGAATCCAGCCATCCGGACAACTTCGGTTGAAAATTCAATAAGTTGAGCCTGTGGCCCAACGCTCTTCAAGCAAATTGATAAATGTTTGTTATAGGGTAATGCTCAAAGCACATTTCAATGAAAACTAAAAAGGGGCCAAAAGCATATGTAAAAAGCAGGATAATCATTGAGATTAAGTTGGCATCTTAATAGCGACTTTGACTTCATCGTGAGTCAACCGAGAACGGTAACTCGTTGGATGTTCATAGTGAGTGATTATAATATAACTAGTATGAAGCACCCCCGCGTTGCGGCGGGGCGAACACCAATGTCACACTACTGTCAGCGACCACCAACACAGAAGTTGCGACGTGTTAATGAGAAGAAACTAAACTGAAACGTAAAACATATAAAAGAATAACTAAGTCGATCTAGGACCCGCGCGTTACGATGAACCTGTCAAACGGGAAAAAATAGACTACGTAAAAACGTTTAACCACACATGCACGTTACGTCGTGTTAACTCGCAAAATTTGGAACGGAATGTAACACTCGTCTTAATTTCTATTATTTTAGTCATAAATTTGCGGGATTTTTAAAACAAAATGCATATTTAGCAAAAACTTAGCTAAGTATAGCTAGATGTACATTGTGTAGCAAGTCACATAAACAACCATCTAAGATTTAACACATTTACAACTACTGAGTTTACAAAACGAGGTTTTGATTTTTACAAGTTTAGAAAAGTGTGGAAGCTTCAAAAATAAAGTTCGGTTCTTGATTTCACGCTTGATCAGCATCCGTAGCTAACGAGTATCACCCCTGAGGTCAAAACCACATAACTAATTAGTGTTTGACAATATTAGTTGAGCTTAAACAAGTCCCAAATAATAAAAATAACAAAAAAAAAATAAAAAAAAATCGGTTTTAGTCTGTCGCGCCACGCGCCAGACGTAGTCCGATCCTTTGCGTGGCGCAGGAGGCCCCGCGTGTCGCGCCAGTCCCCTATGCCCCCGTCGCGTGGCGCGGGGGAGTATGTTTTCCAGCAGGTCCAGTTTCTGGACCTGCATTTTGCCCAGCTCCGAAATTTTCACAAAATCTAACTTTAAACAATCATAACTTTTGACTCGGTTATCCGTTTTAGTCTATTCTTTTTCCTATGAGTCCGTAATAAAATTACGGAGCCAACCATGTAAATTTCCTATTATGAAAACCGAATTACGAACAAATGGTTCGCAAAATTCTTGTTTTAAATTATTCGACCCATTAGCTATATGTGCATAATACCAATTTTCCGTTCTAAAACTTTTTAGACGTAACTACCCAAAGTCCCGGGCTTGTAAATCTTGGCGTATTCGCGCCATTCCATGGCTTTACTATCATGCTAGTTTATCTAATTACAAGCAAACCGCTTCAAACGATATTTACAATTGACTTCTATTGTTTGACCCGATATCTCGGATTCGTAAACTTAAATTAGCATAACAAATTCATTAATGTATTATTATCCAACGCTAACACAATATGAGACTCTCAAGTCTCTTTACAAATGATTAATTCAAAAGCGTAATTACTACCCGTTTGATTGTCGAGTGAAAACCATCACTTTGATGACAAGCCAAACTACTTCTAACCATTATATTGACCGGTTTGATTGTCGAGTGAGCTTCGCCACTTCAATGACACATCAAACGCGTATATTACACTACAATTCTAACGAAATATGAGACTCTCAAGTCTCTTCACACATGATTATTTCAAAAGCATAATTTTGACCCGTTTGATTGTCGAGTGAAAAGCATCACTTTGATGACAAGCTAAACTACTTCTAACCATTATATTGACCCGTTTGAATGTCGAGTGAGCCTCGCCACTTCAATGACATATCAAACACGTATATTACACTATAACACCATTTGTAGTCTATTTACCAAACATGTATGCGTAATGTAACGGGACTAAAGTCACGTACCTTTAGAGTACACCCTTCAAACGTGTATCCCCTCCGGCGTGTCCGCTTGACGATCCGGACTCCTTGCCTAAAGAGTTCAATTCACAATAATTTTAGAACTCTTTTATAAGCCTTAACGCATAATTCTCTATAATAATCAAATCTGCGTTTTCGCCCAACTTTTAACATTTTAATCCTCACTTAGGCGTTTTATCAAACACCTAGCGGGTCAGATCTTCATATAATCAAAACCAAGTTCATGACTTGTAATTTTTATCTAAACCAACTTCAATTAGGCACATTTACACATGTTTTAACTTCTATATTTCAGAATTTACCTCTTAGAACTCAGATTGCACTAGAACAAGAATCACAATCCTAGTGTTCATCAAGTTTATACAAACTTATTAGTCACCCACATTGGTGATTATAAACCCCACAAGCCTCATGCAAGATTTTGATAGGAATTCATCTAGGGTTTATCCCTAGACACCATATCACTTCTAATTTCATCCATGCAATACATAATCAAGCTCAATTTCAGTTTCTTACAATTAACCTAGAATTTAAGATGAATCAAAACATCAAGATTTTACATACCTTATTATCCCTTCAACTAGGTGATCATTAATTTGTGCTTGAAAATCGATTTAGACTTGATTATGACCTCCAATTGATCAATTTTGTGGAAGCTAGGGTTTGATGAGGAGCTTGTGTCGCCCCCCTGCGTTTCCTGGTCGACCAGACACACCTCTAGTGTGTGTTTGGTATGTTTTAATTTGTTTTAATTAAACTAAGTTTCAAGTTATACAACATAAGTCCCTCCACTTTTATTTAGTTTATATTTTTGGCATTTTAAATTCATTCATGCTTTAAAACAAGTCAACTAACTGGGTTATTTATTTCCTAGTTAGCTCTTTCTCGTTTATTTGTACTTTATATAATTCTAATATAAATTTTTATAAATTTTGGGGTGTTACAAGTCCACCCCCCCCCCCTTAAAAGGGGGTTCGTCCTCGAAACCGGAATACGTACCAAAAAGAGTAGGATAGATGCGTCTCATCTCTTCTTCGGACTCCCATGTGGTATCCGAGCCTTTCCTATGCTCCCATTTGACTTTTACTTGGTCAATCTTTTTGTTTCTCAAACTCTTCACTTTACGATCTAAAATCGCAATCGGCTTTACTGCATAGTTGAGACTGTTATCCACCTCGATGTCATCGTAATGGATATGAGCAGTTTCGTCGACTAGACATTTTCGGAGATGTGACACGTGGAATGTGCTATGTATCCCACTCAACTCCTCGGGCAGTTCGAGACGGTATGCTACTTTACCAACCCGTTCGATGATTTTGAATGGCCCAATAAATCTTGGGCTCAACTTCCTTCTTTTTCTAAACCGAATTATTCCTTTCCACGGCGATACTTTCAACATTACCTTATCGCCCACTTGAAATTCAATCGGCCTCCTTCGTTTATCCGCATACGACTTTTGTCGATCCTGAGCTGCTTTTAAGCGAGTTCGGACCAAGTCGATTTTCTCATTTGTAGTTCGGATTACATCAGTATGTGCTAGTCCACGTGGACCCACTTCTCCCCAACACTCCGGGGTTCGACACTTTCTACCATATAACATCTCATACGGGGCCATTCCAATGCTCGCGTGATAGCTGTTGTTATATGAGAATTCGACCAAGGGTAGGTAGACATCCCAACTACCCCCGAAGTCGATAATGCAAGCCCGCAACATATCCTCTAACGTTTGTATTATTCTTTCACTTTGCCCATCCGTTAGTGGATGGTAAGCGGTGCTAATGAACAGTTTAGTTCCCATTTGTTCTTGGAATTCGCGCCAAAAGTTCGAAGTAAACCGAGTATCTCTGTCTGACACAATGGATATCGGTACCCCGTGACGTGCCACGATTTCATTGGTATATACTTCTGACATCTTTTCGGATGTATAAGTCTCACGAATCGGAATGAAGTGAGTACTTTTCGTCAATCTATCCACAACTACCCATATGGCATCAAAACCACGGATGGTTTTGGGCAGTTTGGTCAGCAAGTCCATTGTGATTTGTTCCCATTTCCAAACTGGAATGTCCAATGGTTGCAGCTTACCATATGGCTTCTGGTGTTCTGCTTTGACTTGCAAACAGGTCAGACACCTCTCTACATCCTTCACAATATCTCTTTTCATTCCGGGCCACCAATAGTTTTGTTTTAAATCATTATACATCTTGGTTGCCCCCGGATGGATTGAATAACGGGATTTATGGGCCTCGTCAAGTAGGAGCGCCTTGGCTCCACATGAGTTTGGAACCCATATTCTCCCAAATCGAATTTTCAGCCCTTGATTACCATCTACCAGGTCTTTCAATTGGCCAACTATTCTTTCTTTCTTCACATTTTCTTCCTTCATTGCTTCAGTTTGAGATTTCCGGATTTGTTCAAACAAACCTGACGTCACAATTAGTTGCATCGACCGCACTCGAATGGGTGCATAATCTGCCTTTCGGCTCAACGCATTAGCCACCACATTAGCCTTCCCCGGGTGGTAATGTATATCACAATCAAAATCTTTGACGGTTTCTAACCACCGCCTCTGTCGCATGTTTAATTCCTTCTGATCGAAGAAATATTTCAGGCTTTTATGGTCGGTAAAGATAGTACATTTTACCCCATACAAATAATGTCTCCATATCTTTAGGGCGAACACCACCGCTGCCAACTCAAGGTCATGTGTAGGATAGTTCTTTTCATGAGTTTTTAGCTGTCTCGAGGCATAGGCTATAACCTTGCCTCTTTGCATCAAAACGCAGCCAAGCCCCGAATGCGATGCATCCGAGTAAACAACCATATCATCCATTCCATCCGGTAAAGCCAATACCGGTGCATGGGTCAACTTTTCCTTAAGCGTTTGGAACGCCTTGTCTTGATCTTCACTCCAAATAAACTTTTCGTCTTTATGGGTTAGTTTGGTTAATGGCATAGCAATCTTGGAGAAATCTTGTATGAATCTCCGATAATAACCCGCAAGCCCCAAGAAACTTCTGATTTCCGAAGGATTCTTCGGTGGGTTCCATCTTGCCACAGCTTCTATTTTTGACGGGTCTACTAGCCCCCATTCGCACTAATGATGTGCCCAAGGAACTGTACCTCTCGTAGCCAGAAAGCACATTTTGAGAATTTTGCGTACAACTTTTCTCTTCTGAGCGTCTCCACTACTTCGCGTAAATGAATCGCGTGTTCTGCTTCATCCCTTGAATATACCAATATGTCATCGATGAACACTATCACTGACTTGTCCAACATTGGCTTGCAAACCCGGTTCATGAGATCCATGAAAGTCGCGGGCGCATTAGTTAATCCGAAGGACATCACGAGGAACTCGAAATACCCGTACCTTGTACGGAAGGCCGTTTTTGGTACATCCTCCTCTTTGACCTTCAACTGATGATACCCCGATCTAAGGTCAATCTTGGAGAACCAACTTGCACCTTGTAATTGGTCGAATAAGTCGTCAATTCTTGGAAGCGAATACCGATTTTTCACCGTGAGTTTGTTCAACTCCCGGTAATCAATACACATGCGCATGCTCCCATCCTTCTTTTTCACAAACAGCACCGGTGTGCCCCACGGAGACACGCTTGGCCCAATAAACCCCTTGTCGAGCAGGTCTTGAATTTGGGACATCAATTCCTGCAATTCTGATGGCGCGAGTCGATACGGCGCCTTGGCCACAGGTTTCGTGCTCGGAATCAATTCGATTCCGAACTCTACCTCCCGTTCTGGCGGTAGTCCCGGTAAATCTTCCGGAAATACATCAGCGTAATCACGTACCACCAGTACGTCTTCAATCTTTGGCGTTTCTTTATCCGGTTCGTTTGCATATATCATGAATGCTCTGCACCCACGCCTCATGAGTTTGTGAGCCTTTAGCATTGTGCATATAACAGGATTACCCCCTTTTTCTCCATAAATGATAACGTGTTTTCCACTTGGAGATGTCAATTTTATCTCCTTGCGGAAACACACCACTTTCGTGTGATGTCGGGATAACCAATCCATCCCGACCACCACTTGAAATTCTCCCATCGACATTGGGATCAAGTCTATTGGATATTCTTCACCGTCAATATTTATCTTACAATCTTGGCATACATCACACACAATGAAACTTTTGTTATCACCTATTTCTACCTCTAATGGCATAGGTAATTTTGTTTGTACAAAGGAAGGATGTCGAATAAATCCATGTGAAATAAAGGATTTATTCGCACCCGTATCAAATAACACATGTGCGGGAATTGAGTTTATAGCAAATATACTTGAAACCACATCGGGTTCCTTTTTCGCCTCTGCTGCTGTTAACTGGAAGGATCTAGCTTTTGCTTTTGGTGTCTCAGTATGTGTATCCTTGCCTTCTTTCTTTCTGATCAACTCCGGGCACTCAGACTTCTTGTGACCTGACTGATAACATTTGTAACACACCGACACTTTTCCGGGGCACAACGCAGCCGTGTGCCCTGTTTTCCCACAAATAGGACACGGTTTGTCCTTAAACCGGCACTCACCCTTGTGCCCTTTTCCGTATACCTTGCAGCTTAGCAACCCGCTTTTTCCTTCTTGTTTCTTTGACGATTCGGTCGTGCACGCCTTTTTCATCAGGCTTGGATTTACCACTTGCGCCCTTCTTTCACCTTTTCCAATCTGTTTCTTCAATTCTATCTCCCGTTCCCGAGCAACATTTATGATCTCGGTGAGGGTCTCATACTTTGAAGGAGTCATAAACTCCCTATACTCAGCGCTCAACATATTATAGTAATAATATATTTTCTGTTCCTCGTTTGTTATCAATTCATCACAAAACTTCATTTTATCCATGAACGTTCACGTGATTTTGTCGATGGACTCGCCTTTGTGCCTAAGCTGCATGAATTCTTCTTTGATTTTATTAATGACTACCTTGGGACTATGATGTTTAAGAAACGGTGTTTTAAACTCATCCCATGTCATAGCCTTAGCCGCTTCACTTCCGATTTCTTTCTTCTTATTATCCCACCAGTCTTTCGCTTGACCCCTTAAATAAGCTATGTAGTCATCCGTATCATAATGGGTCCTTTCAAACACTCCTTCGATATCACTTAGCCATCGTTGGCATACTATCGGTTCAACTTCCCCATTATAGATTGGCGGCTTACACGCCATGAACTCTTTGTATGAACAAAACTTTCGTCCTCCGGGCTTTTCCTTTGCTAAATTGGTATTATCCTCCAATTTCTTGACTCTCTCATCTACCACTGATAGTACCGTGTTTTGGATTTTATCGATGAAACCCGACAAACTATTTTCTATTGCCTTTCCAACCTCCTCGGCAATCACTTCTCTCATTTGCTCGGTGACTCTTGGCACCGCATCATTGTTATCTCTATTCGTCATCTTTAAAACTGAAATGTTTACATTAAGCTTTAAACATTTCATCTATAACATATGTTTTATTTACTTTGGTTTAGTCAAGTTCATAACTTGTTTTCACCGTTCTTATTTAATGCACCTTCCGGGTTTGAGTGTGCTAACACGCTCTTCCCATGCACGTCAATTCATGTTTTCCTTTTTATACTCAATAAATCTACTTAGGACAATTAACTCTTACCGGATACTCGATCAAGCTTGAACCGAACACTTTGTTAACAACCTTGAGCTCTGATTACCAACTTGTAAAACTCGTCTTAATTTCTATTATTTTAGTCATAAATTTGCGGGATTTTTAAAACAAAATGCATATTTAGCAAAAACTTAGCTAAGTATAGCTAGATGTACATTGTGTAGCAAGTCACATAAACAACCATCTAAGATTTAACACATTTACAACTACTGAGTTTACAAAACGAGGTTTTGATTTTTACAAGTTTAGAAAAGTGCGGAAGCTTCAAAAATAATGTTCGGTTCTTGATTTCACGCTTGATCGGCATCCGTAGCTAACGAGTATCACCCCTGAGGTCAAAACCACATAACTAATTAGTGTTTGACAATATTAGTTGAGCTTAAACAAGTCCCAAATAATAAACATAACAAAAAAATAAAAAAAAATCGGTTTTAGTCTGTCGCGCCACGCGCCAGACTTAGTCTGATCCTTCGCGTGGCGCGGGAGGCCCCGCGTGTCGCGCCAGTCCCCTATGCCCCCGTCGCATGGCACGGGGGAGTATGTTTTCCAGCAGGTCCAGTTTCTGGACCTGCATTTTGCCCAGCTCCGAAATTTTCACAAAATCTAACTTTAAACAATCATAACTTTTGACTCGGTTATCCGTTTTAGTCTATTCTTTTTCCTATGGGTCCGTAATAAAATTACGGAGCCAACCATGTAAATTTCCTATTATGAAAACCGAATTACGAACAAATGGTTCGCAAAATTCTTGTTTTAAATTATTCGACCCATTAGCTATATGTGCATAATACCAATTTTCCGTTCTAAAACTTTTTAGACGTAACTACCCAAAGTCCCGGGCTTGTAAATCTTGGCGTATTCGCGCCATTCCACGGCTTTACGCTCACGTTAGAATATCATGTTTGTTTATCTAATTACAAGCAAACCGCTTCAAACGATATTTACAATTGACTTCTATTGTTTGACCCGATATCTCGGATTCCTAAACTTAAATTAGCATAACAAATTCATTAATGTGTTATTATCCAACGCTAACACAATATGAGACTCTCAAGTCTCTTTAGACATGATTAATTCAAAAGCGTAATTACTACCCGTTTGATTGTCGAGTGAAAACCATCACTTTGATGACAAGCCAAACTACTTCTAACCATTATATTGACCCGTTTGATTGTCGAGTGAGCTTCGCCACTTCAATGACACATCAAAAGCGTATATTACACTACAATACTAACGAAATATGAGTCTCTCAAGTCTCTTCACACATGATTATTTCAAAAGCATAATTTTGACCCGTTTGATTGTCGAGTGAAAACCATCACTTTGATGACAAGCCAAACTACTTCTAACCATTATATTGACCCGTTTGAATGTCGAGTGAGCCTCGCCACTTCAATGACATATCAAACGCGTATATTACACTATAACACCATTTGTAGTCTATTTACCAAACATGTATGCGTAATGTAACGGGACTAAAGTCACGTACCTTTAGAGTACACCCTTCAAACGCGTATCCCCTACGGCGTGTCCGCTTGACGATCCGGACTCCTTGCCTAAAGAGTTCAATTCACAATAATTTTAGAACTCTTTCATAAGCCTTAACGCATAATTCTCTATAATAATCAAATCTGCGTTTTCACCCAACTTTTAACATTTTAATCCTCACTTAGGCGTTTTATCAAACACCTAGCGGGTCAGATCTCCACATAATCAAAACCAAGTTCATGACTTGTAATTTTTATCTAAACCAACTTCAATTAGGCACATTTACACATGTTTTAACTTCTATATTTCAGAATTTACCTCTTAGAACTCAGATTGCACTAGAACAAGAATCACAATCATAGTGTTCATTGATGTGCGTTAGGTGTATATGTAGGTTTAAGTATATTTTAAGCCTTTTTACACTTTTTTGGCCAAGTTTTAAATTTATAAAGCACGATATTTACTAACACTAAACACACATATGGGCAAGTGCACCCATCGTGAGCGTAGTATAGTGTTGGCAAGATACCGAGGTCGTCCAAGGACACAAGAGCTTTTAGTACCGGTTTATCCTCAACGTCTAATCAAATCAAAAGTTTAGAAAAATGTTTTAAACTAAGAAAATGAAAATTAACTAAAATGCTGAAAAATAAAAATAAAAGAAAAACAGATAGACAAGATGAATCACTTGGTTCCGACTCGTGTTTAGTGTAACCTTTGATTATTTCCGCACTTTTGCACTTATTTAAGAGATTATCTTAGTTATTGTAGTAGGCCCCTCTTTTGGAGGTGACGTTACCCTCAACCCAGTAGTTTGAGTCAGCAAGGATACAATCCTAAAGGGTCGGATTATTGAAAGATAATTAATTAAGTTATTAATGCAAATTATGGTAGGCCCCTCTTTTGAAGGTGACGTTACCCTCGGCTAAGTAGTCTTAGTCAGCATGGATACAGTCCTAAATAGCCGGGTTATAGTATTAATAGTAGTTTAACTTATGAGGGGATCAAAGAGTTTGGACCCCCGCCATCCAATACCGTTATGTATTGAAGGAGGTCCTACTAAATTTGACCCAGGTCCCTTGCAGGATCTCTAAACGCTGAACAACGGCAAGACTCTTACCAAACCGTTCCCTTAACCCCCGACCAGGTAGCCAACATACCTCCATATAGACCGTGGAGATATGAATGGTGAAAATCTTTTATTTTATATAGACACTAAAATAATGCCAAGACACCACGGACAAACGATAAGGAAGAATCACCTTCAACATAAGAAACTAGTTATTAAAGTCATTAATACAAAACCAAGTAAAAAGTGCGAAAAGATTGAAAATAAAAAGTATTACACTAGACACTTGTCTTCACCAAGTGATGTAAGAGACTTAGGCAAACATGGCCTTGATTGTCAAGAACTCTTACGATCAATCTTGGATCCCGAGACGACTCACACACTCTATGATGGACAATGGATGATGGTGGTGGATGATGGTGTTATGGTGGTGGTGGGTGGTGGGTGAAGTGTGAGAGAGGTGGTGTGCCAAGGGATGGTTTGAGCTTGAGCCAAGCACTCCTATTTATAGGCTGAACAGAAGCTCGGGCACGGCCCCGTGTCCACATCCTCTCTTTCTTCATTTAATGCAGCTTGTCTTTATTAGTTGACCACGCCCCCGTGTCCGCTGAGCACGACCCCGTGTGCAGAAGCATATCTGTACTATGAAGATTTGCCTGGATTATGCGAATCTTATAGTTGACCACGGCCCCGTGTCCGCTGAGCACGGCCCCATGGTGGGCAATAGAAGCTTCTACCACTTTGTCTTTTCTGCTGACACTTGGGCACGCCCCCGTGCTGGCTGAGCACGGGGTGTGTTCAGTCTTCTGTCTTCTTGTTTTGCTTGGGAAGGTGCTGTCGTGGGGTCGGGCATGTCACGTTTGTTCCTTTTCTTGTATTTATGTTAGATTTTGATGTCTTTTTGCTTCTTTTGTTAATTTGAGCTCATTTAATCCTGAAAATACAAAAGAGGGACAAAAGCACACTTTTTCCAACATTAGTACTAAAAAAGGGTTAGTTTTATGCCACAATTGATGTAATTTATATGTTGCATTTTGCACACATCAAATACCCCCACACTTGAATCTTTGCTTGTCCTCAAGCAAAACTCTTTATAATGTGGCTTTACACACCTAAATGGAATGTGTAAAAAATAAGGTTTTTGGGCTTGTCATAGAGTGTCGGGATTTCCAAGATTCTTTATTAAGTTTTATTTTTATTTATTTACAATCCTATTCGTCATGATTTATTTAAAACTTTTCATAAGATAAATTACTTATTAGGGCATAACATGCCTCTTTTAAAATTCTCTTTATATACAAGTTCACATGCCTCACGGGGGAATCACTCAACACTCGGCCGAAGATGTATTTTAGTGAATCACTCGAGAGCGGCATGAAACTTACTCCTACCATAGGCTTGCCAAGCAATCAATCCTCCTCCTTTTTAACTTTATACCTTTGTAAATATCAGGAGGACTTTTGGGTGAAGGGTTAGGCTTGGGTTAAAGGTAGGTGGTTGGGTTAGACGTTAGTGGTTAGTAGAAAAGGGTGAAAAAGCGTAAAAAGCATCGGTTTTCGTAAGACTTTCTATTTTTCAACTTTTTATTTTGATGAAGCTATTTTTCAAACAAATTTATTTTTGATGAACTTGCTTGTTTATTTGTTTTTGCTTCATCATCAACACATTTTTTTTTCAAAGTCATATGAAAAACCGAGCTAGTTACTAAAACAAAGGGTTAAAAATGAAAAAGGTTTTGGTGGGTGAAAGGGTGTTTGTTTGGGTTATGAAATGAAAAGGTTTAGGCTCAAAGGGGTTAACTAGGGGGATTTTGGGTAGGTGGTAAAAAAAAAAGGAAAACAATGGTGTAGAAATAAAAAGGGTTGGTCCTAATGCCTCCATCATTTACTTACTCGGGTTTAAGTTGGTAAGGACCGGGAATGTATCGTCATGGCAAGTTCTAGAGTCGTAAGAACCAAACGGCTATTCACACAAGAAACGAAAAATGAGCATTTATTTTAAAGATATATATTTGTATGCTCAATAAAGGCTCAAAACTCACTTTTGTGGGAATGGGTTTTATGTGATCAAGTATATATAATCAAATTTTAACTAAGTTTGTCATGCCTTTTCATAATTTTCTTATGTTGGTTCTTTTTATCACGACGCTATCGGTTGTAAATTTGTAAAAATATAACATTTTTAGAACTTTGAAATTCCCAAGTTAAACCTAGACAAGTAAAAAAATGAATTTTTTTTGAAAAAAATTGGGGTGATTAGCGGTTCCAATAGAGTTTTGTGTAAGGCTTGTGTTTAGGACTTGCAAGATTCAAGGTTTTAGCATCCCCCCACACTTAAATTACACATTGTCCTCAATGTGTCCCAAAAATAAATTTTTAGGTTGGTTGAATGTGTAAAAAGGTGTGAAAAAGCAAAAAAATTTTGTTACTGGGCGCTGGACACGACCCCGTGCCTGGTGGGCACGACCCCGTGTTCAGGTGCCAGTAACGAAAACTTACAGAAGGTGGACACGGGGGCGTGTTGGCTGGGTACGACCCCGTGTCTGTCAAAGTCTGCAGAATTAAAACAAACAGCAGGTTCAGGGGAGTGGGCACGGGGGCGTGTCGGCTGGACACGGCCCCGTGTGGACAGTCTTCAAGGTTGAAAAACAGGTTTCTTTGTTCGGTTTTCCTGTCCTGGCTTTAGTAGTACTAATGCTTAGTACTCTAAGCCTCGTATGTACCTGCTTAATCAATAAACACTATACCACACCATAGCAAACATCTTAATTCTACCAAGTTCATCATCCATGTCAACAAAGTTAAAAGAAAAAGGAAAATAAGTGCAGAAAATTAAAGAAGTTAGGGAAAGTAAATTGTTCAACACTTGGCACGCAGGCCTTAAATTGTTCAAGATTGAAAAAGGTTAACCTGGGGAATCACCAACCAACCGCTTCTTCATCCGCTCCTCCCGTCTAATCCATGTCCTCGTCTTCATCATCATCATCATCTCCACCATGCCCGGCCATGTACTCCCGGATATTTTCAATATCATCTTGGATATCAGATATGTTTCTCTCGATCGCCCCAACTCGGTGGTACGTGTTGCTTGCCATATTGTAGGTGTTCCTGGTGCACATGAGGTTTTCCTGCAACAAATCATGTAAACTTTGAAAGTTAGGAAAACCGCCTCCTGAGGAGGATTGCCCTGGATCACCATGGGGCTGGTATTGGTACTGATGATGTTGTGGAACGTGGAGGACAAGTGCTTCTTGCGGGTTCCATGCATGCCCTTGCATCCTTTGGAAGCTAACCGTCCCGTCTTCAGCTTCATAGATTAGGTTCATTGAGCGATGTGTATATCTACCCTACCCGACCATGGGCTCCTTCCCAATGACCTAGGTATGTTGGTGAAATGCTTGAAGAGACGGTACACCCATCCCCCAAAGAAGATAGGGGTTGGTGCAGTAGCAAGGCGGTTATGATGCATGTTTCGGAGCATGAGGAACGGAACATCAAGGTGCCTGCGGTTATGGATGCAGTGGAGGACAACCAAATCTCTTAACCCGACGACGCCACCGCTATCGTGTCTTTGACTAAGAGAGTAGCCGAGGAGCCTATGGATGTATCGGTAGAGCGGATCCCTCAACTTCGTGCTCTTAGTGCTGCTCGGATTGTAGTACCCTTCACCAATCTAAGCCCACGCGGCTTGGCGATCGTTTTCGTCTATCTCTCGCATCCCTCCAGTATTTTCCTCGTTTCTCGCATCTTCTTCCGCGTAAAACCCGACAATCGATCCAAATTGTGCCATAGAGATCGAATACCTAGTCCCGCCACATCGGAATGCTACCCCATCATTGTCGAACGGGTCACACCTTGAGTTGAACGTGAAGGTGCTATAGAATTCCAAAGTGCATTCGTGGACGGAACGGAGTCGAGTTGTTAAAGCGACTCTTAGAGGTCCTGTGACAAGGTTGTTGAAGCGGTCGAGTTGGTTTACCAATGTTAACAAATCCGTGCATGCTTGCCTTGGGTATTCCTCCGGCCTTGTTTGAAGTACTTCGTATCTAGCCCTCGCATCGAGCTCATTTGCGTTAAACCTTGTGAACTTCCTTGCCATCTGAAAGAATACACCAAAAGTTAGCACGACATTTTCGGACAAAACTGCTAACAGTGGGCTGGACACGACCCCGTGTTCAGCGGACACAGCCCCGTGTCCAGGCGTCTGTTACACAAAAATTCCATTTTTCGACCCGGTTTCGAAAACTTGAAAATTTTTGGTCCAATAGGTGCGGTTTCCCCCGAAAATGAGACCCCAAGTGCCGTTTTTCCCAAAACAACCCGTTTACCCTATCAATTTAATCTTCTTTTTTTTTGGTTAAAAAACAAGGGTTTGTGGTTTTTGTGAGAAATCAGGCGAATCTATGAACAATATAAGTGGATTTACTTCCCATAACACTAATCTAACTAAATGCTAACATATCTAAACAAAAATTTGAGGTTCGATCCGGATGAACTTCAAGAACCCTAGATTTTTCCCCAAATTTTTGGTGTTTTAACTACATGCAAGTAACTAATCTAACTAAGAATAGTGATAGAATCATACCTTGATGTTGTTAAAATGATAGGAGACGTTGAAAATATGCGGAAAATCACCAGAAACCAGAGTGTTTTCGGGGAAACGGGGCGTGTGGAATGAAGTAACTGTTATGAAAAAGGGGTTTTATCCCGACTGTAGCGCGGACACAGCCCCGTGTCCAGCGGACACGGCCTCGTGCCAAGCAAAGTTTTGAATATTTTTTTTAGTGCTCGTGTGAGTGCCCGTTGTTTCCCAAAAAGTTTGGTTAGAAGACTTACCGATTTAGATGTCGTCCTTATCGTTCATAACTTACCAGGTATGATGATGATGTTTTCATTCTTCAATCGTTTGAAGCGAGATCTCCTCCTCTTCATCCTCAATGAATCCTTGATAGAGTTTCAGCCGTTGGCTATTGACTTTGAATGGGGGTCCATTCCGAGATTTAATTTCTATTGCACCGTGTGGAAAAATATGGGTGATGGAAAAAGGTCCTGACCACCTAGACTTTAATTTTCCAGGAAATAATCGAAGTCGTGAATTAAACAAAAGAACTAGATCTCCTACTCGAAATTCATTAGGTTTAATATGTTTATCATGCAAATTTTTCATTCTTTCCTTATAAATTTCGGAGTTTGAGTATGCATAATTCCTAAGCTCGTCTAATTCATTTAATTGACAAAATCGATTTTTACCAGCAAATTCTAAATCTAAGTTTACATTTTTAATTGCCCAGTAGGCTTTGTGTGCAATTTCTACTGGTAAGTGACAACTTTTTCCATAGACTAGCTTATATGGGGTTGTACCTATTGTTGTTTTATAAGCAGTTCGAAAAGCCCATAAAGCATCATCTAATTTATCTGCCCATTCCTTTTTATTCAACCCTACAGTTTTTTTGAGTATTCGCTTTAAACCTCTATTGGTCACTTCGGCTTGTCCGTTTGTTTGAGGGTGATACGCTGTTGAGACCCGGTGATAGACCCCATATCTTGTTAAAAAAATTTCAAGTTGATGATTGCAAAAATGGGTACCTCTATCACTTATTAATGCTTTAGGTGTGCCAAAACGAGAGAATAATTTTTTCAGAAATCTTACCACGACTCTTCCATCATTTGTTGGAAGTGCCTCGGCCTCGGCCCATTTAGACAGGTAGTCTACTGCCACAAGTATATATTTGTTTCCTTTTGATGGTGGGAAAGGTCCCATAAAGTCGAGTCCCCATACATCAAAAATTTCACAAACAAGAATGCCATTTTGTGGCATTTCGTTTTTGTAAGAAATATTACCTGTTCTTTGGCAAGCATCACATGTCTTGACAAGACTTTGGGCGTCTTTGTAAATGGTCGGCCAATAAAATCCTGAATCAAATACCTTTCGTGCGGTACTTGAGGCACCATGATGCCCTCCGTATGGACCTTTATGACAATGGTGGAGAATTCTTCGTGCTTCGCTACCATGGACGCATCGTCGGATGAGTTGGTCGGCACACATTTTGAAAAGATATGGATCTTCCCAAAAATAGTGTTTCACATTGGCAAAGAATTTTTTTCTTTGATGATGTGGCCAACCCTTAGCGACTATACCGCTAGCTAGGTAGTTAGCATAGTCGGCGTACCATGGTTCTTCTTTGTATTCCACTATTTCTAGGGACTCCGTTGGAAATTTTTCATTGATTTGTTCGTCCCTGGTTGCCTCCAAAGCTGGGTCTTCTAAGCGCGAAAGATGATCTGCTGCGGTATTTTCTGCTCCTCTTTTGTCTTTGATCTCAATATCAAATTCTTGGAGGAGTAGAATCCACCGAATCAAACGTGGTTTTGCATCTTGCTTTTTGAAGAGATATCGAATGGCTGCATGATCTGTATAGACTATAGTTTTAGAAAGAACAAGATAAGAACGAAATTTATCAAAAGCAAATACCACAGCTAGTAATTCTTTTTCAGTTGTTGTGTAATTTTCTTGTGCATCATTGAGTGTTTTACTAGCATAATAAATTGGGTGGAAATGCTTTTCTTTTCTTTGTCCCATGACAGCTCCAACTGCAAAGTCACTTGCATCACACATGATTTCGAAAGGAAATTTCCAATCAGGCGCTATCATGATAGGTGCATTGACTAACATTTCCTTTAGGGTTAGAAATGCTTGATCGCAATCCTTGTCAAAGATGAAAGGAGCATCTTTTTCAAGTAATTTTGTTAGAGGCCTAGAAATTTTAGAAAAGTCTTTGATAAACCGCCTATAAAATCCGGCATGCCCTAGGAAACTTCTGATAGCTCTAACGGAGGATGGAGGTGGTAATCTAGAAATGGTGTCAATCTTGGCTCGATCCACCTCCATTCCTTCGCTTGAGATTTTATGACCGAGTACTATTCCCTCCGTTACCATGAAATGGCATTTTTCCCAGTTAAGGGCGAGGTTAGTTTCCTCACATCGGGATAGCATTCGTTCAAGGTTATCGAGGCATTGGTCGTATGAATCCCCAAAGATAGAAAAGTCGTCCATGAAGACTTCCATTGTTTTTTCTATCATGTCATGGAAAATGGCTACCATGCAACGTTGGAATGTTGTGGGGGCATTACATAGACCAAACGGCATGCGTCGATAAGCAAAAGTTCCATAGGGACATGTGAAAGTTGTCTTTTCTTGGTCTTCGGGTGCTATCGGGATTTGAAAGTAGCCTGAAAAACCATCCAAGAAACAGTAAAATTTATGACCGGATAATCTTTCTAACATTTGATCAATGAAGGGTAAAGGAAAGTGATCTTTTCTTGTTGCTTCATTTAATCGTCTATAATCTATACATACTCTCCATCCTGTGACGGTTCTCGTTGGTATTAGTTCATTCTTTTCATTAGTTATTACCGTCATACCTCCTTTCTTTGGGACTACTTGGACGAGACTTACCCAAGGACTATCGGAGATAGGATAGATAAGTCCGGCGTCAAGTAATTTGATGACTTCGTTTTTAACCACTTCTTGAACATTTGGATTTACTCGACGTTGTGGTTGTATTACCGATTTTTAGTCATCATTCATTAAAATTTTGTGCGTACACATGGAAGGACTTATTCCTTTGATGTCTACAAGTTTCCAAGCGATCGCGTTTTTATGTTTTTTCAAAAGACTAATTAATTTTTCTTTTTCTAAGTTATCTAATTTAGACGAAATAATTACAGGTAAATTACCATCTTTGTCTAGAAAAGCATATTCCAAACCTTTTGGAAGTTCTTTGAGCTCAAGACTCCTTATTTGGTTGCTCATTTTGATCAAGAACTTTAAAGGTTTGTTCTATGGCGACCTCTTCTTCAACAAAGTGGTCAATCTTTTCACTTGTATCGGGTGGTTCATCTTCATCTTCAATTAGGGGGTCATTGTTGCCGAATGGATATTTCATTGACCGCTCAAGATCGACACTTCTTTTAAATGCCCCTAATTGGAGAGGTAGATTGTTGTACTTCCGGTTTTTCAAAGCTTCGTGGGTTTTTACAAATGGTCGTCCCAACATTAGGGGAGCGTCATTGAGGATGACAAAGTCGGTGGGAACTACCATTTGAGTTGTTTGAACCAAGACATCCTCAACTATACCGATTGATTTTATTACTTTCCGATTGGATAGAAAAATGGGTATTTGAAGTGGAGAAAAATCACTAATACTTAATTTTTCGAAAATGTAGTTAGGCATTATGTTAACACAAAGATCTTTATCAATTGTGACATTACTAATAAACGAATTTTGAAAGAAACATGGAACCGGTGTAATGTTAATTTCAAATGGGTCTTCTTTTATTAGCGAGGTTTGATCAATAGTTAACCTAACACTTACCGTTTCGTCAATTTTTGTGTTAGTGTTTAACTCTTTTAAAAACTTAGCATGAGTGGGAACTAAACAATGATTTTCAAAAGAAGGTGACAAGAGATTAATTTCTTCAAAATTAGACTCTTCTTGAATTTTAACGTTGTCGGACTCACCTTTTTCGTTGTTTAACTCATGTGTCGGTTCTTCACTTATTTGTTCTTCCATTTTTACACTTTCGGTTATCTCTTCTTTATTTAATTGTTCTCTTGCGCGGGACTCCTCTTCCCTTGCGCGAGATTCTTTTATATAGCGATCGATAACTCAAAGGTGTTCTAATATCCTATCGGTCACTTCGGTTATAGAAAAAGGATCAGGATTTTCAAAGCTTGAATCCGGTTGTTCGATCCTTTGTTCCTCATAATACCCATGTGAAGTAGATGGTTCACACCATTGTTCTTCATTGTAAGCATATGATGGATAAGGGTCATAATTTTGTTCTTCATAATACTCATATGAGGTGGGTTGTTCACGCCATGGTTCCTCATAGTAAGCATACGAAGGTGGTGGCTCATATCTTGGTTCCTCAAAGTATGAGTATGAAGGCTCATACCTTGGTTCATCAAAATATGAGTATGAGGGAGGAGGTTCATACCTTTGGTCTTCATAGGATGTGTATGAAGTTGATGGCTCATACCTGGGCTCCTCATAGTAGGTGTATGAATTGGATGGTTGATATGAGTGATTATATTGAACCGAGTGCGGATTACTACAATTGGTGCAATACTTACTCCTATAATCATCCTCCTCATAGGTGTAGTTGTAACCTCTGAGTATTGATCCACGAGAATCACTCAGCAGACCACAACAACGTCTCGAGATCAGAAAACAAAAATAAAAACGAAAACAGAGGCTGGACATGGCCCCGTGTTCCGTGGACACGGCCCCGTGTACAGAATCTGTATCTGGGCGTTTTAATTAAAGTTACTGATTTCGTTGAGCACGGGGCGTGTTCAGTGAGCACGACCCGTGTTCAAGCTACTGTTACTGGGTGTTTTTATGAAAATGTGCAGCACGGCCCCGTGTTCAGTGAGCACGGCCCGTGTTCAGGTTACTATAAATGCAAAACTAAACTAAAATGCAGAAAAATGTGCGCGCGTTTTAAAAAGGTTTTGAAAAACTGATTAGGCCGTCGATTTTAAGCTTTCTTAAAATCCTTGTGTCCCCGGCAACGGCGCCAAAAACTTGATGTGCGTTAGGTGTATATGTAGGTTTAAGTATATTTTAAGCCCTTTTACACTTTTTTAGCCAAGTTTTAAATTTATAAAACACGATATTTACTAACACTAAACACACATATGGGCAAGTGCACCCATCTTGAGCGTAGTATAGTGTTGGCAAGATACCGAGGTCGTCCAAGGACACAAGAGCTTTTAGTACCGGTTTATCCTCAACGTCTAATCAAATCAAAAGTTTAGAAAAATGTTTTAAACTAAGAAAATGAAAATTAACTAAAATGCTGAAAAATAAAAATAAAAGAAAAACAGATAGACAAGATGAATCGCTTGGTTCCGACTCGTGTTTAGTGTAACCTTTGATTATTTCCTCACTTTTGCACTTATTTAAGAGATTATCTTAGTTATTGTAGTAGGCCCCTCTTTTGGAGGTGACGTTACCCTCAACCCAGTAGTTTGAGTCAGCAAGGATACAATCTTAAAGGGTCAGATTATTGAAAGATAATTAATTAAGTTATTAATGCAAATTATGGTAGGCCCCTCTTTTGAAGGTGACGTTACCCTCGGCTAAGTAGTCTTAGTCAGCATGGATACAGCCCTAAATAGCCGGGTTATAGTATTAATAGTAGTATAACTTATGAGGGGATCAAAGAGTTTGGACCCCCGCCATCCAATACCGTTAAGTATTGAAGGAGGTCCTACTAAATTTGACCCAGGTCCCTTGCAGGATCTCTAAACGCTGAACAACGGCAAGACTCTTACCAAATCGTTCCCTTAACCCCCGACCAGGTAGCCAACATACCTCCATATAGACCGTGGAGATATGAATGGTGAAAATCTTTTATTTTATATAGACAGTAAAATAATGCCAAGACACCACGGACAAACGATAAGGAAGAATCACCTTCAACATAAGAAACTAGTTATTAAAGTCATTAATACAAAACTAAGTAAAAAGTGCGAAAAGATTGAAAATAAAAAGTATTACACTAGACACTTGTCTTCACCAAGTGATGTAAGAGACTTAGGCAAACATGGCCTTGATTGTCAAGAACTCTTACGATCAATCTTGGATCCCGAGACGACTCACACACTCTATGATGGACAATGGATGATGGTGGTGGATGATGGTGTTATGGTGGTGGTGGGTGGTGGGTGAAGTGTGAGAGAGGTGGTGTGCCAAGGGATGGTTTGAGCTTGAGCCAAGCACTCCTATTTATAGGCTGAACAGAAGCTCGGGCACGGCCCCGTGTCCAGTGGGCACGGCCCCGTGTCCACATCCTCTCTTTCTTCATTTAATGCAGCTTGTCTTTATTAGTTGACCACGCCCCCGTGTCCGCTGAGCACGACCCCGTGTGCAGAAGCATATCTGTACTATGAAGATTTGCCTGGATTCTGCGAATCTTATAGTTGACCACGACCCCGTGTCCGCTGAGCACGGCCCCGTGGTGGGCAATAAAAGCTTATACCACTTTGTCTTTTCTGCTGACACTTGGGCACGCCCCCGTGCTGGCTGAGCACGGGGCGTGTTCAGTCTTCTGTCTTCTTGTTTTGCTTGGGAAGGTGCTGTCGTGGGGTCGGGCATGTCACGTTTGTTCCTTTTCTTGTATTTATGTTAGATTTGGTGTCTTTTTGCTTCTTTTGTTAATTTGAGCTCATTTAATCCTGAAATACAAAAGGAAGACAAAAGCAAACTTTTTCCAACATTAGTACTAAAAAGGGTTAGTTTTATGCCACAATTGATGTAATTTATATGTTGCATTTTGCACACATCATTCATCAAGTTTCTACAAACTTATTAGTCACCCACATTGGTGATTATAAACCCTACAAGCCTCATGCAAGATTTTGATAGGAATTCACCTAGGGTTTATCCCTAGACACCATAACCCTTCTAATTTCATCCATGCAAGACATAATCAAGCTCAATTTCAGTTTCTTACAATTAACCTAGAATTTAAGATGAATCAAAACATCAAGATTTTACATACCTTATGATCCCTTCAACTAGGTGATCATTAATTTTTGCTTGAAAATCGATTTAGACTTGATTATGACCTCCAATTGAACAATTTTGTGGAAGCTAGGGTTTGGTGAGGAGCTTGTGTCGCCCCCTGCGTTTCCTGGTCGACCAGACACACCTCTAGTGCATGTTTTGTATGTTTTAATTTGTTTTAATTAAACTAAGTTTCAAGTTATACAATATAAGTCCCTCCACTTTTATTTAGTTTATATTTTTGGCATTTTAAATTCATTCATGCTTTAAAACAAGTCAACTAACTAACTGGGTTATTTATTTCAAAGTTAGCTCTTTCTCGTTTATTTGTACTTTATATAATTCTAATATAAAGTTTTATAAATTTCGGGGTGTTACACGGAAAGTAAAACGGAAATTTTGCGAAATACGAGAAAAGTATAGAGAACTAAAGTTAAAAGTAAAAAAGTTATAAGGTTAAACTGCAAAAAATGAAAAGTTTTATGGTTACGAGTAAAAAAATCAAATAGTTTTTGGTTAAAAATAAAGATTAAAAGTTTTGAGGTCAAAAGTAAAAAAGTCAAATAATTTCGAGTTAAAAGTAAAGAATCAAATAGTTTTTGGTTAAAAGTAAAAAAAGTTCAATTTTTTTTGAAACCCCCCCAAAGCATAGGTTACAACACCTTTATAATATTGGACTATTGGGTAATGGGCAATTCACAAATATAAGCACACTATTTATAGTGTCAAATCAAGCTCAAATAGGTAAACTCCTCATTGACCCAATCATACAGTGGCACATCAATTTAACTATGTTGTTTATCTAATGCTAAAAAACGTTGGTGATGGTTTACCTATCCTGGATTAGGTAAACTATTATTTAAAAAAATATAATAAATGAAAATAGGAGGCGAAAGCTGACAAACACCCCTTCCCCTCATACGTAACCACTCCCTCTACCCTTATTTATTTATTTATCTAATGCATACATTTATGAGCTTGATTTGACACTATAAATAGTGTGCTTTCATTTTTTAATCAAGTTATAATCAAAATATGAACTTAAGATAAACTATAGGAATAATGTACTTTTCATTTTTTTAATCAAGTTATAATCAAAACATGAACCTAAGATAAAATAGGTGTGTGATACATTATTCTTGAAAATTAAATCATAGTTGATTTGAAACTATTCAAGATTAAGAAGGCAAACTTATCGGCTTATACGATTTTGCATATCTATTTTTGTTGCTAATGCACCTTTTGATAGTTGAAAGGGGCAAAACCCACCGAACAATGATGTTAGGATCTGAGTTTCACTTGATTGTGTTGTTTTAATTAAGATGGTAATGGAGAAACATAAAACAAAGAATAATTGCAGTGGAAATGAATGTAAAACTTTCTAACACAATCAAGGAAAGATTAGCTTTGATCATACAATGCTTTCATAGTCAAAAGATTAAAAGATTACAATAATTCAACTTATACATGCATGAAACACTAACTCCCCCTCAGCCTGAGCTCATTAGTTGCTCGTACAAGATGAGTGTGTGTGCAAAATAGCTAAATAGAAGAGTACATGCACTGTCTATTTATAGTACAAATCATAACCACTAAGCATCTTTGTTGACGTCACCTAGATAGTGACAGCTAACAGTTATAACAACCTCTAAACACTGATTACACAAAACACTGTTACATTGATAAACAAACTATACTAAGCATTGATGAAGCAATCCACTGCTGATGCTTTAATCACTGATGAGTCTGAGCAGTGCTTTCTTTTTAGGTTGGCCAGGCATTTGATTCCAGCAGTACTTTGTCTTCGACAACACTTTGACAATCAGCAGTTGATAGGCCTTAACAGTCTTTGTAATCAACAGAGCTTTGATAGAACAGTCATTAGGATCATCAGTTGTTAGAAGCCACTGTCATTGGAGGGAATTAAGTTCAAACACTGCTTATTGTGGATCAACTGTTGAGAACCAATTTTGGCTTTTGTATCATATGTTCTTCAAGGAGTGATTACATGGGCCAACAAATGACACCCCTAATTTAAGTTGCTAAATCAACTTGAAAAAGAATCTGTATTTTCTTTATTTTGTTATACATTAGAAGCTGTATTGAAAACACAAAGTTGTTAAAAGTTGATTAATTTTAATGTCGGTATTAATTTTGATATCCAGTATCAAAATTGGTATTCGATATCATAATTGAAGGTCCTTATCAACCTTTGTTCTTTGTTAGCAAAACTATTGGCTGGCACTAATTAAACAGCAGCGCGTGACATTTATCACTTCCAGTTATTATGTCGGTTCATACAAATTGTGTACAAATTTCCGTTATTGTTATTAAAACCAATATCTTATCCAATAAAGTATAAATAAAGCAGAGTTAATTTCGTTTTTTCGTCCCTTTAGTTTGTTGAAAATAACCATTACAGTCTATCAGTTTAAAAATTGTTAAAACAATCTGGTACTTTAACTTTTGTAACAATTATAGTCCACCTCCGTTAACCTCATCTATTTATTCAGTTAGTTTCGTGTGAAATGACAATAATAGATTGTAATTGTTATAAAAGTGAAAGTATTTGACTGTTTTAAATAATTTTAAACTAATGAACTGTAATAATTATTTTCAATAAACAACAGAAAAAAAACGTAATTAACTCAATAAATTATATTGAAATACCACCAAGTTTTTTTTCTTTGTTAAAGTAAGAAACACAATCCAAAGGTATTGTGAGGCATACACAATTCAAAAAATTCAAAAAAAGTAACATAAAATGTATTAAGAGCATTCACATCCAAACCATTAAATTATACATACATTTCACTAAAAAACAACTCCTATATCAATATATTTTCACTAAAAACAAATACTTTTTCTCTCTCCTTTTCAATTAAATAATATCATCATCACATTTTTCTCTCTCCTTCACTCACAACCACTTTCAATATATATTAAAAAAATTATACTGGGTGAACAGTGTCCCCCCAAATATACAGATGAACAGTAACATTTTCTCTCTCCTCCACTCACAACCACTTTTTATACCCTTTATAAGGCTGGAGGGTGTGGGGCGCCACCCTCCGCCACATCGACCACCATAGCGCCCCCCCTCCACTTTCACCCACACCCCCGGCGCCATAGCCGGGGCGCCATCAAGCTTCCGCCAACATGATGGCGAGAGATCAGCTGGGGCCCACTTGTTTGCACCAATCAAATTTGTTTTTTTTTCTCTATAGCGCCCCTATAGCGCCCCTCACCACACCCTCCATGTTAATCCATGTTAAAGAGGGGCTCCATCGCACACGTGGATCCTATGTGGCACCTATAAAGCCCCATGGGGCTCCATCCACACCCCATAACCTAATATAAAAACTCCCACTCACATATTTTGATGGATAGAATCTGAATGCTCACTAGTACATGACTACATGTGGACCATGCACTCAAATAAGCATACCATGGAATACCGAGCCAAATTTCAAATACACACGTGCTCCATATATTTCCACTTTCCCGCCAAACCGAAAAAATTCACCCGCCAAACACACGCCATAAAACCCTAGATCCATCACTCTCCGGTCTCCTCACCTTCCCGCCCACACACACACTCTCTCATTCTCACCGGAAAAAAAAAAAACGATGACGAACAGCAAGCGAAAGTCGTCTGCTTCCGTCAAGAACACCGATCCGGCCTCTTCATCTGTTTCCGAGAAGAAAGCAAAGAGAGTTAAAGAGGAAACAGAAGAGGAATTGTCGAACACTGATGCGGTTGAAGCTCCGGCGGTTAACGGTGACGCTTCGGTTAGAAGTTCTGGCCGGAAACCGGTGAAGAAGGTGGAGGCTGTGGTGAAGGACGAGGAGGAGAGCCGGTTTGTTGGTGAAACGGTTGCTGCTGATGAAGCTAGACAGAAGTGGCCTCATCGTTATTTGGGGAAAAATGTGAGATTTTATTTTATTTTATTTTATATGCATAGTTAAATAATTTTTTTTTTATTTTTTATTTTTTTTACAGTTATACAGTTATATATATGGATTTGTGTTTATTTTTTTAGGTTAATTTGTTCATGTATGTTTATTTTATGAAGGTTTAGGGTTGGGGATAGTTGGAGAGTAAATAAAATATGGATTTGTGTTTATTTTTTTAGGTTAATTTGTTTATGTATGTTTAGGGTTGGGGATAATTGGAGAGTAAAAGTTGTGTTTGTAAGCAGTTTTGATTGACTAGTAAACAAATAAACAACCAACTCATAGTGAAATTATTGCTAGGGTTTTAGGAGGGTTGAATGAGTACCAATTTTTGATGTGTACACTATAGTGGTTGGGGGAGTTAAAGCATAAGATATATTATAATTATTCTAGTGAAATATGGATAGTATAAAGAAAAGTGTAAGTAGCACCAAGGGGCTGTTTGGTAGCCTCTGAATGATCATTAATAGGTTACCTCTTAATGGAATCATTAAGAATTTTACCAATGAGAAGGTAGAAGAATGTGACATGTGATGATTTACCATTCAGAGGTTACCTCTTAACCATTCAGACTTGAGGTTACCTCTTATTCATTCAGAGGTTTTAAACTATTAAGAGATAGCATCTGAATGGTCATTAAGAGGCTACTAAATAGCCCCTAAGCCTCTTGAAATCACACTTTTGGATAGTATGATTGTGTTAATTTGGTATGTAGTTAATGACATATAACTGCCAGAATCTAGGACAGACCCTGTTTATATGAAAGTTTAGAAATTTAGCCATTTTATGCCAATTTGTTTGCTAAGAGGCTTTTTGAATATTGGTGAATTCTTCTTAACCAAGTGGTGAAGGTTCAAAACCTCATTGTTGGTATTTAGTTGGTGTAGAATTAGAGAGTGTGTGTTGCCATTCTAACTTTTGTTTTGAAAATGATTAAAATACTAATAGATCACTGATCATACATTGATGCTTTTTGGCACTAGATAGGGAAATTTAGCTTCTGTTCATGTTATAATAGTATTAATTGACGAGCTAAATACGTGGTGTACTTATTAACTTGTTTGTTTTCTTTGGATGCTACAGAAGACAGTAACAATTCCTGAAGCCAAAGGGTAAGTTTCTACAGTTAGTTTTTGTTTATTAGAATCAGTGCTTTTTTTTGCTTTTAGGGATTTATTTGTTTTATATTAAATTTTCTATTTGAAATACAAGGTCTGTGCCTCCAAAAGAGTATATACAAGCTAAACAACACTTTACTGAAGCACTCGTTGATGGTCGTGTGCTTTTTAAACTCGGGGATGATGGTTATGTCCAGGTAAATTTTATTCGCTGGTCGTTTGTTTGTTATGTCACTTATGTGCACTTTTCATGTTGACCAAAATTGGTATTTACAATATCGTAACTTTAGCATAATTAACCATGATTAATTTATTTCTTATTCTAGGCTGGTGAGGGTGAAGATTATTACATCTGCAGAATTGTGGAAATGTTTGAAGGAGTGGATGGAGAACCATATTTTTGTGCTCAGTGGTTTTATAGGGCCAAAGATACGGTAATTTTAGTTTCAACAAGATTAGCTAATTTCAATATATGGTTTAGTGGTGTGCGTTTGCTCTAACAACAATTTATATTTCAGGTCATTCAAGCTTGTTCTAACTTCATCGATGATAAGCGCGTTTTTCTTTCTGAAATAAAGGATGACAATCCTCTTGATTGCCTTATAGAAAAACTTAAAATAGTGCGGGTTCCTCTAGATGTAAGTATTGCCTTTTAAACCTCTTGCGAATTGAAAACCAGTATGCTATTGTTTATAACTTTATATCATGTCACTTATAACTTTTGTTGGTTTCTTTAGGTGGATGTGGCTACCAAGAGGGCCATGCTTGCAAATGGAGACTATTACTATGACATGTCATATTTGGTACCATTTTCATCATACCAAAACTTACCACCTGGTAATTGTTGTTAAATCTCATTTTTTTTCTGAACTCTTGGTATGTTCAAATAAAAAATAATATTGATTTTGAACAACTATATTTGTATACAGATAACGAAGCAGATGGAAATGAGTCTGATTCAACCATATCTTCGGAGTCTGATTCTAATGTAGCCGTCACTAATGTATCCAAAACTAAAGAGAACAAAAAACCTGTGATGAGGATGCTCGATCTCTATTCTGGATGTGGTGCTATGTCTACTGGCCTTTGTTTGGGTGCTAATATGGCAGATGTTAATCTTGTCACGGTAGGGCCTGAATCTATAATTCTATATTGATTTTGTCTGTATTTTTAACATTCTTTGTTATAATTTTTATTATATGTTTTTAATTGTAGAGATGGGCTGTGGATTTGAATAAGTATGCATGTGAAAGCTTAAAGCTGAATCATCCAGAGACAGAGGTGAGTGACATTCGCCAAACCTTATGCATACGCTTGTTTTTTCTTCAATTGATGACATTGCAAAACATGTTTTTGCAGGCAAGAAATGAGTCAGCAGAAGATTTTTTGTTGCTGCTAAAGGAGTGGGAGAAGCTCTGCCAGTCTTTTTCGTTAGTTGGAGGCGGTGATCCTATTGCTGTTGAAAAGGATGAAACCGAAAATGCAGAGGATGATGAAGAAGATGATGATGACGATGGCCAGGATGAGGAAATATTTGAAGTGGAAAAAGTTTTGTCTATTTGTTACGGTGACCCAAAGGAAATGAAGAAACGTGGGCTCTACCTTAAGGTATTTAATTTCATTTTGTTATCTTATTAGTTATCTTAATAATGGTTTTTTGGTATGTAAATTACATTACATTTACATTATTTGCTGTTTTTACAGATCCGTTGGAAAAACTATGGCCCTGAAGAAGATACTTGGGAGCCTATAGATGGGTTGGGGTATGCAAATCACTTTTAATATCTAATTTTCTGGTTAACGAGTACATCGTTTAGTTTAACACTAACACATTTTTTTAATCAGTGATTGCAAAGATAAAATAAAGCAGTTTGTCGTAGACGGTTTCAATTCAAAGATCTTACCTTTACCTGTAAGCAGATATAATATTTTTAATACTTTCATAATACAAGTTAATGTTTAAGATTATTAAGTATTAACGGTTGACTATGTTTTCTAACAGGGAGATGTGGATGTCATCTGTGGTGGCCCCCCTTGTCAGGGAATAAGCGGATTCAACCGCTTTAGGAACAAAGATAATCCCTTGGACGATGAAAAAAACAAGCAACTTGTTGTATACATGGACATTGTAGAGTATTTGAAACCAAGACTTTGTTTGATGGAAAACGTTGTGGATATTGTTAAGTTTGCGAAAGGTTTTCTTGGGAGATATGCTTTGGGCCGCCTTGTGTCGATGAATTATCAAGCGCGTATAGGCTTGATGACAGCTGGCTCTTATGGTCTCCCGCAGTTCAGGATGCGAATGTTTATGTGGGGTGCTAGGCCCAATGAGGTGATCTTTCAAACTTATATCAGGTTCTTGTTTTTGTAGTTCAACAATTCAACCTGTTTAATGCTAGTTTTCTATTGCAGAAACTACCACAATACCCATTACCCACACATAATGTGGTTACACGAGGAGTGTCCCCTGTGGAATTTGAGGTATGTTTTGGTAATTTTTTATTTTTATATATATTTTTTTGTGACCTGTCTTATTGAAAAGTTTACGTTACAACTGCAGTCGAATACTGTCGTTCATGATGATGTCAAGGGAGCTGTGTTAGAAAAAGAACTGTTCCTTGGTGACGCAATTTCTGATCTTCCGCCTGTAAGTAACTACATGTTTTTTTTTTGTAAACAATTTTTGAAAACTTATGCATTAAGGTAAATGCTAAAACACATTGTTATACTTATAGGTGACAAATGATGAAGAACGTGATGAAATTCCCTACAAAGAGGCGCCTAAGACCGAATTTCAGAAGTTTATAAGTCTCAAAAAGAAAGGTGAGCCTAGTGTTAGTTTTGTGGTACAACATTTTGTCTTTTAAACTACAGATGATATTTGATATTATTTTTTCATTATTATTCAGATATGCCTGGATTTGTCGGCGAAGACTCTTCGGATCATCTTTTGTATGATCATCGCCCATACAAATTAAACGAAGATGATTATCAGCGCGTTTGCCAAATTCCCAAGAAAAAGGTTTGCAACATCTTTACTGCATTATTTCAATGTTAACTTATCGAATTATCGTCATTCTCATTTCCCATTTTTTCAGGGTGCAAACTTTAGGGATTTAAAGGGTGTTCGCGTTCGTGATGACAACCGTGTTGAATGGGATCCTAATGTGGAGAGGGTTTATTTACCTTCAGGAAAGCCATTGGTGAGTGTCACACGTGCACACACACATTCATTCATATTTACATTTAATATTAATTTTAAAAGTTATTTTTGTTATAACAGGTTCCTGATTATGCTATGAGTTTTGTTGAGGGGCGGTCATTGAAGTAAATCCTTCTACGCGATTTACTTTTATACACAACTATATCATTTTACCTTGTTTTTCTTACTTTTATTATCTGATTAATTTGCAGACCCTTTGGGCGTCTATGGTGGGATGAAATCGTACCTACTGTCGTCACCAGGGCCGAACCACATAACCAGGCAATACTCCACCCGTTGCAAGACCGAGTCTTGACAATCCGTGAAAATGCACGGCTTCAAGGGTTCCCTGACTACTATAAACTTCTTGGCCCCATCAAAGAAAGGTCTAAAAACGTGTCAATAAGTTCTTTAACTTTTTAAAACTGAACATTGTCTAGAATGACGATAACAATTTTTTTTAAATTTGCAGATACATGCAAGTTGGAAATGCAGTTGCTGTTCCAGTTGCTCGAGCGTTAGGCTACTCGCTAGCTATGTCATGCAAAGGTGCTGCTACCGAAGGGCCTGTTTTTACCTTGCCGAAGAAGTTTCCTAATTTAGAGGCGGTTGCAGTCGAGGAAAATTAATTATTTAATAACTGGTGATTAGTTAGATTTGAGGTTATTTATGCGTTGACCCATGTTGTAATGTATGACTGATTACATTTTATCATTAATGAAACTTTTCATTACTTCTATAATCTGTTATACATCTGTTATACACTATGCATATGTGTAAGTACATCTTATTCAATCTTCCATGCATATAAAAAGAGGCTGCATTGTGAGGTATTTGAACTACTGCATGATGAATGATCCTTGCTTGTGCTTTTATCATCGTTCTCTTCGGTCTCATCTTGGCTATCGTCGTTTTTACAATTCTTTAAATTAGTTTGACCAGGCTTGAAGATGAACAACCCATAGCTTGAACCAGGGTTCAAGAAAAGCCATGCGTGCACGTCCCAGAAAACCTCAATCGGCTGCTTGTTAACCAAGATAGTTTGGTTACCGCGAAACTTCCATTGCAAGTTTGTTACGTGGATCAGTACAATCCCATCAACACTGATACACATTTCATGGTCGTTAGGCCCTAAGGTTGAACTTTCCACCACGACGTCGTTATCTTTTCTATGTTTATCGAATTTGACTTTTGTCGTGAAGCGGTTCTTGCCAAGAGCGTGTTCTTTTTTAAAAAACAAGAGGGCATCAGCCACACATGGCTGCGATTTCGTTCTTTTATATACCTTCTTTTTCAAGTCACCCATTAACAACACAACTTGTTCATCACAAACCAATGCAACATAGAAATCCGAACATGGTTCTGGTGATCCTGAAAACTTTGCTGAACGAAGATCCCAATAAACGTCGATTTGAAGCCCATCAATCTCGAAAGTCTTGTAACTCTTTTTGCCCCAAAAGTGCCATGGCGCGAGATCTATTCTGCAGTTTTGGCGATGATTGGGTTCCTTGCTGTCTACATAGATGGTTAATGAGTGATTCATTATGTTTTTGGTCCAAACTGATGTCACGATCCGCCAATGGCCGCCAATGTGTGCCTGATACATGCATGTAACACTGCTTTGTGCGGTTGACGTTGAAGGGTCTTCGCCTTGTGAAATTGGCGTTGGTTGATCTTTCGAGGTGAGATGAAAAGCCATATCGATTGCACGTAAATCCTCAATCAAACCATGCTTTTTAAACAGATGAAACATTAACACTTGTGAAATCCTCAATGTTTTTGAGGAAATTAATGTTGGTTTTTGGTCAAAAGATATGTAGCATTTCTTAGCCTTCAAATCATATGGTTTTGAATGTATGAAAATATTATCTGATTCCCAATTTCAAAAGGGAATTCAGATATTGAAGAAACATATATGTTCTAGGCTATTTTTATATTTTATTTTATTTTTATTTTGCAAGATGAGTGAAATGTTTGGGGATGAGATTTCTTGGTGTGCAAGAAATGAGGGAGACATGAAACATGCACATAAATCTTCCTACAAATGAGTGTATAGAGATAAGGAAGTATATCAATTAGTTTCTTTAGATACTATCTTAAAATAAATGGACAAATTAAAAGGATTTACCAATGGACCAACAAAATTTGAGCTCCATAAAATGTAATTAAAGAGTATTCCAAAAAAAAATCTATATATATTTGTTTTAACACAATGGCATGAGAAAACAAGGAAACTCAAAAAAACTTTAAAAATTTGAAAAACCTTTACAACAAATGTAATGTCACTTAATATTAACGATGAACAAAAGGGTATTGTGGTGATTTAGGTTGTAATGTTCAATACCTTTTATCACTCAAATATTATACATTTGTTAGCTTACAACTTTGTTTTTAATTGGTCTTTTTAACTTCATTGTTACGCATTACTATCACTCAAGCACACTTAACTAAAAAGTTGTCATTCACAACCAATTCAAGTAATCGTGGTGGTTCCGGTTCTAATATCCGACACCTTTTATCGATCACCACTATATGTTTTGTCCCTAAGGACTTTACGACTTTGTGTTTAATGGATTGAGTGGAGACTTTTCAAGATCACCCATCATAGAATTACTACCATTGCACACTTAACTATAAAGTTATATTCATTCATCCAAAACATTTTGGTGGGTATATGAGGCAGGGGCGGACCTACGGTCACCATTGGAATGACGAGCCCCCTCTTTAAAAAAAATGTTTTTTTTTGTGTAATATATGCGTTAAAGCCTCAAGTGCCCCATAAAAATTTTCAAACCCTCCTCTTGAACTCTTAGATGATTAAAATAAAAAGAGAAGCAAAAATTCACAATCTGTCCCCTGAAATTTGTGTGCAGATAGCGACCTCCATGTCCAAAGAGAAATGAGCAATGAAAAAGATCATAGAAAAATAATTGAGTAAATTACAAAAATTTTCCTTTATGTATGTCACTTATTGCAAACTGTGTCATTTGTCTTCAATAATTACAGAAAACGTACTCGATGTTTGCAAACTCTTGCAAGTTATGTCCTTTAACCCTCACTCAGTTAATTTTTGTGGTTAAATCTGAACAAATGGAACCCACTTGAGGGTATTTTTGTGGTTAAGTATGACCAAATGGACCCCATGTGAGAGTAAAATGACCAAAATACCCTCATGTGGGGTCCATTCGGTCAGATTTAACCACAAAAAAATAACTGAGTTAGGGCTAAAGGACATAACTTGCAAGGGTTTGCAAACATCGAGTACGTTTTTTGTAATTATTGAAGATAAATGACACAGTTTGCAATAAGTGACATACATAAAGGACAATTTTTGTAATTTACTCAAATTAATTAAATAAATAACTTGTTCGTTGTTACGGTGCGTTAACTCGCAAAAATTAGACCGAAAAAGTAAAACATAGAAAAAAATGACTAAGTCGTATTATGACCCACGAGTTTCAAGGGAGCTGTTAAACCATTAAAAAATAGACATACAAACATTAAACCACATGCGCGCGTTACATCGTGTTAACTCACAAAATCTAGAATGAATCGTAAAACGACAAATTTGTAAAAGATGTAAAATACAGGGGACCAAAGTTGAAAGTGGAAAAGTGTTGGGGTTAAAAAATAGAAAATTTTATGACAAATATGTAAAAAAAGAAAAAAGTTAAAATTGTAGAAGATAAAATGCAAAAGGGTTAAAAGAAAAGAAGAAGGAATAGTGTTTTTGTGAGAGGAGAAAATTTTATAAATTAATATAGAGTAAACTAGTATTTAGGACTCGTGCGTTGCGACGAGATTGTTAAATCAAACAAAAAGTAGATGTAAAAATGTTGAACCATAAAATTCAGCAAAGATGTTGACAATATCCGATATCTTATGTAAAAAAGTGAAGTATCAAGTATGTTGTGACGATAACATTAAAAAAATAGATAATAATAATAGATGCCATCTAGTTGACCTACAAAATTCTTTATCCAATCAAAACATTCTAAATTTGAATAGTAAAACTTCTTTCACATGGATATTTTTGGTAAATTATAGATGGATAAATAAATATTATTTACTATGGTGTGTGGAGGGGCTTGGGTTGTGGCATTGCTCGACACGTGACGAGAATGAGATTCACAAGCTAACACTAAAAAATTAGGGTGTGGTGGGGCGTCGCTTAGCTGGGCGTGGCCAGCCATGTAGATTTTTTTTTGTTTAAACTCTTTACTTTGAACCAACCAGCCACAGCCCGTCACGTCACCCAGCCCCCCCGCCAGGCAAAATATCCACGCTAAGCGGGCAACACCAAGCCCAACGCAGAGCCGGGTTGGTGTAGCCGGCGTTAAACCCCCTTCAATGCCGCAACCCACGCCCCATACCCACTTATGGGAATCTTCAATAGACAATGCATAGCGTAAAAAAATATATTATTTTGATTTTTCAATTGTTAGCTTCTCTTTTACTTTAAACTAGATGTAAAACCCGTGTGAAAATACGGGTAGTTTTTTGAAAATTTTACATATGACATTTTATTAAACACCGAATGTATGACGTGTGATGAACCATAATTTCCACTTTTCTTCCGAACAACCAACAGAGTTTTATAGCCCAAAAAAAGAAACTCATTTTAAATTTAGTCCTTACGTTATATTTTGTTTTGTTGAAATTGTTGTAATGATTTCGAACCATGTACTTGATTTAGTAATGAAATGAAATTTTGATTTATTTAATATTGTCACAAGTAGCGTTATGAAGTCTCTTACAATCTCGTTTTCGTCTCACTCCAATGCTTCCGCCATCGGTTGGGGTGTGACACCCCATGGGCGTGCCTGACCCACATGGCCTTAGGCATGCCCCAAATGACCTATAAAGGTCCAAACACTAATATGAACTAACCCAATTAAACCCAATTCGCTACCATAGCCCGTTATGTCTATTTGATGCGTCGGTCTCACACTTCTAGCGCCTAAGAATCTCCCCTAGACTGATGCATCAAATTGTCTTTATATCATGAATCTGCAACGTTTTCAACAAAGTCTATAGTTGTCGCTATGCTGTAGATGTTGTGGAAGTTCTTGACTTCTGAACTCTCAGCACTAGGTCTCTTTCTTCTTCTCTTGTGGTTAGCTTCATATCAGGATCACGATCAGTTTTGCTTGAAAATTTTGTTAAAAGGAATGTGAGAGGAGGATTCTCAGCAGCTCTTTTCTTGTTCAATCTTTTCTCTTTCAAGCAGGTTCACAGGTACTTCTTCAAATGTACTATCAGTGTCAAATGTACTTTCATAGTTGCTCTATCAAGAGCCACATCCCCAAGTTCATTGAAAGTCTTAATAACAAACATGATAATAACACCCCTATCGATATAACATTAAATATAATTTATAAAGATCTAGCCGAAATTGACAACACCCAGGTCTACTTATTTTCGTTTTCGTATTACAATACCATGTCCGCGATATAACTATCTTATGTTAACACTTGAATAACATTCATTATTACTTACTGCAATTTGGCCTTTTTTTCTTCTAACGCAGGCAGCTGACCATGGAATACGGCGGAATCTCTGAGCAACGACAACAAAATCCGCACCGACAATACATGTGCGAGTCTTGCGTTACTAGGTGCTAGATTTAGAGACAATGAGTTACACTTCTTGCTGGTCGACAAAGAGGTAATTGTTGTACTCCAGTTAACTTTGCAACAGCAAATGACAACTATGTTTTAGTCAACAGTAATGCTCACAGAAAACTTGATCGACACAACTGAACTACGCACATTCGTACAACTTCAGTCTAACAAGTAAAAACATTAGTTTCTCAACTTCAATCAAAACAAACAAAAGTGGGATAATGAGGAGTAGGCTGAAGCAGGGTTAAATAACCAGTGTTGAATGCTGTAAAAAAACACACTCTCATCTCCACTTTTTTTCAGTAATCCTCAAAATTATTAAACATACTTGCAATACGTTTCGTCCTTCTTTTGAACACGGACTCAGAATTCAAGTCGTAACAAAGGACGATGACTGTACAAATGTGTGATTAAGGCTGCAGATTCAGACATGAAGTTCTGTTGTTATTCTCCGGTAGTGAAAATGAAATTGGACCTGGATCCAGAACCGTATCTTTAATAGTATTGTAAGTTCCAAGGGTTGGGTCTTTTATCGTCGCCACACATTTCCCCCTTGGAAGCTGTCGTATGCCGTGAAACTTCTTAATTGTAATCTCATTAACAAACTTTTTCACTCTTCTTCTATTATTAAACACTACTTCTTCGTCACTAGACGAATCAGTTGCATATGCGTCGGTAACCGATATTCTGACAACCTTTCCTCCAGTAGGTAACAATAACGATCTGCTTAGCATTGTAGTGTGTGTTTTGTGTTCTGTAAACTTAATTGAAGACGAACAACGAGGTGAGTTATCCATTATTATTGGTTGACGGATTCTTGATCAAACAGACGTTGGTGGACTTATTTGGAGAGAAATGAAAAGGTGAAGATTCTTTAATGATAGAGGACAAATTAAAGAGGGTTAGAATACTTGTGTGAGATAGAAGATCAAAAGGTCTATCAACGTTGCAGAAAAAACTAAGAGATAGAAAGAGACATTGGTTGACTGTACTATTACAGTTATGGAAAGAGCCTACATGCAACAGGTGTGTGTATCATTGTGAGAGAGATTTTAGAGAGAGAAAGGGATAGGTACGTCCCTAAGGATGTAAAAGTTACCTAGCCCGATAGGTATACCCGAAATACCAAACATATGTGACGGATATTGTAACATCCTGATTTTTAGAGTATGCATATTAAAATTTATAATACATTATAGATAACCATATTATTATAATATACTTTAATTGGATAATCAGTAAAAAGTTTTCAAGTTTACATTCTGTTAGTCCAAAAATCAAGAGCCGTCATAGTTGAAAACATTTAAATGTTTAAGAATATATCTTAAAAAGTTTAGTAGAATTAAAATGGGTATTAGGAGGCAACTCGTGTGAAGGCAGTATGGGTTTCGGGGGAATGCCGTAACCAAGTCTAACCAATCCAGCGCAGGCCCGGTTAAAACAACGTAAGTCTGGACAGATCTTGGCTAGGGTTGTCGTTTTGACGGTGTGACATTAGATCACTCAAAAAGAAAATCACCGTTAAAAAGAAAAACAATGTAAACAACATAAAAGAGTTCATTTTACTGTAAACCACATAAAAGAGTTTGTTCTACACTACATGTACTACTTTGCACTTTTTATCAGGTGAAATCAGTTTTTACTTTATTTTTTTCTTTTACTTGACATCTTCTTCATCATAGGAGTTAAAGTTTAAGGGGTGGTTGTAAAGTTTTATGGGTTGCACTTGTAATTTTAACCCCTAACACTATAATTTTTCTGTTTGTTTATACATTGCTTTCGCGCACCTTACTTTCCTTATATTTTCCCTAGATGGGGGTAAAAAAAAATTATTTATTTCAGCCCACCTTGTTTCATTATATTTTCGGTAACACCTCAATTTTCAAAAGCTTAAATAAATTAATTAGTTTTATAAGTATAGTTGTTTTAAATAAATATTAAATTACATATGCCTTGGAAATTTCTTATAAATATCTTATACATTGTTCTGATGATTGGCAAGTTAACACTTTTTCGTAAATATTAAAACAAAATACAACGTAAGGACTAAATTTAAATATCTTATCTTAATTAATTTACAATGAAATAACACTTTTTCGTAATTTAATAGATTAGAAATCTGTAATTTAATTAATAATTTCAAAATTTCTAGATCCAATATGAATAATCAATTTTGTTTTTTCTAACAGAATTATCAATTAAACATTAACATAACTTATACAGTTAAGCTTGTCCCTTACATATGATAAGTTAAGGGTTAAGCACATGTTCAATTTTTTAAAATTTTAATGAGTTAACTATTGGGCCAAATGCTTAGTTTTTAGCCCATGTTTTTACCAAGTTCTTCGAGATAAATATATATTTTTTTTTGCCAAAAATATTTACTTTTAAGAGTTTAAGTGGTAAACATGGATTTTGAATACATAACCCAAAGAAGCCAAAGCTAAAAAAATAATAATAATAATAAATAGAAAATAATCACATTGCAATGACATTTGACATACCTTTATTGATTATATAAAATTTAGTTTAATTATATTTCTTTAATATGACTATGACCCGGCTGAAACTTTGGACTGAACAAAATTATTATATGACAATAGACAAACAACCTCAAAAAAAATTCCGCTCCTATGGAAAATTTTCTTAGGTCGCCTCCACTTATTTGAGCTACAACATTCTTCAATATTTCTCTGGTCCACAACCGATTTGAGATTTTACTACTATGTCACTGGTGGTTGTGATGTTATTCTTGAGCTTGACATATGAACATCAAGAAAACCTTCTCGAAGATAGATCTCTAACTACTTCCATGATAGGAAGGCAAACAAAATGAGGATGTGTCAAAAGTGACGATTGCGAGCATTATCCTTAACCTTATACAAGATTCACCCGCATGGTATAATACTAATGTGGCAAAGAGTTTGTGTTGGGGAATTTCAATTTGCCGGATGATCAGAGAGGAGTGTAATCACTCTCAGATCAAATTATTTCGGTGGTTCACCCGAAAAATTCAATCGGATACAACTCTGATTTTATGAGAAATTGAACCAGGGTATGTTGGTGTGTCAGTGAATTTTCGAACCAGGAAAAAGATCAAAACCGTGTGTACGAATTTTTGGGGATGTTTACAGATAACTGCCTCTGGCAGTTATATTCTAATTTAATTAAATTGCATTAAAACATGCCTTAATTTTTGTCTGAAAAATTAGGACGAATTTTCACAAATTTTATTTCCTAACGAATTTTATTCCCAGCCAGGGGCTTTGCCCTTTGGACCCCGCCAGGGGTTGCAGCCCCTTGGACCCTGCTCCCAGGGGCGCTGCCCCCTTGGAACCCCCGTAGAGTACGGCTCCGCCCGTACACTTCGAATTATAATAACTTAAACAAGCGTGCACTCCCGCACCTCCTAACTTGCTTGATGTATATTATAATTCGCTTTGATCACCAAGTCAATCCCCCGATTACACTAAAATATCTAACATTCCTCCCCCATTTTAGCGTAATCCTTGATTAACTTAAACAAATTCACAACGATCAAACTTATGCATAAATGAAATATTGCGACGATTGAATTTCACATTAGTATATTACACATTCCAAATATTCGAATATAGGGGTGTCGCTAAGGATTGAACCCTTTCTATTCAGTGAATACATGAAGATAATATACACACAAGTTTACATACTCTAATGTTCTTTCTTGACACTATTTTTACTAGCCTGTGTCCCATCCTTCAATTAATATATCAAAGCCAAGTCCTAGCTTCTTGAAGCGGCTAAACTTCATGCTCATATAGGTAGCTCTTTATTCTTGCACCTGCATATGCAATTTTTCAAAGAACTATTAAGAAGAAAACCTTCAACCTCCTTTAACTTGCAAATATGAACATATACCTTGGGATGATGCTACTAATGTGTTCCAATTTCTAGATGTTAAGCTTTCCACATTGAATTCAGCACCTAACGTCATATTAGGTGGGAATTGGGTATCTTAACACGAGAAATCTCAGGTGGACTTTAATCCCATCCCTACAGCTGCCTTGTGCACAAGATCTCTACATAACTCTTTGGTTAAATGGTCGGCTAAATTCTGTTGAGTTCTCACAAACTCCACCGATATCACCCCATGCATGATGAGCTCACGAATCATGCTGTGTCTAACACCTAAGTGTCTAGACTTCCCATTATACACTTGGCTATAGGCTTTAGCCAAGGTAGCAGCACTATCACATCTAATGGATATTGGTGATATAGGTTTAGGCCACAATGGAATCTCATAAATCAAGTTTCTTAGCCACTCAGCTTCTTTTCCAGCTGCAGCTAATGCTACAAACTCAGACTCCATTGTCGAATCAGTTATGCAAGTCTGGTTCTTAGATGCCCAAGATATGGCACCTCCTCCAAGCAGAAAAGTCCATCCACTTGTGGAAGAATGATCTTCCTTGTTGCTAATCCAGCTTGCATCCGAATAGCCTTCTAAAACCGAAGGAAATTCGGTATAAGTCAAACCATATTTCATGGTTCCTTTCAAGTACCTAAATACTCGATTCATTGCTTACCAATGACTTGCACCTGGATTGCTAGTATACCTACTAAGCTTTCCAACAGCATAAGCTATATCCGGTCTAGTGCTAATCATGGCATACATGAGAGATCCAATAGCCCTTGAATATTCAAGTTGGCTTACAGCTACACCTTCATTAGGTGAGAGCTTGAAAACAGGATCCATTGGAGTGCTAACCGGAGAACTATCATGAAAATTGAACTTTTTCAATATCTTCTCAATATAATGAGATTGAGAGATAGATATGCCATTGTTCTCCCGTTTGATCCTTATACCAAGGATCACTTCCGCCTCCCCCATGTCTTTCATATCAAAGCAAGATGACAAAAATTTCTTTGTTTTATCAACTTGATCCTGGTCAGTACCAAAGATCAACATGTCATCTACATATAGACAAATTATGACTCCTTTCCTAGAACCGTCAAATTTGCTATATACACACTTGTCTGCTTTGTTTAATACAAAACCATTTGACAAAACCACTTCATCGAACTTTTGATGCCACTGTTTTGGTGCTTGCTTTAAGCCATACAATGACTTAACTAGCTTACACACCTTATTCTCATTGCCAGGCATAACAAAACCCTCTGGTTGTTTCATATATATATCTCCTCATCCAAATCACCATTCAGGAAATCGGTTTTCACATCCATTTGGTGAATTACAAGATTGTGTATTGCAGCTAAGGCAACCAACAATCTAATAGTGGATATTCTTGCTACATGAGCATATGTATCAAAGTAGTCAATTCCTTCCTTTTTTCTAAAGCCTTGGATAACCAATCGGGCTTTAAACTTATCAATTGACCCATCTACTTTTATCTTCTTCTTGAAGATCCATTTACAACCAAGTGGTTTACACCCAAGGGGTAGATCACACAATTTCCAAGTGTTATTCTGCATAATAGAGTCCATCTCATCATTTATAGCTTCTTTCCAAAAAGCTACGTCCCGAGATGCCATGGCTTCACTATAGGTTTTAGGATCGTCCTCAATATTGAAGCAATATTGATATTGAATTTTAATTTCATTTCTAGATCCTTCAACCAAATATACCTGAAAATCATCACCAAATGATTTAGCTTTTCTTGCTCTACCACTCCTCCTAGGTTCTGGAGGAGTATCAATCACTTGATCAGCCATGTGAGAGTTACTAGAGCTTGGAACCATGTCTCTAGGTATTGAAGAGAATCTATTCTCATCATACTCTGCAGTTCTTGCCTCAATTACCGTATGCACTGACACGTAGTCATTTGGTTCTATAATATAGAACCTGTGAGCAAATGAATGCTCCGCATACCCAATGAAGATGCAACCTATACCTCTTTCCCCTATGTTCCTTATCTTAGGATCAGTGAGCCTCACCACGGCTCTACAACCCCAAACTCTCAACTTATGCAGCTCAGGTGGTTTTTTATACCAAAGCTCAAAAGGGGTGGTCTTGTTCCTTTTATTTGGAACCCTATTTAGCAAATAGCAGGCTGTCAACATAGCCTCACCCCAAAAGCCCTCACTTAGGCCCGAATAGGACAACATGGTATTGACCATTTCCTTTAAAGTCCTATTTTTCCTTTCCGCCACACCATTTTGTTCCGGTGTGTAAGGAGCTGTGGTATGGTGTATTATTCCGGTAGATTGGAAATACACCGGATCAAATACTCACCACCTCTGTCTGTATGTAGAGTTTTGATCAACCCACTCCGATGAAGGTCTACTTCTTGTTTATAAATCTTAAACTTTTCAAGAGCTTCATCCTTAGCATGCAACAAATAAACGTAACAAAATCTAGTAGCATCATCTATAAATGTTACTACATATTTTTTATTACCTAGAGATGGTGTAGCATGAAAATCACATAGATCACTATGTGTCAAATCTAACACTTTAGTTTCCCTATGAACATGTTGCATGAAAGGCTTTTTGGTTATCTTATTCAACTTGCAAACATGTCATTTATCATTGTTTATGTTAATAGGCGGAATTAAGCTCATTTTAGACATTTCTTTAACTCTTTTATAATGTACATGTCCTAGTCTAGCATGCCATAATTCCGATTCAGTCAAGTTGTTTCTACTACTAGTTGAAGCTATGCAATTTGCATTACTAGATGAAGGTACATCATTAACATTACTAGTTGAAGCAACACAAACAGATTCATTCATAAACGAGACATCAACATTCAACATAAACATACCATTACATAGATAACCGAAACCAACAAAGGTACCATGTCTTGACAAGATATACTTGTCACTTTCCAATACTTGTTTGTACCCACAGTTATTCAACACAATGCCACTTAACAGATTCTTTCGAATCCCGGGCGCATACAAAACATTGTTCAAAAGTAAATTTTTTCCAAAAGTAAAAACAAGATTCACAGTTCCTATTCCCTTGATTGGTTCAGTTGCGACATTCCCCATCTTTTTGATAGACCCGTCTTCGATTGGTTGAAAGTCTTTAAACCAACGAAGATCCTTGCATACATGGCTTGTTGCACCTGAATCAACCCACCAAGCAATGTCATTATCCTGCACATAAAATGCCTCAGAAATTAGTGACACAAAATTCTGAACCGAATTGTTAAATTGTACTAAATTCTGACCTTGCTTGCCCGGGTCCTTGGACCCGCTAGGACCAGCCTCATTCTTGTTATTTGAACCAGACTTGTTGTTATTCTTCATCATCTTACAGTCCCTCTTAAAGTGACCAACCTTACCACATTTCCAGCAAGGGTAATTCGGCTTTTTGTTTGAACCTGAATTGTTATTTCCTTGAAACTTTCGTTTCCCTTTGAACTTACTGTTTCCTTTGGATGATTCACCTGTCTCAACCATGTTCACAGAACTTGTTCCAGCCCATTTGTTTTCATCATTGACCAACACATTTTCCTGTGCTCTCAAGCCTTCTTCAATTCTGAAGTGGCTTCCCAGTTCAACCAAAGTTAACTCTCCTTTCTGATGTTTCAAATTATATTTGAAATCTTTCCAGGAAGGAGGTAACTTGTCAATGATAACTCGAAATAGAGATGGATTCATCCATCTTCATATCATGTTGGGCAAACTGCCCTAGAATTCGTAACAGTTCATTGTACCGTTCCATCACAGGCCTTTCATCAACCATTCTGTAATTATTGAAATTACGAACAAGAAACTTCTTACTAGAAGAATCTTCTGCCATGTATTTGGCTTCCAACATGTCCCACAGTAACTTTGCAGTTTCAACATTTTGATAGACATCAAATAAGGGATCAGACATACCGTTCAGAATATGGCCAAGACATATATAATTGTCGTTCTCCCACTTCGACCTCTTCCTGATTTTCTCCAAATTACCCTCCTCCAGTATCTCCGGGATTGGAGTAGTCAACACGTACACAACCTTCAATGTAGTCAGAAGAAAGTGCATCTTCTTCTGCCATCTTCGGAAGTCCTGCCCTTCGAACTTCTCCAGTTTGTCAAACTTGCTTGTCATATCCTTCATCGATCCGCTTACCACCTTCACATAAATTAATTTGATCTTTGTTAGGGAATTTCAATTTGCCGGATGATCAGAGAGCTTGTGTACGTGTTGACTACTCCCACAGAAATTAATTTGATATATGTTGGGGAATTTCAATTTGTCATATCCTTCATCGATCCGCTTGCCATCTTCGGAAGTCCTGCCCTTGGACCTTGCTCCCAGGGGCGCTGCCCCCGGACCCCCGCCAAGGGGGCACTGCCCCCTTGGAACCCTCGTAGAGTACGGGCTCCGCCCGTACACTTCGAATTATAATAACTCAAACAAGCGTGCACTCCCGCACCTCCTAACTTGCTTGATGTGTATTATAATTCGCTTTGATCACCAAGTCAATCCCCCGATTACACTAAAATATATAACAGTTTGGAACAAAACCAGTATAGAGTTCGATCTTAATCCATATAAACAAAACCAACAAAACAGATTGTCAAAAGTAAGAAGATATGAGATCCTATTTTGTCACGCGGTACAATTATTTAAAACAAGTAAATAAATCCCTACTTCTTTCTTTCGGGATGAGTTCTTCATAACAACTTAAGCCCTTCCACTTTGTAATGCTCAGTAATAGGCCTTCCGCGGATTGCCCTGCAAAAATAAATTAGCAGCAAGGTTAGTAAAATATACCATTGCATTAGTTAGAAATCAACACTTGAATTTATTCAGTTGAAAACTTTAAAAAACTTTATGTCGATACTCATATATATATATATATATATATATATATATATATATATATATATATATACTATATACCTGAAAAAATATTTTTATATATAATCATCCTGATTATCTAATGTACTTGATCATACATAATACATATAGTGCAAGGATCAAATACAAATGGGTCTTAATATACAAAATGGCTTCTTTAACATGAGAAGTGAAGGAAGCTTTTTCATTTGTTGTTTTTTTAACCTTTTTTCCCATCTACTTAAATATGATGTTTAATTGCAAAATGTAAAAAATAAAAAAAATTCGTGAATTTACTCTAACTAAGTAATTATGTAATTACTCTACTAGTGTAAAACACAGGTTTTTTTAGATTCTAGGACTAAAATAAGTGTGCTTGACAAGATAGAAAAAAGAATTTAAAAAAAAAGAATCTCTTCTTCACTTCTCATGTTAAGCTCAATATGTATGTTAAGACCCATTTATACCGAAACATAACTATACATATATTATATGGAAATTTTAGGAGTTATTTACGATGAAATAGTAGTTCTTGTGCAATGAAAAGTGGAGTATAAATCCCAATATTCACTACACCTAGAATGGAATGGATTGAAGCCAAGTGAAGCAAATGGATTATCAGCTATATATTTCAAACAAACGTACCACCAGGTTCGTGTAACCGCCGATCTTGATCGATAACATGCTTCCAACTCCGGGTCGGGTGTCACACACCAACCGATGGCGGAAACATCGGGGTGAGGCACTGAGCGAAACAGATTGTCCAGGAAAATCCATAACAACTAAATTACCAGATAATTAACATTATGTCCCATACCATAACTTATCTAATAAAGCAGTTATTACAGACATAGATATCTCAAGACAAATAAATTGTTTTGACAACTCAGATTTTATTAAATTTGTTTCTAGACTCCATCCTAGCTTGATTCCAGCAAGTAACAAGCAAGCATCCTAAACACCTGTCACATACGTTAAAATAGAGGTCAATACACATAGTGTAAAGGTGAGCATACAAGTTTAATAGTATCATAGGTAGCGAAATCGTTTACGCATAACCAGCATGTAACATGTTGAAAAGTGAAGCTAACAGGTCATCGACAATGAGATATGCACAAACATGACTGCGAGTTGAATAATGCGCAACACATATCACCACCGTGACATGTGAAGAATACCCTTAACAACCCCCATCCACGACAGGTGCTGAGTCCAAACTACAGTACTATCGTTGCTAAGGTGTTAGGCAACAATCACTGTGTAAACATAACATGTAAGCATTCATCGAGTAACACGTATAACATACATTAGAGGTCAGCGTATAAAAGTGCTTGCGTTGTGTGATCGATATGATTTAGTATAAGTAACCTGTGTAACACCCAAAAGTGTGTAAAGCAAAGAGGGATCGAGTATACTCACAGATTGTGTTTAGCAAATAAACACTCTCTTGGATTGAAGGGAGCGCTGGAAAGTTAGCTTGATTACAGAATGATAGCATAAGCGATCAGCGATACGTTAAACAGTGATGAGTGAACAGGACGACGGATTGTCATCCGATCGGATGACCATTCGATCGGAGGGTGATCCGTTTGGGATGGATGTGTTTGTGTATGATGGCTTTGAAGTTTTCGTTGTAGCATTTTGAAAACAGAGAAGTATCTCTACCTTTCAGGTCGTCCGGTCGAACGGTCATTCGGACGGATGGTGATCCGTCTAGCGAGACATCTCATGAAGAACAAGTTCACAGCAGGATGGTTATTCTATCAGATGGTCGTCCGATCGGATGACTATTCGCTGGATTTGGGGTTGTGTATTGAAAATGTTGTAAAAAGTTTAAGTGTTGAGACCAAATGTCATCCGATCAGATTGTCGTTCGATCGGATGGCAATCCGATTGGACGGCAGTCCGTTGTTTTGAAATTTGCTAAGTTTGAAAGTTTGCGGTTTGATCGAGATGGTATGACGACGTGTTAAAACAACGGGAAAGTTTGCGGTTTGATCGAGATGGTTGAAGTTCATAAGAACCCCATGATGACATCATCCTAGAACACCTCAAATCAGCCGATTTCATGGTTAAAAGTGAAGATTTGATGGTGAAAAAGATGAAGAGGTGTGTAAAGATCAAAGAAGTACAAGATTTGGAGTAGAAACTTACAAGAATCACGAGAAATCGAGAGAAAAGAGGCTGAGAAGTCGAAGGGTCGCACCAGAGCTGTCACATCACTGTTCATGATGTGACAGGTGCTATTTATAGGTGAAGGGGAGTGAAGGCGGTGTAGTGTGACAGATCAGAGGACAGTCTGATCGGATGGCCATCCGGACGGATGACCATTTGATTGAATGGCCATTCGGTCGAATGTCTCCGGCGAGTTACGTTTCGATGTTTCGTTTCGAGCGTTAAGCGTTGCGATGCGATTAGCGATAAATCGATTAATGATTAAACTGCGATTTATTAACATTTACTCCACATAATACAACTAAAGTAACTTAATTTAGAGTATCGATTACAAGTCGAGAAGCACAATCAATAATTAAGCAAGGAGTGACAGATCATAATTAGCAATCTTTTCCTCCTTTGACTTTGACTTGTACTTTGACTTCAAAACGCGGGGTGTTACAGCCTCCCCTACTTTAGGAAATTTCGTCCTGAAATTTAGGGCGCAGGCGTAACAAACAGTTGTGGATACTTAGCCTTCATGTCACTTTCGAGTTCCCAGGTGAACTCGGCGCCGCGTTTGCCTTCCCAGCGAATTTTCACAATGGGAATGCGTGAGCGTCAGAGTACCTTGGTTTCTCGGCCCATGATCTCAACAGGCTTTTCCACGAAGTGTGTAAGTCCCAAAACACTATCAACCGGATATCAAAATCACAATCACGAGCGCGGAATACTGATGAAAGTGATAAGAACAAGAACGATTCGTATTGATTGAATATCAAAGTGCACACGGTTTCTAGGAACCGTCTGGTACACAAACAAGCAACTCGAAAATACTAGGAAGAACAAAACAGAATAGCCTCTCAAAAATGTCTAACCTAATAATGAACTAGGTTCACCCTATTTATAGTTACATAGGGTGACCTAGTTACAGACTGGGCCAGGCCCACATGCACAATATTACTAACCAAACAAGCCCAAATCACTAATTAGCCCACATGGCTTATTTCATTACTATCTAACCCACTACAAGGCTAAGCCCAATAGCCTATATTTGTGTTTGATAAAGATAGGCGTAAACCTACACCATTATAGGGCCTTACAATATCCCCCTAGGTTTATGCTGTCTTTATCAAACTGTTGTCTTCATCATGAATCTGTGGGAAGATACTTCATCTTTTCATCTTCAAACTTGGGCTCTTGGTTCTTCTTAAACACGATCAGCTTTGCTTGAAAATCTTGTTGAAAAGAATGCAAGCGGAGGATTCTCAACAACTCTTTTCTTTGTCAATGTCTTCTATTTCAAGCAGGTTCACAGGTACTTCTTCACATGTACTATCACTGTCAGATGATGACTTGTATCTGGTTCTTCTGACTCAGGTACATCTTGCTATTCTGATGCTTCAAGCTTTGTCAGCAACCAACAGCATCTCAATCTTCAACAACCATTGTTTCTTGATTTAACATTAAATTCTGCACATACTCGGAAATTCATAAGCAAACAATTTTGTGCAACAGAGGGAAATACCACGTGAACACTCAGTACATCCAAGTATTTGTACTCGGATTTCACAATTCAAATTTCATTCAATTTATGGTGATCAATCAAATCTTCAAGAACGGTTAAATTTTTAATAAAACAAATAAACACTCTATTTTTTGATTTTTGATTTTATAGAAACTAACAATATAAACTAAAACACAAATAAATATATGAAACTAATATACAATTACAATTGCAATGGGATCAAATCACAGTGTTTCAGGCCAGACTACACTTATCAACACTAATTTACTTTGGGTGATCTGAGCGATTGCCAGTATATTTGTCCACTTAAACTTATCTCCCTAGGCCTTTTTCAAATGACGGTCTGCAACTGATTTATCATGTTTTCATTTTAATTGATATGAACACTCATTTTAAATCACAATCAAATCCTGGAATTTTAAATCAGAACACGCTATCATACATGCAGTTTCCCTACCACATATTTCACAAGCCCGTTCTAGGATTCTGAAATCTTAACTGGGACTGGATTGAGAAGAGAAAAGAATAGATCATTTGCAGAGATGGATATAATATACAGATCAAATGAGTTTTCTCAGTTTGATATAGGTTTTTTTTTTTTTTTTTTTTTTTTTTTGGGTTTCTTTTGGGCACTAGAGGGCCTCTTTCGGGTGTATTTGATCTATAGCGCGACAACGTACAGCTAGGTCAGCATGTATCTGGATGCAGCAGAAGCTGACGTTGCCTAGCACCTCCAGGTCTTTGCTCACGCAAAACAGAGGAGATACACGAGTTGGACAGAAAAGATTTCAGAACTAGAACGAAATTGTGTGTATCGGGACGTCACACACGCATTCAAATAGACATGTCCTAATTCCAAGTGACCGATCTTTCCTGAGGTCATAGAATAAATTTAGTGTTCTAAGCAATACCAGTCAAAGAGTCTAGCCATCAGGATAAAGCCTACCAACATATCACTCTAGAGTCAGACCATTTCAATATTGGTCTTACATGAGTCAGCCTTAATCCACATAATGAAATTATTTCATTTCCCATGTATGCAACAAAATATTTTTTTTTATTTTTCTGTTTTTCGAAAGTTTTTGTATTTTCTCATTTTCTCTATTTACTAATATCTCAAGATATCCCCCTAAATTTGTGCGTAAATTTTACGCGCAAATTTACCTAACAACGAGAAAGTATGTACAAAGAGAAACACAAAAGAAAATGAAAATATTTTTGTTGTTTTTGCCTAACCGTTCCATCATAAGATTTAAGACTAATCAATATCGAAATATGAATACGAAATTCAAATGGGTACCTTTTCGCTGATCTTGTCTTACTTTTCTTATCTCCTTCAAACGACACATATCAACTGTAAAGAATTAAAACTTTTTGCAACAGTGAGATGTTACCCGTTTTGTCTCTGGAACAACCGCTATCAACATCCAAGGTTTGTCAACAGCTCCTCCTTGGTTGTCCCTGAAAAGTAAGGAGATTAGTAAGACATTGGTACCCAGGCCATCGTGGTCCTGGGTATACCTGAAGCATCAACGTAAGACACTTCTCTAAAGCACATGGTCCCTTTTGATTCAAGGACTGGTGATGTCGCTGCTTTGTGTTTTGCCTGCCAAATTTGTTTAGGCTTCTCTAATTTCTGAGGTGCCTTTGGCAAAACTGTTTGCTTTTCAACCTTTTTATTCTTCAGAACTTGTTTAGGTTTTAAAGCTTGTTTTCGTTTATTTTTCGCAGCATTCCAGTCCCCATCAGATGGTTTAACCTTGGGACTCTTATTCATCATTGCCTTGGGTTTTTCAACCTTCATCAGCTTAGAATAAGATCTATTCCTAGATGTAACCTTCTGATGCTGTGTATAATATGGCACATAGGGACGATGTGTGCAATTTCTTGCAATATGACCGGGTATGCCGCAGTTGTAGCAGGTCTGCTTCTTTACGTAAGGAGCATATCCCGATCCATTCCATCCAACTGATGCTGAGTATGAGTTGTAAAATTTGTTGGATGATTTGTTTGCAGCCTGCTCAGACTTTCTCCCCTGCTTCTTATGTCCCTGTTTACAACAGTTAGCACATTCATTGGATTTAACATTTTCACTTCTAACTGTTGGCTTTGGAGGCACATATTTATTTGAAGGGCCTCTCAAAGCTGGCTCAGAAACAGCCTTTTTCACATAAGGAGGAGCATCAGCAGATAAATTTGATGTTTTTAAACAAACATCGTCAGCTTTTTGACAAACAACATCATCCCCCTCAACCCAATCCTCTACTATTACCTCATCTGCACATGAAGTAGAAGCATCAGTAACGTTCACTTGTTCACAAACGGTGTCAGGCGAAGCCATAGTAACATTTTCATTCTCGAGTGACACCGTTTGTTTAGTAGTTTCAGAATCATTGTCATTCGAAAGAGCAGCAGGGGCTTCTGTAGTCGTTTTACCATTAGACTCAACAGAAGCTCCTGAAGTCGATTTTGATTCTTCTTTGATCGAATTTGAATCAACTGTTTCAGATGATTCATTTGTTGATTCCACTGAAGCAACTGACTCTGAATTATCACAGTCAGTCTTTTCATAGGAGTCATTGGTTGAATCAGATGAAGCTGATGATTCAGTTTGACATGCCTCTGCTTCCTCAGTTGATGCACTGTTGACACTAGGTGATTCGCCCATTTCTGATTTCTCAGAAGTGGATGTCTCAGAAGTGTCGCAAGATGTGTCGAATGACGAAGCAGATTCAGCTTGTTTGCTCTTATTAAATTCTTTCACAAACTCAGTCAAACCTCTTAACATGGCAAACTCGATGTTATCTATGTTAACTCTAGGTTCTTTTGCTTCAGGCTCTTTTGTGACATGTTTATTTTCACAAGATTGTTTTGACTCTTTCTCTTGTTGTTGTACTTCAGGTGAATTTTGAGAAAATGTTGATTCAGTATTATCTAACACTTGAAAATGCTTATCAACATCAGCATTTTTCTCAAAACTTAGAGTCTCGGTTTGCTTTGAAACTTCAGCAGGTTTCACAAAAGTTTTATTAAACGCCTGTTTTTCTAGAATAATTTCGGTTTTATCAGGCCTTGTGATTTTAACTTTCTTTTGATTAACATGCTCAACCTTCCTATCCCCAGGCTTCCCATATTCCATTTCAGGCAAGTCGGCTATCTCCTCCTCAGTCATAGGAATAGAGGTGTAATTGTGATTGTATGGTGGAGGTATGCATACAAATCCCAATCCTTTATTCCTCACTTCCTTTTTGCTATACTTTAACTGTTGATTTATCATCTTTTCGAACTTTTCACTTGAAACATCAAACTTTTTAAAATTAAATTCAGTATTTTCAAAAGTTGATTTTAAGTCATTTAATTCAACAGTTAACTTTTCAGATAGCTCCTTGAAGTGAAGATATCGACAGTTCGCTTCGCTTAGATCGCTATGCAACTTTCGGATATCACGCTTTTGCGCCTCCACCATATCCTTATACCCACCCAGTTTCTTTTTAATTTCATAACTACTGGATCTGGTATCTTGAAGTTGCATAGTAAGCGATTGAGCCTGTTCTTTAAAACCTTTTACTTTCTTTCTACATTTTTCAGTACAACAAACATCATCTACACATACCTCAGCCTCAGAAGGAGTGTAGTCATTCATTTGAATATCTTGAGTAGACTGCTTGTCAGCATTGTTATATGACTTGATGAGTGAGATCAGCTCATCCGGCTTCATTTTGTAACAATAGCAGTCGGTTGTCACAATTATCTCATTAACATTTCTAAACCAACTACAGTTTGCCTGATCTGGAATCCTTTTTATAACATCTAGAAGCTTTGTGTTGCTCGTGCGATTAGACACCTCAATCTCAGCATTCTCCATTTTAGAGAGCAGTTCAGCAAACCGGCCTGTAAGTGCTTCTATAGATTCACCATACGAGTATTTGAATCCTTGAAATTCCTGATCAAGCACCTCTCTCTTAGAAGACATTTTTAAGATTTTATCCCCCGAAAATGTGATCCCCCGAAAATGTGCGTTTTAACTATTTCTTCAACACAAGCCCAAAGCAAGAACCCGTGTACTCGCTAACTCAAGCCTTTGAAAAATGCACGAACCAGTTTCCCTGTACCACGCCTCCAAACCTATCAAAACTTATCACCAAACAACAACCAAACCCTTTTTTTTTATTAGATTTCAAAATGTAATTAATATAACTATTATTATTATTATAATTATTATTAATAATTTAGTAATGATTACCAAATGATTATGTTATTATTAATATTATTATTATTATAATAAACAAAACCTAAAAAATTGTTAACAACTTTCGTTGTCTTCTTCGTTTCAAGCACCCCACACCAAACCCTAATATCTTTTGAAAATGTTCAGCCGCCAAACTTATAAAATCAGACAGTGATAAGAGTTGATACGAGATGGTGAAAAACGGTGATGCTTGGGCGGTGGTGGTGGCAGGTTAACGGAGGTGTACGTGATCGGCGATGTATGGCAGTCGAAGATCGACGATGTTGCAGGTATGATGGTGAAGTCGGAAGACGGTGGTGATGTTTATGAAGCACGGTGGTTGTTGGAGGTGGTGATGAACAATGATGATGACGATGTCGTTGTTGTGACGAGTGGAACACCGGAGACGAAGAAGATGACCAGAGTTACGGTAGTGGTTACGGTGGTGGTTGCGGAAGTGATGGTTATGATGATGCTCGATGACAGTGTAAACACAACCTCGAACTCGAAATGGTGTGCGGGTTCGGAGTCGGTAGGGCGGAGATTGGAGGTGATTGGAGTTGAGTGACGATGAATATGATGATGAATGACTGTTGTTTGTTTGTTGATGATGACTGCTGAACTGCGGAGAAGATGAAGATGATTGGATCGCACAAGTTTGAAGATGTTGAACAATAGATATGTATCGCACAAGAAGGATGATTCTGATCGCACAAGAAGTTCCGATCGCACAAGAAGTTCCAATCGCACAATATGATTTCTTGTTTCACGAGCAAAAATGATATCTGATGATGTCACAGTTTTTGAATGGTGCAGTCGCACAACTTGAATATGCAGCAGGTCACACTTTTGTAGTCGCACAAGGATCCCATTTTTCACAATGGGAATGCGTGAGCGTCAGAGTACCTTGGTTTCTCGGCCCATGATCTCAACAGGCTTTTCCACGAAGTGTAATGTTTCATCCACTTGTAGATGCTCAAGAGGGACATGTAAATCCTGGTCGGCTAGACACCTTTTGAGGTTCGAGATGTGGAAAGTCGGGTGGACGTTACTAAGTTCCTCCGGTAGTTCGAGTCTGTAGGCCACCTTGCCAATCCTTTCCAGAATTTTAAAGGGTCCAACATATCGAGGTGCGAGCTTTCCTTTCTTGCCGAATCTGATCACCCCCTTCCAAGGTGCAACCTTTAGGAGTACGTGATCGCCAACGTCAAATTCAAGGGGCTTGCGGCGTCTATCGGCGTAACTTTTCTGACGACTCTGAGCTTTCAGCAGATTGTCTCGAATTTGGAGGATTTTGTCAGTCGTTTCTTGCAGTAACTCCGGACCAGTAATTTGCGCATCCCCGATCCCGTGCCATACAATAGGCGATCGACATTTTCTTCCGTATAATGCCTCAAATGGTGCCATTTGAATGCTAGAGTGATAACTGTTATTGTACGAGAATTCGACTAAAGGTAAATGCGAGTCCCAATTACCACCGAAATCTATAACACATGAGCGAAGCATGTCTTCGAGGGCATGAATCGTGCGTTTAGTCTGACCGTTGGTCTGGGGATGGAATGCGGTACTAAGATTGAGAGCAGTACCGAGAGCAGATTGAAATGTTTCCCAAAGACGCGAGGTAATTCGACCATCGCGGTCAGAAATGATGTCACGAGGTGTCCCGTGTCGACAAATAACTTCGTCAGTATAGATTCGAGCTAATCGTTCTACCTTGTAGTCTTCCGGTATCGGTAGAAAATGAGCGGATTTGGTGAGACGGTCAATGATAACCAAGATGCTGTCGTGACCTGACGGCGTGCGAGGAAGTTTCGTTATGAAATCCATAGCTATACTCTCCCATTTCCATATAGGGATTTCGGGTTGTACGAGTAAGCCAGAGTGGCGTTTATGCTCAGCCTTAACTTTCAAACAAGTCAGGCATTTCGAAACGTAGATAGTGATATCCCTTTTCATGCCCGGCCACCAGTACTTGTAGCGCATGTCCTGGTACATTTTATCGGCACCGGGATGAATGGAATATCGAGATTTGTGGGCTCCGTCTAGCAGAATTTGTCGTAAATTGGTACGCTTGGGAATCCAAATTTGGTCTAGATAATGGAATATACCATTCGATTTATTCACCAATTGTTCGCCATTATTGATAATCCTTTCTTTCTTCAAAGTGCGTTCGGTAAAACAAGCATGTTGAGCGTCACGGATAAGAGCTTCGAGATTGTGCTGGGCTTGAGTATTACGAACGCTATGCAAATAGCTTCGTCGACTGAGAGTATCGGCAATGACGTTTGCTTTGCCTGGATGGTAACAAATCTCACAGTCGTAATCGTTGAGGAGTTCAACCCATCGGCGTTGGCGCATATTCAACTCTTTCTGGTTAAAGATGTGTTGTAGGCTCTTGTGGTCGGTGAAGACCGTACACTTGGTACCGTAATGGTAGTGTCACCAAATCTTCAACGCAAAAACAACTGCAACAAGCTCAAGATCGTGGGTTGTATAGTTCTTCTCGTGGATTTTGAGCTGGCGAGAGGCGTCAATAACCTTGTCTCGTTGCATGAGTACACAACCGAGACCGAGGTTAGAGGCATCACAGTAGACTACGAAGTCGTCGTTTCCGTCGGGTAGAGAGAGCACGGGAGCATTGCAGAGCATAACTTTGAGCATTTGAAATGCCTCCTCTTGTTTGGTTCCCCAAACAAAAGGTTTGTCCTTATGCGTAAGAGAGGTGAGGGGAATAGCGATCTTTGAGAAGTCGGCGATGAATCGGCGATAGTAACCCGCCAATCCGAGAAATGAGCGAACTTTGGACGGGTTCTTTGGTGTAACCCAACTCTTAACAGCTTTGATCTTCGCAGGATCGACATGAATACCTTGACTATTTATGATGTGACCGAGGAATTGAACCTCCTCAAGCCAAAATTCGCACTTGGAAAACTTGGCATAGAGGCGGTTTCCCTGGAGTAGTTCAAGAACCAAACGGAGATGTTGCGCATGTTTGGTTTTTGACTTGGAATAGATCAGGATATCATCGATGAAAACGATGACGAAGCGGTCGAGAAAGGGTTTAAACACGCGATTCATTAGATCCATAAAGACTGCGGGAGCGTTGGTCAATCCAAAGGGCATAACAACAAACTCATAGTGGCCGTATCTGGTTCGAAAAGCGGTTTTGGGTATATCTTCCTCCTGAATTCGTAGCTGGTGATAGCCTGAGCGTAGATCGATCTTCGAGAAACACGTAGCATCTTGTAACTGATCAAACAAATCATCGATTTGAGGCAAGGGATAACGATTCTTGATGGTAAGCTTATTCAATTCCCTGTAGTCGATGCACATCCGGAACGATCCGTCCTTCTTTTTGATGAAAAGGACAGGCGTGCCCCAAGGAGAGGTGCTAGGGCGAATGAAGCCTTTATCAAGCAATTACTGGAGCTGACTTGAGAGTTCGCGCATTTCAGAAGGGGCGAGACGATAAGGCGCTCTAGCAACAGGATTTTCTCCAGGAATGAGATCGATTTGGAAATTGATATCACGAGTGGGAGGTAGACCAGGTAAATCGTCGGGAAAGACTCGAGGAAAATCACGAACCACAGGCACCTTGTCTGTTGCCTTAACTTCCTTTTCCTCCGCTACTACGATGTGTGCCAAGAAAGCTTGGTATTCCTTGCGGAGATACTTACTAACTTGGACACATGACATGAGCTGTAACTTCTTCGAAGCGACTTCGCCATAAACACACAATTGATCACCGTTTGTGAGAGAAAAACGAATCATTATATCGAAGCAAACAATTTTAGCATGATTCTCCCGAAGGAAATCCATGCCTACTATGACATCAAAACTACCAAGCTGCATCGGAATGAGATTGATCGGGAAAAACGTGACTGTTGAGCTCAGGAGTACAGTCACGCAGAACGGAGCTAACAGTGACGGTCCTTCCAGTGGCAACTTCTACGTCGAATGTCGATGGGAGATTTACACGTTTACGGTTTAGGATCCTTTCGAATTCGAATGATACAAAACAGTTATCGGCTCCAGTATCAAACAAACACGAAGCATATATACCATTTACGAGAAATGTACCATTAACCACGTTGTTGTCTGCCTGAGCCTGACGGGCGTTGATGTTGAAGACTCGTCCGCAGGCTGCTGCTGCTGCTGGTGGTGGTGTTGTTGCGGTGCTGGCGGCTGCTGCTGCTGCTGTGGCTCTTGCTTCACCGCTCTGTTTGGGCAGACATTTGCAACGTGGTTGGGATCACCACACACAAAGCAGGCTCTTGCGTGAGCGCCGGGAGCAGGAGCTGCTTGTTGACCCTGGGGAGCTGGTAGAGCAGGAGCTTGAACCTGGGGTGGAGCTTGGCGAGGACCGGTACGATAATTAGCAGTAAAGTGGCCGTACAGGTTGCAGTGAACACAATACTGGCATGCGATTCCAACCGGGTGGTGATAGGTACAAGTAGGGCAGAGCGGGTGTGGACCAGTATATGCCCGCTTGGCTGGCGATGCATTGGTCACAGGCGCCACTACTTGGCGGTTTTGAGGTTACGGTTGAGCAGAGATTGCATTCAGTGGCATGACAGCTGTACATGCACAGTTCTTGTTGCTGGAGTTGTTGTTCTTTCTCTTGCGGCCTGAAGCTTGGAAGATTGCGATGCGACGGTTTCAGCGGTGGGAGCAGCGGTAACTTGGTGAAGACTCTTGGCAGCTTTATCGAAATAACCAGCCCGAACTCGCTTGTCATTAACTTCGGCAGCGAGCAGGTAGGTTTCTTCAATAGTTGTCATCTTGGCGGCTTGCACAAAGTCAGCAACACAATCCGGTAAGGCACGGATGTATTTCTTGTTGATAATATCGGGAGTAGTAACTTGACCCGGACAAATGATACTCATCTGCTTAAAGCGCGCAGTTAAACTAGCGTTGTCGCCACCCTCTTGTATGATGTGCCAGAACTCGTCCTCCACCTTTTGAAGCTCGTGGGGAGGGCAGATCTACTTTATCATGATGTCCTTTAACTCATCCCACGTAAGCCCATAGGCTGCATCATTCCCTCGCTTGTTTCTTTCGGCAGTCCACCAGTCCAGAGCCCTGGACTGGAAAACGCAAGTGGCGTTAACAGTGCGAAGGTTTTCGGGACAGCCGCTTTGGCGCAGGGTGACTTCGATTGAATCAAACCATTGAAACATGGCCGCAGACCCGTCTTCTCCAGTGAATTCTTTGGGACCGCAGGCTTTAAACTGCTTGAAGCACAAAGTAGCTTTAGGAGAATCAGTCCTGGATTCTTCAGAGGACTTGCTAGCGTTTTGGTTCAGCTCGCTGATAATTTGCGGAATGACTTTCACCATTTGCTTTGCTACCAGTGCAGCGATTCGTTTGTCCTCATGGTTACGACGAGCGGTGCGAGCAGTGTGAGATCCGAATGACGACCTTGTCTGCAACAGACATCGTCACGGGACTCAGACATGATTTCGATTAACCCTGGTATAGTCTAGCGATTCACCCAAGTCTACTTTATAAAGCATAGGAACACGTTCAATCACATAATCCACAGAAGCACGTAAGCACAGAGGCACATAAGCACGTAGTCTACGCTAGCACACCTTCAACTATATTTTGCATGTATTAACCTACATATATTGCACGTATTCACTTATCTTTCATAGCGGCGTAAAGCGATCGAGTATTGCGAGTGCGAGTAGCGATGGCGAATAACATAAGCGATTTGTTAGCGTATTGAGATAGATGTGTAGTGAAAGTTGTGCGTGTTGACCAAAGCGAACAGCGATAAGCGTATAAATCACCAAAATCGAAACACATAAACACATAAAATCACATAAAATTCGCATAAAATTGATAAATCTACAGAGTCAGTGGTGGCGAAATCCAGAATCAAAACACATAAAATCGAGAAGAGATTATCTCAGCTATTAGACGTCGACTACCCAAAGTGATTCAACTATTCTCAAGCTCTTCGAGTACACGCCTTGGCCTAATAGACTGTGCTCTATCACCGGCATGCAGTGAATGACACGCATCCTTTCGGTTACTCACGCGACTCGGGTCGTTGGAATTCATCGAGACTTTGGTGAGAGTTTTGCAAAACTATAGTATAGAGCAGAACAGGTCATCAAGCTTCGGGTTTCACCCCTAACTTAGCGACTCCATTCCTGCTTGTGTGATAGAATTCACGAGATAGATAAGGGAATCAGCGTTGAAGTATGGATTTCACTCCTGGTTCAACGCAAGTTCTCGTGTTTGTAATAAAATTTGTGCGTCGATGGAGCGATTTTAATCAGGAGTTTGCGGTTTTCACACCTAATCTCGACACAATTCTCCCTCTTATTAGAATTTTGTGTGTGTTGCCAGCGTTCCTTTCCTAAGGCTATAGTAGGCAGTACGAGTTCAGCGAGTAGAACGAGAGTATAGAGAGTAAGCTCACGCAGAACCCCTACAGGGTTCGCACAAGGCGGTCTGCTGGTACTTAGACTATAGACTATGTCGTTTCTAAGACATCAACCCGGACTAGGTCGAGTCTTGCCTAATTCCCTATAGTTATGGCTCTGATACCAATCTGTCACACCCTAACCGATGGCGGAAACATTGGGGTGAGGCACTGAGCGAAATAGATTGTCCAGGAGAAATCCATAACAACTAAATTACCAGATAATTAACATTATGTCCCATACCATAACTTATATAATAAAGCAGTTATTACAAACATAGATATCTCAAGAAAAATAAATCGTTTCGACAACTCAGATTTTATTAAATTTTTTCTAGACTCCATCCTAGCTTGATTCCAGCAAGTAACAAGCAAGCATCCTAAACACCTGTCACATACGTTAAAATAGAGGTCAATACACATAGTCTAAAGGTGAGCATACAAGTTTAATAGTATAATAGGTAGCGAAATCGTTTACGCATAACCAACATGTAACATGTTGAAAAGTGAAGCTAACAGGTTATCGACAATGAGATATGCACATACATGACTGCGAGTTGAATAATGCGCAACACATATCACCACTGTTACACGTGAAGAATACCCTTAACAACCCCCATCCATGACAGGTGCTGAGTCCAAACTATAGTACTATCGTTGCTAAGGTGTCAGGAAACAATCACTGTGTAAACATAACATGTAAGTGTTCATCGAGTAACACGTATAATATGCATTAGAGGTCAGCGTATAAAAGTGTTTGCATTGTGTGATCGACGTGATTTAGTATAAGTAACGTATGTAACACCCAAAAGTGCGTAAAGAAAAGAGGGATCGAGTATACTCACAGATTGTGTTTAGCAAATAAACACTCTCTTGGATTGAAAGGAGCGCTGGAAAGTTAGCCTGATTACAGAACGATAGCATAAGCGATGAGCGGTGCGTTAAACAGGGACGAGTGAACAGGACGATGGATTGTCATCCGATCGGATGACCTTCCAGACGGATGGTCATTCGGACGGATGGTCATCCGGACGGATAGTCATCCGGACAGATGGCCATTCGATCGGAGGGTGATCCGTTTGGGATGGATGTGTTTGTGTATGATGGCTTTGAAGTTTTCGTTGTAGCATTTTAAAAACAGAGAAGTATCTCTACCTTTCAGGTCGTCCGGTCGAACGGTCGTTCGGTCGGATGGTGATCCGTCCAGTGAGACATCTCATGAAGAACAAGTTCACAGCAGGATGGTCATTCGATCGGATTGTCGTCCGATCGGATGACCATTCGCTGGATTTGGGTTGTGTATTGAAAATGTTGTAAAAAGTTTAAGTGTTGAGACCAAATGTCATCCGATCGGATTGTCGTTCGATCGGATGGCAATCCGATCGGACGTCAGTCCGTTTGGTGACTTGCTCATTTTGAAATTTGTTAAGTTTGAAAGTTTGCGGTTTGATCGAGATGGTATGATGACGTGTTAAAACAATGGGAATTCCCTCAAGTCCAAGTTATCCGATCGGACGGGAATCACCCCATTCTGACTAGTTAACTGTTCTTGACGGTTGTTCGTGTTCAACCCGCTAAGTCGGTTATCTCGTTTATAGGAATCAGATCTCAGACCGACACATCACTAGAGAATGAGTGGAAGGCCTGAACGAGCTCTGACCCTATCGGTTTTGAGTACATGAGTGTAAAAGTTTGTGAAGAAAGTTAAGAAAAGCATATTTCAATCCTTTTAATCCTGAAAATGTTTAGATTTATGCGAAATTAGTGTTTAAACATGTTGAAATCTCTTAGATCTGAGCTATTCTTGGTGGAATGAGGTCAAGTGTTGAAGTTCATAAGAACCCCATGATGACATCATCCTAGAACACCTCAAATCAGCCGATTTCATGGTTAAAAGTGAAGATTTGATGGTGAAAAAGATGAAGAGGTGTGTAAAGATCAAAGAAGTACAAGATTTGGAGTAGAAACTTACAAGAATCGTGAGAAATCAAGAGAAAAGAGGCTGAGAAGTCGAAGGGTCGCATCAGAGCTGTCACATCACTGTTCATGATGTGATAGGTGCTATTTATAGGTGAAGGGGAGTGAAGGCGGTGTAGTGTGACGGATCGAAGGACAGTCCATCCGATCGGATGGGCATACGAACGGATGACCATTCAATCGAATGGTCATTCGGTCGAATGTCTCCGGCGAGTTGCGTTTTGATGTTTCGTTTCGAACGTTAAGCATTGCGATGCGTTTCGAGTAAGCGATGCGATAGTATTACTCATTAGTTACACAAATAACCTAGCTACTAAATATCATAAGTATAATCCTTGAATCTCGAGTTTGCTATGAGATTGCGTTGTGATAGAGTTGCGATTGCGTTTTCGAATAACACCTTTAAGCATATCATCTACACACACAAGTAACACATAAATAGCACACACACGTAAAACAATATCCATAACATGTAATTTGGGTTGCGATGCGATAGCGATTAGCGATAAATCGATTAGCGATTAAACTGCGATTTATTAACATGTACTCCACATAATACAACTAAAGTAACTTAATTTAGAGTATCGATTACAAGTCGAGAAGCACAATCAATGATTAAGCAAGGAGTGACAGATCGTAATTAGCAATATTTTCCTCCTTTGACTTTGACTTCAAAACGCGGGGTGTTACATCGGGTCTGACCCGCGTGTTAGATTTTAAGCATCAAAATATAATAGTGGGGCAATCTCTTATATTTATTAATATTTATCTTTTCCCATTCTTTATTATTATTCTTTTTGTGCATTTTTTAATTATTATTTCATTATCTCTTCGGTTTTTGTCACCAAGCTTACTGTCACTAATATTAGCATCATATGAAACAATAAAAAAGAGTAACGGTAATGTCAATTTCACATGAAACTAGCACGACTACTTCTCACCGAACTAACTAGCGATTGTCTCGATCGATCGATCTACATACTGAATACAAAAAACAACTAACCTCACCAACCCATGACGCCAACCTACGCACATACCCTTGGCTGCCCCCTCTAGATCAACAACCCTCACTACCACTACCCACCACCAGCACCACTGTCACCATCACCATCACCATCATCATTCCCCTTGAGCTTTTCAACCACATATTCTTCCAGCTTTTCGAGCCCCTTGACGAACCGATTGTCCATGGCTGTCCCTATCACCTTTAGACTCTCGCCCTTGATGGTCTTATAGTCGCCACCACCATCATCATCAGTAGTACCCTTCTTCTTCTTCTTCTCCCCTTCCTCTTCATCATGAGTCTTATAGTTGCCACCACCATCATCATTAGTAGTACCCTTCTTCTTCTTCTTCTTCTTCTTCTTCTTCTTCTCCTCACCCTCTCCATCACGAGTCTTGTTCTTCTTCTCAGTCTTCCAGTTAGGGTAAAATAATTTCCAAGATGAATATTATTAACCATTGGCTCAAAATATATACAGCTTACAAATATGTATAAAAGGAAATACATTGATTACAAATGAATGGAAAGAATATTAGAGAATAAATCAAGGATTTTCAATTCCTTGATTTATGTATTGCTATTACCCCCCGTCAATCGAACAGGTGGGGGACCAACACGAAGCATGTTGTGAAATTTTTCAAACGATGGGCGTGGTAGACTTTTTGTGAAAATGTCAGCCACCTGGAGAAGGGAAGGAACAAATTTGGTGTAGAGACGACCCGAGGAAACCAATTCGCGAACAAAATGATAATCAATATCTATGTGCTTTGCCCGTTTATGAGATACAGGATTTTGACTGAGGAACATGGCACTTTTGTTGTCACATAGTAGAGTAGGCCGTTCCATTGGTAAGGCATGAAGTTCATGAAGAAGGTGGGTGAGCCAAATTATCTCAGCAATTGTATTTGCCATCGCCTGATATTCAGATTCACAACTGGATCGAGCAACCGTGGGTTGCTTCTTGGAGCTCCATGACACGAGATTTCCTTCCAAATAAATTGAATAACCATAAGTGGAGCGATGAGTCTCAATGCAGCGGGCCCGGTCTGCATCCGAGTAACCTAGTAAAGAGGTGGAGGATTGCTTGGAGAAGTGAAGTCCCAGTGCAAGAGTTCCTTTGACATACCGAAGAATGCGCTTGACTGACTGAAAGTGAGCTGTAGTAGGAGCTTGAAAGTGTTGACTAGCTTGATTTATTGCATAAGACAAGTCCAGTCTGGTGATGGTTAAATATTGAAGAGCACCAACCAAAGACCGATAAAAAGTTGGATCATGGAACGGATCACCCTTGGAATGGAAAACTTCAGTAGATGCTAAGGGAGTGGCAACTGGTTTTGTTTCAAGAAGACCTGCTCGTGCAAGGATATCATAGGCGTATTTTGCTTGACTAAGGAAAATGCCTTTATCTTTTTGAATGACTTCAAGGCCCAGAAAATAATTCAAGCTTCCTAAGTCTTTAATGGAGAATTCCTTGTGCAGAGTAGCGGTGAACGAGTTAATAAAATCCAAGTTGTTTCCAGTGAGGTTGATGTCGTCTACATAAACCAGGATATGCAATAACCTGTCCCTGTTTAAAAACAAATAAAGAAGTGTCTGCCTTGTTGCAAATAAAACCATGGTTAGTAACAAAAGAACTGAGACGCTGAAACCTGACACATGGGGCCTGTTTGAGTCCATATAGAGCTTTCTTCAATCGACAAACATGATCCGGGAAACGAGCATCTACAAAGCCAGTGGGCTGTTCCATGTAAACCGTCTCATTAAGGTCACCATTTAAGAAGGCGTTTCGCACATCGAGCTGACGAAGAGGCCAGTCGTAAATGGTGGCAAGCGCAAGAACAACACGCACAGTAGAAGCTTTAACAACCAAACTAAAGGTGTGAGAAAAATCAAGACCAGGAACCTAAGTGAAACCCTGAGCAACCAATCGAGCCTTGTACCGATCCACTGTACCATCGGATTTGTATTTTGTACAAAGATCCATTTGGAACCAACAATATTTTTGTGTGAGGGGCAGGGAACCAAAACCCAAGTGTGGTTGTGGTTTAAGGCATCTATCTCTTCCTGCATTGCTTTACGCCATTTAGGATGTTTTGCGGCTGTTTTGTAACTGCGCGGATCAGTGGCCCCAAGTAAGGCATGATGCAATGTGTGGGAAAAGAGAGATATATCCGCATGATGTTTAGGTTTAAAAATGTGTTTTTTGGAACGAGTTGTCATGGAGTGGGTAGGAGCATGTGCCGGGTTTGGTGGAATCGGATTAGGAGGAGATAGAGGCGAGGGTTGTTGGAATCGGATTAGGAGGAGATAGAGGCGAGGGTATAGGATGGGTATTGGGAAGGCATGGTTTTGTCACACCCCGATATTTACAGCTCAGCCCGGTGGGGAGTATCGTGACGTAAGATTGATGTCGTCATAGTCAAACATACACAGAATAGCAGAGCGGAAGTCTTGGAATATAAAATAGTATTACAAACACAAATGGCTAAAATATATCAAAGTATTTAGTACAGACAAGATTGTAATAATCCACAGGCGGATCATTAAGACAAAAGGAGTTTATCAGACTAATGGCTTATGCGAAGGAGTTGCAAATTCCTCGTCTAACAATTCCGAGCAGCTTCTAGCCTATTTACGTATTTGTACCTGTCACTTAGACTTTTGAAAATACGTCAGTTTTCACTGGTAAATACAATCAACCGACACATTTGAAAATGTTTATGAAAATCTGTTTAGGTGCACAAGGCACAAAAATATTTTATACTTGGGACAAACTATATCTCATGTTATCAGTTTTACATAACTTGCTCTACATACGGGGCCCGATTCTATGCCGGTTCATGATTAACCGACACACCACTTATTCCCTTATTAGGGAAACCCATATTGGGTATAAAATTATTTAATAAACCATATTGCATCTGTCGAGTGTATGCCTACACCCCGTGCTTAGGTCGTGGCCATTGCAATTAATGAGTCAAGGATATCCAGGACACGGTCGCATTAACCCCCAATGTTTCAGTCAAGCAATAGGAATTAAAACAGGTTATTTGGATTTCCTGACTTATTGGTCTTCGAATCCCATACCTGACCATGCGATAATTATATTACCGTATCCCAAGCCCGTATAAGGGAAAATAGGTTAAGAGTATTTACCTGAGCTAGCTCATGTCTTAAATTGTAAGATTTATAATAACTCAGTCATATTCAGTTAAGTAAGAGTAGGTACAATTTACCGGAAGGCTCTAGTCTGGAATGATGGTATAAATAACCAATTAGAATGCTAACGGGTTTTATTTAAGTCGTAGAATTAAACCGGCTAGCTGGAGATATTAAAAACGGTACGATACGCTAGATTAAGCGATGACCAGAATAAAATGTAATTTAGACCCAACAAGTATGAAGGCTTGTATAATATGGGTAAACTAAATACATTCTGGATTTTGAAGTAAAAATGATAAGGTTTGACCCGTTTCGGCTAATTTATGCAAACTAGTTACATAAACCGTACCAAACACGTATAAGTATAAACGGGTAACCGGATGAGTCATATACAAGTCCCGTAAGTTATTATGCTTAAAATATGTTATGATATCAGCAAATATGCCCAAAAAGATTTTAAAACCAAATTAAGTCCCGTAAGGGCATTTTGGTTATTTAAGATTTATAAAAGAGGTTTAATAGTAAACTGAGGTTCTGGTCTAAAATATTCAGTAAAAATATTTATTTTATCATGTTACAATAGTAAAATATCATACATATGTGAGGTTCACCATTTATGGTCAATCTATGCACCGTAAGGGCATTTTGGTCAATTCACATATGTTTTAAGGACAAAATTGGAAATCTGACTTCAAGACTTATACTTACTGTTAAAGTATTAAAATTTATTTATAAAATCAGTAGGTAACAAGTCTTAGGTGTTAAATATGGTTTTAAACCATACTATGCGCCTAATTAGCGTAAAAGTCAATAATTGACGATATTTGAGATGTTTATGAAAATCTGAGATTTTGACCAGCCTTTAATGTTTAAAATAATTTATTTAACATATAACATCAGTAGGAAAAGGTTTGGCATGTTAATCATGTGTTAATCTCATTTTATGAATGAAAAGGGTATTATCATCATTTATCGAATTACACGATAACTCAATGATAAGGTCAGTTTATAATCTGACAAAAAAATCCAAAAATCCCTAAAAATAATATCAAAACAGTAGGTGATGGGTTTGGTGCCAAAATTTGGGTTTAAACATGATTTATGTTAAAAATGTAATTTAATTAACAAAAAGTTTCATTTTACGCTATCTTGCATAACTTTAGTTTGAGACCAGAAACTGATGTCAAATTTATTTGACATACTTATATATCAGTAATAAAGATTTTTGTCCTCTCACATTTTCAAAAATCTCGTTTTTATAACATAAGGGCATAATAGTCAATTTTAAGCAAATAACGGAAACATGCAATGAATTATGATTTATAAAGGACCATGAAGTATAACCTCAGAGGGTTATGCTAACATATAATATGGTCACAAAGGAACCCTAAGGCACAAAGAAACTAAGCTAAATCGGGTTAGAACTGAAAGTCAAAGCAAAAGTCAACTTTTACGACTTTCGGTTGCGAACCAAGCCTAAACTCAAAATTGTCGGTTGAACATGTCTAAACATGTTGTTATGTCATTTACCAAGTTATTAAAGTGATAAAATGTATTTTATAGCTTCCATATTATTAGTTATGAATTCTTTTATAAAAACCGACTCGTTTGACTTTTCTTTTCATTACTTTGACCCGACAATTGACTAAGTAAACGTGATAATTAGGAGGTGCCCTTTTGAGGGTTTAACACCTACCTAATTACGATCACGTAGCCATGTTCGTTGCGAACAATGGCTTGACCGTTTACGGTCTAACTAAAAGTCAAAGCGTTTATCGTAAACGCTTGACTTTTCGGCTTTTAAAAGCCCAACAAAATAACTAGTCATGAAAGGACACTTACATATGGTCCTATGGACTGAATAGAACTCAAGGGAGGTTCCAAAATGTTCAGGATCCTCCAGAATTGAGAGAAAGAGCAAGATTGGAATGAGATGCAAGTTTAAAGTGAGAAATCTTCACCTATTTATAGTTTTCAAGGACTCCTATGATCTTGCCAAGTGTTTTTGGGATGTAATGAGATCATCACAGGTGTAATAGATGTTTTAAAATCAGTAGGCAAGTCCATGGTTTTATAAAAATGGTTTTGGAAACATAAGTGGTGAACAAGGAAGAAGAACCTGCAGCTGCCAAGAACATTCTGTCGAAACAGGGTCGTCGCGTCGCGTGACGGCATACGGGGTAGGGTGTGGCGTAGCGCGACGCCACATATGACCAGTAAACATGTTTGAAACTTGGCACTTTCAGTCCCTGTACCTTTAAATCCATTATATCTTTCATTTTAGGCACTTTTAACCCTCCTAGTTAGTTTGTAGATGATCTAGGGAGTATAACCAAACACCGTTAGGTCCGTTTCGTTAATTGATCATCGAAAACACTAGTTTCTGCTCGTTGACGCTTTTAACCCTTATTCTTGGGAATTTGCGTAAATAACACATAACGATCTCAAAACCTCATGAATTTGTTATCACTTATTCTTGGGAGTATAATCGAATATTACAAAGCCCCGGGTTCGTTAAAAGGTCACTTAGATGTAAGAATTAACATGTTGACACGTTTAACCCCTGTATCTTGTAAACTTTCGTTTACTTTCACAAACGGCTTCTTATATCCGAACAATTACTCGTTTAAGAATATATTCATCGTGTGTGGTCAATCAGAGGCACAAATTTGGCATGTTGACACTTTTAGTCCCTCATATTCATAGTTTTCGTTTTTGACGAAATTAGTCCCTCATAGTCAACGTTTGACTTTATTAGGGTTTAGTACACGTGTCAACACATCATTGGACATGATTTTACGAGGTGTTACATCCTCACCCCCTTAAAAGAAATATCGACCTCGAGATTTGCTCAAAAAGATAGGAGTACTTCTGTCACGTAGTGAACACGTTCTCCCATGTATGTAGGATCGTTGAATCGATCGAACGAGACATTCAGAAGAGTTCTCGATCAATACGAAAGGCCGAAACAGACGTAATGATGTTGTAGCAGCTTGATTTACACTTAGAAGTACTTTAACTATCTCTTGTATTGATTTCAGAACGTTTTACAGGCTGGAGATACTTCAGCAGAGCTTCGCTACCGGAATCACACACACACAAATGAGAAACCCAAGACCCCTATATATAGTGAATCCACTTTGCACGAACCACATAAATCCAGTTCGCACGAACTGGTGCTAGTCCACTTCGCACGAACTGGTCAGTTCGTGTGAAGTGTCTGGTTTTGCCCAGTTTCCCGTTTCTCTCGTACTACGTGTCTTGTTCTATCTAACCTATTACAAGACTCGATACAAGACGAAGTTGACAGACATATGCACCAACAAACTCCCCCTTGGATGTTGACGAGTCTTTGGTACGAGTCTTCAGTATGACGAATCTTCAGTCTTGATCAGTTTTCTCGCTCTTTCCAAAATGTCTTTCTGTAAGCATCCTCATCAATCTTCATCTTCTCTCTCTCAGAATCGCAACCTGACTCTTCAAATTCTCTTGATCAGATCTCTTGATTCTTTAAGTTCTCCAGCATCAACAGCTGGCGTGGACGGCAGGATTCGATCCTGGCTCTAATGTCTTCAGACTCCCCTTTGCTAGCAGACTCCCCCTTAAGTCATTCCGGGATCGCAATCTGACATAGCTCTCGTTCTAGGATTGTAACCTGGCTCAAACTCCGCTCAGGCTAAGACACGGGGACCTGCTCAAATCTCTACCCAAAAGGAAATTTCTCAATTTTTAAAAATTTAACAATTTTAAAATCCACTTGTAGATATCGTTTAACATTTCTCAAATAAACCACTTGTATTCGAAACACTCAAATTTGACATTTCATAAATTTGAAACCATTTAATCATTTTAAAATCATTTCTCATTTCAAACAAACTCTCCCAACCCACTGTTCATCATGTTCAGCACTTGAAATTTTGAAAATCAGCTTTCCAAACATCAGTTGTCGAAAATAAGATGAAGTAAAATCTTTTTGATTTTTCAAAATTTTATGCTAAAACACACTAATGAAAAGCAGTAAAGAAATATTTACAGACAATATTTTTGTGAGTTTGTGTAAGAGGATCATATCAACTTATGACAAATCACTAGCACCATTGAGCTTTAAACACTTTAAGTTCTAAACGATTCACTTAGATTGTCAGTATACTGATCCACTTAAATTTTCACACAAATTTCAATTGATTCGAGATACGAGATTAGTGTTTTAATGGACTTAACTTATTCGCGTGTCCCACCTCAGAATATACTCCCGTATCCAGACTCCTATATTCAGTCTTACAGGTGAATGTACACTAATGATATCTGTAAGGGGTAAATGCGAGACCATGAGAGCTCAGGCTATTGCTTCCGCAAAATCAGAGAGATGATGATTCGACTTTAGGTGTGTTCCCTTTAGAGAATCTTTTCTTCAACAGCACATGATTAACATTTTCCAATGTTTCATCATTTTTTATGCTGAGGGTGGGCTTTAAGAATAAAGCAGTGCAAAGTATTATTATACGAGGACTAGGCTATTGCTCCCGCAAAATCAGAAGTCCTGGTATAATACCCCAGATATCATCACGCACAAAGACCTAGTATGTCAGAAATAGAAAGCCCTTCAAACAAGATTTTAGGGGTTACCTATATATCCGAGAGATGTTCCCCACGAGATAAGAAAGTATTTGATATATAGGTTTATATCTCAAAAACAATTTACTAAGCGTGTAAAAACCTACTAGCATATCATCAGTGAGACCGTTTATCACATTTTAACTTTCCAATTCTTTAGCGTACTGTGATTGCCTACTGATGTACTATCATTTCCTCTTTTTTCACAACAAAACTCATTTTGATTTTTTAATGTTTTTGGTTTTTTCAAATTTTATCATGTTTTTGGATTTTTCAAATTTTCAAAATTTCTAAAATTTTTATACTCCCCCTAAAATCAAAAATATCTTTCAATTTTTTATTTTCAAGGAAAATTTGAAAATAAAAGTAATAAACTGTACAAATAAACTGACAAACTGATGTGAATTGCTTCAATTCGCCATCCACTTGGCATATACAATCAGAACTCCCCCTGACAACAAACTATTTTCCCATTATGATTTCAAAACACTTAAGTTTGTTTTAATCAAATGGTTTTTCCGGAAAATTAGTTCTGTTGATACCACTTGTAAGATCGGGGTTTAATTCATCATTTTGTTCTTTTAACAGCTTATGAATGAATCCTTCTTTTTTAACCACTTGAAAAATCTAACACTTGTAGGCTTTTTCACAAGAAACATTTTTCAAGAATGATGCCGATTCATGCTCCACGATTACCAACTTGGGAGCTCCTGCAAGTCAGGATTTTCAGTTAAAGAGATTCACCCAAGCCTGACGGTTCTTGGGTGCTTCCGAGTCATCCTCGGATTCCGAGTCATCAACACTCGGTTTCTTTACCTTCTTTTTCTTTTCATAAAATTCCTTTACCCCTTTGACCTTCCCGTCAACCATTTTTCCAAAAATATTTAGAACTTTAGGGTTAAAGGCTTTTTCAACATCAAATTCTTTCTTTTCAGAAAAGAATTGATTTGAAATCTCAACTCTGCCAATTTTTTGTTTTAAGTTTCCGTTTGACAATGGTGGAAAATTTGCATCATCCATTTTCGGAACGGAATTATCACTTTTTAGCTCAACTTGTGGCTCCTCTGACTTTGACGAATCAAATTCATCGCAAGAAAGTGGCTCCTTTGCTCCCGAAGAAACAAACTCATCGCCAGATTTTACATTTGATTTCTTAACAACCCACTTTTGGTTGTTAAGATTTATTTTTCTTTTGTAAAATCTTTTTGAACACTCACCAACCTCAAATATTGAATTTTCGAACATTTTAAATTGTTCGGTTGGTGGTTCAATATCAACCATCTTTTCTTTCAATTTTTCAGAAACTCCCTGTTTTGTTTGGGCTACCTTTGGACAGTTCAAAGCAATGTGCCCAACTTTTTGACATTGATAACAGGTTCTTGTTTCCTTCTTCTGAGCAGCTTCATTCTTCATTCCTTCTTGCTTCTTAGCAAGGAATTCTTTGTTCGATTGCTTCCAGAATGAGCTCTTTTCCTCTTCTTCCGAACTTGCTCCTGAAACAAAAACAACTTTCGATCTAAAATCTTTAACATATTTTTCATTTTTATGATTTTCAGGTGGAATAAAACCTAATCCTTTCTTTTTGAAATTACTGTTATTGTTTGGTTTCTTTCGATAACCAGAACCAGAACTGTAACCTTTTTTCTTGTTTAACCTTTGTTGAACTCTTGAGGTGTACTTTATAGGTTTTTCAGTAAGATTTACATCTTTTATTTCAGAAATATTAATTTCTGTTAATTTGAAAACCTTGTTAATCATTTCAATTTTAACACTCTTATTGGAAATTCTTCATCAGAATATAATTTATCAGAATCATTCAAAGTATATGCTACTTTGAATGTTTTATCATTCAAATTATTTTGTGACATCAGAAAATCTTTATTGTAAACCCTTTTTTCCTTTTTGACTGTTGGACTTGAAATGTTTGAACTCTGAGATTCAGACTTTGACTCTGACTCTTCATCCTTATCCAACACCTGATCGACCACTTTCTTTATTAACTCAGACTCATGATCAGTGTCAGACGATGTGAATGTGATGTCAATATTTTCTGGCAATCCATCTGAAGGTTCAGACTCCCACTTTAAATTGGTTGCCTTTTTGACTCTTTCTGAATTAGGATTTCATGGAGAATATCCTTCTTCAAGCGGAGGTGGACACTTTGTATAATCAACACTATGTTTCTTACCAGTATCCTTTACTTCAGGTTTCTCCTCTTCAAATGCTTTCATGCGTTCTACTGTAGGATAAATTCTGTCAATCACATAAGAAGCACATGAATAACTTTTCAATAACCTGTTTACCCTCTCAGTTTCTATCCTCTGGGTTTCCAATTTTTGTTCAAGTTCAGCACATTTCTCAATGTACTTATTGATGATTTTCTGCTTCGTCATGAACGCTCCATTGAGTGTCTTCATAGCTATCGCTTGTTCACTGCTTGATTTGTTATATTGATTCTTAGCTTTGTTTAAAACATCATAAGATTCTTTTAGTCTGTTCATGTTATGAATCAATTTGTTGTTGTGCCTTTTCACAGTATCACAATTTTCACACTTCTCAGGCATCTTTTCTGCATCAACTTTCTTCTCAACCTTGAAAGCTAGAATTTCTTTAACCTACTTCTTTATCACTCGAAAATTTTCATCATCACTGTCATCAGTTTCTACATTATGATTCTTCTTTTTCACAGCTTGTCTTTCTTTGATCTCTTCCTTTTTACCTGCAAAATACAAATTATCATCATCACTATCAGATGAAAATTTTCTTTTGTAATATTCAAGTTTTCAAATTTCTTCACTATCATCATCACTCTCTTCATCTGATGAATGATCAAAGATAGGTGTTCTTTCTGAAGCCTTTTTTGTTGAAACTGGTTCTTCTTCGTTCTTTTTAGGACTGTATTGCTGAGATTCGTAATAAGCATACGCTAATTCTTCTTCAGCAGTTGAATCTTCATAAATTTGAGCAACAAATGCTACCTTTTCTGAAGTTCTGTTAGGATCATACTTATCCCAACTAAAGCCTTCTAGAAGCCTTTCATCATCTTGATCTATCAGACCATAACAAGCTCTCTTTGATGGCTCTAGGATCTCCTTCCTAGCATATGCAGTTTGTGACGATTGTTGTTGATGCGGAACAACTTGATGATAAATCGCCTTTCGATGATAATCATTGTTGCCGAATGGATTTTGAGCTCCACTTGCTTCGCGATTTGTGCATTCTCGCTTGAAATGCCCCTTTTCCCTGCAACGAAAACAAGTAACTTTAGATTTATCAAAACCTAAAGGTGAAGTTCCAGCATCACGAAAATCATCTCTTCCCGTAATCTGTTTAAACTTCTGAGCTCTTCTCAACACACTAGCCATACACCACTTAATATCCATAAGCTCCATTTCCTCAGCATCAATTTGATCATAATCCTCTTTGGTCAACATTGGATTACCAATCTTACCTGCTACCAAACTTTCATAAGATTCTAATACGGTCACCAATAAAGACATATGACCTTTAGCAACCTCTTCCGAGTAATTTTGACCATTCTCAAGATTTAATGCAATGTTGCATTGTAGTACTTTCCCATTCTTGGTTGCTGAAAAATATGTATCAAATGATGGATATGAAGAGAATCCAATCTTGTTGCTTGATCCTTGAGATGACCCTCCAGAAGAACTTTTTGCGTTAAAAGCAGTTTCGATCTTTTGTGCAATGTTGGTTTTATCACTAGTACTCCCTTTGTAGTACAAACCAATGTCTTGTTCACCATTAAAGTCCTTCATTTTCGCCATCTTCCGTTGTTCCATCTCTTGAACTTCGAGCTTTTCAATAAACTTGCTCAACGATAGATTTGCAAAATCATCATTATTCTTCAACATCATAAGATATGTGCCCCAAACATCTTGTGGCAATGCATCGGCCAATTTTTCAACCCATTCTTCTCTATCTTTCTTGATATCCAATCGCTTCATGTTAACCACCAAATTGCAATATCTTTCTATAATCTGTTTGGTGTTTTCAGTTTTTAAACCACGAAATAGATCAAATTCTTTTTTCAAAAGCGATTTTTTGTTCTTGATCATGTCTTGACTTCCAAGAAACTTCGTTTTTAGTGCTTTCCACATTGAGTGTGCACTTTCATTGTGTTGCAATAAAATCAAAATGTCTTCCTTAATAGCTTGTTGCAATATACTAATCATCATCTTTTCACTTTTGTATTTCTTTTTCTCATCATCACTTAAATTTTTAATAGCAACAATCTCTCCGTCATCATCAATCGGTCTAACATATCGTTGTTCAACACATTCCCATGCATCTAAGTGATTTGCTTGAACCCAATTTTCGAAACGTTCTTCCCAACTGTTATATTCCTCGATATTCATGAGCTTAGGCGGTTTTTGCATTGTGCCCATTTCATTTTTCTAAGTTTACGTTTTGAGCCATAGTGATCGGTGTAGCAAATGCGTTGTAAAATTCGTTTTCCATGTTTCGGTTTTTTAAAAATCCACTAAGACTGATTGTTCAAACTATCTGAGTTTCAAACGAACTGATTTGGTGCGATCTGGATCACTTCATACGACCTGGATCAATTACAAATAACCTGAACCCTCCAAACAACCTCTTGCGAACTGACTAAACTTTCTACTTCGTGCGAACTGGAATAACCAATCCGTGTGATCTGGTGTCTTTCAAGTCGTGCGAACTGATCAGTAGTCAACACCCGTGCGAACTGAAGTCACTCCGCGCGAACTGGAGGTTTCATGCGAACTGAACATCAAATCGTGCGAACTGAATATGCCAAACTGTGCGAACTGAAAGGTTAGCTCGTGCGAACTGGAGACATGTCGAACAATCGGAAGGAATTTTGACAAATTGATCAAGTTTTAGGTCGAATTAGGTTCTGATTTTTTCAAGGATTGATTAAAACAGTGTTTTACGTGTTATATGTGAAAATCAGATCATTTTAACTATAAATTCGTTGAAATTTTGAAGAAAATGTGTAGAAAATGAGTAGAAGTGAGTAGAAAATGGTGAAAACAAGCTGAAATGGTAAGAACTCTTCCTCCTGAGCTCTGATACCACTTGTAGGATCGTTGAATCGATCAAATGAGACGTTCAGAAGAGTTCTCGATCAATATGAAAGGCGGAAACAGACGTATTGATGTTGTAGCAGCTTGATTTACAGTTAGAAGTACTTTAACTATCTCTTGTATTGATTTCATAACGTTTTATAGGCTGGAGATACTTCGGCAGAGATTCGCTACCGGAATCACACACACACAAATGAGAAACCCAACACCCCTATATATAGTGAATCCACTTCGCACGAACCACACAAATCCAGTTCGCACGAACTGGTGCTAGTCCACTTCGCACGAACTGGTCAGTTCGTGTGAAGTGTCTGATTTTGCCCAGTTTCCCGTTTCTCTCGTACTACGTGTCTTGTTCTATCTAACCTATTACAAGACTCGATACAAGACGAAGTCGACAGACATATGCACCAACAATATATAATCGGGGCCTCTACGGTCCTTGTAATTGGTCCTTCTTGATAATAGGCGTATGTTTTCATCGGAGCTTCTTGATCCTAATTGGTCCTTGTTCGATACCGGTTTCTTAACAAATCGAACGTTTTTATTATCTGCACATTTTCATGTGACAATGCTAGTAACTTATCGGCTATACATATCCTTAAATCACAGGTGTGGAACATATTGTAAATTCCACCAAGTCCCGTAGGTAAGTTTAGCTTATAAACTATAGATTCGACGCATTCGATTTTTTTTCTCGAATGGTCCCATATACTTTAGGGCTTAACTTGCACGTTACATCAAAGCGTAGCACACCTTTCTAGGGTGGTACTTTATGTAGGATCTTGTTCCTTATTGGAAACTTAAGAGGTTTGTAACTGTAACACCTCGAAAATTCACGTCCTATAATGTGTTGACACGTGTCATATGTTTGAACGTGTGAAATAATGTTCTAGAAGGACTAAAGTTGAGAATCATGGAAAGTATGTAAATATACGAGTTCTAAATGTCAACAGTGAATAAATGTATTGCACATTAGCCCTACATGATGCTCATACCTTCAAACGAATAAATCATAGATCATACGAAGCTAAAAGTGAGAGGTTACAAACTTCAGGGGTTAAATGTGTCAACATGTTTAAGTTAAACCTTTGAGTGACCTTTTAGCAAACCCAAAGCTTTGTAACGGTTAATTATGCTCACTATAATGCACGATTAAAATTTCATAAAGTTTCGTTATCGTATGAGAAAGTTATGATCAAATTCGTGTACGAGGGGTTAAAGCGTCAACGGTGAAAGTTATGACTTTTCGGGTTAACCGGAAGTGTCCAGGGACTTGGCAAAGTGAGTATAAGTCATAAAGCCCTTGTATATAAATAATAAGGGGTCAAAATGCAAGAATTAAGCTTAGTTGACCTTTCGGAGTACCAAGAGCCAGGGATGCAAACTGAAAAATGGAAGAATTGCCCCTGAGGAGGGCTAGCGCACCGCTACATCAGAAGCGTAGCGGTGCGCTACCAGTCTGCAGCGACAGCAACTTGGCTGTTGGCTGTTTTAAGAGTTGCAACTGATCTTTAATCGATTTTCTTCATCCTTCTTGGCCCCTAAACACCCCCTAAACATCTAGGGACACTTGTTAAGATGTTGTGGTCACTCATAGACTTGGGTGTCAAGAATTTGTGGTGATCTAAACACTATATAAAGGCATGAAGTTGCAAACAAATCTTCACACCTTCATCTGCAATTGAGGAGCCTTTCTGGAGCTTCAAAGCAGACCCAAGTCCTTCCTAAGCAAGCCTAGGACTTAAGTAAGTTTGCTAAACCTTTCTTGATTAAGTTTTAGCTTAGTTTTAGCTTAAAAGTCAAACCGTCGTAATTAACGGTTGACTTAACGATTAATCACTAATGGTCCAGTGATTAGTCGAATTAAAAGTAGTTATAAGTTGGTAATTAGGTGGGTAATAAACCCCTAAAAAGGTTCCCCTGATTCCCATTCTAACCAGGTCAAATGTCGGGTCAAACTTTTAATTAAAAAGTCAACATAATGCTTAAAATGTCGTATATGCATAATTAGCTATCTAGAACATATATAACCTGTTTGATCATTGTTATAACTTAGTAATAAGTGTAAGAACATGTCCAAACATGTTCAACCCGACTATTTCCTGTTTAGACCCGGTTCGGAACCGAAAGTCGCAAAGCTTTGACTTTTGCTTTGACTTCAGTTCTGACCCGTTTAGGTATGTTTTAGAAATACCTTAGAGCTTCATTTGGACCAGGTTACATGCTAGTATAACCCTCTGTGATTATACACCTCGGTTCATTAGTTATCCGATTAATAAGCATGATTCCGTTAATTGCTCATATGTTGACCGTTATGCCCTTATTACCTTAAAACGTGATTTATGAAAATGTAAAAGTGTAAAAACCTTAGTTACTGATATATAAACTTGTATGCAAAGTTTGACATCAGTTTGACTTGTAGATTAAGAGTTATGCTCATGGTCGCTAATTTAAAGCTTTATGTTAATAAAATGGCGTAATTAGCGTATAATCTAGTTAAGCCTACTTTTTGGTATCAAACATAATACCCACTGATGTAATATATTATTTTGGGATTTTTAAAGATTTTTAATTAATTTTAGGCCGAGCATAACTAGTAGTCGTAGGCTTAATCCGGTAATTGTCGGTTTTGCCCTTACGGGCCATAAAATGAGTTTTACTTATCTAAACGACTCCAAACCTTTTGCTACTGATCACATATGATAAATAAATTATTTTAAGCCTTCTGGAAATATAAAAATATCAGATTTAAGTATCAAACCCGGAAATGGCCTTTAATCGCCTTATTTAGCGTTTTTAACGCATAGTATGTTTTAAAATCATATTGAACATACACGGGTTGATACCTACTGATATATAAGGCAAATTATGATATTTTAACAGTAAGCAAAGGTTGATTAACTCAGACTTCGTTTTTGAGCTTTTCGGCTTATGTGAAATTACCAAAATACCCCTACGGGGCATAGTTTGGTTAAAGATGCTAAATTTCACATATATGCTTTAGCCTACTGTTATAACTCATCAAATTGAGTATGTTTGCTGTTTACATCAGACCTGTAACTCAGTTAAACATTTAAACTCGTTTACAACCTTTAAAATGACCAAACTACCCCTACGGGGCATAGTTTGTGTTTAAATTCGTTTCGGGCATAATGAAAGACATCTTACTGATGTCACAACATATTTAAGGCATAATTAACTTAGGAAACCTGTAGATGGCTCTTATGAATACCCGTCACGCTTATTACGCGTTCGGTTCGGTTTATGTAACAAGTTTACATAAATTAACCAAAACGGGTCAAACCTTATCGGTTTTATCTCAAAATCCAGAATGTGTTTAGTTTACCCATATTATACAAGTCTCCAAACTTGTCAGGTCTAAATCACATTCTATTACGGTCTTCGCTTAATAGTGCGTACGAACCATATCCTCCTATAAGACTAACCGGTCTAAGCTTAGGCTTAATTAAAGACCCGTTAGCATTCTAATTAATTATTTATACCATCAATCCAGACTAGAGCATTTTCCGGTAAATTGTACCTACGCTTACTTAAGTGACTACGGCTGAGTTATTAGATTCTTGCTATTTAAGACAGGAGCTAGCTCAGGTAAATACTCTTAACTTATTTTCCCTATACGGGCTTGGGATACGGTATAATAATACCGCTTGGTCGGGTATTGAATATTTAATCTTAATGAAGGTTAAATTATTGAGGTAACCCGGTTTAATCTGTATTGTTTGAAATAAAAGCCTTTAGGGGTTAATGACCATGTCCCGGATATCCTTGACATCATTGTATTATAAAATGGCCACGTCTTAGGTACGGGGTGTAGGCATACACCTGACAGTTACTAAGTAATAACGGTATCTCACTCTCTTGTGGGCCTATACTTGTGGCGTGTCTGTTAATCTTGACTCGGTTTCTACATCGGGCCCTGAACGTACAACGAACATGTAAATCTGTATACAAGGTTATAAATATAATTGTTCCAAGTTAAAAAGATTAATTTTGCCTCTGTTCATTTTAATCAAAGTGTCAATATATTTTGTGCCACGTGCATCCAAACCAATTTACAAACTCTTTTCAAAATGAGTCGGTTGAGTGTATTTACCAGTGAAAACTGACGTATTTTCCAAAAGGGTTAAGTGGCAGGTACTGAACGTAATGGCTGGAAGCTCAGGGCGCTAATAAGGAAATCTTGAAAGTTCTAGGCGTCTAAAGTCTGTTGAACAAATGATATGATTTAAGATCCGCCTGTGGATCCTTTACTTTCCGTTGTAATTTTGAATATTACTTTATATTCGGAAATGTAATAATATTTATCTTTTGCTTCCGCTGTGCATTTATATATTGTGTTGTTTGACTATTATGTTGCCAACCACGTCACGATACTCCCCCACCGGGCCCACCGGTGACACGTGGAAATCGGGGTGTGACAGGTTGGTATCAGAGCCAACACTGAGTGAATTAAACACTAGCCTTTTGTGTTTAATCTCAGTTACACAATTGCACATATCTAAACTTCTGAGTCTAGACTTAACATAGGATTATTCTCAAATTCTAATATGGAAATTTTGCTTCCAAATTTTTATTGGATACGTCGCCAAGCGAAGAAGCTGTAATAAAAATTCTCCACGTCTGGAGCCTTGAAATGCTGAGCTTCGTACCGCGACCAGGATGAGACGTTCAACCCAGGGAGAAAGCATTCAGGAATTGAATGAAGAAGAAACTCCTTTGCTGAAGATCGTTTCCTTATTAGTCCTTATAAGGACATAAATATCATTCAGTCCCTCCGAGGACGACATTATTCTTTTGAAGTCCCATTTAGGGCAACCCTATACTTGTTTAAATTTTCAAGGAACGATTAAGTTTAAAATATCATTCCTATATTATAAGATCTACCATTATAATAAAATGGCAAAATCTAAAAGGACAAGACCTAGCTTCGGGTCATATTAAGACCGGCCAAGATGGCAGTTCCTCAATTTAGATTTTGATCCTTAATAACATTCCTTTTGCAAGATCTACCATTATAATAAAATGGCAAAATCTAAAAGGACAAGACCTAGCTTCGGGTCATATTAAGACCGGCCAAGATGGCAGTTCCTCAAGTTAGATTTTGATCCTTAATAACATTCCTTTTGCAAGATCTACCATTATAATAAAAGGGCAAAATCTAAAAGGACAAGACCTAGCTTCGGGTCATATTAAGACCGGCCAAGATGGCAGTTCCTCAATGTAGATTCAGATCCCTATTAACAGTTCAATTCAGAAATTTTTCTGCGTTAAATATTAATAAGAATCTTAAAAGTGAAACCTAGCCTTCGGGTCATTTTAAGACCGGGCCAAGATGGTAAGACCTGTTTAAAAGATTCGAATCCCTGTTAACATCTATAAATATGTTAACACTCCTGACAGATGTGATTCGTTGGGAATCACACACGTAATTAAGGATTCTTCAAAAGATTCCTAACCCAGTTTAATGATCCCTAAATCCTGGGTTTACATCATCAATTAAAATGATCATATTTTAACCATACGTGGTAATAAAATGCCTACGGGCCTTGCTCATTTCTACATGAGCCAAAGTACAGTGGTAGCAATGACTCCCTGTCAGAAAAAGGTAATGAACTAGGTTCAAACCTCAAGGCTTTGATTCTCTGAAATCATGGCTTATAAATTAAACTTGTCTACGTGACTAGGCCATTTGTGCTATTATTAAAACCTTAATGCCTCGATTCTCTGAAATCATGGCTTATAAATTAAACTTGTCTACGCGACTAGGCCATTTGTGCTATTATTAAAACCTTAATGCCTCGATTCTCTGAAATCATGGCTTATAAATTAAACTTGTCTACGCGACTAGGCCATTTGTGCTATTATTAAAACCTTAATGCCTCGATTCTCTGAAATCATGGCTTATAAATTAAACTTGTCTACGTGACTAGGCCAATTGTGCTATTATTAAAACCTTAATGCCTCGATTCTCTGAAATCATGGCTTATAAATTAAACTTGTCTACGCGACTAGGCCATTTGTGCTATTATTACTTATAAATTAGGATTTATAAAAAAAAAAAAATCCTGAATAAAATAAATATCCTTCCTCCCCTGCCAGTATGCATTTTAAAAAGAATCTAAAAGGTGAAACCTAGCCTACGCGGCCAAGATGGTGAAACCTACTCAAGGGATTCAAATCCTTATTAACACCTAGGAACGTGTTAGCACTCCTGACAAATGTGATTCGATAAAATCGCAACAGTCATCCCTATATTGGAAATCTTTAAATTCCTAATTTGCCTTATGATCTAGAAATCATGGCTTATATCATCTTATAAGATGATCATGTTAAAAAAAAAAAAAAAAAAAAAAAAAACATCCGTGAGTGATGAAGTGCCTACGGGCTAAATTGTTGTCCGATAAGACGATGACAGTAGTGGTCTTTGACCCTGTCTAAAGATGTTGGAATACGTCCAAGCATAATAGTCGGTAGGGTCCATACGATCTCGACTAAATATCATCTGAAAAGATGATCATACCAAAGATATCCCTTCGAAGGGAATTGCCTACGGGCTATAATAAATTGTCCATAAGAGACACAAACATTATGATCCTTATGATCCCCTATTCAAAATGGTGGGATTATACCCAAACCTAATAGTCAATATGATCGATGTGATCATGACTAATATCATTAGATACGATAATTATATATAGACATCCATTAGTGATGTTAATTGGTTTACCTTTCTGTCAAGTGAATCGCCTTTCAAGACGATGACAGATATAGTCTATGACTCCCATCCTCGAAGATAATTCTTCCATAAGAATCTGGAGTACTATTCCCCAGAAAGAGTACGACAATATATAAAATTCTATTTTATTATCTTCACATTGTTTTCTATCACCTGCGAATGCCAAACTATGTTTGATAGAAGTGTCATATGAGGATTGGCGTATCCTAGTGTGTCCCATAGATTATTTCCATGTCTGATCAGCATGGAGGTTTAATACATGGAACCCCTGAGATATCCCAATGGTCATATTGTACTAATGTCGACTAGTAGTATTCAAAGAAGATATCCAAAATAAAATTGTCCAAGTAAATGTTCCCGATTAAGGAATTCGTGGACTAGTAACATAAATGTGTCATTTATTCGACACAAGCAACGATGAGTGAACTGGAGCTTGAGATATGGAAAATCTCTGTAACCTCCTTGTATCTTGGTTATCTTCTTCTAAGTTTACCCTGTTTACCTCTCTAGAGGCAGGTAGAGTTACGATTAACATCCCGCTTTGGGTTAGAGTGTTGTAAGAACTCCATGTTTATTATGGAACAACCGAAAACCTGATTAAGAAAATTTTAAGATATAGATTCATATATCCTAACTCGATATTCTAAGAGTTTGATATGGTTGGGTAAGAAAGGCGGTTCATTTTTGCTTATGCATTGTTACCGCAAGCCTACTTAGGCAACGATTAAGAATTTGCCATCAGCTGCCCAGAATAGTCGAATTGTTCGACTAACGGCAAGGATTAGCTATTCCCTAAAAATTGTTAAGCAGTGGTTGAAATAACCATCTCACCTTAAGATAAGCTTTTCTATAAAAGTTGATAAATAAGTATCAAGGCTGCCCCTTTGGAGACCTTGTATAAATGGAATATTAAACAATCTATTGATTAGGACAATAGATTGGTAAGTCCAATTATCTGGATCTGAAAGTTGCATTGGAAGCAACGAACAAGATCATACAAATTCCTAACCATCTGTAAGTTGCCATTATTAGGCAGAGAATACTTCCTTTATTTCGGTAAATCTCGGGCCGAGATTTATTTTAAGGGGGTGAGGATGTAACACCTCGAAAATTCACGTCCTATAATGTGTTGACACGTGTCATATGTTTGAACGTGTGAAATAATGTTCTAGAAGGACTAAAGTTGAGAATCATGGAAAGTATGTAAATATACGAGTTCTAAATGTCAACAGTGAATAAATGTATTGCACATTAGCCCTACATGATGCTCATACCTTCAAACGAATAAATCATAGATCATACGAAGCTAAAAGTGAGAGGTTACAAACTTCAGGGGTTAAATGTGTCAACATGTTTAAGTTATACCTTTGAGTGACCTTTTAACAAACCCAAAGCTTTGTAACGGTTAATTATGCTCACTAGAATGCACGATTAAAATTTCATAAAGTTTCGTTATCGTATGAGAAAGTTATGATCAAATTCGTGTACGAGGGGTTAAAGCGTCAACGGTGAAAGTTATGACTTTTCGGGTTAACCGGAAGTGTCCAGGGACTTGGCAAAGTGAGTATAAGTCATAAAGCCCTTGTATATAAATAATAAGGGGTCAAAATGCAAGAATTAAGCTTAGTTGACCTTTCGGAGTACCAAGAGCCAGGGATGCAAACTGAAAAATGGAAGAATTGCCCCTGAGGAGGGCTAGCGCACCGCTACATCAGAAGCGTAGCGGTGCGCTACCAGTCTGCAGCGACAGCAACTTGGCTGTTGGCTGTTTTAAGAGTTGCAACTGATCTTTAATCGATTTTCTTCATCCTTCTTGGCCCCTAAACACCCCCTAAACATCTAGGGACACTTGTTAAGATGTTGTGGTCACTCATAGACTTGGGTGTCAAGAATTTGTGGTGATCTAAACACTATATAAAGGCATGAAGTTGCAAACAAATCTTCACACCTTCATCTGCAATTGAGGAGCCTTTCTGGAGCTTCAAAGCAGACCCAAGTCCTTCCTAAGCAAGCCTAGGACTTAAGTAAGTTTGCTAAACCTTTCTTGATTAAGTTTTAGCTTAGTTTTAGCTTAAAAGTCAAACCGTCGTAATTAATGGTTGACTTAACGATTAATCACTAATGGTCCAGTGATTAGTCGAATTAAAAGTAGTTATAAGTTGGTAATTAGGTGGGTAATAAACCCCTAAAAAGGTTCCCTTGATTCCCATTCTAACCAGGTCAAATGTCGGGTCAAACTTTTAATTAAAAAGTCAACATAATGCTTAAAATGTCGTATATGCATAATTAGCTATCTAGAACATATATAACCTGTTTGATCATTGTTATAACTTAGTAATAAGTGTAAGAACATGTCCAAACATGTTCAACCCGACTATTTCCTGTTTAGACCCGGTTCGGAACCGAAAGTCGCAAAGCTTTGACTTTTGCTTTGACTTCAGTTCTGACCCGTTTAGGTATGTTTTAGAAATACCTTAGAGCTTCATTTGGACCAGGTTACATGCTAGTATAACCCTCTGTGATTATACACCTCGGTTCATTAGTTATCCGATTAATAAGCATGATTCCGTTAATTGCTCATATGTTGACCGTTATGCCCTTATTACCTTAAAACGTGATTTATGAAAATGTAAAAGTGTAAAAACCTTAGTTACTGATATATAAACTTGTATGCAAAGTTTGACATCAGTTTGACTTGTAGATTAAGAGTTATGCTCATGGTCGCTAATTTAAAGCTTTATGTTAATAAAATGGCGTAATTAGCGTATAATCTAGTTAAGCCTACTTTTTGGTATCAAACATAATACCCACTGATGTAATATATTATTTTGGGATTTTTAAAGATTTTTAATTAATTTTAGGCCGAGCATAACTAGTAGTCGTAGGCTTAATCCGGTAATTGTCGGTTTTGCCCTTACGGGCCATAAAATGAGTTTTACTTATCTAAACGACTCCAAACCTTTTGCTACTGATCACATATGATAAATAAATTATTTTAAGCCTTCTGGAAATATAAAAATATCAGATTTAAGTATCAAACCCGGAAATGGCCTTTAATCGCCTTATTTAGCGTTTTTAACGCATAGTATGTTTTAAAATCATATTGAACATACACGGGTTGATACCTACTGATATATAAGGCAAATTATGATATTTTAACAGTAAGCAAAGGTTGATTAACTCAGACTTCGTTTTTGAGCTTTTCGGCTTATGTGAAATTACCAAAATACCCCTACGGGGCATAGTTTGGTTAAAGATGCTAAATTTCACATATATGCTTTAGCCTACTGTTATAACTCATCAAATTGAGTATGTTTGCTGTTTACATCAGACATGTAACTCAGTTAAACATTTAAACTCGTTTACAACCTTTAAAATGACCAAACTACCCCTACGGGGCATAGTTTGTGTTTAAATTCGTTTCGGGCATAATGAAAGACATCTTACTGATGTCACAACATATTTAAGGCATAATTAACTTAGGAAACCTGTAGATGGCTCTTATGAATACCCGTCACGCTTATTACGCGTTCGGTTCGGTTTATGTAACAAGTTTACATAAATTAACCAAAACGGGTCAAACCTTATCGGTTTTATCTCAAAATCCAGAATGTGTTTAGTTTACCCATATTATACAAGTCTCCAAACTTGTCAGGTCTAAATCACATTCTATTACGGTCTTCGCTTAATAGTGCGTACGAACCATATCCTCCTATAAGACTAACCGGTCTAAGCTTAGGCTTAATTAAAGACCCGTTAGCATTCTAATTAATTATTTATACCATCAATCCAGACTAGAGCATTTTCCGGTAAATTGTACCTACGCTTACTTAAGTGACTACGGCTGAGTTATTAGATTCTTGCTATTTAAGACAGGAGCTAGCTCAGGTAAATACTCTTAACTTATTTTCCCTATACGGGCTTGGGATACGGTATAATAATACCGCTTGGTCGGGTATTGAATATTTAATCTTAATGAAGGTTAAATTATTGAGGTAACCCGGTTTAATCTGTATTGTTTGAAATAAAAGCCTTTAGGGGTTAATGACCATGTCCCGGATATCCTTGACATCATTGTATTATAAAATGGCCACGTCTTAGGTACGGGGTGTAGGCATACACCTGACAGTTACTAAGTAATAACGGTATCTCACTCTCTTGTGGGCCTATACTTGTGGCGTGTCTGTTAATCTTGACTCGGTTTCTACATCGGGCCCTGAACGTACAACGAACATGTAAATCTGTATACAAGGTTATAAATATAATTGTTCCAAGTTAAAAAGATTAATTTTGCCTCTGTGCATTTTAATCAAAGTGTCAATATATTTTGTGCCACGTGCATCCAAACCAATTTACAAACTCTTTTCAAAATGAGTCGGTTGAGTGTATTTACCAGTGAAAACTGACGTATTTTCCAAAAGGGTTAAGTGGCAGGTACTGAACGTAATGGCTGGAAGCTCAGGGCGCTAATAAGGAAATCTTGAAAGTTCTAGGCGTCTAAAGTCTGTTGAACAAATGATATGATTTAAGATCCGCCTGTGGATCCTTTACTTTCCGTTGTAATTTTGAATATTACTTTATATTCGGAAATGTAATAATATTTATCTTTTGCTTCCGCTGTGCATTTATATATTGTGTTGTTTGACTATTATGTTGCCAACCACGTCACGATACTCCCCCACCGGGCCCACCGGTGACACGTGGAAATCGGGGTGTGACAGTAACTCTTGTCAGCATTGATCTTTTGCCAATTACTGGCAGTTTTCAGATGATTACGGGTTTGTATGATCTTATCCGTTGTCTTCAGGACAATTTTAGATCCTGATAATTGGGTTTTTCCAACTCCTGTCCAACAAACGGCCGTTTGCCACCTTCTCCTATACAAGGTTTCCAAAGGAGCAGCCTTGATGCTTATAAAATAATTATGAGTTATAGGAGAACTTAATTAGGGTGAGATGACCATTCCAATTACAATTTAAATCAATCTTAAGGAATTAACTACCTGTTAGGGATAGATTTTCACAGCTTATGGATCACGGATCCTCAAATGCAGCTTGGATCACGGATCCTCAGTTCAATTTGAATTAAGGATCCTCAGAAGATGTTGCAGGACTAAGGATCCAGGATCCTCATTATTATCCTAACACTAACAGTTGTTTCCATCAGTTTTGAACTTGTTTTGCAGGTGTATTCGAATAGGACTTGGTCCATCCGAGATTCTAGGGGAATATGCTTAGTGATTCTGCACGTGCTTGAACTCTTCGACCGTTATGGTGATCGTGGGGTAACAGGATATCTCGTTTTGCACCACCTATTTGTGATGCAGAGATACCAAAGACGTTTCAAACACCAAACATGAAGCTGTATGATGGCTCAACTCATCCAGAAGAGCATGTAGCACAATGCAGGGAGAGAATGGAGATCAATCCTATTCCTAAAAGGTTGAAAGAAGCATGTCTATGCAAGGGTTTTGGATCCACACTGACAGGATCAGCTCTTAAATGGCTGCTAAGTCTTCCCCCTTACTCTATTACTTCATTTGCTAACCTAGTTAATTTGTTTAATAGCCAATTCTCATGCAGTAGGAGATTTGAACGATTAACTAGTGATCTATATAGGGTAACACAAGGTCAAAATGAATCACTTAGAGATTACATAACTAAATTCAGTAGAGAATCCTTAGAGATCCATAATTTGGATATTGTTACAGCTGTAGAAGCTTTCAAATTGGGTTTACTTAAGGATTCACAATTCTATGATGATCTTGTCATGACCCCTTGCAGGAATCTTGATGAAGTAAGAACCAGGGCCCTTAGATTCATCCGTTTAGAGGATGATAAAAGGATCCAAGAGAGACTTTTATGATCCTCTAAGCAGGAAAAGCAAGGATCCTATTTCAGGAACAACAAGTCTAAATCATACAACAAGTCTGATAATCAAAACGTGCATGCAGTGGATCAAGAAGAGGATAATGAAGATTATCCACCCATTTCTGAATATTGCTTTGCTGTTGATAATAATGAACTAATCCTTGCAATGCAGAATTTAGGTGAAAAAACAAGATGGCCCAGAAAGAGTGATAAGCCAGCTGCTACAAAAGATAAACCCAAATGGTGTGCCTATCATGAAGATTTCGGTCATCTCAGTGATGAATGCATAGCACTCAGGAAAGAGATTGGTTACCTGTTAAGCAAAGGACATTTGAAAGAGCTATTTGGAAGAAAAAAGTCAAGGATCCAGGATCCTGAAAAGATTCCAGAAAGAGCTCCTGCTCCTCCAGTTGATGCACAAATTATCAACTTTATTTTCGGTGGATCAGACATATGTGGCACTTCTTTTTTCAGCAGCCAAGAGGCATGCTAAAGAGACAAAGATGGAGAATGGGGATACGCCCATTCGAACCTCAATCCTTACACAGGAGAAAGTTATATCCTTTGATGAGGATGATCGTGTGGATATTCAGGATCCTCATCATGATGGTCTTGTTATTACATTGTTTATATCTAACCATTTTGTTCGCAGGATTCTCATAGATGGAGGAAGCTCAGTGAACATGATTCAACTTGATGTCCTCAAGAAGATGAACATCCATGAGTCAGAAATTGTCCTAAGATCATCAGTTCTTGTGGGATTCAGTGGAGAAACCAAGAACACATTGGGGGACATTAAACTTCCCATTTACATAGAGGGAGTTAATTCTTTTCAAAAATTTTGTGTCATAGATTGCTTATCCTGTTGCAATGTTATCCTTGGCAGGCCATGGATACATGATATGAAAGCAGTCCCATCTACATATCATCAGTGTGTGAAACTCCTTACCCTATGGGGTGTAGTGAAGATAGAAAGTGACCAACAAGAAGCAAAAAATTGTTACACTTCATCCATGAAGCCAGCTTCAAGACCCAGGGAGCAATAGCAATTAAAGTATCCTCCAAGAGATGTTCTGGAGGCAAGAGAACAAGATGTGAAAGATATCCTAATGGATCCTCAGGATCCTGAATCTAAAGTTTTTATAGGATCCGGGATCCTCATTAACATTGAACAGGATCTAGTATCCTTCCTAAAGAGGAGAAAAGCTACTTTTTCCTGGAAGCATGAGGACATGACAGGTATTTCCAAAGATATTATTACTCATAAACTTGACATTGACAGGTCATTCAAACCCATACATCAAAAGAGGAGAAAGTTTGCACCTGAAAGGAATGCCATCATCCAAGAGGAGGTAGATAAACTGCTCAGAGCAGGTATGATTAGAGAGGTTAAGTATCCAAGGTGGTTAGCTAATGTGGTTGTTGTTCAAAAGAAAAATGGAAAGTGGAGGGTATGTGTCGATTTCACTGATTTAAATAAGGCATGTCCCAAGGATCCTTTCCCATTACCCCACATTGACTCCATGGTGGATGCTACAGCGGGTCATGAATTGTTAACTTTTATAGATGCTTCATCTGGATTTTAGCAAATTCAGATGGAACCATCTGATCAAGAGGATACAGCCTTTATGACCCCTACTGGTATCTATCGTTATATTGCTATGCCCTTTGGACTAAGAAATGCAGGTGCTACATACCAAAGGCTAGTTAATATGATGTTTAAAGAACAAATTGGACACACAATGGAAGTCTATATTGATGACATGGTGGTTAAGTCCAAGAGAGCTGAGGATCACCTTAGAGATTTGGAAGAAGCATTTGATATCCTTGATAAATTCAACATGAAATTGAATCCTTCCAAGTGCCACTTTGGTGTAAAAGTTGGCAAGTTCCTAGGTTATATGGTGACAAAAAGAGGGATAGAGGCAAGTCCAGAGCAAATCAAGGCGATTGTGAACATCAAATCTCCTGCCAATGCCAAGGATGTGCAAAGATTGACAGGAAGGATCGCAGCCTTGAACAGGTTCATCTCAAAGTCATTAGAGAAATGCAAGGAATTCTATGACATTCTGAGAAAGAACAAGAAATTTGAGTGGACTGAAAAGCATGAGAATGCTCTCAAGGCCCTTAAGGATTACCTATCCTCAGCTCCAGCCTTAATGAAACCAGAAAAAAGGGATATATTATCCTTATATTTGGCAGTTTCTTCTAAGGCAGTAAGTGCAGTCCTTGTTAAGGATCCTGAAGGTACTCAACATCCTGTATATTATGTAAGTAAAAGTTTGCTTGATGCTGAATCCAGGTATTCTCATTTAGAAAAACTTATCCTTGCTTTAATCATGGCATCTACTAAATTACGCCATTACTTTGAAACTCATGCTATTATTGTTAGAACTAACTTTCCAATCAAGAATGTTCTCAGGAAACCTGAAATGTCAGGAAGGATGGCAAAGTGGGCAGTCAAGCTTAGTGCTTATGATATCAGATATGAACCAAGAACTGCCATTAAATCCCAAGCCTTAGCTGACTTTGTGGCTGATTTCAGTAGTGATCTACAAAGGGAAGCTGAATTGGAAGTTCAACAACTTGAAGATACTAAGGATCCTTGGATACTCTTCACAGATGGGGCTTCAAATGTCAAAGGAACTGGACTAGGTATACTACTAAAATCGCCACATGGGGACATAATATCCCACTGAATTGCTTGTGAGTTTCAAACTACTAATAATGAGGCTGACTATGAAGCCTTAATAGCTGGTTTGCAAATTGCCAAGCACATGAGGATCAGGTATCTTGAGGTACATGTAGATTCATTATTAATTACTAACCACTTTAATGGTTCTTATGCTGTTAAAGGTGAAAGACTAATCAAATATCTAGAGATTGTCAAGAAATTGGCAGACTCTTTTGTTTCTTTTAGTTTGACACAGGTACCCAGGGAAGAAAATGCAGAAGCTAATGCTTTAACCAACCTTGGATCATCATTGAAGATTCCAGAGGATATTAAGATACCGATCATCCATATCTTAACTCCTGCTATTGAGGATCATACAGCTATGGAAATAGTGGAGAATCCTGCAATCGTACCTAGTGATGGTGCACAGTTAAATTCAGGATCCTGGATCCTTCCAATCCTGAGATATATACAACTTGGAGAGATCCCTACTGGAGAAAATCCTAGAGCTTTCAAAGTGAAGGTATCTCAATTTACAATACTAAATAACATGTTATATAAATGATCTCTTGCAGGTCTATATCTAAGGTGCATCGAGGATCCAGAAATCCAAGAAGTTCTGAAGGATTTTCATGAAGGAGATTGTGGAAACCACACTAGGGGCAGAGCACTGTTCTCAAGGATCCTTAGAACAGGATACTATTGGACTACTATGAAGAAGGATGCTGTGGATTATGCAACAAAATGTGATGCTTGTCAAAGACATAGCAATATCCTGCATCAACCAGCGGAGCTCCTGCATCCAATATCCTCTTCTTGGGCATTCATGAGATGGGGAATGGATATAGTTGGAAAACTTCCCAAAGCACCAGGAGGAAAATTATATATGCTTGCTATGACTGATTACTTTTCCAAACGGATAGAAGCTGAAGCCTTGGCATAAGTCAGAGAAAAGGAAGTGATATCCTTTATTAAAAGAAACATCATTACTAGATTTGGCATACCTTCTGAAATTGTTTGTGATAATGGTTCCCAATTTATTGGGAGTAGAACTACTAACTTTTGTGACAGTTGGGGGATTAAGATGATAATATCAACACCAGTCCACCCACAAGCTAATGGTCAAGCAGAATCATCTAACAAGATCATCATCACCAACTTGAAGAAGAAGCTTGGATCCAAGAAACGAAAATGGACAGAAGAGCTACCTTATGTATTATGGGCTGATAGAACAACTCCCAAGAATGCTACTGGTCAAACTCCATTTTCTTTAGTATTTGGAGCTGAATCTGTGATCCCTACAGAAATGGTAGTCCCTACTGCAAGAACAAGCATGTGTGATCCTGAAGGAAATGCTGAAAAATTGGTGATATGGTATTGAGGAAAGCATTCCAAAATACCACAAATCCTGCTGATGGTAAATTAGCACCAAAGTGGGAAGGCCCCTATCTTATTGAAGCTGAGGCAGGAAAGGGGGCATATCGTTTACTAACAATGGAGGGTGTTCTATTACCAAGAGCTTGGAATGCTGTCCATTTAAAGAGATACTTCATGTAGGAAGGATCCAGGATCCTTGGTTATCCTCATATCTGGTATATATAAAGGATCCTTAGAGGACATATGATCCTCATTCTGGTAATGATTTGATTTTAATTTACCTAATCCTTTAAATTATGTGATTACAAGGAGAAGGATCCAGGATTCTTTATCCTTCTTTACTAAATTCTGAGTTTTGCAGAAGTTGATGCATCTTTGACAAAGGATCAAGTATCCATTGAAGTTTCCTAAGTCTTTGGGTTTATCCCCAGTTTTTTGGGCTTGTCCCCAGTTTTTGGGCTTGTCCCCAGTTTAAGGTAACTATTACCTTCTACGAATCTGGTTCTTACACCTTCGCCAGTTGTGCACGGTTATCCTAGTGCAGTTAAAGGCAATGGGACCAGTACCCGTTTTAGGGGCTGACAATTTCATTGTACTGGCTGTATTTAGGATCCTAAGTATAATGGTAGACGTACCATACATCCGTTCCTAAGGTTTCTAACGTTTTCACGTTAGCTAAGGTTTTGGCATTTTCATGTCACTAAGTTTGGATAGTCGCCAGTATGGGCCATACTCCAGTTTACACAAGATCCTTTGGGTTTGTCCCCAGTTTTTTGGGCTTGTCCCTAGTTTTTTGGGCTTGTCCCCAGTTTTTGGGCTTGTCCCCAGTTTATTGGGCTTGTCCCCCGATTGTTGTGCTTGTCCCCAGATACTAACTATTTCTTTTACAGTTGGCTTAGTCCCAAGTTATGTCTCATTTCAGGTTTCCAAAGCTAAACATTTAAGGATCCTGGATCCTAACTTTATACAAGGGTTTGTCTTTTGATTGTCACGATTGTAAGTGTTAAGGATATAGGATCCTAACTTGGATTCTCTGGTATGATCCTTATTTACTTTAACTTTATTCTTGGTTTATCAGTACTACCCTTATCCTTTGGCAACAGGATATATGATCTTAAAATTGTCTCACTTTCCAAACTTTTTGATTAAATGATATTTGATATTTGATCATATCCTAAACTTTTTGACATAAACTGATTTTTATACTTTCATCAACAACTTGTAGACTCTTAAATTGTACAATAACAATTAACAAGTAAATGTATGCAAAATGAACAACACCAAGATAGCCAAAAGTTAAGAGTTTTATTTATTTATCAAAGTTAAACCCTTTAAAGGTTGTCAAAATTGCCAACCCAAGCTTCTACCAGCAAAACGTGGCCCGTCCACTTGGGTTGGCAAAGGGTGTCCATACTAAAGGTTCGATAAGTGCAGAAATTAAAGGCGAGGGGCATCAAAGGCTTTATCCTCCACAAACAGAAGGACCCATCCACCTTTGCTACCCCCTATTGTCCCAAGGATCAGTGATCCTTAAACCTTAAAACTATTGTTCACCATACAGACCATCATTGTTTAAAACATCATAACCAAAAACTATAAAACCATAAAAAATGGGCTCCGACCACGTCTAGAATTTTCCATCATCGCCCATTTGTGCAGCCTAAACCTTCGCTGCATCCTCCACCTTCTTCTCACTACCTTGACCACTGCCTTCAGTCGCTGCATCCTCAGGATCCTTAGCTCCGCTGCCTCCGGCTTCAAGTGCCAGTACCTCTTCAGGCTGTAACAACCCTCAAGAAAACCGACACCCTAGAATATTTTCCGACACCCCATTATATCTTAAATACCTTTATATGTCTTATATTACACCCCGTATGTGAAAACCGAGCCCGAAATATGTTATAGTATTAGAAATAAAATATAAAATCTGAGTTGAGGCGGGCCGCGTAGGAACCCACCTCAATCTCACGCGGGCCGTATGAGATCATTGACCGGACTCCGCTGACTTCATTAGTTCAAGCGGGCCGCGTAAGACCTCTTCTAAGTTGACGCGGGCCGCGCATATTCCAAATGGTGGCAGCTCCATGAGCCGACACGTGTCGAATTCGTGTCAAACCTAGTTGATGACCGGACTAAGCTACGCAGTTGACCGGAGTCAACGCGGGCCACGTAAGATCAGCCTATATGTCACGCGGGCCGCGACAGGACGAGATGACACAACTATAAATAGCAGTCATCGGATTTCACTTTCAATCGTTCATTCTTTCTTTCAATCTCGAATTTCTGAAGTAGTAGAGATTATAGTTGGGTACTATACCCCTAATTAGCGAGGTTCTGCTCCGTTGTAAGTATTATAACCCCGATTTCGTAATAGTTACGCTGCCCGATTGATTTAGGGTTCCGTAACAACTGTCGTGGTTCTGCCCGACGTAGTTGTTGGAATGCCGTCTCGGGGAGGGTATTATTAATATTTTCAAAGGGTTATGATACTAATCAATGTACATTTGTATAAATTATAGATTATACCCAGGAAACCCTTACGAAAAGCCTAAGACAGCAATGTGAGTAATCTTCTTTTTGTTAACAGTTTTTACAAAACCTTAAATGCTTTACAATGCGATTAAGCAGTATGTGAGTCTTTGTAGTTCTTCCATTACTGCCGGTATGTTGGGGTTTTGTATACAAAATTTGTACTACTTGCGAGTAGTAAGTCGGGATGACAATACGTTACCATTGGACAATGAGTTAGCCAATGGGTAATATGACCCACAAGTCAGGATTGATAGTACCAAATGGAGTAATTGTGTAGACATAAACAATGTGATCGCTCTCAATACTGTTCACTGTGACTTTTTAATTAAACTTGATTAAACTGGGATTCACTCACTAGTATTTCCTGCTGATAAAATGTTTTAAACACGTGTTTCAGGTAACTTAGTGTGAAGCCAATAAAAGCCAGCTGGAGAGCACTGAAGGCTTGGAAAAGTGGCAATAAAGTTACCTAAAATAAAATAGATGTTTTTATTAAATAAAATAGGATTTATTCCTATAAAAATGTGTGTACTATGAACTTGGGTTTCATCCCATTTGTTTAATATTATAAAATATGGTGGTTTTACTCTGCTAAACATTTCCTAACTACGGTCCTGATGTAAATTCCGCTGCAAGACTAAACAAACTGATACCACCAAAACTCTGTGATCACGTCCGCCCGTTCCCGGGGATCAGGGATCGGGGGTTGTGACAGAAGGTGGTATCAGAGCCTAGCCACTGGCTCAAGCCAAAGAAGTGTTCTGCTGACACTTAAATTTTAAATTCTATGTTAGGAAATAATTTATGTGATTATGTGTTTTATATTAATTGACTATTTGTTAGTTTACAGTATGAGTAAGAGAAGAATTACGGACATCTATCATAAAATAGATAGTTCACCCAAAGAAAAAGGAAGTTCATCCCAAACAAATTTCTCAGGATATTCAGCAGATATTAAGGAAGGAATATTTGTCCGTAAAGCACAGTATGAAAATCCACTTACCCCTAGTAAAAGAAGCCGGATTCTTAGAAAAAGTCAAGAGAATATGAAAAAGTCTCAGGAAACCCAGAAAATATGTAGTAACCCACCTTGGGAAGATAAATTAGACGAAAAATGGGCAAATCTCTACATGTTAGCCACTACAGCAGTAAATGTTAACTTATAGTTGAATCGTCAAACCAGTGCCAGCATTCATGCCACCTACGAGCTAGAAATTTTAAAAGAACTTCGTTCCTTTGATAATAACCTAGTAAGAAGAAAGAGATAGAATAAACCTTATATAAAGTGTGTTGAGCATAATATTCCTAGTTAGACTAAAATAAGTTACGGATGTATAACCAATAATATATTTCGAATTTCAGTTCTAGTTTGTAATAAATATATAAATCACAATATTTCATTTTAATCAATCTGTTCGTATAATTGTACTAGATATTCGTTTATGATAAATAAACATTTGGATGAACAACAAAAGTGAACCAAGAAAACTAGAATAAGGCCTAGAAGTACAAGAGAATTTTTAATGCTATGCCTTAATATGAAGCTTTGAGATAAACCAGTTGCTTGTATAAATAAAGTGTGATGGTTATTGGTATCCTGTGAGGATAATGACTAGAACAGTGCCTGTATGATAAATAAGCAATAACACTTGGCCACTGTTATTTCTTGTTTATTGATACTACTCGGTTCTAGAATATGATTCCTCATGAGAATACTAATTTCCTTGTTTCTTGATGTAAACCATAATAAATGATGCCTTTTTAAGATCATGATTTGAAATAAGTTTATGGGTGGAAAATACTATGATAATTACCTCTCCGGTAAAACTGGGCATAGTGCGGTAGACTCTCCAGCTTGTCCGGGTAAGATAAGGTTACCTCTCCGGTGAGACCGGGTGAGATGGGGTTACCTCTCCGGCGAGACTGAGTGAGATGAGATTACCTCTCCGGCAAGACCGGGTGAGATGGGGTATATGTTATGATGATAGAATTATCTAAATAGTACCATGACCTGATATCTGATTCAGGAATTTGTTAAATACTTTGACCTTATGAATGGTCTGTATATTACAATATGTGAATTATATATACAAGGAAATCCAAAAGATCCTAATAACTGATAATGAAAAATAAATTACGAACAGAGGTGTCAATTATGAATTTAGATTTGTTAGAAATCTCTAGTGTATAATAGACGCATAGTATATGAAAAGAGTATAGTTGCAATGATCGACGCTTTCGGCAAAAATGCGTGTCATGTGATTAACTATAGTAAGATATTAATTGTGATATTAATATGGGATAAATATTTAAAATTCAGATGGCCGATGAAGAAAATCAAGGAAATCTGAATAACAATAACCAGAGTAACATTAACGTGGTTAATGATAATCCGAGTATCAATAACAATGGAAACCAAGTGGATAATAGTGCTATTCAACACATAGTGGCACAGGGAATTATAGATGCTATGCCATTTATTCTTCAAACTGTTAAGGATGCTGGTAATAAAAGTAAACATAGCAGTAAGCGACCCGTTGAACTAGAAAACAGTATAAACAATGGACCAGTATTCCAATTGCCTATTCCTAAAAGAAGAAGAACCATGCCTTATGGTTGTTCTTATAAAGAATTCTGGTCTTGTAAACCAATGGAATTCACGGGCAATGAAGGGGCCATTGCAACCTTACGCTGGATAGAGAAGACTGAGGCAGTCTTAAGGATAAGTAAGTGTGCTGAAGAAGACAAGATATTGTTTGCTTCTAATCTGTTTAAGAATGCAGCATTAGAATGGTGGAACACTATCCTTCAGACAAGAGGAAGTGATAAAACCTATAATATGGAATGGGAAGAATTTAAAGAAAAGGTAGAAAGGAAATTCTGCCCACCCAATGAAAAAGAACAGATAGCAAACAAGTTCCTCAACCTTAGGATGACTGGTGTAGATAGTAAAGGGTACACTACTACATTCTTTGAATATGCTAGGATAGTGCCAACCCTTGCATCACCAGAACCGGTATTAATCTCCCGTTATATCTGGGGATTAATTGGAGAAATTAGACATGTAGTCAAGGCAACCAGACCCCAAACCATAGAAGAAGCCGTAGAACTAGCCAATACCTTGACTGATGAACTAGTTCGTACTAGAGAAGAAGATCAGAGGAGAAACTTAACCCAAAGGCTTACTCAAGAATTTCGTTCTGGGAATCTCAATCATAGGAACGTAGATTCTACTTCTGCAACATATTGCAAGGTCTGCAAGAAAAAGCATTCGGGAAAATGCTCCATTCTCTGTAATTATTGCAAGATGCCAGGACACAAGGAAGAAAGTTGTAGGAAGAAAACCAGTAATGGATTATGCTACAACTGTGGAGAAAAAGGTCATATCAGGCCAAATTGTCCGAAATTAGCTCCAGCTGCAGACAACAAGAATACTAAAAATGCTAGAGCATTTGTGTTGACTGCAGAAGAAGCCAAGATGATCCCAGATGTCATAGCTGGTACGTTTTTAGTTAATGATGTCTTTGCTAAAGTATTATTTGACTCTGGTGCAAACCAAAGTTTTATTAATACATCGTTTTGCAAATTACTAAATCAATCATTAACTAAACTACCACATGAATGTTTAGTAGAGACAGCTAATGGAGAAACCATTAGAATTTCTGAAATCTTGCAAGGAGCAAGCATAGAAATTTTAAATCAGAAATTTATTGCAAATCTTTATCCCATGAATCTGGTAGGATTTGATGTTGTTCTAGGAATGGATTGGTTAATAGCCAATAAAGCTAGTATTTTATGTGATCAAAAGTCAATTCAAGTAAATTTATCTAAAGGTAAAACGATCACAATTAAAGGAAATAAGCCATTTAGATCCACAAAATTCATCTCTGTGATGAAAATTGCAAGTCCTATAAGAAAAAAATTCTATAGTGTATTTGATTTCTATAGTCACTAACACTAATGAAAAAGAACTAAAAGACATTCCAGTAGTATCTCAGTTTTTAGATGTCTTTTTAGAAAAATTATCAGGACTACCTCTAGACAGAGAAATTAAATTCATAATTCACCTGCTACCAGAAACATAGCCAAAGCACTCTACCGTTTGGCACCCTCTGAAATACAGGAATTAAAGAAACAATTCGATGAATTGTTGGAGAAAAGATTCATACAACCGAGTTAGTCGCCATGGGGAGCGCCGATATATTATTCATTAAAAAGAAGGACGGATCAATGCGTATGTGCATTGACTACCGTGAATTAAACAAAGTCACGATTAAGAATCGGTACCCATTACCAAGAATCGATGAATTGTTTGATCAACTACAAGGAGCTCGATTTTTCTCTAAGATCGATTTAAGGTCAGGATATCATCAATTAAAAGTACAGGAAGAGGATATTCCTAAAACTGCTTTTAGGACAAGGTATGGTCATTATGAATTTACTTTCATGCCATTTGGTTTAACCAATGCCCCAGCTGCATTTATGGACATGATGAACCAAATATGTAAGCCATATTTGGATAAATTCATAATCGTATTCATAGATGATATTCTAATTTACTCTAGGAGTAAAGAGGATCATGCAAAGCATTTGCACGCACTTTTAAGTTTATTAAGAAAGGAAAAGCTTTATGCTAAGTTTTCAAAGTGTGAGTTTTGGTTAGAACAGGTACAATTCCTTGGACACCTAGTCAATTATGAAGGAATTCATGTAGATCCAACCAAGATTGAGGCAATTACTAAATGGAAAACCCCTGAGTCACCAACTGAGGTTAGAAGTTTCTTAGGATTGGCCGGTTATTATAAAAGATTTATTCAAGATTTTTTCTAGAATAGCCATTCCCTTAACTAAGCTAACCTGTAAATTTGTTAAGTTTGAATGGGGATTTAAACAAGAAGAAGCCCATAAATCTAAATATACAATGCATCCAGGAAGTGATAAAATGTACCAGGATTTAAGGAAAAATTTCTGGTGGATAGGAATGAAGAAAGACATATCAACCTATGTTTCTAAATGTTTAACTTGTTCACGAGTTAAGGCTGAACACCAGAAACCTTCGGGTTTGTTACAGCAATTGGAAATGCCGGTGTGGAAAAAGGAAATTAATAACAATGGATTTTGTTACTAAATTACCCAAAATTAGGAAAGGAAATGATACAATCTGGGTGATTGTAGATAGACTAATCAAGTCAGACCATTTTCTACAAATGAAAAGAAATATCCGCATTTATTCCAGTAGATCTCGAGGACGAGCTCTAAATTAAGGTGGGGAGAATGTAACAACCCTCAAGAAAACCGACACCCTAGAATATTTTCCGACACCCCATTATATCTTAAATACCTTTATATGTCTTATATTACACCCCGTATGTGAAAACCGAGCCCGAAATATGTTATAGTATTAGAAATAAAATATAAAATCTAAAATCTGAGTTGAGGCGGGCCGCGTAGGAACCCACCTCAATCTCACGCGGGCCGTATGAGATCATTGACCAGACTCCGCTGACTTCCTTAGTTCAAGCGGGCCGCGTAAGACCTCTTCTAAGTTGACGCGGGCCGCGCATATTCCAAATGGTGGCAGCTCCATGAGCCGACACGTGTCGAATTCGTGTCAAACCTAGTTGATGACCGGACTAAGCTACGCAGTTGACCGGAGTCAACGCGGGCCGCGTAAGATCAGCCTATATGTCACGCGGGCCGCGACAGGACGAGATGACACAACTATAAATAGCAGTCATCGGATTTCACTTTCAATCGTTCATTCTTTCTTTCAATCTCGAATTTCTGAAGTAGTAGAGATTATAGTTGGGTACTATACCCCTAATTAGCGAGGTTCTGCTCCGTTGTAAGTATTATAACCCCGGTTTCGTAATAGTTACGCTGCCCGATTGATTTAGGGTTCCGTAACAACTGTCGTGGTTCTGCCCGACGTAGTTGTTGGAATGCCGTCTCGGGGAGGGTATTATTAATATTTTCAAAGGGTTATGATACTAATCAATGTACATTTGTATAAATTATAGATTATACCCAGGAAACCCTTACGAAAAGCCTAAGACAGCAATGTGAGTAATCTTCTTTTTGTTAACAGTTTTTACAAAACCTTAAATGCTTTACAATGCGATTAAGCAGTATGTGAGTCTTTGTAGTTCTTCCATTACTGCCGGTATGTTGGGGTTTTGTATACAAAATTTGTACTACTTGCGAGTAGTAAGTCGGGATGACAATACGTTACCATTGGACAATGAGTTAGCCAATGGGTAATATGACCCACAAGTCAGGATTGATAGTACCAAATGGAGAAATTGTGTAGACATAAACAATGTGATCGCTCTCAATACTGTTCACTGTGACTTTTTAATTAAACTTGATTAAACTGGGATTCACTCACCAGTATTTCCTGCTTATAAAATGTTTTAAACACGTGTTTCAAGTAACTTAGTGTGAAGCCAATAAAAGCCAGCTGGAGAGCACTGAAGGCTTGGAAAAGTGGCAATAAAGTTACCTAAAATAAAATAGATGTTTTTATTAAATAAAATAGGATTTATTCCTATAAAAATGTGTGTACTATGAACTTGGGTTTCATCCCATTTGTTTAATATTATAAAATATGGTGGTTTTACTCTGATAAACATTTCCTAACTACGGTCCTGATGTAAATTCCGCTGCAAGACTAAACAAACTGATACCACCAAAACTCTGTGATCACGTCCGCCCGTTCCCGGGGATCAGGGATCGGGGGTTGTGACACAGGCTCCTCATCATCCCCAAGTTCAGCCAGCCTCTTGGTCCATCCTTCCAGATCCCACTCAGACCTATCAAAGGCAGGATCAGCAGCCTCCTTAGCCATCTGGAGTTTGATCTTCAACATCACGATAGCAGCAAAGTGTTTGGCCCCTTCCATGACCTCAATCCTCTCCCTTTGGGCTGTCATTTCAGCAACAAGAAGCTCCTTTCGCAGTGCCTTCTGTTCGTTCTCAAGTTGGGAGATCTTTTTATCCTTGGCAACTGCAATGGCCTGGAGGTCAAGGCACTTTTGTTCGGCTTCATCCACATGTTGGTCAATAAGGATATGGACTTCAGCGAATTTCTGCAATAGAAGATTTGAGTATTCAGGATCCTATATCCTTAAAAGAAAAGCGAATTTTAGGATATGAAATCCTTACCTCGGAAACGTATTCTTGAACCTGGTGCTGACTCCTTTGGCCTCAGGGATGCTTTCGCCTGCAGCCAGCTCCTTCTTGAGGGACCTAGGGGAAGCATATTCCTGGATGTCCGTCACACTGAACCTTGAAGCAGACTTGGAGGATTTGGAAGCACCTACAAACATAATTCACAGATAAGTATTCATACCTCATGTTCATTTAAACACTTATTTACACATAAATATGGATACTTTTTTGACATTGTGTAGGAATCAGAGGAGATTTCTTGAGAATCCTTTGCTTTGGCTTGAAATGTTCTTATAGCAGGGTCAAGCTTCCAGAAAGCAGCAATCCTCTCTCTTGTGAGTTGAGATTCTTGGATGCTAGAGAATGAAATAGCTGCACAACAAAAACAAAAAGGAGGATCAGCTATCCTTAGCAGAAAAGAAGAATCCTACCATGGTCCTGGTCCAAGGATCCCATATCCTACCCTGGGTGATCCACTTCTTGGGAAGATGATTCCCATTTGGGATGGAGTCCTTTCTTACAAAGAAGAACTGGTTCCTCTAGTTGGAAACGTTCTTAGTGGTTTTCAGAAATGGATGTGCTTGACCAGGTTTGTGCTTAAAAAGAAAACGATGAGAACCATGGCTGACAAGATTATACAACTAGCTCAACTCAGATAAGCCTATATCAATCCCTTCCTGTTCGATAATATTTTCAAGTGTGTACAAGACTCTCCACACCATCGGCATGGCTTGGACGTAGCACAAACCGGTGAGTGTGAAAAAGCTTTGGGTTAGGAAGGGGAAAGGATATGTGAAGCCAATCTGGAAAGCGCTTGCAGGAAAAGTGATCCAGACATCAGAAACGCAATCACTCTTCATCGAAGAGTCAAAGGGTCTAAAAATGGTTCCTTCCGAGAAGCAATGACGTAACCGATCAATCTCAGGATCGGTGAAGCGACATAGTTCCATTGAAGGATTTTTAGTTATGCCCTGACTCTTCTGAGGGCTCTCTTTTTTGGGATCCTTAGCAGGGGAGGATCGGAGATTCATCTTGGCCATGGGTTAAACGAAGAACAGAGCACAGGAAAGAAGAAGATTCAGAGAGAAGGAGAGAAGAGATACCTGATGAAGTCTTCGAATGAGGATTTAAAGGGGAATGGTCTCGAATTTAAATGCAATTTTCATCCTTATCTCTAACCCTATTTATAATGATGAATGTTGCAGGAAGTCATGTCGCTGATGTCAGCATCGCAACGGCTATATCTCTTAGCAACGGCTAGTCCGAATAAAATTGAAACATGACTATCAAATCGAATATCAACTAGTCATGTTTGGGGGCAATTGTTAGGGATAGATTTTCATAGCTTATGGATCACGGATCCTCAAATGCAACTTGGATCACGGATCCTCAGTTCAATTTGAATTAAGGATCCTCAGAAGATGTTGCAGGACTAAGGATCCTGGATCCTCATTATTATCCTAACATTAACAGTTGTTTCCATCAGTTTTGAACTTGTTTTGAAGGTGTATTTGAATAGGACTTGGTCCATCCGAGATTCTAGGGGAATATGCTTAGTGATTCTGCACGTGCTTGAACTCTTCGACCGTTATGGTGATCGTGGGGGACTTGCATCTTTTACGGATAGTTAGTTAGGCTAGATATTTTTATTTTTAATGGGGATACAAGTTTGATTTAGACATGATTATTAGCAACACAAACCGCACTACACTTAAGCTCTCAAGAACTCTCTGCAATTACACACTTTTGCACACTAGTGATCCTTGTACCAAGCTTGTTATCATCCCGATTTGTAAACCTTGTTTGTTTAATATAGTTGGTGATCGGTAGTTTCCATCACCCGAGGTTTTTTATGTCGGAGATCATTCATTGATCAAGGGCTTTTTCCTCGTATAAATCCTTGTGTTCACCACTCATTTCATTCATTCATTGTTCATATATTTGATCATTTAAGTAAGCATCACACCTCACAAAATCAGACTTGGTTGCATTATCCTTCTGTGATTTTTGACCAAAACACTACCCTCATGGTTAGTCGAACAAATCGACGATCCTGGGTAACTGATAACGATTCTCAATCGTTTCCTAATTAGGTTTGCGGTAATCAATGCACAAGTGTATTGCATCGTGCTTTCTTTTATCAACAATAATTGGAGCTCCTAAGACGATGAGCTACGCTGTGCTAACCTTTTTCCATAGACTCATCTGATTGGCCCTCAATTCTTCCATTTCCGTCGGTGCTAACCGATATTGAGCTTCTGTAACAGGTACGGCTCCTAATAGGATGTCAATCCTAACTTTGCCTCTCAGGAGGTAAACAGGGTAGTTCTACGGGGAAGTCATCAAGTTATCCAAATATGATAGAGATAGCTTCAATTTTCGACTTCGGTTCATTTACCGACACATTGTGCCATGCAAATGACACATCTGTTTTATGAATACAAGGATGCCTTCAGTAGAGACGCCTACTTAGGCATTTCTATAATGGATATCTTCTTTGAATACCACTAGCTGACTTTAGTACAATATGACCATTGAAATATCTTAGTGGTCCCATGCATTAAACCTCCATACTGATCAGGCATGGAAGCAATCTATGGGACACATCAGGATACGTCAATCCTCATATAGCGCTTTTATCAAGCATAGTATGGCATTCACAGTTGATAGAAATCAACGAGATAACAAAATAAAATAACATATAATGCCGTACTCCATCAGAAGAGAGAGTACTCTAGATTCTTATGAATGAAGATTTTCCGACAAGAATAGAAGGAAGGGTTCCTATGGTTTTCGTCGGTAAGTTTTACCTTACACTTAATATCTGGAGTTTATGGGAAAATTCTAAAAGTTTTCTATGCTTATGATCTATGATAGACTTAGTAGTACCTGCATCAAAACAAAATTCTTAGCACTAAGATCATTGATTCACGATAAAGGATGTACCTGGTGCTATTATTGATACGAACTACCTATGGTATTTACCAGGAGAGTTTAGCCGCCTCCATTCTTAGTCCTTCTATACTTAACTATACCCTCTTTGACGGTTTTAGGGCAGTTAGTTCTGATGTAGCCCTTAACGCCATAGCCAAAACAGACTGTGTTCTATATGTTTCTATATTCAGGGAACTTACAGATGCCACACTGTTTTGACTTTTGGTCTGTTAGACACTTTCCCAGTGCCTTTTGTTGCAGGTCTTGCATACAGGCTTCTTAGATTTCTGGGAGTTATCCTTCTCCCTTTTTCTTTTTCCCGGCAGTCTCAGCTTTGACCGATTAACTTCTTAACCCATCTAATGTGAGTGGCTGAGATAGATCCATAGTGGATTTATAAGAAGCAGGCTTTGAAGCCTTAATATGCCCTCTAATTTCCGATGGTAAATAACCAATATATACTGCATTATGCTTAGATTCTGGGTTAACCGAATAGGGTACTATCCCAGATAATAAATTAAAGACTGTAACATACTGTCGACAGTCTAGAACTTTTATGGTAAGAGTCAGAAAATTATGATTCCACCTTTTCCATTTCATGTTGCGGACAATAGGTTTTTTTGATAAGGTCCATAAACTCGGACCATCCCATATTGTGTAAGAGTATTGTGAGGTATGTATCACAGTCATTCAAGGGCAATGCCCTTAGTTGGTGGAAGACTTTAATAAAGTTACAGGAAAGATATGTCTTTCTTAGCACAAACGCTGATATCCATAATGGTTTCCATTTCATCTAACAATTTTACGCAATCAATGGCTCTCTTTTTCGCCATTGTAGTCTCTTGGCTTGCAAGAGATAAAGTACTTTTAAGTACATCCTTTAGAGGAACGGGGCTCCTTACTATATGTCATCTTATTTGGTTTATTCTTCGCATTCGAAGTATGAACAAAGCTCTTCTCGTGAGCAGGGAAATATGATTTAGAGCAAGTAGCATTCGGTTCTTTGAACCTTTTCATGACCTTTCTCACAGCCTTTCTAATAGCTGCGTCAATCACAGCTTGGAGATTAACTCCATTAACCTTGAGGTTCACATTTGTTGCATCATTAGCATTTGTCGCATCATCACTATCGCGACTGTTATTTGTCTCATTCAAGTTTTCCATACTTGAAGCTTGGCACTAAACACCAAAATTAAACAATTGTTTAATTGCATTACAATAGCTAGTCATCATCCTGACGACCTAACATACATTAGCCATGGTATCATTAATCCGTATAGGCTAATAGAGTATGAACATTTGATGTGTGCAAAATGCAACATATAAATTACATCAAATGTGGCATAAAACTAACCCTTTTTTAGTACTAATGTTGGAAAAAAGTATGTTTTTGTTTTCCTTTTGTATTTTCAGGATTAAATGAGCTCAAATGAAAAAAAGAAGCAAAAAGGCAACTAAATCTAACACAAATACAAGAAAAGGAATAAACGTGGCATGCCCGACCCACCCGACTGCATCTTCCCAAGCAAAAACAAGTGAACAGAAGGTTGAACACGCCCCGTGCTCAAGTGTCTGCAGAAAAGACATAGTTGTAGAAGCTTCTATCACCCACCACGGGGGCGTGTCCAATGGACACGGGGCCGTGGTCAACTCTAAAATTCGCAAAATCTAGGAAAATCTTGATAGTACAGATACGCTTCTGCACACGGGGTCGTGCCCAGCGGACACGGGGGCGTGGTCAACTAATGCAGACAAACTGCATTTAATGAAGAAAGAGAAGATGGGTGGACACGAGGCAGTGCCCAATGGACACGAGGCAGTGCCCAATGGACACGGGGCCGTGTCCGGGCTTATGTGCAGGCTATAAATAGGGGTGCTTAGCTCATTTGCAAACCATCCCTTGGCAAACCACCTCCCTCACACTTCACCCACCCACCACCACCATCACAACCCACATCCACCACCATCATCCATCATCCATCATAGAGTGTGTGAGTAGTCTCGGGATCCAAGATTGATCGTAAGAGTTCTTGACAATCAAAGGCCATGTTTGCCTAAGTCTCTTACATCACTTGGTGAAGAAAAGTGTTTAGTGTAATACTTTTTATTTTTAATCTTTTCGCACTTTTTATTTGGTTATGTATTAATGACTTTAATAACTAGTTTCTTATGTTGAAGGTGAATCTTCCTTATCATTTTTCCGTGGTGTCTTGGCATTATTTTACTGTCTATATAAAATAAAAGATTTTCACCATTCATATCTCCACGGTCTATATGGAGATATGTTGGCTACCTGGTTGGGGGTTAAGGGAATGGTTTGGTAAGAGTATTGCCTTGTTTAGTGTATAGATCCTGCAAGGACCTGGGTCAACTTTAGTAGGACCTCCTTCAATACCCACTGGTATTGGATGGCGGGGGTCTGAACTCCTTGATCCCCTCATATGTAAACTACTATTAAAACTTTAACCCGGCTATTTAGGATTGTATCCCTGCTTACTCAAACTACTTAGCCGAGGGTAACGTCACCTTCAAAAGAGGGGCCTACCACATTACGCATTAATAACTTAATTAATTATCTTTCAATAATCAAACCCTTTAGGATTGTATCCTTGCTAACTCAAACTACTGGGTTGAGGGTAACGTCACCTTCAAAAGAAGGGCCTACTACTATAACTAAGATAATCTCTTAAAAAGTGCAAAAGTGCGAAAATAATCAAAGGTTACACTAAATGCGAGTCGGATCCAAGTGATTCATCTTGTCTATCTGTTTTATTTTTATTTTCAGCATTTTTAGTTTTTATTTTCTAGTTTAAACCTTTTTCTAAACTTTTTGATTTGATTAGACGTTGAGGATAAACCGGTACTAAAAGCTCTTGTGTCCTTGGACAACCTCGGTATCTTGCCAACACTATACTACGCTCACGATGGGTGCACTTGCCCATGTGTGTGTTTGGTGTTAGTAAAATATCATGTTTTATAAATTTAAAACTTGACTAACGTGTAAAAAGGGCTAAAAATATACATAAAAATATATACCACCACACGCACGTCAAGTTTTTGGCGCTGTTGCTGGGGACACAAAGATTTTAAGAAAGTTAGGAACCAACGGCCTAATCGTTTTTTCTTATTTTTCTGTTTTTTTTAGGATTTTTATAAATTATCAGCTTCTGCAGAACTCAGCACGGGCCGTGCCCGCTGAACACGCCCCGTGCCCAATCTTTGGTACTGGCAATCCTGTTTTAAGTCAGACAGTAGCTGAACACGGGGCCGTGTCCAATCAACATGCCCCGTGCCAAGCTCCAGTTACTGAAAAAAGAACCGTAAGATCCCGACGGTTGGTAATTTCTGACACAAACATGAGTGATACTGATTTTTCTTACTATCGGCCCTCTTATGGTACGTGGTGCCAAATATGTGGTGGCCCCCATAAAGATTTAGAGTGTTATTTTCTAAATTATAAGCCCCATTATATAGACCCATTGTTTTCCTGTAGCCTTAAGAGGGGCGAAAGTAAAAATAATCCTTATCTCTCCCTCGAATGCTCTCAATCGAACCTTCTAGGAGAAATGCTTCTTGATGAATTATTTCAATTAGAAGATTCAATTCTTAATTGGCTAAAAGAACTTGAGAAGGACTTTATTAATCCATCTCAAGACGATACCCAAGAAGAATTGTTGGGATCGCATTCGAATAAAAACAACTTCGTTGTTCCCGATATCACCTCTAACTCTAGCGAAGACTTGAGCGATAGTCATCCCTGTATCGATTGTGCCGTGAAGGACTCCCCATCGACTTCCTTCGGTGCATACATAGACCTGAGCGATTCGGCATACACCTTCTTTAACGAGAGCCCGGGAAAGGGTTGGACTTGTCCACCTACATTTAGCATAGGAATCACCCTCACCGACAACCTCTTGCGTTCTCGTCTAAACCTAGAGCAATTAAGGTATCTCAGGCACTTTGGGGGGTTTCCATCCAGTAAGGAACCGCCCGATCCGGATAAATTCCTTAAAAATAGACGAAACTTCATAAACAACCTCTAGACACGGGGCTGTGTCCAGGTCAGCACGCCCCCGTGTCCACCAAAAGATTCCCGTCTGACTTTTTGTCAGAATACGGACAAAATGTGTCAGGATCTTGCCTGCACACGGGGCCGTGTGCAGCTAGCTGTCGTTTTCTATAAATGCAGCCAAGATTCCTGCTCATTTGGACCACTCCAAAGACAAAGATTTGCTGGGATCTTCACACATACCATCCTAGGTATATTCTAAAGAAGGTTCTCAATAACCATCTTGTCTTTTCCACTTTTATCCATTGCCTTCTTCTTCAATTTTTCTTTAACACCTCCATTAGAGCTTGAAATCATCATGATTCCAAGCTTTATTGTGATGTTTGTTAGGTTTTTATTCAAGGAATCTTGTTAAAAATAAGTTCTACAACAATGTTTTAAGTTATTTCTGCTTAAAATGGCTTTAAAAATCATGAAAATAATTTAAAACTCCAAGATTCCTTGTTCTGAAAATCTGCAGACATCTGAACACGGGGCCGTGTCCGAGGTACTGTTCCAATAAAATTGAACTCTTTTCGGTCTGTTTTCTCATAATGGCGAGCAGAACTAGCATAACATCCTCATCGCACTCCAGGAACAACCGACAAGGGAGAAGGTCATCAACGGTTGAAGACTCTCTTGTAAACTACGTCTACGCATTAAGAGAGGCCATTGATGAGATGACGGGAGTGGAAGAAGCATTGGTCGACCGTATCAATCATTTGACGGTGGGACTAGAGGGATGTCTTCGAGAGGTCAACCTTTTGCACCAAAGGTTGAACATTCTCACTTCTCCTCATTTGGTACCAATTATCACCCAAAGGGCATGGAATGTGGTACCGAAAGTCATCATACCGGCCGAATGGTACACCATACACCCGGAGCCCCCTCGAGACATATTACAAGGGGTTCCGATTGGTGTCGCTCCCCCTCCGCAAGATGTTGAGGAAAATGAGGCCGCATTCTTCCTCCCAAGAGAGATAGAAGAATGGCTTTAACAACATCTAGGGAGCACCCTTCGGTTTGGAGTTCTACAAAGCCTTTAAAGACCGGAAAGTTATTTCCGGAATTTTGATTCCTATCGTAAAAGTAGAACTCCCAAGGATGATTTTATGTATCACTCGACCTATCTATCTTAGGACTTTTAGTTTTATTTTTCTGCTTTGTTTTAAAATTTCTAGGACCTATGTAATGTGTTTGTTTTAATGAATGATGGTTTTATAAATTAATTGGTGTTTGGATGATGATGTAATGGGTAAAACACACTCGGGATGATGAAGGATACCAAGGGAAACTTGAACCAGCACCCCATGCACAAAAACAGGGCCTCCCGCAAAAATTTTCTTCATTACAGCAAGTTCGGCACAGACCGTGTCCAGCCAACACGGCCCCGTGCTGAACCATCTGCAGAAGATCGCCCAGTTCAGGTAACTGGACACGGGGCGTGTTCACCGAACACGCCCCCGTGCCCAGGCTTCTGTTTTTTTTTACTTATTTCTGTTACTGGCAACCTGAACACGGGGCCGTGCCTGGACACCACGGGCCCGTGTCCAGATGCCTAGTAACATAAAAAATTGTTTTTAAACACAACTTTACACATTCAATCAACCTAAAAACTTATTTTTGGGACACATTGAGGACAATGTGTAATTTAAGTGTGGGGGGGGGGGGGGGATGCTAAAACCTTGAATCTTACTAGTCCTAATTACAAGCCTTACACAAAACTCTATTGGAACCGCTAAACACCCCGAATTTTTTTCAAAATTTTTCATTTTTTTTATTTGTCTTGGTTTAATTTGGGAATTACAAGTTCTAAAAAGGTTTTATCTTTTCAAATTTACAACCGATAGCGTCGTGATAAAAAGAACCAACATAAGAAAATTATGAAACGGCATGACAAATCTAGTTAAAATTTGATTATATATACTTGATCACATAAAAACTCATTCCCACAAAAAGTGAGTTTTGAGCCTTTATTGAGCATACAAATACACATCTTTAAACTAAATGCTCATTTTTCGTTTCTTGTGTGAATAGCCGCTTGGTTCTTACGACTCTAGAACTTGCCATGACGATACATTCCCAGTCCTTACCAACTTAAACCCAAGTAAGTAAATGATGGAGGCATTAGGACTAACCCTTTTTATTTCAACACCATTATTTTTCTTTTTTTTTACCACCTACCCAAAATCCCCCTAGTTAACCCCTTTGAGCCTAAACCTTTTCATTTCTTAAAAAGTTATAAAAATAAAAAGTCTTATGAAAAACCGACGCTTTTTACGCCTTTCGCCCTTTTCTACTAACCACTAACCAAACCACCTACCTTTAACCCAAGCCTAACCCTACCCCCAAAAGTCCTCTTGATATTTACAAAGGTGTATAGTTAAAAAGGAGGAGGATTGATTGCTTGGCAAGCTTATGGTAGAAGTAAGTTCCATGCCGCTCTCGAGTGTTTCACAAAAATACATATTCGGCCGAGTGTTGAGTGATCCCCCGTGAGGTATGTGAACTTGTATATAAATGGAATTTTAAAAAGGCATGTTATGCCCTAATAAGTAATTTATCTTATGTAATGTTTTAAATAAATCATGACAAATAGGATTGTAAATAAAATAAAAATAAAACCTAATAAAGAATCTTGGAAATCCCGACACTCTATGACAAGCCCAAAAACCTTCTCTTCCACCCATTCCATTTGGGAGTGTAAAGCCACATTATAAAGAGTTTTGCTTGAGGACAAGCAAAGATTCAAGTGTGGGGGTATTTGATGTGTGCAAAATGCAACATATAAATTACATCAAATGTGGCATAAAACTAACCCCTTTTTAGTACTAATGTTGGAAAAAGTATGTTTTTGTCTTCCTTTTGTATTTTCAGGATTGAATGAGCTCAAATGAACAAAAGAAGCAAAAAGGCAACTAAATCTAACACAAATACAAGAAAAGGAATAAACATGGCATGCCCAACCCCCCCCCCCCAACAGCATCTTCCCAAGCAAAAACAAGAGAACAGAAGGCTGAACACGCCCCGTGCTCAATGAGCACGGGGGCGTGCCCAAGTGTCTACAGAAAAGACAAAGTTGTAGAAGCTTCTATCACCCACCACGGGGCCGTGGTCAACTCTAAGATTCGCAGAATCTAGGAAAATCTTGATAGTACAGATACGCTTCTGCACACGGGGTCGTGCCCAGCGGACACGGGGGCGTGGTCAACTAATGCAGACAAACTGCATTTAATGAAGAAAGAGAAGATGGGTGGACACGGGGTCGTGCCCAATGGACACGGGGTCGTGTCCGGGCTTCTGTGCAGGCTATAAATAGGGGTGCTTGGCTCATTTGCAAACCATCCCTTGGCAAACCACCTCTCTCACACTTCACCCACCCACCACCACCATCACAACCCACATCCACATCCACCACCATCATCCATCATCCATCATAGAGTGTGTGAGTAGTCTCGGGATCCAAGATTGATTGTAAGAGTTCTTGACAATCAAAGGCCATGTTTGCCTAAGTCTCTTACATCACTTGATGAAGACAAGTGTTTAGTGTAATACTTTTTATTTTTAATCTTTTCGCACTTTTTATTTGGTTATGTATTAATGACTTTAAAAACTAGTTTTTAATGTTGAAGGTGAATCTTCCTTATCATTTGTCCGTGGTGTCTTGGCATTATTTTACTGTCTATATAAAATAAAAGATTTTCACCATTCATATCTCCACGGTCTATATGGAGATATGTTGGCTACCTGATCGGGGGTTAAGGGAATGGTTTGGTAAGTGTCTTGCCTTGTTCAGTGTATAGATCATGCAAGGACCTGGGTCAACTTTAGTAGGACCTCCTTCAATACCCACTGGTATTGGATGGCGGGGGTCCGAACTTCTTGATCCCCTTATATGTAAACTACTATTAAAACTTTAACCCGGCTATTTAGGATTGTATCCCTGCTGACTCAAACTACTTAGTCGAGGGTAACCTCACCTTCAAAAGAGGGGCCTACCACATTACGCATTAATAACTTAATTAATTATCTTTCAATAATCCAACCCTTTAGGATTGTATCTTTGCTGACTCAAACTACTGGGTTGAGGGTAACGTCACCTTCAAAAGAGGGGCCTACTACTATAACTAAGATAATCTCTTAAAAAGTGCAAAAGTGCGAAAATAATCAAAGGTTACACTAAATGCGAGTCGGATCCAAGTGATTCATCTTGTCTATCTGTTTTATTTTTATTTTTATTTTCAGCATTTTTAGTTTTTATTTTCTAGTTTAAACCTTTTTCTAAACTTTTTGATTTGATTAGACGTTGAGGATAAACCGATACTAACAGCTCTTGTGTCCTTGGACGACCTCGATATCTTGCCAACACTATACTACGCTCACGATGGGTGCACTTGCCCATGTGTGTGTTTGGTGTTAGTAAAATATCGTGTTTTATAAATTTAAAACTTGACTAACGTGTAAAAAGGGCTAAAAATATACATAAAAATATATACCACCACACGCACATCAACATTCCTAATGAATGTTATTTATATGTATATCAATTACATTTAGCCTAGGTCACAAAAGGACCATCAATGGCATTTAAGGTTTGGACCGAGTCCATTACCTTTTTGACAGTGGATCGAAATGTCACAACTGTCTTTGTCATATTGACGATTTTAGATAGCTCGAAGGCTTGCCACAAGGACTTTTAAATTATGAAACATAAGTCCGTTATGATGGACATATAAATGTAGCACATAGGCTTGTCACAACGGACATTAATAGTCGTATGGCACGAAGGCCTTGTCGCAAAGGACATATAGGATATGGCACAAAAGGCCTGTCACAGAGGACATTAATATATAAGCCGCAATCTTATTTGATCAGGGAATTTAAGGTTTGAACATAGTTCTTCACCTTTGGGCAGAGAGTCATAGACTACTTCTGTCATTCTTTTGAAAGACGATTTATTTTGCCACATAGGCTAATCAATGGACATCACTAATGGATGTTTTTACATATATACATATATATATATATATATATAATTTTCGTATTTGAGGATATTAGTAATGATCTTATCGATCTTATAGACTATAAGGCTTGGGCATTGCCCATCACCTTTGACGGTGAACCATAACGGCCACATTTATCAATGTCACTAATGGACAATATAGTATATAGCCCGTAGGCGAAACATCACTTAAGGATGTTAAATAATATGATCATCGTATCAGATGATATTAGTCATGATCGCATTGATCATATAGACTATTATGCTTGGACATAGTCCAATATCTTTAGACAGGGGGTCATAGACCACAACTGTCGTCTTATTGGACAACAAGTTTAGCCTTAGGCACTTCATCACTAATGGATGTTTATATTATGATCATCACGTTGATGATACTTGCCATGATCTACTTTGATCATATAGGCTTTAAGGCTTGGACATAGTCCAAATACCTTGACGGCTGGTGTGGTTTCTCAAGTCACACTGCCAGGAGTGTTAACATGTTCTTAGATGTTAACAAGGATTAATTTGTCTTAAATGTTACACAATATTACCATGATCCCATTGATCATATAGGTTTGGAGGCTTGAACATAGTTCACCACCTCTGGATAGAAGGGGTATCTCCCTTAACTATCATAGTAGAAGGAATAATTATCCTTAACTACCGAAAGTTTTGGCCATTTAGTGTGGACTTGCCACTTGGCAGGGGTAAACCATTAAGAAGATCTTTTGAAATTAATTAGCTGATCGATAAAGTTCGAGTAAAATTGGTACTATTGTTTGATAAAGGACGAAATGAATACCTATATAAAATTTTCAAAGCTTCCCATATATTATTAGGAAATTTACAATAGTGCCTTAATCAGGACTTTTAGTATCATATTTGTCCACAGAGGACTTAAAAAGAAATTATAAGTCCGTATGGGGATTATTAACATATTATAAGTCCGTATAGGGACTATATTGAAACAGTTTGCCCACGAAGGGTCTATAATGAAATGTCATGTCCGCTAAGGGACTATAGTGAAATCTCATGTCCACAAGGGACTATTTCGAAATAGTATATCCCCAAAGGGATTTTAATGAAATAACATGTCCATAAAGGACTATATTGGTACAGCATGCGCACAAAGGACTTTGCTGAACAGATTTCCTCACAGGGACTCAAATCGAAAGATATGTTCATATAAGGATTATAATAAACAAATGTCCATACTAGGACTATATAGAAGAGATAGGTCCTTATAGGGACTTTGAAGCAATATCTGTCCATGCGGGGACGAAAGGGAAAAATATAAGTCCTTATAGGGTCTATAAGTTATGTTAACATTGGGACTATAGTGTAACGATATGTCCTCGAGAGGACTATGAAGAATTTTTATATTCGCCAGGGGACTTTAATGAAATAACATGTCTACAAAAGGTTTTAACGAAATAACATGTTTACAAAAAGATTTTTATTGAAATAACATGTCCATGAAAAGACTATATGGAAATATAACGTCCATGTAGGGACTATATTGTAATATAATGCTCACGAAGAGACTATTTTTGTAATATAATGTCCACGAGGGGACTATTTTGAAATATAATTTCCTCGAAGGGACTACGATAGACAGACGTATATATGGAGTCTTATATAAAAAAAGTAAGTCCACAAGGACTATGATGCATTAATATGTCTATAAGGACTACAATAATCAAATGCCCATACAGGGACTTAAAGGAAAATGAAATATGATGGAAGAAGGGTTTTCTAATGTCTTTCTCGCTTTATTCTAATTGTTTCTTCTTCTTTATTTATTGAACGCAGTAGCGATACTGAAGATCTTAGTGAATAAAGAAAACATTTGAATTCAGGATCCGTTGCTAGAAGTAGGATTCAAGGATTTAATGATTAAAATCGGATCACGGATTGGGTTTTGACTGGTATAGTCCAAATCTGGAATTTCCCAAAAACTCGGAGATAGGAAATAGGGATTAATAGCATCCACATGTATCATCTTCAATATGGGAGCCTTAGGGACCTTCTGGTATGGACTCCGAAGTCTGGTTAAGACTTTAAATAGGTTTGATTTTTGGGAATAGGTCCATAAAGGTCTTTCCTCCAACTGGTTGCACGCTTATCCTAGCCACGGTACGAAGCTTGGCATTTCTAGGCTTCGGATGTGGAGAATTTCCATTAACGGCTTCTTTGTCTGACGACATATTCAAAACACATAAAATCGAAAACAGTGTTTACTTAATAGGGATGAGAGCATTCCTACATTAAGTCTAGACTCAGAAGGTCTAAGGAATATGCTACCGTGTCATTTGAGATTAAACACAAAAAGGCTAGTGTTTAATTCACTCAAATGTTGGCTCTGATACCAACCTGTCACACCCCGATATTTACAGCTCAGCCCGGTGGGCCCGGTGGGGAGTATCGTGACGTAAGATTGATATCGTCATAGTCAAACATACACAGAATAGCACATCGGAAGTCTTGGAATATAAAATAGTATTACAAACACAAATGTCTAAAATATATCAAAGTATTTAGTACAGACAAGATTGTAATAATCCACAGGCGGATCATTAAGACAAAAGGAGTTTATCAGACTAATGGCTTATGCGAAGGAGTTGCAAATTCCTCGTCTAACAATTCCGAGCAGCTTCCAGCCTATTTACGTATTTGTACCTGTCACTTAGACCAGTGAAAACTAACGTATTTTCAAAAGTCTAAGTGATAGGTACAAATACGTAAATAGGCTGGAAGCTGCTCGGAATTGTTAGACGAGGAATTTGCAACTCCTTCGCATAAGCCATTAGTCTGATAAACTCCTTTTATCTTAATGATCCGCCTGTGGATTATTACAATCTTGTCTGTACTAAATACTTTGATATATTTTAGACATTTGTGTTTGTAATACTATTTTATATTCTAAGACTTCCGCTGTGCTATTCTGTGTATGTTTGACTATGAAGATATCAATCTTACGTCACGATATTCCCCACCGGGCTGAGCTGTAAATATCGGGGTGTGACAGGTTTGGGCCGAGGTTTGAGGTGGTTGGGCTGAGGGCTGAACAGGATCAGGATCAGGATCAGCGATGGGATTTTGATTGGGTTGAGAATATTGGGTTGTGGCAGGTTGGTTATGTGAGGTTGATTGAGGAAAATGGTGAGGACATAGAGTACAAGGTTTGGTTAGAGTAGTTTGGGTGGGTGATGGAGTTTTTAGATGTAACGACAGGTGAAGGAGTTGGGATAGTTGGTGTCACGGCCCCCGACCCACCCTGGACGGAATCGGGAGCTGCGAACAGCCCAGTGGTACCGGTGATTATTTTGAAAACGTTGCAGCGGAAATTTCATCAGGACCGTGAGTTAGGAAAAATATCAGAGTTTAGAAAACACCGGATTTTATTTATTAAATAGATGGGATAAACCCATGTTTTACAATGGTAGCTTTAATAAGTGATAAACTCAATTACATAAAACAATATTTCTTTATTTTTATTTAATTAAAATAAGCCACTTCTTGAAGTCTTTCAGTGCCGTATCCATCTCTTAGTCCAATCTACTGTAATTACCTGAAACGCGTTTTAAAAAGGTTTTGTCAGCGGGAAATACTGGTGAGTTCATTCATTTTATAAAACATATTTGTTATACTTCACAGCATTAAGAGTTTTTACATTTGCTTCTTAAAGATTGGCAAAGACTTAATCACTGCAAAGTATAACTAGAAAACATTGTTATAATTTACAGTATTAAGGGAGATTACAATGTTTCAGATATCAACCAACTACCCACAGTATTTGTCACTCAACCGGATCTGTGACTATGGTCATATCACCATTGGCCACCCGTTTGTCCAATGGCAAAGATTATCAAGTAATGTATACAAAACCCCACATACTGGCTGTAATTTGGTGATTACATAAACTTAATCCCTGTAATTATAACCTTTGAAAATAAACATGCTTTTTGAAAGTAATTTGATAAAAAGAGAATGACTCACATTATAAGCATGCAGATTCATACGGCCAAAGTTTAGTCTACATATAAACCTTGATATATTGCAGATTTATACAGGCAGAGCTTAGCCTATTGATTTAGCCTTTGTAACCTAGTGCACACGAACTAGGTAGGTAACTTAATACAGCAATTACGATAACTCACGAGATTAAAACCCTCACAACGAATGACAAAGTGCAATCACTTAAACATCCATCGGATTCACAACGAATGACAAAGTATAATCACTTAAACATCCATCGGATTCACAACGAATGACAAAGGATAGCGCTTAAACATCCTGTCGGATAGTTTCAATCGATCGGACATTGAATCGTAGCAGCGATCGAGTTAATACCCTGTTATCGCGGCAGCGATTAGTGATCCGTGTGTGTTGTGATAGTAAACAGAACGTAACTCAGTGCATGTAGCGAGAATTTACGTCGTTTTAACTCCTGAATTCAAGTCCCAAGGCCCTCTATTTGTACACGAAATTTGCTTAGCTTACGGACCGTAAGCCTCATAACGTTACGGTCCGTAAGGGTCGAAAATAGGTTATAGGGTAGCCCCGTGTGGGTGTAGGCTTGCTGAGTCAGTAGTTTCGTAAATTTCAAATTTGACAGCGTTTTATGTAGATAATCGTTAACTAGGGTTTACCCCCCTGAGTTTTAGGGGCTCTGATCCTGATTCTGATTGTTCTGAAATTTTTAGGGTTTGTGCAGAATCACTTGGGTGTCTCAATTAGGGTTTCCTATTGGATAAAATAATAAAATAAATAGGACTTTTAATGAGGGTTGTTACATTCTCCCCACCTTAATAAAAATATCGTCCTCGAGATTTGGGTTACGATATTTCTTTTAGACTTATGTCATATTTTAGTCAATAAAACAATATTAAGGTAGATGACACAAAATATCAAATTTTGTGAATACGATTTGTACCATAAGTAGGATTCAATGGTTCAACTGAATTAGTTTCAAGAAATTGATAACAAATGAATGGGATAAAATGATATAATTTCCAAAGTGACTAGGTTCAAGCCAAAAGATATATGATCAATAGCTATTTAAAATGAATGTGAAAGACTTTTAGAATTAATAAAATTCTTTGTCAAAAGAAAGCTTACTTTGATTGACAACTGAGGAAGACTTAGAATTAACAGGTTCAAAATGAAATAAAAGCATGAAAATGGATTTGTCAAATATTTATGATATGAGAAAATCAAAGTGTTGAGATGAGTGAATTGCAAAGATACATCAAAAGACAATAGAGTTAGTGTATCATTGTTTAGAGTTCCAAGTTATTTTAATTGCGAAACAATGTGATAGTATACTATTAGTGACCATATTTTTTTCATACTATGTCCTAGAGATTGAAATATAATAAGAACAAGTTGTTTTGGCATGACCAACCATTATATTATATTTTGTAAAGCAAATGTAATATATATTATTTGTTACGTATTTTTACTATATGTAAATGGTCACCACTTTTTAAATAAATATTATTTTAGTATTTTACTATACTATGTAAAATAACTTATTTTTACTATGTAATATATATTACAAAACACTGCAATGAAGTTATTACATTACAAAATATTTTAGTATTATTATTTTGTAAAAGAAATCACTATTATTTATAACGTTAAATGAAAGTTATAAATAAAGGTATAAGAATATTTATTGTACAAAAGTATTTGTAAAATATTTTGTAAATATATAACACTAAATGGGTCGATTCTATGTGATTACTTATTTTCATTTCGAAACCCTATAACGTTGTGAATGTATTTACAAATGTTGTAAATAAGTGAAAACGAGGACTATTCTTATATATTACAATGTTCCCTTAACCCAACGTAGTTGATGACTATCATATTATTCTTGTATGGTCATTTTCTTGCTAAAGCGTTATGGTACATAGTTACCACAAAACATGTGATAGATAATTATTTGTAAAATTTTATTTGTCCCTCTAATTCTTGTATTATTTTACGAAAATATGTCTTCTCCTTATAGTACAAAGTAAAATATTTTTATATATAATTTAAGATTTACTAAATAAGTATGATGACTTAATTTATATACATTAACTAGTTATTATCCTGGTTGGATATTGGTTAGTGCTCCCTTGTTTAAGCATAGGTGATCAGTCCATGCCTAAATAAGGCTAGGCTATCCAATACATGCCCTTGACAATAACCCTAGTACCTAAAAATAATACTAACACTACTACTATTAATATATTATTACCAATAATAAAAATAATATTAATTACCAATAATAAATAATTAAACATAAACTTAAATGAGAGTATACCTTAAATATAATAATTTCTTCACCTCAATAATATTGAGGTTTAACACTACTACTATTAATATAGTTAGGATAGATGTTCAAAATTTATTGACTCGATATCAAAGAGCCATCGTTTGGTAATAATGCGGTTCACAGTGCAAAGAGCGGAATGATATTTGAGTTTGGATAAAACAACAAATTAGAATGAAGCCCTCTAATGGTCTTCACAAATCAAACGAATCACATGCGCAACAAACAGTGCATGTGTAATGTGTGAATTTACCAAGAAATGAAATAAATCAATATTCGCTACTATGAAAGAAATCCTCATGGTATGATAACCATTAGGGGAAGTAGAAACACGAAAGTTAACTCATTATATGCAGAAGTCAGAAAAAGAATTATAAGAACTTTATCTGGAATTTCATGTGATACCCGTTGTTAAGTGACCTTTCCAGGGAATGTCGAATAAAATGAAATAGGGAATTTGCAAAGGTATGTGACTCCTTTTTCAGTGATAATAATTATGATTCTGATTAGACTGTGCACCGATGGTTGTGAAATCTTGTTACAACGTACCTTAGCGAAATTCATGTCGTTTGTAGGATCACGTGGCAAAGTGCTTCTTTTTTATTAGTAGTTCTTTTACTGACGGAATTAGTATTGGTGTCATCGTGCCTAATTTATCTTTTCCAAAGGTCTTGCCTTGGAAGTCGTGTGTAATATACTTCAACGTCTGTGGATTTATACTTAAATTTTCATGTGTTTTCTAGTGCATTAGCACAACTTTACTTGCTTCTTTCTTGCGTTAATAGTTTATGGTAACGTATTGGAAATTCTTATATTTTTTATGGTGTACCAATTTTGTTGTACGAGTTATGAGGTAAATGATCAAACAAAATAATGTTTGATATTGGAAAAGAGATTCCTAATAAAGAAATCTAGACACATATGCTTGTGCTTTATTCCAAATTGACTTTTGGAATTTCTTATAGATATATATATATCTATATAATCATATATTTCACATGCTGTAATATACATACCTTTCATAATGTATTTAACAGATTTGTATTTCCAAGAACCAGTCAAATATCTGGTCATGATACTATTTAGGGAAATCTTGTCACTTGTTTGACATATTATATACCCTGTTTTATCCGGTTCGCGCCAGAGAGGTAATTCCAGTATATCCGAACAAACTGGAGAGTCTGCTACACCATACCCAGTCTTGTCGGAGAAAATTTTATATTTCCCATAAATAGAATCTTTTCAAGATTTTAAAAGTGCCTCTTTTATTAGGGCTTTTATCCAGAATTAGGGAAATTTATATTCCCGTAACATATCTTATTTTAGACCAAGTAATATCACTAAACAAGAATTAATAACAATTAAGTGCTATTGCCTGCAATATTCTAATCGTCATTCTTATAGTATACCAGAACCTACCACACTTTATTTTCATAAGTAAATAGCTTATCTTTGAAGCTTATACTAAGGCATCTTTTCTTAAGTTTAAGTCTAAATACTATCCTGAGTGCTACCGTAAAATATCAAGTTCCTAACTCTTCGTTTAAATTTAGGTATTTTATTACAACACCTATTGGCTTAAAGTAGTGGCTCTGATACCACCTTCTGTCACGGCCCCCGACCCACCCTGGACGGAATCGGGAGCTGCGAACAGCCCAGTGGTACCGGTGATTATTTTGAAAACGTTGCAGCGGAAATTTCATCAGGACCGTGAGTTAGGAAAAATATCAGAGTTTAGAAAACACCGGATTTTATTTAGACAAAATGACAGTGCACGTCCTTTAGGTTTACCTAAAAGTACAGTGCACGTCCTTAACGTTTAAAAGTTGCACTGCAAATCCTTTACCTTTAATTTTGTTGCATTGCAAGTCCTTCATGGCTAACGGTGTTAACTTTTACCATTAAATCCCCCACGTGCCTCCCACGTGAGGGTATATCCGTCCATTCCCTTCATTCTCCCCCTTTAAAACCCAAGATTAAAACAGTTCATTCCAAGATTATCATTAACAGATATGAATCTTTAATAACGTTTTATTTGTACACAATCAGATTTATCATCAGACAAAACCATCTTCTCATATCAAAAACAGATCTAGCCTAATCTTCATCGAAAATCATCAAAGTTATTCATGAATCCATTATCATCTTGCAACAAATCAGATTATCACTGTGATGACATGAAATCATTCAACTAGATCTATAATCTTTAAGTCATCTTGAAACCATTAGTACTTGTAAATGCACCAAAACATCAAAGCATACATTTTAAATATTACTATTGACACAATCAATCATACAATCATTCCTACTAAACTCGAGGAACGCAGCCCTTTATAATAGAACTCAAACCATTTACATAACAAATCACCAAATCAACTTTTACAGTCACGGCATACATACAAGGTCCCCAAATTGATCAGTCAACAATTCCAACAAACATATCAGCAATTTATCACCAAGCATATGTACAGAATTTCACCAATCAAAAGTCACAGAGAACTCGAGAAATCAGAGGTGAGTATACCCGAACCGATGAAGTCATGAACTGAAAGAATGCATGTTGTCGCCGTCACACCTGCCGATTTCGTTTGCCGAGATCCGATTTGTACCACCGTCGGTGACTCGTCAGGAGGAATTACAGACCCCATCGCCTGAAGTACCGCTATCGTCGGAGATGGCTCCGGCTCCGCCGGTTCTCTTTCTTTCTCTGGTTCTTCCGCCATCGCCGTACCTTGCCGGAGCTCGATGCCGGCTCCACCGTGTTCTTTCTTCAGCTTCTCTCTGCTTCACTCTCTGACTCTACTAATTCCTGAGGTGGGTGTGGGCTGTGAATAACAGAAAGGAGGGTGTTCATCAGATTGTTTTGGAAATGGAGGAGGTCCGACGCCAGAATACCGGCTCCGGTTACCGGCGGTTTAACCTGAGAGGGAAGGTGGTTTGTTTTGTTGGCCGGAATGCAATCTCTCCATTATTTTCTTCAGGTGAGGAAGGGTGGCACCGATTCTCTGAATATTGGGGTTAGGGTTAAAACAGAGAGAAGGGGATGTAGTGAAATGTTGAAGACTGGGTTTTAAAGGGGAAGAATGAAGGGAATGGACGGATATACCCCTCACGTGGGAGGCACGTGGGGGATTTAATGGTAAAAGTTAACACCGTTAGCCATAAAGGACTTGCAATGCAACAAAATTAAAGGTAAAGGATTTGCAGTGCAACTTTTAAACGTTAAGGACGTGCACTGTACTTTTAGGTAAACCTAAAGGACGTGCACTGTCATTTTGTCTTTTATTTATTAAATAGATGGGATAAACCATGTTTTACAATGGTAGCTTTAATAAGTGATAAACTCAATTACATAAAACAATATTTCTTTATTTTTATTTAATTAAAATAAGCCACTTCTTGAAGTCTTTCAGTGCCGTATCCATCTCTTACTCCAATCTACTGTGATTACCTGAAACGCGTTTTAAAAAGGTTTTGTCAGCGGGAAATACTGGTGAGTTCATTCATTTTATAAAACATATTTGTTATACTTCACAACATTAAGAGTTTTTACATTTGCTTCTTAAAGATTGGCAAAGACTTAATCACTGCAAAGTATAACTAGAAAACATTGTTATAATTTACAGTATTAAGGGAGATTACAATGTTTCAGATATCAACCAACTACCCACAGTATTTGTCACTCGACCGGATCTGTGACTATGGTCATATCACCATTGGCCACCCGTTTGTCCAATGGCAAAGATTATCAAGTAATGTATACAAAACCCCACATACTGGCTGTAATTTGGTGATTACATAAACTTAATCCCTGTAATTATAACCTTTGAAAATAAACATGCTTTTTGAAAGTAATTTGATAAAAAGAGAATGACTCACATTATAAGCATGCAGATTAATACGGCCAAAGTTTAGTCTACAGATAAACCTTGATATATTGCAGATTTATACAGGCAGAGCTTAGCCTATTGATTTAGCCTTTGTAACCTAGTGCACACGAACTAGGTAGGTAACTTAATACAGCAATTACGATAACTCACGAGATTAAAACCCTCACAACGAATGACAAAGTGCAATCACTTAAACATCCATCGGATTCACAACGAATGACAAAGTATAATCACTTAAACATCTATCGGATTCACAACGAATGACAAAGGATAGCGCTTAAACATCCTGTCGGATAGTTTCAATCGATCGGACATTGAATCGTAGCAGTGATCGAGTTAATACCCTGTTATCGCGGCAGCGATTAGTGATCCGTGTGTGTTGTGATAGTAAACAGAACGTAACTCAGTGCATGTAGCGAGAATTTACGTCGTTTTAACTCCTGAATTCAAGTCCCAAGGCCCTCTATTTGTACACGAAATTTGCTTAGCTTACGGACCGTAAGCCTCATAACGTTACGGTCCGTAAGGGTCGAAAATAGGTTATAGGGTAGCCCCGTGTGGGTGTAGGCTTGCTGAGTTAGTAGTTTCGTAAATTTCAAATTTGACAGCGTTTTATGTAGATAATCGTTAACTAGGGTTTACCCCCCCTGAGTTTTAGGGGCTCTGATCCTGATTCTGATTGTTCTGAAATTTTTAGGGTTTGTGCAGAATCACTTGGGTGTCTCAATTAGGGTTTCCTATTGGATAAAATAATAAAATAAATAGGACTTTTAATGAGGGTTGTTACAGTTGGCATAGGAAATGACTCATCAAAATTCGAGAAAACAAGAGTGGACTCATGAATAGGTGAAGTGTTACCGCTAAAAGGGAATGTGTCCTCGTCAAATTGAGCGTGACAGGTTACATAAATGCGGTTTGTTTTGGGGTCTAAACATCTATAGCCTTTGTATTTTGAGTCATATCCAATAAAAATGCATTCCGCACTTCTGGGAGAAAGTTTGTGTTTTGCGTAATCCTGCAAGTACGGGAAAACACGACATCCAAAAAATCCAAAAATTCGAATAAACGGGAGCATGGCCAAACAAGAGCTCAAAAGGAGATTTTTGTTCCAATACTTGAGTGGGAAGGCGATTTATAATAAACGTGTCAGAAGAGAAGGCATCCACCCATAATGTGGCTGGTGAATGAGACTCGAATAGCATGGCCAAACCTGTTTCGGTGATGTGCCGATGCTTGCGTTCGGCACGGCCAATTTGTGGTGGAGTATGAGGACAAGAGAGTCGGCGATGAATGCCTTTCTCACGAGGCTTGTACGCGAGTGTTGGTAAATTCGGTACCGCCATCGCTTTGAAAGATCTTGATATTACAAGATAATTGGTTTTGAACATAGGTAGTAAAAGCAAGTAATACATCATAAAAATTCGAATTATGTTTAAGAGGATAAAACCAAGTAAAGCGGGAATAATCGTCAATGAATATGACATAAAAACGACATCCGTTTGTGGAAGAGACAGGTGCCGGTCCCCAAAGGTCACAGTGTATCAAATCTAAATCATGTAAAGAGCGTTTGCTATTTAAATCAAAAGGCAAACGATGAGATTTTGATAATTGACAAGGAGAACAAAGTTTTGGTTTAGGAAGCAATGAAGTAACAAACAAACAACCAGTTTTATGTAATCTAGAAATTACATCAAAAGAGACATGACCAAGACGACCATGCCATTTTTCAAAAGACGCTTTGAGATGTTGAGCAGAGTAGGACGACACGGACGCTTGATGTCCTTCTCGTAGAATGTAAAGACCGTTTTCACACGTACCTCTTGCCAGGATTTCCTTTGTTTTTCGATCCTGAATATTGAAAAAAAATATTAGAAAATAGCACATCGACAGGAGAATCATTTGTAAGGTGGCTTATGGATAAAAGGCGTTTGGTTAAGTGTGGAGCAACAAGAACATTTTTTAATGGTATGTTGTTATGAATGGTGGCGGAACCAACTTTGGTAACATGTAAGGAGTTCCCGTTGCCAAAGGTCACAAACGTGTTACCTGGGTTGCCATAAGGAGCAGTGACAACACTGTCTTCGGGAGTCATATGAGCATCGGCTCCCGTATCACCAGTCCAATCAGGATAGTCATCTATCACATGGCATTGGGCATGAAACGCTTGAGCGAGATTTGCATCAAGAGATGAGTCACGTTGAGCATATGAAGCCATATTTGGACACACATTGGCGTAGTGTCCATCTTTTCGACACAATTGACAATGAGGTGGTCTTCTAGTCTGGCCACGACCACGACCTGAGGAACGTCCACGACCACGAGTGTTAGATAAATAATTGGAAGTAGATTTAGAGGAGTTACCAGATTTGTTTTGATGAGCGACAAAGGCGACTTGAGGAGTGGAGGGGCCATGGATTGACTGAAGAAAGATCTCTTGATTCTCTGCCTTGGAAAAAAGCTCACGAAAAGGTAGATTAGCAAATATGGCTCGGTGATTTGTAGAGAAATTCGTGTAGGTGGGACCAAGGCCATAAAGAAACCAGTGGCGTTTGTCACACTGGGACACAGGGTGGCTGATGGCGGCTAGTTCATCACACAAAGATTTGAATTTTCTGCCATATTTGGTTACTGTAGATGAACCTTTGGTCAACTGTCGAAGAGTGTCACAAAGCATGTGAACCCTGTCGATGGAGCGGTGGCTGAAGGCAGCCTCGAGAGCAAGCCATATTTGCCGGGCAGAGGTTAAACCGATGATCTCGGACATCGCCTCTTCCGAGAGCAACGATTGAATGAGAAGGCGAACAGATTGGTCCGCCTCCTGCCATGTGGAATAGGCTGGGTTTGGAGTGATTTTGTCGTCGACTGTAAAGTTGTCAGGCGATGGGATGATAGTGCCGTCAATATGACCAGTAAGTTTTATCATGGACAAAACAGGGAAAATATGATGGGACCAAGGTAGGCAGTTAGAAGAGGATAGTTTTAGGGGTATGACATGTAAAAGAGAATGGAGAGGGATGGATTGTTGTTGGCCGGATGTGGACATGGTGACTGTAACAGGGGAGGGACGATGATGGGAAGAAGAAACAGATTTAGGGTAAAAGGAAAAAAATAAAAAACGACGGTAACAAAAAAATGGAATTTGTTTGGGAGAGATGGACAGAATGTGATTAACGGAATATGGTTTTGGGCAGCGGTGAGAAAAGAAAAAAAGGGTAGGGATTGGACATAACTTTTGGATCAAGGAAACAAGATCGATATGGCTGATACCATGTTAGGGTAAAATAATTTCCAAGATGAATATTATTAACCAATGGCTCAAAATATATACAGCTTACAAATATGTATAAAAGGAAATACATTGATTACAAATGAATGGAAAGAATATTAGAGAATAAATCAAGGATTTTCAATTCCTTGATTTATGTATTGCTATTACTTCCCCTTATCATCGCTCTTGGTCTCGTGATCACCGAGACTCATCCTGGCTGTAGCGATATACTTCAGGTCTTCCCTACTTAAGCCTTCATACTCTTGAACTTCATCAGTTGTATGTGACTCTTTGGTGGTGGTCGTTTTCTTGGTTATCCTCAGCAAAGGTGCAACTTGATTTTCGACCAATTTAGGACTCGAACTCTGGTATCTTTTGGCTCCTTTTATAAAGATCTCCTAGCCGAAATTGACAATACCCAGGTCTACTTATTTTCGTTTTCGTATTACAATACCATGTCTGCGATACAACTATCTTATGTTAACACTTGAATAACATTCATCATTACTTATTGTAATTTGGCCTTTTTTCTTCTAACGCAAGTAGCTGACCATGGAATACGATGAGATCTCTGAGCAATGGCAACAAAATCCGCACCGTCAATACATGTGTGAGTCTCACGCTACTAGGTGCTAGATTTAGAGACATTGAGTTACACTTCTTGCTGTTCGACAAAGAGGTAACTGTTGTACTCCAGTTAACTTTGCAACAACAAATGACAATTATGTTTTAGACAATAGTAATGCTCACAGAAAACTTGATCGACACAACTGAACTACGCACATCTGTACAGCTTTAGTCTAACAAGTAAAAACATTAGTTTCTCAACTTCAAACAAAAGTGGGATAATGAGGAGTAGGCTGAAGCAGGGTTAAATAACCAGTGTTGAATGTTGTTAAAAAACACACTCTCCACATTTTTTCAGTAATCTTCAAAATTATTAAACATACTTGCAATACATCTCGGTCTTCTTTTGAACAGGGACTCGGAATTCAAGCCGTAACAAAGGACGATGCCTGTACAAATGTGTGATCAAGGCTGCAGATTCAAACACGAAGTTCTGTTGTTATTCTCCGGTAGTGAAAATGAAATTGGACCTGGATCCATAACCGTATCTTCAATAGCAGGGGTGTAAACTTATGACACGACCCGAAAACATGACACGAACCTAACACGAAATTCGCGGGTTTAGGTTTAGTTTAAACGGGTTCGGGTCAGTTTCAGGTTGAACCCGCGAACCCGTTTAGCTAAATGGGTCGGGTTCGGGTCAACTCGGTCGGGTTACCGGGTTGACCTATTTAACCCATTTATATTATATTTTTTTACAATATATTTTATGTCATAATTGGGTGTGTATTTTATGCATAATTATAACTTAAAAAGAGAGATTAACAGAAATTTTTATAATTAAAATGCAATTGTATTATATACATTTGTGTTTTTTGTAGTAAAATTTTAATTCTAATATATTAATTTGCGAAAAAAATTTAAAAATTTGAAAATTCGGGTTGAACAGGTCGTGTTCGGATCAATCCGATTTCCGAGTTCGGGTTCGTATAAAATTTTCGGGTTCGGGTCGGGTTGGACCCACCAACCCGCGAACCCGACCCGTTTAGCAACCCTATTCAATAGTATCGTAAGTTTCAAGGGTTGGGTCTCTTATCGTCACCACACATTTCCGCCTCGGAAGTTCTCTTATGCCGTGAAACTTCTTAATTGTAATCTCATTAACAAACTTTTTCACTCTTCTTCAATTATTAAACACTACTTCTTCGTCACTGGACGAATCAGTTGCATATGCGTTGGTAATCGATATTCTGACAACCTTTCCTCCGGTAGGTAACAATAACGATCTGCTTAGCATTGTAGTGTGTGTTTTGTGTTCTGTAAACTTAATTGAGGAAGAACAACCAGGTGAGTTATCCATTATTATTGGTTGACGGTTTCTTGATCAAACAGACATTGGTGGACTTATTTGGAGAGAAATGTAAAGGTGAAGATTCGTTAATGATAGAGGATAAATTAAAGAGGGTTAGAATACTTGTGTGAGATAGAAGATCAAAAGGTCTATCAAAGTTGCAGAAAAACTAAGAGATAGAAAGAGACATTGGTTGACTATACTATTACAGTTATGGAGAAAGCCTACATGCAACAGGTGTGTGTATCATTGTGAGAGTGAGAGAGATTTTAGAGAGAGAAAGGGATAGGTACGACCCTAAGGATGTAAAAATTACCTAGCCCGATAGGTATACCCGAAATTTATAATAGATTATAGATAACCATATTATTATAATATACTTTAATTGGATAATCAGTAAAAAGTTTTCAAGTTTACATCCTGTTAGTCCTAAAATCAAGAGCCGTCATAGTTGAAAACATTTAAATGTCTTAAAAAATTTAGTAGAATTAAAATGGGCATTAGGAGGCAACTCGTGTGAAGGCAGTATGGGTTTTGGGGGAACGCCGTAACCAAGTCTGACAAACCCAGCGCAGACCCGGTTAAGACAACGTAAGTCTAGGCAGATCTTAGTTAGGGCCGCCATTTTGACGGTGTGACATTGGGTCACTCAAAAGGAAGTCACCGTTAAAGAAAACACATATTTTAATGTAAACAACATAAAAGAGTTTATTTTAAGGGGAAATAGCCAAAATAGCCAAGACTTTTCCTAAGTTTCAAGAATAGCCAATTCAAACGTCTCAATAAGACTTTTCCTCAAACCTGAAACGTCTCAAACCAAAAGTTAAGAGGTTTCCTCATCAACCACCCACCGAAAGCCACGTGTCCACAAGTGCTGAAACGTCTCAGAACACTGAAACGTCTCAGGTGAAACGTCTAAGAACTTTGAAACGTCTCTGCTGTTTTCTCTCTCTACAACCGCTCGTTTTCCGGAAATCCTCTCCGGCGATGGTGATAAAACCCAGATGGTGACGGTGATAAAACCCAGATGGTTTTGAGCGACAACGCAGCCACATCGTATGCTGCCGCTGGCATCTCCGGCCTTGGGTAAGTCCCCAGCCAGATACGCTTGCTTTTACGTGGCTCCCGAATCTCCGAAACCCATTTGCCACTGCAACTTCGTATCCCACGATATGTAGGATGTTTTCCGGTGGCATTTGGGCTGCTGCGGCGGTTAGAGACATTGATTTTGGCTGGTAACACAACTTCCAAAATTGAGTAAACTGCCATTTTGGTCCCTGTGGTTTGGCCAGTTTTGCCATTTTAGTCCAAATCTCAAACTTATTACATCTGGGTCCCTGTGGTTTGCATTTTGTTGCCATTTTAGTCCAAAAGTTAAAATGTCTGAATTTTGACTGTTTTAATCAACCTTTTTTGTCCTTACATGAAGGGGTAGTTTGGGCATTTAATTTTAATTAATGTAATTCTATTATTAAAAAAACACATAAAAACCCTGTTTTTCTCTCCTGTTTCTCTCTCTCTCTTTCTAGTGCATAAAAACCCTAAAGATCACAATGGAGCACTTAATCTGTCTGGATCGTTGAACGCTAGCAACAAGGGTGTGCACAAACCCTCCAAGAATGATAAGGGACGTACCCCCTTTGCAAATCTGAACGTGAATGACCTGGTTCAAGCCAATCTCACCATCAATGTGCAAGAGAAGAGTTCGTCTTCAGCTCCTCCATTGCCGACTGGGATTAATACGACTGCAGTCCAGTCGGAGGCAGGTGAGTACACCTCTGAAGCCGCAGGTACTACAGAAAACCCTATATCCTTCGATGATGCTATTCAAGCAATTAACCAAGGTAAACCCCCCTCTGATCTCTGTTTTACCCCTTCTAAATCGCCCTATGTGACCAATTTGGTTCCGTCGGATGTTCCGACTCCCACAAAGGTGCTTAATTTTGATTCGGTAGAAATCATGGATGAGGAGGGTTGGGATACTGAAGATGACGACACCACCACGGCCCATGAATCGCTGATGGTGAACGACAATTCTGCTACAGTGGACTCCCAACCCATTCATCAATCTGCTGTGCAGAACTGTGCCACTGGAACATCTAACAGGCAGCATATGGTTGGAATTAATTCGGATAATCCTCTGGTAGGGGCTGGTGTTAGTAACGTGAATATAGGTACGTCAATGGACTTTAACAGAGTCATTTTTTGTCTAAAACGAGATTGGGTTCTTGATTTTCTTGAAGATGATTTTCTGGGTTTTGATGATGATGTTTGATGATGTTCTTAAAGACGATGTTATTAATTATTGAAGACGAGGTTCTTGATTTTCTTGAAGATGATTTTCTGGGTTTGTGATCTTTAGGGTTTTTATGCACTAGAAAGAGAGAGAGAGAAACATGAGAGAAAAACAGGGTTTTTATGTGTTTTTTTTAATAATAGAATTACATTAATTAAAATTAAATGCCCAAACTACCCCTTCATGTAAGGACAAAAAAGGGTGATTAAAACAGTCAAAATTCAGACATTTTAACTTTTGGACTAAAATGGCAACAAAATGCAAACCACAGGGACCCAGATGTAATAAGTTTGAGATTTGGACTAAAATGGCAAAACTGGCCAAACCACAGGGACCAAAATGGCAGTTTACTCTCCAAAATTTTAGGATTTTGTGATGGAGGTGGAGGAGGGGGGTCAGCCATCTATGGATTTATATATGACTGAATATGTGCTGTAAATAATGAGGTAAATTAAGATGGATATATATGAGTCTATCTATGTGTGTGAATTGAAGTGATAAAAATTGTGGGGAATTCGTGGGCATCGAGTGTTCTATGTGTGGTGGTATTTGAAGAGTGGTATTTGCCCATTGTTTTACAAAAGATGACTGACAACTTGACAAGAGAGAGAGGTAAGAGTTTATGGTATTTCCCAAGACAAGACTATCATCATGTGCACGTTAGACAATGTGCACAGTGTACCACCTACTTGTTTATTGTTTATTTTCTTTTGTGGACACGTGGCTTCTATGGATTGGTTGCTGGTTGAGACGTTTCAGATTTGAGGAAAAGTCTTAAAGAGCCGTTTGAATTGGCTATTTTTGAAACTTAGGAAAAGTCTTGGCTATTTTGGCCATTTCCCCTTATTTTAATGTAAACAACATAAAAGAGTTTGTCCTACATGTACTACTTTGCACTTTTTATCAGGTGAAATCAGTTTTTACTTTATTTTTTTCCTTTACTTGACATCTTCTTCATTACAGGAGTTAAAGTTGAAGGGGTGGTTGTAAAGTTTTATGGGTTGCACTTGTAATTTTAACCCCTAACACTATAATTTTTCTGTTTGTTTATATCTTGTTTTAGCGCACCTTACTTTCCTTGTATTTTCCTTAGATGGGGGGTAAAAAAAAATATTTATTTCAGCCCGCCTTGTTTCATTATATTTTCAGTAACACCTCAATTTTAAAAAGCTTAAATAAATTAATTAGTTTTATAAGTATAGTTGTTTTAAATAAATATTAAATTACATATGCTTTGGAAATTTCTTATAAATATTTTTATATATTGATCTGTTGATTGGCAAGTTAACACTTTTTCGTAAATATTAAAACAAAATACAACGTAAGGACTAAATTTAAATATCTTATCTTAATTAATTTACAATGAAATAACACTTTTTCGTAATTTAATAGATTAGAAATCTGTAATTTAATTAATAGTTTCAAAATTTCTAGATCCAATATGAATAATCAATTTTGTTTTTTTCTAACAGAATTATCAATTAAACATTAACATAACTTATACATGAGGTTCCTGACATGTAGGCATCATGTTTTGAACTTAGGCATGATGTTTTTTGTTGTTATGGCAAGAAAAACACCAAACATAACAATTTAAAACACAATGAAACATATTATGGACGTGAAATTTAAAAGACACTATTTAACACTTAAAACACGCTACTTAATGTTCTTGACATGGTGTTTTAAGTTTTAAGCCTATAATTCATTGCGTTGTGTCTTAAATTGTTATGTTTAGTGTTTTTCTTGCCAAAACAACGCAAAACATTATGTGTAAGTCCAAAACATGATGTCTACATATGAATTTTTATGCCTTCTCACGAAACATGTCCTTTTTACAGGATCCTAAGACTATAGTTAAGCTTGTCCCTTACATATGATAAGTTAAGGGTTAAGCACATGTTCAATTTTTTAAAATTTTAATGAGTTAACTCTTGGGCCAAATGCCTAAATGCTTAGTTTTTAGCCCATGTTTCTAACGAGTTCTTCGAGATAAATATATATATATATATATTTTTGCCAAAGATATTTACTTTTAAGAGTTTAAGTGGTAAACATGGATTTTGAATACATAACCCAAACATGAATTTTGAATACAACAATAATAATACTAATAATAATAATAATAATAATAATAATAATAATAAGAAAATAATCACATTGCAATGACATTGGACATAACTTTTTTTTCCTTAAATTATTTTCATTAACATAATATTATATAATAATATACATCGAGATAGTTGGTTATATAAAATTTAGTTTAATTATATTTCTTTAATATGTCTATGATCCGACTGAAACTGGACTGAACAAAATTGTTATATAACAATAGACAAACATCCTAAAAAAAAATTCCGCTCCTATGGAAAATTTTCTTGGGTCACCTCCACTGATTTGACTTTTGAGCTACAACATTCTTCAATATTTCTCCAGTCCACAATCGATTTGAGATTTTACTACTATGTCACTGGTGGTTGTGATGTTATTCTTGAGCTTGTTGTGCACATGTATGTATGCTAGCATAATACGTATAACACATGTACATATATACGTATAAACATCAAGAAAACCTTCTCGAAGATAGATCGCTAACTACTTCCATGATAGGAAGGCAAACAAAAAGAGGATGTGTCAAAAGTGATGATTGCAGGCATTATCAAGATTCACCCGCATGGTACAAGAATAATGTAGCAAAGAGTTTGGACCAAAACCAGTAAAGAGTTCGATCTTAATCCATATAAACAAAACCAACAAAACACATTGTCAAAAGTAACAAGATATGAGATCCTATTTTGTCACGCGGTACAATTATTTAAAACAAGTAAATAAATCCCTACTTCTTTCTTTCGGGATGAGTTCTTCATAACAACTTAAGCCCTTCCACTTTGTAATGCTCAGTAATAGGCCTTCCGCGGATTGCCCTGCAAAAAAAGATTAGCAGCAAGGTTAGTAAAATATACCATTGCATTAGTTAGAAATCAACACTTGAATTTATTCAGTTGATCAAACTTTCAAACACTTTATGTCGATACTCATATATATATACTATATACCTGAAAAAATATTTTTATATATGATCATCCTGATTATCTAATGCACTTGATCATGCATAATACATATAGTGTAAGGATCAAATACAAATGGGTCTTAACATACAAAATGGCTTCTTTAACATGAGAAGTGAAGGAAGCTTTTTCATTTGTTGATTTTTTTTTGAACTTTTATTCCCATCTACTTAAAAATGATGTTTAATTGCAAAATGTAAAAAATAAAAAAAAAATCATGAATTTACTCTATCTAAGTAATTATGTAATTACTCTACTAGTGTAAAACACGGGTTTTTTTTTAGATTCTAGGACTAAAATAAGTGTGCTTGACAAGATAGAAAAAAGAATTTCAAAAAAAATAAATAAATAAAGAATCTCTTCTTCACTTCTCATGTTAAGCTCAATTTGTATAAGACCCATTTGTAACGGAACCTAACCATACATATATTATATGGTAATGTTAAGAGTTATTTGCGATGAAATAATAGTTCTTGTGCAATGAAAAGTGGAGTATGATGGGACAAAAAGTCAAATCATTTGTTATGTCGAATGATTAAATAAAAGAAAGAGGCGTATTCTGACCAGAGGATTTGGTCTGTGTTTGTAACCAAGCATCATACGCTTTTTGTACTGCTCATATATATCATCGTCGGGTGTCACTTCACCGGGTTGAGATGCACCAACACCCAAGTTATCCTTTTTCACACTGCCCGCCAAAATCGGATCAGCTATCCCACTTCTAGAGCTCCCAAGCCCTTCACCTGCAGTTATTAACACGGGTCAAGATTAGAATCGTAATTATCATATATTTACTCGCTATATATGACAACAAACTCCATATATTTTACCTTCTTTCCAACCCATTTTGGATAAAAGTCGATGACCAACATTGTCAGCCTGGATTCTCGCCCTCTGTGCGGCTTCTTTCGCTGCTTTCTGTGCAGCCGCATCGTTACAGCTGGCCATGAACTTGTCAAGCTCTTCCAGAGGTATATAATCACCCATATGGTGGCCCCTTTTACCATCACCTGCATTCAAAACATTATACGGTTATATATCTGTATACGTACTTCCATTAGTATAAAAACTGGAAAACAAAACATCGAAAAATGAAAAACCATCCAGCCGCTTAGGGTTGCAAACGAACCAAACGTTCGGCCAGAAGTTTGTTTTTGCTCCTTGGTCGTGGTCGTCATTTATGTTCGTGAACGTGTTGCGTTGGATAGTTCATTAGAGTGTTTATTTTTTTAATTTTATTAATACACTTCAAAATTCCAAAAAATAAAAATATTTAATAATTATAAGTGTATAATATATTTTGTTAAAGAACGCTTGTCTGTGTTCGTTTGTTTTCATTTGTGTTCATGAACATTCGTTTGCGTTCGTTACTTAAAATTAACAGACGAACACTAACACGTTCATTTCCTTAACGAACGAACACGAACAAAAAATCTCGTTCAATAAGTGTTCATGAACAGTTTGTGAAGATATATTTCTTTAACAAACGAGCATGAACAAGGTCTTGCTCATGTTCGTTCGGTTTGTTTGCAGCCATACTGAGCCGCGTAAACAAACATAGTCGACCTTGGAGAGAAGCAGGAGGTGGCATCTCGTCTTTAGAGTGTTTAGGGCGCCTTTTCTTTTCTTCTTGTGCAGCTTTTTTCATATAAAACTCCATCATAGCTATCGGGTCTGAAGCTGATGGGGCTGTAGCTTCACCTACAATAGTAATCATTGCAACACTGGCATCAACTATTTCACATCTTATGGACAAGAATGAAACTTCAAGGCAAAAAAGTAACCAAAAAAAAAAAAGTGAATTACCATAATCAGGTTGTGCAGTCTCGGTAGGTTCAAATAAAGCTGAGGCAGGGGTCTGGTAATTTGAACGTTGCTGATGTGATTTTTGAGAGCTATTCGCTGCAGTAGTCTTGGAACCACCTGTTGCAATAATCATACAAAAATTAAACGAATAACAGTTAGACCAAATTCTAACGTCTATGTATCACAAAGCACAAACGTTACACTTTAACAGATCCTATAAACAAAACACATAAAAAAATAATAGCATTTAGCGCTATTGCACAAACCAGTATGTTGTATTTGTGCGTCTGCAGATTTTCCCAGAACCTTCTCCTCCTCAGAAAGCCGGTATTCATAATATTTGTAATCAGCACAGCTTTCATCATACAGGAATCTGTAACAAAGTCAGAAAAAAACAACATTAAGATACTTTACGTCATGAGCATATAGTCTTGGTGCATAAAAAAAGATCCAATTATAGTATTAAGTTATAAACTAGAGTAAATTACATTTTCGTCCTTTAAGTTTGAGCCAAATTGCAGGCGATGTCCTTTTAACTAACGAAATTACACAGGATGTCCTTTATGTTATTATTTCTCATCAGGTGGTGTCCTTTTGCCCTAACCCAGTTTATTTTTTCTGTTAACTCTTAACATGTGCTACTCTTATGTAATTTTGTTTTAGTTGTAAAGTAAAATGGCCCATTATGCCCTCATGTGAGTGGCACACGTTAAGAGTTAACAGAAAAAAATTAACTGGGTTAGGGCAAAAGGTCACCGCCTAATGAGAAACAGTAACATAAAGGACATCCAGTGTAATTTCGTTAGTTAAAGGACAAAGCCTGCAATTTGACTCAAAGCTAAAAGACGTAAAATGCAATTTACTCTATAAACTATAACAAACATACTTGAAAGGGGTATCTCCAGGATTCTTTTGACGTGTGATATGCTCAATCTGCCTTCCGTTTTTTGCCACAAAAGTTGCTAAATTATCTGCGGCCTTCTTTACGATGGGATCACTTGGTGGTACTGCTGCATTTCACTTAAGAACCGATTAAATCTAAGAGCATGAACAAGAGAATCTAAATTTATTCTCCAAATCTGTCACTGAACATCTCGTTCCATCACACGTATTATGTGTTAGCTGCATTCATCAGACAAAAGTAATTCAAGAATGTTTTGTCCTCTTCATACCATTCTAATGTGATACCCTCTTACGAAAAACGGATCACTTCTAAAACATTCACGTTTACCTTGCAAAATAATCAATGAGAAAAAGTAGCATAATATGATATATAAGATGTAATTACCAACAATAACTTGCTTTAGTGACAGTTCCGAGGCATCAAACCGGTCCACCTTTTGCCGTTTTATCGGTCCGTCACCTGATGAGTTACCGTCATTCCTTTCATCTTCATCATCGTCTTCACTTAACTTGACAGCAGGTGTTACAAGTTTCGATTTCTGTTTCAGGCTGAACGCAAGTTTGCCAGATGAAGCTTTGCTGATTTTGAAAGAAGCCCTAGCTTTAGAGCCACTGATAATTATATCCGGCTTAGGCTTTGTGGGCCCGGATAAAGTTGGCTCTGAACTAGATTCCTTATCTTGTTGAAGTTGTTTAAACCTCTCCATAAAGGAACCATCATTAACGAATAGACTAGAAGCTGGTTTTTTCTCCATTGGATGTGTTGCTGTTTATAGAAACCACTGATTGACAAGTAAGCTTACAAGCTATAGATAAACTTTCGATGCTAGAAGATAAAGAAAACAATGTGGAATGGTCGTTTGGGGCATTCAAATTTTGTTACAAGAAATCACGTCTCATTTATACATTGAGATACTGACTAAATGATGTTATTCCCATAACCTCTGGAAGTAACGAACTAATGATGTTGGGCAAATTTTTGTTGGTCGTTTTGGTTCATATAAAAGTGATCACATTTCGTTGGATAAACAACGAATTACATCCGTCATTAGAAGTCAATAAGTAATGGGTGAGTGAGATATGATGGATGTGCAATACTATATGGTCTATGATAGTATAACTATGACATTATCCAATAAATTGGAGTTGAAAAAGTTGCCATCAAATATTCAAATTTCCTAAATCAAATCATTAATAATTTTCACTTCCGAGTTCTAAATTCTAATCAATCATTCTGATCACATTAATGCATGGCATAACAAGTTAAATCCAGCTTATTGACCAAAATTTATTCTTAACAAACCAATAACGCGTGCAGCGCCTACAAGCATAAGTAAAAGATGAAAAATGGTTCATACATGATTATTGTAAATTTGTAACCAAACTGAAGAACTTTGACCCATGTTTGACCGTTGGAATGAAGTGTACACATATTAGTTGTATATGACCATACAATATCACAGTCCATCCAATCTCAAACATGAAGTTCTCCAGTCCAATCATCTTAAAGCCAGGGGCGGAACCAATGTAACAAGCTGTAGCACGGGCTACGGCTCAAGTCCATATTCGTAGTGTATTTTTTTCGATTTTATAAAGCGGATACCCCTAACCAACCCAAACTTATAAAATAATACAAGGATACCCCTAAATAATACAAGGATACCCCTAAATAATACAAGGATACCCCTAACCAACCCAGAATTTTTGAACAATGTCATGGTTTGGGCGGTTGAAAAGGATTTTTTTTTCATAAAGTAAAAGACGACAAGGTGATGGAACGATTTCGAGCTGTGTATTTATTGTCGTTTTTTTTTAAATTGTATGATTGCACAATAATTTTTTTTGGGATACCCCTGATTTAATGTGCTAGTTCCACCACTGCTTAAAGCCAACGTTGAGATTGTATGTAATGTAATAATGTGATCATGAAACATAAACCTACTCCAAACCATGGCTTACGAATAAATATACTGCGCATCACACAAACTTATTTTGCCATATTACCATGTAATTTACATACTTTTCGATAAAATTTAAGCCTCCATAGCCCTCTAACTTGATCTCTCACAATATAGTTACCCCCCCCCACACACACACACACACACAAAATTAATTCGATTAAATTCTCAATATACAGTCTCTGGATTCTAAAAAAGTTTATTAGATGAAAACTTCAATCCTACAAATATGAACATATACAACAATAAAAGTCAATATCAACAAAATCAGTCAATCACATGTCTAATCAATGAATGAAACAATCAAGTTTCATATCGAGTAGCCGAATCCTAATACTTTTAACACACAGGAAAAACACACAAAAAAAACCCTAAATCGGAACTAACGGATTAAACAGATAGATTCTGAATTTATAGATGAAAGTTACGATAAATACATACAGATTATGAATGATCAAACTTACCTCTTGACGAATTCGGTAGAAACAGAAACACCAAGAGGAGGATCAGGATCGTGAGATGCGTACGGGCATGGTTTCTTGATGAATGGAGGGTTTGGGTACGATCCTTGTAATTTCTATTATCTCTCTTTGTTATAATGGTTTACATTAACTACCCTTGTGTTTTTTATGTGTTATATAGGCCCCTGTACCTCTTGTGTTTTGTATGGTGTTTTTCTTAACCGCTAAAATCACACCAAATCCGTCTTTAGCGGTGCTCGAGCCCTTGACTTCAAATGGAACAACACCTTCACTCTAAGGGTTTTGTAGGGTGTTAACGGTCAATTTTGATAGTTTTGAGATTAAATTTGGTCAATCCTATACAGAATTATGGTAGCCAACTTTCATCAAATATTATATAGCTAAAGTTTTCATATTATAATAACAACGATGATAATAATAAGTGAAGCAGGTGTGCACTACGTACGCGGAGTGGGGTCGATGATGTGGCGGTGAGAGAGTAAGGTGACAGATAGATAAAAATTTTGATTTGGAAGTGAGATGGTAGTGTCACTTTAAAAAGACAAGAAAGGAGAGGCGAGATGAAGAGGAAGCTAAAGTGGGATGCGAATATGATGTGACGCAACAATAGACGTGGGGATACGTGTAGGACATGGGTCACGATAATAATAAAAATCATATAAATAAAGATAAAATATAGTAAAGATACCCTCTTTACATATTTGGGAAATTATAGTACATGTACCGTGTAAAAATCCTTACGAATATAACGTATAATACAACATATATATTTAAATTGATTCTAACTATGGTATTCAACAAGAGCTTTAACCGCGTCTTCTTGTATAGTCTGTTGTGTTTTCAATCCTTTGTGTATGCTTCAACGAGGTCTTGAACCACGTTTTCTTGTACATTAATTTCCTACAAAAAGAACAAACAAATGTTGACGGTTGTGGCTGAGGCACGTTCAACACGCTTCCCTTAAAACAGATTTCGTGTCTCTACTAAAGACGACACGTCTGTCTCCCAGGGTACATAGCCGAAGCAGTCTGTACTGTCGGAGAAGGCCACACGCCCGAGGTTACACCGGGTAAAATCATAGTGTTAGAACTTTTGGAAACTAAGAATAGAAATGTAGTTGAATCGTGTAGAGAAACTTTTCTCTATATGTTCCCAACATATGGGTCATCAAGTAATTCTTCTCCAAGGACCCTTCATGCATACATCTCTATTTCTTATATCTAGCCACATCAAAAGAGGCACATAGCCTACGAAGTATGCAAGAGGCATGGATGGTAAAAAGTCCAACATAATTAGAGACTTAATTTTGCCATAAAATCTCTAATCAATTGTCATAAAAGAAACTCTACTCAAGAGTTGTCATCAATACACCACATGAAAAGTTTATTATTCTAATAGAAAATTAAACAAGTGACATAAATAACTCTACTCAAGAGTTTGTCACTATATGTAAAATTTAATATTAATAATCTCACTAAATTTCCATTCATCACATTTAAAAAAAATCCAACAATACGATCCTCACCTTTGGCACAAGTGTATGACCCAAACACTTCATGCCGCTTAAAACCTCCCTCGTCCAGGACCCTTGGCCTAATAATTTACACACACATACGTGCTACATTTATTTCTTTTAACTTGACGGCTCTTACTTATGTATTAATAAACTCATTTGTTTTGATACAACGATTTAATATCTATTAATCAAAATTGCAAAGTTCGTGTATCTTTATGTTGTGGAACACAACAATTTAATATTCTTATTCTCTATTAATCAAAATTCCTACGTTTAATCGGGTAATTTTAAGTTTTCAATTAGGTTACATAGGGTTAGTTAGGTTAAACAATATGTATGTTTAAATAGACCAAAACTAGATAAGCAAAAATTTTGGGCCCATCATGAAATTGGGCCTTGGACGGTAACCCACCTTTTCATTGCTAAGGGCCGGTCCTGAACGTAACTCACAAGTAACGTGAGCTTACTTTAGCGACAAGTCAACCAGGCAATACTAGATGACTCCAACAAAAGGTTGGGCAGTTGAACATGAACATGAAATTCTTGCAACATCATTCTTTCTTGTTTTATGTGCATTAACAAACATGAAAACATCATCTTCCTGATGTGGGTATTATCTTGGATAAAGGACAAGATCCTTGAATGAGAGTCTTATTGTTGTTTTGAAGCACATGTTGCTTGTAAATATACATTTGCATAAATCCGAACCACAAATACCTTGTTGAGGATAATAACTTGATTTAACTTGGTCTTTGTTGCAATGACTGTTGAGGTTAATAACTTGATTTAACTTGGTCTTTGTTGCAATGATAAAACGATAAACTTTTGACCAGAGGGTCATAACACAAAACTTTAGTTTACGTTCCAAGTTAAGGGATCGCGACATATGATTTTATTTTACACTCATTAAGATATATCATAAAATATATGAAACAATTGTATAGTAAACCAATCGATCGATGTTATGATTGTCCATTTTTACCGATCAATGATTGGTTTTAGTTTATTTGTTTTTAATCAATAATCAAAGTGTATATTTAAAGTTGAAAATCGTTCCCTAATATTTTAACATAAGAAAAGGACTTACAAGACTAAGGGGCTATTTGGTAGCCTCTGAATGGTCATTAAGAGGCTACCTCTTAATGGAACCATTAAGAATTTTACCAATGAGAAGGTAGAAGAATGTGACATGTGATGATTTACCATTCAGAGGTTACCTCTTAAACATTCAGACTTGATGTTACCTCTTATTCATTCAGAGGTTTTAAACCATTAAGAGGTAGCATCTGAATGGTCATTAAGATGCTACCAAACAACCCCTAACACTGAATAAGTAAATACTAAATTAAAAAAGGAAGTAATAATCAAACAAAGTTTGTTGTATACGATGATGTTTTTAAATTTTAATCACAAAATGAATTATTAATCTTTTATGTGGTTCGATGGTTGACAACATTAGTTGATCATACCATACTTTTGAAAGGTTTCTTTTCGTTGGAAAGTTGAGTCACACAATGTAAATAATAGTCCTAGCAATAGAGGTTAGGCATCATCTCCTAGATCACGTCATGTTAATGACATGAAAAATTAAAGATATGTAAAACTAACTAAAACATACTTGGAGGAAAAGAGCCTTTGAAGGAAAGTCATTGAGACGATTCACCATACGCCTAGAAAGTGGCCTATTGTTCCTTTTAGTAGTCAATTGTCAGGGTCGCGTGCAGCTATTGCTAGGCTTGAAGGTGTTCAGCTTTCATCCACAATCTGTATTGGTAACATGGTTAAAGGTAAGGTGGGCCTTGGGAATAAGGTCAGGTTTCAGGTAGACATATGGCTTGAAGATAAACCTCTCAAAATTGTGTATCCTGACATGTTTGGGCTGGAATCTGAGAAAAATGTTGTGGTGATTAATCGTCTCTCTAGGGAGCACGGTTGTTTCAACTGGAAGTGGAAACGTTAGATTGTGGGTGATGAGGTTGTCGCAAACCTTGCTTAGTTAATCAGCAAGATCGAAAGGGGCGGATTTAGAGTGTTAGCAGGGGTTGTACGGGCTACCCCTCAAACCCGTCTCCTGAGTGTAAAAATGCCCCTCAACTCCGTCTCCGTCATACAAAGGATACCCCCGATCCCAATTTTTTTTGGATACCTCTGAATTTTTTGAGCTAGATCCGCCACTATGATAGATTATGTAGCTTTTCTACAAACATATAGTGATTATAGAAAGAAGTGACTTGGTGCTACACTACAATTGAAGGTTGAACCCTTTTATGTAAATACTAAATCCTTCTTGTTAAGTCAACATTGGCCAAGCTTTCCCCTTGTACAAGCTACAGCCAAAAAATTATCATAAGTTTGAGACCACAATTAAGTACACAGTTCTAAATAAAATAAAAAAATATATACCATGTTAAAGCATATCCAAGCAACACACCCCTTGGTTTCAGCACCTATATTATCTTAAATGTGAAACACACAAGTTTACTAATTGCATATGTTGCTACAATCACCTTAACAGACCATGAAGCGGACAATGAATTATCAATATTAACTCTAAGCGAGCATTATTAACCAATACTCATGACTTTAGTTATCAATTGTTTGATTATTATTTTTAGAGTGAATTTCAAGGATTGTCCTTTATCTTTATACCCATTTTCAGGCGCTGTCCTTTATGTTCAAAATTGACAGAGTTTTGTCCTTTATGTTTTCATATCATACACGTTTTGTCCTTTAGGCCTAACCCAATTAGTTTTTTCAGTTAAATTTGGTCATGTGCACATGAGGGCATTTTTGTCAATTCAAAGGTAAGTTCAACGACAGATTTACAGCTCAAAGCTTTTGCAACCTTTGAATTGACAAAAATGCCCTCATTTGCAAAGCACATGACCACATATAACTGAAAAAACTAAATGGGTTAGGCCTAAAGGACTAAACGTGTATGATATGAAAACATAAAGGACAAAACTCGTCAATTTTGAACATAAAGGACAACGCCTGAAAATGGGTATAAAGATAAAGGACAATCCTTGAAATTCACTTCCGCGCGTTGCAGCGGGAATAAAACAGTTAGGAAATGTTTTCATAACTGGAGGGTAGATGTAAAAAGTTTCCAAGGTTCACTTAAATCATAGAGTTGTCATTATCCTTAATAATAAGTTGACATAAAAAGTAGCAAGTACGTATGAAAACCATTGTTGCGTCTCAATAAACACACACTATACGAAAATAAAATTAAAAAACATAAAAGTTTAAAATAAAAATCCAGTTGTCAACGACTTGCATTGTGATACGTTGTAATTTAGTCGTAAGCCTTACACACTTAAATTATCACATTTAGATTTTCCAAACACCATTCTTCATCATCGAGAGTGCTATGAAAACAATTATCGGTAGTTTCTTGTTCTTCTTTCACTACTATATCTACCGGACGAGGAGTTTGTTGTATGTTGTCCTGTTTGAGTCATGTATATATTGGATCAGGTTTGGTCACTAATAAAAAATAATGTTTACTATCTTAATCACATGTGGTTTTATCATTTGTAAAATATGGTGTAGATACCTGACACATTTTTCAATTATTAACTTCTTGTGTCATCCAGAACAACTTCCTAATTTTTGTATAAGAGAATAATGAACAAGTGAGTAAATGTAACCAATTTGTGTGAACTAAAAATATAAAAAACAAAATGCATTAACAATCATTACATTTTGATTCCAAAGCAGTTCGTCCATTATGTAACACCTCCCGATAGACAACGTTTGTTTTCCTTCTAAATTTGATAAACACTTTTAATATATTTTTATTAATAGAACTATTTATGATATATTAAAATAAAAAAAAAAGTTATTTTATATCATTATTAAATCGCTTTAGATGTTTTAAAAGTCAAGATTTGAATAGATGTAGAATATACAAGAAAGTTCGATTAAAGTAAATTAATTGAAATTCGTCATTTCGTTTGTCACTTTAAAACTTTTTTTATGACAGTTGTATGATCACAATAATTAAACTCAACATGTAAACAACATTACAAGAAACCAAAGTTTTATGTTGACTATGTAATAAAACGAATATTGGGTTACGAAACTGTATGATTAGCGAGAGTTGTAGATAATGCATGACATAATTCGTACGATACGAGAAGAAACAAAATAATGAAACAATAATAAAAAGAGCATAGTTTCGGTATACGGGAACAAATAAGAATACAATAATGGCATAATTAAGAGACCGCGAAATCCGTACCTTAAAAGGCTTACAAGATTTGTATGGAGTTGAACCAAATTTTACTGATGAACTTCAATCTTTGGAGCTCTAATGACGATATGAAGAAGTGAATATGAAATTGAAAAAAATGGATGTTAAACAATACTCATGTAAACTTGTTGGAATGAGATTCTTACCAGATTTGAATGGTGTGAACGTTTTCAAGATTGGGCTCTTTAAACTTGACAAAATAAAACCAAAACAGACAAAGAAAATACAAGGGGGAAGCCGGTTCGAACCTGCGCCCCTAGTTCATATGACTCGGGATAAGACCACCCTACAACTCGATTGAACTGCAAGATCTAGTTGTTTTTATTTTATATCTTATACTCGATTGAACTGCAAGATCTAGTTCTTTTTATTTTTATATCTTATTTGAACATACCAACAATAAGTCATCTTCTACATTAACCCATCCTACTGAAACCCATGAAAATCAACCATACATTTTATGATTATTAATGAATAGATGGTGTTTTTAATGTAGGATTAATAACGAATCGTTTGGCAATAAGTAAGTAAGACGTATACCGAACGGTGTAAGGTCCTCGACTTGTTCCGGTGAGTTTCTCCGATCTTCGGCGACGCTTTTGAAGTCTTCGGCGATACTTCTTGTTTCCAGAATCCTTGTTTCCTTCGGTAAGTATGTTCAAGAGGGGAGAAAAAAGGTTGTAGGATGAGATTCGAATGTTGCCGTCGATGACGATCCGGTTGGCTTCAGCGACGTCTTCGAGTTCCGACGAGGATGTAGATGAATCGAGGAAGGTTGTTTATGATTCGGGGGACTCAAAATTTTTCACGTAAGAATTTAATCTGAACGTAGTAATCTATACTATCCAATTGCATGATTTAATTCTCTACTTGGATAGTTAGAACAAACGAAGAGGCTGAAGAGTTTAAATAATCCAATAATTTTCTTCTTGAATGTAAATCTGAACTAATTAATCATTTAATGATGGGGAGCTCAAAATTTTTAACGTAAGAATTTAATCTGAATGTAGTATTTATCCAATTGCATCATTTAATTCTCTACATGGATAGTTAGAACAAACGAAGAGGCTGGCGTGAAGACAAATTTACCCTTCAAAAACAATTAATATATGCATTATGTGTTGTATAACAAGCATTTAAACTTATACCTCTTAATTTTTAAGAAGCCCTTGAGGAAATGCTTCATAATATAGTATAGATTTATAGGTATAGGATCAAATACAAACACTTATGTTTGTAAGAACCATAAGAACCAATAAATAAATAACAAGTGTCCTTCAATTAAAAATTAGCTTAGAAATTTTCACCATATTTATTTATTAACTAATTAAAATTAATTATTGAATTATCCCTAAATCCATGGAGGTTTCATTCAAATCAAAATTTGAATACTTTTCATGATCAAACAATCTGCAAGAATCATCAACAACAAAAAAAAAAGATCGTAACTGTCAATTTGCAACTTACTGGAGTTTTTTATCGTTTCATTTTGATTGCTACCTATCATGGATTCAAATCAAGGAACGTCAGTGGAAAGATTAAATCTAACCAAAGTTACACCAGGTAAATTTTATACCATAAAAATTGTTTTGATTCAACATCGTTTCAAATGAAGTTAAGTAATTTTGATAAAATATATTCGACGGTTTTTTTTTTTTTTTTTTTTTTTTTTGTGCGAAGAGTGCTAACTATACAAAAGATATGTGAACTTTTATATACACTGGTGGTTTTTTTCTTAGTGGTATACGTATTTCAATGTGTTGAGAAGATTGGTAAATATATTCATTTTGAGCTTGTTTTTGTATGTTGTTTGTTTCCAAAAAAATTTTGAATAACAGGAATGTGCTGGTTTCATAACCAGTGTGCTGATTAGATAAGAGATAATAATTTTCTTTTTCAGTGCTGAATATATCTGAATATTTCTGAATGGTTTTGACATAGCACAACAAGATTTTCTATTTTCATAACCAAAGTGCTGATTATCTCTATCGTTTAATCCAATTCAATTTTTTGTTATCAGCACAATATATTTTTCATATTAGCACATTCCAACTACATAACTAGCACAATTATAAAACACATTTTTGTAACTATTTTAAAAGTCACTTTTATAAATATAAAAAATATAGCAATATGGTACTCATATTAAAGATAGAAAAATAATTAATTTTATGGTATAATTTTTTTTTTCAAAAATAATGATGTATATAAAAGTTATTTTAGTTTAAAAAACTTGGTGGTATTAATATTTAATAGGAAATTGCTAAATGACTAAAATACCCCTAACTTGGTAGTATTAATTATTAACTAATTTAATGTCCGTCCGGTGGACAAGTATTTTAATGTCTTAATGACATAAGTATGCATTATGACTCTCAACCCGTTCCCCTTTTAACTAATTTTTTTATAACACCCGTTTGAAATAAAACGCAACCCGAATTGACCCGTTTGAAATAAAACGCAACCCGGATTGACCCGTTTAGAATAAAATATAACCAAAATTTATTGTTGTCATTAATGGACTCCATTTTAATATGTTTATATGCAATTAGCAAGCACTTACGGTGCTTAGTTTCCTGTTAGACCATGCGTAGTGTTTATATGCAATTAGCAAGCACTCAAAGGGTCATCAAACACATATACATCTGAATTAGAGTATACAGCTCTAGCCATGGAAACTCTTTGCTTTTGCCCTCCACTAATATTCACCCCTCTTTCACCAATCTCAGTAAGATCACCGCCCTGCCATAACACCATAAATTTATTTATTAAAAGTATACCTTAAATATGAAGATATGGTAACATCAACTCGTTCTCTAGTGAAACACGATGATACTTACCGGAAGCAATTCCAAGTCATGTTGCAATGCAGTTACATCTAGTGTCTTCTCATACTTTGCAGGTTCAAAGGGGGATCCAAACAATATGTTGTCACGTACCTGGAAAATAAATGTACAAATATCAACCCATTAGACTTCCACTAACTCTTAAAATATTATTGTTGATGATCTTAATCAGAATAAATGACAACACAAAATGATTTACAAGGGCATATGTATTGGAAATTCATTATAATTAGAGGTGGCTTCTCCAACCCATATACTTATGAACAGGTTGATTCGGGTTGTATTTATTTCTAGGGGTTCAAATTGGTAATATAAAATATAGCTAAGAAGAAAACGGGTCAAAAGTTGCCCAAAGTGTAGTTTAAATGCATACAACCTAATAAATTTATTACTTTCATTAACATTTAATACATTAATCATTTGTGAAATGTGAACAAATAGCGTTTTGAATCAACCCAGCCTGCCCCATTTACCACCCTTATTTCAGAAAATAGTTAACACGAACAAAAAAGAAACATGACACGACATACAGTTGCATTGAAAATCCATGAGACTCGTGGGACATAAGCAACTGTTCCTCTCAAAACAACATGTGCATCACTAACTGGAGGAAGTTCTCCAAGCATAGCAGATACAAGTGATGTCTTTCCCTCTGCCGTGCTTCCAACAATTGCCACCAGACTGCCCGTTGGTATATCCAAATTTATATTAGACAATGTAGGTTTATCTGACTGCACAATAAAACAAATGAAGTAAACAAACGTTCTCCATTGTGACACATCAAAAGAAAATCATATAACGACTACCTTTGAATCCCATGAAAATGATCCATTCCTAATTGAGATAGCTGGAAGTCCTGGTTCAAGAGGTGGATTTGGAAGAAGAAGTCTCTCCTCGGCCAAAAGTAGATCTTCCATACGTTTCAAGGAAACATGGGCATTTACGGTCTGTAAATGAGCATATATAAAGATATATAGAAAATTGGAATGAAAATAGAAAGGATATGAACTAATTACACAAAACCTGATAAATCGTATTTGGAAGCATGAAGAGTGGAAAACGTAGCACAGCGAACAAAGAGAGTGATGTGAAGGCTCTAGCAGGTGTAACATCTCCTCCAAGTAAAGTAAACAGCCCATATGAAACCACAATAACTACCACTGGGATACTATTTAATATAAATGTATTCAACTGCAAAAGAATTATTAACAATAATCGAGACCGTTAAACACATGTAACCATGAAATCATGTAAAAATATATATGTTTGGTAACATACCGCTCCTAGCATTTGTACTTGCCGATACCATGATAACTCTTGTGTTCGAACACTTTGGACCTTTTCTTGGAAACTATTCTCCCAAGCATAGCATCTGAAACACAAATTGAAAAGGAGTCGAAATGATTATTAGTATTTCAAATTATGCCCATTAACAAAAGCTGGTAAAGGGTAAGTTTGAGAGAGGGATAGAGAGTACTTGACAGTGTCCATGGCTGCTAAGATTTCATTCATGAGCTGGTAAATGTGTTCTACGGACACTACAGGTTATGAGTTTAAATAGACTAATTTAGGAGGTAACCATATGGAGGTTACCTACAATTTAGGATAGAACGTGGGTGGGGTACATCCTTCCCATAAATTAGGATGAGAAGGTCAAATTTGATATCGAGGTGGAGATAATGGGTCCATAAAATAAGGATATAACCACCATAGAAGTGGAGGTCATGGACAGAATAATGAGGAGCAAAACCACTAGTGAGAAACTCCCCTAAACCGCCATGGGATCGGTTATTTAAATAACATGAACTGTGTAAGGCCCTAATACGTATTTGACAAAAAGTCGCAGCGGAAATTCGTGCCATAAAATTTCTTTCATTACAAACGTCTTGACTTACTTGATAATTCGTTTTAATATGTATCCTTTACAAAAGTAAAGCATAAGTGATGTTTACTAACAGTACATACTCGATTATCCCCGTACAATCTATCTTGTGACTCGGTCTTCGATCTCTATTCCTCTTGATAATCGCCCGTGATTCGTACAACCTGCACTCACCACATACATTCACCATATTAGTACATAATACATAAATAAGATTCAATCTCGCACACTTCCCATTGCATTATCATTCTAACTTTAAGCACTTCATCTGCGTATCCATATTCTGGTGAGGCTTCAATAATGTACCTGCATTACTTTTCATTCTCAAGGCACACTATTAATAACGTATTACTCGACGTATCTAAATCATGCACACGTACATTCTTACATGCATACATACACATCCACATACATACATACCTTCCTACATCCCTACATACATACGTACACTCGTACGCACCTTTATACATACATATATACACATTTACATACATACATACATACCTTCCTATATCTCTACATACATGCATGCACTCATACGCACCTTTATACATACATATATACACAATTACATACATGCATACCTTCCTACACCCCTACATACATGCGTGCACACATACACACCTTTATACATACATATATACACTTTTACATACATGCATACTTTCCTACATACTCATTCGAGTTCTTGCATACCACTTACATACACGTACATTAATGGTGTGGGATCTAAACTTAGATTTAAATCCCATAAACATTAAAGAAATGATAAAAATTACATTTGGGAGGCCCACCGTAGTCCACGGATAACGTATTGAAGCCTACGATGCATAATCCACTTAAATAACAAGATTTCAGCTTTTGAGACTTGGGGAGGCCGTCGGCGACGGCCCTAGGGGCGTCGGCGATGGCCCTTGCATTTACCCGTAGCCCAAAACACCCGTAGGCAGTTAAATAAGGCGTCTGGAAAAAACTGATTTTCCAGGGGGCATCGGCGACGGCCCCTAGGGCGTCGGCGGCGGCTTCCAGAAAGTGAGTTTTCTTGCTGTGTTGTTTTGTCGTTCGTACGCACTAAAACTCGCATAACTTTTGACCCGTTTGCCTTTCTTGCTTGAGTCCATTTCCACATGATCCCTATGCCTTCACATCACGCAATCACATTCTTGTTAGTATGCATGATTGTACACTTAATGATCATGTCGAATGCATGGTTCACGTTTGACTTTCATTAGTCAAGTCTAACAAACATAAGACATATACCCAAAATCACGTTTCTTCCAACTCGTATAATTCCTTACATAATTGCATATAACACACATTGTTAAACATGCATCATATGACTTTATAGCATTGAAATTTGACAAGAGTCTAGCCAAACTACTTATGCAAGGTTTGACTTCCAAAAGTCAACGACCCATCTTATGGACTTTCGACTTAACCTCATATATCCGTGTCATCATATTAAGCTATAATAATGGCATTATATACACTTCATATTCATGATGTAATATGCTTACAACCACATGATCAATCCATTACATACATACACATACATATTATCAATACTACATATACTAAAGCTTTCGGGATCCCATACTAGACGACCATATTTGGGGTACATAACCAACATGATTTTACCATCCTTACTTGATATACATTAACGCCAATTTCATTTCGTAACCTCAACTAAACCGTCGACTAAACACATAGTGTGTACCATACAATGTGAGTGAACAATGAAAGATACTAGTGCACATTTCTACCCAAACAAGACATCAATAAAACCTCCACATGGATTCAATCTTACACATGTTCCTTGTGTAAGTTTAATAACAATTTAATCATTTACACATTGTATGTATGTTCATCCACTACTTGCATACATTTTCATATAAGATCGTCGTTTAGTCATTTCATCAAACACTTGGCGTGCGTACCACTATCTAAGCATAATGTACAACTATTTCATGCATCAATCTTCTACATTCATACATAGTTCATCAAATCCTTCTACTCACCATCATGTAGTATTTACAATTAATCATTCAACATATCATCATCACATGTTATTCAATTCATCAAACTATAACTCGTTATACACCATAATTCATCAATCTTTCAACAAGAATTGGACATAGATGGTGATTAAGTCATCATCATCACCATGACTAATGGGTTTTACTTCTAAACATCAAATTAACACAAACTATACATAACCTATGTTTTACTTGATGATTCTAACCCTTATACATCATCAATTTCATACTAATTCATGGATTAAAACATAACCCACTTCCTACATGATCACCAATCTTAGTTTTGAGACATACCTTATGATCCCCTTGTGTTGGTGATCACTAATTCACGTGCGGTTGATAATTTGAGCTTCAATTCACCATTCAATTTGATGAATATTGTTGAGTTAGGGCTTGGCTCCCTTGGGGAGCTCTGGAACGATCCAGAACACACACACACGAAAATGTGTGTGGTGTGTGTTGATATTTCTTTTAGTTAGTGACCAAGTTTCATCCCATCCACTTTAACCCCTCAAGTTTACTTCCAACACATTTTTGGCACTACTTTTCTCCTTTAATAGTTTTTACCATGCACTTAACTAGGTTAAATAGCCTAGTTATTTATTTCGTAATATAACGCATAAGGACATATTTCTAATATATGACATTTGGATTTTGGGGCGTTACAAGTCTACCCTCCTTAAAAGAGGTTTCGTCCCCGAAACCTTTCTTATCTTCATTAATCACTAACTTTCTCTCCTCTACGTCCCCTCGACACGACCACTAGCCCATCACAATGACTATCCTTCATTTTTCAAGAACCCACCCGAGAGTTCTTATTAATGTCACTTTCACTAAATAGTGCTAGCTTCTAACGCACTTCATAGCTAATGGTCCATTCATCATTCTAATACTCGTATATCATGTGCAATATTTCATTTTGTTTACTTGATTCAATTCCAATATCCTGTTAATAATGGGTCAATATACATGCTTCTTCGACATGTAGTTATACATACATTCATATGATCCGTTCATGACGGATCTAATACCTTCATCTCGTTTCTTAAAATTGCATTCTCTTCACGTACTGTATAATATTTAACTATTGTTTTGTTATCACAACAAAACTACTATTTCATAGTCACAACTACGTGCCCAACTCTAATTTAACATCATTCTATGTTTTCTACAATTACCTATACCTTGCATACCTTTACGTTGCCTTCAAATCATTTCATGCATTTCATTTTACTATTGCTTTCGCTTCATGCATTACATAATTTATGTAAATAAATGTGTCGTGCAAATTCATTGTACAAAGTTCATTAGACACTCAAAATTTCCTCCTCAAACTTTTGAAATCCACTTTTTAATGACATATTTTCTTCTTACATCAGTTGTTAAAAATTTTAACTTTCCATACCATACCATACATATCCTATCAGTCATTTCGTAGGTCCTTCTCAACCTATCAATTCACACCTATCCAACATGAATTACACATTTTACTAACCTCGATTTCTTTGCATAATTCAATGGTCCGTAAACCAGATCTATCCGCCTCTTTGTGAGTACTAGCCGTACTAGGCTATGTTCCATACATCCTTGTAATGGGCTTCCACTCGTGCGCATTCTTTCACCAATTCGATTGGTTTCATCACATTCATAGTTCTACCAGTAACATCTACAAAATCGGCGGTTAGCAGCTTTCATTCAAACATTCATTACTTCATTTCGGTATTCTTGCCAAAACTCGCCCTTCCCAATCATACTTAGATTGTTGTCCGAGTTATAGCCCGTCATTCATTACGATTCCTAAGAGTCGATTACTAATACATCTAACACATATCATGTTCAAAATTTCTTTCTTTCATCCAAATTAGGTTTGCGTGCTAAACATTATGCTCACCTATAAGTATAAAACTTAACAAATCAAAACATTAAATATATCGGGTTTGAATGGCGATTACCCTTTGATCCGCATGACTTGTTCGTCTCTTTAACCCTTCTTACATAAAAACACATTCGCTTATATATACATATCTATACACATTCATTCACACATATCTATATATACAAGTTTAAGGCATAACTTAGATAATATTCTCTTTTTAAAGAATATTTACTTGCTTAGTCTGTATTTACTTATATATTCGAATCTTTCCATTCTTATCATTCATTATGTTTCGAACCCGCCACGCGGTTCCTAACCTATAATTCATGCTTTCATTTCATTCATGTTTCGAATCCGTCTCGTAGATTCTAACATATCATTCATGCTTTCAATTCTTTCATGTTTCGAATCCGTCTCGTAGATTCTAACATATCATTCATGCTTTCAATTCTTTCATGTTTCGAATCCGTCTCGCGGATTCTAACATATCATTCATGCTTTCAATTCTTTCATGTTTCGAACCCGTCTCACGGATTCTAACATATCATTCATGCTTTCAATTCTTTCATGTTTCGAATCCGTCTCGCGGATTCAAACATATCATTCATGCTTTCAATTCTTTCATGTTTCGAACCCGTCTCGCGGATTCTAACATATCATTCATGCTTTCAATTCTTTCATGTTTCGAATCCGTCTCGCAGATTCTAACATTTCATTCGTACTTTCATTCCTGAAGGTCTTACATTTCTTTTCACCCTCACGTCCACCTACTACCTAATTCTAACGGACATACCTGTAGCAATTATCACGGTCTCACGAACGTCATATGCTTCTCGTGTACTGGCCAGGTACACAATCCACATACTAGTTTCGTGTCTTCGTGTAATTGTCACCTTATGTCCAAAGAATTAGGTTTCGGCACGTGTAACATTTCCAAAACTTCATTACCATTCTTATCATTATTTTCCATTTTAAAATCTTCCTTTCATTGATAGGTTTTACCATTACATGTACCTACATATATTAAATATACGTACCTGGGTCAATATGTCATATTATATACCTTGGTGCCGGTGCTAGACCGCATCCACAGATCATTCTTTCCAAGCAACCATGTTATCTTCCAATACATACTTAAGCACATACTTACCTTGGCTTCTACCCTTAGATCTTGATCGAGTCTTGGATTGTACGGGTTTCTTGTCACAAGAGCACACATGTTTGAGTTCAAGTATTTGCCTCCTCATACTTGATTTCGCTCAAACCAGGGCTCTGATACCAACTTGTAAGGCCCTAATACGTATTTGACAAAAAGTCGCAGCGGAAATTCGTGCCATAAAATTTCTTTCATTACAAACGTCTTGACTTACTTGATAATTCGTTTTAATATGTATCTTTTACAAAAGTAAAGCATAAGTCCTGTTTACTAACAGTACATACTCGATTATCCCCGTACAATCTATCTTGTGACTCGGTCTTCGATCTCTATTCCTCTTGATAATCGCCCGTGATTCGTACAACCTGCACTCACCACATACATTCACCATATTAGTACATAATACATAAATAAGATTCAATCTCGCACACTTCCCATTGCGTTATCATTCTAACTTTAAGCACTTCATCTGCGTATCCATATTCTGGTGAGGCTTCAATAATGTACCTGCATTACTTTTCATTCTCAAGGCACACTATTAATAACGTATTACTCGACGTATCTAAATCATGCACATGTACATTCTTACATGCATACATACACATCCACATACATACATACCTTCCTACATCCCTACATACATACGTACACTCATACGCACCTTTATACATACATATATACACATTTACATACATACATACCTTCCTATATCTCTACATACATGCATGCACTCATACGCACCTTTATACATAGATATATACACAATTACATACATGCATACCTTCCTACACCCCTACATACATGCATGCACTCATACACACCTTTATACATACATATATACACCTTTACATACATGCATACTTTCCTACATACTCATTCGAGTTCTTGCATACCACTTACATACACGTACATTGGTGTGGGATCTAAACTAGATTTAAATCCCATAAACATTAAAGAAATGATAAAAATTACATTTGGGAGGCCCACCGTAGTCCACGGATAACGTATTGAAGCCTACGATGCATAATCCACTTAAATAACAAGATTTCAGCTTTTGAGACTTGGGGAGGCCGTCGGCGACGGCCCTACGGGCGTCGGCGACGGCCCTTGCTGTAACACCCCGTGTTTTCACAAGTGAAAGTCAAAGTCAAGGTCAAAGTCAACGACCGATTTTCGCGCAACGTGACTCGTAGAATTGTTTCTATTATATTTAGATTATGTGGAGTACATGTCGTACATTACAATAATCAAGCCTCACCAATCATATTTTGATCGATCTACGACTGTGAACGATAGGAAGTAACAATGCGATAAAGATAATCAAGCAAGCTAATCAAATCGACACTAAAATCGTAACTCGAACTTCGTATTTTATTTGTCAGTTATACGTGTGTGTGTGCCTTACGTGTTACTTGTGCATGTTTATTTTATGTTGTGTGGTGATAATCAAGCAAACTCAATCGAACTCGAAGTCTAACTCGAATATGATCGAACCCGAACTCGAATCCCGAATCGAACCGTATAAGAAGTAGTTGGGACTGAAAGTAATTTGAATTAGGAAACCCTATCAAACCGATCGTAAATCCGAGCCGAATCAACATCGCATCGAGCTCGCCCAAGGCGGTGGCATCCGCACGGATGGCCCATCCGCACGGATGGCCAATCCGCACGGATTGCCAGTCCGCACGGGTGGCCAGCCCGCGCGGATGACCTACCCGGGTGCGTTCTATGCGCACGGCTCACCTCCTTTCCCTTTTTGGCATCCTATAAATACACGGGTCACTGTCCACTTTTTCCACTTTTGGCAAGTGACGTCCGAACCACACGCATTCTCCACCTTTTTCTCAGATTTCTCTCAATCCAGGTACGATCTTGCACTGATTCTTGTACATCTTTAATCACTACACGATTCTACACACTTCTATCTTTCGAATCTTCAATTCTAACCATGAAATCATCCGGATTTGAGGTAATCATGGGTGACGTCATCATGAAGTTCGTAAGAACTTCATGCTTGGCCTCATTCCACCAAGAATATCTCAGATCTAAACGATCTCTACAAGTTTTTACAATAATTTCACCTAGATCTAAACTTTCCTAAGGATAAAAGAGTTGAAAGAAATAAACCTAAGTTCTCTCCTTCTTTTACCCTTAAAACCGGTATAAATCCGATCAGTCCTAGTGTTTTGCTCGTCAATAGTGATACCCTAGTTCCAGATCTGGAGTTGTACCCTAGACAACTGATTTCGGGGTTAACCGGGACGACCGTTCTGAGTCGCCGGCAGGCCAAGTTAGGGTGATTCCTAACCGGGCTAGTCACGCGAGTGAGAACACAACTCCAAGTGGTTGCCACGTAATCAGAACGTCTCGATAAACGACAACAGAAACCAAGTGTAGACGAACGGAACAACCGGAGCGGTCGTCCGCACGGACAGGCTACCCGCACGGACTAGCCACCCGCACGGACAAGCTGTGCGCACGGGTTACCATCCGTACGCACAGGTCATACGCACGGGTTGCCACCCGCACGGACTACCCTTGGGATCCACTTTCCACGCGAGGTTTGAGTATCGACGAACGAGCAATCCGGACAGACGACCTCTGAAGGGATTACTCATCGGATCATGAGATACTAAGGCCTTAAAATGAAAATCAAACAAACCCCACCCGCACGGCCAAGCCGTGCGCACGGACGGGCTATCCGGACGGACTGACTCTGCTCGCGCGCACAGGCTGTCCGCACGGACTACCACACGCACGGACCGCCGTCCGCGCGGCCGGCTTGAAAGGTAGAAACACTTTGGTGTTTTCTAAATGCTACAACGAAAACTCCAAAGCACAAGCCATCATACACAAACACATCTTAGGAAGAAACAATCCACTAGAACGTTTATCCACACAAGCAATCTAACCGTACGGGTAGTCGTCCGCACGTATAACTCGTCCGCACGGGTTGCCACCCGCACGGACAGTCACACGCACGGATGACCAATCCGGATGGAACACCATCCGCACGCATCACCATCCGTACGGACAGGTCATGCGCACGGATGACTTCTACGCACGGATGACGGATCCGCAGATCAGTCCTCCAACCCACTCTCACTTGTACTGTTTTACGCGTCACTTATCGTTACGTTATCGAATCTATTCAGGCTAATCGTACTCGCTGTAAAGCGCTCCCTTCAATCCATATCGCTGTGAGTATACTCGAACCCTTTTTGCTTTAGCACTTTTGGGTGTTACATACGTTACAACTATTCAAACTACAACTATCACACTACTCAAGCTATTTTAACGCTTAACCATTAACGCATGTGTTACGTGGCTTATGAATGCTTGTTGTTATGTTTACACATGGAATGCTGTCTACCTGCCTTAGCAACGATAGTACTATAGTTTGGACTCAACACCCGTTTCCACGGGGGTTGTTAAGGATCTTTTACTTGCATGGATTACAGTGGTAATCGTGTATTGCGAACTGCCTCGGGCAGTCAACCCGCAGTCATTGGTATCGATGGATCTATGTCGATAACTAACGTGCTTCATTTCACTATGTGTACGTGCTGGTTATGCGTAAACAAATTCGAACTCTATATGCTATTATCAAACTTGTATGCTCACCTTTACATTTTATGTATTGACATTATTTTAACGTATGTGACAGGTGCCTAGGTTGTTTATATGCTTCTCGGGCTGTGATGAAATCGAAGCTAGGAACTGGAGTCCTAGAAACCAACGAATAATTTAGTTATGATTAAATCTGAGTTGTCGGAACAGAATATTTGTTTAGTTTTTGTCTGTAATAACTTGTTTTACTATTTGAGACATGGTATGGGACATGTTAACTTAAATTGAATGGTAATGATAGTTGTTATGGAAACTTCTGGACAATCTGTTTCGCTCAGTGCCGCGCCCCGATGATTCCGCCATCGGTTGGGGTGTGACAGATTGGTATCAGAGCCATAACTATAGGGAATTAGGCAAGACTCGACCTAGTCCGGGTCGAAGTCTTAGAGACCTAGACTATAGTTAAGAACCAACAGACCAACTCACGCGTGTGCGTAATTTCGTCGCTATCACTCACTCTTTTCTAGCACCACACTCGAATTTTCAAGCTTTGAACAAGCAATAAGGTCGAGAATAGGTGTGAAAACCGCAAACTCTCGACTAAAGTTGCCAAATCAGCTTGCGTTTAGCTACAAAACGAGGAGAATTATGCCAAATCAGGAGTGAAATCCGTATTTTGATGAATAATCTCCTCAACTTTTATCAAAAACAAGGACGGAAGTTGTAAGATAGGGGTGAAACCCTAACCTTGACGACTCGTCCCGCCTTTATACAAAACTCCACCAAAGTTCGATGGACTCCAACGGGCTAAAGACACAACCTAAACAAAGGGAATTGCGCCGACGCCCAAGAATCGAGGCAAGGCATAGTCCTGGAGGTCGTTGTGCAAGGTCCTTGTGAATAGTCGAGCTACTTTGGTTAGTCGAAGTCTATTTAGCCACAGACAATCTACCTTCGATTTATCAATCTTTATGAAAGTTTTATGCATTTTCTGTTAATTGTTAACGTTTTGAGGTACTATTGGTTTCGACCCAACGCTATTGCTTCTGCTGAAACACAAATCTCACTCGACACCCAACAATTTCAGATCACTCGCGTTACACTGCTTTCGAACACTCGCAAACTCTGAATACTAGGTTTCTGTTTTCTGACTGCCTTAGTAATTAGGAATATATGTGTTTCTTGCTATTGTGGTTACACGTTTAGGAATGTTGTGATTACGTGCTCTATGTGCTTATGTGATTTTGTGCAATTCTGTGATCTGTGACTATATGCGTTTACATGGTACGTGTTACTGAGCTTTAGTAATCCTAGACGTGTGAGGTGAGATTCGAATACATGTGTTGAGTTCCATGGCGGTGTCTATTGCAGACAATGTCGTCTGGATCCCATCATCGGCTCTCTCGTCAGGAAAAGAGGGACAGACGCCTTGCTTCCATCGTCGCGAAAGCGGTAGCAAAGGCTGTGAGCGGTGTCTGCGAGAATGCCAGCAAGTCATCCGAGGAATCAAGGACTGAAGGTCCCAAAGCTGCTGCGAGACCTTTCAGTTTCAAACAATTCAAGTCATGTGGGCCGAAAGAATTCACAGGCGAAGGAGGTCCTACTGCTCTATTCCACTGGTTTGACTCTATCGAGGTCACTCTGCGACAAAGTGGTTGCCCTGATGATCTTCGAACTCTGAATGCTACCGGCGTCTTTCAGTCCCGTGCTCTGGACTGGTGGACGGCCGAGAGGAACAAGAGAGGGAATGATGCAGCCTACGGGTTGTCATGGGATGAACTCAAGGCAGTCATGCTGGAGGAATTCTGCCCTCCTCATGAGCGTCAAAAGCTTGAAGATGAATTTTGGCACATACATCAGAAAGATGGAGACAATGCTGGTCTCACTGCTCGCTTCAAACAGCTCAGCATTATCTGTCCTGACCAGGTCAAGACCCCTGAGATGACCATCAAGAAATACATCCGAGCTTTGCCCGACTGCGTTGCTGATTTCGTGCAAGCGGCTAAGACTACCACGATCGAAGAAACCTATCTGCTGGCCGCTGAAATCAATGACAAAAGGGTCAAGGCTGGGATGTGGGATAAGACCTCCAAGCATCTACATCAAGCCACTGCTGCTACACCAACTACTGAACCCACGTCCTCAGGCAACAAAAGAAAGAACAAGAGAAAGAACAACTCCACCAACAAGAACTGTGCGATTACTGCTGCACCGATCCAAACGGTACCTGCTCAACAGCGTCAAGTAGCGGCGCCTGTGGCCAATGCACCGCCTGCAAAGCGTGCATATACTGGACCACACCCACTCTGCCCTACTTGCACCTATCATCATCCAACTACTATTCAATGCCGCTTCTGTGCTCATTGCAACGTCTACGGCCACTTCACTGCCAACTGCCGTATTCGTCAAGCTCCTGCCAATCAAGCTCTACTCGCTGCCCCACAGGGTCAACAAGCGCCTCCGGCACCCGCAGTCAAAGCCAGAGCATGCTTCACATGTGGCGACCCGAACCATTTCGCCAACATGTGCCCGAACAGGGTGGTGAAACAAGAACCCCAGCAGCAACCGCAGCAACCACAGCAACAGCAGCAGCAGCAACAGGCCGCACGTGCCAGAACTTTCAATCTCAACGTGCGTCAAGCCCAGGCCGACAACAACGTGGTCAATGGTACGTTCCTTGTGAATGGTATTTATGCTTCATGTTTGTTTGATACTGGAGCCGATAATTGCTTTGTGTCACTCGAATTTGAGAAACTCCTTAGTCGTAAGCGCTCTCGACTCTCCTCTGCATTCGAAGTTGAAGTCGCTACCGGAAGAACCGTCGCTGTAAACTCTGTTATTCGTGATTGCACACTCGAGCTCAACAATCACATCTTCTCAATCGATCTTATCCCAATGCAACTAGGAAGCTTTGATGTCATAGTAGGCATGGACTTTCTTCGCGAAAACCATGCCGAAGTTGTGTGCTTCGATAAAATGATTCGTTTTTCCCTCGCCAACGGTGATTCCTTGTGCGTCTATGGAGATACTACTTCGAAGGGTCTCAAACTTATATCATGCCTACAAGCCAGCAAGTATCTCCGTAAGGAGTACAGGGCCTTCTTGGCTCATGTCGTAGCAGCGGAGAAGGAAAAGAAAGAGAAGAAGAAAGTGAAAGACGTCCCAGTGGTTCGAGAATTTCCCCGAGTCTTTCCCGAGGATCTTCCCGGACTACCTCCTAAGCGTGATATCGATTTTCGCATTGACCTCATTCCCGGAGCGAATCCTATTGCCAGAGCTCCTTACCGACTTGCGCCGTCCGAAATGCGTGAACTCTCAACCCAACTCCAAGAATTGCTTGAAAAAGGCTTTATTCGTCCGAGCACCTCTCCGTGGGGCGCACCAGTCCTTTTCGTCAAAAAGAAGGATGGGACGTTCCGGATGTGCATCGATTACCGGGAATTGAATAAGTTGACTATCAAGAATCGCTATCCTCTGCCTCGAATCGACGATTTGTTTGATCAACTACAGGGCGCTACGTGTTTTTCGAAGATCGACCTGCGTTCCGGATATCATCAGCTACGTATACAGGAGGAGGATATTCCCAAAACAGCGTTTCGCACTCGTTACGGCCATTATGAATTCGTTGTCATGCCTTTCGGCCTAACCAATGCACCAGCCGTTTTCATGGATCTGATGAATCGAGTGTGTAAACCGTATCTTGACCGTTTCGTCATCGTGTTTATCGACGATGTCTTGATCTATTCCAAAACGAGATCCGAACACGCGCAGCACCTACGTTTGGTTCTCGAGTTACTTCAGGGAAACCAACTCTACGCCAAATTCTCCAAGTGCGAATTTTGGCTGGGGGAGGTTCAATTTCTGGGTCACATCGTAAATAGTCAGGGCATTCACGTCGATCCTGCGAAGATTGAAGCTGTTAAGAGCTGGGTTACGCCTAAGAACCCAACTGAAGTCCGTTCCTTTCTCGGACTGGCGGGCTATTATCGACGATTCATCGAAGGATTCTCGAAGATTGCTGTACCACTCACTTCTCTCACTCATAAAGACCAGCCCTTTTTCTGGGGAGCTAAACAAGAGTCTGCCTTTCGAACCCTCAAATACATGCTTTGCAATGCCCCTGTTCTCACGCTGCCCGACGGAAACGATAATTTCATTGTCTACTGTGATGCTTCTAACCTTGGTCTCGGTTGTGTTCTAATGCAACGAGACAAAGTTATTGCTTACGCACCCCGTCAGCTCAAGATCCACGAGAAGAACTATACAACCCACGACCTCGAACTAGGCGCAGTTGTCTTTGCATTAAAGATTTGGCGACACTACCTATATGGTACCAAGTGTACGATCTTCACCGATCATAAAAGCCTACAACATATTTTTAATCAGAGGGAACTAAATATGCGTCAACGCCGATGGGTAGAACTTCTCAACGATTACGACTGCGAGATTCGTTATCACCCAGGCAAAGCAAATGTTGTTGCCGACGCGCTTAGCAGACGGAGTTATCTGCTTAGCACTCGAAATGTTCAAGCCCAGCATAATCTCGAAGCTCTTATTCGCGACGCCCAGCATGCATGTTTCAACGAGCGCACCCTGAAGAAAGAAAGGATCTACCACGATGGAGCCCAACTTGTGAGCAAATCAAACGGGATATTCTGTTTTCTAGACAAAATCTGGATTCCCAAGCGAACCAACCTGCGACAGATCATCATGGACGAAGCCCACAAATCCCGATACTCTATTCATCCCGGTGCCGACAAAATGTACCATGACCTTCGATATAGGTACTGGTGGCCGGGCATGAAACGGGATATCGCTCTCTACGTCGGAAGATGTCTAACCTGTGCTAGAGTCAAGGCTGAACATCAACGACCCTCTGGCTTGCTCGAACAACCTCCAATCCCCATGTGGAAGTGGGAGAGCATAGCTATGGATTTCGTAACCAAACTCCCAACCACGTCATCAGGTCACGACAGCATTTGGGTCATCATTGACCGTTTGACCAAATCAGCCCACTTTCTGCCAATACGAGAGGACTACAAGGTGGAACGATTAGCCCGAATCTACACAGACGAGATCATTTGTCGACATGGGACGCCTCGTGACATCATCTCTGACCGTGATGCTCGATTCACTTCGCGGCTGTGGGGAACGTTTCAAACGGCACTAGGTACGACGCTTAATCTAAGTACCGCGTTCCACCCACAAACTGACGGTCAGAGCGAGAGAACGATTCGTACGCTTGAAGACATGCTCCGCTCATGTGTTCTAGATTTTGGTGGTAATTGGGATAGACACCTTCCGTTAGTCGAATTCTCGTACAACAACAGCTACCAGGCTAGTATCCAGATGGCTCCTTTCGAAGCCTTATACGGAAGAAGATGTCGATCGCCTATTGTGTGGCACGAGATCGGTCACTCGCAACTAACCGGTCCGGAACTACTACAAGAAACGACAGACAAAATCTTCCAAATTCGGGACAACCTAGCGAAGGCTCGAGATAGACAGAAGCTTCTCGCCGATAAGAAGCGCAAGCACCGCGAGTATGGCATTGGTGACTACGTACTCCTAAAGGTATCACCTTGGAGGGGTGTAGTCCGATTTGGCAAAAAGGGGAAGCTAGCGCCTCGGTATGTGGGACCTTTTAAGATTCTGGAAAGGATCGGAAAAGTCGCCTACAGACTCGAATTACCGGAAGAACTTAACAATGTCCATCCGATCTTCCACGTGTCAAACCTCCGAAAGACCATCTACGAACCAGCCAAACATGTTCCTCTAGACGATTTACGAGTGAACGAAACATTGCACTTCGTGGAAAAACCTGTCGAAATCATGGATCGCCAAACCAAAGAACTCAGGCGCTCACGCATTCCCATTGTGAAAGTCCGGTGGGAAGGCAAACAAGGCGCGGAGTTCACTTGGGAGCTCGAAAGCGACATGAAGGCAAAGTATCCACAGTTGTTTAACGAAGAATCAACGCCCAGCTAAGTAAGGCAAGGTGGCAATGTTGTAAATAAAGAGTATTCGAGAGAGATTTCAGAGAATTTGAAATATGACAATATGTATGGAAGCCAGCAAAACCGTCGAAACTAATGAAGATTGTAGATAAGAGAAACTAGAGAGAGAAAGCTTGTACACGTCCTACGAATCTATTGAATCACGTTAGAATTATACGTTCTTGTCTGTTCGATCTCACTCGTACACGGATTCCGCACGTCGTACGAGTCGGAATCGCAATCGAAACGGATCAAACCGGAACCAAATCAATAGAATCGCAATTTATATTGCTGCTTGTGTGTTTGATCATCGCAATCAAGCAACTTGCTCAGATACCACTTGTAGGACCGATTTGACCCCATTACGATTGTGTTTAGTCACACACGTTCACGGATTCCGCACGTTGAACGTGTTGTCACGCAATCGAATTGGAGACAAATCCGGACCTACAATAATTCGAACTCCATCCCAATGATATCCAAAATCGGCCGATTCTAACCAAAGGACTCTCACATATGATTCACGAACTAGTTACAGCTCCAGCCTAATTTCGGGACGAAATTTCCTAAACAAGGGGAGGCTGTAACACCCCGTGTTTTCACAAGTGAAAGTCAAAGTCAAGGTCAAAGTCAACGACCGATTTTCGCGCAACGTGACTCGTAGAATTGTTTCTATTATATTTAGATTATGTGGAGTACATGTCGTACATTACAATAATCAAGCCTCACCAATCATATTTTGATCGATCTACGACTGTGAACGATAGGAAGTAACAATGCGATAAAGATAATCAAGCAAGCTAATCAAATCGACACTAAAATCGTAACTCGAACTTCGTATTTTATTTGTCAGTTATACGTGTGTGTGTGCCTTACGTGTTACTTGTGCATGTTTATTTTATGTTGTGTGGTGATAATCAAGCAAACTCAATCGAACTCGAAGTCTAACTCGAATATGATCGAACCCGAACTCGAATCCCGAATCGAACCGTATAAGAAGTAGTTGGGACTGAAAGTAATTTGAATTAGGAAACCCTATCAAACCGATCGTAAATCCGAGCCGAATCAACATCGCATCGAGCTCGCCCAAGGCGGTGGCATCCGCACGGATGGCCCATCCGCACGGATGGCCAATCCGCACGGATTGCCAGTCCGCACGGGTGGCCAGCCCGCGCGGATGACCTACCCGGGTGCGTTCTATGCGCACGGCTCACCTCCTTTCCCTTTTTGGCATCCTATAAATACACGGGTCACTGTCCACTTTTTCCACTTTTGGCAAGTGACGTCCGAACCACACGCATTCTCCACCTTTTTCTCAGATTTCTCTCAATCCAGGTACGATCTTGCACTGATTCTTGTACATCTTTAATCACTACACGATTCTACACACTTCTATCTTTCGAATCTTCAATTCTAACCATGAAATCATCCGGATTTGAGGTAATCATGGGTGACGTCATCATGAAGTTCGTAAGAACTTCATGCTTGGCCTCATTCCACCAAGAATATCTCAGATCTAAACGATCTCTACAAGTTTTTACAATAATTTCACCTAGATCTAAACTTTCCTAAGGATAAAAGAGTTGAAAGAAATAAACCTAAGTTCTCTCCTTCTTTTACCCTTAAAACCGGTATAAATCCGATCAGTCCTAGTGTTTTGCTCGTCAATAGTGATACCCTAGTTCCAGATCTGGAGTTGTACCCTAGACAACTGATTTCGGGGTTAACCGGGACGACCGTTCTGAGTCGCCGGCAGGCCAAGTTAGGGTGATTCCTAACCGGGCTAGTCACGCGAGTGAGAACACAACTCCAAGTGGTTGCCACGTAATCAGAACGTCTCGATAAACGACAACAGAAACCAAGTGTAGACGAACGGAACAACCGGAGCGGTCGTCCGCACGGACAGGCTACCCGCACGGACTAGCCACCCGCACGGACAAGCTGTGCGCACGGGTTACCATCCGTACGCACAGGTCATACGCACGGGTTGCCACCCGCACGGACTACCCTTGGGATCCACTTTCCACGCGAGGTTTGAGTATCGACGAACGAGCAATCCGGACAGACGACCTCTGAAGGGATTACTCATCGGATCATGAGATACTAAGGCCTTAAAATGAAAATCAAACAAACCCCACCCGCACGGCCAAGCCGTGCGCACGGACGGGCTATCCGGACGGACTGACTCTGCTCGCGCGCACAGGCTGTCCGCACGGACTACCACACGCACGGACCGCCGTCCGCGCGGCCGGCTTGAAAGGTAGAAACACTTTGGTGTTTTCTAAATGCTACAACGAAAACTCCAAAGCACAAGCCATCATACACAAACACATCTTAGGAAGAAACAATCCACTAGAACGTTTATCCACACAAGCAATCTAACCGTACGGGTAGTCGTCCGCACGTATAACTCGTCCGCACGGGTTGCCACCCGCACGGACAGTCACACGCACGGATGACCAATCCGGATGGAACACCATCCGCACGCATCACCATCCGTACGGACAGGTCATGCGCACGGATGACTTCTACGCACGGATGACGGATCCGCAGATCAGTCCTCCAACCCACTCTCACTTGTACTGTTTTACGCGTCACTTATCGTTACGTTATCGAATCTATTCAGGCTAATCGTACTCGCTGTAAAGCGCTCCCTTCAATCCATATCGCTGTGAGTATACTCGAACCCTTTTTGCTTTAGCACTTTTGGGTGTTACATACGTTACAACTATTCAAACTACAACTATCACACTACTCAAGCTATTTTAACGCTTAACCATTAACGCATGTGTTACGTGGCTTATGAATGCTTGTTGTTATGTTTACACATGGAATGCTGTCTACCTGCCTTAGCAACGATAGTACTATAGTTTGGACTCAACACCCGTTTCCACGGGGGTTGTTAAGGATCTTTTACTTGCATGGATTACAGTGGTAATCGTGTATTGCGAACTGCCTCGGGCAGTCAACCCGCAGTCATTGGTATCGATGGATCTATGTCGATAACTAACGTGCTTCATTTCACTATGTGTACGTGCTGGTTATGCGTAAACAAATTCGAACTCTATATGCTATTATCAAACTTGTATGCTCACCTTTACATTTTATGTATTGACATTATTTTAACGTATGTGACAGGTGCCTAGGTTGTTTATATGCTTCTCGAGCTGTGATGAAATCGAAGCTAGGAACTGGAGTCCTAGAAACCAACGAATAATTTAGTTATGATTAAATCTGAGTTGTCGGAACAGAATATTTGTTTAGTTTTTGTCTGTAATAACTTGTTTTACTATTTGAGACATGGTATGGGACATGTTAACTTAAATTGAATGGTAATGATAGTTGTTATGGAAACTTCTGGACAATCTGTTTCGCTCAGTGCCGCGCCCCGATGATTCCGCCATCGGTTGGGGTGTGACACTTGCATTTACCCGTAGCCCAAAACACCCGTAGGCAGTTAAATAAGGCGTCTGGCAAAAACTGATTTTCCAGGGGGTGTCGGCGACGGCCTCCAGAAAGTGAGTTTTCTTGCTGTGTTGTTTTGTCGTTCGTACGCACTAAAACTCGCATAACTTTTGACCCGTTTGCCTTTCTTGCTTGAGTCCATTTCCACATGATCCCTATGCCTTCACATCACGCAATCACATTCTTGTTAGTATGCATGATTGTACACTTAATGATCATGTCGAATGCATGGTTCACGTTTGACTTTCATTAGTCAAGTCTAACAAACATAAGACATATACCCAAAATCACGTCTCTTCCAACTCGTATAATTCCTTACATAATTGCATATAACACACATTGTTAAACATGCACCATATGACTTTATAGCATTGAAATTTGACAAGAGTCTAGCCAAACTACTTATGCAAGGTTTGACTTCCAAAAGTCAACGACCCATCTTATGGACTTTCGGCTTAACCTCATATATCCGTGTCATCATATTAAGCTATAACAATGGCATTATATACACTTCATATTCATGATGTAATATGCTTACAACCACATGATCAATCCATTACATACACACACATATTATCAATACTACGTATACTAAAGCTTTCGGGATCCCATAGTAGACGACCATATTTGGGGTACATAACCAACATGATTTTACCATCCTTACTTGCTATACATTAACGCCAATTTCATTTCGTAACCTTAACTAAACCGTCGACTAAACACATAGTGTGTACCATATAATGTGAGTGAACAATGAAAGATACTAGTGCACATTTCTACCCAAACAAGACATCAATAAAACCTCCACATGGATTCAATCTTACACATGTTCCTTGTGTAACTTTAATAACAATTTAATCATTTACACATTGTATGTATGTTCATCCACTACTTGCATACATTTTCATATAATATCGTCGTTTAGTCATTTCATCAAACACTTGGCGTGCGTACCACTATCTAAGCATAATGTAAAACTTTTTCATGCATCAATCTTCTACATTCATACATAGTTCATCAAATCCTTCTACTCACCATCATGTAGTATTTACAATTAATCATTCAACATATCATCATCACATTTTATTCAATTCATCAAATCATAACTCGTTATACACCATAATTCATCAATCTTTCAACAAGAATTGGACATAGATGGTGATTAAGTCATCATCATCACCATGACTAATGGGTTTTACTTCTAAACATCAAATTAACACAAACTATACATAACATATGTTTTACTTGATGATTCTAACCCTTATACATCATCAATTTCATACTAATTCACGGATTAAAACATAACCCACTTCCTACATGATCACCAATCTTAGTTTTGAGACATACCTTATGATCCCCTTGTGTTGGTGATCACTAATTCACGTTCGGTTGATAATTTGAGCTTCGATTCACCCTTCAATTTGATGAATATTGTTGAGTTAGGGTTTGGCTCCCTTGGGGAGCTCTGGAACGATCCAGAACACACACACACGAAAATGTGTGTGGTGTGTGTTGATATTGTCTTTTAGTTAGTGACCAAGTTTCATCCCATCCACTTTAACCCCTCAAGTTTACTTCCAACACATTTTTGGCACTACTTTTCTCCTTTAATAGTTTTTACCATGCACTTAACTAGGTTAAATAGCCTAGTTATTTATTTCGTAATATAACGCATAAGGACATATTTCGAATATATGACATTTGGATTTTGGGGCGTTACAACTGAGATGGGAGTAACCGTCAACCCACAATCCAGTTTTGTAGGAGCCATATGTGGAGAACATGGGGACGGAATTTGCGGAGGTAACTCCCAGCTAAAAAACTGCTCATAACTGCCGAGATAGCGGTTAAAAATGGAGTTTAAACGGCCTGGATTTAGTTTCAGCAAGATTTAACAGTGGAGATGGATTTGGGAGGTGGTTAGACTTAATGGGTTTAATATATATATAGAGGCCGGTTATCATACAAATGCCCTTATCGTACATTACTTACGCTATAATCTCAGCCGTCAGATCATTTTCCCGCATTTTAAAATCGCATGTTGTTTTTTTATAACAATTTCGCATGTGATAATTTTTGATGAATTCGCATGTTTTTTTGTACCAATTTCGCATGTGATAATTTTGATGAAATAGCATGTTTTTTTTTTTATAACAATTTCGCATATGATAATTTTTGATGAATTCACATGTTGTTTTTTGTACCAATTTCGCATGTGTTAATTTTGATGAAATAGCATGTTGTTTTTTTGTAACAATTTCGCATGTGGTACAAAAAACAACATGCGAATTCAATGCGGGCAGATGATCGGACGGCTGAGATTGTAGCGTACGTAATGTATGATAAGGAGATTTGTATCCTACCCTTTACCTATATATATATATATATATATAATTATAGGGATTTTATTTATAATCAATATCAACCATTGATTTAAACTATCAATGGCTTAGATATGTTCTTACGGTTCTTACAGTTAGCACTGTTTGTACAGGATCTCAACTCAGCTAATAGATTTATATACATTGCCATCAACCTTTCAAAACTCAAATAGTTTTTTTTTCATTAGTTTCTTAAGGAACCATACCGTAGAGTAAAGAATTAATTTATCTTTAATTACTAGCTTTTATACATAAACATGAAAATTTTATTTTAACAATGTTGATTATAATGTCACGTATAAAATATACCACAACACTCCTATGTTATCTGACAATATTTTTTTTCTCTGTGATTTCATGGCATCCATTAATAAACCATCGGTAATTACCGATTGATGAGATTTTTAAGACGTAATTTTTTTTTGGTGATTTCATGGGATTTGTTAGTAATCTAATGGTAAAATTTCCAACCAAAATCAATATTTTTTTTTTGGATTTCATTTTTTGGTGATTTCATGGGATTTGTTAGTAATCTACTGGTAAAATTTCCAACCAAAATCTATAATTTTTTTTGGATTTCGTGAATTATGTTGGTAAATTATTTTTGAACATTTACTTGACAGATATAAGATACAATTTTATAATCAAATATGAAATTAGAATTATCAAAATTACCTCATAAGCAACTAAATGACATCTCTAGCTAGTTGTAACCTCACCTTCTCCGGCTGCTAAGATTTGTCCTATTTCTTAATAATGTCATAAAACTACAAATATTTGTCCTATTTCTTGATAATGTCATAAAACTACAATTTGGTATTGTACATTTATGCAAAAGCAAACTCCCCAACAACTCAAAAACAAAAACAAAAGGATTTATTTTATTAAAAGACACCTGCCTTTTTGTTTTCACCTTTGTTTCTGAACATTTAATTGAAACTTTTCGCCTTGAATATTAAATGAAAACCTATAACTTATATATGCTCTATTTAATCTGCAATGATGTTTCAAAGATTAAATTTCAAGTATAATAATTATAAACACTCAAGTTATTTTCTTAGATAACTTTGTTTTAGACACCATGATGAAGTGATATAATTGTAATGAATAACACTATAACAAATACATATGTTTACGAATTTATACAAATAATGAATTATTTGTCACATACATATATATGTACACAATTAATTTATGTGTACATAACTACATACTTATTATAAATATATAACATTCTACATTTGTTCGTGTAAGACATGCGTATTATTTCGTAGATTATTATAGCTTTAACATAACTGGTTTTCACGATAAAAATCCCAGTTTCACCATCTATATAAAAGCTTATATTTTATGATAACATGTTTAATTCAATTTACGTTTGTATTTCATTTAGACGCTTGGGTGTGTAAGCAATAGTGAATCTAAGTTTTTTTTTTCAACAGGGTTACAGTTTTTAGCTATCAATCTAGAGGGATTTAATTTTACTCGGTCAAGTCCTTATTTTTATTTTTATTTTTTCGTTTGAGTAGGCTCACTGACATATTTTCGGTTGGGAGTGTAGATGAAGGGTTTTTATTTGATTAGACAACATTCAAATAAGTTTAGAAGGTGAAATTTCGTTTTCAAGTTGATTATTTTTAGATTGCTTCAATTGACTTTTGAAGAAGAACGTGTTGTTTATACACGCTTAACCATTCAATTAGTTTAACTACAATTACCAGCTAGCATAACCGTTGCCCCTTGCCCGTGTTGTTTTTTAGATTGCTTCAATGGACTTTTGGATAACATGTTTTTTGAAACGTTACCCTTATAAGGATTTTTTAAATCCGTCGCTGGAAACATGTCCCAAACCAAGGACCGTGATATATTTATTGTCCTTTGTTATGAATGTCTGGTCGTAAACAAATTTTGAAAAAAAAACAAGAATATAGGATTCAAACCCGAATCGTTCTAATAAAAGGCACGTGATTACCAATCCAACCATACGTCTTACATGTTCTTTTAGGCAAACTATTCTCTCTCTATATTAATTCATAACATTTGAATGAAGATTACCTTATTTTGTGTTTTGTGGTTTTTTTCTTATTTTATATATATATATATTTTTTTTTGCATAATTAAAGACATTGTTGTTTGCGGGGGGCCCTACTTTGGTGAACTTCAGTGGCGTTTGGCATCTTTGCCGATGCGCCTGGGTGGATTGGGCCTCCTCTCAGCTCGGGATGTTGGAGTTTATGCTTTTGTGGCGTCTAGAGCTCAGTCGTGTGTATTGCAAGATCACATCCTCCGGAACAGTGGGGTTGTTAAGCTTGACGTAGACTACCAACAGGCCCTCGAGTATTTAAGTGTCTCTCTTCCAGACTTTGACATTGGCGGTTTCTCTAATATGGACACCGTCCCCCCAAAGCCACAAAAACTTTGGCGAATGCTCTATTTGAGAAAATCGTTCGGAATCTGGGAGAAACACTTGATCTGTCTCCCTGCCAGAAGGCGGTGATTGCGTGCTTGAAAGACCCCCATGCGCAAGACTTTTTGACTGTTATCCCGATCGAGGGGCTGGGGCAATGCACGTCGGTTGTTGAGTACAGGGCTATCCTCAAATACCGGCTGATGATCCCTATGTATCCAGAAGACGAAACCTGCCCAATCTGCCGTAAAGCCTGCATGGATAAATACGGGGAGCATGTTGTTCATTGCAAGGAGCTCCCTGGTTTCAAATACCGGCATGACTGGGTGAGTGATGTTTTGGGGGACATCTTGAGGAGAGCGGGGGTTTCTGCCAAGAAGGAGGCCCCTGTGAATTTCCTTACAGACCCCATGGAAGGGAGATCTACATTGAGACCAGCGGACCTGCTCGTCTTTGGCTGGGCGGGAGGGAAACATGCTTGTGTAGATCTCACAGGAGTCTCCCCCTTAGCTGGTTTAAGGGAAAATGGGTTTGTAGCAGGACAAGCGGTAAAGAAAGCAGAATCTAAAAAGGTGGATAAACACGCTAAAGCATGTGCTGATAACCAACATGCATTTGTCCCCTTCGCCTTCGACACCTTTGGATCCCTAGCTCCAGAAGCTATTCGTTTACTGGCTAGGGTCCAACAGGTTGTCCACAGCAGTGGCTCATCAACAGGGGGGCAGGGGTTTGTCTTTAATAGGCTAGGGTTTGCTATCCAGAAAGGGGTAGCGGCGTAGCTTGTTGCTCGCTTACCTGCGATATTGATGTAAAATCTACTTCACTATGTTAATTCCCAAGAATTATCTATATATTAAAAATTGAAATGAATGAATAGTAACACCTAAGGGATGAGTAAATAATATCGGGTATCGGTACTGTCATCAAATTTATCAAACCGAGTATATTTTTGGTACCGGTTTGGCATCGGTATTCATCGGTTTTTACCCTCAAATACCAGTGCCGTACCTGTACCGACCGGCACCGAACCGAACTGTACCAGGTATATTCGGTACCGGTACCCACTTTTGAAGATTTCGGTAACGGTATTTTCGGTACCGGTTGGTACCGGGCTCATCAAATCATGTAGGAACGTAGCAATGCAAGTAATTGCACCGTTTAGATTACTTTTCATACACAGAGTAAGTAAACTGTATTTCGTTTGAATGAGGTGTTATATACACAACAACTTATTTTGCTTTTTTTTGTCTTTTTCTGTAGCGAATGAATTGTAGCATGTAAAATTAACTTGGATATTTAGATTATTGACGAGCAAATCGTATCAAATCCTGTAATCAAACCAGTATCGTATCGGTACCAAATTTACTATATACCAAATCATTTTCGGTGCCAATTTGGTACCCACCTTTTGGCGTTTTCAGAATCGTTACTTTCGGTTCAACACCGGTCTAGCACCATACCTATATTTATTGATTTTTACATTCAAATACCATACCGTATTGCACCGAGCATTTTCGGTGTCGGTACCTAATTTCGATGATTTTCAGGATCGGTACTTTCGGTGCCGTTACCGGTACCGAGCTCATCCATATTTTAACGTGATAGCACCGTAATAACTAAACTGAAAACAACCGAATTTCCAACGTGTAGGACGTGTGGGTCCTATTATTATATATTAGGTTCTTTAAAATCGCTTCTTTTAGGACGGAGTGACTATCCTTACCACGTCATTTTCATTTATGTTTTGATATTCGGTATCTGCTTGCCGTTGCTGACACGCGTTTTGTAGTCATTGGGTCCCCGCCGCAACGCGCGGGCGGAAAATCAACTAGTTATTTATTATTTAATAAAGTTGATAATTAACAAACTTGAAAAAGTTTAGTTTTCTTTATTAAATTTTGTTTTACGTTTTTTTTTTGGGATTCTGTGATACGTGTTGGTATAAATTTGGCTGTGTTTTCTTTTACGTCATGTGAGTCACTTCGTGTTAAAAATTCATGCTTTTGTTTTACGTCATTTTCCGGTTTTGGTTATCGTTCGGTTGCTACTTAGCACGGTTTTAACCCCCGGCCCCATAACACTGGTAACACGGTTTTGCACCCTTGCCCTTCAACGCGGGTATTAAGACTAGTTTATAGAAATCAATAAACAAAAACCTATAGAGTCATTCAACTTTAATAGGAAAAGCTACAGGATCACTTGAAGGCCTGCCTTGCTTGTAACTTCTAAGTAACGAAACATTATTTTTTATGCTTCAAATCATCCAAAGCGAGCATAGTTATCCTTACAAAAATAAAATATTAATTTGACTTGGAAAATGCCATAAATGATTATAAAATGCACATCTTTAATTATTTGCATAATTGCATGTTCTTCATGTCGGGATACTCAAAGGTAGCAGGTTACCAAAACCACCATTATTGAACTATTCTTAACTTATTATTTATACTGTAGTATCACTTTCCAGTTTGTATACTATAATTCAAATAATATAATAATACTCAAATTTCAACCATTCAAACATATCTTCCATGAATGAAGCAAACCCGTGAAGATCAACTAGTGCATGCATGCGTTTGAATCTTATGTATTAGGTGAGGTTTGTTGCTTAAATTAACACATAATTGTTAACTACTCTCACTTCATTTATTGTTTAATGATGAGATTAATATTTTAATCTTATTGCATGTTATATAAATCCAGACGTTACTTGCATACTCATACTCAAATCTATCCATTACAAGAGTCTTGAAAGAAGCAAAAAGGCGAAGAAATGAAAGGTTTTTTCTTGCTTTTCGTGTTTCTGGTGATTCTTGGTTCGGTTCGAGGTGATCTGAAGCTGGGGTTTTATAAGAGTTCATGCCCAAAAGCCGAAAAGATAGTGCAAGATTATGTGAACCAACATATTCCCAATGCCCCATCGCTTGCGGCGGCTCTTATCAGAATGCATTTCCATGATTGTTTCGTTAGGGTTAGTTCGTTTGATCTTTATCCTTTTAATTTGTTGTTAGAATGTCGTAGCAATGCATACATGAAACGAATGCGCGCATGAATGTGTTGCCATGTTGCAATATATAATGTAGCATTCGCGTGTGTGCATGCATTGCTTCGCGGTATTACTATCTTGTTTAGGTTATTTAAACTTTCGTTTTACTTTGTGGATAAATACACTTTATTTGTTATAAGTTATAACATGTCAAAATCCCGTCTAGTGGTGGAACTAGAACTTGTCAGCAGAGATCACAATGCACGTAAAAGACGATTTTACCCTTTCCAAAACTAATATTGCATGGCAAACTCCCGTCTAGTGGTGGAACTAGAACTTGGGAGCAAAGTTCAAAATGCACATAAAAAGTCGAGTTTACCCCTTTAAAAACTAATTTTGCAAGGTGGCTTGAATAAGACTTGTAATGTTTAATTTGAATGTTATACTTTGGTTTTGTCTAACATGTCAAAATCCCGTCCAGTGGTGGAACTTGACCTTGTCAACACGTCACAATATAGAAAAGACGATTTTACCCTTTCGAAAACTAACATTGCATGGTGTTTTCAATAGGGTTGTGACGGATCCGTCCTTTTGAATTTCACTTCAAGCTCAGGGAATCAAACAGAGAAAATAGCACCCCCAAACCTAACTGTTCGAGGGTTTGATTTCATCGATAGATTGAAGAGTTTACTCGAAGCCGAATGCCCTGGCATTGTTTCTTGTGCTGATATTGTTGCTCTTGCTGCTAGAGACTCCATCGTTGTCACCGTAAGAATTCATATTTCGTTATCATAAATCCGACCCTAATATAAACATACTGATTTCTTTCGGTTTTATTAAAGGGAGGCCCCTCTTGGAAAGTACCAACGGGCCGAAGAGACGGGGTGATATCGGTTGCATCAGAGGCGTTAGCCGAAATCCCCGCTCCATTCGACAACATCACCACCCTCATACAAAACTTTGCCAATAAAAGTCTTGATATAAAGGATCTTGTTTTGCTTTCAGGTTAGTTATATTTCACTACAAGATGTTTGATGCATTTTGCTTGACTAAATTATATTTTATTACTCTTTGATCGGTTAAAAATAAAACAAAAGTAAATGAGTCAAAATTGTCACCAGAAATGATATGAAGTTTCGTATATTTTGATGTTATTTTAGGTGCTCATACTATTGGAATCTCGATTTGTACCTCATTTTCAAACCGTCTATACAATTTCACGGGTGTGGGAGATCAAGACCCGACACTCGATAGTGAATACGCTGCCAATCTTAAATCAAGAAAATGCAGGACACAAAACGACACTACAACAATAGTTGAGATGGATCCTGGGAGCCGTACCACTTTCGATCTTAGCTACTACTCGCTATTGCTAAAGCGTAGGGGATTGTTCGAGTCTGATTCGGCTCTGACTAGGGACTCGAACACGTTGGCATTAATAAACCAACTCCTTCAAGGATCACTTCAGAATTTCTTCAGTGAGTTTGCAATGTCCATGGAGAAAATGGGTCGGATTGAAGTGAAAACAGGTACCTCCGGTGAGATCCGAAAGAATTGTGCTGTTGTAAACAGCTAAGTGTGCAGTCCTTTGATGTTTTATTTGTTTTGTTTATTTCTTATTTATGTTTGTTGGGGTGTTTTTATTTTCTATTTATCATTGCAAGTGGGAAAACAACAAATAAAAAGTTGATTGTGAGTGAGATTAGAAATGATGCTTGTGTAATAAAACCAACATAATGGAATGAAAATTGCATTGTTTCTAATTTTTCTTGTTTCTAGTTTTTTTCTATGGTTGAGCCAGGCCCAACCCAATGATAGTTTGCTTATGCATCTAGCCCATTGGGTCTCAATCCAACTTTTTTTTTATCACCGAACTCACACACCCTCAATAGTGGTGCAAACGAGACGAGCCGAGACCGACCAGGCTTGATCTTGAGCCCGACTCGAGCTATGTTTTCAAAGCTTGAGCTCGGCTCGTTGGTAGTTTCTCAAACTCAAGCTTGGCTAGTTTATTATTTATCAATTAATACATCAAAAAAAATATATATATACTCATTTAGGCTTGTGAGCTCGATAAGTGAAGCTCGGACTCGTTTATTAAACAAGCTTATTTTTAGGTTCGGGCTCGACTCATAAACAAGTTTAAATAAGCTCGGCTCAGCTCGTTTACTAGACAACTTTAAATAAGGGGGTAAATGTAATTAAATATAAACAAAAAACAATATTATACTAATGCTCGACGAGCCTGATGAGCTTCATATGCAAGGCTCGAGCTTTAGCTCGATAAATAAACAAGCTTTATTTCAGGCTCAAACTCGGCTCAGGCTCGATAAATCTCGGCTCGTTTTGAGCTTTTTCTCGAGCCGATCTCGAGCAACTCGCAAGCCGCTTGGCTCGTTTGCACCCCTAACCCTCACCCTCTAAATCCTACTCCTAAATTAACATTATGATACCGCTAGGCCAAAGGCCCTTCGGTCATGCAGTCCAACTACACCCAGTATCTTTCTTGATACCTTTGTCGCGCATCAACTCCCTCAATCGTTCGATTTCATCCCATAAACCACATTTAGCGAACAGATTCGACAACAACACATAAATCCCGGTATTCATAGGATCCAATTCAAGCGCCCTTCGAGCCGCAAACTTACCCAAATCAACATGCCCATGATCACAACACGCGTTCAACAACGCACCCCAAACCGTAACACTCACACTTACTTCATTTGGCATCTTATTAACCACATTCCAAGCCTTTTCTAACTCACCCGCCTTACAAAACAAATCCACAAGGCATCCGTAGTGCTCGGGACTCGGGGTTAGCCCAAAGTCACAAGCCATGGACTTGAAATACTCGGCCCCAAGATCAACCTGACCCGTGTGACCACAGGCTGATATAACCGTAACAAATGCCACCCCATCTGGTCTAATTTTCTTCATCAACATCTGTTTAAACAATCGAATCACTTCTTCGTGACGCCCATTTCGACCGTACACACCAAGCATCGACGTCCACAACACCAGATCGGCGAATCTTGCCATGTTAAAAACTTGTTTCGCTTTAACTACCATTCCACACTTTCCATACAAATCAATCAACGAACTCAAGAGGAACACATCGGTTCCTGGATCGTGAACAGTTCGAATCACTTTCGCGTGTATTTCACTTCCCGATTCAATCGCATACAACCCACCACATACACTCAAACCTACCGTAAACGTCCAATTATCATACCACAAATTCAAACCAGGCATACTTCTAAACAGCTCAATACCTTCCACCCACATCTTAGCATCAGCATAACCCGAAAGAAGCGCATTCGCACAAACCGTATTTCTCACAGGCATTTCATCAAACACCTTGCGTGCATCACCAACACCCATCGATTTTGCATAAAAATCAACCAAAGCACTTCCCAAAAACACACTGCAACCCCACCCAGATTTCACAACATGGGTATGAACCTGTTTCCCAAACCCAGATTTAGTCAAACAACAAGCTGTCAACGAGCTACATAACGCATATGTATCTATATTTACGCCATTAACGTGCATGAAAGATAGAGTTTTGAGAGCAACAAAAGGGTACCCATTTCTAACAAAACAAGATATGGTTGAATTGAAGGGAACTGGGTGTGTGATAATGGAGGAATTGAAGAGTTTGGTTAGGGTGTTGATGGTGTTCTGTTGAGAGCATTTTGTGTATGAGTATGTGAGATTGGTTTGAAGTGTGTAGGAGATGAAGATGATTCCTGTTTTGAGTAGATGAGTGTGAAGTTGTTTGATGGATTTGAGATTGTTGGTTTGTGAGAATTTGGTCAGTAGATTGTGGAGTGATTCATGGATTGATGAATCAAGATATTGGGGAGTTTTAAAGAACATGACATTTGGGGTTTGTTTTTATGGTTTTAAGTGTTCATATTAAGATATTTTTTTTATGGGTCAAGTTATTCTACAAAAACTTTTAATTGTAAAAAGTGTAAGAAGGATTTATAGAGTGACAAGTGTCTAACAACCTAAAATTAAACCCACTACATCAACACCCAAAACCTAAACACCCACCCCCACCCCACCCAAAAACCTAAACAACCCCCCCCCCCCACCCCCCAAAAACCTAAAAAAAAATCCTAAAAATCCTAACCCCCTTCCCCCCCCCCCCCCCCCGGGGCAAAGAAAGAAAAAAAAAAAAAAACTAATCCTCACCAAAAAAACCCCCCAAAAACCTACCCCCCAAAAAAAAAAAAAAAAAAAAACCTAAAAAAAACTAAACACCCACCACTACCACAACCCAAAAACCTAAATCCCCACCCCCTTTGCAAAAAAAAAAAAAAAAAAAAACCCACCCCCTTGGCAAAAAAAAACCAAAACAAAAACCTAAACCCCCACCCTCTTGGCAAAAAAAAACCTATACCCCACCCCCTTGGGTGGGTGATGGGGGTGGGGGTTTAGGTTTTTGGTGGTGGTGGATGTTTAAGGTCTTTTTTTTTTTTTTTTTTTTTTTGTAGTGGGTTTTTTTAGGTTATTGGACATTTGTCACTTTATAAATCCTTCTTACACTTCTTACAATTAGGATCCTTTGAATTTGATCCTAATCCCTTTTTTTATATCAAAATTCTAGAGTAATGAATTTATTCTTGTTTAGTAAAATTGATAAAATGATGAATCATAGAATAAACTATTGTTATGTTTTAACTCCATAGCGATGTAAAAAATAATCCGTACATGAGTCTCTTGTTACTATATAAGATTTTGCTCGCGTTAAATACCTTAGTCACATTAGTGTGTGCTTTAGATCATGACATGTTGTACGCCACTCAATTGTTTTTGACGTATCATCAACAAATGTATTTTCGGTGGTGGTTAGCTGACAAAATTCATGCATCATCTTTCTTCACATATTTTTTAAAGAAGTTGACCATAGTGACACTTGATGACTCAAATCTCTTGACTAAGCCATATCCGAAGTGTATAAGGTATATGATGAAAACCTTTTTTTACGTGTCCCGATGAAGAAGCATAAACATATATGGTTATATGAAAAAAAAAGTTATCACTTGCTTGGATTTTTTTTCTAGCTTAGGTCTTATGAAGCTTAACACCGTATGGTTTCCCTCTAACGATTCAAGTAGCTTGCCAAAGTCATATATTAGTTTTGAAATTTATATTTCGTTATGTAAGACTGGGTTTGCACTAGCAATCCTTATCTCGATAGCAAGTCAGCATTAGGCCCCCTCTTCAACTAACCTACATGATCCAACCCTTTGATGAATGATGATCATCAATGTATATAAAAGTTTGCATTCAATGTATATAACTTTGATGATCATTTGTATTTTAGATTTTGACACAATTCTTATCATTTAAAGTTATGATATACAAGTATACAACTTATTCTTTTTAAATTAAAAAAAATAAACAAATTAAACATGTCACACACGAACCCATCACTACCCGATTGAATTAAAGTAGATCCAAGTCTAACAATTTAATGCTAGATTTGTCTCACTTCACCAAAGTTCACAACCTACACCCACCGTGGGTTAGGAATAGGACTTGAACTTCCAGCTCATCCCATTAACATGTGCCACAATTAATTAATTTTCCTTTCGGTGACAAATGAAAGACACCCAAAGTTGAAACCTCGGATTATTATGCGCCACAATTGCTTAGCCCATACCCTACTGCCACGTGTCAAAACCCAATCTCATTATTTTAGAGAACACAACACTTTAACCCCCTAGACTCTTGTCTATACCACAGATTGGACCTGTTGCATTTCGGTTTGTCTAATTAGTGTTTTTCTACGAACAGGGGACAAAATTACAACAAATAACAACATGCTTTTTCTTCTACTTATAATTTCATATATTGATCTCCAAAGTCATCAGTAAAGCTATTATATATTTCTAAACCGGTTATTTTAGTTGAGTTTGACCAAAAAAAATAAAAATTTAACATGTTCTAAACAAGACTACGAAATCTAACAACACGGATGGGACGGGTATCGGGTAAAAACAAGTTCGGGTAAAGATGTATAATTATATTTTTTTATAAGAAGTCAATATCTTTATTCGACAAAATGCACTTTACATCAATATCGCAGGTAAGCAAGCAACAAGCTGCGCCGCTACCCCTTTCTGGATAGCAAACCCTAGCCTATTAAAAACAAATTCCTGCCCCCCTGTTGATGAGCCACTGCTGTGGACAACCTGTTGGACCCTAGTCAGCAAACGGATATCTTCTGGAGCCAGGGATCCAAAGGTGTCGAAGGCGAAGGGGACAAATGCATGTTGGTTATCAGCACATGTATAATTTGAAAAAAAAAAAAAATACTTTGTTTCATATCAAAAAGGTTTTAGACTTATTTTGGTTATAACAAATCCTTGGAAAAGAAGAAAAGTATAAAAAGGGATTACCCACTATATTTATTTTTATGGTGCGTAGTGACGACAGGTGTTGGAGGTGGCATAGGCGGCAGGTTTGACAGCAGAAACGGTGGCGGTGACCGAAACGGTAGTGCCAACGGCTAGGGCTGTGCAACGGGTCTTACCTGACCCTTTTGGACCTAGACCCTCTAGAATGGGTACCCTTTTACTAGGTAAAAGGAGAACCACGAATCAACCATTTTATGCTTATCCGGTTTTGGGTCTAAAAGAGTCTGATGGGTCAGTTAAAGGGGACCAAATAAAATCAATAGTAAAATCAATCTAAAAACAAAAACATAAAACGTTTACACCAATATTCTTAGATAAATTCCTTAACATTAGCAACATCAATAAAAAAAACATCATGTAAAAAAAATGGTTCCAATAATTCAAATAATGAACACTTGCTACATAAAAAAAAAACCAAAACTAATCAATAGATGTCTTCCATTCCTCGTCAAACATCTATATAAACCAAGTGTTAAAAAAACACAAATTTGATTAACAAAATAAGTAGGGTTGTGTAAAGGGTCGGACCCGACCCTTTTGGACCCAGACCCTCCAAAACCAAGGCCCCTTTAGTGGGTAAAATGGAAAACCACGAACCGGCCGTTTTATGCATATCTGATTCTGGCCATTGTGGTTCCGGTTCAAGGTTCTGAGGGTCCGGAACTATAACTTGCTCACCACTGCCAAAGACATCGGGGTGGTGGCGATTGTGACGACGACAAACATTGGTCTTAGTATTGATCCTCAACTGTACTTATTTTAAGTTAGCAAATGTTATAAGAATGACCTATTTTTGACTCGTTGTATAATCTAAATAGACCCAAAATAAACAATTGTATACTACAAATGGATCTAAATGAACCCATATATAATTTTCTTAGCCCAAATATTAAGGATCCTAAGGGCTAAAAGTTAAGATTTATTAATAATAATCCACTTAACCATTCAAATCGAATTTCTATTATCGTTGGATAACATAAGCAAAAATAATATTAAGCACAAATATTTAACATTGATATAGTTCAGGGGGTGTAAGTGTAATATCCCCTAAAGCCAGATAACTAACAGCACAAACACTAATATCCCATCCATAAATTCTCACCCATCTTTCCAGCCCCTCAAATGCATTCTAAATGTTAACCATCACCGATGCCGACCCGAACCAGCTTCCGGAGAAGACCGAACCGGATGCAGCGTCCCCACGAGTATTGTCAATCCTATCTTTAGTCCTCGAAAGATTGGTGAACCGCAACGAGATGTTGAACTTAAGTAGCGGAGGGGGGCGGCTTGGGAAGAACTTGGAGGTGTTTCATGGCATTAGACCACCTGCAATCACCATACCGAAGTATCTAGACCGGATATACAAGTATACGAATTGTAGCCCCGCGTGCTTCGTGGTTGGGTACATATATATTGACCGGTTGGTTCATAGACACCCGGGTTCGTTGGTGGTGTCACTAAATGTTCATAGGCTGCTTGTTACAAGTATTATGTTGGCTGCTAAGATTCTGGATGATGAGTATGTATCTATTCTCCCTTCATGCGTCTTAAATACTTTGTTTTAAATATTAAGAGACTAAAAATATACTTTATGTCGAATACAATTCAGTTTTTAACAAAATTTATATCTAAATACGACGATTTCTATCAAAACTGTGCATACTCCGGATTCACCACTTATTTAAAAAATAAACTTTTTCTGTGTTTTACTAATTATTATAGGAAATTGGATTTTACTAATCCAAACTACGACTCAATGACTCATATATGACGTTTCAAAATAATTTACAACATTTTGATTGTGATAAAACCAGTCATTTGTTCATTAGGAGTAAATGAAGTAACTTTTCCGCTAGAGTGGAACTGCTTTTGACTACGAAAGTGAAAGTTAAAAGTGTCATCCGTTGTCAGTTTAAATTTGGATTATTAAAATCCAATTTGCCATTATTTTATAATAACACTACTCTTATTAAAATATAAACACAATAAAACCATTTTTGTTTTTCCTATATAGTAATCATATCAATAATTTCGTTTTGATTTTAACGTGTTGTCATCGTTATTGATCGTTTTCTTTTAAAAGCAGGCATTACAACAATGCATTTTATGCTCGAGTTGGGGGAGTAACGAACGCTGAATTAAACAGGCTGGAAGTAGAGTTCCTTTTCATGTTAGATTTTGATCTTACGGTCACTTCTCGAGTTTTCGAGAGTTATTGTTTGTATTTAGAGAGGGAAATGATAATGTGGAATGGTACGAAGTTGAAGATTGAAAGTGGAAATCGTGCAAACACCATCGAAGATATTGCCGAAATTTCGGTAGAAGACATGGAAAGTTTTTCTTCATCACTCTCCAACGGGGGTCTTGCATGATCACTTTGATTTATATTCATATATTATTATAACTTTGATAAATACAACATCAAATCAATGTATACCCAAGTTCGAATTTTATTGTATGATTCTTTTTGGAAATGTTTTCCATGTATTTTATAAAGAAATCTTATTTAAGTTATGACTAGTTTTAGATGTTGATAAATGATAAGTGATTGACACTTTGGAGGGTATTATGAAAAGACTTTTATGGGGTTTGGGATAGATAGAGTTGCTTTGCCTAGACACATGGGTGGCAACATTCAAGTCAGTTCTCATATCTTCACGGCTTGCTTTGTAGCTTTGGTGGTGTGGCAACCTGTTAGCTCTTGGTGTATAGCCCCCCCCCCCCCCCCCCCCCCCTATCTTTGCCTTTTCGGTTAGAGATTTGCTGGAAATCCATCTACATGTTGGCTTAGGAAAACGAGAGAGAAGTTTTCCGTGGGATCGTGATTTGTTATGTGTTAGGAGAATCTGGAAAGCCAGGAATGAAAAGCTCTTCTCAGGTAAAGTTATCAAGATGGAAGACATAATTGGAGATGTGAAGTCTCTGATTTTCTTTGATTTAAAAATAGATCTAAATTTAACTTTGATAGAATGGGCCAAATGGTGTTAGTTAGAATTGCTTTAACGTTGTTGTTTGTTTGTGGTGGTGTGGCTCCCCGTCTTTGTTTGGGGTGTGCTACAGTGTGCATTTTTGTGTGTTATTAAAGCTCACTTTTCCAAGAAGGTAAATGATAAGTGATAACCATGAAATTCATAAATAAATTCATAAATAAGGTAACCATAATCACCAAATAAATTATATACAAGGAAAGACATTCATAGATAATTTAGTAGAGAACTACAAGAATCACATAAACATTTGTACATGTTGGTTTAACCATGACATATATGACGATTAATGACGCCACATAACTGTCTATCTACTCTTTCGCACTATATTTGCACGCGTTACATATAGATGGTTATACACGCGAATTGTAGTTCTATACTTCTTTTTTTCTTGGATGAAAAGGCTTTGCTCGGAAAATATATAAAGAAATAAAAAGATTACACCTCCTAGGACATGCTCTCCCAATACACTCTTAACATTTCCCACATGTTGCGAGGAAACCAAAAATGAGAAACAATGCAAAAAATACTTCACCACAACCATATAACATGCAACCACAAGTAGACTGTCCTTCGAATACGCTATAACGTTTCCCACAACATGTTGCGAGAAACAAAAAATAAGAGAAAATGCAAAAAATACATCACAACTATGCAACTATGCAACGAGCAACTACAAGTAAACTTAACTATTCATATACAAAATCTCATACAGAGAGGCCAAAACCAATTTTGACACTAGTTATAGATACATAAAAGTAAGTCTCTACTTAAAATTGATTATGCATTAAACACGCCCGTATTTGTTTTTTTTTTTTAATTTAAGATTTTAATTGAAATAGAAAAAAATGGCTTGATTGGTCCCTTGATGAGTAAAATTAAGCAATTAACAAAACGCTTTGTTCAAATATGTAATGGAAAGAGTAGGATCATACATCTACCAATACTAGATATGATCAACGCCATCCTAACCCAGATCCACATCCAGACCCGAACCCAACTCGTATACACTTTAACTATTAATGGTTCATAAATTTACAACACTCTACAAGTCCTAGTTCGGTTCTATACGCGCAACAAAACACTTCATTAACGTCGGTTTTTCAGTTCATTAAGCGACTAACCGAGCCTCCTCGTTATCTGGGACCACAATATCAAGCCTCATCATTGGTCTATACTTATTAGGAACCGTAGCCCCTGCCTGAACACAAATTTCAATCACAATTGGAGCCTTCCCGTAGAACCTCTTAAGCGAACTCTTCAATGGCGGCCCGTTTGGATCCCGAACATGCCACACGTAATTTGGCGGGAAAACCTCGTCCACAATTGCATCCTGCCATCCGTGCTTCCCATCTCTCCATTGGTGTTTAAACTCTCCACAAAGCTTAGCGTTGTGGCCCCACGGGCCCACGTGGACCTCTGGGCAGTATCCGCACGCTTTCACCGTGTACTTCCGCATAAGTTTGGTCACACCCCATCTCACCTTCTCATACGCATTCAATGTCGACTGTGCGATTTCTACCACGTCCGAGTCAACCGGAGGCGGGAACCGTTCAAGGGCCCGCTGCGTGTCGAATTCCAAAACGTCACCGGAATGTTGTGGTTTTGGTGCGGCGACTATTCCACCTCGGTCGATCATTTTCTTGCCTAACATTCGAATAGGTTGTGTTCTTCTCCGTGAAGGGTATTGTGGTAATTCCACACCCGCTTGGATGCAGAGCTCAACGATGGCTGGGATTCTGTCATAGTCGAATCTTGTGTCGTGTTTGATACGTGTGCCAAAAGGGTCGTACTGATGGTATGACTCGATGGGGAGAAGTACATCGTCAATTGACCCTTTTACCCATAAGTGGAAGCTTCTACGGTCCGCACTGTTTGGACCGTGGCAGTTTTGAATGTGGTGACCCGTTTGACCCACATGAACCTCCGAGCATTCACTGCATAAGAACAAGCTGTAAGTGAAATCAATTTTGACAAGGGCCATTCTTGTAATATATTATGTTCGAAATTTTCACTAATGTAAAAAGAGTTTTCATATCTAATCTAACGATAAAATTAAGTTGTTTATAGCCTCAAATCCAAAGTTAGATAGCTGATGCGTATTTTTTTTTCTATGGAACACAAAAATCAAGATTAAATTAATATCTGTTAGAGTAAAATGCCATTTTAGTCTATGAGGTTTTGCGACTTTCGTCCAAAGGTTTGTGTTTTCGCAACTGGATCCAAAAGGTTTGAAATCTTGCCATTTTCATCCGGCTCACTAACCCCATCCATTTTTCTCCATTAAGTCAGGGGTATTTTCGTATTTTTGTTAACTTAAAGGGCAATTCGGTCTTTTGAACACTTGTACATTATGCTAAATGCTTGTACATAAAGTGAAAAAGACCGAATTGCCCTTTAGTTAACAAAAAGGACGAAAATACCCCTGACTTAACGGAGAAAAATGGATGGAGTTAACGAGCTGGATGAAAATGGCAAGATTTCAAACCTTTTGGATCCAGATGCGGAAATATAAACCTTTGGACGAAAGTCATAAAACTGGCCAACCCTTAGGAACGAAAATGGCATTTTACTCTATTGCAAATTTTAGGAGGATTTAATGCATTTGTATACTTGGAATGACTTTCAACATGTATGACCCACCCTTTAACTAAAACCATTGACCGGTTAGATAAAAAAAAACCATAACTAAATCAACCCATTTATACTCGGGGACCCTTATAAAACGCCCATCCAAGTTAAGGACCAAATCCATGACAACGTTCAAACCACAGGAAGCATTGGTGTATGCTTTTACACTTGGGGACCAAATCATAAACTTTTGGCAAACTACAGGGGCCATTCTTGAAATGCTCAAAATGTTCACTAATGTAAACAAAATTGTCATATTTTAACAATATAATTAATGGGTTCAACAAGAATGTCTCTTTTTCAGATTAAAAGGAATCAACAGTATAGGTTTTGCATTATTTAGTATAAAGCCACAAACCCAAAGTTAAAACAGCTGATGCATATTTTTTTCTATGGAACACAAAAATCAAAATTAGATTTATACTTTTCATTTACAATACCTGCAAGCATGGACTGGAACGACATGGAGAAGTTGCGAAAGTCCTTTGATCAAGATTTTCCAAGCATCAAGCACATCATAAGCAACGGGAATGAGTTCAGGAACTAGTAGGCCGTTTTTTGGAGGCTCGAGTGGCTTCTCTATGCCCATTTCCGCAAGCTTTTTGTCAGCCCTTGAAGTTTGCAATATCTGTTTTAGAGGGATTGGAAACGGTTTTTTCTTATTCTTAGGTAATACGGGAGGAAGATCTGTATTTTGAGGGTGGGTAAACCGTTTCTTGCTGTAACGCCTGTTATGAGCAGGTGTCTGACAAGCGAAAATAGAAAATTTTGATGCTTGTGGCCGATGCCGTTCTTGTGTGCCCTGCAAGTAAACAGTACGTGTTAGCTATCGTGATTGCTGGAACCACTGATCACCGACACCTGAATATTTTATTTAGGGATGAGCAAATGGTACCGGGTACAGGTACCGAATTTCCCGAACCGAAACATTTTCGGTACTGATTCGGTACTGGTATTTACCTGTTTTTACACTCAAATACCGCTACTGTAGCGGTACTGAACCGTACCGTACAGGGTATTTTCGGTACCGGTACCCGTTTTTGGGGATTTTCCATACTAATATTCACAAAAAAAATTGTTATTTATTGCCGATCAACGATCAAGACATAAACTAAGAATAAACATACTCTAAATCTCTAATAAATGCAATCATATGCATAATTCGTATTGCCTAATATATGCATCTTTGACCAATAAAACTAGTTAACATACAAACATGAAGAAAACTGAATCATCATGGTCAACTGAAGTTAACACCAATGTTCAAAACTTAACTGAAAAATCGAGGCAAAAGTGGAAAAATAACAGTGAATCATTCATGGTTAAGAGTACCTGGTGACATCTATCAAAGAAGAGGGAAGAAATGCTATCGTCTGCCTGCTTCCTACGTGTGGAAAATGACCCCAGAATTGTTGGGGATGGACCACCTAAGCTTAGAACATGCTCCATTTTTTTCAATAATCTTCATTGTATATCAGAAAAAGGAAGAAACTTAGAGCTCATACACGGTAAATAAAGGTAAATGTGAACAACTGTTACTACATCATAACAAGATTTCAAATTGGGACTTCAATTTGTTATGTGGAAGATGGATGGTATACAAGATTGATGCTTTTCAGCTTCAATTTTAACTAATAACTTCATAATTTTTTTCTAGAAACATGAATTCAACTATACCTAAATAGATAGAGCAGGTTCAAAATTATCATAATTTTGCATATAAAATACTATCCACCACCACCATCTCAACCACCTCCGCCCCTAACACCACAACCACCCATCAGCACCGTCGCCCTTAACACCAAAACCACACACCCACCCACCATCAACCACTCACCCTCTACCAAATCCTGCAACCACCCACTTCCCTCAAAATTGAACAAGATCTAGTTACTCATAACTCCATTTGACACAGAGCTTTTAACCTAATGATTATACAAAATGAAACATATGAAGAATCATTACCGATTGCGAAGAACATAAGCTGGTTTGTTGCTTGGTCGGAGATACGGTTTTCCGGCGAAACTCCGGCGTCAATACAAAAGTTTAATCGAAGGAATTGAGGGTGATACGATGAGTGGAAAAGGATTATTTAAAATGGAGTTATTGAAGGGGAAAGTGTGGCCGACGCCGGGCGTTTGGGATTGGTTTGTAACAACTCTCAATAATATTCCCGTAATCAAAACTAGAATTGTGCCAGACGAAACTTGTATACCAACATAGCCGGTTAAGAAAATTTAACGCACAAAATACCCTTATTAGACTCACAATTAAAAATCGAACCAATTGAGATCAAGACCTGAGCATACGCGATAAGTATCAGCACGAAAATCAAGAAAAACGCATGATTGGGCGAAAAAGGCGGCCGAGTACACGTGTCACCACATGTCCAACCTACCTAGACACATGGCAAACCTATGCCAGGTTGACCCTCCCGGCGACACGCGGAAGAGGACAAGGATTCTTCCGCGACGCGCGGGAGAGTCCAGTTTTGGCTATATAAAGGCCAGTCTGGAGAGAAGTTCCGTTGCACCTTTTCGCTCGCAAAACGATTCTCATACTCTTTTGTTCTACTGTTTCTTTACCCGGAGCCCCTAAACCCCGAAACTCTGCCCCGTTATCAGGGTAATAACTCTAATCACTGGTACGGTACTTTGTCTGATCAATTGAAACCAATCCAACGGATGTTTAAGTGCTGCTTGTATACAACTATACTTTGTCATTCGTTGTTGGTTTTGATCTCGTGATTTATCGTTAAAGTTTGAATTGTGTTGATGCACTGATACGTGTTGCATTATGTTTATTAGGAACCCAAGCTTAATACCAGGAGGCTATAATAATAAACCCTAAATCTGCAATATGAGTCATTCTCTTTTCTCAAGTGCTTTCAAAACCCTAAATGTTTTATAGTTGTATTTACAGTGATTAAGTCTTTGTATTCTTACTGGGAACTACAGTCAGTGTGTGGGGTTTTGTATACATTACTTGATAATCTACACTATTGGACAATGGGTTAGCCAAAGAGTGATATGACCACAGTCACAGGAACTGCCACCAACTGACAAATACTCTTTAAAATAGTTTCTTTACTATTGGACAATGAGTTAGCCAATAGTAGTTTGTAAGATAAGCAAATGTAAAAACTCTAAATGTTGTAATTATAAGAATATGTTTTATACGAATGAATGAACTCACCAGTATTTCCTGCTAACCAAATGTTTTTTAAAACGCGTTTCAGGTAACTTACTGTGAAAGTAAAGGAACATGTTATGAAGCATTGAAGGCTTAAATAAAGTGGCTATGTCACCGGATTAAAGAAAGGAAATTATGTTTTGTCAAAATATGGTTTATCCCTATAAAAACATTTGTTTGTAATATGGGTTTTATCCCAGTTGCTTAACGTTTAAAATGTGGTGTTTTACAAACTCTGAAATTTTCCTAACTATGGTCCTGATGAAATTTTCCGCTGCAAATTTAATAAACACCGGGAACACTTGACTGTTCACGACTCCCACCCAGGGTGGGGTCGGGGGCCGTGACAGAAGTGGTATCAGAGCCACTGGTTTAAGTCATTTAGGTATTGTCTTAATACTTAAACTTAAACAATAAAGTTAGGAAGTTAATACAAAATAACCTATGTGTTATTTTTGTGAATATATATATATATATATATATATATATATATATATATACACACACACATGATTCTTGAAAGTATTGTTTTGTTTTAAATTATTCTGTGATATTAATAACTGAAAATGTTTGCAATTCAGATGTGAATGAAGTATCACATAATCAAGAAGTTCATGCTAATAGTGAAAATCCTTTGGATAAAAATGTCATAGAAAACATAATCTCCCAAAGAATAGCTAATGCTATACCTTTAATAATTGAAGCCGTTAAAACCCCGTAAAGCACACCAAAGCCGTGAGTAGCAAGTGTACTCGTAATAACGACTTTAGCCATAGCGTCAATGGAGGCAATGACTCTTGGGTGTACCTATAAGGAATTTCTAGCTTGTAAACCAACTGAGTTCGAAGGCAGTGAAGGAGCCACATCTGCTCTGCAATGGCTAGAAAAGACGGAAGTTGTCTCTAAAGTCAGTAAATGTGCTGATCAAGACAAGGTGATGTATGATTCCAATCTCTTCAAGGAAGAAGTCTTAGAATGGTGGAATACTATTCCACGGACAAAAGAAAGCGACATGACATATGCCATGAGTTGGGAAGAATTCAAGAAAATGGCAGAAAGGAAATTTTGTCCCCTTATGAAAAGAAACAAATGGCTAACAAGTTCCTAAACCACAAAATGGCCGATGTAAATTGTCGTGAGTATACGACAAAGTTCTTCGAATACGCAAGAATGGTACCAACTCTGGCTTCGCCAGAATCCGTACTAATTTCTCGTTATATCTGGGATTTAGTCAGTGAAATCCGAGATATGGTCAAGGTAGCTAGACCACAGTCTATTGTAAAGACAGTTGAACAAGCTAACACCCTGACAGATGGACTAATCCGCAAAAAAAGAAGAAAACAAGAAGAAGGAGTTAGCCTAGAAAATTACCCAAGAATTTTGCCCTGATGATTCCTATAAGAGGAAAGAAATTGGACAGTCATTTGAGAAACCTACCTGTAGAAACTGTAATAAGAAGCATTCAGGAAAATGCTAAACCTTATTGTAATCTCTCCAAAACGCCTGGCCATAAGGAGGAACAATGCAAGAAGAAAAACCCAGTCTGTTTTAACTGCGGGGAAACAGGTCATATCCGTCCTTATTGCCCAAAACTGACAAAGGCACCCGACAACAAGGCAAAAACAACAGACGGAGCTAAGAAGAACGTGCGAGCATTCGTACTTACTATGCATGAAGCAGCAATGATTTCAGATGTGATCGCTGATATGTAACATCTATGTTAAAATATTATTTAACCCTAATACAAATCAAGTTTTATAAATAATGCATTCAATCAAGTACTTTATCTGTTCAGAACCATAATAGACTTGTTTGACCTTCACCTTCGTAAATCATTTATTCTGTTACAATACCTTGTGGTGGCGTTTTCACTAACTTGAAACTTGAGCTAATCTCCTTGAACACCTGATGTACGAATTTATTTACTTAATTAATTTCTGTTGGGTCATCATCTTAAAACAGTCTTAATACACTTATGTGTTAAGATAAGAGTACACAAAATCATGTTATATTCTGGTGTACCTCTAATGATTCTTTCATCATTGATCGAAAATTCTATGATATGTAATTGTTCTTTCATCATCAATTTAAAATCCTATGAGATCTATTTGAAATGAATATCCAAATTTACTTCAGTGAAGCTTTCAATTGATTACAAACACGGTGAACTTGTTCGGTCACCGTAATTATTGAACTATTTCGATAATTACGACACCTTGCGGCGTTGGTATAAGCTTGTAGCTTGGGCTAATCATAATCATACAAATCATGCAAAACTAAGTATGTCTTTCGTTTGATTCAACATTAAAAGTAGTCTTAATGCAATTATGTATTAAGACAATGATACACTAAACTCTGTTGTATTTCGGTGTATCCTTGCAATTCAATAATGTCAACACACTGATTTTTTCCTCATGTCATGGTTCGATAGTTGACACATCATTTTCGTGCTTCTATTTCAATTGAGCTTGTTGATTCTAAGTCTTCTTTAATTGACGACCAAAGTAAGTTTTCCTTTGACAGTGAATTCTATTGTTTCTAAAAGTCAATCACAAATTGTAAACATTCAAGTTAGACACTTATTGATCATAAATCACTCTTTTGGTTTGACCCATGTAAACTTAGTCACCCTGGTGATTATATTATTACACCTCGTTCGTTTGATATCGATTTCTGGAATTAATTCAGTTGAACCATTGAGTTCTATTTATTGTAAGACTCGTATTCACAAAATTTGAACATGTCTTTATTCAATTACAATCTCATTTACCTTAATATTATTGGGGGGGGGGGTAGTTGCACGGACCTCCCATCCGCCGGAGTATTGCAACTCCGCAAGCTAACAACGTCCCAATGTTGCTTGGCGGTGAGTACCCACGGTGAAGAGCCCCAACACCCCAATAGGGCATTGCCGGGAGTCGAACCGGTGACCTCAAGAAGAGGCTGGGTGGGACTGGCCAACTGGGCTACCCCAGAAGGTTTTAATATTATTAGTATTGACCAATGCGTGACATAACTCTAAAATGCGTCATAGCCTAGATCTCTAGGACGAGATTTAAAACAAGGTGGCGAGGATGTAACAACCTTCAAAAATATTCCCAACGACAACCCGTAATCAAAACCAGAAGTGCGTGATGAAACTTGCATACCCAACTTAGCGGTTAAGAAAACTTGACGGTTGATGAACCAACCCGCACAAAAGTACCCTTATTAGACTCACAATTAAAAACCAAACCAATTGGGATCAAGACCCGAACATACGCGATAAGTATAGGCACGAAAACTGAGAAAAACGCATGATTAGGCCAAAAAGACAGCCGAGGATGTAACAACCCGACTCTCCGAAGTCAAAGTCAAAGTCAAAGTACAAGTCAAAGTCAAGGTCAACATCAGGTTTACGTTCAGATCTGACATTTCTTGCTTAATTATTGCCTTGTACTCTCGAACCTCGATAATTGATATGTGTTAGTTAACGCCATTTTGAATTATGATTTATTAATATGTGAAGTAACAATGTGATAAACGTAACTAAACGCTATTATACTAAATGCTATCACATCGCTACCGCATCGCAATTCAAATCGCAGTTGTGGATATTGTTTTTACATGTGTATGATATTATGTGTTTTACTTGTGTGTACTTATATGTTGTGGGATGTTATTCGCAAACGCAATCGCAAAACTATCGCATCGCAACCCGAAACACAAGTTTACTTTATGATTGTTACGTTAGTTATGATATTTGTGTAACTAATGTGTAATACTATCGCATCGCTTACTCGCAACTCGCTTAAACACAACGCAACGCACAACGCATGAAACGGAAGTCGAAAAACTAACCCGTATAAGCCATCCGACCGAACGACCAACCGGTCGAATGGACATCCGACCGGATGACCATCCGATTGGATGGCCGTCCGACCGAACGGTTGTCCGACCCATTTAACCTCCACCGCCTTTCACCTCTCACACTATAAATACCCCTCCTGTTACATCAACTGTTCATTGATGTGACAGCTCCCTCCGACCAGTGCACTCCCAAGCTCATTTCTCTCAATTTCTCGCGATTCTTGTAAGTTTTCACTCTGAATCTTGTACTTCCATCTTCATTATACACTTTCTCATCATTTTCACCATAAAATATTACACTTTAACCGAGAAATCATCTGATTTGAGGTTGTTCTAGGGTGACGTCACCATGAGTTCTCATGAACACCAAAGTGTGACCTCATCTCATCAAGAACGGATCGAATCTAAAGGATTTCCACATGTTTTTACTAAGATCTAAACACTTTTCACTGAATTCAAACTTTTCTTCAACATCTTTCTCTTTTAACTCAAAACCGTTAGAATTTGGACCCGTTCGGGCTCTCTACTCATTCTTTAGTGGAGAACCGGTCTGAGAACAGATTTCTATCGAAGGGACGACCGATTCACGGGTTGAACATGAAACTCCGTCAAGAACAGCTGAGTCTGGTCGAACGATGTGGTTTCCGTTGTTTAACACGTCATCCTACCATCTCAGTGAAACCGCATACATTCAAACTTAACTGGATTTTCAATGCTTTCAAACAAAACAGTCACTCAAACGAATAGCCGTCTGATCGGACAACCATCCGATCGAACGACTATTCGACCAGGTGATTGGGGAATTTTAACACTTACCAATTTTCAAAACTTCAAAGAACATCAGTTTCCACTCGAACCATCATCCGATCGAACGACCATCCGTCCGGATGACCTGATATATGGAGATATTTCTCACTTTTTAAAATGATACAACGAAAACTTCAAAGGTCAAACATTTCACAAACACACTCACTTGAATGACCCTCCGACCGAATGGTCATCCGTCCGGACGGTCATCCGATCGGGTCACTGTTCGATCACTCATCTCCCCGACGCACTGTTTAACGCACTGTTCAACGCTTACACTATCGTTCTCTGAACAGGCTAACTCTCAAGCGCTCCCTTCAATCCAAGCTTGTGTTTATTTACTAAACATGAACTGTGAGTATACTCGATCCCTTTTTGCTTAACGCACTTTTGGGTGTTACATACGTTACTTATATCAAATCACATCGACACACAACGTAAACAATCTTTATACGCTAACCGCTATCGTATGTTACACATGTTATTCGAATAATGCTAGTATGTTATGTTTACACAGTGATTGTTGCCTGACACCTTAGCAACGATAGTACTATAGTTTGGACTCAGCACCTGTTGTGGACAGGGGTTGTTAAGGGCTTTTCATCACGTGTCACAGTGGTGATATGTGTTGCGCATTCTACAACTCGCAGTCATGTCTGTGCATATTTCATTGTCGATAGCTTACTTGCTTCACATTTCTACGTGTTACATATTGGTTATGCATAAATCGCTTTCGCTACTATATACTATTAAACTTGAATGCTCACCTTTACACTATGTGTATTGACTTATTTTAATGTATGTGACAGGTGTTTAGGATGCTATGCTATGCTATGCTCTGTTTCATGGAATCAAGCTAGGGGATTCTAGAAACAAACTAAATAAAATCTAAGTTGTCGGAACAATTTATTTGTCTTTGAGAACTTCGTCTGTAATAACTGTTTTACTTTATATGTTGTGGTATGGGACATGACGTTAAATATTTGGTAATTATAGTTGTTATGGATTCTCCTGGACAATCTCTTTCACTCAGTGCCGCGCCCTGATGTTTCCGCCATCGGTTGGGGTGTGACAGATTGGTATCAGAGCCATAACTATAGGGAATTAGGCAAGACTTGACCTAGTCCAGGTCGATGTCTTAGGATTGACCTAGTCTATAGTCTAAGTACCAACAGACCACCTTGTGCGAACCCGGTTGGGGTTCTGCACGAGCTTACTCTTTATACTCTCGGTTGTACTCGCTGAACTCACAACATTGCGCGAACACCGCATACTACCGTTTCGCGCAACCACTCAGCCTTTCCTAAGGCTGATGACACACACATTTTCGAAAATACTCGCGCACTACAATTGAGTGATTTGGTCGAGAATAGGTGTGAAAACCGAAAACCCTCGATAGAATCGCTCACTCGACACGCATTTTTATTATTAAAACACGAGAATTTGTGTTGAGTCAGCTGTGAAATCCATACCTCGACGAAATTCTCCCTATCTAATCACATGATTATGTCACACAACCAGGAATAAAGTCGTTAAGTTAAGGGTGAACCCCGCATCTTAATGACTCATTCCGCCCTATATTTTGGTTTTACAAAACTCTCACCAAAGTCTCGATGGGTTCCAACGACTAGGGTCACGTAATGGCCGAAAGGATGTGTGTTGTTCACCCGGATTAAGGCGAGAGCACAGTTTATTAAGCCAGCGCGCGTACTCGAGGTCCTTGAGAATAGTCGAATCACTTTGGGTAGTCAAAGTCTAGCACACCTGATGTGTGCAAAATGCAACATATAAATTACATCAATTATGGCATAAAACTAACCCTTTTTTAGTACTAATGTTGGAAAAAGTGTGCTTTTGTCTTCCTTTTGTATTTTCAGGATTAAATGAGCTCAAATTAACAAAAGAAGCAAAAAGGCAGCTAAATATAACATAAATACAAGAAAAGGAACAAACGTGGCATGCCCGACCTCCCCGAAAGCATCCTCCCAAGCAAAATAAGAGAACAGAAGGCTGAACACGCCCCGTGCTCAGTGAACACGGGGGCGTGCCCAAGTGTCAGCATAAAAGACAAAGCTGTAGAAGCTTCTATTGCCCACCACGGGGCCGTGCTCAGCGGACACGGGGTCGTGGTCAACTATAAGATTCGCATAATCCAGGCAAATCTTGATAGTACAGATACGCTTCTGCACACGGGGTCGTGCCCAGCGGACACGGGGCCGTGGTCAACTAATGCAGACAAGAGCAATTAATGAAGACAGAGAAGGAGGATGGACACGGGGCCGTGCCCACTAGACACGGGGCCATGCCCGAGCTGCTATTCAAGCTATAAATAGGGGTGCTTGGCTCATTTGCAAACCATCCCTTGGCACACCACCCCTCTCACACTTCACCCACCACCCACCACCATCACAACACCATCATCCATTGTCCATCATAGAGTGTGTGAGTCATCTCGGGATCCAAGATTGATCGTAAGAGTTCTTGACAATCAAAGGTCATGTTTGCCTAAGTCTCTTACATCACTTGGTGAAGACAAGTGTCTAGTGTAATACTTTTTATTTTTAATCTTTTCACACTTTTTACTTGGTTATGTATTAATGACTTTAATAACTACTTTCTGTTGGTGCATCTAGTGTCTGTTAACTTCGTCTTAATCGAGTCTTATGCCTATATAGGATAAACGAGCACACAACAGGGTTGAAATTAGGGTTAGAATATGTTAAAGTGGATAATTCCGCTTGAAAGTGTCAAAGACCAGTTCAAGCGAAATTAACAAGTGTAATTCCGCTTGAACAGGGCAGCGACATCTTCAAGCGAAATCACTCCATCTATAAATACCCATGTGCTAGTGTCATTTCAAACGGAATCAGGTCATATGTTCTGAGTCGAGGTGCTGTCCGTTTGTCATTTAAACGTGTAAAAGCTTAGAATCAATCAATAAAAGGATAATTAGAAAGGAACAAGCTGTTTGACATCAATTACATTGATTCCGCCTTTGTTTTTGATGATGAACTACTCAGATTGATTCATTAGGGTCACACGACGATCCAACAAGTGGTATCAGAGCTCAGGACGAGGAGTTCATACCAATTCAGCTTGATTTCACCGGATTCTCTCACTTCTACTCCTTCTTTTCTGATTTAAACAAGTTTGAACGAACAAAATGGCCTGATTTTCACATATAACAATCAAAACATAGTTTTATCTAACCCTTGAAAGAATTGGACCTTAATTCGACTTAAATCTGATAAAATCTGCTAATTCCGCTTGAAAATCAGTTCGGACAAAATGACATCATCCTAATTCCGCTTGAAACTTTTGTTGATTTCAAGCGAAATAGGTGATTTCGCTTGAAAGATATTGGTTGATTTCGCTTGAGTTGCTATTCCGCTTGAAAGTTCAAGCGAAATAAGTGATTCCGCTTCAAACCTGATTCCGCTTGAAACAGTATTTAGCTTGAAAGTCTTATTCCGCTTGAAAAGCAATTTCGCTTGAAGCTATTTCGCTTCAACTGATTCCGCTTGAAATTGTTGTTTTCAAAATTTCAAAAATTTGTCTAAGTGTTTGTTGATTGTTTCAGGTGCGTGAAAGATGGATGATTTCATGAATCCTTTCTTTGATGTGTTTGCATTTACCGGTGGTTCGGGAGATGGCACTTCAGATAACACAAATGAAACTACACCAACACCGAGTGCAAAGAAGACTATTTCTGATGCATTAAGTGTTGAGAGTGCTTATGGGACGTACAACAAACCTCCTAAGTTGATGGCGATTGAAGATTATAATAGGTGGGCTACAAGGTTTGATGAGTGGCTTCAAGCTTTTGCATATCCAAGCTGGAAAAGTTTAAAGATTGGTTACGTTAGAGGAGGACGGTTTGGTGAAAGTTTGACAGATACTTATGAGATTGAAAGATATGTCGCTGAACAAAAGTGCATCGCGTTGATTCATCAGTCTGTGAGAGATGATATAATTTCATTGATTGAATATGAAAATTCAAAAGATCTTTGGGAGAAACTGAGGGTAAAATGTGTAGGTATAGTCAAAAACAAAAAGAAACTGTTAAGAAAAGAGTTTGATTTATTTGGTTGTTTAAAAAACGAGTCTGTTTCCAAGATGATTGAGAGATTCGGGCATCTGAAATTGGAGCTGGCAAGACACCAAATTGTATATACTCAAGAAGAGTTGGTTGACAAATTGTTCGACTCGCTGCCGAATGAACAAGATTGGCAGTACTTTGCATTAATGCTGAAGAATACAATCAAGTCAGAAGATTTGACAGTGGATCTGCTTATCGAAAGACTGGAAAGTCACGAGTTGGAGATCAAGAAATCTAGCAAAGTCAACAACTCATCTTATCAGCAGAATGTAGAGTTGTACTACAGAGGAAATCTACCAAAGACTGGTTCTCCAAGAACAACATTTTCTGCAGAGAGTTCAAATAATGTGAATCAAGAAAATCCTCATAGTGGTTTTCATAGTGGATCTTCTTCAACAACTCTAAGTCAATCTGCATCAAAGAATCTGTTCTAATGTAACATTGCTTTGGATCTGAAGAACACTCAAAATTTCAGTGAAGAGTCAGCAAAACAACAGATGGTGTTCTTAGCATCGGTGTTAGAATCGTACGAAAGCCTCGTGGCGGGCAAGATTGGAAACACCAACCTGACTAAGGAGGACTATGATCAAATAGATCCTGAAGAGATGGAACTGATCGATATCAGGAGGTGTATGGCCAGTGCAGTTCGACGAGCACAACGGTTCATGGAGATTACGGGCAGACATTCTATCGGAGGGCCATCCACCAAACTGGGATTTGACAAATCAAAGGTTACATGCTTCCGATGTAAACAAAAAGGACACTTTAAACGTGAGTGTCGAAACGCTCCAGCAGATGATACTGCAAATCCATTCCGTGAAGATTACTACAAAAGAGCAATCTACCATCAAAACAAATCTGAACCCCCCAGAATAAAGCAGCTTGAAGATACCCCCAAAGAAAAATCAAGAGCTCTTGCTGTTATTCATGATGATGAGGGATACGATTGGAGTGATGTGTTACCGGAGGAAGATGCAGTAGGCTATGCATTTGTAGCAAAGGAAGTTCCTTTCAAAGACACAAGAAATGAAGAAGAAAAATACCAAAGCAGAAAGCAGAATTCAAGATGATGAGATTATCTAAGGTGTTCAGTGAAGCCAAGAGAGCAAAGAGATGGGATGCTGATAGAGAATGTTACCTTGATCCTCAAGGAAACATTGCTATTGATACGAAAACTCTTAGTATAGAAGCTTTCATTGAAGAATTTGCTGAAGAAGAAGAAGCCTTACAAAGAGAATGGTGGGGAGGTGGAGAAGAGAAACAAAAAGAGAAAGAGAAATAGAATGAGTCGCAGTCTAAGAAGATTGATGGTGGGATTATTGATACTTCACAAGAATTCACCGCTGAAAACTTGGGGAAGATGGCTGACAAAGTGCTTGCTGCAAAGGAACTTGAGGTAGACTCTAAGTCTGGAACTGAGTCTAAAAGCAAGGTCAGTCCAAACATTTCAACAAGAGAGTCATGTAAGAAAGTCAAAGGTGATAGTGACCGCAAAAGTTGCATGAAAAACTGCAAGTTTTGTAGTACACTCACTTATCTTAGTGATACTAAGATTGAAGAACTGACAACAAGAGTCAGAAAGGTTGAAGATCAGATTCTAGACCGTGATAAAATGCTAAAAGCTTCAAATGATCGAGCTAAAAATTTGACTGAGAAAATTGAAAATGATAAAATTGAAGTAGAAAGAATTAGGAAAGAGAATGAAAAGCTAATTCACGAAAATCGTCAACTTTCAGAAAATTTTGACAAATTAAAACGAACGGTAAAAGATTCTGATGAAAGAAACGGTAAAACCAATAAAGAAAATGAGCATTTAATTGTAGTTCTTAGATACAAGGAAGAGCAAATCAACCAACAACTGGATGAGATTGCTAAATTGAAGCTTTAGTTTGAAGAAGCTAAGATTGAGAATGAGCGTATCAATCTGAAATTAACCAGTTACAACTTCGCAAGCTTTGTTTTACAACACATTGTTCCTAAACCCATCGGGAAAAACAAAGCAGGCGAAGATGTTTACTCGGATGGAACTGGGGTTGGGTATCATCAGGTTCCACCGCCAGTGCTAAACAATTTTTCAAAGAAAACATCCGGGTTGGTTAATGATGAAAATGAAACAAATGAAATAAAACTTCCAGAGTCAATTGATGTTACATTTTCTGATGATAGTGTTCAAACTGAGATTGTGAAAGGCATGGCTGAAAGTGTTTTGAAGTCTGATAGTGATTCAGTTGAGGATGAAGAGTGTTTTCTGGACAATTACATTCCGAAACCAAAATCCAAAAACAACTTAAATGAAGAACCTACTCTTGTCATGTACAATCTGTCGGGATCGGATAAGTTGTATTCGGATTCTAAGTTTCCACTGGAGAATGTTAATGTTGCTAAATTGACAAATGTGTTCAAATTGGTTGAAATTGATCCGTATGAGATTGAAGGTCTAAAACAGACGAAGAGGCAAATGAATTTTGAAAAAGATAAAGCTTACTACAAGAAACCTGTTGTTCCACCGCGTTTTTATAACAACAATTGAAACAGATGGTCGGGTGGTTATCAGGGTGGTAAGAATTATCAGAAAAGGAATGTTCAAAACAATAAGTTTGCTGAGAAAAAGGTGTTTGTGAACAGTTCAAGTTCACTTTCTGATGAAGAATCTGAGATTTTTTCAAAATCAAACAAAGAGTTCTTTGAGAAGAAAGCATCGCAGCCTCAGTCTGAAGGCACAAGTCGGGTAGTTGACACCCGAACATGCTTCAAATGCAATCAAGTTGGACATATTGCACGAAAGTGTACCAACTTGAAGCCTAAGACTGAAGTTGTGATGAACTCAAGAAAGAAAGATGTTGTGAAGGGAAAAGCTCCATTGGTTGTTGAGAAAAAGGTTTTGAAAAATGACAACACCAAGATCAAAACTGAACCTGTTAAGAATATGGTAACTAAAAATGACAAGTTTTACAAACGGGTTGCATCGTCTCAACAAACATGGAAGCCAAAAGTGGTTGAAAAGAAATCAGGTGTTCCAAAACCAAAGGTTTCAGAGTCAGAAAAACAATCGTCTTCTACCACTCCGGTAAAGATGGATGTTCCTTTGGATTATTATGAACACTTGGAGAAACAATCTTCTACTCCACCAAAGAAGAAGAATGTTCAAAAGAAAGATCAACCAACCGGTCAACCTAAGAAAGATGAGTTTTTCTTATACAAAAAGGTTGAGGTTGGATCTGAAGATAGCTTGAAGATGAATGAAAAAATTTTTCCGCCACTTTATATTGCAAAATCTCACATCAATGTCAAGTTACCCGAGTCAAAAGAGGCTTGGGTGGCATCAAAATCTCACTAATTGATTTTGAAATGTGCAGGAGCTTCCAAGATCCGTTTCACGTTGGATTATGGATAGTGGAGCTTCTCGGCACATGACAGGGAAGAAAACCCCACTGTATGATGTTAGAGGGTTTAATGGAGGTTACGTGGGATTCGCAGGTAAACAGGGTGGTCGGATAGTTGGAGAAGGAACGTTATCCAATGGCATTGTCACGTTTGAAAGAGTGGATTACATCGTTGAGCTTGAGAATAATCTTCTGAGCATATCTCAGATCTGTGATCGCATGTATACAACACACTTTACAGACAAAGAATGTTTGATCTTGAAACCAGGATTTGTTGTTCCCGAAGAGTGGATTATCATGAGGGCACCTAGAGTGAATGATCTGTACGTGTTGGACATGAGTGTAGCAACTACAACCACGGGTCAAGCTCACTGTTTTGTGTCAAGAGCAACGAAAAAAGAGTCAAAGTTATGGCATCGAAAGATGGGCCATATTCACTTGAGAAAAATGAATCACCTGGTGCATAATGATTTAGTTACTGGTGTTCATGTGAAAGGTTTTCATCTGGAAGGGGAGTGCATTAGCTGCATCAAAGGCAAGCAAAAGAAGAAATCACATCCTCAAAAGAAAGTCAACTCAGTCTCAAGACCGTTAGAGAGGCTCCATATGGATTTGTTTGGTCCAGTAAACGTTAAAATATTACCGGGGATCTCTACTGTCTAGTAGTAACTGATGATTATTCCATATTTTTGTGGGTATCATTTCTGAAGTCTAAAGATGAGACGTTTGATAGTTTGATGGCGATGTTCAGAAAAATTGAAAACTTGTACCAAAGGCGTATCAAAAGAATCAGAAGTGATAATGGTACTGAGTTCAAGAACAACAAGATGGAAGAATATTGTGATGAGAGAGGTATATTGCATGAATTTAGTGCTCCTTACACTCCGCAGCAGAATGGAGTAGCTGAAAGAAAGAACAGGACACTAATCGAAACAGCCAGGACAATGCTTTCTGATTCCAAACTACCTGTAAACTTTTGGGCAGAAGCAGTCTCAGCTGCATGCTATACGCTCAACCGGGTTCTCACAGTGAAGAAATTCAACAAGACATGTTTTGAGCTGATCAACAACCGTAAACCGAACCTGAATTATTTAGAACCGTTTGGGTCTCCCTGTACAGTTCTAGAGCCTTCTGGAAAATTTGGTGCAAAGAGCATTGAAGGAATATTCGTGGGTTACTAAAGTCCACAAAAGCGAGTCTTTGTTCCAAGCTTGAAGCGGATTATTGAAGCTCACAATGTTGAATGTTAAAGTAATACAATGCCTCCGCAGAATCCTGGAGATTCATTGCCCTTTTTTTACGATACCTTATGGGATTCGTTTGACATGGAAGAAGAAAATGAAGATTTCTTTGACGAGTTGGATATTCTGAGAGAGTATGAGTCATCGCAGGAAAGGTTCCCAGCTGAATATTTAAGGCGGCCACAACAAACTTCAAATGACGATGAAGCAGGTCCAAGCAATGCTGGAGAACATGATGATATTCAACAAGATGAAGTTGCTCATGATAATCAGATGGCAGTAAATGATAATGGACCAGTTTTTTATCATGGTGATTCAGATTCTGAGGGGGAGCAAATCCAGATCTCAAGTCAAACAGTTCCAGTCGATGAACAAGGTGCAAATCAAAATGTCACAAATTTGGAAGGCGAGGTAGATGTTCCAGGCGAGGTGATGCCAAGAACTCTTTCATACCATCCAGAGGAATTGATCATTGGAGAATTGCATACAGGCGTTCGCACAAGACGTCAAATTGACCAAGGCTTTACTTGTTTTTATTCTATAGTTGCTCCTTTACAAACTAAGTTTTCACTTAGTTGTTTTATTTCGCAGATCGAACCGCGAACTTACAAAGAGGCGCTAACTGGAGATTCTTGGGTCAATGCCATGCAAGAAGAGTTGAGTCAATTTGAGAAGTTAGGTGTGTGGAAGTTAGTAGACTTGCCTGATGGTCAAAGGAAGATAAACACCAAGTGGGCGTTCAAATGCAAGAGGGATGATCGAGGGGTTGTTGTTCATAACAAAGCTCGACTCGTAGTCCAGGGCTTTAGTCAGCAGGAGGGTATAGGTTTCACCGAAGTGTATGCTCCAGTGGCTAGACTTGAAGCGATCAGAATCTTCCTAGCATTTGCATCTTGGAAAAATTTAAAAGTTTATCAGCTAGATGTGAAATCGGCATTTCTCTATGGGAAGGTAAAAGAGAAGGTATATGTCGTTCAGCCACTGGGCTTCATCGATCCAATCCACAAAGACAAGGTCTATTTGCTAGACAAAGCGCTGTATGGTTTACACCAGGCCCCGAGAGCTTGGTATGAGACACTATCTCAACACCTGCTAGCCAACAGCTTCATCCGTGGAAAAGTGGATACCACTCTCTTCACCAAAGAGGTCGACGGACATCTTCTGATAGTTCAAATATACGTGGACGACATCAAATTTGGGTCAACGAATGAAAATCTGTGCAAAGATTTCGAACGAGTTATGAAGCAGAAATTTGAAATGTCATCGATGGGTGAGATGAAATTCTTTTTGGGACTGCAGGTTGATCAACTACCCAAAGGAATTTTCATACATCAAACGAAGTATGTTCATGATATCTTGGAGAAATTCGGGATGTCAAGTTCTACTCCAGCCTCCACCCCATTAGCGACGAACCATGGGATAAACCCTGATCTCACCGGAGAGAAGGTAGATGAAATGATGTATCGTTCTATGATCGGTTCGTTAATGTATTTGACAGCTTCAAGACCCGATATTATGTATCCAACCTGCCTCACAGCACGGTTTCAGTCTAATCCTAGAGCTTCGCATATGGTGATTGTGAAAAGGATATTACGCTACCTGAAAGGAACTCCATCATTGGGGTTGTGGTGTCCAAGAGAAGGCGATTTCACGCTCGAAGGGTATTCTGACTCCGACTACGGAAGCTGCAAAGTTAACGCTAAATCAACAACAGCGGGATGCCAGTTTTTCGGACCACGATTGGTCACCTGGCAATGCAAAAAGCAGACCTTTGTAGCTTTATTCACATGTGAAGCTGAATATGTATCTGCTAGCAGTTGCTGTTCTCAGATCTTGTGGATCCAGCAACAGATGCGCGACTACAGTTTGCAATTTCTAAACACCCCTATCTTTGTTGATAATGAGGCAGCGAGTAACATTATTAAAAATCATGTACATCACGCTAAAACGAAACACATTGAAATTCGTCATCACTTCATTCGCGATTGTTTCGAGAAGAAGTTGATATGAATTGAGAAAATCCACACTGACGAACAAAAAGCTGATTTACATACCAAAGCGTTTGATAAAACTCGTTTTCAATACTTGTTAAAATTAAATGGTATGAAGCTTTTATCGGTGTTGGAAGAGATTCTTGGCGTTGATGAAGGAGACATTGTAGATGATGATGTTGAGAAACAATCTGCAGTGGTTTGTTGATTTTTTACCTGTTTTGGTATTTAGGGGGAGAGTAGGGTAATATTTTCAGAAAATACAAAAACAGTAAAAAATTTCAAAAATACAAAAACATGAGATATTTTCAAAATCCAAAAACAATAGAAAACCAGAAAAGAGCTTATGTAAAAAAGGGAAAATGATAGTACATCGGCTTGACGGTTACGGTATGCTAAAGAATTGTAAAGTTTAAAAAGTCTTAAACAGTCTCGCTGATGATGTGCCGATAGGTTTTTACACATTTAGTAGGTTTGTTCGGGATATAAACCTAAATCTTTACTTACTTATTTCGTGGGGAACACTACTTGGATATATAGGTAACCCCTGAAATCTTGTTTGAAAGATCCCTCTTTCTGAGATACTAGGTCTTTATACTCAGTGATATCTGGGGTATTATCCCGGGACTTCTGATAATGCGGAAGCAATGGCCTAGTCCCCAGAGAATACTTTACCGCTTGCTTGAAATATAGCGCCGCCCTCAGCATAAAATGATGAGACAATAAAATTGCTAATCAATGCTGTTGTAAAAAAAATCCTCTAAAGGGGACCCACTAAAGTCGAACCGTCATCTCTCTGCTGAACGGAAGTTCTGACCTGAGCTCTCACAGTTTCGCAATTTAACCCCTTACAGATATCATCTGTGGTATACTCACCTGTAAGACTGAATATTGGGATCTGGATACGGGAGTATATTCAAGAGGTGGGACACACGTATAAGTTTAAGTCTCTAACACACTAAATCCGTATCTTGGACAGATTGAAATTTGTGTGAGAATTTAAAGTGGATCAGTATATCGACAATCTAAGTGAATTGTTTATTTCTGAATATAAAATTAAAGCTTAACGGTACTTGTGACGTGTCGAATAGCTGATATGATTCCCTAACACGCTTACCAAAAATATGTTTGTAAATAGTTTACTTTTACTGCATTTTATTTCTGTATTTCATTTCTAGTTTAGAAACTTTATTAAAATCCAAAAAGATTTTACATTTCTGCTTTATTTTCCGACAAACCAAAGTGGAGAGTTGATCTTCAGATTCGAATTGAAGCAGATGCAGGAAGTTTCTGGGCTGGAGGATGAGTTTGGAGCTAAACATGTTAAAACTTGAGAAATTGAAAAGTAAAAACAAGTTCATTAATTTGAAACTTGTAAATTTTCAGAAAATGTTTGAATATATTGAACAATAGTCAGTGTGATTTATCTCAGATCAACCAAGGTCATTAAGTTGGACTTGGTAGACAAATTGAGTAATCAGGGTCATTAACTTGGACCTGAATACTTAAGTGGATTTCTATACACTGATAAGACCATCAAAGGAAAAGAATGGTAAGTTTGGAATTGAAACTGTTATTGTCATATATCTTATATTTGGGTAGAGATTATGCAGGAAACAAGAGTCAAGTTCCCCATGGCAAAGAAAATGTCAAAGTTTGAACCAGAATTTGAGCCCTAGCTTATCGAGAGGGGGAGTCTTCGAAAGGGGGAGTTCACTTTCTGGATCAACATTCAAAGGGGAGTTTGTAGATAAAAGATTGAAGGAAGCTTTTACAATGTCAAGACAATTTGGAAAGAGACAAAGACTAAAGACTCGACGCCGAAGACTTCGTCAACATCCAAGGGGGAGTCTGTTGGTGCATCTAGTGTCTGTTAACTTCGTCTTAATCGAGTCTTATGTCTAGATAGGATAAACGAGCACACAACAGGGTTGAAATTAGGGTTAGAATATGTTAAAGTGGGTAATTCCGCTTGAAAGTGTCAAAGACCAGTTCAAGCGAAATTAACAAGTGTAATTCTGCTTGAACAGGGCAGCGACATCTTCAAGCGAAATCACTCCATATATAAATACCCATGTGCTAGTGTCATTTCAAACGGAATTAGGTCATATGTTCTGAGTCGAGGTGCTGTCCGTTTGTCATTTAAACGTGTAAAAGCTCAGAATCAATCAATAAAAGGATAATTAGAAAGGAACAAGTTGTTTGACATCAATTACATTGATTCCGCCTTTGTTTTTGATGATGAACTATCAGATTGACTCATTAGGGTCACACGACGATCCAACAGTTTCTTATGTTGAAGGTGATTCTTCCTTATCGTTTGTCTGTGGTGTCTTGTCATTATTTTACTGTCTATATAAAATAAAAGAGTTTCACCATTCATATCTCCACGATCTATATGGAGGTATGTTGGCTACCTGGTCAGGGGTTAAGGGAACAGTTTGGTAAGAGTCTTGCCATTGTTCAGTGTATAGATCCTGCAAAGGACCTGGGTCAAATTTAGTAGGACCTCCTTCAATACCCACCGGTATTGGATGGCGGGGGTCCAAACTCTTTGATCCCCTCATATGTAAGCTACTATTAATACTTTAACCCGGCTACTTAGGACTGTATCTCTGCTGACTCAGACTACTTAGCCGAGGGTAACGTCACCTTCAAAAGAGGGGCCTACCACAATATGCATTAATAACTTAATTAATTATCTTTCAATAATCCGACCCTTTAGGATTGTATCCTTGCTGACTCAAACTTCTGGGTTGAGGGTAACGTCACCTCCAAAAGAGGGGCCTACTACAATAACTAAGATAATCTCTTAAAAAGTGCAAAAGTGCGGAAATAATCAAAGGTTACACTAAACACGAGTCGGAGCCAAGTGATTCATCTTGTCTATCTGTTTTTATTTTTATTTTATTTTTCAGCATTTTAGTTAGTTTTTATTTTTCTTGTTTAAAACCTTTTTTCTAAACTTTTGATTTGATTAGACGTTGAGGATAAACCGGTACTAAAAGCTCTTGAGTCCTTGGACGACCTCGGTATCTTGCCAACACTATACTACGCTCACGATGGGTGCACTTGCCCATATGTGTGTTTGGTGTTAGTAAAATATCGTGTTTTATGAATTTAAAACTTGACTAACGTGTAAAAAGGGCTTAAAATATACTTAATTCCATATACACACCAACCCGCATCAAGTTTTTGGCGCCGCTGCCGGGGACAAAAGGATTTTAAGAAAGTTAGGAATCAACGGTCTAATCGTTTTTTTCTAATTTTTCTGTTTTTTTTAGATTTTTCGTAGTTTTTCAGTTTCTGCAGACGCTCAGCACGGGCCGTGCCTGGTCGGACACGGGCCGTGCCCAGCATTGTTACTGCCAGTTTTTATTTTCCGAGTTACAGAGAGCTGAGCACGGGGCCGTGTCGGTGCAACACGGGGCCGTGTCCAACTCCCCAGTAACAGGGATCCGGAAAGCAATCACTGTATCTCCGACCACGGGTCGTGTTCACCTGAACACGGGGCTGTGGTGAACCTTCTGACCAACGTTCTTTTCTGTTTTTATTGCAGGACTTGGGACCCAGGCGCCACAATTGAACTTCCTACGTAGTGTATGAGCTCCATTTCTAGTAGAGACATAAAAGAACCTCTAGAAGAACCCGAACGCTTTCTCAGAAAAAGACTTAAAGCTAAAAACCAGGAGAAAGTTTCGGGGGATCCACTTCCAATGGCGGACCAACGTACCCTCATGGATTATCTACGCCCCACCGTAGGTAATCTCGGCGCCGCTATCAATGCACCGAATGTCGAAGCCAACAACTTCGAACTTCGGCCACATTTGATACAAATGCTTCAAAACTCCGCAACCTTCCATGGGCTTGCGGACGAGGATCCTCGTCTACATATTACTAATTTCTTAGAAATATGTGATACCTTCCGGATCAATGGAGCATCATACGACGCCATCCGCCTTCGTATGTTTCCATTCTCACTAAAAGACCAAGCTAAGGCTTGGCTTAACACCCTCCTAGTTGGCTCGGTAAACACCTGGGATGAACTAGCCCAAAAGTTTCTATATAAGTATTTCCCTCCTGCTAAAACGGCTAAATTAATGACCGAAATTAATACATATTCACAAGAGGATGGGGAATCCTTATATGAAACTTGGGAAAGGTTCAAGGAGCTACTAAGAAAGTGTCCTCATCACGGTCTTGCGGTATGGCAACAAGTCTCCACTTTCTACAATGGGTTGTTGCCACACACAAGACAAACACTTGATTCTAGCTCCGGGGGACTTCTAGGTAATCGTCGCCCAAATGAAATATATAATCAAATTGAGGAAATTGCTCAAACCAATTTTCAGTGACACACTCCCCGAGGCAATAAATCTATTGCCCCGGGCGCCCATAAGGTTGATGAAAGCACTTCTTTACAAGCCCAAATTGAGGCCCTTTCTTCAAAAATCAAAAAGTTAGAAATTACAAAAACGGTCTCGGTTATGGCTTGTGAGGGGTGTGGTGGACCACATGAAAATTGGAGTTGTATGAAAGAATTAGATGATCAAACGGAAACGGTAAACTACATTGATAATCGACCTAGGCCGTCGGGTCCTCCAACGGGTACCTACAACCAAGGATGGCGTAACCACCCTAATCTTGGTTGGAGAGATCCCGGCAATAGTACTAACCAACAGAACCAACGAACTAACTTTCAACAAACACAAAAAATTTTCTCAACAACAAGGTGGACGAGAAAGGCTTGAAGATACTGTATCTCGCCTCATCTCCGACACCGAAAAGAAAAACTTGGATCGATTTCAGCAATTGGAATCGAACTTTAGAAATAAACAAGCTAGTATTCAAAACATTGAAAAACAATTAAATCAAATAGCTCAAAATTTCTCCGAGAGACCACAAGGCGCGTTACCAAGTAATACCGAAACCAACCCAAAAGCGCAAGTACATCTCATCACATTGAGAAACCGAACCGTGGGTCCCGAGGAGGCTCCATTATCGCCAGCTGAAAGAAGCCAATCCAGCCATACCACAACTCCACTCACATCCCAACCAGAAAAGGCTTCTCCACCAAACCAAGATCCCACTAAGACTCCTCCAGTTCCATACCCCGGTCGGTTAATTCGTCAAAAGACCGATGAGCAATTCGCAAAGTTCGAAGTTTTACTAAAACAATTGCATGTTAATATTCCATTTATCGAAGTCCTAACCCAAATGCCTAAATATTCAAAATTTATGAGGGACTTCCTCACTCATAAAAGGAAAATTGAATCATTGCAATTAGTTAACTAAGGCGAAGAATGCTCCGCCTTACTACTCAACAAACTCCCGCAAAAGAAGATTGATCCTGGAAGCTTCACGATTCCTTGCTCAATTGGGGGATCCCCCATTAGCAATGCGCTAGCCGATCTTGGGGCTAGCATCAACCTCATGCCCGCCTCAATGTTCAAACGACTCGGCCTAGGAAAAACGAGCCCTACAAAGATGAGCATACAACTTGCCAACAGATCCGTCAAATATCCACAAGATGTTGTCAAGAATCTATTGGTCAAAGTCGACAATTTCATCTTCCCAGCCGACTTTGTCATACTAGACATGGAAGAAGATACCGAAGTCCCTCTCATCTTAGGGAGGCCATTTCTAGCCACAGCCCAAGCAGTGGTAGACATGAATGACGGAACATTAACATTGAAGTTTGGGGACGAGGAAGTGAAGTTTGGAGTTGGAAAAAGAGTAGAAGACGAAGACCCGGTCAACTACATGAAGGTCATAGACTCAAGGTTGGATAACGCTCTCCGACGGTGTAGCATGGGATGCAAAACATCCCACTTGGGTAACATATGACCAGGCTTCGAGTCTAGCCAAGGACCCTTATAAACGTGGCGCACCACGGAGGCATTCCGCGGAACTATCCTTAGTTTAGTTTAGAATAATTTTTATGTTTTCTAGTTTAGTTTTAATTTTCAGGAATAAAACACACTCGGGATGGTGAAGGATAACAAGGGAAACTTGAACCAACACCCCATGCACGAAAACAGGGCCATCCGACGAAATCTTCTTCATTACAGCAAGTTCAGCACGGGCCGTGTCCGCCCAACACGGCCCCGTGCTGCACAGTCTGCAGAAAATGCCCAGTTCAGGTAACTGGACACGGGCCGTGTTTGTAAGATTAAATATATTATGTTTAATATTTAATCTATAGCCATTATAATCATTTACATAATATAGATCAAAATATATAATAACCTATTAAATAATTAGTTGGTAATTGTTGATGGACCATATTACCCTTATTAACTAATCAGGTTTCCTCCTGGGTGCTTATATAAGGAGAATTATGTAGAGGTCAAAAGGTTAGACACTTAATCAGACAACCTAATCATAACATCATCCTCATCATCGACCTCCTTCTCCATAACCGATTCCATTGTCGGTTTTCTTAGTCCCCATCATCAGTTAGCACCCTAAGGAGGAACCAGATCACACTGACAATTATGTCGAACGGGATGTCATCTTTTCTGACTGGATTCTCCACTGCACTGTCTGCTGTATGATTTCACATTAACAGCTGTAACAGCTTGCAGAACACATTTCGGATGATCATTACGGATGATCATTCTGGATGAACATTGTTCGCCCATTACGGATCAACAACTGTCTGATCATTCTGGATGAACATTGTTCGCCCATTACGGATTAGCAACTGTCTGATCATTCCGGATAAACATTGTTCGCCTATTACGGATCAGCAAATAACCATTTCGGACTAAGCATTACGGATGATCAAAGAACTGACCATTTCGGATGAATCTCTGACTAAGCATTACCATCCGTAATCATCCGAAATGCATTACGGATCATCAAGAACTGACTATTTCGGATGAATCTCGGACTAAGCATCACCATCCGAAATCATCCGAAATCAACCGAAATGACTCGACTTACACGTCTTGGACACATCCGAAATCATTTGAAATCATCCATTTCGGATAATCCGAAATGATTCGAAATTATTCATTTCGGATGAATCCAAGACATGATTCATCTGAAATCATGAGTGTTCATAAAATTCGGCAGTTAATGTGAACTAAAATTTTGGCTCGGGGCTCCGCCCCGAACCCCGTGCAGGGGCACGCTGTCCCCCTGCACCCCCCAGCGAACTCACCGCGGAGTTCGATCCGCGCTAACGGGTGGTTTGCTATTAAATATTTGGTTTTGTAATTTACTCAGTTAATTAATCAGAATCAGATAATGCTTTACAAAACGAAAATGGCTTAACTTGAATGAGCTTCTGATGTATCATTTCTGGCCAAAGCTGATTTGATACATCTACTTATCATTCAAGTATTACGAAAGTTATGTTAAGTGTGTATCATAAACATGAATGTCTTAATTTCTGGCCAAAGCTGATTTAATTCCTTTATAGATAGCATACTTAACAAGTGCATAACTAAAGTGTTTGTCTCAATTTCTGGCCAAGCTGATTTGTTACAACCACTTTACACATATGCTTAAATGATTACACTTCTCGCCAAAGCTGATTTGTTTTCATTTAAGTAGAATTTTAACTAAGTCTATTATTTTGATGTTAGTAATAGACAATATCACAACTTCATAATGTAAAATGGTCATTATTTATGCCTGCCTTAGTTTAACATGCCCTTAGATCACATTAGAACTTCTTCCTAAGTATCATAACTTGCTCGTCTTATTTCCACTATCAGCACCAAATCAGGGGATTCCACCTTTGACTGGTGATAACTTTGCTGCATGGAAGGATGCTCTCATGCTTACGCTTGGGCTGCTGGATTTTGATTATGCTCTAAGAGAGAATAAGCCAGCGGACCTTACCACTCAGAGTACTCCTACTGAGCAGAAAGTTCATGAAAAATGGACTAGGTGTAACTGCATGTCTCTCATGTTCATGAAGCAGTCCATCAGTAATGCAATCAGAGGAGCCATTCCTGATTCTGAAGATGCTAAAACCTACTTGGAACATGTGGAGGCGCAGTTTAAAGGGACGTCTAAAGCACACGCTAGTACCCTTATCCTCAAGCTGGTGACAACTAAGTATGATGGGAGGAGTGGCATTCGCGAGCACATCATGATGATGAATGACATGGCCAATAAGCTAAAGGGGCTGGAAATGGAGATCAGTGATGGTTTCCTTGTTCATTTTATCATCACTTTGCTTCCTTCATCCTTTGAAGCATTCAAGATCAATTACAACACACAGAAGGACAAATGGACTATGAGTGAGCTGGTCGCTATGTGCACATGAGGAAGAGCGCATGAGGATGGATCGCACTACTGATGTTGCCAACTTCACCACCTCCAACACTAAGAAAAGGAAGAACAATCATCAGAGGAAGGATGCTTCAAAAGTCCAAAGGCCTAATCCTAATACAAGTGCACCCTCCAGCTCTAAGAACTCCTTAGGTAGAATCCGCTGCAAGTTCTGTAAAAAGGCAGGACATATGCAAAAGGAATGCCCTGACTTTAAGGAGTGGCTGACTAAGAAAGGTAACGATTATTTTATGATACTTGAGTCCTATAATTTAAGTGTTCCTGCTAATTCTTGGTGGTTTGATCTGGTTCTGTGGTTCATGTAACCAATTCAACTCAGTGATTCCTTTCAATCCGGAAGCTGGAAAGAAACCAAAGAACGCTTAAGGTTGGGGATGATCGAGAATTAGAAGTGAAGGCCATTGGAACATTACAATTAGTTATGAAAACTGGTTTATGTATTAAACTTTATGATACCTTATATGTTCCTGAGGTAACTCGGAACCTTGTATCAGGACCAAAGTTAGACAAGGACGGTTTTATTGTTTCCCATGGTCATCGCAAACTCTCTATCCTCTATGATTCTGTTCTTTATGGTACTGGTATTCTGGATGGTGGTCTCTATAGATTAGAACTAGATGATAGCTTTTCCAAATCTTTGTTGTCATATAACATTAATGAATCACTCACAAAGATGAAAGAGAAACGAGACTTAGAAACTTCATCCATGTTGTGGCATCAACGTTTAGGCCACATTTCAAAAGAACGATTAAATCGTCTTGTAAAGGATGAAGTCTTACCTCCTCTCGATTTCTCTGATTTTGGAACATGTGTCAAATGTCTTAAAGGTAAAATGACATTAGCGAATAAGAAAGGTGCCACTAGGAGCTCTAATTTATTAGAACTCATTCATACTGATATTAGTGGTCCCTACCAAATCGCTGGCATAACAGGACATACTTCATTTATCACTTTTATTGATGATTATTCTCGTTACATGTACTTGTATCTTATTAAGGAGAAATCTGAATCTCTTACAACTTTTAAAGATTATAAGGCTGAAGTTGAAAAGCAATTAGATCGTCAGATTAAAGTTGTGAGGTCAGATAGAGGCGGTGAATATTATGGAAGACATACTGATGTGGGTCAAGCTCCTGGTCCATTTTATGAGTTTTGTAAGGGCCAGGGGATTGTGAACCAATATACCATGCCTGGTACACCTCAGCAGAACGGTGTCACTGAAAGAAGAAACCGTACCCTTATGAACATGGTGCGCAGTATGTTAGCCAACACTAATTTACCATTATTTCTCTGGACTGAAGCGTTAAAAGCAGCTGTTCATATACTCAATAGAGTTCCTTCTAAGTCTATCCCTAAAACTCCTTATGAACTTTGGACAGGAAGGAAACCGAGTCTTAAATATATGAAAGTATGGGGCTGCATTGCTGAAGCAAAACTTTACAATCATTTCCTAAGGAAACTTGACCCTAAGACATTCATCTGTTTCTTTATCGGGTATCCTGATAGTTCTAAGGGTTATCGTTTCTATTGTCCTTCCCATGTCACCCGTATTGTTGAAACCAAGCGTGCTGCGTTCCTGGAGGATTTCAAGGTCAGTGGGAGCAGTACCAACCCTTACGAAGAATTGCAAGAAGTACAAGACGCGGGGGGGGGGGAGACTCGTCGCTTACCATTACTCCGATTACTCCTCTTGTACCCAATGCAACTACTGTACCTGAAATTACTGCACCAACTGCAAATTCACCTCTACAATCAAAACCCATTATACCTCATGACGAAGGCACATCAAACGCTCAAACCCAAGACAACGCTGAACCCGATAATCCACTCAGGAGGTCATCTAGGCAAAGAAGGCCTACTAATTGGGATGATTATGTTACCTACCTAACTGAAATGGATCCCAGAAAGCTCAATGATCCTATCTCTTACAATGAAGCCATTAGCAGTGATCAGTCTTCTGAATGGAATAAAGCAATGATTGATGAGCTTGAATCCATGAACAAAAATGACGTTTGGTATTTGGTAGAATTACCCAACGGTGTCAAACCCGTAGGATGCAAATGGGTGTTCAAAACAAAACTGGATCCGAATGGGAACGATGAACGCTACAAAGCGAGATTGGTTGCAAAGGGCTACACTCAAAAAAAGGGAATTGATTATCAAGAGACGTTTTCACCTGTCTCTCGTAAAGATTCATTAAGGATCGTCATGGCCCTAGTAGCTCATTTTGATTTAGAGCTGCATCAGATGGACGTTAAAACTACTTTTCTTAATGGAGACTTAGACGAAGATGTTTAAATGAAACAGCCTGAAGGCTTTAAACCTGAAGGTCAGGAGCATCTAGTCTGTAAGTTGAAGAAGTCCATTTACGGGTTAAAACAAGAATCACGTCAATGGTACCTCAAGTTTGATGAAGTCATGAAGAAACAAGGTTTTATGAAGAATCAAGTGGATCAATGCACCTACCTCAAAATGAGTGGGAGCAACTTTACTATACTTGTCCTTTACGTAGATGATATTCTATTGGCAAGTAATAGTTTAGACATGTTGCATGAGTCGAAGCGGTTACTCTCACATAACTTCGACATGAAGGATATCGAAGATGCTTCTTACGTCATTGGCATCGAAATTCACCGAGATAGACACAAAAGGATCTTAAGATTTGTAACACCCCGTGTTTTCAGAAGTCAAAGTCAAAGTCAAGGTCAAAGTCAACGGCCGATTAAACGAATTTGACTTATAGTAATCTGTTTGTTTTTATTGTATTATGTGGAGTAAGTGTTGTACCTTGCTAAAATCGATATTTGTTAATCGCTATCAAATCGACTTACGACTGTGAATTGTAGGAAGCAACAATGCGATAAAGTTAACTAATCAATAATCAAGCTATGCCACTCGATATCGAATCGTGATACGAACCGCAACTCGACTTAATTTGGTTATTATACGTGTGTGTGTGTGTGCCTTATGTGTTACTTGTGCGTGTTTATATATGTATGTAGTGGAAATCAATCGAACTCAATCGAAACTCGAAACACAATCGAACTCGAACTCGAATCGCAATCGAACTATGATAATTAGTGGAGAAGAGATTATGTGAGATATGAAGTAGATGGGACTAAAAGTAATTTGACTAGGAAACCCTATCGTAACGAGCCGATCGCAATCGAAATCAAAACATCAAAAATCGTCGCGTCAAACAATCGAACCAAGTGCCATCCGGCCGGATAGCCACTGCGCTACAAGATAAACGCCATCCGACCAGGATGTCATCCGACCGGATAAGCCATCCGAGCGGTGTGTCATCCGATCGGATAACCCTTTCCTCTTTTGGAATCCTATAAATACCCTTGTCATTGTCATTCTTTCAATTTCTGGAAACTCTCTGTCCGAACCAGTCGTGCTCCTCACCTTTTCTTCGATTTCTCTCAATCCAGGTAAGATCTCGCCCTAAATCTTGTACTTTCTTGATCTACACGCACTCCTACACCTTTCTATCCTTCAAATCTTAACTTTTAACCTTGAAATCACTAGATTTCGGGTGTTCTAGGATGACGTCATCATGTGTTCTTCAAGAACTTCATGCTTTGACTTCAATCCACCAAGAACCACCGAGATCTAACCGATTTCCACGCAAACATACAATGATCTTGTAAAGATCTCGACACAAGATTGGTGAGAAAGGATTGAAAGATGTTTTCTAACTTTCTTTCAACTCTTTTACACTCATTACGCTCAAAACCGATAGAATCGGACCTAGTTCTAGTCTCCTACTCATCCATAGTGTTGTACTAGTCCAAGGTCTGAATTCTACACATGAGACTACCGATTTCGGATTAAACAAGAACAACCGTACTGAGCCGGTAACTGGCCGAACTAGGGTGATTCCTGGTCGGTCTGGTCACTTGAGACAAAACGGAGTTCCATTGGTTAACACGTCGTCACAACGTCTCGATAAAACGACAAACAACCAAAAACGACCAAGTGTAGGACGAACAGGACAATCAAGACGGATTACTGTCCGAACGGATTGCTGTCCGATCGGATAGGTCATCCGAACGGATTGCCATCCTAGCGGATCACACTTGGGTCCCACCTTCAAAACAATTTTAACTGAAGTTTGAGTATCGAACGAATTGCAATCCGATCGGACGACCATCTGACTGGATTACTCTTCGGATCATGAGATACTAAGACTTTAAAGACTTAAACAATTTTCAACATGTTCGATGACAAGGTTGCCATCCGATCGAATGACACTTCTGTCATGAACTTGCCTTTAACAAGTAACCTCATCACAAAGTCGCCATCTGATCGGATGACCATCCGAACGGATTGTCATCCGCACGACTTGTCATCCGATCGACCGACTTGAAAGATAGAGATACTTCGATGTTTTCAAAATACTACAACGAAAACTTCAAAAGTCAAACCATCATACACAAACACATTCACCTCATAGGAAGAAACAATCCACTCGAATAGTCATCCGACCGGATAACCTATCCGACCGGATGACCATCCGAACGGATTGTTATCCGCACGGATTGCTATCCGCTCGGATTACCATCCGATCGAACTACTATCCGACTCACTCATACCTTGTATCGTTTTATGCATCACTTATCGTTATACAATCTAATCTACTCAGGCCAATCTTACTCGCTAAGCGCTCCCTTCAATCCATCACCCGCTGTGAGTATACTCGACCCCTTTTTGCTTTAAGCACTTTTGGGTGTTACATACGTTACAACTATTCAAATCACATCAATCACACTACTCAATACTATTTGAACGCTAACCGTTAATGCATGTTATACGTGGCTTATGAATGCTTGTTTGTTATGTTTACACATGGAATGCTGTCTACCTACCTTAGCAACGATAGTACTATAGTTTGGACTCAGCACCCGTTCACACGGGGGTTGTTAAGGACATTTACTTGCATGGATTACGGTGGTAATCATGTATTGCGAACTGCCTCGGGCAGTCAACCCGCAGTCATTGGTATCGATGGATCTATGTCGATAACTAACGTGCTTCATTTCACTATGTGTACGTGGTGGTTATGCGTAAACGAATTCGAACTCTATATGCTATTATCAAACTTGTATGCTCACCTTTACATTATATGTATTGACTTTATTTTAACGTATGTGACAGGTGCTTAGGACGCACACTTGGTTGGAATTTGAAGCTAGAATAAAGCTTTAGAGCCCAACAAATAGTTGTCTGTAGTGGTCAAACTAAGGGTCTCTAGAAGCAGATAAACAATTGCTGTCTATTTGAATCTGAGTTGTCGGAACAGAATATTTGCCTGGAATTTGTCTGTAATAATTATTTTGCTGTTTGAGATACGGTATGGGACGTATTATTTAAATTGAATAGTATTGATAATTGTTATGGAAACTTCTGGACAAGCTGTTTCGCTCAGTGCCACGCCCCGATGATTCCGCCATCGGTTGGGGTGTGACAGATTGGTATTAGAGCCATAACTATAGGGAATTAGGCAAGACTCGACCTAGTCCGGGTCGATGTCTTAGAAACCTAGTCTATAGTTTGGAATCAACAGACCGATTTACGCATATCCAGTAGGGATTATGTACGAGCTTATTCCTCGCTATTTTCGGTTATGCTACACTATCACTACACTTGGATTTACAGCTATAAATAGGCGAAAAAGTCGAGATTAGGGGTGAAAACCACAAACTCTTGACTAAAATTGCTTAAATTAAGGCTGTTTTATCAACTCACCAATAATTCCTTCTTACTTTTCAACAACGGACGTTTAACAGGGGAATTATGCCAAATCAGGAGTGAAATCCATATTTTGATGAATAATCTCCTCTATTTTATTAAAACAGGGACGGAGTTGTTGAGATAGGGGTGAAACCTTAACCTTGACAACTTTTTTCGCATATTTTATAAAACTCTCACCAAAGTCTCAACAGACTCCAACGACCTGAAGTCACGACATGACTAACGGGAAATGTGTCAAACGCCCAAGAATCGAGGCAAGGACACAGTCCGGAGAGTCGAACGTAGACAACAAGTCCTTGCGAATAGTTGAATCGTTTTGGTTAGTCGAAGTCTACTAGCCGCAGACAGTCTATCTCTCGATTTTTTTTATGTGTTTCAGGTCCTGAGCACGCAACTGCTGACTATGCTAATTCGTCGATTTTATGAGTTTATATGTGTTTTACCTGTTTATGTGTTTAAATTTTTGGAGATTTACTCGATTTCTGCTTCCACTTTGATCGACACATACGACTCGCACTGCTTTTCTATCTCAAACCGCTAACAAATCATTGAATTGTGGACAACCTTAGGCTACGTTACGCTATTCGATATACTAAAACGCGATCGCTATGGTCGAACGATCGCAAGCTTTGAAAGATAGGTTTCTGTATTCTGACTGCCCCTTGTGTGAAAATGCCTCTGTGCTCTACGTGCTTATGTGTTAATGTGATTATGTGCTCTACGTGCCTATGTGTTTATGTGGTTCTGTGTCCTACATGGTTATATGTCCATGTGTTTACGTGATATGTGTTCCTGAGCTTTAGTAGTAGTAGACGTGTGAGGTGAGATCCGAATACATGTGTTGAGTCTTGTGACGATGGTCTGTTGCAGACAATGTCGTCTGGATCCCGTCACGCACTTTCCCGTCAGGAAAAAAGAGACAAACGTCTTGCTGCCATCATCGCAAAAAGCGTGGCAAAAGCCGTGAGTGATGTTTATGAGAATGCCAGCAAATCGTCTGAGGAATCGAGAACCGAAGCTCCTAAAGCTGCCGCAAGACCCTTCAGTTTCAAGCAATTCAAGTCATGTGGGCCAAAGGAATTCACCGGCGAAGGAGGTCCTACTGCACTATTCCACTGGTTTAATTCCATTGAGGTTACTCTGCGACAGAGTGGTTGCCCTGATGACCTCCGTACTCTGAATGCTACCGGCGTTTTCCAGTCCCGTGCACTAGACTGGTGGACGGCCGAGAGGAACAAGCGAGGGAACGATGCAGCCTACGGTCTGTCGTGGGATGAGCTCAAGGAAGTTATGCTAGAGGAATTATGCCCTCCTCACGAACGTCAAAAGCTAGAAGATGAATTTTGGCACATACAGCTGAAGGATGGAGACAATGCTGGTCTTACTACTCATTTCAAACAGCTCAGCATTATCTGTCCCGACCAAGTTAAGACTCCAGACATGGCGATCAAGAAGTATATCCGGGCCCTGCCCGACTGAGTTGCTGATTTCGTGCAAGCGGCTAAGACTACGACGATCGAGGAAACTTATCTACTGGCTGCTGAAATCAACGACGAGCGGGTTAAGGCTGGTGTCTGGGATAAGACTTCGAAGCATCTGCATCAAGCTACCGCCACCGCACCAACTGCTGAACCCACCTCATCGAGCAACAAGAGGAAGAACAAGAGAAAGAACAGCTCCAGCAACAAGAACTGTGCGATCATTGCTGCACCAGTTCAAGCCGTACCAGCTCAACAGCGTCAAGTAGCGGCGCCTGTGGCCAATGCACCTCTTGCTAAGCGTGCATACACTGGCCACATCCGCTCTGCCCTACTTGTACCTACCATCACCCTACTGCCATTCCTTGACGTTTCTGTGCTCATTGCAATGTATAAGGCCATTTCACTGCCAACTGCCGCATCCGACAAGGTCCTGCTCATCAAGCTCTGCTCACCGCCCCACAGGGTTAACAAGCTCCTCCGGCACCCGCAGTCAAAGCCAGAGCCTGCTTCGCATGTGGCGATCCTAACCATTTCGCCAACATGTGCCCAAATAGGGTCGTGAAGCAAGAGCCACAGCAACAGCAGCAACAGCCCCAACAGCAGCAGCAACACCAGCAACAACAGCAGCAACAGCAACAACAGGTCGCACGCGCCAGAACTTTCAACATCAACGAGCGCCAAGCCCAAGCCGACAACAACGTGGTTAATGGTACTTTTCCTTGTGAATGGTATTTATGCATCATGTTTGTTTGATACTGGAGCTGATAATTGCTTTGTGTCGTTCGAATTCGAGAAGCTCCTTAGTCGTAAACGCTCCAAACTCTCCTCGACATTCGACGTTGAAGTTGCCACTGGAAGAACCGTTGTCGTCAATTTTGTTCTCCGTGATTGTACTCTTGAGCTCAACAATCACATCTTCCCAATCGACCTCATTCCGATGCAACTCGGAAGTTTCGACGTCATAGTAGGCATGGACTTTCTACGCGAAAACCATGCTGAAGTTGTGTGTTACGATAAGATGATTCGATTTTCGCTCGCGAATGGTGATCTATTGTGTGTATACGGTGAAACTTCCTCGAAAGGGCTCAAGCTCATGTCGTGTGTCCAAGCTAGCAAGTATCTCCGCAAGGAATACAGAGCTTTCTTGGCAAACATTGTAGTAGCAGAGAAGGAAAAGAAAGAGAAGAAGGAAGTGAAAGACGTTCCTGTGGTTCGTGAGTTTCCTCATGTGTTTCCTGACGATCTTCCAGGTTTACCGCCAAGTCGTGATATCGACTTTCGTATCGACCTTATTCCTGGAGCGAATCCTGTTGCCAAATGTAACACCTCGAAAATTTACGTCCTATAAAGTCTTGACACATGTCATAATCTTTGAACGTGTGAAAGAATGTTCTTGAAGGACTAAAGTTGACAAACAATGAAACTGTGTAAATATAAGGGTTCAATGTGTCAACAATGAAAAATTATATTGTACAATAACCCTACATGATGTTTATAACCTTAAACGAATGGGTCATGGATCATACGAAGCGAATTGTGAAAGAAAGTGAGAGATTACAAACTACAGGGGTTAAATGTGTCAACATGTTAAGATATACCTCTGAGTGACCTTTTAGCAAACCCGAAGCCTTGTAACGATTAAATATGCTCACTAGAATGTACCATAAAAATTTCACCAAGTTTCGTTACCGTATGAGAAAGTTATGATAAAATCCGTGTGTGAGGGTTAGAATCGTCAACATTGAAATTTAGGGCTTTTCGGGTGATCACAAGGTTACCCGAGGACTTAACAAAGATGGTATAAGCCCTAAAGCCCCATATGTCAAATATAAAGTCTTAAAATGCAAGAAAACCAAGTGAAAACGACCTTTCGGGGGACCAGGGACTGAAATTGCAATTAATGAAACTTGCTGAGCTGGTCACCTACACCCTCGCGTAGCGCGAGCATGAAAGACCTTGGCAGTCGCGCTACGCGACTGCCTTGTCTGAACAGAAAACATGCACAGATGTCCTGCATGTTTGTTAACCGACTTAGATCGAATTTTGGCATACCATGGGCTTCCCTAAGGTGGTTTATAGGCTGTAGAGGGCACTTGTATTCATCCTTGATCAATTGTAGACCCATTTGTCAACAATCTAAGGTGTTGGATAAATTTATAAAGTTCCTAAAATTGACAACTTTGAACATTCATTCCATACTTCATCTCTGAGCATTTCTGGAACTCAAGACCATCTTCCAAGCCTTCCAAATCGTGCATAAGACTTGTGTAAGTACCCTTGATCTTTCTAAATTAAGTTATGCTTAGATTATAGCTTAAAAATCAAACCGTCGTAACTACGATTTGACTTAGCGATAAAACACAAACGGTCCAGGGGTTTGTCGAAACGAAAGTTGTTATAAGTTGGTAATCATGTGGGCTTTAAACCCTTAAAAGGGCACCCACTGATTCCATTCTTAACTAGGTTGTTTGTCGAGTCAAACTTCTTTCGAAAAAGTCAACAGAATCATTAATCATGTAATTAACAATATAAAAGGTGTGTAACCTATTTTATCATTCATCTAACCTGATAATAAGTGTAAAAACTTGTCTACGCTTGTTTGATTCGACAACTTTCTGTTTTGAACCGATTCGGAGCCGAAAGTCACATAGTTTGACTTTCTGCTTTGACTTCGATTCTGGCCCGGTTTTGATAGGTTTAGACATGCCTTAAAGTTCCATTAGGACCTTGTTACATGTTAGTATAATCCTCTGCGTTTATACTACCCGAATCCTTAACTATCCGACGTTTCCGTTAAATGCCTAAATAATGACCATAATGCCCTTATGACCGTAGAACGAGATTTTTGAAGATGTGAAAGTACAAAAGTCTTTGTTACTAATTATTGAACATGTCTGTAAATTTTCACGTCAATCGGAAGTCTAGATTAGGAGTTATGCTTAATGACGTAATCATAAACACTTTTATTAATTAAACGACGTCATTAGCATAAAGCCTATCTAAACCAAATTTTTGACACCAAACCTTTTACCCACTGATGTTAAATAATATTTTAGGATTTTTGAAGATTTTTAATTATTTTTAAACTGATCATAAGCTAGGTTTATCGCCTTAATTCGGTAAATACCGAATATGCACTTTTCGGGTATAAAATGAGTTTTACAAGTTCTTTTGCTACAAATCCAATTGCTACTGATTTTAAATAATAAATGAAGTGTTTTGAGCCTGTTTAAATGATCAGAAAACTTAGAATCCTATTTTAAACCGTACGTCGTTTAAAACGGCTTTATACGCATATTATACGCGTAGTTTGAGTTTAAAACCATTTTGTTTCATAAGACTTAACATCAAATGTTATAATCTGTTAAAATAAATTATTTTCCTGATTTATTCAGACCCGAATCACAGAAGCTTAATTGATCCCTTTTATAATCTTTAAAATGACCAAAATACCCCTAAGGGGCTTAATATAAGATTAAACTCGTTTTGGGCATAACGGAAGGTATCCTACTGATATCACAACATATTTAAGGCATGTTAATTTAGGAAACCTGTTTAGGACTCTTATGGTTACCCGTTACGCTTCATACGTGTCACACCCCGACCACGTGGAACAGACAAAACGTGGCGGAAATGTCGGGGAGTGTTGTAACAGAATTAATCGTTTCAAATCCATAGCAATTAAAGTTTCGTTTTAATAATCAATTATGAGAGTTTACATTGTTTAAACAAGAACAAAGGGTACATAACATAAGTTAACTAGTTATTGTCTCGTTTTAAGTCGCTAAGGCACGAGTCCATCCTAAATGTAGCATGTATCAACAATCATTGCAAAGCAGTACCTGAAACATGTGTAAAAACGAGGTCAGCAAAGAAATGCTGGCGAATACATTGGTTTTGTAGGAGTGTCGAAATCATGGCTAGTTTAGACGTTGCAATACTTTATTTAAAAACCTTGTTTTGAAAAGAGTATAATATTGCAACTGAATTAACCAACTCAAATCAAGCTGTTTATAATTTGTAAAACCTCGTAGCCATGACTCTTAACCCATAAACATTTGTTTTAGTAAATTATTTGAAAAACAATGATAAGTTCTGATGATATGTATAAATAAGAGAATAATGCATGATTAAATGAATAACCATGTAACATGAGTTTGTATAAGATATGTTGTTTGTAAAACAATGTCTTGTGAAAAGTATGTTATTTGTATAAATGTTATATATTTCAAACTGAAATGATTCAAATAACGTTACAGTATGTAATACCATACAAACACTTATATATAGGAAGTACCAGCGGCGTATCCACCATGCTTGTATCATATTACACACGCATCGTTACTTAATCACTTAATCAAACTAAACCAAATCGATAGATAGATAGTACATTAAATATACCTTCGTTGTTCAAAAGAATAGATATAGATAGTATAGTACAAGTATACTTCGGATTTATAGATAACATATCAAAATATGCTTTGGGTGTGATAAATAACATATTAAACTATGTTTTTGTTTAGTAAATAACATATTAAAATATGCTTTGGATGGTTAACAAAATATATGTTGGTTTGTACAATACCACACATGAGAGTATATTCAACTATACTTTAATAGTGTGATTTAAGAATTCATTCAGACCTAGTGCATCAAGATACACCTTTGAGACTATAGAAATACCACAAAGGCAATTCCTATTTGGATGGAGCAACAAATTGGTTTCAGACATTCCATGCCAACAGGAATGGGGTGTCAAATCCTATAGCGCTATATCATACTAACAATCGGTCTGGTGAACATAAAATAAGTACAATTCAACAATTTATTTTATGTTCTTTGAGAAAACAATGTTTAAATCATAGATAGTCATTCAATTGGTCAATAGATAAGTAATAACATGTATAATCAATTATACTTTTGGAAAACATGAAAGTAACAGATAGGTACACATGCTTCACCCCAAAACAGTTTGGAAAACAGTAAAATAGGGGAATAATGTACTCCCCTGAGATTGCTCAGAAGTCCTAGGATAACCACCAAGCAATGCTAGAGATCGCGGAATATCAAACGGCACCTAATATAGGTAACTATATTAATAAACCGGACCTAAATCGGAAGACTGGGTAGCATGAGGGTTTGTAAACCAAATGAGTGTAGGAACTCATGTGATATGGTTAATCAAAGCCTACATACTAAATGAAACTTAACCTAAGTGTCTACGACCCATTACGACCCGTTTAGGTAGCTTATGCTACTTTAACGCGTCGTTCGCGTGAAACGCGTTCGGACCGCCTAACTAGTCCTATGACAAGTATTATATGCCTAAACATGTTACATAATCAGTTACGTGACAAAAGTTTAGGTTACATATGCTTAATTACCAATTATACATGAAAAGGGTATTCTGGTAATTTACCTAAGGCATATAAACTACCTATCATACAACTACTTAAACGATGTGACCATAGGGTATAACCTCGGAAGGTTATTCCCTACCTACTATGGTCACCTAATGTATTTGGTCGGATCCTAATGATCGACCAAACTGGGTCGGGTTCGAAGGTATAGGCGATTTATTAGATCGCCTACCCTACGACCCTAGACAACGTGGTAATCAGTAGGCATAGTCCCAAGGGACTATGACCATCGTGATTACAATCACGTTGCGAAGTTCTAACGAACTTCGCATTGACCATTACTGGTCAACGCTGAAAGTCAAACAAAGTTTGACTTTCTGACTCGAAAAGCAGTAAAAATAATGAAAAGAACGAAAGAATACTTACGAAGGGTCCCCGAATGCTAATCTAGATCAGTATAGTTCAGGTATGAAACAAGGTTTCAACTTAGAACACAACTAATAAGATTCTTGTGCCTTAAAACAATGAAAGGCATGGGGTATATATAGTTTTCGGGTAACCGTTAGGATCGTTTCTTGAATAACGTGATCGAATCTCGTGCGTACACTTGTCGGAAAGGTTATGGAGCCACATATGCTCCTTAACTTAGTGACACATCAACTTAAAACATGTGGTTAAGAATCAATTAGTTGCAACTTGCAATTAGAAACATTGAATCTGATCAGCAAGTCAGTCGCGTAGCGCGACAGGTAGCCCCATAGGCGTCGCGCTACGCGAGCACCTCATCTGAATCAGAAAGTTTCATTTTTTGGCAGCAATGGTCCCTGCACGTGTTTAAGGCCTTTTTCGATGCGTTTGAACCCCGTTAACCTCATTTCAAGGCTCTAAAATGAAGTTAAAGTATAGGGAACTCAAAACATGCTCAAAAATATGCCGGAGGTTGGTTCGTTTGGCCGTACGAACGCGATGTTCGCTTAATTACGACGGAATGCGCATAAGCGCGAAAAACGATCCAATTGACGCGACGAATGGATTTTTCTTAAGGCGAACACTAAAATATAATGTAGTCATGCTTACATAAATTTTTGGATGTCCAGATGTATTCAGAACGTAAGTTATGCGCGAAAATGCAAACTTGTGCACTTTTTGACACTTTTAGTCCCTGAATGACACAAAAGTTTATTTTAGCACACCGAACCCCTCAAAGCCTATTTCTAAGCTATGTAAAGGATATTTATGGTATGTTTAACTTATGGTCATGTTCCAGAATGTCTGTTACAGTTCAAATTGGCATACTTTCGCAGTTTGTCAAGTTTAGTCCCTGTAAGCGAATTAACTTGTTTTTGCCATACCAAAGCCTTCAAAACTTATTTCTAAGTTATGTAAAGGTTATTTAAGGTATGTTAATCCTATGTCACTATTCCGGAGTGTTTGTTGCATTAAACTGGTTATATTTACGCATCGGTGCGCGTATAACCTTCCAGAAAGCGATTTAGAGTTTGAAATTGAACAAGAATTGATATGTGCAAATGATACACATATTTTTTTACAAATCCCAAGTATGAAATATAATATTTCATTGGTTCGGTATTTGTTTGATGGCCGTGGAGTGACACAGGTGTTACAGTCTCCCCTACTTTAGGAAATTTCGTCCCGAAATTTAATTCTAGAGGAAACTTGTGAAGACAGCTGTGACCGTTTCGCCTTCTAATAGTTCCATTGAACCCTTAAGTAAAACTCTGGGCCATGTTAGGATTCTTAGCGAATTTGTTAACCCTCAAAGTGAATTCCTTGTAGCAGTAAAACATGGAATTTTTGAACCACGGACAGAGGAACGTTTCTTATGAAGACTTATCATTTGAAACTGTGTGTGTGATTGAGACCAGAATTGAGAAGTGTGAGAATAAATGACATCGGTCAAAGTCCGAGACTTCTCCCGTATCATTATTCTTGTCACTTTAGGTCTTAACACATGACAAAACTTCTTGTGGTTTCTGTGCACTGAATTCCATAATTATGTAGGCCTCCATAATTACGTAATCTCTTGCACAGTCCGCACAGTCCATTTCATAATGCATAGAGGAAAAATCAATTGGATAAACATGAAGCGACTTGACTAGATCACCAAAGGATCTTTTTAACTAAATCAACGAACGATCTTTTTAACTAGATCAACTCATGATCTTGTTAACTAGACCGTCGTACGATCTCCTTAAATAGACCACTTAAGGGATCTTTTCAATTATATCATCATATGATATTTCTAATCAGATTTTCAAAAATTAATATGTTTAACTAGTCCTCCCAAGGGTCCAATTATAGAATAGTACTTTAAAACCCAAGGGACTTGACTACAACGTAGAAGTCCATTAAGGATTTAAGATAGTAACTTTGGATATCCTATTATGAATCTCTCATATGAAATATAAAAGACTCTACGAGGATTTGGATACAAAACATGTAAGAAAACACATAAGCACATAATTAGTTAACTTGATTCTTTAATTTGTTGTCTTTGGGGCATAGATATTTAAAGCACACTAGAAATCCAATCCATGAATTTCATTTGGTACTTTAATCATTTCCAAGGATTCATCTAAAAAGATAGAAGGATTCTCAATAAGAGTTTGGCTTTGTTTCTTAGAAGAAACAAGTGTTTAAGGTTCTTGGGGAGATCACAAGTGATCATAAAATAACTGAACCATACGAATAGTTTGTCTTTGAGTTGACATCATAAGATTGTATCCAACGATCACACAATCGTATCAGTTTTGCAAAAATAAAAACGACGAATTTTTATTTATATAACAACTGACTTGTCTTTAAACATCATAAGATAACAGCCAAGGAAAAATAACAAAACACTAGTTGTTCACTGCCGCATCATTGTTCATGTTTGCCCCATTGATGTTGAACACTCGTCCATGCGCTGGAGGTGCGTTAACAAGTCTTGGGCAATTGTTCCTGTAGTGGGTAAGGTCACCACAATTATAACATGACCCCGGAGGGAACCGTGCTTGAACAGCAGCAGGGTTTGCAGCAGCTTGATTTGCATAACGACAAACATTGATCAAATGTCCCAACCGCCCACAGTGGGTACATTTGTGACACTGCTCTTGCGCTAGATGATGACGGTTGCACTTGTTGCACAAAGGTGCAGTACCAACATAGTTTTGCGTTTTGCGAGGTTGTGCTGGTTGGTTTGGTGCAACCTGTTTGTCTTGAGCAGTTACAGCGCAGTTCTGAGAGGCTTTGCGCTTCTTCTTCTTGGACACCTCAGCATTTTCTTCCTTTGGTTCCACATGAGCAGTCTTGTCAGATGGTCTTGGGTCGCCCTTCCGAAACAGCTTTTTCTTTCTGATGTGGGATTCAGTCAGAGTGGCAGACAGTTCAATGGCTTGTCTGACAGTAGTAGGGTTACTGCCAGTAACGATATCCTGAACTAGATCAGGAAGACCATCTGTATATTTCTCGATCGCCTTATCCACAGGAGTAACCATAGCAGGACACAACAGACTCAATTCTTCAAAACGGTCAGTATAGGCTCGATGCTCGCCACTGTCTTGCTTCAAATCATCAAACTCCCTCTCCAAAGCTCGCAGTTCATGACGAGGGCAAAACTCCTTCATCATAAGAGCCCTAAGCTCAGCCCAAGTCTGTGCTAATGCAACCTCAGCACCGCGATCTCTCATCACCCCGTTCCACCATGTAAGAGCCCTCTTCTGAAACACACTCGAAGAAAACTCGACCTTACGATTTTCAGGACACAGAACATGACGGAAGGTATTCTCAATGCTCTCGAACCACTGAAGAAGCCCAGTTGCTCCCTCAGAACCACTAAACTTGAGCGGTTTTGCCGAGTTGAAACTCTTGAAATTGCCTGGAGCATTGTTGTTGTTGATGGTTTGCATCATTTGAGCATAAAGATTTGGGAAGGCAACAGCCATTTGCTGTGCGATGATTTCCGCCAGTTCGGCATTATCCATCTGATTGTCGCGTCGAGGAGGCATTCTAAAAGAGGAAACATGAAAGGAAACGAGTGAGAGAATTTAGACGAAAAGAATGAGATGAAACAAATCTGATGAAAGCAAGGATAGTGGTCATTTGTTCGCATTACAAAGCAAACAAACTACACACAGTGACTAATCAAAGTAAAATGGGTCAAAAATAATGTATCGCGAAGACATGCTCGCCTATAAGTGAACACTCATCCCAAGAATTCCCAGGTAAGCACAACTGGTCTCGCGTCTGATGAGATATATACGAAGTGCTTGCCTAGACAGAAAACCCAGAATACAGGCATTCACCCTTCCAGTTTGCACATGTTCACATTATTTAAAACCCAAAACCTTGACGAGATTTTTGAAAATTCAAAGGGGTTCAAAACCATATAACAGAGGGTTCAAAACCTTACAATAGAGGGTTCAAAACCTAGTAATTAATCATCCTAGAACAGATGATTAGTTTTCAAAGCGGTTTCGAAAAATTATGTTCTTGTTGTGGTAGTCGCCTAAGGATAGGTGACGGTATTGTTTTATGACTAAACGCAAGTAAACTCGCGTTAGGGTCCTAAGAAGGTTATAGACTAGGTCAAAGCATTACTAATAACCTAATTCCCTATAACCATTGGCTCTGATACCATCTTTTCTGTCACACCCCGACCACGTGGAACAGACAAAACGTGGCGGAAATGTCGGGGAGTGTTGTAACAGAATTAATCGTTTCAAATCCATAGCAATTAAAGTTTCGTTTTAATAATCAATTATGAGAGTTTACATTGTTTAAACAAGAACAAAGGGTACATAACATAAGTTAACTAGTTATTGTCTCGTTTTAAGTCGCTAAGGCACGAGTCCATCCTAAATGTAGCATGTATCAACAATCATTGCAAAGCAGTACCTGAAACATGTGTAAAAACGAGGTCAGCAAAGAAATGCTGGCGAATACATTGGTTTTGTAGGAGTGTCGAAATCATGGCTAGTTTAGACGTTGCAATACTTTATTTAAAAACCTTGTTTTGAAAAGAGTATAATATTGCAACTGAATTAACCAACTCAAATCAAGCTGTTTATAATTTGTAAAACCTCGTAGCCATGACTTTTAACCCATAAACATTTGTTTTAGTAAATTATTTGAAAAACAATGATAAGTTCTGATGATATGTATAAATAAGAGAATAATGCATGATTAAATGAATAACCATGTAACATGAGTTTGTATAAGATATGTTGTTTGTAAAACAATGTCTTGTGAAAAGTATGTTATTTGTATAAATGTTATATATTTCAAACTGAAATGATTCAAATAACGTTACAGTATGTAATACCATACAAGCACTTATATATAGGAAGTACCAGCGGCGTATCCACCATGCTTGTATCATATTACACACGCATCGTTACTTAATCACTTAATCAAACTAAACCAAATCGATAGATAGATAGTACATTAAATATACCTTCGTTGTTCAAAAGAATAGATATAGATAGTATAGTACAAGTATACTTCGGATTTATAGATAACATATCAAAATATGCTTTGGGTGTGATAAATAACATATTAAACTATGTTTTTGTTTAGTAAATAACATATTAAAATATGCTTTGGATGGTTAACAAAATATATGTTGGTTTGTACAATACCACACATGAGAGTATATTCAACTATACTTTAATAGTGTGATTTAAGAATTCATTCAGACCTAGTGCATCAAGATACACCTTTGAGACTATAGAAATACCACAAAGGCAATTCCTATTTGGATGGAGCAACAAATTGGTTTCAGACATTCCATGCCAACAGGAATGGGGTGTCAAATCCTATAGCGCTATATCATACTAACAATCGGTCTGGTGAACATAAAATAAGTACAATTCAACAATTTATTTTATGTTCTTTGAGAAAACAATGTTTAAATCATAGATAGTCATTCAATTGGTCAATAGATAAGTAATAACATGTATAATCAATTATACTTTTGGAAAACATGAAAGTAACAGATAGGTACACATGCTTCACCCCAAAACAGTTTGGAAAACAGTAAAATAGGGGAATAATGTACTCGCCTGAGATTGCTCAGAAGTCCTAGGATAACCACCAAGCAATGCTAGAGATCGCGGAATATCAAACGGCACCTAATATAGGTAACTATATTAATAAACCGGACCTAAATCGGAAGACTGGGTAGCATGAGGGTTTGTAAACCAAATGAGTGTAGGAACTCATGTGATATGGTTAATCAAAGCCTACATACTAAATGAAACTTAACCTAAGTGTCTACGACCCATTACGACCCGTTTAGGTAGCTTATGCTACTTTAACGCGTCGTTCGCGTGAAACGCGTTCGGACCGCCTAACTAGTCCTATGACAAGTATTATATGCCTAAACATGTTACATAATCAGTTACGTGACAAAAGTTTAGGTTACATATGCTTAATTACCAATTATACATGAAAAGGGTATTCTGGTAATTTACCTAAGGCATATAAACTACCTATCATACAACTACTTAAACGATGTGACCATAGGGTATAACCTCGGAAGGTTATTCCCTACCTACTATGGTCACCTAATGTATTTGGTCGGATCCTAATGATCGACCAAACTGGGTCGGGTTCGAAGGTATAGGCGATTTATTAGATCGCCTACCCTACGACCCTAGACAACGTGGTAATCAGTAGGCATAGTCCCAAGGGACTATGACCATCGTGATTACAATCACGTTGCGAAGTTCTAACGAACTTCGCATTGACCATTACTGGTCAACGCTGAAAGTCAAACAAAGTTTGACTTTCTGACTCGAAAAGCAGTAAAAATAATGAAAAGAACGAAAGAATACTTACGAAGGGTCCCCGAATGCTAATCTAGATCAGTATAGTTCAGGTATGAAACAAGGTTTCAACTTAGAACACAACTAATAAGATTCTTGTGCCTTAAAACAATGAAAGGCATGGGGTATATATAGTTTTCGGGTAACCGTTAGGATCGTTTCTTGAATAACGTGATCGAATCTCGTGCGTACACTTGTCGGAAAGGTTATGGAGCCACATATGCTCCTTAACTTAGTGACACATCAACTTAAAACATGTGGTTAAGAATCAATTAGTTGCAACTTGCAATTAGAAACATTGAATCTGATCAGCAAGTCAGTCGCGTAGCGCGACAGGTAGCCCCATAGGCGTCGCGCTACGCGAGCACCTCATCTGAATCAGAAAGTTTCATTTTTTGGCAGCAATGGTCCCTGCACGTGTTTAAGGCCTTTTTCGATGCGTTTGAACCCCGTTAACCTCATTTCAAGGCTCTAAAATGAAGTTAAAGTATAGGGAACTCAAAACATGCTCAAAAATATGCCGGAGGTTGGTTCGTTTGGCCGTACGAACGCGATGTTCGCTTAATTACGACGGAATGCGCATAAGCGCGAAAAACGATCCAATTGACGCGACGAATGGATTTTTCTTAAGGCGAACACTAAAATATAATGTAGTCATGCTTACATAAATTTTTGGATGTCCAGATGTATTCAGAACGTAAGTTATGCGCGAAAATGCAAACTTGTGCACTTTTTGACACTTTTAGTCCCTGAATGACACAAAAGTTTATTTTAGCACACCGAACCCCTCAAAGCCTATTTCTAAGCTATGTAAAGGATATTTATGGTATGTTTAACTTATGGTCATGTTCCAGAATGTCTGTTACAGTTCAAATTGGCATACTTTCGCAGTTTGTCAAGTTTAGTCCCTGTAAGCGAATTAACTTGTTTTTGCCATACCAAAGCCTTCAAAACTTATTTCTAAGTTATGTAAAGGTTATTTAAGGTATGTTAATCCTATGTCACTATTCCGGAGTGTTTGTTGCATTAAACTGGTTATATTTACGCATCGGTGCGCGTATAACCTTCCAGAAAGCGATTTAGAGTTTGAAATTGAACAAGAATTGATATGTGCAAATGATACACATATTTTTTTACAAATCCCAAGTATGAAATATAATATTTCATTGGTTCGGTATTTGTTTGATGGCCGTGGAGTGACACAGGTGTTACAGTCTCCCCTACTTTAGGAAATTTCGTCCCGAAATTTAATTCTAGAGGAAACTTGTGAAGACAGCTGTGACCGTTTCGCCTTCTAATAGTTCCATTGAACCCTTAAGTAAAACTCTGGGCCATGTTAGGATTCTTAGCGAATTTGTTAACCCTCAAAGTGAATTCCTTGTAGCAGTAAAACATGGAATTTTTGAACCACGGACAGAGGAACGTTTCTTATGAAGACTTATCATTTGAAACTGTGTGTGTGATTGAGACCAGAATTGAGAAGTGTGAGAATAAATGACATCGGTCAAAGTCCGAGACTTCTCCCGTATCATTATTCTTGTCACTTTAGGTCTTAACACATGACAAAACTTCTTGTGGTTTCTGTGCACTGAATTCCATAATTATGTAGGCCTCCATAATTACGTAATCTCTTGCACAGTCCGCACAGTCCATTTCATAATGCATAGAGGAAAAATCAATTGGATAAACATGAAGCGACTTGACTAGATCACCAAAGGATCTTTTTAACTAAATCAACGAACGATCTTTTTAACTAGATCAACTCATGATCTTGTTAACTAGACCGTCGTACGATCTCCTTAAATAGACCACTTAAGGGATCTTTTCAATTATATCATCATATGATATTTCTAATCAGATTTTCAAAAATTAATATGTTTAACTAGTCCTCCCAAGGGTCCAATTATAGAATAGTACTTTAAAACCCAAGGGACTTGACTACAACGTAGAAGTCCATTAAGGATTTAAGATAGTAACTTTGGATATCCTATTATGAATCTCTCATATGAAATATAAAAGACTCTACGAGGATTTGGATACAAAACATGTAAGAAAACACATAAGCACATAATTAGTTAACTTGATTCTTTAATTTGTTGTCTTTGGGGCATAGATATTTAAAGCACACTAGAAATCCAATCCATGAATTTCATTTGGTACTTTAATCATTTCCAAGGATTCATCTAAAAAGATAGAAGGATTCTCAATAAGAGTTTGGCTTTGTTTCTTAGAAGAAACAAGTGTTTAAGGTTCTTGGGGAGATCACAAGTGATCATAAAATAACTGAACCATACGAATAGTTTGTCTTTGAGTTGACATCATAAGATTGTATCCAACGATCACACAATCGTATCAGTTTTGCAAAAATAAAAACGACGAATTTTTATTTATATAACAACTGACTTGTCTTTAAACATCATAAGATAACAGCCAAGGAAAAATAACAAAACACTAGTTGTTCACTGCCGCATCATTGTTCATGTTTGCCCCATTGATGTTGAACACTCGTCCATGCGCTGGAGGTGCGTTAACAAGTCTTGGGCAATTGTTCCTGTAGTGGGTAAGGTCACCACAATTATAACATGACCCCGGAGGGAACCGTGCTTGAACAGCAGCAGGGTTTGCAGCAGCTTGATTTGCATAACGACAAACATTGATCAAATGTCCCAACCGCCCACAGTGGGTACATTTGTGACACTGCTCTTGCGCTAGATGATGACGGTTGCACTTGTTGCACAAAGGTGCAGTACCAACATAGTTTTGCGTTTTGCGAGGTTGTGCTGGTTGGTTTGGTGCAACCTGTTTGTCTTGAGCAGTTACAGCGCAGTTCTGAGAGGCTTTGCGCTTCTTCTTCTTGGACACCTCAGCATTTTCTTCCTTTGGTTCCACATGAGCAGTCTTGTCAGATGGTCTTGGGTCGCCCTTCCGAAACAGCTTTTTCTTTCTGATGTGGGATTCAGTCAGAGTGGCAGACAGTTCAATGGCTTGTCTGACAGTAGTAGGGTTACTGCCAGTAACGATATCCTGAACTAGATCAGGAAGACCATCTGTATATTTCTCGATCGCCTTATCCACAGGAGTAACCATAGCAGGACACAACAGACTCAATTCTTCAAAACGGTCAGTATAGGCTCGATGCTCGCCACTGTCTTGCTTCAAATCATCAAACTCCCTCTCCAAAGCTCGCAGTTCATGACGAGGGCAAAAATCCTTCATCATAAGAGCCCTAAGCTCAGCCCAAGTCTGTGCTAATGCAACCTCAGCACCGCGATCTCTCATCACCCCGTTCCACCATGTAAGAGCCCTCTTCTGAAACACACTCGAAGAAAACTCGACCTTACGATTTTCAGGACACAGAACATGACGGAAGGTATTCTCAATGCTCTCGAACCACTGAAGAAGCCCAGTTGCTCCCTCAGAACCACTAAACTTGAGCGGTTTTGCCGAGTTGAAACTCTTGAAATTGCCTGGAGCATTGTTGTTGTTGATGGTTTGCATCATTTGAGCATAAAGATTTGGGAAGGCAACAGCCATTTGATGTGCGATGATTTCCGCCAGTTCGGCATTATCCATCTGATTGTCGCGTCGAGGAGGCATTCTAAAAGAGGAAACATGAAAGGAAACGAGTGAGAGAATTTAGACGAAAAGAATGAGATGAAACAAATCTGATGAAAGCAAGGATAGTGGTCATTTGTTCGCATTACAAAGCAAACAAACTACACACAGTGACTAATCAAAGTAAAATGGGTCAAAAATAATGTATCGCGAAGACATGCTCGCCTATAAGTGAACACTCATCCCAAGAATTCCTAGGTAAGCACAACTGGTCTCGCGTCTGATGAGATATATACGAAGTGCTTGCCTAGACAGAAAACCCAGAATACAGGCATTCACCCTTCCAGTTTGCACATGTTCACATTATTTAAAACCCAAAACCTTGACGAGATTTTTGAAAATTCAAAGGGGTTCAAAACCATATAACAGAGGGTTCAAAACCTTACAATAGAGGGTTCAAAACCTAGTAATTAATCATCCTAGAACAGATGATTAGTTTTCAAAGCGGTTTCGAAAAATTATGTTCTTGTTGTGGTAGTCGCCTAAGGATAGGTGACGGTATTGTTTTATGACTAAACGCAAGTAAACTCGCGTTAGGGTCCTAAGAAGGTTATAGACTAGGTCAAAGCATTACTAATAACCTAATTCCCTATAACCATTGGCTCTGATACCATCTTTTCTGTCACACCCCGACCACGTGGAACAGACAAAACGTGGCGGAAATGTCGGGGAGTGTTGTAACAGAATTAATCGTTTCAAATCCATAGCAATTAAAGTTTCGTTTTAATAATCAATTATGAGAGTTTACATTGTTTAAACAAGAACAAAGGGTACATAACATAAGTTAACTAGTTATTGTCTCGTTTTAAGTCGCTAAGGCACGAGTCCATCCTAAATGTAGCATGTATCAACAATCATTGCAAAGCAGTACCTGAAACATGTGTAAAAACGAGGTCAGCAAAGAAATGCTGGCGAATACATTGGTTTTGTAGGAGTGTCGAAATCATGGCTAGTTTAGACGTTGCAATACTTTATTTAAAAACCTTGTTTTGAAAAGAGTATAATATTGCAACTAAATTAACCAACTCAAATCAAGCTGTTTATAATTTGTAAAACCTCGTAGCCATGACTTTTAACCCATAAACATTTGTTTTAGTAAATTATTTGAAAAACAATGATAAGTTCTGATGATATGTATAAATAAGAGAATAATGCATGATTAAATGAATAACCATGTAACATGAGTTTGTATAAGATATGTTGTTTGTAAAACAATGTCTTGTGAAAAGTATGTTATTTGTATAAATGTTATATATTTCAAACTGAAATGATTCAAATAACGTTACAGTATGTAGTACCATACAAGCACTTATATATAGGAAGTACCAGCGGCGTATCCACCATGCTTGTATCATATTACACACGCATCGTTACTTAATCACTTAATCAAACTAAACCAAATCGATAGATAGATAGTACATTAAATATACCTTCGTTGTTCAAAAGAATAGATATAGATAGTATAGTACAAGTATACTTCGGATTTATAGATAACATATCAAAATATGCTTTGGGTGTGATAAATAACATATTAAACTATGTTTTTGTTTAGTAAATAACATATTAAAATATGCTTTGGATGGTTAACAAAATATATGTTGGTTTGTACAATACCACACATGAGAGTATATTCAACTATACTTTAATAGTGTGATTTAAGAATTCATTCAGACCTAGTGCATCAAGATACACCTTTGAGACTATAGAAATACCACAAAGGCAATTCCTATTTGGATGGAGCAACAAATTGGTTTCAGACATTCCATGCCAACAGGAATGGGGTGTCAAATCCTATAGCGCTATATCATACTAACAATCGGTCTGGTGAACATAAAATAAGTACAATTCAACAATTTATTTTATGTTCTTTGAGAAAACAATGTTTAAATCATAGATAGTCATTCAATTGGTCAATAGATAAGTAATAACATGTATAATCAATTATACTTTTGGAAAACATGAAAGTAACAGATAGGTACACATGCTTCACCCCAAAACAGTTTGGAAAACAGTAAAATAGGGGAATAATGTACTCGCCTGAGATTGCTCAGAAGTCCTAGGATAACCACCAAGCAATGCTAGAGATCGCGGAATATCAAACGGCACCTAATATAGGTAACTATATTAATAAACCGGACCTAAATCGGAAGACTGGGTAGCATGAGGGTTTGTAAACCAAATGAGTGTAGGAACTCATGTGATATGGTTAATCAAAGCCTACATACTAAATGAAACTTAACCTAAGTGTCTACGACCCATTACGACCCGTTTAGGTAGCTTATGCTACTTTAACGCGTCGTTCGCGTGAAACGCGTTCGGACCGCCTAACTAGTCCTATGACAAGTATTATATGCCTAAACATGTTACATAATCAGTTACGTGACAAAAGTTTAGGTTACATATGCTTAATTACCAATTATACATGAAAAGGGTATTCTGGTAATTTACCTAAGGCATATAAACTACCTATCATACAACTACTTAAACGATGTGACCATAGGGTATAACCTCGGAAGGTTATTCCCTACCTACTATGGTCACCTAATGTATTTGGTCGGATCCTAATGATCGACCAAACTGGGTCGGGTTCGAAGGTATAGGCGATTTATTAGATCGCCTACCCTACGACCCTAGACAACGTGGTAATCAGTAGGCATAGTCCCAAGGGACTATGACCATCGTGATTACAATCACGTTGCGAAGTTCTAACGAACTTCGCATTGACCATTACTGGTCAACGCTGAAAGTCAAACAAAGTTTGACTTTCTGACTCGAAAAGCAGTAAAAATAATGAAAAGAACGAAAGAATACTTACGAAGGGTCCCCGAATGCTAATCTAGATCAGTATAGTTCAGGTATGAAACAAGGTTTCAACTTAGAACACAACTAATAAGATTCTTGTGCCTTAAAACAATGAAAGGCATGGGGTATATATAGTTTTCGGGTAACCGTTAGGATCGTTTCTTGAATAACGTGATCGAATCTCGTGCGTACACTTGTCGGAAAGGTTATGGAGCCACATATGCTCCTTAACTTAGTGACACATCAACTTAAAACATGTGGTTAAGAATCAATTAGTTGCAACTTGCAATTAGAAACATTGAATCTGATCAGCAAGTCAGTCGCGTAGCGCGACAGGTAGCCCCATAGGCGTCGCGCTACGCGAGCACCTCATCTGAATCAGAAAGTTTCATTTTTTGGCAGCAATGGTCCCTGCACGTGTTTAAGGCCTTTTTCGATGCGTTTGAACCCCGTTAACCTCATTTCAAGGCTCTAAAATGAAGTTAAAGTATAGGGAACTCAAAACATGCTCAAAAATATGCCGGAGGTTGGTTCGTTTGGCCGTACGAACGCGATGTTCGCTTAATTACGACGGAATGCGCATAAGCGCGAAAAACGATCCAATTGACGCGACGAATGGATTTTTCTTAAGGCGAACACTAAAATATAATGTAGTCATGCTTACATAAATTTTTGGATGTCCAGATGTATTCAGAACGTAAGTTATGCGCGAAAATGCAAACTTGTGCACTTTTTGACACTTTTAGTCCCTGAATGACACAAAAGTTTATTTTAGCACACCGAACCCCTCAAAGCCTATTTCTAAGCTATGTAAAGGATATTTATGGTATGTTTAACTTATGGTCATGTTCCAGAATGTCTGTTACAGTTCAAATTGGCATACTTTCGCAGTTTGTCAAGTTTAGTCCCTGTAAGCGAATTAACTTGTTTTTGCCATACCAAAGCCTTCAAAACTTATTTCTAAGTTATGTAAAGGTTATTTAAGGTATGTTAATCCTATGTCACTATTCCGGAGTGTTTGTTGCATTAAACTGGTTATATTTACGCATCGGTGCGCGTATAACCTTCCAGAAAGCGATTTAGAGTTTGAAATTGAACAAGAATTGATATGTGCAAATGATACACATATTTTTTTACAAATCCCAAGTATGAAATATAATATTTCATTGGTTCGGTATTTGTTTGATGGCCGTGGAGTGACACAGGTGTTACAGTCTCCCCTACTTTAGGAAATTTCGTCCCGAAATTTAATTCTAGAGGAAACTTGTGAAGACAGCTGTGACCGTTTCGCCTTCTAATAGTTCCATTGAACCCTTAAGTAAAACTCTGGGCCATGTTAGGATTCTTAGCGAATTTGTTAACCCTCAAAGTGAATTCCTTGTAGCAGTAAAACATGGAATTTTTGAACCACGGACAGAGGAACGTTTCTTATGAAGACTTATCATTTGAAACTGTGTGTGTGATTGAGACCAGAATTGAGAAGTGTGAGAATAAATGACATCGGTCAAAGTCCGAGACTTCTCCCGTATCATTATTCTTGTCACTTTAGGTCTTAACACATGACAAAACTTCTTGTGGTTTCTGTGCACTGAATTCCATAATTATGTAGGCCTCCATAATTACGTAATCTCTTGCACAGTCCGCACAGTCCATTTCATAATGCATAGAGGAAAAATCAATTGGATAAACATGAAGCGACTTGACTAGATCACCAAAGGAGCTTTTTAACTAAATCAACGAACGATCTTTTTAACTAGATCAACTCATGATCTTGTTAACTAGACCGTCGTACGATCTCCTTAAATAGACCACTTAAGGGATCTTTTCAATTATATCATCATATGATATTTCTAATCAGATTTTCAAAAATTAATATGTTTAACTAGTCCTCCCAAGGGTCCAATTATAGAATAGTACTTTAAAACCCAAGGGACTTGACTACAACGTAGAAGTCCATTAAGGATTTAAGATAGTAACTTTGGATATCCTATTATGAATCTCTCATATGAAATATAAAAGACTCTACGAGGATTTGGATACAAAACATGTAAGAAAACACATAAGCACATAATTAGTTAACTTGATTCTTTAATAGGTTATTAAAAACCTTCGTTCCAGATTTAGGAGCCCAGTAAAAGCTATCTGTACTTGCTGATTTGATATGGCTGGGATTGAATTTATATTTAGCTCAGGCAAATACTTTTAACTTATTTTCCCTATACGGGCTTGGGGTACGGTATATAAAATACCGCTTGGTCGGGCATTGAATCTTTAATTGTATGGTGGTTAAAGTATTGAGATGTTCCGTTTAATTTGTTTTGTTTGCTTAAAGCCTTTGGGGGTTAATGACCGTTGTCCCGGATATCCCTGGCATCATTTTACGAAATGGTCACGACCTTAGCACACAGGTGTAGGCGTACACCTGTCAGTGTCTCATAATTAAAGTGGTGTGTCCATTAATCTTTAACCCGGCTCGATCCGGGCTACTGAACGCATAAGAAACATGTAAATCCTGTACAAGTTTATATATTTAAATAAGTAACCCAAGTTATAAAATATTATTTGTGCCATGTGCATTCAAATCAATCATTTTAAAAACCTTTTCAAATGAGTCGGTTGATTGTATTTACCAGTGTAAACTGACGTATTTTTCCCAAAAGGCTAAGTGCAGGTACTAATTGGAATTGGCTGGCTACTCCTAGCATCAATAAAGAGTTTTGCAAGCTTAGATGCCTAAAGTCTGTTGAACAGTGTTATTTTATCTTCGATCCGCCTGTGGATCCCTTACTTCCGTTGTAATATTGTGATGATACATTATTTCGGATTATAATATATTTATCCTTTTGCTTCCGCTGTGCATTTATATATTGTGTTGTTTGACTATGATGTTGCCAACCACGTCACGTTACTCCCCTACCAGGCCCACCGGTAACACGTGGAAATTCGGGGTGTGACACCAAAGCTCCTTATCGACTCGCGCCATCCGAAATGCGTGAACTCTCAAACCAACTCCAGGAATTACTTGAGAAAGGCTTCATTCGCCCGAGCACCTCTCCATGGGGCGCTCCAGTCCTTTTCGTCAAAAAGAAGGACGGGTCGTTCCGGATGTGCATCGACTACCGGGAATTGAATAAGTTAACTATCAAGAACCGCTATCCCCTACCTCGCATCGACGATTTGTTTGATCAGCTACAAGGCGCTACGTGTTTCTCGAAGATCGATCTACGCTCAGGGTATCATCAATTACGCATACAAGAGGCGAATATACCCAAAACCGCGTTTCGTGCCTGATACGGTCATTACGAATTTGTGGTAATGCCTTTTGGTTTAACCAACACACCAGTGGTCTTCATGGATCTTATGAATCACGTGTGTAAACCATATCTCGATCGTTTCGTCATCGTGTTCATCGACGATGTCTTGATCTATTCCAAGTCGAAGGCCGAACACGCGCAACATCTACGTTTGGTACTCGAGTTACTCCAGGGGAATCGACTCTATGCCAAATTCTCCAAGTGCGAATTTTGGTTGGAGGAAGTTCAGTTTCTGGGTCACATCGTTAATAGTCAAGGTATTCATGTCGATCCTGCGAAGATTGAAGCTGTCAAGAGTTGGGTTACGCCTAAGAACCCGTCTGAGGCCCGTTCTTTTCTCGGACTAGCGGGCTATTATCGACGATTTATCGAAGGATTCTCGAAGATTGCTGTGCCGCTTACCTCTCTCACTCATAAGGATCAGCCTTTTGTCTAGGGAACCAAACAAGAGACCGCCTTTTAAACCCTCAAGCATAAGCTTTGCAATGCTCCTGTTCTCACTCTACCCGACGGAAACGACGATTTCATTGTCTACTGTGATGCTTCCAACCTTGGTCTCGGTTGTGTCCTCATGCAGCGCAACAAGGTTATAGCTTACGCGTTTCGTCAGCTCAAAATCCACGAGAAGAACTATACAACCCATGATCTCGAGCTAGGCGCGGTTGTTTTTGCATTAAAGATTTGGCGACACTACCTGTATGGAACCAAGTGTACGATCTTCACCGATCATAGGAGCCTACAACATATCTTTAATCAGAAGGAACTTAATATGCGTCAACGCCGATGGGTAGAACTTCTCAACGATTACGACTGTGAGATCCGTTATCACCCAGGCAAAGCGAATGTCGTTGCCGACGCACTTAGCAGACGGAGTTATCTGCTTAGTACTCGTAATGTTCAAGCCCAACATGATCTCGAAACCCTTATTCGTGAAGCCCAGCATGCGTGTTTTAATGAACGCACGCTGAAGAAGGAACGAATTTACCACGATGGAGCCCATCTTGTGAGCAAATCCAATGGGATATTCCACTTTATGGATCGAATCTGGATCCCTAAGCGGACCAATTTGCGACAGATCCTGATGGACAAAGCCCACAAATCCCGTTATTCTATTCATCCCGGTCTTGAAAAAATGTACCAGGATCTTCGTTATAAGTACTGGTGGCCGGGTATGAAAAGGGATATCGCTCTCTACGTCAGAAAATGCCTAACTTGTGCTAGAGTCAAGGCTGAACATCAAAGACCCTCTGGCTTACTCGAACAACCACCGATTCCTATGTGGAAGTGGGAAAGTATAGCTATGGATTTCGTAACGAAGCTTCCGCACACGTCATCAGGTCACGACAGCATATGGGTTGTTGTTGACCGTTTGACTAAATCAGCTCACTTTCTGCCGATACGAGAAGACTACAAGATAGAACGATTAGCCCGAATCTACACCGATGAGATCATTTGTAATCATGGGACGCCTCGTGACATCATCTCTGACCGTGATGCTCGGTTTACCTCGCGACTGTGGGAAACGTTTCAAACGGCACTCGGTACATCGCTTAATCTAAGCACTACTTTCCACCCTCAAACCAACGGTCAGACTGAAAGAATGATTCGTACTCTTGAAGACATGCTCCGTTCGTGTGTTTTAGACTTCGGTGGTAATTGGGATAAATACCTGCCGTTAGTCGAATTCTCGTATAACAACAGCTATCATTCTAGCATCCAAATAGCACCATTCGAGGCATTATATGGAAGAAGATATCGGTCGCCTATTGTGTGGCACGAGATTGGTCACTCGCAACTAACCGGTCCTGAGCTACTGCAAGAAACGACAGACAAAATTTTCCAAATTCGAGACAACCTAGTGAAAGCTCGAGATCGACAGAAAAGTTACGTTGATAAGAAATGCAAGCCCCGTGAATTTGACGTTGGTGACTACGTACTCCTAAAGGTATCACCTTGGAAGGGTGTAGTCCGATTCGGCAAGAAAGGGAAACTCGCGCCTCGATATGTTGGACCTTTTAAGATTCTGGAAAGGATCGGAAAAGTCGCCTACAGACTCGAACTACCGGAGGAACTTAGTAACGTCCACCCGACTTTCCACGTGTCAAACCTCCAAAAGTGCCTAGCCGACCACGACTTACATATCTCTCTCGATGACCTGCAAATAAACGAAACATTACACTTCGTGGAGAAGCCTGTCAAAATCATGGATCGCCAAACCAAGCAGCTCAGACGCTCTCGCATTCCTATTATGAAAGTCCGATGGGAAGGCAAACGAGGCGCAGAGTTCACTTGGGAACTCGAAAGCGACATGAAGGCGAAGTACCCACAGCTGTTAGATAGAGAAGCTAGAGAGAGAAAGTGACATTGTGATTCTAGTGCTTTGTACGATTTCATATCAATCTATAGAATCACCGATTATATTACGTCTTGTGTGTTTGATCACGTTCGTGTACGAATTCCTCATGTCACACCTCTAGTTCGCAATCGTTTTAGAGTCAAAACCGGTCTGAAAAGAAAGTTTTCAAACGTGATTCACAGTGTGGTACGACTTACAGCTTAATTTCGGGACGAAATTCCCTAAACAAGGGGAGGCTGTAACACCCCGTGTTTTCAGAAGTCAAAGTCAAAGTCAACGACCGATTAAACAGATTTGACTTATAGTAATCTTTTTGTTTTTATTGTATTATGTGGAGTAAGTGTTGTACCTTGCTAAAATCGATATTTGTTAATCGCTATCAAATCGACTTACGACTGTGAATTGTAGGAAGCAACAATGCGATAAAGTTAACTAATCAATAATCAAGCTATGCCACTCGACATCGAATAGTGATACGAACCGCAACTCGACTTAATTTGGTTATTATACGTGTGTGTGTGCCTTATGTGTTACTTGTGCGTGTTTATATATGTATGTAGTGGAAATCAATTGAAACTCGAAACGCAATCGAACTCGAACTCGAATCGCAATCGAACTATGATAATTAGTGGAGAAGAGATTGTGCGAGATATGAAGTAGTTGGGATTAAAAGTAATTTGAGTATGAAACCCTATCGTAACGAGCCGATCGCAATCGAAATCGAAACATCAAAAATCGTCACGTCAAACAAGCGAACCAAGTGCCATCCGGCCGGATAGCCATCCGACCGGATAGCCACTGCACTATAAGACAAACGCCATCCGACCGGATAAGCCATCCGAGCGGTGTGTCATCCGATCGGATAACCCTTTCCTCTTTTGGAATCCTATAAATACCCCTGTCATTGTCATTCTTTCCATTTCTGGAAACTCTCTGTCCGAACCAGTCGTGCTCCTCACCTTTTCTTCGATTTCTCTCAATCCAGGTAAGATCTCGCCCTAAATCTTGTACTTTCTTGATCTACACGCACCCCTACACCTTTCTATCTTTCAAATCTTAACTTTTAACCATGAAATCACTAGATTTCGGGTGTTCTATGATGACGTCATCATGTGTTCTTCAAGAACTTCATGCTTTGACTTCAATCCACCAAGAACCACCGAGATCTAACCGATTTCCACGCAAACATACAAAGATCTTGTAAAGATCTCGACACAAGAGTGGTGAGAAAGGATTGAAAGATGTTTTCCAACTTTCTTTCAACTCTTTTACACTCATTACGCTCAAAACCGATAGAAACTGACCCGGTTCTAGTCTCCTACTCATCCATAGTGTTGTACTAGTCCAAGGTCTGGATTCTACACACGAGACTACCGATTTCGGATTAAACAAGAACAACCGTACTGAGCCGGTAACCGGCCGAACTAGGGTGATTCCTGGTCGGTCTGGTCACTTGAGACAAAACGGAGTTCCATTGGTTAACACGTCGTCACAAAGTCTCGATAAAACGACAAACAACCAAACACGACCAAGTGTAGGACGAACAGGACAATCAAGACAGATTACTGTCCGAACGGATTGCTGTTCGATCGGATAGGTCATCCAAACGGATTGCCATCCGAGCGGATCACACTTGGGTCCCACCTTCAAAACAATTTTAACTGAAGTTTGAGTATCGAACGAATTGCAATCCGATCGGACGACCATCTGACTGGATTACTCTTCGGATCATGAGATATTAAGACTTTATAGACTTAAACAATTTTCAACATGTTCGATGACATGGTTGCCATCCGATCGGATTGCCATCCGATCGAATGACACTTCTGTCATGAACTTGCCTTTAACAAGTAACCTCATCACAAAGTCGCCATCCGACCGGATGACCATCCGAACGGATTGTCATCCGCACGACTTGTCATCCGATCGACCGACTTGAAAGATAGAGATACTTTGATGTTTTCAAAATACTACAACGAAAACTTCAAAAGTCAAACCATCATACACAAACACATTCACCTCATAGGAAGAAACAATGCACTCGAATAGTCATCCGACCGGATAACCTATCCGACCGGATGACCATCCGAACGGATTGTTATCCGCACGGATTGTTGTCCGCTCGGATTACCATCCGATCGAAATACTATCCGACTCACTCATACCTTGTATCGTTTTACGCATCACTTATCGTTATACAATCTAATCTACTCAGGGTAATCTTACTCGCTAAGCGCTCCCTTCAATCCATCAACCGCTGTGAGTATACTCGACCCCTTTTTGCTTTAAGCACTTTTGGGTGTTACATACGTTACAACTATTCAAATCACATCAATCACACTACTCAATACTATTTGAACGCTAACCGTTAATGCATGTTATACGTGGCTTATGAATGCTTGTTTGTTATGTTTACACATGGAATGCTGTCTACCTGCCTTAGCAACGATAGTGCTATAGTTTGGACTCAGCACCCGTTCACACGGGGGTTGTTAAGGACATTTACTTGCATGGATTATGGTGGTAATCATGTATTGCGAACTGCCTCGGGCAGTCAACCCGCAGTCATTGGTATCGATGGATCTATGTCGATAACTAACGTGCTTCATTTCACTATGTGTACGTGCTGGTTATGCGTAAACGAATTCGAACTCTATATGATATTATCAAACTTGTATGCTCACCTTTACATTATATGTATTGACTTTATTTTAACGTATGTGACAGGTGATTAGGACGCACACTTGGTAGGAATTTGAAGCTAGAATAAAGCTTTAGAGCCTAACAAATAGTTGTCTGTAGTGGTCAAACTAAGGGTCTTTAGAAGCAGATAAACAACTGCTGTCTATTTGAATCTGAGTTGGCGGAACAGAATATTTGCCTGGATTTTGTCTGTAATAAATATTTTGCTGTTTGAGATACGGTATGGGACGTATTATTTAAATTGAATAGTATTGATAATTGTTATGGAAACTTCTGGACAATCTGTTTCGCTCAGTGCCACGCCCCGATGATTCCGCCATCGGTTGGGGTGTGACAGGATTGTCCCAAAAGGCTTACATAGATCGTGTCCTTAGACGTTACAACATGCAATAGTGCAAACCCTCAGTCGCTCCAGTAGTTAAGGGAGATGTTTTCGGTTCATTCCAGTGTCTGACGACAGAGGTTGAGAAGGAGCAAATGAGCCAGATACCTTATGCGTCAGTAGTCGGGAGCTTGATGTATGCTCAAGTCTGTACTCGCCCAGATATCGCTTATATTGCTTGAATGCTAGGCCGTTATCAGACTAATCCTGGCCTAGATCACTGGAAAGCAGCTAAGAAGGTACTTCGATATCTGCAAGGGACGAAAGACTATAAACTGACTTATAGAAGAAGTGATCATTTAGAAGTGGTGGGCTATTCTGATTCTGACTTTGCCAAGTGCAAAGATGACAAGAAATCCACTTCGGGCTATATCTTTATGTTAGCAGGCGGCCCTATCTCATGGAAGAGTCATAAACAACAGTTGACCACAACTTTCACAATGATGGCAGAGTACATTGTTGTTTATAACGCAACCTATCATGGAATGTTGCTTAGAAATCTGATCACTGGACTCAAAATCGTTAATTCCATTTCTAGACCATTGAAGCTTTACTGTGATAATTCAGCTGCCGTTAGTTTCTCGAATAGTAACAGTCCGACTGGAGCTGGTTTATATCTCGATACAAAATATATGTCCGTACGTGAACGAGTTGAGGAAAATAATCTTTGTATCGAGTATATTAGTACTAAAGATATGCTTGCGGATCCGATGACTAAAGGTCTCCCTCCTAAGGTTTACGAAGAACATGTTCGGAATATGGGATTTAGTAAAGACCTTATTTGAGCATATTGTACTAGCTTATGTTTTATGATTAATGAAATTTCCTCAGTTTGATTGTGTATGTCTCTTAGAATATGTTCAACCGGTATAATGGCATATAGACAAATAAAGTTACAAATCAAACAAAGGGCTTATGCGTATTTTGATCATGACGATTAAGTTTTAAATTAAGGCTATAGTATGACTAATGGGGGTCCTGAGTCGCATAATGATTCAACGGCTGTATTTCTCTGCTATAGTACTTGTTTAAGGCTAAAATGAGTGTTAACTCCTGATCAGGCTTATCTAATACTCATAGTAAATGATTACTCGGCTAAGTGGGAGAATGTAAGATTAAATATATTATGTTTAATATTTAATCTATAGCCATTGTAATCATTTACATAATATAGATCAAAATATATAATAACCTATTAAATAATTAGTTGGTAATTGTTGATGGACCATATTACCCTTATTAACTAATCAGGTTTCCTCCTGGGTGCTTATATAAGGAGAATTATGTAGAGGTCAAAAGGTTAGACACTTAATCAGACAACCTAATCATAACATCATCCTCATCATCGACCTCCCTCTCCATAACTGATTCCCTTGTCGGTTTTCTTAGTCCCCATCATCAGTTAGCACCCTAAGGAGGAACCAGATCACACTGACAATTATGTCGAACGGGATGTCATCTTCTCTGACTGGATTCTCCACTGCACTGGCTGCTGTAACAGGTATGTTTTCATGTTTTCCCTCATATATAAACAGAACTGAACCAACAGTGTTCACCTAACACGCCCCCGTGCCCAGGCTTCTGTTTCTTTTTATTTATCCTTGTTACTGGAAACTGAACACGGGGCCGTGCCCGGACACCACGAGGCCGTGTCCAGACGTCCAGTAACACAAAATTTTGCTTTTTCACACCCTTTTTACACATTCAATCAACCTAAAAACTTATTTTTGGGACACATTGAGGACAATGTGTAATTTAAGTGTGGGGGAGGTGCTAAAGCTTTGAATCTCGCAAGTCCTAATCATTTTTTTACTTGTCTAGGTTTAACTTGGGAAATTCAAGTTCTAAAAAGGTTATATTTTTACAAATTTACAACCGATAGCGTCGTGATAAAAAGAACCAACATAAGAAAATTATGAAAAGGCATGACAAGCTTAGTTAAAATTTGATTATATATACTTGATCACATAAAAACTCATTCCCACAAAAGTGAGTTTTGAGCCTTTATCGAGCATACAAATACATATCTTTAAACTAAATGCTCATTTTTCATTTCTTGTGTGAATAGCCGCTTGGTTCTTACAACTCTAGAACTTGCCACGACGATACATTCCCGGTCCTTACCAACTTAAACCCAAGTAAGTAAATGATGGAGGCATTAGGACTAACCCTTTTTATTTCTACACCATTATTTTTTTTACCACCTACCCAAAATCCCCCTATTAACCCCTTTGAGCCTAAACCTTTTCATTTCTTAACCCAAACCAAACACCCTTTCACCCACCAAAACCCTTTTTATTTTTAACCCTTTGTTTTAGTAACAAGCTCGGTTTTTCTTATGACTTTTTCAAAAAAAAAAAATTTGATGATTAAGCAAAAGAAATAAACAAGCAAGTTCATCAAAAATAACTTTGTTTGAATAATAGCTTCATCAAAATAAAAAGTGCAAAAATATAAAGTCTTACGAAAAACCGATGCTTTTTACGCTTTTCACCATTTTCTACTAACCACTAACCCAACCACCTACCTTTAACCCAAGCCTAACCCTTCACCCAAAAGTCCTCTTGATATTTACAAAGGTTTATAGTTAAAAAGGAGGATGATTGATTGCTTGGCAAGCCTATGGTAGGAGTAAGTTCCATGCCGCTCTCGAGTGATTCACTAAAATACAACTTCGGCCGAGTGTTGAGTGAACCCCGTGAGGTATGTGAACTTGTATATAAATAGAATTTTAAAGAGGCATGTTATGCCCTAATAAGTAATTTATCTTATGAAAAGTTTTAAATAAATCATGACGAACATGATTGTAAATAAATAAAAATGAAACTTAACAAAGAATCTTCTAAATCCCGACACTCTATGACTAGCCCAAAAACCTTCTCTTCTACCCATTCTATTTGGGAGTGTGAAGCTACATTATAAAGAGTTTTGCTTAAGGACAAGCAAAGATTCAAGTGTGGGGGTATTTGATGTGTGCAAAATGCAACATATAAATTACATCAATTGTGGCATAAAACTAACCCTTTTTTAGTACTAATGTTGGAAAAAATGAGCTTTTGTCTTCCTTTTGTATTTTCAGGATTAAATGAGCTCAAATTAACAAAAGAAGCAAAAAGGCAGCAAGATCTAACATAAATACAAGAAAAGGAACAAACGTGGCATGCCCGACCTCCCTGACAGCATCCTCCCAAGCAAAACAAGAGAACAGAAGGCTGAACACGCCCCATGCTCAGTGAACACGGGGGCGTGCCCAAGTGTCAGCATAAAAGACAAAGCTGTAGAAGCTTCTATTGCCCACCACGGGGCCGTGCTCAGCGGACACGGGGCCGTGCTCAACTATAAGATTCGCAGAATACAGGCAAATCTTGATAGTACAGATACGCTTCTGCACACGGGGTAGTGCACAGCGGACACGAGGCCGTGGTCAACTAATGCAGACAAGAGAAATTAATGAAGACAGAGAAGGAGGATGGACACGAGGCCGTGCCCACTGGACATGGGGCCGTGCCCGAGCTGCTGTTCAGGCTATAAATAGGGGTGCTTGGCTCATTTGCAAACCATCCCTTGGCACACCACCTCTCTCACACTTCACCCACCACCCACCACCATCACAACACCATCATCCACCACCATCATCCATTGTCCATCATAGAGTGTGTGAGTCGTCTCGGGATCCAAGATTGATCGTAAGAGTTCTTGACAATCAAAGGCCATGTTTGCCTAAGTCTCTTACATCACTTGGTGAAGACACGTGTCTAGTGTAATACTTTTTATTTTTAATCTTTTCGCACTTTTTACTTGGTTATGTATTAATGGCTTTAATAACTAGTTTCTTATGTTGAAGGTGATTCTTCCTCATCGTTTGTCCGTGGTGTCTTGGCATTATTTTACTGTCTATATAAAATAAAAGATTTTCACCATTCATATCTCCACGGTCTATATGGAGGTATGTTGGCTACCTGGTCGGGGGTTAAGGGAAAATTTGGTAAAAGTCTTGCCATTGTTCAGTGTATAGATCCTGCAAAGGACCTGGGTCAAATTTAGTAGGACCTCTTTCAATACCCACCGGTATTGGATGGCGGGGCTCCAAACTCTTTGATCCCCTCATATGTAAGCTACTATTAATACTTTAACCCGGTTACTTAGGACTGTATCCCTGCTGACTCAGACTACTTAGCCGAGGGTAACGTCACCTTCAAAAGAGGGGCCTACCACAATATGCATTAATAACTTAATTAATTATCTTTCAATAATCCGACCCTTTAGGATTGTATCCTTGCTGACTCAAACTACTGGGTTGAGGGTAACGTCACCTCCAAAAGAGGGGCCTACTACAATAACTAAGATAATCTCTTAAAAAGTGCAAAAGTGCGGAAATAATCAAAGGTTACACTAAACACGAGTCGGAGCCAAGTGATTCATCTTGTCTATCTGTTTTTATTTTTATTTTATTTTTCAGCATTTTAGTTAGTTTTTATTTTTCTTGTTTAAAACCTTTTTCCTAAACTTTTGATTTGATTAGACGTTGAGGATAAACCGGTACTAAAAGCTCTTGTGTCCTTGGACGACCTCGGTATCTTGCCAACACTATACTACGCTCACGATGGGTGCACTTGCCCATATGTGTGTTTGGTGTTAGTAAAATATCGTGTTTTATAAATTTAAAACTTGACTAACGTGTAAAAAGGGCTTAAAATATACTTAATTCCATAAACACACCAACCCGCATCAACACCCGAGATATTTTATTTTCAAGCTGCAATCGCTGATTTTTTCGCTTTATTGTTTTATGTGTTTCGATTCTGAGCTCGCAACTGCTGACTCTATGAATTATCGATTTTATGTGTTTTATGTGGTTTTAAGTGTTTATGTGTTCCGATTTTTGGAGACCTATTCGTTTTTCGCTACTCGCTTTACTAAACGCGCACAACACGCACAACTATTTCCATCTCAAAACGCTAACAAATCGTAGACATGCTACGAGCTATTCGCATCGCTAATCGCTGTTTACGCTACTCGCTCTCGCAACTCTCGATAGCTTTACGCAACTTTGAAAGATAGGTGAATACGTGCAAAATATGTAGGTGAATGTGTGCAATATAGGAAGGTGAATACGTGTGAAATATGTGCTTACGTGGACTACGTGCTTATGTGCTTCTGTGCTTATGTGGATTATGTTCCTACGTGACTATGTGCCTATGTGTGAACGTGTTCCCGTGCTTTACATAGAGTAGCTCTGGGTGATACTCTAGACTATACTCGATTTAATCAAAATCGTGTCTGAATCCTATGATGATGTGTGTTGCAGACAATGTCGTCTTTTGGATCACACACATCTCGCGCTGCCCGCCACAACCACGCTGACAAACGCATCGCCTCGCCAGTCGCCAAGGAAATGGCTAAGGTCATTCCGAAAATTGTTAGTGAAATCAATGAAATCGGTAGCAAGTCCTCTGAGGAATCTAGAACCGACTCGCTACGCACTACTTTTAGCTTCAAGCTGTTTAAAGCTTGTGGACCCAAAGACTTCACTGGGGAAGATGGTCCGAGCGCAATGTTTCAATGGTTTGACTCGATTGAAGTCACTTTTCGTCAAAGCGGATGTCCAGACAACCTCTGCACTGTTAACGCAACTGGCGTTTTTCAGTCCATGGCTCTGGACTGGTGGACTGCCGAACGAAACAGGCGAGGTAACGACACGGCCTATGGACTTTCTTGGGAGGAACGGAAGGAAGTCATGATGAAAGAATTTTGTCCCCCGTATGAACTCCAGAAGCTGGAAGACAAGTTCTGGCATATAAAGCAAGAAGGAGGCGACAATGCTGGTCTTACTGCTCGCTTTAAACAGCTCAGCATCATCTGCCCTGGCCAAGTCTCAACTCCCGACATCACAATCAAGAAATATATTCGCACTTTACCTGATTGTGTTGCCGATTTTGTCCAAGCAGCCAAGACTACCACAATTGAGAAGACCTTCCAGCTCGCTGCTGAGATTAATGACTAGCGAGTTAGGGCTGGACGGCTGGTTACTTCAAGAACTCCACCAAAAATCTCCACCAAGTCACCGCTACTTCTGCTACTCCTGTCACGGCCCCCGGCCCGGTGTTATCCGGTCCAGAAACCGCGGGACAGAAACCCGTGGTAATTGTTATTTAATTTGGCAGCGGAAATGTTGACATGATCTTTTAAACTGAAAATATTTAATTATTTTATTTCATATATTAGGGATAAACCCCATAATTTACATTAAAGGAATTTCACGAGGAAATTCTGTTGGGATTGAACCCTATCAGAGGAACAGATAATTAAAGCCAAAACTAGATCAGAGCAGTGGATCCAGAATAAGAAGACGATTACAGTTGGTTCAGGCAAATCTCTCCCCTTGAAAGTGCTTTTATATCTGCTGACCTCCTATCTAGTGATCATACTAAGTGCTGACCTACAACTGCTGCTCTGCATCTACTGACCAATGTCAAAGACTGATGGAAGACCAAAGCTCTGCTGACTCAATCTACTGCCTTGAGTCAAGTACTGCTGATCCGGACAAGCACTGCTGGGTTCACAGCAGTGGAAAGATGCAGCAGCTGTTTAAGTGTCTTTTATGTAAAGAAATGCAATAGCAGTAGTTAGTAGATCAGAGTTTGTATAGATCAGAGGTTAGAGTTTGTTAGGAGGTTAGATGTCACTTTCATGGTGACGTCAGCTAAGATGCTCAGTGGTTTGCAAGTGCCTATAAATAGTTCAGTACTTTGTACTGTTCTATTAGCTCTTTCACCACATCGTCTTCTTTGCACGAACAAACTACTGAGCTCTGGCTGAGGGGGAGTTTGCATTCATACATCAATCATTGTAATCGTTGTTGAAACAAATTCAATCTTTCGATTCATTGTGTAAAGATGTTTGATTAAAGTATTACTCTCGTTTGATTGTATGCAAAGTTTGCTTTCATTTTAATTCCGCTGCACAACTCTTTCATTTTCATCTTAATTTCAAACGAAAATACAATAAAAAAGAAACTCAGATCCAACAATTGGTATCAGAGCTTGGACAGTCAAATTTGATTTAACAATCATTTTGACGTAAATAGTTCAGCTCATAACAGTTGATACTGATCGTTTGTTCGTCCGTTGAAAAACAGAGCAAGGATTAATCACCATTAAAGTTGATTTCTCAGTGTCTGTAAAACAACAAGAATGACGTCACAATCTCAGGATGATAAAAACAACATCGGCTCGCTTTTTAAACCACCTATGCTAAAAAGAAATGAGTACAACATCTGGCAGAGGAGGATGGGTCACATCCTCGCTCAACAAAGCACAGGTTGTTGGAAGTCTGTCATTTATGGTCCCCATGTTCCTTCAGTGCCAAGTGCTGAAGATGCTAAAAAGTTCGTTCCAAAACCAGTTGAAAATTATACCGAAACCGGTTTTCAAAAGATCGAACTAGATGCTAAAGCGTTTAGCATCGTAGCATCAGCGCTGCCCAATGAGATATATGCTGGACTGTTACATTGTAACAGTGCCAAAGAGTTATGGGACGCACTTAAGGAACAGTTTGGGGGAACTGAAGAAGTCATAGAAAACAATAGGGAAATCATGAACCAACAGTATGAAACATTTTGCTACGTTAAAGGTGAATCACTAACGCAACAATTTGAGCGTTTCAGTTGTCTCATCAGTGAACTGAGGCTTGTTAACACCACTTTTACAAACTCAACTCAAAATAGCAGGTTCCTCAGGTCACTGCCAGAAAAATGGGACACCATAGCTTTTGTCACCCGAACTCACCTGAATTCAAGGATCTGACCTTGACCCAACTCCACGGTAGACTCCTGACCCACGAAAGGGAGTTGAACCAAAAAAGGAGGTTACAAGAGTCAGGAAAAGTTACCGATGATTACACTTTCGGTAATACTGCTCTTCTGGGTCAAGAAGAATCTGGGAGCAGTGGTAAGGATCAGGGTTTTGATCACTTCATTGACATAACTGCTGGTGCAAATTTTAACAACCCTGATCCTCACTCTGCTAGTTATGCATTCACTGCAAATGAAAACCAGATGTCAGACAATTTAAGTTTTGAACTAAATGATTTGCAACATTTTGATCCCACTGATTTAGAGGAAATGGACATCTTGCACCAACTGGCTTTGCTAAGTGTTAGAACTAGCAAGTTCTACAAAAGAACAGGGCGAAAATTTCCAGGTTTGCATGGGAATCTAAGGGTTGGGTTGGATAAATCGAAAATCAAGTGCTACAAGTGTAATAGGTTGGGACATTTCGCTAGGGAATGTAGGAGTCAAACTACTGGTCCCATAATTACTCATCCTAGCTCAAATCCTAGACCTCAAAACCAAAACACTGTACACTATGCCCAATATGCCCCAGCAGCTCAAGTGAACACTGCTCACTATGCTGCTGCCCCTGTGCCAGTACATTATGTCCAAACTACTGTTCCACAAATCCAATATGTTCAAACCCCTGCTCCACAGGTACAAGTGCAACCTGTTGCACCTCAAACCACTGCTCCAGCAGCAGCACAACCAGATCAACAAAGTTTTTTCACTCAAGGGTTTGTTGACTGGAGCAGTATGCCTGAAGACCTTAATGATGAAAATTTTGCACTCTATGCTTCTAATGATTCTTCTCATGATGAGTTTTGTTTGATGGCATTAGAGTCAATACAGGAGGGGGTTGAAACTGAGGAGGAACAGCAGAGCTTTGAAACAGTGGAAGAGGTGACTGAAGCAGTGGTTACTGCTGTGGCTGGTGAACTACTGTTGGGAGAAAGTTCAGGTTCCCTGATTGAACCACTGACAGATCCATGGTCCGAAGAGGACAAACAAGAAGAGAAGGAAGAAAAGGCTGGTGAAAAGAAGGTGAAAGCTGATGATGAGGAAGATCATCAATGTGATTGTGCAATGATGGCAGCTGCCAAGGTATCTCCTCAAGTTCTTGAAAAACTGTGTTCTGACAATTGCATAATTGCATTTGCTAACATTAAAGAGTTGAATGAAAACCTTCGGGATAAAATCTTGTCTGATGAGGTCAAATTTGAAAGGTCTTTAAAAGAACTTAAAAACAAATTGACTGAAAAAGAAAAAGAGAACAACTGTCTAAAAGAAGAGCAAAGTATAACCAAAACCCAACTTCAAACTATGGTAGAAAAATACCAAGTTTGCAAAAAGGAGTTGGAGTCCGCCCAGATTACTTGTGAAAGATGGGTGGAATCCTGCAAAGGATATGAGGTTATGCTTGAAAAACAGAGAAAAAGCAATGTGAAATTTGGGGTTGGCTATAGAAAACATGATGATGAAAACACTGCTTTTGAAAAATCTGTTCAAACCACTAATGTAACCACTGAGTTCATCCCCACAAACAAGAATGGCCAAGAAGTGAAAATCACTGACAAACTTGGTAACAAAATCACACTTGACAGACCAATGGAATCCTCTACTTTTGAGGAGCTTGAAGAATACCAGTTTAAACCAAAATGGTCTGATGAGTGTGACATTCTTGAAAATTTCAAGCCAATGGACTTCACATCAACTGATGGTGTCAAGGCTCCAAAAGCTAAAGTCATACCTCTCAGGGACATCCCAGCAGTGGTTAAAACCTCTGCTGCAAAGGAGTCTGAAAAGAGAAAGAAGAAAGAAAAAATTGATAACTTGTTTTGTGAATTCTGTGAGAAAAGGAATCATCTAACAAAAGATTGTTTCCACTTAAAAGCTTATGATTTAAACAGAACAAGTGTCATTGTTTCAGCTGAAGGTTGCATTGTCTGTGGTAAAACAAACCACAAAACTCAAGCATGTGTGTATCTCAAAAACTTTGATGTGAAAAAAAATGAGTACATTGCTAAAACATCCTTGAGTCCATCATCGTCATCAACATCTGTCAAATTCACCAAGAAACAACCACTGTTTGTGCCAGTTCAAACAGCTGTTACAAAACAGCTGAACCAAACATCTGTCAAAAGAGATGTTCAGGTTACTGATGCACCCCCTGCCAATCAGTTCAGAAAAGGCAGAGAAAAACAGTCTTACCAAAGGATTCCTCACGTTTATGAGGCCTACAAAAGGCCCTCTAAACCCAAAGTGAACAAGCATCCTTTTGGTTACCAGCAGATGATTGGTCAGGACCCACAACAGTGGTTAGAGAAACACTGTCCTAAAACAGTTCAAACTCCTGACCTAACCACTGTCCATCATTCTGCATCCATCCCAGACACTGTTGAGACCCCATCCAAAGCCTTGTTGGCTTTGGAGACCTTAATGAACTAATCCTTTTACTTCATGTGCAGGGAGCTTCTGCATGCTATGATAGTCTTTGGTATGTAGATAGTGGAGGCTCCAGGCACATGACAGGATGTAAAGCCCTCCTCAAAGACTTTAAAATCCATGGAGGGGGTGATATATCCTTTGGGAATAATAGTAAAGGGAAGGTTCTGGGGTCTGGTACAGTGCAATCTGGAAATGTAAAATTTGAAAATGTCAATCTAATAGACAATCTAAAATTCAACCTTCTGAGTGTGTCCCAAATGAGTGTCACACCCCGACCGCGTAAAACAACAAATCGCGGCGGAAACATCGGGGCGTGTCGCGACAGAATTAATTGTTTCATAACCATGGCACACAAAGTGTATTTTATTTATTAAACAAGGGTGTTACATTGTCTCGAAATAGCAAATTAAGAGTTCAGAACATAATTATACATAGTCTATCATCTTTTAAAGTCTCTAAGGCACAGGTCCGCCCTAGTATCATGATCAACATCCTATGGAAAAGCACCTGAAAACACATGTGAAAATAGGTACGTCAGCATAAAAATGCCTGTGAGATACATAGGTTTTGCGAAAATAAGATTCATGACTTTTGTTTGAGAAAATGTTTAGTCATGAACCTTGTTATTTGCTTTGTCTTGTAAATCATTTGAAAACAATAAGATCAGATGATATGTATAAGTAAATGTCAGGTTAAATAAATAACCATGTAAAAATGTGTTTGTATAAGGTAAGTTGTTTGTAAATCAATGTCTTGTGAAAAGTATGTTATTTGTATAAAATGTTCTATGTCTCAAACTGAAATGATTCAAATAACGCTACGCCATGTAATACCATACAAACACTTATATATAGGAAGTACCAGCGGCGTATCCACCATGCTTGTATCATATTACACACGCATCGTTACTTAATCACTTAATCAAACCAAACCAAACAATGTAAGAAGTCTATGTTTAAATCAATTGTCAAATGTATTGAATAACATGTCAAAGTGTTTATGTCAAGATGTAAATCATGTCAAAATGTCTATGTCAAATACCCATGTCAAATGTCTATGTCAAAATGTCATGTATGGCAAGTGAAATGTCTCAACTAAACCATATGCACGAAAACAAAGTATTGAAGTAAAACTTGGTTTAAATCAAAGCTATGTTTTGTGTAAATGCATGCAACTATTTAATATGAACATTTATGCGGTATTGTGAATATGCATACATCCAAGCCTGGCGACTGTGGTGATAACCCTTTAAACAAATTAAAGGTCTATCTGTCTTAATGTCAACGAATTCGGTCATTCCTTTCTGTCCCCTTACCCTGGGATGTCCGGAACGGGAGTTGTCAATTCCTATGGTACCACTACCTACTAACGAACGGCGTAGCTAATGTTAATGGATATATTGTCCCATGTAAACAAACCAAATGTCATAACAAAATGTGAGCATGAGAAAACAATGCACTAAGTATGTAATCAAATGAACATACGTAGCGTGAAATGTCATGTAAAACGATGTACTAAGTAATGCACACAATGGGCATACCTAGCATGAAATGTCATGTAAAACAATGTACTAAGTAATGCACACAATGGGCACACCTAGCAGGAAATGTCATGTAAAACAATGTACTAAGTAATGCACACAATGGGCATACCTAGCATGAAATGTCATGTAAAACAATGTACTAAGTAATGCACACAATGGGCACACCTAGCAGGAAATGTCATGTAAAACAATGTACTAAGTAATGCACACAATGGGCATACCTAGCATGAAATGTCATGTAAAACGATGTACTAAGTAATGCACACAATGGGCACACCTAGCATGAAATGTAATGAAATCATGTACTATAATGTACTAACGAACATAGCATGTATATGATGTGAAAACAGGAAAGCATGAAAGTAACAAGTAGGCACATGTGTTCCACCCCAAAACAGTTTGGAAAACAGTAAAAGAGGGGTCTATGTACTCACTTGAGATTGCTCAGTTGTATAAAGATAACCACCAAGCAATGCAAGAGATCTCGGAATCAAACGGCACCTAGTATAGGTAACTATGTTAATAAACCGGACCTATCTCGGAAGACTGGGTAGCATTAGGGTTTGTAAACCAAATGAGTGTCGGAACTCACGTGATATGGTTTAACAAAGCCTACATGCTAAAAGAAACTTAACATAATTGTTTACGACCCATTACGACCCGTTTAGGAAGCTTATGCTACTTTAACGTGTCGTGCGCGTGAAACGCGTTCGGACCGCCTAACTAGTCCTATGACAAGTATTATATGCCTAAACATGTTACATAATCAGTTACGTGACAAAGGTTTAGGTTACATATGCTTAATTACCAATTATACATGAAAAGGGTATTCTGGTAATTTACCTAAGGCATATAAACTACCTATCATACAACTACTTAACCGATGTGACCATAGGGTATAACCTCGGAAGGTTATTCCCTACCTACTATGGTCACCTAATGTATTTGGTCGGATCCTAATGATCGACCAAACTGGGTCGGGTTCGAGGTATAAGCGATTTATTAGATCGCTTACCCTACGACCCTAGACAACGTGGTAATCAGTAGGCATAGTCCCAAGGGACTATGACCATCGTGATTACAATCACGTTGCGAAGTTCGAACGAACTTCGCATTGACCATTACTGGTCAACGCTGAAAGTCAAACAAAGTTTGACTTTCTGACTCGAAAAGCAGTAAAAATAAGGAAAAGAACGAAAGAATACTTACGAAGGGTCCCCGAATGCTAACCCAGATCAAAATAACTCAGGTATGAAACGAAGGTTCCAACTTAGAGCTTTCTTAATCAGATTTGTGGGTTTTTGGGGTTGAGGGTGGATGGGTATTTATAGGATATGCACCACCGTTAGGATCGTTTGTTGAATAACGTGCCTTAATCGGAACCGTACACTTGTCGTAAAGTTGTGGTGTCCAAAAATGATGTTTATCAGCTGATTAGGCAAGTGGGAAAGGTGTGGTTGTGGTTAAAACAGGTGTAATCCGCTGACTGTTCGATCTTATCTGTTCTGCAGACCCCTTACGGACCGTAAGGTAAGGCTTACGGTCCGTAAGCCTTCAAGTTTGGCAGATGTGCAGTTTTGGTCCCTGTTGTGTATTCAGCCCATTTCCGGCACTTCTAAGGCCCGTCAAGCCAACTTTAAGGCCCTAAAATGATGCCTAAACATTGTGGACATGAAACATGCTCAAAAATATGTCGGACGTTGGTTCGTTTGGTCGTACGAACGCGATGTTCGCTTAATTACGACGGAATGCGCACAAGCGCGAAAAACGATCCAAATGACGCGACGAATGGATTTTTCTTAAGGAGAACACTAAAATATAATATAGTCATGCTTACATAAATTTTTGGATGTCCAGATGTATTCAGAACGTAAGTTATGCGCGAAAATGCAAACTTGTGCACTTTTTGACACTTTTAGTCCCTGAATGACCCAAAAGTTTATTTTAGCACACCGAACCCCTCAAAGCCTATTTCTAAGCTATGTAAAGGATATTTAAGGTGTGTTTAACTTATGGTTATGTTCCGGAATGTTCGTTACAGTTCAAATTGACATACTTTCGCAGTTTGTCATATTTAGTCCCTGTAAGCGAATTAACTTATTTTTGCCATACCAAAGCCTTCAAAACTTATTTCTAAGTTATGTAAAGGTTATTTAAGGTATGTTGAGTATATGTTGATGTTCCGGAGTATTTCTCGCATTAAACTGAGTACGTTTACGCACTAGTTTGCGTATAACTCTCCAGAAAGCGATGTAGAGTTTGAAATTACATAAAAGTCAAAACATGAAAAATGTATAACATAACAAAACAGACATTGGGATCAAATAACATTGTTTTATTGATAACAGAACTGTTCATAGTGATTACAAGCACAGTTGTTACAGTCTCCCCTACTTGTGGAAATTTCGTCCCGAAATTTATTTAGAGGAAACTCGTTGAAAAAGATGTGGATATTTCGCCTTCATTTGATCTTCGCGTTCCCAAGTAAACTCAGGTCCACGTTTAGCTTCCCAGCGAACTTTGACCAAAGGAATGCGCTTGCGTTTAAGCCACATGACTTCACGTTCCATGATTTCCACTGGTTTCTCAACAAATTTCAGTGTTTTGCCAACACGAATTTCGTCAAGCGGTATGGAGAAGTTCTCATCAGCTGTACACTTCTTGAGATTGGACACGTGAAAAGTTGGATGAACATTTCCCAGTTCAGGAGGTAACTCAAGTCTGTAGGCTACCTTTCCGATTCTTTCGACGATCTTGAATGGTCCAACGTATCTAGGTGCAAGTTTTCCTTTCTTTCCAAATCTGATCACACCTTTCCAAGGTGAGACCTTAAGTAATACTCGATCACCGACTTGAAATTCAAAGGCTTTGCGTTTTGGGTCCGCGTAAATCTTCTGACGGTTTCTAGCTGCCTGAAGGTTATCACGAACTTTCTTGACCTTGTCAGTTGTCTCTAAAATGAGGGCAGGTCCAGTAAGTTGAGCCTCGCCAATCTCATTCCAGCAGACTGGTGAACGACATTTTCGACCATAGAGAGCTTCGAAAGGAGCCATTCCGATGCTAGTGTGATAACTGTTGTTGTAGGAGAATTCAATCAATTTAAGATGTGAATCCCAGCTACCACCAAAATCGATCACACAAGCTCTTAGCATATCCTCCAGAGTCTGGATTGTTCTCTCAGATTGACCATCCGTTTGCGGATGATAAGCTGTGCTCAGATTAAGTTGGGTCCCCATAGCAGATTGCATGGTTCTCCAAAAATGAGAAGTGAAACGAGCATCTCTGTCAGAAATGATGTTCAAAGGAACACCATGTCGAGCTACAATTTCATCTACATAGATTTGAGCAAGTCTGTCAGTAGGAAAATCCTCACGGATTGGCAAGAAATGCGCTGACTTTGTAAGACGGTCAACGACTACCCAGATGGCATCATGACCTTTCTTTGTGCGCGGGAGTTTGGTAACAAGATCCATAGTAATGTTTTCCCATTTCCAAACTGGGATCTCTGGTTGCTCCAATAAACCCGAAGGACGTTGATGTTCAGCCTTAACCTTAAGACAAGTAAGGCATTTGGATACGTATAAGGCAATGTCCTTCTTCATACCAGGCCACCAATAGTGAATACGAAGATCCTTATACATTTTATCTGAGCCCGGATGAATAGAATAACGAGACTTATGGGCTTCATCCATAAGCAAGGCACGAATATCATCCTGGCTTGGGACCCACAAACGGTCCATGAAGTAATATGACCCACTGTCCTTCAGTTCAAGAGCAGGTGTTATGTGATAGGGAAATTCCTTATCCATTAAACCTTGTGAAACACAGGATTGTTGTGACTGAGAAATGCGGGCTTGAATATCGGATCGAGCTTGAATAACAGATTGAACACGTACACAATGAAGCTTAGTACGTTCCTTGCGACTCAATGCATCAGCTACGACATTCGCCTTACCAGGATGGTAGCGAATTTCGCAGTCATAGTCGTTTAAAAGCTCAACCCAACGTCGCTGTCTCATGTTGAGTTCTTTCTGGTTGAAGATATGCTGAAGACTTTTGTGGTCAGTGAAAACCACACATTTTGTACCGTACAAATAGTGTCTCCAGATTTTGAGAGCAAAGACAACTGCACCCAACTCAAGATCGTGAGTGGTGTAGTTCTTCTCATGTATCTTCAATTGTCTTGATGCATAGGCTATGACTTTGTTCCTTTGCATAAGAACACAGCCAAGACCCAATTTCGATGCATCACAATACACAACAAAATCATCATCACCCTCAGGCAATGATAGGACAGGCGCATCGCAAAGCTTCTGCTTCAGGTGTTGAAAAGCTTCCTCTTGTCTGAATCCCCAGAAAAAGGGCATTTTCTTCTGAGTTAGAGCAGTTAGAGGCACTGCAATCTTAGAGAAGTTTTCTATGAAGCGGCGATAATAACCCGCTAGACCAAGAAATGAACGAACTTCAGTAGGAGTAGTAGGTGTATCCCAATCCTTAATCGCACTGATCTTGGAGGGATCTACATGAACACCTCGTTCGTTGATAATGTGTCCCAAAAATTGAACTTCTTTAAGCCAAAATTCGCACTTGGAGAATTTGGCGAAAAGTTGCTCTTTCTTCAGGAGTTCCAGAGTAAGACGAAGATGCTGCTCATGATCAGCTCGCGTCTTAGAGTAAATCAAGATATCGTCAATAAAAACAATGACGAACTGATCCAAATAAGGTTTGCAGACCCTATTCATTAAGTCCATGAAAACAGCAGGAGCATTAGTCAAACCGAATGGCATGACTGTGAACTCGTAATGTCCATAACGAGTACGGAATGCTGTCTTCGGAATGTCTTCTTCTTGCACCCGAAGTTGATGATATCCAGATCGCAGATCAATCTTCGAAAAATATGAAGCGCCATGTAACTGATCAAAGAGGTCGTCTATGCGAGGTAGAGGATATCGATTTTTGATGGTAAGCTTGTTAAGCTCACGATAATCGATACACATCCTAAAGGATCCATCCTTCTTCTTAACAAAAAGAACGGGAGCACCCCAAGGTGAAAAGCTAGGACGGATAAAACCTTTGTCAGAGAGCTCCTGAAGCTGTTTAGACAACTCTTGCATCTCAGACGGTGCAAGACGATATGGAGCTCTGGCAATGGGATTTGCACCAGGTACGAGATCAATGCGGAACTCGACTTGGCGTGCTGGAGGTAGACCAGGTAAATCTTCAGGGAACACTTCAGAATAATCCCGAACGACAGGAATATCTGAAATAGACTTACCCTTGCCTTTATCCTCTGTAACATGTGCTAAGAAAGCCACATAGTTCTTCTGCAGATACTTCCGAGCTTTAAAACAAGACATGAGTCTGAGACCACCGATAGGCTTCTCACCTTGAACTTGCAGGATCTTGCCTGTCGAAAGCGGCACACGAACAATCTTCTTAGAACAAACTATCTCTGCGTGATGCTTGGATAACCAATCCATTCCCACAATGACGTCGAAGCTTCCAAGTTGCATAGGCGCGAGGTCAATAGGAAAAAGATGGTCGTTAAGATTCAACTGGCAGTTGCGAAGAACAGAATCAAGAATAATGGGTTCACCACTAGCAACTTCTACTGTCAAAGGTTTTCCTAGTTTCGTTCTAGACACTCGAAGCAAAGGCTCAAAAGACAAAGACACGAAACTCTTATCGGCACCGGAATCGAAAAGAACAGATGCAGGCTGATTATTAATAAAGAACGTACCGTTCACCACATTATCGTCAGCCTGTGCCTCTTGGGCATTCATGTTAAAAACTCGGCCTCGAGCCGGAGCCTGATTCTGGTTCTGGTTCTGGTTGACTAGTCTTGGGCACCGATTCCTATAGTGGGTCAGATCCCCACAATTGTAACAGGCACCTGGTGGGTATTGTGGTCGTGCAGCTTGACCCTGTTGCGGAGCAGGAGGCTGAGCAACTTGTTGAGCCGGGTTCTGAACCGCGGGATTCTGAGCAGATCGACAAACATTGGCTAGATGGCCTGATTTCCCACAGTTAGTACAGAAACGGCATGGAAAATGCGGCTGGTGGTGACTGTTGCATCTATTGCACAAAGGTGCATTCCCTGTATAGGGTCTCTTCGCTGGAGGCTGTGCGGGTTGGTTGGGAGCTGCCAGATTAGCTTGGGCAGTGATAGCAAAATTTTGGGAAGCCTTACGCTTCTTTGCCCTCTTTGAAGAACCAGAGTTCTTTCCATTCAAGTTTTGACCTTTCTTGCTATCTTCCTTATCAGCCGACTGCTTCTTGCCCTTGTCACCCTTCCGATGTAACTTGTTCTTCCGGATCTGCGACTCAGTCAATGTCGCAGATAACTCGATCGCCTGACGGAGTGTGGCAGGGTTACTACCAGTAAGAATGTCTTGTACCGAGTCAGGTAGACCATCGATGTATCTCTCGATAGCCTTGTCGAGTGGGGTGACCATTGTTGGGCAAAGCAGACTTAATTCTTCAAACCGATCAGTATAAGCCCTGTGCTCACCACTATCTTGCTTCAAAACATCAAACTCCTTCTCTAACGCTCGTTGCTCATGACGAGGACAGAATTCCCTCATCATAAGGGCTCTAAGTTCAGCCCATGTCTGTGCGAGAGCAACTTCAGCACCCTGGTCTCTCATAACCCCGTTCCACCATGTCAAAGCCCTCTTCTGAAATACGCTCGAGGAGAACTCGACCTTGCGATTATCCGGACACTGCACATGGCGAAAAGTATTCTCTATGCTCTCGAACCACTGAAGAAGCCCGGTCGCTCCCTCAGAACCACTAAACTTGAGTGGTTTGGCCTGGTTAAAATCCTTGTATTTGCATGGAACATTGTTGTTGTTGTTGGCCTGGTTCCACAGAGCAAAGAGATTTGGAAATTGAGCAGCCATCTGCTCTGAAATGATTTCTGCCAGTTCGGCAGTTGCTATCGGATTTTCGCGTCGAGGAGGCATTCTAAAAGAGGAAAACATGAAAGGAAACGAGTGAGATGATTGGATGAAAAGAATGAGATGAAACAAAGTCAACAAAAGCAAAGATGGTGGTCATTCGTCCGTATCACAAAGCAAACAAACGACACACAGTGACTAGCCAAAGTAAACGGGTCAGAAATAATGTATAATGAAGACATGCTCGCCTATAAGTGAACACTCATCCCAGGAATTCCCAGGTAAGCACAACTGGTCTCTGCGTCTGTTTGAGATGTATACGAAGTGCTTGCCTAGACAGAAAACCCAGAATACAGGCATTCACCCTTCCAGTTTGCACATGTTCACATTATTTAAAACCCAAAACGTTTGACGGGATTTTTGAAAATTTGAAGGCACAAGGCCAAAAACTAAACTTGAAAAGGGTTCAAAACCATATAACAGAGGGTTCAAAACCTTACAATTGAGGGTTCAAAACCTTGTAAAAATTTATTCAAAAACAAATGATTGTTTTTCAAAAATCGTTTCGGAAAAAAAAAAAAAATTTTGGTTCCTTGTTTTGTTAATCACCTAAGGATAGGTGATGTACATGTTTTAAGATCTAAACACAAGATAACTTGCGTTAGGTTCCTAGAAAAGTTATAGTCTAGGTCAAAGCATTACTAATAACCTAATTCCCTATAACCATTGGCTCTGATACCAACTCTTCTGTCACACCCCGACCGCGTAAAACAACAAATCGCGGCGGAAACATCGGGGCGTGTCGCGACAGAATTAATTGTTTCATAACCATGGCACACAAAGTGTATTTTATTTATTAAACAAGGGTGTTACATTGTCTCGAAATAGCAAATTAAGAGTTCAGAACATAATTATACATAGTCTATCATCTTTTAAAGTCTCTAAGGCACAGGTCCGCCCTAGTATCATGATCAACATCCTATGGAAAAGCACCTGAAAACACATGTGAAAATAGGTACGTCAGCATAAAAATGCCTGTGAGATACATAGGTTTTGCGAAAATAAGATTCATGACTTTTGTTTGAGAAAATGTTTAGTCATGAACCTTGTTATTTGCTTTGTCTTGTAAATCATTTGAAAACAATAAGATCAGATGATATGTATAAGTAAATGTCAGGTTAAATAAATAACCATGTAAAAATGTGTTTGTATAAGGTAAGTTGTTTGTAAATCAATGTCTTGTGAAAAGTATGTTATTTGTATAAAATGTTCTATGTCTCAAACTGAAATGATTCAAATAACGCTACGCCATGTAATACCATACAAACACTTATATATAGGAAGTACCAGCGGCGTATCCACCATGCTTGTATCATATTACACACGCATCGTTACTTAATCACTTAATCAAACCAAACCAAACAATGTAAGAAGTCTATGTTTAAATCAATTGTCAAATGTATTGAATAACATGTCAAAGTGTTTATGTCAAGATGTAAATCATGTCAAAATGTCTATGTCAAATACCCATGTCAAATGTCTATGTCAAAATGTCATGTATGGCAAGTGAAATGTCTCAACTAAACCATATGCACGAAAACAAAGTATTGAAGTAAAACTTGGTTTAAATCAAAGCTATGTTTTGTGTAAATGCATGCAACTATTTAATATGAACATTTATGCGGTATTGTGAATATGCATACATCCAAGCCTGGCGACTGTGGTGATAACCCTTTAAACAAATTAAAGGTCTATCTGTCTTAATGTCAACGAATTCGGTCATTCCTTTCTGTCCCCTTACCCTGGGATGTCCGGAACGGGAGTTGTCAATTCCTATGGTACCACTACCTACTAACGAACGGCGTAGCTAATGTTAATGGATATATTGTCCCATGTAAACAAACCAAATGTCATAACAAAATGTGAGCATGAGAAAACAATGCACTAAGTATGTAATCAAATGAACATACGTAGCGTGAAATGTCATGTAAAACGATGTACTAAGTAATGCACACAATGGGCATACCTAGCATGAAATGTCATGTAAAACAATGTACTAAGTAATGCACACAATGGGCACACCTAGCAGGAAATGTCATGTAAAACAATGTACTAAGTAATGCACACAATGGGCATACCTAGCATGAAATGTCATGTAAAACAATGTACTAAGTAATGCACACAATGGGCACACCTAGCAGGAAATGTCATGTAAAACAATGTACTAAGTAATGCACACAATGGGCATACCTAGCATGAAATGTCATGTAAAACGATGTACTAAGTAATGCACACAATGGGCACACCTAGCATGAAATGTAATGAAATCATGTACTATAATGTACTAACGAACATAGCATGTATATGATGTGAAAACAGGAAAGCATGAAAGTAACAAGTAGGCACATGTGTTCCACCCCAAAACAGTTTGGAAAACAGTAAAAGAGGGGTCTATGTACTCACTTGAGATTGCTCAGTTGTATAAAGATAACCACCAAGCAATGCAAGAGATCTCGGAATCAAACGGCACCTAGTATAGGTAACTATGTTAATAAACCGGACCTATCTCGGAAGACTGGGTAGCATTAGGGTTTGTAAACCAAATGAGTGTCGGAACTCACGTGATATGGTTTAACAAAGCCTACATGCTAAAAGAAACTTAACATAATTGTTTACGACCCATTACGACCCGTTTAGGAAGCTTATGCTACTTTAACGTGTCGTGCGCGTGAAACGCGTTCGGACCGCCTAACTAGTCCTATGACAAGTATTATATGCCTAAACATGTTACATAATCAGTTACGTGACAAAGGTTTAGGTTACATATGCTTAATTACCAATTATACATGAAAAGGGTATTCTGGTAATTTACCTAAGGCATATAAACTACCTATCATACAACTACTTAACCGATGTGACCATAGGGTATAACCTCGGAAGGTTATTCCCTACCTACTATGGTCACCTAATGTATTTGGTCGGATCCTAATGATCGACCAAACTGGGTCGGGTTCGAGGTATAAGCGATTTATTAGATCGCTTACCCTACGACCCTAGACAACGTGGTAATCAGTAGGCATAGTCCCAAGGGACTATGACCATCGTGATTACAATCACGTTGCGAAGTTCGAACGAACTTCGCATTGACCATTACTGGTCAACGCTGAAAGTCAAACAAAGTTTGACTTTCTGACTCGAAAAGCAGTAAAAATAAGGAAAAGAACGAAAGAATACTTACGAAGGGTCCCCGAATGCTAACCCAGATCAAAATAACTCAGGTATGAAACGAAGGTTCCAACTTAGAGCTTTCTTAATCAGATTTGTGGGTTTTTGGGGTTGAGGGTGGATGGGTATTTATAGGATATGCACCACCGTTAGGATCGTTTGTTGAATAACGTGCCTTAATCGGAACCGTACACTTGTCGTAAAGTTGTGGTGTCCAAAAATGATGTTTATCAGCTGATTAGGCAAGTGGGAAAGGTGTGGTTGTGGTTAAAACAGGTGTAATCCGCTGACTGTTCGATCTTATCTGTTCTGCAGACCCCTTACGGACCGTAAGGTAAGGCTTACGGTCCGTAAGCCTTCAAGTTTGGCAGATGTGCAGTTTTGGTCCCTGTTGTGTATTCAGCCCATTTCCGGCACTTCTAAGGCCCGTCAAGCCAACTTTAAGGCCCTAAAATGATGCCTAAACATTGTGGACATGAAACATGCTCAAAAATATGTCGGACGTTGGTTCGTTTGGTCGTACGAACGCGATGTTCGCTTAATTACGACGGAATGCGCACAAGCGCGAAAAACGATCCAAATGACGCGACGAATGGATTTTTCTTAAGGAGAACACTAAAATATAATATAGTCATGCTTACATAAATTTTTGGATGTCCAGATGTATTCAGAACGTAAGTTATGCGCGAAAATGCAAACTTGTGCACTTTTTGACACTTTTAGTCCCTGAATGACCCAAAAGTTTATTTTAGCACACCGAACCCCTCAAAGCCTATTTCTAAGCTATGTAAAGGATATTTAAGGTGTGTTTAACTTATGGTTATGTTCCGGAATGTTCGTTACAGTTCAAATTGACATACTTTCGCAGTTTGTCATATTTAGTCCCTGTAAGCGAATTAACTTATTTTTGCCATACCAAAGCCTTCAAAACTTATTTCTAAGTTATGTAAAGGTTATTTAAGGTATGTTGAGTATATGTTGATGTTCCGGAGTATTTCTCGCATTAAACTGAGTACGTTTACGCACTAGTTTGCGTATAACTCTCCAGAAAGCGATGTAGAGTTTGAAATTACATAAAAGTCAAAACATGAAAAATGTATAACATAACAAAACAGACATTGGGATCAAATAACATTGTTTTATTGATAACAGAACTGTTCATAGTGATTACAAGCACAGTTGTTACAGTCTCCCCTACTTGTGGAAATTTCGTCCCGAAATTTATTTAGAGGAAACTCGTTGAAAAAGATGTGGATATTTCGCCTTCATTTGATCTTCGCGTTCCCAAGTAAACTCAGGTCCACGTTTAGCTTCCCAGCGAACTTTGACCAAAGGAATGCGCTTGCGTTTAAGCCACATGACTTCACGTTCCATGATTTCCACTGGTTTCTCAACAAATTTCAGTGTTTTGCCAACACGAATTTCGTCAAGCGGTATGGAGAAGTTCTCATCAGCTGTACACTTCTTGAGATTGGACACGTGAAAAGTTGGATGAACATTTCCCAGTTCAGGAGGTAACTCAAGTCTGTAGGCTACCTTTCCGATTCTTTCGACGATCTTGAATGGTCCAACGTATCTAGGTGCAAGTTTTCCTTTCTTTCCAAATCTGATCACACCTTTCCAAGGTGAGACCTTAAGTAATACTCGATCACCGACTTGAAATTCAAAGGCTTTGCGTTTTGGGTCCGCGTAAATCTTCTGACGGTTTCTAGCTGCCTGAAGGTTATCACGAACTTTCTTGACCTTGTCAGTTGTCTCTAAAATGAGGGCAGGTCCAGTAAGTTGAGCCTCGCCAATCTCATTCCAGCAGACTGGTGAACGACATTTTCGACCATAGAGAGCTTCGAAAGGAGCCATTCCGATGCTAGTGTGATAACTGTTGTTGTAGGAGAATTCAATCAATTTAAGATGTGAATCCCAGCTACCACCAAAATCGATCACACAAGCTCTTAGCATATCCTCCAGAGTCTGGATTGTTCTCTCAGATTGACCATCCGTTTGCGGATGATAAGCTGTGCTCAGATTAAGTTGGGTCCCCATAGCAGATTGCATGGTTCTCCAAAAATGAGAAGTGAAACGAGCATCTCTGTCAGAAATGATGTTCAAAGGAACACCATGTCGAGCTACAATTTCATCTACATAGATTTGAGCAAGTCTGTCAGTAGGAAAATCCTCACGGATTGGCAAGAAATGCGCTGACTTTGTAAGACGGTCAACGACTACCCAGATGGCATCATGACCTTTCTTTGTGCGCGGGAGTTTGGTAACAAGATCCATAGTAATGTTTTCCCATTTCCAAACTGGGATCTCTGGTTGCTCCAATAAACCCGAAGGACGTTGATGTTCAGCCTTAACCTTAAGACAAGTAAGGCATTTGGATACGTATAAGGCAATGTCCTTCTTCATACCAGGCCACCAATAGTGAATACGAAGATCCTTATACATTTTATCTGAGCCCGGATGAATAGAATAACGAGACTTATGGGCTTCATCCATAAGCAAGGCACGAATATCATCCTGGCTTGGGACCCACAAACGGTCCATGAAGTAATATGACCCACTGTCCTTCAGTTCAAGAGCAGGTGTTATGTGATAGGGAAATTCCTTATCCATTAAACCTTGTGAAACACAGGATTGTTGTGACTGAGAAATGCGGGCTTGAATATCGGATCGAGCTTGAATAACAGATTGAACACGTACACAATGAAGCTTAGTACGTTCCTTGCGACTCAATGCATCAGCTACGACATTCGCCTTACCAGGATGGTAGCGAATTTCGCAGTCATAGTCGTTTAAAAGCTCAACCCAACGTCGCTGTCTCATGTTGAGTTCTTTCTGGTTGAAGATATGCTGAAGACTTTTGTGGTCAGTGAAAACCACACATTTTGTACCGTACAAATAGTGTCTCCAGATTTTGAGAGCAAAGACAACTGCACCCAACTCAAGATCGTGAGTGGTGTAGTTCTTCTCATGTATCTTCAATTGTCTTGATGCATAGGCTATGACTTTGTTCCTTTGCATAAGAACACAGCCAAGACCCAATTTCGATGCATCACAATACACAACAAAATCATCATCACCCTCAGGCAATGATAGGACAGGCGCATCGCAAAGCTTCTGCTTCAGGTGTTGAAAAGCTTCCTCTTGTCTGAATCCCCAGAAAAAGGGCATTTTCTTCTGAGTTAGAGCAGTTAGAGGCACTGCAATCTTAGAGAAGTTTTCTATGAAGCGGCGATAATAACCCGCTAGACCAAGAAATGAACGAACTTCAGTAGGAGTAGTAGGTGTATCCCAATCCTTAATCGCACTGATCTTGGAGGGATCTACATGAACACCTCGTTCGTTGATAATGTGTCCCAAAAATTGAACTTCTTTAAGCCAAAATTCGCACTTGGAGAATTTGGCGAAAAGTTGCTCTTTCTTCAGGAGTTCCAGAGTAAGACGAAGATGCTGCTCATGATCAGCTCGCGTCTTAGAGTAAATCAAGATATCGTCAATAAAAACAATGACGAACTGATCCAAATAAGGTTTGCAGACCCTATTCATTAAGTCCATGAAAACAGCAGGAGCATTAGTCAAACCGAATGGCATGACTGTGAACTCGTAATGTCCATAACGAGTACGGAATGCTGTCTTCGGAATGTCTTCTTCTTGCACCCGAAGTTGATGATATCCAGATCGCAGATCAATCTTCGAAAAATATGAAGCGCCATGTAACTGATCAAAGAGGTCGTCTATGCGAGGTAGAGGATATCGATTTTTGATGGTAAGCTTGTTAAGCTCACGATAATCGATACACATCCTAAAGGATCCATCCTTCTTCTTAACAAAAAGAACGGGAGCACCCCAAGGTGAAAAGCTAGGACGGATAAAACCTTTGTCAGAGAGCTCCTGAAGCTGTTTAGACAACTCTTGCATCTCAGACGGTGCAAGACGATATGGAGCTCTGGCAATGGGATTTGCACCAGGTACGAGATCAATGCGGAACTCGACTTGGCGTGCTGGAGGTAGACCAGGTAAATCTTCAGGGAACACTTCAGAATAATCCCGAACGACAGGAATATCTGAAATAGACTTACCCTTGCCTTTATCCTCTGTAACATGTGCTAAGAAAGCCACATAGTTCTTCTGCAGATACTTCCGAGCTTTAAAACAAGACATGAGTCTGAGACCACCGATAGGCTTCTCACCTTGAACTTGCAGGATCTTGCCTGTCGAAAGCGGCACACGAACAATCTTCTTAGAACAAACTATCTCTGCGTGATGCTTGGATAACCAATCCATTCCCACAATGACGTCGAAGCTTCCAAGTTGCATAGGCGCGAGGTCAATAGGAAAAAGATGGTCGTTAAGATTCAACTGGCAGTTGCGAAGAACAGAATCAAGAATAATGGGTTCACCACTAGCAACTTCTACTGTCAAAGGTTTTCCTAGTTTCGTTCTAGACACTCGAAGCAAAGGCTCAAAAGACAAAGACACGAAACTCTTATCGGCACCGGAATCGAAAAGAACAGATGCAGGCTGATTATTAATAAAGAACGTACCGTTCACCACATTATCGTCAGCCTGTGCCTCTTGGGCATTCATGTTAAAAACTCGGCCTCGAGCCGGAGCCTGATTCTGGTTCTGGTTCTGGTTGACTAGTCTTGGGCACCGATTCCTATAGTGGGTCAGATCCCCACAATTGTAACAGGCACCTGGTGGGTATTGTGGTCGTGCAGCTTGACCCTGTTGCGGAGCAGGAGGCTGAGCAACTTGTTGAGCCGGGTTCTGAACCGCGGGATTCTGAGCAGATCGACAAACATTGGCTAGATGGCCTGATTTCCCACAGTTAGTACAGAAACGGCATGGAAAATGCGGCTGGTGGTGACTGTTGCATCTATTGCACAAAGGTGCATTCCCTGTATAGGGTCTCTTCGCTGGAGGCTGTGCGGGTTGGTTGGGAGCTGCCAGATTAGCTTGGGCAGTGATAGCAAAATTTTGGGAAGCCTTACGCTTCTTTGCCCTCTTTGAAGAACCAGAGTTCTTTCCATTCAAGTTTTGACCTTTCTTGCTATCTTCCTTATCAGCCGACTGCTTCTTGCCCTTGTCACCCTTCCGATGTAACTTGTTCTTCCGGATCTGCGACTCAGTCAATGTCGCAGATAACTCGATCGCCTGACGGAGTGTGGCAGGGTTACTACCAGTAAGAATGTCTTGTACCGAGTCAGGTAGACCATCGATGTATCTCTCGATAGCCTTGTCGAGTGGGGTGACCATTGTTGGGCAAAGCAGACTTAATTCTTCAAACCGATCAGTATAAGCCCTGTGCTCACCACTATCTTGCTTCAAAACATCAAACTCCTTCTCTAACGCTCGTTGCTCATGACGAGGACAGAATTCCCTCATCATAAGGGCTCTAAGTTCAGCCCATGTCTGTGCGAGAGCAACTTCAGCACCCTGGTCTCTCATAACCCCGTTCCACCATGTCAAAGCCCTCTTCTGAAATACGCTCGAGGAGAACTCGACCTTGCGATTATCCGGACACTGCACATGGCGAAAAGTATTCTCTATGCTCTCGAACCACTGAAGAAGCCCGGTCGCTCCCTCAGAACCACTAAACTTGAGTGGTTTGGCCTGGTTAAAATCCTTGTATTTGCATGGAACATTGTTGTTGTTGTTGGCCTGGTTCCACAGAGCAAAGAGATTTGGAAATTGAGCAGCCATCTGCTCTGAAATGATTTCTGCCAGTTCGGCAGTTGCTATCGGATTTTCGCGTCGAGGAGGCATTCTAAAAGAGGAAAACATGAAAGGAAACGAGTGAGATGATTGGATGAAAAGAATGAGATGAAACAAAGTCAACAAAAGCAAAGATGGTGGTCATTCGTCCGTATCACAAAGCAAACAAACGACACACAGTGACTAGCCAAAGTAAACGGGTCAGAAATAATGTATAATGAAGACATGCTCGCCTATAAGTGAACACTCATCCCAGGAATTCCCAGGTAAGCACAACTGGTCTCTGCGTCTGTTTGAGATGTATACGAAGTGCTTGCCTAGACAGAAAACCCAGAATACAGGCATTCACCCTTCCAGTTTGCACATGTTCACATTATTTAAAACCCAAAACGTTTGACGGGATTTTTGAAAATTTGAAGGCACAAGGCCAAAAACTAAACTTGAAAAGGGTTCAAAACCATATAACAGAGGGTTCAAAACCTTACAATTGAGGGTTCAAAACCTTGTAAAAATTTATTCAAAAACAAATGATTGTTTTTCAAAAATCGTTTCGGAAAAAAAAAAAAAATTTTGGTTCCTTGTTTTGTTAATCACCTAAGGATAGGTGATGTACATGTTTTAAGATCTAAACACAAGATAACTTGCGTTAGGTTCCTAGAAAAGTTATAGTCTAGGTCAAAGCATTACTAATAACCTAATTCCCTATAACCATTGGCTCTGATACCAACTCTTCTGTCACACCCCGACCGCGTAAAACAACAAATCGCGGCGGAAACATCGGGGCGTGTCGCGACAGAATTAATTGTTTCATAACCATGGCACACAAAGTGTATTTTATTTATTAAACAAGGGTGTTACATTGTCTCGAAATAGCAAATTAAGAGTTCAGAACATAATTATACATAGTCTATCATCTTTTAAAGTCTCTAAGGCACAGGTCCGCCCTAGTATCATGATCAACATCCTATGGAAAAGCACCTGAAAACACATGTGAAAATAGGTACGTCAGCATAAAAATGCCTGTGAGATACATAGGTTTTGCGAAAATAAGATTCATGACTTTTGTTTGAGAAAATGTTTAGTCATGAACCTTGTTATTTGCTTTGTCTTGTAAATCATTTGAAAACAATAAGATCAGATGATATGTATAAGTAAATGTCAGGTTAAATAAATAACCATGTAAAAATGTGTTTGTATAAGGTAAGTTGTTTGTAAATCAATGTCTTGTGAAAAGTATGTTATTTGTATAAAATGTTCTATGTCTCAAACTGAAATGATTCAAATAACGCTACGCCATGTAATACCATACAAACACTTATATATAGGAAGTACCAGCGGCGTATCCACCATGCTTGTATCATATTACACACGCATCGTTACTTAATCACTTAATCAAACCAAACCAAACAATGTAAGAAGTCTATGTTTAAATCAATTGTCAAATGTATTGAATAACATGTCAAAGTGTTTATGTCAAGATGTAAATCATGTCAAAATGTCTATGTCAAATACCCATGTCAAATGTCTATGTCAAAATGTCATGTATGGCAAGTGAAATGTCTCAACTAAACCATATGCACGAAAACAAAGTATTGAAGTAAAACTTGGTTTAAATCAAAGCTATGTTTTGTGTAAATGCATGCAACTATTTAATATGAACATTTATGCGGTATTGTGAATATGCATACATCCAAGCCTGGCGACTGTGGTGATAACCCTTTAAACAAATTAAAGGTCTATCTGTCTTAATGTCAACGAATTCGGTCATTCCTTTCTGTCCCCTTACCCTGGGATGTCCGGAACGGGAGTTGTCAATTCCTATGGTACCACTACCTACTAACGAACGGCGTAGCTAATGTTAATGGATATATTGTCCCATGTAAACAAACCAAATGTCATAACAAAATGTGAGCATGAGAAAACAATGCACTAAGTATGTAATCAAATGAACATACGTAGCGTGAAATGTCATGTAAAACGATGTACTAAGTAATGCACACAATGGGCATACCTAGCATGAAATGTCATGTAAAACAATGTACTAAGTAATGCACACAATGGGCACACCTAGCAGGAAATGTCATGTAAAACAATGTACTAAGTAATGCACACAATGGGCATACCTAGCATGAAATGTCATGTAAAACAATGTACTAAGTAATGCACACAATGGGCACACCTAGCAGGAAATGTCATGTAAAACAATGTACTAAGTAATGCACACAATGGGCATACCTAGCATGAAATGTCATGTAAAACGATGTACTAAGTAATGCACACAATGGGCACACCTAGCATGAAATGTAATGAAATCATGTACTATAATGTACTAACGAACATAGCATGTATATGATGTGAAAACAGGAAAGCATGAAAGTAACAAGTAGGCACATGTGTTCCACCCCAAAACAGTTTGGAAAACAGTAAAAGAGGGGTCTATGTACTCACTTGAGATTGCTCAGTTGTATAAAGATAACCACCAAGCAATGCAAGAGATCTCGGAATCAAACGGCACCTAGTATAGGTAACTATGTTAATAAACCGGACCTATCTCGGAAGACTGGGTAGCATTAGGGTTTGTAAACCAAATGAGTGTCGGAACTCACGTGATATGGTTTAACAAAGCCTACATGCTAAAAGAAACTTAACATAATTGTTTACGACCCATTACGACCCGTTTAGGAAGCTTATGCTACTTTAACGTGTCGTGCGCGTGAAACGCGTTCGGACCGCCTAACTAGTCCTATGACAAGTATTATATGCCTAAACATGTTACATAATCAGTTACGTGACAAAGGTTTAGGTTACATATGCTTAATTACCAATTATACATGAAAAGGGTATTCTGGTAATTTACCTAAGGCATATAAACTACCTATCATACAACTACTTAACCGATGTGACCATAGGGTATAACCTCGGAAGGTTATTCCCTACCTACTATGGTCACCTAATGTATTTGGTCGGATCCTAATGATCGACCAAACTGGGTCGGGTTCGAGGTATAAGCGATTTATTAGATCGCTTACCCTACGACCCTAGACAACGTGGTAATCAGTAGGCATAGTCCCAAGGGACTATGACCATCGTGATTACAATCACGTTGCGAAGTTCGAACGAACTTCGCATTGACCATTACTGGTCAACGCTGAAAGTCAAACAAAGTTTGACTTTCTGACTCGAAAAGCAGTAAAAATAAGGAAAAGAACGAAAGAATACTTACGAAGGGTCCCCGAATGCTAACCCAGATCAAAATAACTCAGGTATGAAACGAAGGTTCCAACTTAGAGCTTTCTTAATCAGATTTGTGGGTTTTTGGGGTTGAGGGTGGATGGGTATTTATAGGATATGCACCACCGTTAGGATCGTTTGTTGAATAACGTGCCTTAATCGGAACCGTACACTTGTCGTAAAGTTGTGGTGTCCAAAAATGATGTTTATCAGCTGATTAGGCAAGTGGGAAAGGTGTGGTTGTGGTTAAAACAGGTGTAATCCGCTGACTGTTCGATCTTATCTGTTCTGCAGACCCCTTACGGACCGTAAGGTAAGGCTTACGGTCCGTAAGCCTTCAAGTTTGGCAGATGTGCAGTTTTGGTCCCTGTTGTGTATTCAGCCCATTTCCGGCACTTCTAAGGCCCGTCAAGCCAACTTTAAGGCCCTAAAATGATGCCTAAACATTGTGGACATGAAACATGCTCAAAAATATGTCGGACGTTGGTTCGTTTGGTCGTACGAACGCGATGTTCGCTTAATTACGACGGAATGCGCACAAGCGCGAAAAACGATCCAAATGACGCGACGAATGGATTTTTCTTAAGGAGAACACTAAAATATAATATAGTCATGCTTACATAAATTTTTGGATGTCCAGATGTATTCAGAACGTAAGTTATGCGCGAAAATGCAAACTTGTGCACTTTTTGACACTTTTAGTCCCTGAATGACCCAAAAGTTTATTTTAGCACACCGAACCCCTCAAAGCCTATTTCTAAGCTATGTAAAGGATATTTAAGGTGTGTTTAACTTATGGTTATGTTCCGGAATGTTCGTTACAGTTCAAATTGACATACTTTCGCAGTTTGTCATATTTAGTCCCTGTAAGCGAATTAACTTATTTTTGCCATACCAAAGCCTTCAAAACTTATTTCTAAGTTATGTAAAGGTTATTTAAGGTATGTTGAGTATATGTTGATGTTCCGGAGTATTTCTCGCATTAAACTGAGTACGTTTACGCACTAGTTTGCGTATAACTCTCCAGAAAGCGATGTAGAGTTTGAAATTACATAAAAGTCAAAACATGAAAAATGTATAACATAACAAAACAGACATTGGGATCAAATAACATTGTTTTATTGATAACAGAACTGTTCATAGTGATTACAAGCACAGTTGTTACAATGAGTGACAAGGAATTTGGGTCATTCTTCACAAAAGACTGTTGTAGGATTGTTGGACCAGAAATGGTCAAAAAGATTGAAGCAATAATCAAAACTGGTCAAACTAAACTTGTTGCTCAAAGAAGTGGCAATGTTTATGTTGTTGACATGTCAAAAGAGTGTCCCAGAGCTGATGCCTGTCTGTTCTCAGTTGCCTCTAACAAAGAGACAGAACTTTGGCACAGAAGGCTGGGGCACACAAATCTTAAGACAATCACAGAAATTTCAAAAAATGGTTTGGTGAGAGGCCTACCACAAAAATTGTTTTCATGTCCTGAACATTGCATTTCCTGTTTAAAAGGAAAACAGCATAAAAGTTCTTACAAGTCCATTGAAGAGTCCAAAACAACCCAGTGTTTGCAAATGCTACACATGGATTTGTTTGGCCCAGTTCAAGTCATGAGCCTCAAAAAGAAAAGATATTGTTTGGTTATTGTTGATGACTTTTCTAGGTTCACATGGACTTTCTTTTTGCACTCAAAAGATGAAACTGCAGGCATTTTGCAAGACTTTGTAATACAGGTTGAAAAGCAATTTGACCTTCCAGTGAAAAGCTTCAGGAGTGACAATGGCACAGAATTCAAAAATAGGGAGTTGGATGCTTTCTGTGTGAAGAAAGGGATTGTAAGGCAGTACAGCATCCCAAGAACACCAGAGCAGAATGGGGTAGTGGAAAGGAAGAACAGAACTTTGATTGAGGCTGCCAGAACCATGCTTGCAGATTCAGGTTTGCCATTAACTTTCTGGGCAGAGGCAGTAAACACTGCTTGCTATGTTCAGAACAGAGTTTTAATAAACCCCAGGCACAAAAAGACTGCCTATGAAATTCTGTATAAAATTAAACCACTGATCTCATATTTCAAAGTGTTTGGCTGCCCATGCTTTATTTTGAACTTAAAAGATTCCATTTCAAAATTTGCAGCCAAAATTGATTGTGGTTATCATCTGGGATACTCAACCACTGCCAAGGCCTACAAAATGTTTAATACACGGACCAAGGCAGAGGAGGAGACTTTGAATGTTAAGTTCAATGAACTCTCATCAATGAAAATCCCAGCAAACCCTGCAGATCTGTTTGATCTTGAAAAATTCACTTTTGAAAATACTGCTGTCAAGACTAACAGTGCAGGTCCATCAGAGGATACAACACCAGACTATGGGTATGAAATCATCATCCCTCAAAGGTCTGCCACAAAGGGAAAAGCACCAGCTGTTCAAAACAGTTGTCAAAGCTCAACCACTGCTACCTCAACAGTTGTTGACCAAAGTAGCCCATCAACCACTGCTTCCACATCCTCAAACACTGCTGACAAAAGTCCTCAAACAGTGGATAAAAGTCAGCAGTTGTCCACTTCATTACCTCCTATACCACCACCTTTTGAAGCCACTGCTGGATCATCAAAGTCCCCAGCAGTGGTTAGCTCAGATGATACACATTTGCAGCCTTCACCAACCAATGCCATCATACCATACCAAGGAGATTTAATCTTCTTGCGATCTCATCCACCTGATCAAATCATTGGCAACATAAATGAAGGGGTGCTCACAAGAAGTCAAACCCAAAACATTTGTCTTTTTGCTGGTTTTCTATCACTCCATCAGCCAGTCAAGTACCAAGAGGCACTGAAAGACAACAGCTGGGTAGGAGCCATGCAAGAGGAGCTCCAACAGTTTAAAAGACAACAAGTATGGGAGCTTGTACCACTGCCAGAAGAGGTTAGTCCCATTGGCACAAAGTGGGTCTTCAAGAACAAAACTGATGAAAGGGGTATTGTTGTCAAGAATAAAGCCAGGCTTGTGGTTCAAGGTTACAGACAGCTAATGGGAACATCAAGCTTTCAGGTTTCTCAGACAGTGACTTTGCTGGATGTCACACCACAAGGAAGTCCACATCAGGAGGGTGCCAGTTTCTAGGTGATTGCTTAGTCTCATGGCAAAGCAAAAAGCAAGCAGCTGTTTCAACATCCACTACTGAAGCTGAATACATTGCTGCTGCAAGCTGTACAGCCCAACTCCTGTGGCTTCAAAATCAGTTACTGGATTTTGGTATCACTGCCTTGAAGACACCACTCATGTTGGACAGTCAGGCAGCAGAAAATATCATCAAAAATCCAGTTTCCCATTCAACCACCAAACACATCGACATCAGACATCACTTTGTGAGGGATTGCTATGAAAAAGGTTTGATTTCTCTGCATCATGTCCCAACTAAAGACCAGCTGGCTGATGTGCTCACAAAAGCACTTGATACAGCCACTTTTGAAAGCTTGGTCTCTAGAATTGGGATGTTGAACATGGAATAACAAGCAACATCTTGTTTTTCTATGAATAAAAGCAACAAAATGTTTTCAGAAAATCAAAACTCCATCCTTAAAAATAGTTAAAAATGAAATTTTTCATTAAATCCTTAAAAGTCTGCCATTAACCATTGATTGTTCAAAAGTCTGCTCTACTTCAAAAGTCTGTCCACTGCTGAAAGTCAACCCCTGCTCTCTCATTACTTTGATAAACTCTGTTGTTCAAAAGCAGTGTCTTATCCACTGATATGCTATCCACTGATAGTGAAAATCATCCACTGCTTTCATACCACTGCCTTCATCTGTCCCTATCACACAAGTACTGTCCTTCACTTTCAACAGGGGTTGTCACGTGGGCAGTACATATTGGTCAGACCTTTTGTAACGGCTGCCACCTCAGCATTCACTTTCTTCCCTATAAAATCCCCCACTCACCACCAAAACAGGGTTTTACTGTCGAATTGAATTCTTAAAAATTCTCTTCTCAAAGCAGTTTTTCATCTCATTTCTTCACAAATTTCTTCGATCAATCATCATCAAAATGACAAAATCAAAGAAATCTTCAAAACCCTCATCCAAATCATCATCGAAAACAGCCTCTCAAAAGGCAATCTCCACTGAAATTCCACATAAACCATCTCACAATCTCCTGGGTCTTCTCACAAAACCAGGAACCACCAAAGTTTTCGATTCCATCATTGATCTCATGGCAAAATCAAAGTACAAAACTTTGTTCACTGCCGATGCACCAATCTATTTGGCGACCCAAAGGGAGTTCTGGAAAAATGCAACCCTTGAAAAACAAGGAGACACTGCAACCACCATAAACTCTTCGATAAAGGGTAAAGTTGTCCAAATCACGCCACAATCCATTTCAGAGGTCTTTCAACTCGGTGATCAGGAAGGTAAAATTTCTTTCACTAAAAACGAGTTACAAACTGACTTCATTGAGAGAGGGTATGAAGCCACAATGATGAAGAAAATTACCTTAGAAAAAGGTTATTTTCCGTCTGCAACCAGATTTTTATTTCATACCCTCCTACTATGTGTTTCAAACAAAACCACTTCTTTCAATGAAATCCCTTTAAAGATTTAAAATCTGGGATATGCAATTCTTCAAGGAGAAAATTTTAATTATTCTCGGGAAATTTTTAAAGATTTGGTTAATAATGTTGAAACAAAATCATTCTTACTGTTTCCAAGGTTCTTAAGTTACTATTTTACAAAGAAATTCAGTAAGGATGATTTAGCTATAATAAACCAAGGTGATTCTACTCAAATAAACAGTTTAACAACTGAAACTTTTTCAAGAATGTTAGCACCTTGCAAAACACAAGCAGAGGTGCCTGAGCAGATTTTAGCAGTTACAACTGCTCCTCAGGTATCTGCTGCTGAGCCCACTGCTCAAGGTGATCAAAGCAGCAGCACAACTGCTTCGAAACCCACACCTACTATCTCCAAAAAGCCAAAAAGAAAAACTCAAAAACCCACAAAACCCATCAAAAAGGCATCTCTGGAGGATGAGATACCAGAGCTCCTGCCAGTGACAACACAAAAGTCACAAGAAACCACTGCTGCTACTTCCTCACAGCAGTTGGTACAAATATCTCAAACCATAACCGAAACGCCTCCTGTTTCTTCACAAAAAGAACAGGTTGTACAAATAGGGTCTCCACATCATGATGCTCTGGAAACACTCGTTTCTATCATCCACAGTCCAATGCCCGGGACACATCCTATTTCTACACCAATCTTCACATCCAAAATTCCCTCACCAATAAAACCACTGTTGGATGCAATTGATTTGAACCAGGCATTATCCAGTCCTTCTCAATCACCTGATAATGAGAATATACCTCAACAACTGACTGGGTCTGATGTATCAATCTTTGCTAACCCACCAACACAACCTGAGGAGGTTACACCCCATGAGTTACAAGTAACTCTTGGTGGTAATCCAAGTGAAGTAGCCACTACAACTGTTGAACCTACAGGTTTACAGTTGGACAGTGGTTACATTAATAAGACTTCCTTGGAGGCAATTCCTTTTATTGCACCTCTGCCAACCACCAGTGGATTTATTTATCCTACTGGCAACATCAAAAGGTTGTCAAGTGTTGAAGGAAGAAGACCCCAGTACCAAGACAAAGGGGCATCAGTGGTTAATGTTTGGAGTATACTCCCTACATCTACCACTGATAAAACCACTGCTAGTGGGAAATCAGATGATCCCATTAAATTGGGTGATGATTTAAAGTACCAGAAATTGACGGATCGCATTGAAAAACTTGATAACTCTGTTGCAGAACTCAAAGATATGCTACAACAGGTGTTACAAGTACAAAAGGTACAATCAACTGCTATTCCACCTCAAGCACCTGCTCCACAAAGGGCACCTGCTACAAATGAGCTCTGGGATTTATTTCAACCTTTTCTCCATCAACAAGCAACACTAGCAGATCAGCAACATGAAAAACATGTTCAACAGCTGAGAAATGCAATGGAGTCAAGGTTCAAGAACACTCAGGTTGATCTGAAGGCTCTCAAAACTCAGATCCTGCAAACCACTGGCACTGCTCCTCCAACAGTACTTTTCATTGATCAACTCCCAGACGATAATGCCAAAAAGGGGGAGAAAATTCAGGAGTGGAAGAAGAAAGGAATAGATGATGGTCTATATATTGAACCTGAAAAGGATGCTATGACCAGAAAAATTCCTGTGCAAGATGGTAGTAAGAAGGTTGATGCTACTCAAGAAGCACTTGATGAAGGAGTAGCAAGTGTAAAAAGAGATAGAATGGCAAAGGATGTTTCAAGGTGGAATGAGGAGAAAAGAGCTTTCATGAAGCTGTATGAGCAGGGTTGTTCTGGTTCTAAAGATTCTAAAAATCTGAGGACAAAAAGAAAACCTAAGTCCATCCCATCCAGATTTCCAAAGCCTCCAAAGCCACCATCCAAAAGCCATCAGTATAAAACCTCCACTCAAACAGCTGTTGTAACTCCTGCTGTATCAACTACTGCTGGTACTTCAGTGGTTTCAACATCTGTTCCCACTTCAACACACACTACTTCAACACACACCAAAATTACTACATTACCATCACCACTGTCACCACCAAAAACAATCTCACCACCATTTCCACCTGCTGACAAAAAGCAGAAGACAACAGATGTTATAACATCTGTTGTAATGACAACAGTGGTTGAAGCACCAGTTGTTTCAACAACTGTTAGTCAGACACAAACCACTGCCACATACTCTACTACCACTGTTCCACCTCAGACATCATCAATCTCTCCTAAACCAAAAAGGAGAAGGCTAATTTTAAAAGATGATGACACATCTCCATCACCAACATCTTCAAAATCCCTGTCACTTGTCACCATTCCAAAACCCATACCTCTCTCTTCAGCTCAAATTTTAAAGCCATTACCTCCTGCTGGTGTCTCATTTCCTCTAGAACTCATTGCAGTTAGAGAAGAAATAAAATCCTTTTACAGCCAAAAGGAGTTTGCCATCAATTGCAGAATATCCCAGGCCTAACAATATTGAAGAATACTTGAAACTCAAGGCCAAACAAGCAGAGGATACTGCAATCAAAAACAGAAAAGGGAAATCTGATATGGAGTTTCAACAAAACTATCAGTTTTTACTTTCACAGGTCAATGCTATGGAGCGTTTTGCAAAAAATGTATGTCAGCAAATTTCAGAAAGGGCAGATGAGTCCTTGAGGAAAGACTACATTGAGAACATCATGACCTATAAGAAATACAAGGGGGAGAAACACATGTACAAGAGCTGGACCATTCCTGAGCTTGAAAAAGAAGCAGCCAGGATTCAAGATATGATCAAAAATAAGGTCAAGCAGACTCCTCCTGAAAAGTTTAAACAATTTGAAGCTGAGAAGATGCTAGAGTTAAGGAGAATGAAAGAGGAGCTGATTGCAGCTGATTATGGGTCAAAGAATTCTGTGACAAAGTGGGGAGAAGATAGAGTCAGGGCAACCTATAAACGCTTAGAGGAACTTAGAAAGAAAGATCCAAGAGTTCCACAAAAGCCTGACTATTCCAAAGCAGAGGTCTCAAAAAGACCACCAAAGCTGCAAATCAAAAGAACCACTGCTCCAGCTGGTGCTGCCATCTACAAAAGAAGGAGCAAAAACCAGTTTAGCATGGAAACAATTCAAGATCTATTAGCTGGAGATGCCATTGTAAAAGCAGGCACGGAAGTAATGATAAAAGAAGATCTTGAATTGGAACAATCTGCAAGTGCTGCTCAGCCAGCTATGAACAGGCCAGCCTCTCCAAATACTTCTGCAAATAAACATCTCCCAAGAAACCCATCAGGCTCAAAAATACAAAAGTGGGAAACTGACAAACAGACCTGCGTATTGACTTTGCTCAGGCCTGGTGGAGTAGTGGAGAAAATATCAAGGGAACAAGCTCTTGGCCTGAGTCTTGAAGATTTGCAGGATCTCCTTGATCTTCCACTTAGCAGGGATGATGAAGATACAGATGCCCTAGACTTTGAATTACAATTTAAAGGTCAGATAAGGGAGCTGTTGATGAGGCAATAAAGAATTCCACAAATAATGAAAAGTTTTGGCATTATCTGTTCCAGGGGGAGATTGTTGGGATTGAACCCTATCAGAGGAACAGATAATTAAAGCCAAAACTGGATCAGAGCAGTGGATCCAGAATAAGCAGACGATTACAGTTGGTTCAGGCAAATCTCTCCCCTTGAAAGTGCTTTTATATCTGCTGACCTCCTATCTAGTGATCATACTAAGTGCTGACCTACAACTGCTGCTCTGCATCTACTGACCAATGTCAAAGACTGATGGAAGACCAAAGCTCTGCTGACTCAATCTACTGCCTTGAGTCAAGTACTGCTGATCCGGACAAGCACTGCTGGGTTCACAGCAGTGGAAAGATGCAGCAGCTGTTTAAGTGTCTTTTATGTAAAGAAATGCAATAGCAGTAGTTAGTAGATCAGAGTTTGTATAGATCAGAGGTTAGAGTTTGTTAGGAGGTTAGATGTCACTTTCATGGTGACGTCAGCTAAGATGCTCAGTGGTTTGCAAGTGCCTATAAATAGTTCAGTACTTTGTATTGTTCTATTAGCTCTTTCACCACATCGTCTTCTTTGCACGAACAAACTACTGAGCTCTGGCTGAGGGGGAGTTTGCATTCATACATCAATCATTGTAATCGTTGTTGAAACAAATTCAATCTTTCGATTCATTGTGTAAAGATGTTTGATTAAAGTATTACTCTCGTTTGATTGTATGCAAAGTTTGCTTTCATTTTAATTCCGCTGCACAACTCTTTCATTTTCATCTTAATTTCAAACGAAAATACAATAAAAAAGAAACTCAGATCCAACAATTGGTATCAGAGCTTGGACAGTCAAATTTGATTTAACAATCATTTTGACGTAAATAGTTCAGCTCATAACAGTTGATACTGATCGTTTGTTCGTCCGTTGAAAAACAGAGCAAGGATTAATCACCATTAAAGTTGATTTCTCAGTGTCTGTAAAACAACAAGAATGACGTCACAATCTCAGGATGATAAAAACAACATCGGCTCGCTTTTTAAACCACCTATGCTAAAAAGAAATGAGTACAACATCTGGCAGAGGAGGATGGGTCACATCCTCGCTCAACAAAGCACAGGTTGTTGGAAGTCTGTCATTTATGGTCCCCATGTTCCCGCGAGGGCCCCTAGTCTACGTGTAGGGCTAGCTTGTCACAGGTAGGTCCGCCACGTGTGCGACACGTGGTCTAAGCGCTTATCCGGAGAATTTTAAGTTGTCGCGACCCGCGTAGCCTTACCTTATGGCTTACGCGGCCCGCGTGAAAACCAAATTTCTTAATTTCTTGTTTTTTCATGAACATTAGGGTTTCAGGGGTCCGGGTTTTCACTTACGGGTCGTTTATGGACATTTTTGCAGGTCCTTACAACTCCCGCTGCTGAAACCGCCTCACCTCAAGCTTCGAAGTCTTCACGCCGCAACCGCAAGAGCAACAACAACAACAAGAACTGTGTTGTCACTGTCGCTCCCCTCAATGCTATCTCAGCTCAACCCCAGAACCAGAACCGCCAAGTTGTCGCACCCGTGACCAACGCACCTCCTGCAAAACGTGCGTACACTGGTCCTCATCCCCTGTGCCCTACTTGTACTTACCATCATCCAGTTGGGATCGCTTGCCGTTTTTGTGTCCATTGCAACATCTACGGACACTTTATCGCAAACTGTCGCACTGGCCCTCGTCAAGATCAAGTTCAAGTTCCTCCTGCACTACCAGCTCCACTTCCCACTCCTCAGGGTCAACAAGCAGCTCCTGCTCCCGCTGCTCATGCAAGAGCCTGCTATGCATGTGGTGATCCTAACCACTTCGCAAACTTCTGCCCAAATAGAGTGGTGAAGTAAGAGCCACAACAGTAACCAGCGTAGCAACAACATCAACAACAGCAACCTCAGCAGCAGCAGCAGGCAACTCAGCAAGCAGCCCGTGGATGAGCTTTCAACATCAACGCTCGCCAGACCCAAGTTGATAAAAACATTGTCAATGGTACGTTTCTCGTGAATGATATTTATGCTTCGTGTTTATTTGATACTGGAGCCGATAACTGTTTTGTATCGTTCGAATTCGAAAGGCTCCTAAACCGTAAACGCGCTAACCTCCCAACGACGTTCGACGTAGAAATTGCCACTGGAAGAACCATCACTGTTAGTTCCGTTCTACATGATTGTACTCTTAACAATTTTCAAAACTTCAAAGAACATCAGTTTCCACTCGAACCATCATTCGATCGAACGGCCATCCGTCCCGATGACTTGATATATGGAGATATTTCTCACTTTTTAAAATGCTACAACGAAAACTTCAAAGTTCAAACATTTCACAAACACACTCACTCGAATGACCCTCCGACCGAATGGTCATCCGTCCGAATGACCATCCATCCGGACAGTCATCCGATCGGATCACTATTCGATCACTCATCTCCCCGACGCACTGTTCAACGCTTACACTATCGTTCTCTGAACAGGCTAACTCTCAAGCGCTCCCTTCAATCTAAGCTTATGTTTTCTTTTTGCTTAACACACTTTTGGGTGTTACATACGTTACTTATATCAATTCACATCGACACACAACGCAAACACTCTTTATATGCTAACCGCTCTCGCATGTTACACGTGGTATTAGATGAATGCTAGTATGTTATGTTTACACAATGATTGTTGCCTGACACTTTCGCAACGATAGTCCTATAGTTTGGACTCAGCATCTGTCGTGGACAGGGGTTGTTAAGGGCTTTTCATCACGTGTCACCGTGGTGATATGTGTTGCGCATTCTACAACTCGCAGTCATGTCTGTGCATATTTCATTGTCGATAGCTTACTTGCTTCACATTTCTACGTGTTACATGCTGGTTATGCGTAAATCGCTTTCGCTACTATATACTATTAAACTTGTATGCTCACCTTTACACTATGTGTATTGACTTATTTTAACGTATGTGACAGGTGTTTAGGATGCTATGCTATGCTTTGTTTCATGGAATAAAGCTAGGGGAGTCTAGAAACAAACTAAATAAAATCTGAGTTGTCAGAACAATTTATTTGTCTTTGAGAACTACGTCTGTAATAACTGTTTTGCTTTATATGTTGTGGTATGGGACATGACGTTAAATATTTGGTAATTATAGTTGTTATGGATTCTCCTGTACAATCTGTTTCGCTCAGTGTCGTGCCCTGATGTTTCCGCCATCGGTTGGGGTGTGACAGAGGACACGTGTCACCACGGCCCGACACGTGTCCAACCTGCCTAGACACATGGATTCTTCCGCGACGCGCAAGAGAGTCCAGTTTTGGCTATATAAAGGCCAGTCTGGGAGAAGTTCAGTTGCACATTTTCGCTCGCAAAACGATTCTCATACTCTCTCGTTCTACTGTTTCTTTACCCGGAGCCCTTAAACCCCGAAACTCTGCCCCGTTATCAGGGTAATAACTCTAATCACTGGTACGGTACTTTGTCCGATAGATTGAAACCGATCCAATGGATGTTTAAGTGCTGCCTGTATACGGCTATACTTTGTCATTCGTTGTGGGTTTTGATCTTGTGATTTATCGTTAAAGTTTGAATTGGGTTGATGCACTGATACGTGTTGCATTGTGTTTATTAGGAACCCAAGCTTAATACCAGTATGCTATAATAATAAACCCTAAATCTGCAATGTGGGTCATTCTCTTTTCTCAAATGCTTTCAAAATCCTAAATGTTTTATAGTTGTATTTACAAGGATTAAGTCTTTGTATTCTTACTGGGAAACTACTGTCACCATGTGGGGTTTTATATAGATTACTTGATAATCTTCACTGTTGGACAATGGGTTAGCTAGTGAGTGATATGACCACAATCACAGGAACTGCGATCGAGTGACAAATACTCTTTAAAATAGTTTCTTTACTATTGGACAATGAGTTAGCCAATAGTAGTTTGGTAAGATAAGAAAATGTAAAAACTCTAAATGCTGTAATTATAAGAATATGTTTTATACAAATGAATGAACTCAGCAATATTTCCTGCTGACCAAATGTTTTTAAAGCGCGTTTCAGGTAACTTACTGTGAAAGTAAAGGAACATGTTATGAAGCATTGAAGGCTTAAATAAAGTGGCTATGTCACTAGACTAAAGAAAGGAAATTATGTTTTGTCAAAATAGGGTTTATCCCTATAAAAACCTTTCTTTGTTATATGGGTTTTATCCCAGTTGTTTAACGTTAAAAATGTGGTGTTTTACAAACTCTTAAATTTTCCTAACTACGGTTCTGATAAAATTTTTCGCTGCGAATTTAATAAACACCGGGAACACCTGACTGTTCACGGCTCCCACGCAGGGTGGGGTCGGGGGTCATGACATGGTTAGTGCGGAGGGCTTGGCCGTTTGGTTGAATTTCTCGTAAGCTGTCCAGTTCTGAGTCGTTGAAGATGAAGGAGAAACCGGTGGTGTTGTCGACAGAAATGATGGATACCGTGAGTAGAAGTTGTAGTGGAAGAAGACGGGGTTGGATCAGAATCATAGTTGAAACTATGAGAGTAGAATTGGCTGTTGAAATGGAGAAAATTTATTTTCACTAGGGTGCTGATTTAGATATTATGATTTGAGTTTGACTCAAGGAATCATTGGGGTGAAGGAATCATTGGGGTGGTCGAACACAATGAACTCTTCCAGTTTGACCCGTCTATGCTCTGCGCAACCAATCCCAACTTGTTCAATTTTGAGGGAAGTGGGTGGTTGCAGGATTTGGTGGAAGGTGGGTGGGTGTCTGGTTGTGTTGTTAAGGGCAGCAATGCAGGTGGGTGGGTGTGGTGTTTGGGGCGGAAGTACGGGCAGGTGGTTGAGGTGGTGGTGGATGATCTAAGTGATAGAGAGATAACATTTTAATTTATTTCAAATGGTTGAATATTTAAGTTATTTACATATTTAGTCATTTCAGAGGAAATAACAAAAATGCCCTAACATCCAAGTCACGTGATCAAATTTGACAAAAAAAAATTGACTATGCTAAATGACAAAACATGGCTCATTTATCAAAAATAAAAATAAATAAAATAGACGACAAAGCTTGTACAAAACTCATTTTCAAAATAATTTATCAAAAACAAAATAAACGACAAAGCTTGTAATTTTTCCCATAAGTAAATTACGTTTTTGGCCCCTGTGGTTATATCACTTTTACTATATTAGTTCAAAATAAGATTTTTTAATATATGTGCCCACATGGTCTCTATAACTAACTATTTTGGCCCATGAGTCTAACCAAACCCCAAACTTTGGTTAATTATTAGTCACATGGCAGACACATGATGAATATAATGGTAATTTCTCCTCCCCTCTTACTGACTTTATAAAGAAAACCCTTCTCTGCAATTTTCACCTTCTTCTTCGCATTAGGTGTCCTTTCTTCAATCTGATCATCCTTCACCTCTGTTTTCTATTGCTAATTTGTTAAATTACAGTTGGGAAATTGGGGGGTTTTACATCAATTTTTTTGTTTGTTTCGCAAAGTTAATTTAATTGTTTTTTTTAATTTGCAGTGGGTACTTTATTAAGAGCTTTAACAGGGGCTTTGATCGGTCAAGAAACAGAGAGTGGGTTTGTTAGGGGTGCTGCAATTGGAGCCATTTCAGGTGCGGTTTTTTCGATTGAAGTTTTAAAAATCTTCGGTTATTCTGTGGAAGTCTAAAGAATCTGGGATCGGATGTCTTCTATACTTGGTGAGCAATTCACATTTATTTAGTACAATTCAAGAAATTAAAATGAAGTTATGATTTAAAACTTTATATTTTTATTAATTCCCTTGGTACAAGTTGTTAAAGATGATCGATTAGGAAAACCGGTGTCTTGATCGCGTATAAACCTTTGAATCAGTTGCATAAAAAGTTTGCGTAATTTCTTTCATCAAGCCGAATTTGCGTGTTCTAAAGTTTGATGTGAAACAATAAACTTCCGCTTTCTTATTGTTGGCTTTTCGTTTAGATGGGTAACCCACAACTGCAGATCACCATCTTTGAAATGTCTGAAATTAGGGTTTTAGAAGAAATCACGAAGAAGAAGAAGTGACAAAAGAATAGCTAGGGTTTTCTTTATAAAGTCAGTAAAAGAGGATGAGAAATTACCATTACACCCATCATGTGTCAAGTGACTAATAATTAAAGAGAGTTTGAGATTTGGTTAGACTTAGGGGCCAAAATAGTTAGTTATAGAGACCATGGGGTACATATGTTAAAAAATCTTATTTTAAGCTAATATATTAAAAGTGATACAATCACAGGGGCTGAAAACGTAATTTACTCTTTTTCCCGTTTAAAAACTGTAAAAATATAGCTCCTATTTTCATTCACATTTCTTCCTGCACATTCTATCGGCATTCTGCCACATTATCCACCACAATTCGTCAATCAAAACCCTCGATCGAACGCCTCTTTTAATCAGGAAAACCCTTGAGATCATAACATTTTGGTACTTCAATCAACCTTTCAAGAGTTGTTGTGCCATGGCTGATAACTCAAAACCCGATTTCTTACAGCTTATTAAGCGAATTGGGGCTTATCTATCCACCAAGATCTCAAAAATATTCGTCACACAGGTTCCCAAACTTTATTTTAGTTATGTCCAGAGTGGATGATTTTGTTATATTTGATTTGCAACCGTTAGTTTTACTAAATTAGGGTTTAATACTTGAATTGAGTTGCTTTTATTTCATTCTGATCATGCTTTGAATAAATATAGAATTTTTTTTTTGGAAAATCTGATTAGGGTGTGTTGAATTAGGTTTTGGTAGGAATTCTCGAATTGATGTACCTTTCGGTCGTCAACTTGATTTATGATTGTAACCCATGAAGCAGAACTACTAGTAAGTAGGGTTGTTCACAGTCCGGTTCTGCAGGTTTTGACAGAAATTTTGGGCCCAACCTTCATACCATTTAAACCGGACCATAAACCATACAGTCTATGCAGTTAAAGCGGTCCAAAATCGAATAGCGGTCAAGGTCCGCTATATGATATAGCGGTGGTATAGCGGTGGTATAGCGGTGATATAACGGTAATTTTTATACCATGCATAATATATGTATTTTTATATATATATAAATATATCTTTGAAAAATATTAATAGTAATATCAAAATTCATAGTAATATCATTCCATTATCAAAAACCTGTTGCAAATCAAATACTAATAGTAACTTTGATGTATTTAAATTAAGAATTAACACAATCAAACACCGTTACTGCTATAACCGCTATAGGCCACCGCTATAGCGGTATTTAGCACCGCTAATAGCGGAACCGCTATAGGCCACCGCTATTTGGACCGCTACACACCCTGAGGTCCGCTAACCGCTATAGCACTGCTATAGCACCTTGGTTTTAAAATGCGCGCATAATGCGTGATGCGCCCGTTGCGCTAGTAAGAGCGCATCGCAACACCTGATGCGTTGCGTTTACATGATGCGGTGATATTGCGACAATTGCGTGTGATGCGCCCTTCGCAAAATGCGCCATGATGCACGCATCATTGTTTGTTACGTTTTTTTCCCCAGATTTTATGAAATGGGTTGGGTTTTTTCAATAATTAATATTTTAGCATGCTTGATTTGAACCATTATGGTTCCTAAACACTTTTTATGGTTCTAGAAACATTTTAGGAAGCTTGATTTGAACCAAAAAGCACAATTCTTATCTTATTATGTCGATTGTTTTAGTATAAATAATTTTTTAGTATATTTTTATAAAGAGCGCATCGCATGCGTTCGCATCACGCATTACGCATCACGCATCAGATTTTTGGACCAAACGCATCGGAGCGCATCACGCAATTTAAAACCAAGTATAGCACCGCTATTGACTGCTTAGCATACAGTATATATTTTAAACCGGCGGTTTGGCCGACTTTCTACTAGTGAGGCATTGCTTTGGGATAGTTGTGACTTGTGACACCTTTGTTAAATCCCACGCAACCTGAGAGATACGTAGTCATAAGGCAGGCCCGATTTTAAATACCATCAATGCGTTTTGTGAGATTTGACTATGGAATGCATTGACCGTGGATGAGAAGAAAACTCCACAGTTAAGCATATACGTAGGTGGGAGCATTTAACTAGGGAAGTTTTCACTCGGGTGACCACAAACAAAACTGTGAGCTCCTCCTAGTGGGAAAAGCAGACAATATTGGTGATAACGGGGGCCGCATGTTACAGTAGTTCTATGATCGTCACAAATTGTTGGGGTTGATGGTCAAGATTCCCCTGTCTTTTGATATTAACCTAATAACCAAACTCTTTTGTAAAAGTTTGTGCTCAACTGCTCATCCGAATGTTACAGTATAGCTTGTATAAGTTGGAAAAAGAAAGTATATATTATGGCAAGTTATTTAAGCCATAGATACATTGCAAACTGAAGTAAATCATATGTTTTAGAAAAATAGAATATAATGAGTTTGTAGGTTCTTAAATTTTCAATGATCGTTATCTTTATAATCAAGTTAGATATTTTAATATTATAAAATCTGGTTTCAGGATTTTCGATCTGTTTGGGCTATAGCAGGATTTGCTGTTGCAGTCATTTTCACATACAGAGCATTAAGAACACCTAATGGATCTCGAAGAAGACAAACCAAAAGTCAACCGCCCTCACCTAGCACTTCTGGATTCAATAGTCATCCAAATGAAAACTCGTTACCTTCTGAAGATTTAAGAGCACAAAGTACAACCGGTGGGCCAATCCAACCTGCAAATGTATATTCAGATTCAATAAAAAAAGTTTATTTTTTTTTATTTTTTCCCCATGTAATATTGCTTCTTTTTTGTTGCTGGTTCAGCTTACTTTGGGACAAATAGTCAGGCAGAGACTAAGTGATGGAAGAAAGGTATGATTTTAAAATCACTTCATCTCGTTATACGCATGTGATTGCAAGTCTATAATCCTGATTTAACCTTTTTCTTATTAGCAGTTCTTACTTGATCATGTTTTTAATAATATTGATGAATTTTGTGAAGGTAACTTGCCGGTTGCTTGGTGTTATTCTGGAGGAAATCACTCCCGAGGAGCTTCAGGTTGTGATAGTTAATTTTTCTGCATACGTTAAGATCCGAATCAATCGATTAATTCTGATTTTGATCATGTCTGGCAGATTCAAGCGACGGTGAAACCCTCTGTTTTGGAAGTTCTAATAGAGATCATAAAATATTCTGACCTCTATCTCATGGAAAGAGTTTTGGATGATGAAAGTCAAGTATGTATGATCTCATACTTCCATTTTCAGAATCTTTTATAATAATTGTTTTTAACAATTTTTGAAATTACTTTTATTTCTCCTTTTTAATCATGTCATTGCAGGAGAAGGTTTTAACGGCTTTGGAAAATGCGGGGATTTTTACATTCGGTGGCTTGGTTAAGGACAAGGTAATAACCAACAACTTATTATAATTGGAAAGTTACCAATAAACTTATGAGACCCTATCAATGGGATAAGGTCAAACGCAGCTTACTATATTATTGATTTGTTAATAATTTATATTTAAATATGTAATTGCAGGTGCTATTTTGTAGCACAGAGAATGGAAGAATGTCTTTTGTTAGGCAGCTGGAGCCAGATTGGCATATAGATTCGGATCCGGAAATTACTTCTCAGTTAGCGGTATGTATATACACGTTTCTTGTGATAGTAGCATATGTTTGTTACAACCAAGTTTTAACATATTCTCTGAAATTTAAGTATGATATTCTATTTAGAGTTAAATACCTGGTTGGTCCCTGTGGTTTGCGAAAATTGCAGACTTGGTCCCAATGGTCCACTAATTACACACTTGGTCCCAGTGGTTGCAATTTTTAAACTCGGTCCTTATCACTAAACTAATTTAAATTTCTCAGTTAACAGTGTGTGAAATGTCTATTTTACCCCTAAACAATTAAAAAAAAAATAAAATAAATAAAAGAGATAAAGCCACCTTCTTCATCCTCTCTATCTCTCTCTCACTCTCTCTAAAAGAACCCCCACCTCCATTAGAAGTCTACCTCGTTGTTATCTACTCCAATAATTCTTTCATTTTTATCTACTCTGTTAAAGCACCGGATCGATGACGAACCATGGTTTAAAAAGGCTTTCCGAGGCCCGCCTCGAGGCTTACGCCTCGGCTGAGGCTATAAAAAAACGCCTTAAAGGCTTAGCCTCATAGGGGTCAACTGAAACCTAGGCCTCAGTCATCAGAGGCTTTCTGAGGCTGTCCGAGGCGCTGAGGCTGTGAGGCGAGGCGGTGAGGCTTAAGCCTCACCAGACCTTGTGAAAATTGAAAAATTTTAGGTTTTCTAGACTTTATTATAGACCCATTTAATGTTTATTAGGCTTAATTGGTGGGCCAACCCAATAGTTCACTTAAAAAACATCTATTAGGTTAAAAAAAACCTAATCTAGAAGAAGAAATCGGTTGGGCACGGATAGGATGAACAAGTTGGTGTACGTTATGTACAATAGGAGATTGAAGCAAAAGTTTATAAAGAAGACGAATCTAAAAGATGATGAAGACCCAATAGTTGCCAATGATGTTTTGTCGGATGATGAGTGGATAGCCAACCCGAGTGGGGATGAAGATGGCATTGGTGGAGTTGGCGGGTCGAATGAGGAAAAAGGTGAGAGTTCATCATCTGGGAGGAAAAGGAAAAGAGTTATTAATTTGGTTGATGAAGATGACGATGACGACCTAAATACGCCAGATGAAAACTTTGAGGATGATGATGCGGAGGAAAACGAGTTCTATGATATTTAGATGTCATAACATTACTAATTTAAGTTGTTCGAACTATTTTTTGATGTTTGTTTTATGTCAAACCTTGTTTGTTGAACTATTTTCTATTTATGATGTTTGTTTTATGTTAATTTGTGATTTTTATGAGAGATATATAGATTTTTTTAATGTTTTTAATAATGTTTTGAGGCTTACGCCTCGACCTGCCTCGAGGCTTACGCCTCGTGAGGCTAAGGGAAAACGCCTCGATACCCGTTTCCGCCTTTTTAAACCTTGTGACGAACATCAGACATTGCACTTGATTCAAGACATGAAGAACAAAATATGAACAAGATAGAAATATGTAGAAGATGAATCTCTTTATTGATGAATCAGTCATCACAGATTACACAAACCAAAGGAGTATACATCATCTACAAGCTGGTTTAGATCACAAAGATCTAAACCCTAGCTTTCTCTCACTAACACATAGTCTCTCTCTCTAGGATGTGCACACCAGGAGGAACAAGAAGTGAGAGAGGTGCACAAAGCTTCTTGATCGATCCCTCATCCATGGATCCTGCCCTAATCCTATACAACACATATATATAGACTAGGACAAAACTCGGACAAACAATCTACACCAAAACCCTGACTTTTGTCCCTAACATAAACCCCTGACCTTTTTCCTAGACATAAAACTTGGACAAAATGTCCCTAGGATAAAGTTGGGACTAACTTTCAACAAAAGTACAATAAAGACCCTAAAGAATGGGAGACATGCACTTATCACCTAAAGTGCCCTAACAAACTCCCCTTGGTCTTCATGTGGTCTTGAATTCTTCATTATTGTTGACTTTAACTTGGACTTCTGTTTTGATTAATACGGAACTGATAAGCGACAGTTACCCGGCAGGAACTGCACTTACAGTCTCCCCCTTAACTGTTGCAATCAGTTCTGTCTAACACTGATATCTTCAGTCACCGAATACTGCACTTACAGTCTCCCCCTTGACTGATGATATCATGGCTGCTATCAACTTTGGCTGAGACTTGATCTTTCTGGCAGAGCACAGCGATCTTCAACCCTTCTAATTAAAGACTTGCTGATGATCACTTAAGGCCGCTTTGAGAAACCCGAAGAATCCAACATCAAACACTGTAGATCCTCCCCCTCAAACTTCTCCCGAATCAAATTAACGCGAACCGTCTTACAACAACATGTGAGAATATCGCTCGATACATTAATCTTCAAACTTAACTGGTAGAAGAACGAAACGTCGGATTTCCAATGCCCAACACCAAACATTTCAAATTCCGCAAAGACATGAGGCTCAGTTCGATAAGTTAATAACAAACTGAACTTTGTAAAAGTACATCCACCATCTTGATCAGAGTCTTCAACCCTTCATGTATGATCTCATCTCGTCATGTATCCTCATGATCAATCTCCTATCTTCACAAATCCGCTGAAACCCCGATGGCTTTCATCTCCGACCTTCCCCTCAAATCAAGAAGCCCCACATTATTTCGAGACCAGAACTAATCTTCTCTACTCTAAATAGCAACTTAATAAGGCTCAATCTTCAACTAGTCGTCAACTGAGAATTCAGCTTCATCATGTCAACACTTGATTAATAACATAAACACACGTGACAAAAACTCCATCACACACGAGCTATTTCACGCACAAGCTTTATATTTACAAAGAAAACAGGAACTTCAAAATTTTTTACTCCCCCTTTTTCTTTGTAAACAATACAAAATTCCAAGCAAGTCGTATTCTCTTCGCACCACAAATCAACGAGCCAAACGACTGTCCGTTATAAAGCTCGTTCAAACACACCGATTTCAACGAATTCGCAGCCGCGCCAACACCAATCGGCTCGGCTGAGCCGTCGTTAACATCTCGTTGCCGCTTAACCGAAAGCTCCTCAAGTGAATAACTGTATTCAAGCAGCGCGTTGATCCCTTTCGCTCCAAACATACAAGTCCCACCGACCGTAAACACTGCTCCCTCGTCTCCTCTCGCTGGCTCCTCGTCGAAGGTCACATAACTCGGAACAAGGAGAAAATCAGAGACACGCACAAAACTCTCAAGACTCGAAGCCTGTTTTAAAAATCGGAGACTGTTTCTAGATCAGAACTCGGAACAACAGTGATTTAAAGCTCGGACAAAATAACTTAACTGATAAAGAATCGGAACTGACTAAGATTTTGACCAAAACTCGGAACTGATTCATTACCAGAAGTGAAACTTGACCAAAACTGATTAAAACTCGGACATAATTAAAACTCGGAACTGAGTAAGAATCGGAACTGATTAAGAATCGGAACTGTTAAGAGTTTTAAAAACTCGGAACTGTCAAAACACATTAAAACTTGGAGCTGTTAATAAAGTCTTTTATGGAAATTCGGACTGTAGATATCAAACAAGTGACCAAGAACTCGGATCTGACCAAAGCTCGGACTGCAGATCATTGACTAAAGCTCGGAAAGTTTAACAGAAACAGCTCAAAAACTCGGACAGTTGACAGAAACAGCTTAAAAACTCGGACAGTTAAACTCAAAAAACTGTTGCTGTTCAAAACTCTGAATACTGAATGACTTTTAACAAAATCGCAACCTACAACTGTAAAACTCGGACCTGTTGAACATTCCTTAAAAACTCGGAAGAAACAGAAGATTCAAAGAAACTCGGACACAGCAAAACTCACTGAACAGTTAATGTCTGAGTTTCAAAACTCGGAACAAACAGATTAAAAGTCGGACCCTTTTCAGCACACTAAACTCGGAGACAGACCTTAAAGCTACAAGTCGGACCTGTTAAAACTCGGGCCTGTTCCGAGGAACTGAAAACATATCAGAACTGAAACAAACTCACAAACCCGAAATAAACATTAAGTGTAAAACTCGGAATGTATAGTTGAATGATTAAACTCGGACATGTTAAATGTTAAACTGTTAACATTTAACAGTTAAAACTCGGACAAGTAAACAGGTTCCAAAGTCGGACCATTAACTCAACAAAAGTCGGACCACCAACATATTTCTGAACTCAGACACTTAATTCCTTAATTCCCCGGACTAAGAAAAAACTCGGAATTTATCACACAGTTAATTCAAGTTTCAAAACTCGGAGACAAGTTTATGACCTATTCAAAATACGGACATGGTGATACTCGGACATGGTGAAGATCAGAAACAAGTCTCCGGACTTTCTCCCTAGTGTGACTTCACACTAGTTCACCAAAACCTCGGAAACAACAAACACAGAGTTTTAAAAACTCAGATAAACCTTTTTTGGATCAAAACCCTAGATCTCCAAACCAACACAGCCGACGAACAGCTTCATTTTCTTCAAGTTTTCTCCAGAATCTTCAAGTCTTCAGGATGTTTGGCGGAAACAAACATCAAATCAAGAGCAATGGTGATTCGGAAGGCGGTTAGACCATTCCGAATCGGTAACCATGCTCTGATACCACTGTTAAAGCACCGGATCGATGACGAACATCAGACATTGCACTTGATTCAAGACATGAAGAACAAAATATGAACAAGATAGAAATATGTAGAAGATGAATCTCTTTATTGATGAATCAGTCATCACAGATTACACAAACCAAAGGAGTATACATCATCTACAAGCTGGTTTAGATCACAAAGATCTAAACCCTAGCTTTCTCTCACTAACACATAGTCTCTCTCTCTAGGATGTGCACACCAGGAGGAACAAGAAGTGAGAGAGGTGCACAAAGCTTCTTGATCGATCCCTCATCCATGGATCCTGCCCTAATCCTATACAACACATATATATAGACTAGGACAAAACTCGGACAAACAATCTACACCAAAACCCTGACTTTTGTCCCTAACATAAACCCCTGACCTTTTTCCTAGACATAAAACTTGGACAAAATGTCCCTAGGATAAAGTTGGGACTAACTTTCAACAAAAGTACAATAAAGACCCTAAAGAATGGGAGACATGCACTTATCACCTAAAGTGCCCTAACAAACTCCCCTTGGTCTTCATGTGGTCTTGAATTCTTCATTATTGTTGACTTTAACTTGGACTTCTGTTTTGATTAATACGGAACTGATAAGCGACAGTTACCCGACAGGAACTGCACTTACATACTCCAAATTGACCTGCACCAGTTTCGTCGTCGTCGTCAATCCGTCGTAGTTGATCAGAAAACCGTATGTACAGGATCGTTGGAGGAAAGTACAAGCTCGGTCGTAAGATCGGAAGTGGATCGTTCGGTGAAATCCATCTAGGTTTTACTTTTGTTCTGTTTTTGTCTCACATCTGGTGAAGGCCAAATCAGAGTAGATAAAGATGAAAGAATTACCTGGTGAAGGCCACCAAAATCGCCCCTTTGCTCTCTTTCTTGAAATTTATCAATCCAACAGTCAAAACAGAGTCTTTAACTTTAATCACGGTCCGTATTGCTTTAATCCCGTCTTCCAATTGATGGGTTTTGTTTTGATTACAGATCTTGATTATTAATCCTGTATTGATTTGTGTTTATCCAAATGGGTTTTGTTGATTTTGAGTTTCTTGATTGTTAAGTTCTTGAAGAATAAAGATGACAAAATTTGAAAGGGTTCTTGTGTCTGATTACTTCAAAATTTACACAAGTTCAACTTGGGTGGGTGGAGGAGGTGTGGTGACGGTGGAGATGGTGGTGATGGTGGGTTAGAGAGAGAAAGATTGAAGGTTATATGTGGGTGTTTAGTGGTGGTGGGTGTCCGGTGGTGGAGGGGAGATGGTGGAGGCGGGTGTTCAGTGGTGGAGGGAAGATGGTGGTGGTGGGTGTTCAATGGTGGTGGAGGAGAGATGGTGGTGGAAAGGGTATTATTATTTAACCATAATGAAATCTGCACTTTTAGTTATTATTATTTATTAATATAAGGGTAAAATGGACCTTTTATACGAACTTAACTGAAAATTTTAACAAGTTTTGCTACTAAGGACCACTCATGTTAAGAAAATGCAAACATCGGGCCACTCGTGTAACATTTTTCAAACCATCGGGACCAACTGTGTAATTACTGAACCACTAGGACCAAGTCTGCAATATTTGCAAACTACAAGGACCAACCAAGCATTTAACTCTTCTATTTATTAAAACATATGATAAGAGAATGTTTTTAGGGTCAAAAAGTTGTTACCGTTTCACTAGTAGGGGTGTATACAAGCTGAGCCGCTTGTGAGCTACTTGAGACTGGCTTGCTAAAAGCTTAAACCGAGACAAGCTTAATCGTTCTTAAGCAGCTTGATGTCGAGCCTAAATTGGAGCTCATGTACCGAGCTTTGATTAACCTAGCAAGCCTAAACAAACTCGTTATCTGTATAAATATAATTTATTTTATTTAATATGATTAAATAACAAATTATTGTTCCATGCATAATTATGATAAAAGTAACTAAATAAAGTAAGTAAATATTTAATAAATAATAAACGAGCCCTGAGCTTAGCTCAAACTTGAAAATTGCTCACTAGCAGAGCTCGAGCTATAGGCTTGACTCGCTCGACTCGTTTACACCCCTATTAACTTGTATTAAATTGGAATTATATTGGAGATAAAAAGACCGCAAACATCTAAATCTTATTTGAATTTGTTAAGCCATTTGTTTGTTTCAATCTGGTAGGTATTGGATGTTTATATTCTCTAAAATACACGACGTGTACAAGTATACATACTGATACCGACTGATATTTATCTTGTTTTTTCCTTGCTCACAGAGGTTTATCAGACACCAACTTCACATTTCGACGAAAACGGAACGAATTGCTCCAAATTTTTACAGTTCTTCATCGTTGGAACAGTTTTTCATGGTTTGACTTTTCAAAAAAAGTCAACACACGCACAGCTGTTTCTCGTCTCGTATAATGAGCTTATATACCTGTGCAATGAATATGGTCCCAGATTATGTAACTTAAACTGGTTTTGTGTCTTGCCTGTAATCTCTTAGGTAGTTGTATTAGACAAAGAGAAAGAACATGGTACATACCTTGATCAAGCAACCTTATTTTTGGATGTTTCCTAATCCCAAAAACTTTTTAGATGTTTTAGGACTGCACGGTTCATTACTAATTCGTATTTCTCGACATTCTTGCTATTAGAGGTTGTTACGTTATGCGTGCCACACTCCTTAGATACTCGATATGGTTGAAGGTTTAACTGATTGAATTAACAATGGACCGATGCAAACACGATCTCCTTCAACGCTTCACAGTTTTAGAACTCATAAAAGTGATCTGAAAAGATGGACAAAGTTAATGCAAAGGTTTACTGATCCAAAGCAACATCACATAAAGTGAAAACATTTTTTTTTGTGATCCAAGGGCCTAGAAGTGCAATGGCACTAGAGGAATGAATGTGCATTCTATGAGCTAATATGATTATCTTAGGTTTGTACTTTGTTACGTATTTGATCTTTAACTTGGACATCGTTTTAATATTTTAAATAAAAAAATAAACAAAATTAAAACTCAACCCTCCCACCATCTTTCACTCTACTATATCACCACCATTCACCCAAACCTTACACTATTATTCGGTGTCAAAACCAACCAAAGATCCTCCTTCCCAAAATTTATACTCTTGATTCGTATTTTGCCTTTTGTATCCCCTATATTTGATATTCTCTTTGCATAATCCTTTGTAGTCTACAATTCTTGGGCGACATTGAGAAGGTGGTAATCTTAGGGCGACCGTAGCGCTAAGAACTTAACGAAGCTAAGCGTCTATCTTAAAACAAGAACATCCAACTAGGGTTCTACAATGTGGGAACATGGTCGACATAAAGACTTGAATATATAGTTTTACGAAAGAGATATAAACATATGACGCTAATTGACTAGGGTTCTGCCAACAACGATTTGATATAAGGATACAATGACATATTTAACTTGTTGTCGTGGTCACTGTGTCGTCTTCGATATTAAGAACTAAACAAAAGACCACAAAGGTGAGCAAGGAAGGGGTTGATGATGATTGTTTCCTTAATATAGGAGAAAAAGGATTTGCTACTAACTTTTTGTTTAAAATGAAGGAAATCAAAATTATGTTATTATAACTGACAAAAAAACAAGTTGTTGCTTTATTAATGTACGTTTACGTTTATTAAAAACTAAACGTAAAAGAATCACTAAATTTGATAAAACATTAATATTAAAGGGTGGAGATACAATAGGAAGTTTATTTGGCTAGGAAGGATAGGAAGTGATCTTGACCATCCATTAAGTTAATCAAGGGCTAAGATTAAATCAGGCAAATTGAAATGAAGAAAAGAGGCGCGTGAGTTTGTTCAAGGGCATTCTAGTCAATCCAAGCCAATAGTTTCTCTCTCCTCCAATTCCCCCCCATTTTTTAAACGTTAATAACTCTTTCATACGACATTATTTTTTTTATAAAAATTGCACCAAAAAAACGAGCGTTTTTTTATCTTTAAAACGAGTATACTATTGCTATATTTAAAAAAAAATTTAAAACCCAGTTGCGTAAAACGCAATAGAAAAACCACCAGTTACGTAAAACGCAATGAAAAAAAAAACCTAAAAAATGACATTTTTCTAAAACGCAATGCACAAAAAACACAAAGAAATGACTTATTTGTAAAACGCAATGGCCAGAAAACACATAAAAATGTGTTTTACCTAAAACGCAATGCACAAAAAACACAAAGAAATGACTTATTTGTAAAACGCAATGGCCAGAATACACTTAAAATGTCTGTTTTCTAAAACGCAATGGACTGAAAACACATAAAAAAGTGTTTTACCTAAAACGCAATGCACCAAAAACACAAAGAAATGTCTTATATGTAAAACGCAATGGCCAGAAAACACTTAAAAATGACTCATTCTAAAACGCAATGGATTGAAAACACCTAAAAAATGTGTTTTACCTAAAACACAATGACTAAAAACACTTAAAAATGTGTTTTTTTTTCTAAAACGCAATAGTCAGAAACCACATAAAACTCTTATTTCTAAAACGCAATGGACACATAAAACTGTCTGTCACTGTGAACTGTCTGAATTGTCTAAGAATTACTGTCTTCGAAATGAGCCAATTTATGGAAATTTAATTTTTCTAATGCGTTTTTAGTACAACAATTTAATCGAAAAAAATTTTTTTAGCTCAACCCCAGCCAGGGGCCAATTTAGCTCAACCCCAGCCAGGGGCTCTGCCCCTTGGACCCCGCCAGGGGCTGCCGCCCCTGGGACCCCGCTACCGGGGGCTGCCGCCCCCGGACCCACGCAAAGATCGTAAAACGCAATGACTAAATAAAAAACCCAGATCATGAAAATGAAATTAAAGAATTTCTTACATGGATTGAAGCCGATTTCTTCATCAATTGACGAAATTTGAATGATAGAAACACTTATCAACGCTCGAATCGAACGAATCGAGTGATTATCTCCAAAATCACCGGAAAAAACGAGATTTTTTTATGAAATTAAACTGGGTTTTCTTAAAAAAAAGCTGAAGAACACGTTGATCGGGTTCTGAATCATTGATTTGTGATGAAAATCGCACTATAATGTAGTGATTATTGAGATAGAAAGTGAAGAAATAGTTGAAGATGGTGGGTTTTGAAAATGATGGGTTTTTGAATTTACTGGGTTTTGAAAAAGGAAGAAGAAGGAGTTGGATTGACTAAAATACCCTTTCTCTTTATTTTAAAATTTGCCACATGTCATAATCCTATGGCTTCCTATCCTTCCTAGCGAAAATTAACTTCCTATTTGATCTTTACCCTTAATATTAATGTCTTCTTAAACAGGATTTAATAAATTCATTAATATTTTTGAAATTGTTTAATTCCTACGTAACCGCAATGAATTAATAGTTTAATACATTTTAAAAATCTGGTGTATTGAATTTTTATATTTAGTCAGCGGTCTCCATTGATGTTGACTTTTCTTTCTCATCAGCATTGATGTTGATTAAGTCAATTTAATCAAGTTTTTCTTTAATATAAATACTAAATAGAAAGTTTTTATAAGATAACTATTTAACCAAAGTTTAATTATTTTCTATACCCATAAACCTTGGTTTATATTTATAAATATTTTATTTATATCCCACCGACGGACCCTTTTTTCAGGTGTCACTAACTTTCGGTGCTCAGTGTAACACCCCGAAAACGGGTTTGGTAATCAAACTCCATTAATACTAAAAGACGGGTAAAGTACCGTTAGCAGTAAAAATAACCCGGTAAATATTTGGATTTAAATAAGAAATCCTAATAATTAATTACAAACGAATCAAAGAATTAAGGAATTGAGTTTATAAGAGCCCGAGTCAACGGGACTTAAAATAAAACGGGTTTTAACTCCCGGAACCCACTAAGTTAACTAGGTAAAAATTAACCTAGTTAGTAATGGGTAATTAAATAATAAATAATGAATTATAGTTTCATTTGATCAAAACAAAACACGAGGGACTAAAATGGGACAATTGTGAGAGTTGTATGATTAAAACAAAAAAATAAAACACACCAAACACACACTTAGTGGGTGTCTGGTCGATGTTAAACACAGGGGGCGAACCAGGTTTCTCCATAAACCCTGATTCTCACAAAATCCTCCAAATTGAAGCTCAAATCAAGCCCAAATCGTCTGCATGATTACAAATTCGTGATCACCTAGTCGTGGGGATCATAAGGTATGTAAAAATTTGATGATTCGTGAAGTTGCAAAAATTGAGTTAGCATCATAATTCGCGAATTATGTAAGGATTAGAGGAGCTATGGCTAAGTAGTGATGTACACATGCTTAGGAACTAAACCCTAAGTAAAAATCATGCATATGATGCTATGACTTGAATGATTTGGTGATTACTTATATGTGTGTTAAATGGGTTTATTGACAATATGATGAACACTCGGATTAGGGTGTTAAATTGATGAATATTGGTTGCTATGATATAAGTTTTTGATGTAGTTCATGAACACTAGACATAGAGGTTTGATTTTGATGTAAATCTTGGTGAAAATAATTAGTTATGAACTAGTTAGTAAATATGTAAAATTATGCACATTAGGTGTTTGTTAAAATGCCTAAATGAGAACTAAAGTGTTGAAATTTAGAGTGAAAACACGTATTTGAATGATATGGCAATTACGTGTGATGTGAAGTGATAAGGGTTCTAAATACTATGTCGATTTAGACTAAATATCGTAAACCATGTGATAGAAAGTAGTTAACTTTGAATAAATTAAGTTGACTAAACATGAAGTCGAACAATAGCTTCGACATAGAAAATAAGTGAGGTGGAATAGTCGTGATTGTTAATGACTAATTTAACCGCCTTGTAAATGATTGACAATAGTTTGACGCGTAACAAGCTAGATGAAAGCTTGGAGGAGGGAGCGGGTCAAACGAAGCAAGTACGGAAAGAAAAGCGTGGCGTGGATGCGAGGTGTAAGACCCTAACACGTATTTGACAAAAGTCGCAGCGGAAATTCGTGCCATAAAATTTCTTTCATTACAAACGTCTTGAAAGTTTATTTAAAAAAAATATCTCTTTTACAAACAAAGCATAACTCCCGTTTACTAAAGTACATACTCGATTATTCCCGTACAATCTATCTTGTGACTCGGTCTTCGATCTCTATTCCTTGTGATAATCGCCCGTGATCCGTACAACCTGCACTCACCACATACATTCATAACATTAGCATACATTATATAAACAAGATTCATTCACGTACACTTCACATTTCGTCACTTTTCAAACTTTAAGCATTTCATCTGCGTATCCATTTCCTGGTGAGGCTTCAATAACGTACCTGCATTACTTTTCATTCTCAAGGTACACCATTAATAACGTTAACACTCAACGTGTCTAATTCATGCATACATATGTACTTACATACATACACATCTACATATGTACATACCTTCCCTACAACTTTACATGCGTGCATACACTCATACATGACTTTACACATACATACACATCTACCTACGTACATACCTTTCCTACATCTTTACATACATGTATACACTCATACATATCTTTATACATACATACATACACATCTACGTATGTACATACCTTTCCTACATCTTTACATACATGCATACACTCGTACATATCTTTACACATACATACATACACATCTACCTACGTACATACCTTTCCTACATCTTTACATACATGTATACACTCATACATATCTTTATACATACATATCTACGTATGTACATACCTTTCCTACATCTTTACATACATGCATACACTCGTACATATCTTTACACATACATACATACACATCTACCTAAGTACATACCTTTCCTACATCTTTACATAGATGCATACACTCGTACATATCTTTATACATATATACATACACATCTACATGCGTACATACCTTTCCTACATCTTTACATACATGCATACACTCGTACATATCTTTATACATACATACATACACATCTACATACGTACAAGATCTTACATACTTCTTACATACTCATACGTTAATTACATGGGACTTAGACTTTGATTTATAGCCCATAAACATCTAAGGATCGATCAAAATCATGTTTAGGAAGCCCGCCGTAGTCCACGGATAACAAACCGAAGCCTACGATACATAAATCAACTTAAATAACAAATTTCATGTTTTTGGACTTGGGGAGGGCGTCGGCGACGGCCCGTGGTTCTTCCCGTAGCCAAAAACCCCGTAGACAGGTAAATAACCCGTCAGCAAAAAAACTAACTTTCTGGAGCCCGTTGGCGACGACCCCCTTACCCGTCGGCGACGCCCTTTAGAAATGGCACATTTCTGCAGTTCCGTTTCGTCGTCCGTACGCACTAAAACGCGCATAACTTTTGAACCGTTTACCCGTTTAACCTCCCGTTTCTTCCTACATGCTTGTAAATTCACATTCTATCATATGAACTTAAAATCCCACATCCGGATTAAGGAAATTCTTAACTTACACGCTATCGTCTTATTATTCATTTAAGATTTATTCGACCCGTTCATGCATTCATCCACATAACTTGTTTGTTTGACCATAACTTCTTATGAACCTAATAATGTCAACATTGTCTATCATAAAAGATTAAGTTCTCGGATGTCTTGCATCCTCTTGACCCATTTTCGCTCAAGGGCTTATTTTGACCCGTTAAGGGTATTTGCGCAATATAAGGTCCTTAGCTTACGAAAATCATACTTCTCGCTTTCTTACTTTTTCAAAACATTCATTTAATTAAATAGCTTGTTTGTAATCAACTTTTAAGGCCATTTGCTCGTTTTACCCATCAAGGGCGTTTTTGTCAACTTTGTTTTATCCTTAACAACAAAGGACTCCCTTGCATAAGTAACCAATCCTACTACTTAGCTACAATTCTTAATCACACATACCTTGCTCGGATCAAAGCTAAGATCCGTTTAATACTTCATCGGTCTCATACAATTCTTTCCTACTTGACCTCGATCATCATACTTAATTAAATTGCACATAACTTTACATAAACAACTAAGAAGTGATTACGAAAATCACTTACCTCATGCGTCCATGTTCAAACTCGTTTCCTCGCCACTTCTTGACCTGATAGCCTTCCGTGCTTGATTCCGTCTCGACATGATTCCTATACTTCCATGTCATCGAAATCACATTCTTATTAGCATACATAATTGTACATGTTAACGATCATATCGATCGCATAATCCCCATTTGACTTTCATTAGTTACTTCTAACAAGCATAATACATGTGACCAATTTCATATCATTTCAAACTCATGTAAACCATCATGTCATCGCATTAAACACACATTCGTCAAACACGCTCCATATAACTTACCTTAATCTTACAATTATGACAACACGTCTAACCATCCTTCTTATACACGGTTGACTTTTAGAAGTCAACGGTTCATTTAGTTTAACTTTCGACTCATCATTATATACCCGTAACATCATAATAGCCTATACGGACAACACTATATACATATCATCTTTTACTTACATACAATTTCATCTATTAAGCTCACCTAGACATTTCATCAAACGCTTGGTGTGCGTACCACTATGTTAGCACAATGTACAACTAATTTATGCATATTCTTCTAATCTTATACATAATTCATCAAATTCCACTTCCTAATTAACACGAATCATTCATGCATAAACATCAAACATACTAGTATTATATTTCTTTTAATTCTTCTAACAAGAACCCATCATGCAAATCAAAATACATCAATATTAAGCAAAATTGGACATGGATGATTCACCCATGTCATCATCTTCATCTTAACAAATGGGTTTCATCCAAAAACATCAAATTAACCTAAATCATGCATAACCCATGTCCAATATGATGATTCTAACACACACCCATTCTCAATTTCATACAAATTCGCGATTTACATCAAAACCCACTTCATGAAAGATCACCAATCTAACTTCTAAGACATACCTTACGATCCCCTTGTGATGGTGATCATTATTCCATGTTTATTTGCGAATTTGAGCCTTGAATCATCCCTTGATTTGAAGCTTTTGAAGAATTAGGGCTTGGCTCCTATGGAGCCCCTTCTGATCGTTCCAGAACACACACGAGATGTGTGTGTTTGTGTGTGTTTTTTATTAATTTAAAACATAACTTTCCCCTTGTCCATCTTTGGTCCCTCAAGTTTATACCTTTGCTTGTTTTGCTAAACATTTGACTAGGTGTAATAACCTAGTTATTACATTCTATTTTATTAGACATGGGGTCTTACTTACAATTTTAATAATTCGAGTTTTGGGGCGTTACAAGTCTACCCCCCTTAAATGAGGTTTCGTCCCCGAAACCTTTCTCATTTCCCTTACACACACACACACATTTATGTTTGACTTAACACTCACATCATAATCATGAGTAATCATCCTATCTCATTTCATAATTATTCAAACAATTGGCTTCTTCTTCTTCTTAACAAGTCTATACTTTCCATGGCATACTTTCATATAACATTCTCATTTCCTTTGACCCGTTAATAACAGGTTAATATACATACTTATTCAAACTTATAATAATGCTTACACTCATATGATCCGTTTATAACGGATTTAGTACTTTCATCTCATCCTTTAAGATTCCATTCTATAGACACATTGTATAACATTTAACTCTTGTTTTGTTATCACAACAAAACTGTTACGTCATCGTCATACCTACGTGCTTAACTCCGTAGCTAACATCGTTCTACATTTCTATAGTGTTTTGTACCATACATATCCTTACGTTACTTACACATCCGGATATTTTCATTCCTATCATTCTTTTGTTCATTTGCTTTACATTTACTTATATGACTTGTTTGATGCATACATGGTCAAGCTATCGACTTCTTCTTATGTAGACCAGTTCCGTCTGTTATATCTTAAATCTGCTTCACGGATTCGAACACATCATTCATACCTTCCGTACCTTCTATGTTTTGAATCCGTCTCGCGGATTCAAACATTTCATTCACATCTTTCATTATTTGAATCCGTCTCTCGGATTCAAACGTTGCATTAAAGCCTTTCATCCTTTGAATCCGTCTCGCGGATTCAAGCATTGCATTCATATCTTTCATTCTTTGAATCCGTCTCGCGGATTCAAACATTGCATATACGCTTTTCATCCCTTGAATCCGTCTCGCGGATTCAAGCATTTCATTCGTATCTTTCATTCTTTGAATCCGTCTCGCGGATTCAAACATTGCATATACGCTTTTCATCCCTTGAATCCGTCTCGCGGATTCAAGCATTGCATTCATACATTGTTGATCCGTACTTTCTTACGGATTCAACATTCTTCATTCTTATCATTCATGTTTTTCATTCCTACATAGTACTCTCAATTTCCTGAGAGTCTTACTACCCACTTCACCCGCACGCCCACCTGCTACCCAATTCTAATGGACATACCTGCGATAATTACCACGGTCTCACGAATGTCATATGCTTCTTGCGTACTGGCCAGGTGCGCAATTCACATACTAATTTCGTGCCTTCAGGTAATCATCGCCTTATGTCTGCAGTAGTGGGTCTCAGTTCGTGCTACATTTTTACAATCTTATCAAGACAATATCGCTGTCTTCCATTTAGTACTTACCTTCCCAAGGAGATTTCTTCCTTTTTCTTTTAACACCGGTACCAAACATATTAACATTGTGTACCTGGGGTCCGTCTGTCCATTCGCATCCTTGCCTGCCTTAGCATTCATCCTAGACTGCATTCAAGGGTCATCTTCTTCAAACACTTATACTTACCTTGCACATAACATACCGTCAGTTTCTTTATACTTATACATAAGTACATACTTACATTCGCTTCCACCTTTGGATCTTGATCGAGTCTTAGATTGTACGGGTTCCTTATCATAAGAGCACACAAGTTTGAGTTCAAGTACTTACTTTCTTGTACTTGATTCTCTCAAACCTGGCTCTGATACCAACTTGTAAGACCCTAACACGTATTTGACAAAAGTCGCAGCGGAAATTCGTGCCATAAAATTTCTTTCATTACAAACGTCTTGAAAGTTTATTTAAAAAAAATATCTCTTTTACAAACAAAGCATAACTCCCGTTTACTAAAGTACATACTCGATTATTCCCGTACAATCTATCTTGTGACTCGGTCTTCGATCTCTATTCCTTGTGATAATCGCCCGTGATCCGTACAACCTGCACTCACCACGTACATTCATAACATTAGCATACATTATATAAACAAGATTCATTCACGTACACTTCACATTTCGTCACTTTTCAAACTTTAAGCATTTCATCTGCGTATCCATTTCCTGGTGAGGCTTCAATAACGTACCTGCATTACTTTTCATTCTCAAGGTACACCATTAATAACGTTAACACTCAACGTGTCTAATTCATGCATACATATGTACTTACATACATACACATCTACATATGTACATACCCTCCCTACAACTTTACATACGTGCATACACTCATACATGACTTTACACATACATACATACACATCTACCTACGTACATACCTTTCCTACATCTTTACATACATGTATACACTCATACATATCTTTATACATACATATCTACGTATGTACATACCTTTCCTACATCTTTACATACATGCATACACTCGTACATATCTTTACACATACATACATACACATCTACCTAAGTACATACCTTTCCTACATCTTTACATAGATGCATACACTCGTACATATCTTTATACATATATACATACACATCTACATGCGTACATACCTTTCCTACATCTTTACATACATGCATACACTCGTACATATCTTTATACATACATACATACACATCTACATACGTACAAGATCTTACATACTTCTTACATACTCATACGTTAATTACATGGGACTTAGACTTTGATTTATAGCCCATAAACATCTAAGGATCGATCAAAATCATGTTTAGGAAGCCCGCCGTAGTCCACGGATAACAAACCGAAGCCTACGATACATAAATCAACTTAAATAACAAATTTCATGTTTTTGGACTTGGGGAGGGCGTCGGCGACGGCCCTAGGGCCCGTCGGCGACGGCCCGTGGTTCTTCCCGTAGCCAAAAACCCCGTAGACAGGTAAATAACCCGTCAGCAAAAAAACTAACTTTCTGGAGCCCGTTGGCGACGACCCCCTTACCCGTCGGCGACGCCCTCTAGAAATGGCACTTTTCTGCAGTTCCGTTTTGTCGTCCGTACGCACTAAAACGCGCATAACTTTTGAACCGTTTACCCGTTTAACCTCCCGTTGCTTCCTACATGCTTGTAAATTCACATTCTATCATATGAACTTAAAATCCCACATCCGGATTAAGGAAATTCTTAACTTACACGCTATCGTCTTATTATTCATTTAAGATTTATTCGACCCGTTCATGCATTCATCCACATAACTTGTTTGTTTGACCATAACTTCTTATGAACCTAATAATGTCAACATTGTCTATCATAAAAGATTAAGTTCTCGGATGTCTTGCATCCTCTTGACCCATTTTCGCTCAAGGGCTTATTTTGACCCGTTAAGGGTATTTGCGCAATATAAGGTCCTTAGCTTACGAAAATCTTACTTCTCGCTTTCTTACTTTTTCAAAACATTCATTTAATTAAATAGCTTGTTTGTAATCAACTTTTAAGACCATTTGCTCGTTTTACCCATCAAGGGCGTTTTTGTCAACTTTGCTTTATCCTTAACAACAAAGGACTCCCTTGCATAAGTAACCAATCCTACTACTTAGCTACAATTCTTAATCACACATACCTTGCTCGGATCAAAGCTAAGATCCGTTTAATACTTCATGGGTCTCATACAATTCTTTCCTACTTGACCTCGATCATCATACTTAATTAAATTGCACATAACTTTACATAAACAACTAAGAAGTGATTACGAAAATCACTTACCTCATGCGTCCATGTTCAAACTCGTTTCCTCGCCACTTCTTGACCTGATAGCCTTCCGTGCTTGATTCCGTCTCGACATGATTCCTATACTTCCATGTCATCGAAATCACATTCTTATTAGCATACATAATTGTACATGTTAACGATCATATCGATCGCATAATCCCCATTTGACTTTCATTAGTTACTTCTAACAAGCATAATACATGTGACCAATTTCATATCATTTCAAACTCATGTAAACCATCATGTCATCGCATTAAACACACATTCGTCAAACACGCTCCATATAACTTACCTTAATCTTACAATTATGACAACACGTCTAACCATCCTTCTTATACACGGTTGACTTTTAGAAGTCAACGGTTCATTTAGTTTAACTTTCGACTCATCATTATATACCCGTAACATCATAATAGCCTATACGGACAACACTATATACATATCATCTTTTACTTACATACAATTTCATCTATTAAGCTCACCTAGACATTTCATCAAACGCTTGGTGTGCGTACCACTATGTTAGCACAATGTACAACTAATTTATGCATATTCTTCTAATCTTATACATAATTCATCAAATTCCACTTCCTAATTAACACGAATCATTCATGCATAAACATCAAACATACTAGTATTATATTTCTTTTAATTCTTCTAACAAGAACCCATCATGCAAATCAAAATACATCAATATTAAGCAAAATTGGACATGGATGATTCACCCATGTCATCATCTTCATCTTAACAAATGGGTTTCATCCAAAAACATCAAATTAACCTAAATCATGCATAACCCATGTCCAATATGATGATTCTAACACACACCCATTCTTAATTTCATACAAATTCGCGATTTACATCAAAACCCACTTCATGAAAGATCACCAATCTAACTTCTAAAACATACCTTACGATCCCCTTGTGATGGTGATCATTATTCCATGTTTATTTGCGAATTTGAGCCTTGAATCATCCCTTGATTTGAAGCTTTTGAAGAATTAGGGCTTGGCTCCTATGGAGCCCCTTCTGATCATTCCAGAACACACACGAGATGTGTGTGTTTGTGTGTGTTTTTTATTAATTTAAAACATAACTTTCCCCTTGTCCATATTTGGTCCCTCAAGTTTATACATTTGCTTGTTTTGCTAAACATTTGACTAGGTGTAATAACCTAGTTATTACATTCTATTTTATTAGACATGGGGTCTTACTTACAATTTTAATAATTCGAGTTTTGGGGCGTTACACGAGGTAAGTGTAATTTACACACTTATGTAGAATACCCGTTTATTCGATACATTGTAAACGTGATAACAATAATATTGGAAATATGGAAATTTGTCAAATATCGACTAATGTAAATCAAGGTTAAAAGGATACCCATGTTGTAAGCCGAAATGGGTTGAATTTGTAAGAAAATAGTGTAAAAGAAAAGGGGGTTTCGTAATAAAATCCGGGATGGGATGGATGTATGAATTGGAGATCAAAAACGATGTTTTTGATTAAATAGATAATGTTGGGCATATACTCCAAACGGGTCGAATGGTGGTGATAACACCATTTGACAATATCGACTAATGTGGTTGTTAAGTCTTATGTTAACAGGACCAATTAGCAAATCGGATAATTACGTCACCATTGATGGTGTGATAATGAAAACGAGGTATAAATCGGGTCTACTTATTGATCCGGGCCAGGTACGCATAATTATGTTGTAGTTAAGAATGCTATTTTGGTCGAAAAATTTGAGAGAGAGTCCTTCATCGTAAAAGGACCAAAATCGACCAAAACGCCCTTGTAGGCTAAGTTGAACAAACAACCCTTAAAGGTTGTTTGGAAGCGAATTTCATGATTAGATAAATACTTAGAATAAGTATAGAAGTTGAAAGATGTAATATGTTAGTCAAAAGGCACTATTTTAGTTTTTGCTGTAAATTAATGAACCAAGAGGTAAAAATTTGGTTTACATTGATCACCACATTAAACCCACCTTAAATTCAATTGTGGTGGAAGATTTTAGGATAAGAAATGTGGTGATGGAATGTTAGAAGCAATAGAAAGCGATTTTAGGTTCGAAAGTGCTTAAATACCCTTAACGGGTCAAAATAAGCATACGAGCGAAAACGGGTTTAAATGGTGTAATAAACCTATGATTAGAACCTAATATAGTAGGTAACATTAATTTGAAGAGTGTATGAGATATAGGAATCAAATAAATACGTTTGTTTGATAAAATGCATAAACGGGTTAAAATTCGGTAAAAAGGTAACGAGTCGAAGGCTTAGAAGTCTCAAAATTTCTTATGTTGGATGTAGGATTTTAACTCCATAATATGGAGGATTAAATTACGGAATCGTAGGAAAAAGAATCGGGTAAAACGGATCAATAACGAAGAAGTTATGGCCGTTTCCGTGAAATCAGATCGTGCTGAGTATGTACAGCATCAGCAGAAGACATCAGGCTGTGAAAAACAGGGCTAGGCGTGACACCTAGGCCCTTGGCGTCACGTCTAGCCCCCTAACTCCGAGAATTTTTAAATTTTGTCATTTTTAACCCCTGTACTTGTTGGAACTTAATATTTGACTATCAAAACTAACTTTTAAGTTGGTTTTGATCATAGGTGAATGCCAAGAGTGCACGGATGAAGATCAAGCGACGAGCAAGAACCGAACACGATCAGGAAATAAGCTTCCGCACTATGTATCGTTATTATGTTAAACGACGAACGTACACATGTTATGTTGTATACTTTTTAAATTGTAAAAAGTTTTAATAAACCCGTAATTTCCAATGCATATGTAATCTTAATTACATGACTGTTTTTCGTAAATGATACGTTAAACCTTAATTTATAAGAACGGGTGTTACACTCAGATTCTATCAACTTGATCAAATATACCTCGGGTCGGATTGGGTCAGTCAAACTATTTAACTCAAAACCTAGCATTATTTAAATTCAAGATCCTAACCAACGGTTATATAACTTCGGTTATGTGAATAAGTTTAGTTTATAAATATGTTTAGACAACTTCTTTATATTTATCAAAAAACCTAGAGCGTCACTCGAGTTTCAGCTCTATATATTATTTTCCATCACGACTCCCATCTCGTAAAGGTGGGTTTGCCCCTCCTATAAACTTTACCCCAATGAATGTCAACGACTATTCAACTATATGACAACCTAGAGCGTCACTCGAGTTTCAGCTGATCGAAACATAACATATGTTAGGTGCTGTTTGTTTTTTCTGTGGGAAAAGGTCTGCAGTCTGCGGACCACATCTGCAGGAGAAGAGGTGGACCAAAGGTCTGCAGTCTGCAAGAAAAAGAGGGTTTGTTTTTATTTTTATTTTATAAAAACATCTTCTCACTTAGAAGACACACACAAACACACTTTCACACACAAACCTCCCTCGATCTCTCTCCTATCTGCCTTCATCACCACCACCAAGCACCACCGTCACCACAAACCTCCCCTGTCGCAACCACCCACCCCCGTCACACTCTCCTCCCCCTATCTCTCTCTCTCTCTCTCTCTGCCTTCATCACCACCACCAAGCACCACCGCAAACCCACCGATCACCGATCTCCGATGATGATGATGGTCTCCTGCCGCTCCCTCCCTCTCTCTCTCTCTAGTCTCTACGATATCTCTCTCTCATCGATTTGGGGGGTTTTGTTCGATTTAGGGTTTCGGTTCAAGCACCACCACCGATCTCCGATCTGGTAGCACCACCACCACCGATCTCTCTCTCTCTCTCTACGGTAGGGTTTTGTTCGATTTGGGGTTTTGTTCGATTTGGGGTTTTTGGGCAGGGATGTGGTGGTGGAGGTTTGGGCAGGGATGTGGTGGCGGAGGTGGTGGTGGAGGTGGTGGCAGGGATGTGGTGGTGGAGGTGGTGGAAGAAGAGGTATGCCAAGAAGAGGTTCCAAGAAGACATGGAATCATGTCTGTGTGGTGAAGAGGTCTCCCAGACCTTTTTTAATGAAAGGTCTGCGAGAAAACAAACAAGCTGCGGACTCCAAACCTCTGCGCGCGTCTGCGCGGCGCAGACGTAAGTGGCCAGAAGTGCTTCTGGCCAAAAAACAAACACCACCTTAGTGTAAATGAAGATTCCTAAAAGTTTTTAACCCCAATACATAGAACTTTGACCAATAGAAAGATGACACACGATACCATTGTTGGGTTAATCGGTTCAGTTTACGGGTTACGGGTCGGCACGTTATCGGTCACGGTTCACATGTGGTGAGTTGTGGCATGAAATAATAAGGTTCAAGTGGTCACGTATGGATGCATGGCTGGAACTTGAATAAGCAAATGTGTTTTATGTTTTAGAATTTTGGTTTATTTATTATTATATTAGTCTAGTTGAAAAGTCTTGCTAAATGGTTTGACCGGTTTCATGTTAGTTTACGTTGAAGTTGCATGTGGGATAAAAGCATGTGTCATATTTGTACTAGATCTCTAGGTAGAAATGGTCAGTATTGTACCCATTTTCACATTCAATACAAAAACTTTCAATATTCATCTTCACGTATTGTGTGGTGTGTGAGGTTGTTGTTGAGTGAGTGTGTGGGACCTGAACCAACAACCATGATACAAAACAGGGCTGGTCCTAGAATTTTGGGGCTTAAAGCGGATTAAAAATTCGAAGCCCTTTTTAATTTTTTAGGCTCGTAACTTCGGTTTGTATCTTGACTTAAATATATTAGGAAGAAACTTATAAAGCACTTAAGCATTATATAAACTAGATGATTTCCCTAATCAAATATTGTTGAGATCTAATACATAAATCAAATCTAAGTTGGTCAAAAGAGTTTAACCTAACAAATAACAACTTACATTATGTGTGAAATGAATTAAAACATGCTACTTATTTTAAGTATACTATAGTTATTAGTTAGAAACGGTTTTTTTAAATAAAATTTTACATGGATGTATCATGTTAAAAATTGTGTGTACAAAATATTTTAGCTTATTAAATTAAGAGAGGTAATTAAAAAAGATGCATTTATAACCCTTTTTTAAAAGAGTGAGTGAGGTGATTAATAATTTTGAAAATGAGTAGCAGGTAGGTGGGATTCGAACCCTGCCCTCTACAAAAACCAAATTTTGTTCTTACCGCCAGACTACACTTGTCTTAATATTAACAAATATCACCGTAAATATAATATTTTTTTATATAAATATAGATTTATTTTTTTAATTTTGGAGGCCCTATTTTTTCGGAGGCCCTAAGCCGTCGCCTAGCCCAACTACACTAACGGGCCGGCCCTGATACAAAATTTGAAACTCAAATCTTTTCAATAACGATTATCTAGTCTTGAACCCCACCAATAACAGTCTCCATGTTTAGGTTGATTTATACTTTTCATTAGACCTGGCAAACGGGTCGGATCGGGTCGGGTTGGGTCATGGGTCAAAACGGGTTCGGGTCAAAACGGGTCAATTATAAAAAAGGGTTGTTTTGGTTCGGGTCGAAACGGGTCCGGGTCAGAACGGGTCCGGGTCAGAATGGGTTTCGGGTCAGGTCGGGTCCGGGTCAGAACGGGTTTCGGGTCGGATCGGGTCAGTTTTTTTTTTTTTTTTTTTTTGGTCAGTATTTCAGTTTTTTTTTCGGCTTATAATTTCTGCGAATAACTTTGTACCGGATGTGCAAAATCTCGATTCGTATAACTTGTACTCTCCTGATTCGTATAACCAATCAGATCTATATATAACCAATCTGCAGCGAATGTCTAATCTGCAGCGACTAAACGACAAAATTCTGAGCGAAAAATTCTGCGGATGAATTTTATTAAACACGTGCAGATCTATAAAACCGATTTAAACTGTGGTTTCGTGATCGTGACTGTCCCCACTATTTTCCGAATATAACAAATCAACTGCAACAAATTCTGCACCAGTATTTAAATCGGGGTTTCGTGATCGTGGTTTTGTGAACGTGTTTTTGCGTCAAATTCTGCAGTGAACTGCAACAAATCAACCTTTAATTCTGCAACCGAACTAAAATCTGTCCAAATTTCAGCGAATAACAGCTGCAAATTTCAGCAAATAACAACTGCAAATTCGTGATGAACTTAAATCGTAACAAATGGAATCCAGGTTCTCAGTAACAGATTCGTAATCGTTCTGGATTCGTATCAAACTGAATTGTTACTTCAAGTTCGTAAAACACTGTTGGGTTAGGATCAGCGGACAAACACTGCAGTGACTGATTCACAGATACACTGAATATCCAATTCGAACTTCTGTGTATATTGAACTGCAGATTGTGTATCCCTGCTTTGTACGAAGTCTGATTTCGGGGTTCGTATAATGACTGAGTACCAAACAATCAGTTGGATTCGTACCAATGTTACTTCGTATCAAACTGGCTTCGTATAAAAGTCTCTTCATATCAAACTCCTAGCTTCGAAACGGTGCGGGCTGAAACGGTACGCGTCGAAACGGTTCCTGTCGAAACGGTACGGGTCGAAACGGTTCGATTCGAAACAGTACTGGTCGAAACGGTACGTGTCGAAACGGTACTGGTCGAAACGGTACGCGTCGAAACGGTACTGGTCGAAACGGTACGCGTCGAAACGGTTCGCGTCGAAACGGTGCGCGTCGAAACGGTGCGCGTCGAAACGGTGCGCGTCGAAACGGTGCCGTCGAAACGGTGCCGTCGAAACGGTGCGCGTCGAAACGGTGCGCGTCGAAACGGTTCGCGTCGAAACGGTTCGCGTCGAAACGGTTCGCGTCGAAACGGTGCGCGTCGAAACGGTGCGCGTCGAAACGGTGCGCGTCGAAACGGTGCGCGTCGAAACGGTGCGGGTCGAAACGGTGCGGGTCGAAACGGTACTGGTCGAAACGGTACTGGTCGAAACGGTACGAAACTCGTCCCGAACCGAAACTCGTCTCATGCGGAACTCGTGCCGGCCAGAAACCCGACCCGAACCAACCCCGTTCCGATCCAAAACCTGCGTCGTGCCGAAACCCGACTCGGCCCGAAACTCAATTTGAACTGAACCTGTTCCGATCCAAAACCCGTTTCGTGTTGTAACCCGTCTCGTGCAGATACTTGTGCCGGCTCGAAACCCATTCCGATCCGAAACCCGCCCCGTTTCTTTAAGACACTAACCCATATCGACCCATTTCTTTAATGTTGTCGACCCGCTTTGACCCGAAAATAACAAGATGGAATTTCAAGTGACCCATTATGACCCATTTAGTTAAAATATCTTACCCAAACCAACCCATATAATTTTAAAAGCAACCCAAATTGACCCACTTGGAAGGCTTTGGGTTAAGATTGCCCCCTCTACTTTTCATGAAATTATTTGGAACTCTAAGTAACTTTATTTTTATAGATTTAATAAACAGTTTCAAACATTAAATCAACGCCATTGATTAAAAACGTTAACATTTCTTTAATGACAAATTTGGATTACTGACGGACCAATAGAGTATTATCGTGTCATCAGTGGATCCACCCGATCATATTTATCTTCACTAGGCAATGATGTCTATACACCAATTCCGGAGGAAACCCAATAAATCTGAAAACTTCCCCTCCCCTCCCCCTTCTTATGTAATGATCCTCAAGTCTTATCCCGCCCCTAGTATAAGAAAAAAAACACTAACTAAATCACCACCATTGACTTATATTAACTACTCTATTCTACCTTCAAATCTACTTCTCCAAATTAAAGCATGTTCTCAATCTCTTCATCTACACTCCATAACTTGAAACAGTTGAACCCTTAAAATCATATTATAAATCAACCATTAACGCCATTCACACAGTTGAATCTGTACGTCAATCTTCATACCCATTTCACCATGTTCAATTATCGACTAATAAACCTCATTTTCACATGTTCTTCTCTTGGTTTAATCCTCTATCTCTTCTTCTCATCATTTTTGCTTCTACCCAACACCCGGATCTTGTCGCACGAAGGTGATCCGTACACATATCCCACTTCCATCGATCACATCGTGTTTGGGATCGCATCGAATGCAAAAACATGGCCCGAAAGCAAAGAATACGTTACAATGTGGTGGAAACCGGATAACATGCGAGGTTGTGTCTTTCTTGATGTTCTGTTGGATGATAGTAACACCTCGCTTCTCCCGCCTGTTTGTATATCCGATGATACTTCGCGCTTTCGCTATACTTGGCGTGGGGGTTTCCGGTCAGCCATACGGGTCGCCCGGGTCGTGTCCGAAACCGTTGCATTAAACCATACAAACGTCAGGTGAATTCAAGAGTAAGAAGTTAACGTAAAAAATGCTTTATACATAAAACCCAACTAGCAAAAAGTTAAGACGGAAAAAGATTAAAAAAAATGATTATAATTTTTTAACATATATAAAAGCCGGACTAGCAAGAAGCCAACGGAAAGAAGTAAAATATACGTCTTCTTTTAACTGCAAATAAAATGTATAAAAACCTGACTAGCAAGAAACTAGACGAAAATAAGTAAAACATGCTTATTTTTTTAACGGTAGATAGAATATATAAAAACCCGACTAGCAAGAAGCCAGACAGATAGAAGAAAAAAAAAAAAAAACGCTTATATAGAATATATAAAAACCCGACTAGCAAGAAACCCGACAGATAAAAGAAAAAAAAAACGCTTTATTAATTAGCATTTAAGAACGTTTGTGATTGATTCTTCGGTACTATATGTGTTCAGGTGGTTTGTTTTTGGGGACGATGATACATTGTTCTTTCCGGAGAATCTGGTGAAGACGCTATCGAAATATGATCATGATCTGCCATATTTCATTGGGTCGAACTCGGAGAGCTTTGTACAGAACAGACTCTTCTCATTTTCGATGGCGTTTGGTGGAGCTGGATTCGCGATTAGTTATCCGTTAGCAAAAACGTTGGCGAAGGTGCTTGATTCGTGTTTGGAGAGATACCCTCATTTGTATGGAAGCGACGGGAGGATTTATTCGTGTTTAGCTGAACTCGGAGTTGGTATTACTAGAGAATCTGGTTTTCATCAGGTAAAACCTTTTCGTAAAATTGAGGCCCTTTTCATAAAAAAAAAAAAAAATAAAGAAAGAAAATTGCTTTAGATCCTATTATTCTTGTATCATATTTGTCTATACATCAATGTTAAAGACAAAATAACCTACATATAATATATTTTTTAGAGTTTGGTGGGGCCTAAAGAAACGGAGCCCAGGCCCTAGTTTTATTTAACTGCCTTGAGCAGGCCCTGGTTTTTGGAGGGTGTTCTTATCCAAGAACACCCTCCAAAAAGGAAAGCGGTGTGCAACATGTTCTTTTTGGTACACAAGATATATAGGGAGGGATGAATTGTTAAAAATAAAAAAAGGTGGTGATGATGCGACAATTTTTATAGGTGTTTTTGAGTTTTCTTATTGTTCCAGATGGATATGGCGGGAGATCCATTCGGAATGTTGGCAGCACATCCAATGGCACCATTGGTAAGTCTTCACCATACCGATTACCTAGACCCGATCTTCCCAAAAATGACGAATAGAGACGCGATACGACATTTGTACAAAGCCGCAGAGTTAGATCCTCACCGGATCTTACAACAAACAGTTTGCTACGATCGTTGGTTTTCATGGACAATTTCAATCTCATGGGGATACGCGGTTGAGGTGTTTGGTACCCATGTGCTCTTGCCGGACGTGCTTCGAGTCCCTGAAACCTTTAGGCCGCGGCGAAAAGGTAGCTTGTTGAGCACGTTATTTAGTTTTGACATGAGGGAACATGATGAAGATCCTTGTAAAAGACCAATGGTGTTTCATATGAACACTACGGTTCGTGATGGAGATAAGACTATAAGTATTTATAGAGCAATGGAAATGGGTAATTGCACAACCACCGTTGGATCTCCAAGGGAAATTGAATTGGTCAAAGTGCATGCTCAAAAATTGAACCTTAGCATGAAACAGGTAACATGAACTTACTTATAAACTAGAGTTAATTACTGTTTTCGTCCCTGTAGTTTGTCAAAAATCACTATTTCAATCTATTAGTTTAAAATTTGCGATTTCAGTCCCTGTGGTTTTACTTTCGTAACCATTTCAGTCCCTGTGGTTTCACTTTCGTAACTACTTCAATCCATTTATTATGTAAGTACAGGGACTGAAATGGTTATGAGGTGGACTGAAATCGTTACGAAAGTGAAACCACAGGGACTGGAATCGCAATTTTTAAACTAATGGACAGAAATAGTGATTTTTGGCAAACCACAGGGACGGAAACAGTAATTAACTCTATAAACTATGTATGACTTGAGAGTGTTCATAAACCGTTGAAACTAAAGCAAGTCAATCAGCTTGTCTCGTTTCAGATTTATGTGGTCCGATTCTGATTTTGGGGGTTTGACGATTTACTGATTTGACCTACGGTTCGGCATTTCATGAACTGGTTTTATCATTTTGAAGAATTAAACAAAAACTAACGATTTAAGAAAAAGTTTTAAAATTAGGTTTATTTGTAAAAACCGAATCGTCAAATCGCTGAAACCAGTCAGTCCGATCAACCCACCCAACCCTACGGTTTGGTTTGTCTGTTTTCTCAAACTGTAGTTAGTCAGGGCCGTCCTTGAAAATCCCTAAGAATTCGAGGGTGCTGACATGGAGAGTATAAAAAATGGGTCTCTAGTTGGATTTTTTTCTTTTTGTTGTCGCCAGGTTTTGTTTTATTAATGAGTTTAAATTTAAATGTTTAGTTTACAACATTATTGGGCTAATGGATAATTGGGTTCAATTGAAAAATGGATTTGATGGTCTAATGGGTCTAAAGACTCTAAACTAATTAAAAAGTTAATGAGTTTAATAAAAAAATTGGTCTTTTAATATTGTAGTGTTCTATTTTAAAAAACTATATACATAATATAAAAAAATATTAAAAAATATAATACCATAACTCCCCCTCGGGAGAGTGGGCTTTGGGCGATCCGCGATCGCCCACTTAGCCCCTCCCATGGGTCAACGCTGACAATAGTTAGCAGTTTAAGGCAATATTTTTTTTTATCAAAATCAGTGAATCGGACCGTAAACTTCCTTAGCTAGAATGATAGAATTACGAATTTATGGTGCCGTTATACTTCATTTAGTTGTATCATAAGTTGTATCATCTATACTGGACTAAAAATAAATAAACTAACTAATTTGAATTACAAAAAGAAAAACAATTCAGATCGCTTAACCGCAAAACTGAACGTTTTGAACGCTAAGCCGACCCAAGCAACCGGCCGATTTAGTTTGTTGTTTTCTAAACCACAGTCAACATATCAACCTAAGATTGTCATGACTTCACTAAATCAAGCCGCACCAGACCTTAAACACCTTTGCTAATACAAATACCAAGTTGCTATAAATTGAACAAAAAGATTGGATATTATAAAAAGAATCACTATAAATATAATTATTTGGGGTTGCTTTCTTACAGTTGGTGACGCCAAGACGACAGTGTTGCGATGTGTTACCATCATCGCGACGTGAAGAGTTGGAAATTGGCATAAGGGAGTGTCATGAAGATGAACTGATTCGGTAGTATCCATTTAATAATATGTTATGTGTTAATACAAGGGTGTTCACGGTCCAGTTAAAAACCGTAGAAGAATTCAAATTAGTCATTAGGTTGGTCTTGTAGACAATTTATTTTTAACACTTTTGAGTGTTGGCTTGAATATTTTTTAAGCCGTCTTAACCGGTTTGAATTGTGGTTGATACTGAAACCTGCTGTATAAATAGCAAATGATCGATCAAATAAATCAAGAATGGATTACTAATTTATCAGAGTTGGGAAAAAATAATATTGAAAGGGTTAAAAGTTTGATCTATGATTATATATTTTTTAAACGGCCCATAATATATCCCTTTGGATAGTGGGGGCACTTAGACTAAAGGGACTGGACATTCTTTTGAGAGGGCGTCTTGCGACACGTGGCGCCACGTTAGATTAGAGGATTTTGAGCAAAAAAGGGGGAGTGGGGCAACTTTGCTGGGTAGGGCGTCTTGCGACACTTGGCACCCATTTAAAAATATAAAGTGTTATATATATAGGTGATTTGGTTAAAAAAAATAATTGGTCAAAGTAGGGGGGAATTCTTGATTTGTGTGAGGAGTTGGCGACGAGAAGAGGACGCCCAAAGGGGGGACGCCCCATGGGACGCCGATGGGGGGCGGTGTGCGAGGCGGCTTGGGGCGGGGAGACGCCCCACTCCCTTCAGTCTTATAGTCATACCACTAGGCCGAAGTCTTTTGGTATTAGTCTATTTATTTAATTACTTGTTTTTTCATTTCTATGAATCAAGAAAGAAAATTTTGTTTTAGAGTAAATTACAAAAATCGTCCTTTATGTATGTCGCTTATTGCAAACTGTGTCATTTGTCTTCAATAACTACAGAAAACGTACTCGATGTTTGCAAACCCTTCCATGTTACGTCCTTTAGCCCTAACACAGTTAGTTTTCATGGTTAAATTTGACTAAGTCAATCCCACATAAGGATATTTTGGTCATTTTATCCTAAATGTTAAAATAAATAATCAACAAAAACAATAAATAAAACAATTTTAAAATTATATATGTATATATAGTTATAAATATGTATAGACTAATGTCTTCTCCTTCTCTCTCTCTAACTATCCTACCCCCACCACCGCAACCCACCTGCCACCGCCGCCACCACCACCACTTCACCTGCAAGTTTACTCTGCTCCAAACCAGTTTTCCGGCAAATTTCAAATAAGTTTTCCGGCAATCAAATCATCAAGCTTATTGAGGAGCTTACTCATCTCACTCAAAGGCTCTGTTCCAAACCAGATCTCTCCCTCATCTTCTCTCTCTCTCTCTATCTCACACACCCCCCACAATCACCAACACCATCTACACACCATAACCACCGCACCTCCACCACCGTCAACCGTCGTAGCTCCATCATCACCACCGCTGCACAAACCCCCAACACCGCACCTCCACCACTGCCCAACCCCCAACCCCAACCTACATATTCAGATCTGAATATGTACAGATCTGAAGACCACCACAAAATTCAAACCCTAATCTACATTTAAGCTACTAACCCCAAACAAACCCCAAATCCGGATTCAAACTACAAATCTCCCCACAACCACCACCTAATTCGATCCAATTAGAGAGAGAAAGGAATGCAGTAGAACGAAGACTGCATACGGTGGCGATTAACTGCGATGACGACATCCTTAATGTGCGTGAATAGTCTCAGGCTACTAATCTGGAGATTACGAGTTTAGTGGTGGCAAAGATTTGGGCTGACGTACAACGGTGGAAGTGTTAATGTTTTGACAAAGGAGCGGGGATGGTGATGAAACACCCGAGTCCATCATCAAGATTCTGCAATTCTTGGTTCCATTGGTGACAGAGGACAGTAAGATCATGATCTGGACTAGGTGGTGGTGGTTGGGTGGTGGTGCTTGTAGTGGTGGCGGCTGGGTGGTGGTGGTGGCTTAGAGAGAGAGAGAGATATAGAGAGAGACAGAGAAAGCAGTAGTATTTTTTGAGAGATAGAAAGGGTTTGGGGTTTTATTTGTTTTTTAAAAACATTTATTAAATTTCTTTAAATTTGGATAAAAAGACTAATTTGCCCTTACATGGGGTCCATTTGGTCAAATTTAACCATTAAAATTAACTTAGTTAGGGCTAAAGGACATAACGTGCAAGGTTTTGCAAACATCGAGTAGGTTTTCTGTAATTATTGAAGACAAAGGACACAGTTTGCAATAAACGACATACATAAAGGACAATTTTTGTAATTTACTCTTTGTTTTAAGAATGATTTTTTTTTTACTATGGCTTAGCGGTGTGGGGTGGGCTCAGGACCGGCGAGCCACGTCGGGCCCCGTCCACAATGTCGCCAACCGGGTCGTCCACGTCGCCAACATCCTCTCTCTTGCTGAACGGGCCAATCTCTTTTTATCACACACATACATACATACATACACACGCACGCACACATGCATGCATGTCATCTCCACACTCTTACTTATAAGGATCAAAATTTTATAATACCAAAATATTTAATGTAACATGTCACCATTACAATCCTTTTATGCTACTTAGGTAAAACCCATTTTTTAGTGGATCCTTCCACTATTTTATTGTGATGTGATCTTAAGTCTTTACAGTATTTTAATGTATAGTAGTCTTTACAGTATTTTAATATAAGGTGATAATACAAGATACTTTTGTTGATAACCTACCTGGAAATAATTATGGGCTTAGGGAGGAGGCCAATACTTGTAATAGTGTCTAATGTTAAAAAATGATATAAATCATATGATTATGAAAGTCGGATTTGAAAAGAATTATTCATAACAGACTCGTGTATCATATGAGTTGAATAAAGAAAATATTAAATGGTTAACAATGAAAATATATGAATTTTATTATCAAGTAAAAAACACACGAAAAAAAATTAATTATAGAGTAAAAATTTGCATATTGGTAAAAATAAATCATATTATCTTTAATACTATATATAATTTATCACGTATAATTTTTTAAATTCCTTTTTTACCTCTAAACTTATGGAGACGCCTCTACATACAAATTTGGTTTTACCATGTGTTTACCATCATCCTCTTCTTGTTTGTTAAAAACATCTATTTTTATTGGTTTTTGTGGTCTAGTAGCATAGTCTTTGTCCTCACAAATGTGGTGCGACTTTGTGAATTTAAATTGATAGCAAATACAATATGATGAGTTGGTATTTAAGAGTAAAAATTTGATGTAAATAAAATAATAAAAACATTTGATTGCTCGCAATAAAAGGTACTATATTTAGTTCTAGGTTGTTACATGATTTTTTTTAATGGTTAAACTTGCATGTCATGAGCATTGAACTCATAACCTCTATCTATTCTATATGTCATGAAGATTGAACCCATAACCTTCATTTATTCAATATGTCATGACTATTCTCAATGACATTAAAATCTACAACGCAATAAAAGGTACTATATATAGGTCTAGGTTGTTATATGATTTAAATATTACTATCTACAACCAATAGATCAACAAGAAAAGGCCAACTATCACAATCATTATTGGAGGCACGTCAAACAGATCATACATGCTTTCATCATCTCCAATGTTAAAACCTTAAACAATGAACACCCACCCACGATCATACATGCTTTTGAATGGGTTTTCAAATTTGCATTATAAAATGTAGGATGTGTAATATATCGATTATAGTATGTAAATATGGTCCGGACATCAAAACGTTAAATAATACCTTCAGTGGTTGCCGGTAAATATATCTTAGTGATCCATCAGTAAATAAGTTGTCAGTGGTTCGTTGGTGGAGCATTCATTGGTAGTCCATCGACAAGATTTGTCGGTGAACTCTTTATCACTTCCGGTTTTCCCACAATTTCATCGATTACTTACCAATGGATTACTGATGGGTCTATACGTCGATGAAGTTAAGTACCCCGATCGAAAGAGATGAAATTGAAAAATGCGATAAAATCAAAGAGAGAAATAGAGATGAAGAAAATGTTTTAAGTCATATATATGTAATTATTAAATAAATAAATTAAATTTATTTTTAAAACTAATATATGTAGGTCCGGCTAGGGGAGGATCTAGTCGCCTAATCCTTGTATACGAACCACTCCGGTTGTGCGGAATCCAACCGAAATAGCAAACCAAGATAGAACACGCAATAACACGACACGCAAGTTTCAACGATTAACACCACTTGTATTAAACGTATGAAAGGTCCAGTTACAAGCACAAGGTTTACAGATCAGTTCTATAAACTCTCTCTAACAGTGTGTGTGTGTTATCTATCTGTCTGAGTGTCTGTTATGTCTAACTTACTAAAAGAACACAACACACGGGTATTTATACCCAAACACAACTGGTCTGGTCGAAGGATCATGCAGACCGGTCGAAAGATCATCTTTCGACCAGGAACAGCTCGAACGATACATATGAATCACGACAGATGGGATCTTTCGTGGTCCATCTATCGAAGGTCCATCTTTCGAGCTCATCATCGAAGGATCCATGTAATCCTTCGATGGTGCATCCTTCGACCCAGCCATCTTACAAACATAATGTTGACTGTTTGGCCAAGTCAAACCAGGAGGATGGTTGACTTGGTCAAACTTACATGACTACAAAGACATCGTTTTACATCGTGACCGAATACAGACAAAGTGCAGACATAAGTGCACCAACAAACTCCCCCTTGGCTGTAGCTTTGTCTGGCTTATCAACAATCAGCTGTTGCTTTGTCTCGATCTTCATTCTTGTAAGTTCTTGTGTCTTCAAGTCCTTGACTTCTATTCAAGTCTTCAATGTCGGAGGATCTTCAAAGTCTTCACGTCTTGAAAGCAGAAAGTGTATCAACAAACTCCCCTTTTCATGTAGGAAGTGTGTTGACAAACTCCCCCTAAACATAAGCTCCCCCTTGAGTTATGCTCGTGAAAGTCTTGATCTTTATGAAGTGAGATCCTTGTGGTGTTGATGATGGTCAGCGGCAACTCGATCATCTTCATCATTTGAGTGCCTTCACGTCGTGTCTTCATTCCGAAGCTTGTCAACGACCATGTTCTCCTAGCCTTTAGAATCTGCACATGCAAGAAATCTAAACGCATAATGAGAACAACCGCCTGGAATATCATAAGCAAACGACACACATGTGACCATTGTTTAATCGAACACCGTCCGACAGTTTGAAAGTTTAATAATTTTTATCAATTTCAATTTTAACTTTCAACACTTTGCAAATTTCGACCGTTTATGAAGATTAAGTCGTTTTCGGTTTTCGTTCAGGTTTCAGGTAACGAAGACTCGAGCTCCAACATCGTACGATCGAAAATAAAATAGAAATAAAATCTTTTTGGAATTTTTTTTTTTTTTTTTTTTTGAGTATTTCAAATGTAAAGACTGAAAGCAATAAATAAATATTTACAGACATTCTTTTTGTGAGTTTCGAGGGTAAGAGAATCATATCAGTGTACGGTCATGTCAAAACACTCTCTTTGTTCAATTAGTTAACATTAAGATAAGCATCCTATAACAATCATCGGTATTGTTGTCCACTTAAGCTCAACTTATCATTTGTAATCATGGCGAGGGGATACGTTAAGGTATGATTTATACTTACCGACCGGTGTTCATCCACATCACGACACATTCCCGTATCAAGGTATGCACGAGGGTTCATCTTACCGGTGAGTATACCGATTATCATCTGTTTGACCGTATATGATGTGAGAAACTCACTTATTTGATTTGAAAACAAGCCCTATGTGATAGAATCACTTATTGATGAGGAACTTGATTTTCGATGCATGAGGGCACAGGAGCAAGTCCGTGAACAGGTCAGTACTTTCGTACAGCAGAGAGACGAACTTGACACCCGGAAAGAATTTGTGATAATTTATCACTTATTTTGTTTGGACATGTGATTGTTGATCACTTATTGAGGTCGTATGCAATATGTACACGTATGTATGGTATCATGGAAGATCTAGACTTGCGTCCCCGTTAGTTTTCGGTAAAAGATACAACCATGAGACCCAGATGATAAGCAGCATAAAGACCGAATATCTCAGAACCTCGGCAATCTCTCAAACGAAATTTCGGTACTAAGACCATATGCCAATGAATGGTTCCCACCCAATCTTCAGTCGATTTAAGATTTATATCACCCTGCACACTTTAAAATGATTGTGAGCCTACCGATACATCTTATATAGAGCTGCTTATCGTTTTTCATTTTGCATTTTATTTTAAAGAGGTTTAGACAGACCACTGATGTACTATCATTTTCTCTTTTGCTCGGCAGGAAACTCATTTTTGCTTTTCTATTGTTTTTGTGTTTTTGAAATTTTTCAATGTTTTTGGATTTTCAAATTTTTGGATTTACTCCCCCTAAAATCAATAAACTAAGACAAATTTAAAACACAAAGGTATTTACAAAAATGATTTTCCGATGTTGGTTTTACTCTTGCTTGACCTTAATGCCGTTTACCAATAATAAATAGTCAAATCTTGATTTGTCAAAAGCTTTGGTAAAAAGGTCGGCACGTTGGTCATCGGTGTGGACGTAAGCAACATCGATTAGCCTTTTCTCAAAGCAATCACGTATGAAGTGATACTTAATGTCGATGTGCTTAGTCTTTGAATGCTGCACAGGATTTTTAGTGATCTGTAATGCAGCAGAATTATCAACGTAAATAGGAGTAGTTAGGAATTCAAAACCGTAGTCACGCATTTGTTGTTGGATCCATAGGACTTGGGAGCAACAACTTGATGCAGCAATGTATTCAGCTTCGCATGTTGATGTAGCGACACACGTCTGCTTCTTGCACTGCCATGTAACTAGGCGATTTCCCAAAAACTGACATCCAGCCGTTGTGGATTTGCCGTCGATTTTGCATCCGCCAAAATCAGAATCACTGAATGCGATCAAGTCAAAGTTATTATCCCTAGGGTACCACAGACCGGTGTCAGGGTAACCCTTCAAATAACGAAAAATCCTTTTTACAGCTGCAAGATGTGAGGCCTTCGGGTTGACTTGATATCTGGCAAGCAGGCACGTTGGGTACATTATATCTGGTCTTGATGCTGTGAGATACATAAGAGATCCTATCATCGCGCGGTAGAATGAGGGGCTAACATCTTGACCCTTCAAGTCTGGAGTAATTCCGTGATTTTGTGGCAATGGGGTACCAATGGGCGTTGCATCAGACATCTGGAACCGGCTCAAGATGTCACCAACATATTTAGTCTGATGGATGAATATCCCAGACTCTGTTTGTTGTACTTGTAGGCCCAAAAAGAAGGTCATTTCCCCCATAGCACTCATCTCGAATTTATCCTGCATAACACGCTCGAAATCCCTACACAAAACATCATTAGTAGAACCAAAAATAATATCATCAACGTATACCTGTACCAGTAGAAGATCTCCATCTTGTTCTTTGATGAAAAGAGTGCAGTCGATAAGACCTCTGCGAAAACCGTTCTCCAGCAGATAATTAGATAAGGTTGCGTACCAAGCTCGCGGTGCTTGATGTAGACCATATAGAGCTTTGTTGAGCAACCAAACCCGATCGGGATGGATAGGATCTTCAAAACCTGGAGGTTGTTCGACGTACACCTCTTCTTCCACCACACCATGTAAGAATGCACTTTTCACGTCCATCTGGTATACCTTGAAACCTTTGAATGAGGCATAAGCCAGAAAAATCCGAATTGCTTCTAGACGTGCAACAGGTGCATATACTTCGTTGTAGTCGATTCCTTCAATCTGACGAAAACCTTGAACGACTAACCTTGCTTTGTTCCGGATAACGATCCCACGGTCATCCTTTTTGCATTTAAACACCCAACGGGTACCAATCTTCTTGTATCCAGCAGGTTTCTCTACGAGTTTCCAGACACCAAGCTTCTGGAACTGTTGCAGTTCTTCCTGCATCGCTTCAACCCATGAGCTATCTTTCAATGCATCTTTCCAAGTTCTTGGCTCTTCCTGTGAGACATAACACGCGAAAGACCAATCATTCTGTTGACCAGATTCTCGGATAGTTGCATACAAGCCTGCATTGTTGTTGTTTCGCAACATGTTTCTTGTTTGAACGCCACTTTGTACATTTCCGATGATGTTTTGTTGAGGATGGGTATTATGAATCCTTGTTTCTGGATTATCTTGAAATGGAATATTTGTACCCAGATTGTTGAGATTCAGATCAACAATCAATTCAAGTCCCGGAATTGACGAAGAGGATGATGCAGAAGTTTCAGCTGTTCGAGGGACAACCACTGGAGGAGTACCCTCTGAAATACCATGAACTGCTGTTGGAGCTTCTTGATCTGCATCTAGAAATTCGTCATCCTCTGAAGATTCGTTCAATTCGGAAGCATCTTGAAAATCCTCATTGTCGAGAGCATTATTGTTCACCGAAGATGGTTCTTGATTGACAATGATGGGACGAACCAACGGTGAATCTGTTGCATTGTCGCTCTCGAAAAACATCCTTGCCGCAGCACTTTCTTCAACGTCTTCAACATTGATCGAATTGAAAAAGTCATCGTACTCAAACATCCAAGGCTGACCAGGATTTCTGACTGGTAAAGTGTGCCTTTGTACTCTGACTTCAGACCATTCCTCGACCCTTTTAGTCTCTAAATTCCAGACTCTTAAGTTAGGGGTGGAATACCCAAGAAAGTATCCCTCAATTGCTCTTGCCCCAAACTTTCCATTAGGATCGATAATTGTGCATGGAGCTCCAAACGGTTCAAGATATGACAAGTCTGGTTTCCGTTTGTTAATAAGCTCAAAGCAGGTCTTGTTGTGCCTTTTGACTGTAAGGACTCGGTTCAACGTATAGCATGCAGAAGACACAGCTTCAGTCCAGAAGGGAATCGGTAACTGTGACTCTACCAACATTGTCCTAGCAGTCTCGATCAATGTACGGTTTTTACGTTCAGCGACGCCATTCTGTTGAGGAGTATAAGCTGCACTAAATTCATGAAGAATACCTTTTGAAGTGCAAAACTCCGCCATGGCATGATTTTTGAATTCAGTACCATTGTCGCTACGTATCCGCCTAACCTTCAAGTTGTAAAGATTCTCAATCTGAATGATCAAGTTTTTGATAATACCGAAGGTTTCACTCTTATGTGCCATGAACGCCACCCAAGAAAATCTTGAATAATCATCAATAATCACTAGGCAATATTGATCATTCCTAATGCTTTTGTGCTTGACAGGACCGAACAAATCCATGTGCAAACGTTCAAGAGGAACAGCCACCGTGTTGACTTTCTTTGTCGGGTGTCGCTTCTTCGTTTGTTTTCCTTTCTGGCACGAAACACAGACGTCTTGAAGATGGAAATTTTTAAGAGGAACACCATTCACCAATTCATTTGATACCAAATGGTTCATTTTGCGTAAGTGAATGTGACCCATTCGTCTGTGCCAAGAGATTGTGTCTTTTTCTGTGGCTTTGGAAACGAAACAAGTTGCTTGTGCAGACGTTGTGATAGCTTGGCTCATATCAAGGACATACAAATCATTTATCCTTGGAGCCGACAAGAGAATCCATTCTTTCGGAATTTTGAAGCCGGGTTTCAGCACATAACATCCATTAGCATCAAAGTGTACTGAGAACTGCTTGTCACAAATTTGAGAAACACTAAGAAGATTGTGATCAAGTTGTTGCACAAAGTTGATATTGTCAAAGCTAACAACCCCGTTGGAAATCATTCCTTCACCCGTTATATATCCGCCCTTATCTCCAGCAAAAGCAACATAACCTCCTCTAATAGATTTGACGTCGTAGAGAAGCTTCATGTCGCCTGTCATGTGCCTGGATGCCCCACTATCAACAATCCAATGACTACTGATAGTTCCTCCTGGAACACCCTGCACATAAACTCACATAATTAGTTGGAGATGGGGACCCAAGCCATTGTGGTCTTGGGTCTTCCATTTTCATCAATGACAATAACCTCTATTCTTTGATGATTTGAAAATTGTGATGGCCCCCCTGATTCAATAACAGATTTTGGTTTCCAGGTCTGTTGAGTTTTACCAGTGTTATTCTTTAAAATTTTAACTTCATGGTTGTCTGAAGTTTTTGAATTTTCTGGTTTGACAGAAACAGATGGTTTGTTAACCGCATCAGTTTTAATTGCTTTTTCAATTTTCTTCACCTGTTGGCGTTTCTGTTTCTTTTCCCTTTCTTTTACAAGGCGGGGATCTTGTTTTACAGAAACAGATCGCTTGCGGTCAGTTGGGCCACGGGGATCATCAACTATGCCTTTTTGTTTATGAAGATACGGGCAATTTCGAACAATATGCCCGATTGTTCCACATTCAAAACATGATCTTCGTTCAACAAACCCCGAAGTATCATGTGGTCGTCTTGCCGATGATGAACTTTGTGAACCCGAGGTACTAGGTTTTGAACTACTTGGTTCATTCCTTTTCATCACAGTGGCTTTCTGGACAAAATCTAAGTTAGATTGATTTGCAAACTTTTCAATTTTGTCCGTTCCCTTCGACTTCACAAAGTTCACATTCTTCTTCTTCTTATGATTCGGCTTCTTTTGATTTTGAGTCGGTGCCTTACCATTTGTTTTGGTATGGTTTTGCTGTTTTGGCACTGTTGGTAATTTCTTGTTCCCAAACTGTTTTCTAACTTCAGCCTTTGGGATAGGAGGACACTGTGTGACTGTAACATGTGGTCCTGTCTTTCCCAAAAACTTACTTGTAGAATTTTCAAAGACTTTACTGATTAAAGATTGATTAACATTTTTAATAGGAAAATCTTTGTCTGAATAGATTTTATCATCACCAACAAGAGTGTACAGCAAATCCACACTCTCCGACTCTTTTGCAGATGTGGACTCGGTTGGAACAGTCTTAGCAGGTTTTGTGGGAGGATCACATAGGATATGATTCTCAAGAGGTATGTCCTCTTCTTTGATTACTGCATCAGACTTTTCCGAATCAGTATCATCAGACTCATCATCAGAAGAATCAACATCCTCAACCACCACTGGAGGATCCTGATTCTGTTCAGCAGTTACAAAGGTATCTGCTGACACATCTGAATCGGATGATACTTCTTTCTTGTATCCGAGTCCTGTAGTAAATTCTGCAGCAAATTCCTTAACATCTAGAGGAACAGATGGTTCAAAGTGAGTTCTATACTCCTCATCAGGCAAAGCATCAAAGTTGTTTCTCACGGGTGGTGGACATTTCTTGTAACCTATGCATGTGACATCCTTTTTCTCTTTCTGAACATCAATGATGTGATCCAACACATAGCTAGAACTCAAATAACTGTCTAACTTGAGTCGGATCGCCTCACTTTCTGTTTTAACACAAGCCATTTCTTTTTGCATCACCTCAAGACGAGTGATATACAAATTAATGTCAGTTTGTTTTCTGGAAACCATTTTTGTCAGTTCTGTTTTATCTTTCTTTAATGTTTCAATCATCTTTTTATATTCCTTTTCATGGTTTTCATAAAACATGTTGGCTTCAGTGCACTTTGAAAGATCCACTGTTAATTTCTGATTGTGAATGAATGTCACATCATATTTCTCTTGCAAAGCCTCGTGTTTGCTTTGCAATTCACACCACCTATCATTTACAGAAACATGTTTGTCTTGCAATTCAAACAAACTAGCTTGTAAAGCATCGTGTTTGCCTTGCAACTCAGACATGTTTGCTTCCAAATCAGCACATTTAACACGCAATCTATCACAATTATCACAGCTAACAGAAGTGGGTTCATCGACACATACCTGACTTGATGAACTGTCGACATTAGCCATAAAGGCTGAATGGAGAGAAGACGAAGAATAAGCAGCTTGATCCACCAAAATAGATCTTCTTTGAATTCCTGCTGCAGCTTCATCCAAGAGCTCATCAATACGTGCATCGACTGACACACTTGTTGTGTCATCCACTTGATCATTGCCTGAAGTTGAGGATTCTTCATCCGAGCTTCCACTATAACCGGAAGAGTCTTCATCCTCAGAAGATACATCACCATTGGTGGAAGATTCTCCACCACTGGCGTGTTTAAGATCATTAACCACTTCAGCAAAACAAGCTGTTCCGTCTGGTGCATCGTTTCCCAACTGGATTGACCAATCACAACCTTCGTCTACCTGAACCACTAGTGCCTGATTGGCATTTGATGGTCCTGCCTGAGTCTGATTGTTGACAGGCACCATTGTGCGAACATTGTTCCTGTTCTGATTCTGCTGGTTTCCTTGACCTTTGAAGGGATTCTGATTCCCATGTTGAGATGGCCTTGTACATTCACGCTTGAAATGGCCACGTTCACCACAGTTGAAGCACTTAACGGCCTGTTTATCGAACCCATACTTGGTGTCTTTCTTGCCTTCCAAGTTGGTTCTGCCAGTTCTCTCCATGAAATCCTTTGCTCGCCTAACAGCACTTGCAAAGGCCCACTTGATATCCATCATCTCCATCTCCTCTTTATCTATCTGCTGATAGTCTTCTTGTGTCAGATTAATGTTGCCAATCTGACCTTCCACTAACCCACAGTATGCGCTCACCAAAGTGTTAAGCAGCTCCATATGTTCCTTTGCTACTTCCACACTAACTTTAGAAAAACTTGAAGTGTCGAGCCGTACTGTATTTGGCTTAGATTGCTGACTAGCAGCTGATGTACTTCCATAACATGCTTGCTGCTGTGGAGGATGAAGTGGATTCCCGTACATGTCTGTTGGTACGGTAGATTGAGCAGGAGGAGGAGGAAGTGGATTCCCATACATGTCTGTTGTTGGTAAAGGATTTCCGAACATATCAGTTGGTCTGAGAGGTCGTTGCTGTTGTGGTGCTGATTGAGGGACTGGTTCCAGCAGATTTCCATACATGTCTGTCTTTGGAGGAACCGGTACTTGGATAGTATTGCCATACATGTCTGTGCTAGTCACAAAGGCTGTTTGAATTGGGGCATGTGAAGACGGTTTTGTAGAAGTACTAGAAGTTCCAAAATACATTTCAGGATTTTGAGGCACGGGAATTCTTTTTGCCTTCAGAGTTTCTTCCTGATTCTTGTTTTCTAGAATTTGAACAAAGTCGTTGAAGCTCGTTGTATCTAAAGTACCATTGTACTTCATGATTTCCAAGAATGTATTCCACTGAGGTGGCAATGCATCTGCAAACCTTTTCACAATCTCTACAGGAGTTGTAACAACCCCGAAATTTGTCAATTCAGTCATCAAGTGATTAAATCGACTAGTCAAATCACCCAACGACTCATTCTCCATACAAGTAAAACCATCAAACTCTTTCTTCAGCAGTTCTTTTCTTAGTTGACGTGTCGCTTCATTTCCCACGCCCCTTGTTTTTAACGCGTCCCACAACCTTTTTGTAGTCTTGTAACTGACAAACTGATGATAAATGTCTTTACTCAAGGCCTGAGTGAGGATGGCGTATGCCTTCTTTTCTAGATCATAGACTTTCTTCTGATCTTCCGTGAGATCTGCAAACGTAGCAGCAGATGATGCGGCAACCTCTATTGTTTGATCGAAATCAGTAATAAACCGCAACCACAATTCTGTATTTTGGCCAAGAACGTATGTATGAAATCTATCAATCCATCCTGGATATTCATATAAATGCATCAACTTTGGAGGTCTATTCAAACTTCCAGTTTCGCTTTCGCTTAAAAGAATACTTTGAACACTTGGAACTTGATTTGATACAAATGCCCATTGACCGGCAGAAATTGCATTGGCTTGAGAAGATGCCGGTGCGGAAGATGACGGAGTACCAAAATACATATCTGTATTTACCAAAGTATTCCACCTTGGATTCATTTTTAATCAGCCGAAGGATACCTGTCGAAAGACACTTGAAAAACACAAACTGTTAAGCACAAACAGACTGATGATCGAAAGATCCACACCTGTTCGAAAGATCAACAGGGTTCGAAAGATCCCTGTTGAGTTTCGAGCAATGTTTTCGAAGGATTCTCCAACCGAAGGATCCTTATCCTTCGAAAAAGTACTGTAGACCGAAAGATACACACGAAAGATGATTTCGAAAGACTCCCCAGTCGAAGGATCCTAGTCTTTCGAAAATGAACAGTAGACCCAAAGATGAAAGTTTCGAAAAGATTCCTTGGTTCGAAGGATGATGATCTATCGAACCTCCACTGATCGAAAGATGGTCTTTCGAGTTCGAAGGATATCTTTCGAAATGATTCTGACACAGTTGACAATCGGTGACAAGTTGGTGAAAAAGTTGACGGGTTGGTAGAAACTTTCTGCAGAAAGTATGTTCAGACCATATCTTCTGAACATACAGGTTTCACCAAACAGGTAATGATTAATATTTTAATCAGTTTACACTTCCCAACACACAAACACGTAGAAGTTTAAAATTTTTAAGATCAAAAGTGTAGTTTAACAAGAACCAACTTGAATATATCAAGAACACAGCCCAGATATGTGAGTTTTCCAGAAAACCCACACACTTCCGAAGCTCGGTTATGCTCGAAACTTCACTAAAAACCAACCTTTATCATGTGAAAATGAAAAATAACAAGGTTTTTATAGGAACTTCCAGCAAAACAGCAAGATTATACCCGATTTTAACAAGTTTTTCAGAAAATATAAACTTCAAGAACCCGAAAAACAGCAAGAACACCTCGGTTTTAACAAGGATAAGAGCCAAGGCTCTGATACCACTTGTAGGTCCGGCTAGGGGAGGATCTAGTCGCCTAATCCTTGTATACGAACCACTCCGGTTGTGCGGAATCCAACCGAAATAGCAAACCAAGATAGAACACGCAATAACACGACACGCAAGTTTCAACGATTAACACCACTTGTATTAAACGTATGAAAGGTCCAGTTACAAGCACAAGGTTTACAGATCAGTTCTATAAACTCTCTCTAACAGTGTGTGTGTGTTATCTATCTGTCTGAGTGTCTGTTATGTCTAACTTACTAAAAGAACACAACACACGGGTATTTATACCCAAACACAACTGGTCTGGTCGAAGGATCATGCAGACCGGTCGAAAGATCATCTTTCGACCAGGAACAGCTCGAACGATACATATGAATCACGACAGATGGGATCTTTCGTGGTCCATCTATCGAAGGTCCATCTTTCGAGCTCATCATCGAAGGATCCATGTAATCCTTCGATGGTGCATCCTTCGACCCAGCCATCTTACAAACATAATGTTGACTGTTTGGCCAAGTCAAACCAGGAGGATGGTTGACTTGGTCAAACTTACATGACTACAAAGACATCGTTTTACATCGTGACCGAATACAGACAAAGTGCAGACATAAGTGCACCAACAATATATAAATAGAACACAACTATTTTAGTATTTTGTATATGGTGAGTTATAAAAGTCAGCTCAAACCATCTACCAAACTCAATATGGTGCTCACAACTTTGGAATCAATCCATGTTCATGCAATAATTGAACATATAAACTAATATAACTTGGTGTATATAAATACGTAGGTTTACATCAACCCAAAACTCAACATTCGACCTATAGAACACATCGATGGCTCGTGCAATGATGAAGACAATTCTACTAAGCATCGTTGCTACAACGATGCTCTTTGAATTAGCATTAGGCGCAAATCACGCAGTAGGGGGAACTGGAGGGTCGTGGGACCAGGTAACTGACCTCAAGACATGGGCTTCATCAGAAACATTTTCAGTAGGCGATAATTTAGGTAACTTATTTATTTTATTTTCCCCGAATTGATAGTTACACTTTTACTCCCAGACTAAACCCGGGGGTCAAGAGTGTGTGTTGACCCGTCATGCAGATTTGTCGTATTGTTTTCATGAAATCTAAGACCTGTTACAGAAATTTGTCAAATTGCCCTTTTTCTTTTAAGAAAACATAAGTTTATCCTTTACAATAGTTGGTAGAGAATATATTATACATGTATATGATGGCCGTGACCAATATGTTCTGGTTCTACCACTGCTTTTAGGTGTGTTCCAAGCATTATCTCGTGATCTTCAAAATGATCCTTCAAACACCCTCTAAAACATTTTTAACGTATTTGTTTGGAGTTTTCACGTATACACCGAACCACGATGTATTAGAGGTGTCCAAGGATGATTACGATTCTTGCTCAATAGCTAATCCTGTTTCGAGTAACACTGCTAGCCCTACTACCATCGCACTTAAGGATGCTGGAAGCCGGTATTTCATATGTGGCACTCCTGGCCATTGTGATCAAGGAATGAAAGTTGAGATTAAGACAGTAGCCGCAAGTTCCGGACCACCAACAACCACCACTCCTCCATCATCTGATTCACCAACAACCACCACTCCTCCATCATCTGATTCACCAACAACCACCACTCCACCATCATCTGGTTCACCAACACCACCCGTTTCCACCAAATCACCTCCAGCATCTAGCGGCGATGAACCTCCAAAGCCATCATCAGCCACAACAGTAAAGATGAGTGTTGTTTCTATGGTCGGAATTGGGCTCCTTATGATGATGTAAATTAACAATCTTTTTTATTTTTTTTATTTTGTGTGTGTTTTCTTTGATGCAAAATGTTGTGTTTTTTGTTGTATTGCCATTAGTTCTATTTTTCATATTTATTTCCAGGGCTCGCTAATAAAATTATTTCCTTTCTTTAATGCATGTGAATTCTACACATTAAAAAGTTACTTCAATTAAAAGTGATAAATTCAACAAACAATTGAATTCAAGAACCCAAATAGATAATCAATGCCAAGAACCGTAATATCTAAAACTTTTTTTTTTTATTTTCATATCAAAACAAATAGTAAACGTTCTATATAGTGACATTTGTAACGACAATATAAACAAAGTAATTACTAAAAACAAAGTAATTACTAATTCCAGACAGCAAACTATAAAGACGACAACGTACCGGGGAAGGATCCACTAAAAAGTGAATTTTGCCTAAGTAGCCTAAGAAGGATTGTGATGATGACATGTGGCACTCCTAATAAGTAGGAATGGAGGGCATTTTGGTCCTTATAAATAGGAGTGAAAATGACATGTGACACCCTTTTTTTTTTAAAAATACAAAAAAAAATCTAGTACAAAAAAATGTAGCACAAAAAATTTAGTACAAAAAAATATAGCACAAAAAAATCGAGTACAAAAAAATATAGCACAAAAAAATCTAGTACAAAAAAATATAGCACAAAAAAATTCAGCAAAAAATGTAGTACAAAAAAATCCAACACAAAAAATTGAGAAAAAAAAATTTAAGATAAAAAAATCCAGCACAAAAAATTTAGCACAAAAATATAGTACAAAAATCAAGCACAAAAAATGTTATACAACAAAGAAATACAACACATTTAAGTGGGTTTTTTTGGTCTTCATATTTTATATAGCAATATGGTACTCAAATTAAAGATAAAAAGACGCTCGATTTTACGGTGAAATTTTTATGAAAAAATAATGTCGTATAAAAAAGTTATGAACGTTTAAAAAATGGGGGTGGAATATGCGTGTGCCTTGCATGTGGAGAGAGAAAGTCCATAAATAGGATTTTCTCAAGATACCCTTCCACTCCTCCTTTCTCCTACACTTTCATCTTAACCATTGATTTGAAAAATGAATGGTTAAGATTCCTTCTCATCCTACTTAGGGAAAATTAACTTTTTATTTGATCTTACCCCACAACGTACCAACACAATAAGTATTAATAATTCTGTATTTATACTGGTTCCTACAGTTTCCACATTCTCACTATCTTATTTTTACACACTTAACTTTATAGATCATATATGTTTATACAGTCCATATAAAAGAATACTCCACAAAAATAAGACGAGAGAATATTTCTTTTATTTTGTCCTATACGAGTCGTATAACATTATACGTGTCGTATAGGATCGTATACGACCCAACTCTAATATTTTCTTGTGTTTTAACCAGTTTTTGAGGGTTTTCAACATCTAGACGAGCCGTATAGGGTTATACGACTCGCGGAGATTAAAATTTTGTTTAGGTAATTTGTAAAATCTAAAACGTATGAAGAGTTTTTGTTGATATACGAGTTTATTAGCGAAAACGTCTAAGTGTTTTAAAACATATGACGAGTTTTTGTTGATATACAAGTTTATTAGCGTAAAACGTCCAAGTGTTGAATACTATACAAGTTTATTAGCGAAAAACGAGTTTTGCCATATTAGTTGAGTTAAACATTAATTTATTTAGATATGAGTTTGTAATATGTCGCCGATTATATTACGATACCAAGTTTAGTTTAGCAATCAGAGTACACTAAAACAATCTAATGTATTAGATAAACATTATGATAACAATCATCAAACAATAGAAGATAAATATTTACAATGACATATAGAATGTTCCAAACCAAAAACAACAAAAGCAAAATACAATAAGCCGCTACGGCGGCGATGGTGAAGCGGGTGGTGGTGGTGCCGCACCTGCTCGTGGTGGGAAGGGCGCGCTAGCATGAATCGCAATAATCGCCTTCGTCATCCACTATAGGTCGCTCCATTAGCAGCTAGATCAGCCTCGACCCGTATCAATCTGTCCTCAAACCCCAGCGGAGGCACCACACGTGGTCTCACGCTCCGTCGCTCGTATAGGCGATCACCCTATATAGTGTTGGATCTGGGTCTTTTCATTGAATAATGGGTTTTGAGCCCAAGTTTGAGTCTATGTTTGAGTCCAGCAGGTGAGCCCACTGTAGCTCATTTAGCTCACGTGTTTTTTTGAGTCTGTTGAAGTAGTCCTATTGAACGAGTCGGAGTCGTTCCGTATTTCATGTTTGTTTACGTTAACTCGAGTCGGAGTCGTTCCGTATTTCATGTTTGTTTACGTTATCATGTAAGCTATTTATAGCTCTTCTTCTTGATTGAATAAGATATCAGATAATTTGTGAGTTTCCATTGATACTTCTTGAGCTCTTTCAAGTGGTATCAGAGCAAATTACTGAAAGAGGGAGTGATAGGAACATCGATCAAGAGAGTGATGGCGGAAGAAGCAAACAACTTCCAAGTCCCGAGTGTTCCAAAATTCGATGGTGATTATGAGCATTGGAGCCTGGTTATGGAGAACCTGCTTCGCTCAAAGGAGTATTGGCGAGTCATTGAAGAGGGTTACGTTGAATCCAAAAAAGGTGAGCAATTGATGCCAATTCAGCGCAAGAACCTGGAGGAGATGCGGCTCAAAGACTTGAAAGTCAGGAATTACCTATTTCAGTCCATTGATAAAAGCATTCTGAAGACAATGACGCAGAAAAACACTGCGAAACAGATTTGGGAGGCCATGAGGGTGAAATATCAGGGCAATGCTAGGGTTAAGCGGGCTCAATTGCAACGACATCGCAGAATTTTTGAAACCCTAGAAATGCAAATTGGGGAAACTGTGACATCCTATTTTGGTAGAGTTATGATGACGGCGAACGACATGCGGAATTGTGGTGAAGACATGCCTGATGTGAAAATTGTAGAGAAGATACTTAGAAGCATGACAACCAACTTCAACTTTGTTGTTTGCTCAATTGAAGAATCCAAAGATATTGACCTCCTGTCCGTCGATGAATTACAAAGTTCTTTGCTCGTTCACGAACAGAAGATTGTTGGGTTGGTACCTGAAGAGCAGGTCCTAAAGGTGGACCAGGAGTCTAGTTCTGGACGCGGTCGAGGGCGAGGTAGGAGTCAATTCAACAGGGGCCGAGGCCGCGGGAGAGGTCGAGGACGTGCAGATTTTGATAAGGCGACAATTGAGTGTTACAAATGTCGTCAAATGGGACATTTCCAATTTGAATGCCCTCAATTGGAACGAGCTGCTAATTATACCGAATTCGATGAAGGGGAAGACTTGTTGCTCATGGCTCGTACAGAGATTAATGCTGACAATAACAAAGGTAATTGGTTCCTTGATTCCGGATGCTCAAATTATATGACGGGTACGAAAGGGTGGTTCGTTCACTTGGATGAAAGTTTCGAGCACACTGTCAAGTTGGGCAATGATCTTCGACTAAGCATAAAAGGCATAGGTGACATTTGATTGGAAGTAGAAGGCATAATCCAGGTTATTTCTAATGTCTATTATGTCCCAGAATTAACCTCAAATCTTTTTAGTGCTGGGCAACTTCAAGCAAAGGGGTTAACCATAGTTATCAGGGAGGATAAATGCAAGATTTATCACCCACTAAGAGGTTTGATTATTACCTCTAACATGACACGTAATAGGATGTTTGTTATAAGTGCTACAATGAAGCCTTTCGAAGCTAGGTGTTTACAAGTTGATGAACAAAATACCACTCAAATCTGGCACAGAAGATATGGGTATGTCAACCACAAAGCCATTCGCATTATGCAGTACAGAAAGATGGTCAAGGGTTTACCACAGGTAGCGGGGCAAACTAAAGTATGTGAAGTATGTAATGTGGGCAAGCAGCAAAGAGCATTAATTCCTAAAAGGAGCCTCTGGAGAGCTACAAAGAAATTGGAATTAATTCACACTGACTTGTGTGGACCGATATCACCCATGTCTCAAGGTGGAAAAAGGTATACTCTTGTTTTCACTGATGACTACACTCGAAAAACGTGGGTGTATTTCTTGTCCAATAAAGCAGATAGCTTTGAAATCTTCAAACGATTCAAGATCATGGTAGAAACGGAAACTGGATTGAAGATTAAAGGTTTAAGAAGTGATAGGGGTGGCGAGTTCACATCAAAGTCTTTTAATGATTTTTGTGAACTGAGTGGAATTAAAAGGCAATTGACAGCAGGTTATACACCACAACAGAATGGCGTAGCAGAACGACGGAACCGAACAATCATGAACATGGTACGATGCCTGTTAGTTGAAAAGGCGTTGCCAAAGTATTTTTGGCCAGAAGCTGCTACGTGGGCCTGTCATGTTCTAAACAGATGTATTACATGGGCATTAAACAACATGGTTCCCGAAGAACGGTGGACAGGGAACAAACCAAGTGTAACTCACTTTCGGGTCTTTGGATGTATTGGGCATGTGCATGTACCAGCTCAAATGAGAACAAAGTTAGAGGATCGCAGTCACAAGTGCATCTTCCTTGGGATGAGTCTCGAATCTAAAGCTTATCGACTTTATGATCCAATTAAAAGGAAAATTGTAGTTAGCAGAGATGTTGTATTTGAGGAAGAGGCAAGATGGAATTGGGCAAATGATGAAATTGGTCAAGAAGAATTGATCATTGATGAAGAACAATTGGTGGAGGAAGAGGTACAAGATGAATTTAATACAGTGAATCAAGCAGCTCCTATCCCGGCAACCGAACACAATGATACACCGACGGCTGAACAAAATGATGCACCAGGTTGTGAGAGACAAACAAGTCACGAGGAAGAATTAGTTGGTCCATCTGCAGCACTTCGAACCCCAGCTACAGCAGAGCTGTCAGGCAGAATCAGAAAAGCTCCAACATGGTTAAAAGATTATCAAAGTGGGGAAGGATTGTCTGTTGAAGAGGCTGAATTTGCCATGTTTAGCTCTTTAGATGATCCGGTCAGCTATGAAGAAGCCTGTACGGAAACAAAATGGGTCAAAGCGATGGAGTCTGAAATTCAGGCCATCGAGCAAAACCGTACATGGGAACTCATTGAAGCTCCGATTGGGATAAAACCAATTGGAGTTAAATGGGTCTTTAAAACAAAGCTGAATGAGGATGGAAAGGTTGATAAATACAAAGCATGGTTGGTAGTGAAAGGGTATGCTCAAAAGAAAGGAGTCGATTATGACGAGGTCTTTGCTCCAGTGGCTCGATGGGATACTATTAGAGCTTTGAATGTTGTAGCAGCACAAAAGAATTGGGTCGTGTTCCAATTAGATGTGAAAAGTGCTTTCTTACATGGGGAGCTCAAGGAGGAAGTTTATGTGACTCAGCCTCAAGGGTTTGTGACGGGAGAAGAAACAAAGGTTTATCGATTAAAGAAGGCGTTGTACGGATTGAAGCAGGCCCCAAGAGCCTGGTTCAACAAAATAGATGGCTATTTCAAAAGGGAAGGGTTCAAGCAAAGCAAATACGATCACACACTGTTCATTAAGAAGGTTTGGAACAAGGTAATCATTGTTAGTTTATATGTTGATGATTTAATATATACTGGCAATGATGTTATGATGTGTGAGAATTTTAAGAGGTCAATGCAACAAGAGTTTGAGATGACTGATTTAGGTAAAATGAGGTTTTTTCTTGGAGTAGAAGTAAACCAAAGTGATGCGGGGATTAGTCTATGTCAAAAGAAATACGCAAAGGAAATTCTTGAGCGGTTTATGTGACAGCCCTCAATTTACATGTATTCCGTACAATTAATTAGTGATAATGAAAGTGCTTGATGACTGTGCTGAATCATTTAATTGCTCTCTGATTTCTGTGTTATACTTACATGTGCGTGTTAACATACTAGAAGTATACAGAAAAGTTACTGAATAGTCCGGTATATTTTCCTGAGTGTTAGGAATTAACCGTGTTACAAAAATATATGTATAAGACGCCTTACGGAACAATTTAACAACTTAACGGAACAGTATCCGATCGAACAACCGGACATTACCCGGGACACCAAATATTTACCAAATACATTGTGTTATTATTTTTGGCTAGTCATGATCCCCATTGGTCATAACACCCATTGAAAACCTAATAACTAGTAGATACCATCACATTACTTGGATTCTAACTAGTAATTGCACCTTGGTTGAAATTTTGCAAACAAGACCCCCCCCCCCCCAACCGAATTTTTGGTCCATGTGGACCCACCAAATATACTTGCCATACTTCCTATCTTCCCATAGATTATATTTCAATTCTTTATTAGATTGTTGCTTCCTAATCTAACCAAAATATGTGAAGATGATTATAAGGCATGGCCATGAGATCTTACAATCAATTCAAGTCTTACACACTCTCACATTACTACTCCCTCTCTCTCATTCGGTTTCCCCCAAAACCGAAATCCATCACCACCACTATCATCATCCATCTCTTCCATTTTTACAAGTTCCATTCAAGTTTGAAGGTGATCTATGGAGGTGGCAACTTGAAGGACTTTCTAAGGAGCTTGTTCTAGTCTTTTTCACCATCATATTCTCAATAGATTCTACCCTAGCTATAAGCTAGTAGACGTGATTGACCGACCTTAACTGTTAGCTACTTTTGAGAGTCAAACCGAGCAACCGAGGTGAGTTCACACTCCTAAGGCATGGGATTCCCGGTGGGTTGGGAATGGGATTGAATAACTACTCGTACTATCATTACTATTAAACTACTTTTCACCGTCCTCGGATTGAAGGGCACGTACGTAAAACCTACGTACACTCACACTCGCTACGGTCCTTGGATCAAGAACGGCACGTACAAACACGACTAGTCGACACATGGGAAGCCCCCACTAATCTTCGCACACATGTTTGGGAAACCGCGATACGGCCACTAATCATCGCACACATGTTTTGGAAACCGCGATCCGACCACTAATCATCGCAAACATGTTTGGGATACCGCGATACAGATAACTATGATACTTGGTTTACGAAATGAACAAATGATTCACGAACACTATAACTAAACAACCAACTGTGAATTCACTCAACTTTGTTGTTGACTCGTTGTTACATGCCTTGCAGGTCGTTAGGTATCTATGGAGCTTGCATCGGAGTGGGAAGAGTCGTTGTGGGACATGGACAACTGTGTACCATGCTAAACATTTGAAACGTTTAAACTTATGATTTGGTTTTAAACTTTATGCTTCTGCTTGTAACTTAAACCATGTTTTGTTTAGACACCAATTGTATTGTGTTGGATTTTACAAACTACTTACATGCTTGTTCAATATGATTGGTGGCTCGATCCTGGTCACGTCACGCTTCCAAGCGGTGGGACTCCGCATGGTGGATTTTGGGGGTGTGACAGATTGGTATCAGAGCCATTGGTTATAGTGAACTTGGTTTTAATAAGGGAAAAACTTTTTGTTTAAACCAGACTATAACCTGTACAGTGTTCAACAATCCACAACGACGCTTCGCTCCACGTGCAAGACTCAACATTATAGGTAATATGGTTTATGTTTGTATTACCTACCTGCTAGTAGCACATTTGATCATAGTATGCATTAGCTAGTGTAATAACTGCTATTTGAACCTTGTGTGCTTACTCTCTTCTGTCATCCCACACTTACGCACCTTGCGACACCTTCTTACGTGTGTTCCTTCTATATGAAGATCATGAGTGAACGTCTCGACATGACCCAGGGTCAGCTGACGACCTAGATTAACGAACGGATTGCTGAAGCCTTAGCAACCCAAACAGGGAGTCAACCCATGCACCTTCAAACACGCATGGGCACCTTCAAGGCGTTCCTGGAATGCAAACCTCCCACTTTTGACGGCACTGAAGGGACAATCGGCCTTCTACACTGGATCCGAAGAATCGAATTTACATTCGAAGAAAGTGAAAGCCCTACCAACAAACGAGTGAAGTACGCTACTGGCATGTTGCAAGGGAAAGCGTATTCTTGGTGGAACGCACAGGTTCAGATGCTCGGGTTGGCAGACGCGAATGCCACCCTCTGGACCGACTTCAAGGATTGGATTAAGGAAGAGTTCTGCCACCTGGATGACATACTGAAACTTGAGATAGAGTATTATGGTCTGAAGATGGAAGGATCTGAGATCGAGGCATACACAAAGAGGTCCAACGACTTGGCTGCCTTATGTCCTAACATGTCACAACCCATATCTAGGCGAATCAAGCTATACCTCAGAGGCTTAGTCCCGGAAATCCAAGGTTCTGTAAGTGCGGCCAACCTTCCCACAATCCAGCAAGTCATTCGTTTGGCACACCAGCTCACCGATCAGGCGGTGGAAGAGGGCAAGCTGCCCAAGCGTATTAACGCTACTACTACTGATGCTCCCAGTAACAACAAGCGCAAGTGGGATGGAAATTCGGGCGAGGGTTCTACTCCAGTTCAGTCTCAGTCCCAGCAGCGAAAGACAGATGAACACAGGAACCCCAGTCAGCAGCCTTTTGGAAATCAAGGTCAGGGTAAATACAGGGGAAATCACCCAAAGTGCAATCGATGTAGTTTGCACCACAGCAGGCCGTGCAACAAGGGTCGTTGTCAGAGATGTAGCAAGTTGGGACATGAAGCCAAAGATTGCCGAAGCTTACGTCCTGCGAAGCAGAACCAAAAACAGCGGCCACAAACTCCCCAAAACCAACAGCAACACCAGCAAGGTAATAAGGGATGCTTCCAGTGCGGTGCTGAGGGTCACTTCAAGAGGCACTGTCCTCAGCTGAATTAGAATCAGAACAACAACCAAGGAAATGAGAACAACAATGGAGGCAAAAACGGGGGTAACAATAACGGCAAAGGTCGCACCTTTGTGATTGGTCAGGCTGACGCAAGGAACGATCCCAACGTTGTGATGGGTAAGTTTCTTCTAGATGATTTCTTTGTTACTGTTTTATTCGATTCGGGTGCCGATACTAGTTATGTGTCCTTAAAAGTTAGTCAAATGCTTAAGCGCACCCCAACACTTTTGACCGCCAAACACACGGTAGAGCTAGCAAACGGTAAAAGTCTTGAGGCCACTCACATAGTTAAGGGTTGTAACCTCGTTTTAGCTGGTCAGACTTTCTCTATCGATCTCATCCCTATCACACTTGGTAGTATCGACGTCGTTATTGGGATGGATTGGCTATCTCATCATCAAGCGGAGATTGTTTGCAAGGAGAAAATCGTCCGCATTCCTCGTTCTGGTGAAGAACCTCTGGTGATTCAGGGCGATAAGAGTGGTGCTGTTGTAGGCATTATCTCTTTCCTTAAACGCCCAGAAGTGTTTGCATAAGGGCCACACTGCCATTCTAGCGCTCGTTACTGACACATCAACGGAAGAGAAGAAAATTTAAGACATTCCTATAGTGCGCGATTTTCCTGAGGTATGTCCTGAGGAATTACCTGGTCTTCCGCCTCATCGACGAGTCGAATTCCAAATCGAGCTAGCTCCTGGAGCAGCGCCCATAGCTCAAGCACCTCATCGCTTAGCCCCAACCGAACTGGAAGAACTGTTCAAGCAATTACAAGAACTTTGGAAAAAAAGGTTTTATTCATCCTAGCTCTTCGCCCTGGGGAGCTTCAGTGTTATTCGTAAGGAAGAAAGACGGTACCTTCAGAACGTGCATCGACTACCGTGAACTCAATAAGGTGACCGTAAAGAATCGTTATCCTCTCCCGCGCATTGATGACTTATTTGACCAGTTGCAAGGGTCGAGCTATTACTCCAAGATTGATTTGAGATCGGGATACCATCAGCTGAGAGTCCGAGAGGAAGACGTCTCCAAAACAACATTCAGAACTCGCTACGGCCATTACGAGTTTCTGGTCATGCCTTTCGGGTTGACGAATGCACCAGCGGTTTTCATGGATCTCATGAACCGAGTATGCATACCTTACCTGGATAAGCTCGTTATTGTGTTCATCGACGATATCCTGATCTATTCTAAGAGTCAGGAGGAACACGAGCAACATCTACGACTTATGCTGGAACTTCTTCGAAAAGAGCAGTTGTATGCCAAGTTTTTGAAATATGACATCTGGCTTCGCGAAGTCCACTTTCTAGGCCATGTGGTAAACAAGGATGGAATTCATGTGGATCCATCCAAGGTTGATTCGATCAGGAACTGGCCTGCACCTCGTACACCAACAAAAATCCGCCAATTTTTGGGTTTGGCAGGATACTACAGAAGGTTATCAAGGATTTCTCAAGGATTGCGAAACCTCTCACTTCACTGACTCAGAAGGGTGTCACCTATCGTTGGGGTGATGCACAAGAGTCTGCATTTCAGCACTCGGAAGATAGACTTTGTAGCGCGCCTATTCCCTCATTGCCTGAAGGCACAGATGATTTTATGGTTTATTGCGACGCATCCATACAAGGACTGGGTTGCGTATTGATGCAACGTGACAAGGTCATTGCCTACGCATCGCGCCAACTTAAGGTTCACGAAAGGAACTACACTACGCACGACTTGGAACTGGGAGCAGTTGTTTTCGCGCTTGAGATATGGAGACATTACCTGTACGGTACCAAGTGCACCATTTACACCGATCACAGGAGTCTCGAGCATATCTTCAAGCAAAAGGAGTTAAACATGCGTCAGTGCCGATGGGTTGAGCTCTTGAACGATTACGAATGTGCGATCAAGTATCATCCGGGCAAAGCCAATGTGGTGGCAGACGCCCTCAGTCGAAAGGATACCATACCTAAGCGTGTACGTGCTTTACAGCTTACCATCCAATCCAACCTTCCCGCTCAAATTCGAGATGCCCAGGTCGAAGCATTGAAAGCAGAAAACATCAGGGCTGAATCCTTACGAGGATCGAGGCAACGACTAGAACAAAAGGAAGACGGCGCCTACTATGTAACAAGGCGTATTTGGGTTCCACTTTATGGCAACTTATGCGAGCTTGTGATGGACGAAGCACACAAGTCTCGTTATTCGGTACACCCTGGTTCGGACAAGATGTACCACGACCTCAAGACCACATACTGGTGGCCTGGCATGAAAGCCCACATAGCAACCTACGTCAGCAAGTGCTTGACTTGTGCGAGAGTCAAGTCTGAATATCAGAAACCATCAGGCCTACTTCAACAACCGGAGATCCCGAAATGGAAATGGGAGCAAATTTCCATGGATTTCGTGACCGGCCTGCCTAGATCTCAACGCGGAAACGACACCATTTGGGTGATCGTAGATCGACTGACCAAGTCTGCACATTTTCTGGCTATCAAAGAAACGGATAAGTTTTCTACTCTTGCAGACATTTACCTAAAGGAAGTGGTATCAAGGCACGGAGTGCCAACCTCTATTATATCTGATCGTGATGCACGTTTTACTTCTGAACTGTGGCAAGCAATGCACAAGTCCTTTGGCTCACGTTTAGATATGAGCACCGCTTATCACCCACAGACGGATGGGCAATCTGAACGCACCATCCAAACCCTTGAAGACATGCTTAGGGCATGTGTAATCGATTTTGGTAATGGCTGGGAAAAGCACCTCCCGCTAGTGGAGTTTTCGTACAACAACAGCTACCACATCAGCATCCAAGCCGCTTCGTTTGAGGCATTATACGGACGCAAATGCCGATCACCTCTCTGTTGGGCAGAAGTTGGTGACAGCCAAATCACTGGCCCAGAACATGTGGTAGACACCACCGAGAAAATTGCTCAGATACGACAGCGAATGGCGGCAGCTCGTGACCGTCAGAAATGCTATGCTGATAAGGGAAGAAAACCACTCGAGCTCCAGGTTGGGGATCGAGTGCTACTCAAAGTCTCACATTGGAAAGGTGTAGTTCGCTTTGGCAAACGAGGTAAACTCAATCCGCAATATGTCGGACCGTTCGAGATCATTAAGAAAATTGGCAAAGTCGCCTACAGGATGAATCTACCTGAAGAACTCAGTGGAGTTCACAACGTATTCCATGTATCGAATCTGAAAAAGTGTCTGTCAGATGAGACCCTCATAGTTCCTCTCAAGGAACTCACAATCGACGACCAGCTGCGAATCGTCGAGGAACCAGTAGAGATTACGGATCGAGATGTTAAGATCCTCAAGCGTACCAGGATACCTCTGGTCCGAGTTCGTTGGAATGCTCGTCGTGGCCCAGAGTATACCTGGGAACGAGAAGACCAAATGAAACTCAAGTACCCCCAGCTGTTTAAGAAAAACGCAACCACTACTGAGGCTGAAGCTACTGCAGAATTTCGGGACGAAATTCCAAATCAACGGGGGGATGGTGTGACACCCCAAGAAAATCAGGAAAACAACGCAACTTAACTAGCTTCCTCAGTAACCACGCGCTAAATTTCGGGACGAAATTCTCTTAACAGGGGGAGAATGTGACAACCCTCAATTTACATGTATTCCGTACAATTAATTAGTGATAATGAAAGTGCTTGATGACTGTGCTGAATCATTTAATTGCTCTCTGATTTCTGTGTTATACTTACATGTGCGTGTTAACATACTAGAAGTATACAGAAAAGTTACTGAATAGTCCGGTATATTTTCCTGAGTGTTAGGAATTAACCGTGTTACAAAAATATATGTATAAGACGCCTTACAGAACAATTTAACAACTTAACGGAACAGTATCCGTTCGAACAACCGGACATTACCCGGGACACCAAATATTTACCAAATACATTGTGTTATTATTTTTGGCTAGTCATGATCCCCGTTGGTCATAACACCCATTGAAAACCTAATAACTAGTAGATACCATCACATTACTTGGATTCTAACTAGTAATTGCACCTTGGTTGAAATTTTGCAAACAAGACCCCCCCCCCCCCCCCAACCGAATTTTTGGTCCATGTGGACCCACCAAATATACTTGCCATACTTCCTATCTTCCCATAGATTATATTTCAATTCTTTATTAGATTGTTGCTTCCTAATCTAACCAAAATATGTGAAGATGATTATAAGGCATGGCCATGAGATCTTACAATCAATTCAAGTCTTACACACTCTCACATTACTACTCCCTCTCTCTCATTCGGTTTCCCCCAAAACCGAAATCCATCACCACCACTATCATCATCCATTTCTTCCATTTTTACAAGTTCCATTCAAGTTTGAAGGTGATCTATGGAGGTGGCAACTTGAAGGACTTTCTAAAGAGCTTGTTCTAGTCTTTTTCACCATCATATTCTCAATAGATTCTACCCTAGCTATAAGCTAGTAGACGTGATTGACCGACCTTGACTGTTAGCTACTTTTGAGAGTCAAACCGAGCAACCGAGGTGAGTTCACACTCCTAAGGCATGGGATTCCCGGTGGGTTGGGAATGGGATTGAATAACTACTCGTACTATCATTACTATTAAACTACTTTTCACCATCCTCGGATTGAAGGGCACGTACGTAAAACCTACGTACACTCACACTCGCTACGGTCCTTGGATCAAGAAGGGCACGTACAAACACGACTAGTCGACACATGGGAAGCCCCCACTAATCTTCGCACACATGTTTGGGAAACCGCGATACGGCCACTAATCATCGCACACATGTTTTGGAAACCGCGATCCGGCCACTAATCATCGCAAACATGTTTGGGAAACCGCGATACAGATAACTAAGATACTTGGTTTACGAAATGAACAAATGATTCACGAACACTATAACTAAACAACCAACTGTGAATTCACTCAACTTTGTTGTTGACTCGTTGTTACATGCCTTGCAGGTCGTTAGGTATCTATGGAGCTTGCATCGGAGTGGGAAGAGTCGTTGTGGGACATGGACAACTGTGTACCATGCTAAACATTTGAAACGTTTAAACTTATGATTTGGTTTTAAACTTTATGCTTCCGCTTGTAACTTAAACCATGTTTTGTTTAGACACCAATTGTATTGTGTTGGATTTTACAAACTACTTACATGCTTGTTCAATATGATTGGTGGCTCGATCCTGGTCACGTCACGCCTCCAAGCGGTGGGACTCCGCATGGTGGATTTTGGGGGTGTGACAGTTTAGCATGTGGGAGGCTAATCTAGTCAACAATCCCATAGTTCCAGGTACTGTTCTTACCAGGGCTGGTGTAGGGAAGGACGTGGATATCACAGCATATAAACGACTGGTGGGCAGCTTGATGTACCTCACGGTTACACGGCCCGACATGACATATGTTGTATGTTTGATATCTCGGTTTATGGCACAACCAAAGGAAGAACATATGCATATTGCTAAATGGGTACTAAGGTATTTAAGAGGTACATTTACTTATGGTCTGATGTATGAGAAGAGTTCAACTGCAACACTGGGAGTATATACGGATAGTGATTATGCAAGGGATACAAAAGATAGACGTTGTACATCAGGATATGTGTGTATGCTCAGTAATGCAGCAATTTGTTGGAGTTCCAGGAAGCAAGAAATTGTGACTTTATCATCGACAGAGGCAGAATATGTGGCTGCAACCTACTGTGCATGCCATTGTGTTTGGCTAAAGGGTCTTTTGGAAGATCTAACCAACAAACCAGATGGTATTATTGAAGTCTTATGCGACAACAGTTCCATGATCAAGCTGTCAAAGAATCCAGTGATGCACCGAAGGACGAAACACATTGACGTACGATTTCATTACTTAAGAGATCTGGTAAATCAAGGTGTGGTGAAGTTAGAATTTTGTAATACTGAAGAACAACGCGCTGACATCATGACCAAACCTGTGAAGCTGGATACTTTTGTGAAATTAAGAAGGCTACTTGGAGTGCAGGATTTGCAGGCAGGAACTACAAGTTAAACAGATGTTTGTTGTTTAAAGCATTTCAGTTTAAGGGAAGGAAATGTTGGATCTGGGTCTTTTCGTTGAATAATGGGTTTTGAGCCCAAGTTTGAGTCTATGTTTAAGTCCAGCAGGTGAGCCCACTGTAGCTCATTTAGCTCACGTGTTTTTTTGAGTCTGTTGAAGTAGTCCTATTGAACGAGTCGGAGTCGTTCCGTATTTCATGTTTGTTTACGTTAACTCGAGTCGGAGTCGTTCCGTATTTCATGTTTGTTTACGTTATCATGTAAGCTATTTATAGCTCTTCTTCTTGATTGAATAAGATATCAGATAATTTGTGAGTTTCCATTGATACTTCTTGAGCTCTTTCATATAGCCTCCGCATTTGCCTGTACCCTATCAACTATAGCATCACCTGCCCCAGCACCCCCTACCCCCTCTCCCCCTCCGCCCTCATCCTCAATCGTCTGCCCAGGTTGCCACTTTGTGCCACCCCTATCTAACAACCATATAACTCGGACCTTGTCCGGTAACACCTCATTAGCAATCTTCATCGAGATTTGCGCCGCTCTACTACCGGATCAATCAGATATGTAACAGACATCACATGAACCCATCTGGGCTCCACGCACGTAAATACAACGCCAAATGGGTGACGTAGGCCCCACAGGTAATGCGACTGGAAGTCCTGTGAAACCCGTACTCGATGAAGTATACGGCCTACTTGTATGTCAAGTTCGTCCCCCACTGGTAAGTAAACCGTGCAAGGAGAATAGGTCGTTTTGGGTGACCCGCTCCTTGTTATCCCCCCTCCCTGCTATCGTCACCGCAATACACCGACGTAGGTATCGATGCAGCGGATCGTAAACGCGACCGACAAGCTACTTCGCGGAGGCCCCCTATAGTGCGCCACCACGACCACACCACGTCACTCGACGTGGAGACCTGCTTATCATAAAACTCCTGCGACTGAGACTCCTTGTTGGAGTAGAGTTCCATCGCTAGTGCAAAATGTGGGAGCGTCATCTCGTGACGCTCCCCGCACAAAGTAAAAACCACAGTTGGCTTACTGTGGAAATGCGTTAACCCACCCGTCCGGGTATCTGTAAAACTAATGGTCGTAAGATACTCTAATGTAATCTCCTTGTTGGCCCGATGTTGTCCGGACTCAAATAAATGGGCCCAAAGGGAGATAGCTGGTATAAACTCCCATACCTGGTTAACCGATCTAACATCGCTTAAAAATGTCAAATTACGAGGCGCATCAAAATCCATCTCCTAAGCCTACCTAAATACTTGTGCGCCTTTAAATTGTTCCCTCACATTGGTTGTATATAAATATTGTAATTTGTAAACCCTTTTCAATTGTTACAATTCAATGCTAAAAAACTTTTTTTTGAAAGGCGAACTTCTCAACAGACGGATGATTCGCGCCAGACAACTTGGCCACGTCCCATTCTGTCCCAAGGACTATGTTGTCTTAACCGGGCTCACGCCTCGGTAGAATGGGACATTTGGCTTTCCCCGAGAAAATTTCAGGCCCCCTGCCACTTGACAAAAGTTGCACCCTCTACACGAGTCGCCGCCTGTCAAGACTGACCGACTCGCTGGAGTAAATGCACCGTAGTAGAAAACTCGGGTTCCCTCAGGCTCGAACCGGAGTCCAAACCATCATTGGGTTAGGAATAACCCTAATGCCTCACCTTTAATGAAGGTGGGAATCAAACCGGCGCCACTCACATGGCACAAAGTTCTTTCCACCACTCCACCAAAAGATTATTGAATAAGATGGTTATTTAGCTTAGGCTATCAGACACCCATTACCTTTTCATATGTGAAAAAATTGCCACCTCAATTTTCACACCACATCACACGATAAAGAAAATGGTTTCAGATTCCATTTTTTTTTTGTCTCAATACTCCTCCATTCTTTCACTCCTGTGGAAAACTTTACACCATAGCTCCATGGCGTGGACCACCATACCTGACGTGGTCTTCCACAAATGGAACCATGGCCTGTATTGTTGCGTATAAACCTTTTTAGAATACGAAATATTTTAAAGTTTGATACATTTAGTCCCTCAACTTTCTTCAGCTTTTACATATAGTCCAAGTACTTACTTAGGTGTTGTTTGTTTTTTCTGAAAAGCTCTGCGCAAGCTCTTCTGTCTATGTTACGCAGACTGTTTGTTTTTTCGAAGACATTTCATTAAAAAATTGTTTACCTGAAATTTTACATATGAGTAAATTACTTTTTGAGTCCGTGTGTTTTAGTGGTTTTAACTACTTGAATCCAAAATCAAAAAGTTTAACGGCTTGAGTTCCTAACTGCTTATTTTATAACGTTTTGAGTCCAATTTTTAACACTTGTACTTTTGATTTTGGACACAAGTGGTTAAAACACTAAAACACAGGGACTCAAAACGTTATAAAATGAGTGGTTAGAGACTAAGAGCGTTAATTTTTTTGATTTTGGACTCAAATGTTTAAAACCACTAAAACACGGGAACTCAAAAAGTAATTTACTCTTTACATATGAAACAGTACAGTAATTTATATCTATGCATTTTAGTGTTGTTCACTTGTTCTTTTGTTACATGTTGATATAATATTTCAGTTTGTGTTTTAGTGTTACAAAGCGTAACTTAGCGATGCCGTTAGTAGCATGGTGTTCTTATTGGCCCCATCAAAATATACATGAACCGCTAATTCATATAATGTGGATTTTCAACCAAACCTTACATGACCCAATCTGATATGACATGTCTGAACTAACCTATGTGTAACGCAATTTACGCTTCAACAAAGTATAAAACGACATGTTTTTTTAAGAACAAATTCACCATTACAATCATCTAGAATAAAAAGAGAAAAATGCCCGGATAGTCCCTGTGGTTTCGTCTTTTTTCACCTATAGTCCCCAACTTTCTAAAATTACCTGAATAGTCCCCAAGTTTTCATTTTTTGTTCCCGGATAGTCTCTGGGTCTAACTTCAGTTTGTTTTCTCTGTTAAGTGACCCCATGTGCATACCACGTGAGGGGTATTTTGGTCAGTTTCTTTGTGCCTAATAAAATATTGATAAAAATAAAATTAATAATCTAATAATAAGGGACCCACTTTTACCCACCCCACTCTCTTGTTTATGTCTGCATCTTCACCCACATTCGACCAAAATCAAAGCACCACCACCACACCTAAATCTCAACCGCCACCACTTGTGAGGTGGTGGCGGTAGTGGGGATTTGAGGGTGGTGGCGGTTGAGATTTAGGTGTGGTGGTGGTGCTTTGATTTTGGTCGAATATGGGTGAAGATGCAGACATAAACAAGAAAGACAGAATAAAAATATATGTTTTACTCCAAAAACAACCATTAAACTTGAGCGTCATAGCTTAATCTTTTGACACACTTGCAAATATACAACGTTATACTATTTTGAACATATTGATGCCCAAGAATGACCTGCTATGGCCATCGGTGAATCTGGTGCCATTAGTGTCCTCCAATCAGGGGCGGACCTAGTGTAGTGTGAGGCGTAGCCCGGGCTACGGCTCAACTTTTAACCGGTAGTGTAAAAAAAAGAAAAATTTCCCGATTTTTATACTAAGGACACCCCTCAACAACTACAAGGACACCCCTCAAAAAAAAATTTACAAACTGATATTAAGCCCAAGTAATTCTGATTATATTGGCCCAAATAACCAAATGATAGCCCAATATTAGTTAGCCCAAATAACCAAAATAATAAGTTAATAACCCAATGGTGTTATGGTGCGGCAGATTGAATGCAGGGAAGGGATATCAAAGGTCGATTGTCGAAGTCTGAAGTCACGAACAGTTTGTCATCGCACTCGCAGAATTGCTGTCCAACGTCACACGATTACATCACACGAACAGAAATCACAGAACAGGAGATTCGTTTCAGTTCGGAGGTTTGTGCGGCATTCACAGAATCACAGAACAGAAATCCGATTTGCTGTTATCGGGCATCGGCATTCGGAGGTTTGTGTCAGAAATCTATGGAATTCATTAGTTTTATGAATATTTATATGAATATTAATCCAGATTCACACGAACAGGAGGTTTGTTTCACTTTGATAAGTTTTGTTTTTTTGTTTCAGTTTGATATTATTAGTTGGTTTAATTGTTGTTACTTATTGTTAATGGCCGTTGATTATCGAACAGAACATCGTCTTCGAAAAGAATTGGCGCCACATCGAGTCATCGAACAGAGTGGAACGGAAGACTAGTTGATTATTGGTTAGTTTCTTTAGTTTTATTCTTGTTACTTGTTTTTGTTGGCTGAATATTAGTTGTTAGTTTGATTGTTAATTGATTGTTTAATTCTTTGAATTCTTTGAAGTTATGACGAAACGAAAATACAAAAAACAAGCTACCAAACGTCGAGCAGGACTGCAGGAGGGATGTATGTCGCATTGTCGCTGAAGACTGAAGTGCTGAACTGTTGCTGTTTTACTGATTGCTGAACTGAGTGTGCTGAACGCTGATGTCGCTGAACAACAAGGATACCAAGTCGCTGAACACAGGCTGAAGGTGTCGCTGATGATCATTGATCGCTGCCGATTGCTGAAACAGTTCAAAACAATAATCGTCGAACAGGCCGATTGGCTAAAGTCGCTGCTGTTGTGCTGATTGTGAGTTGTGAGTATTCTTTATTTATTTTCTTCTTGAGTTATTGAATTGCTTAATTTCGATCTAAAAATTAAAAATAAATCTAGCCCAAAACCTAAAAACTTATTGCCAATATTAAATAATAAAGCGTAGCCAAAATGTGATATGCGCAATATTGATTCGGTAACCTAACTACTAATAACTTAAAAAAACTAGTTTATAAAATTTAATTCGGTAAGGCCTTAGGGCTTTTTTTTGGCTCGCCCAGGGCAATTGAATTTTTAGGATCGACCCTGCCCCGTAATGTAGGTAAAAAAATTTCCGTTCTATAAATGTACCGTAAAAAAATTGGGATACCCCTTAATATTTCTTCTAGTTCCGCCACTGCTTCCAATAATCATTATATTCATTCTTTTCACAAAAATTAGGTAATACTATTCTTTTAACCTTGATTTGATTATAGGTAACTCCATGAGTGACCCTACCACAACAAACTAGATTCCCTTTTCTATGTAATATAAATCATCAAAACTTGTTGGTTTACATTTTTATTTCTAAACTATATTTATCATAAAGAACATTTTTGAGATGAATATAAATTTGATGCATAACCTTTAATATAACCGGTTTAGTTGTTCCTTTGCTAATTAGATGTAAAAAGTTTTTTTTTTTTAAATAAAAAGTGATTTAACATAACCATAAACACTCTTTACAATTAAAAATGGACCAACATGGTAACATGCATCAACAATAAAATGATAAAATAATAGTCAAAACGTTCTTTCTTCATTTCTGCATTGAATTCAAGTTTCCGTCAGAAAAAAAAAAGGTGATGATTCCTAAGTAATGCATCTTTTCATATCAACAATATTCAGATTTCAGACAACGAATCTTATAATATACAGATTTTTCAATCACATTTCAAAGTCAAAATTCAAAATTAATAAAAAAAAAAATTCTGAAACCAATTCAAATAATGCACGTGAAAACGGAGTAAACTAAGAAGAATTTATCGGACCTGGAGCCACCGTAACCACCTGCGACGGAGCCGCCGTAACTGCCGCCGAGAAATAACTACAGAAGCCGGAACATGAGAAACAGGCGGATATTGATTTTAACAGACGGAGGTGGCAGCGATTGATTATAACCGACGGAGGTGCGGTGGCCGAAGAGAGGTTTCCGGTGGATTAGGTGCGTTAGGATCAGGTACGGAGGAGAACGGAATCTGTAACGGTGAAGATTAAGAAGAATTCGTCGGACCTGGAGACACCTTAACTGCTTGCGGCGGAGCAGCGGTAACTGTCGCCGGAACATGTGACGGAGGCGGCGGCGATTGCTTATTAACCGACGGAGGTGGCGGCGATTGCTTATTAAACGATGGAGGTGGCGGAGATTGAAAATCAAGCGACGGAGGTGACGACGATTGATTTGGTGGAGAGGTTTCCGGTGGTGGTGGAGAGGTGGTGGAACCGACAGTTGAATCAGGTGGGTTATATGCATTAGGCTCAGGTACGGAGGGAAACGGAAACTGTAACGGTGACGGAGGAGAGTAATCGGAAAATGAGCAGTCTTCGCCGGAGCAGTTACGAGACTTAGGGTTAATATTCCGGCCAAGTATGCCGAGTCCGACAACAAGGCCGGTGACGACAATAACCGCAACGATGAAGATGAAGATCTTCGTTGCTTTACCGACGTAACACATTATTCTCTCTCTCTCTCTAAGAAATTTGCAAAAGCTTGGAAGAAGTAACAATGGCGGATTTCAGTGTGTTATCTATCAGTCATGGTTGATAGTTTGTTTAACCAGAGCTGAATTTGATGAGTTTAGAGCATTGTACAGGTTGTTATGCATAATGTATAAGTTTTTATAGCGTAGTGGTTTGGATACTGAAATTGATGTGGAAAGTGAAAAGTGGTGGTGAGGTGGCAGTAGTGAACCATAACCTGACCCAAATTCACATTCTTGCAGGTCGTTTTAATGTTTCTGGAGGCCCTAAAACTACAAAGGCGAGGCCTCTTCGAATTGATATAAAGAAAACATCGAAAGTCTCAATCGCAAATATAATATTAAAATTCAAAGATATAAGGTATCATTTAGGGTTTTAGGGCAAATTGTGATTTTTCCCCAACAGTTTCTCCTAAGTTCACCTCCAATTTTATATAGATATTATTATAAAAAAAATAGCCGTTAACCATTGCGACACCAAATTTCACCTCAAATTTCTCCCCAGTCAGCGACATCATTCAGCGGAATTACATATGCGACGTTACAGTAAGCTAAAATGACGATGTCGGCCTAAATTAATTACGAATTACATATTGCTTGAAGTTGGAATTGTGTCTTTTTTATTTTAAATTCAGTTTTTCAATAGAGCGTCGCAATAAATATAGTTTTTGTTTTGTTCATTTGGGACTAATACGGTAATACACATATATTATATAAAAAAAATTTAAAAATTTGAGGCCCTATTTTCTGGAGGCCCTATGCCGTTGCCTAGATTAGAAAGCCTCTAGGTCCGGCCGTGATTCTAGAATTTGTCATCGAAGCTCGAAGGTGGAGAGTGTGTGTTCACGCGCATGATATTGTTGATATGTGACGTAGGTTTGTGGTTTTGAAAGGCCTTGGATGACTATTTGAAGTATGCATGGCTAACTCTTAGATTAAAGCATTTGATGTACTCTTAAAATCTAAATCAAATAATTCAAAGAAAAAACAAGATCGAGGTGTGTTTTTGTGTTTTGAAGATGTGTGATAGAAATAGACCAAAGACATTCGTTTTACAGTTGGGGTACAAACATAACGTTAGTTAAAACGGCTAATGGCAATTACTACTAAAACACATTTAATGTTGGCCACCCATTTATGCGTATGATAATAGATTTTTCGCTTACTGCGTACGCTACTCGTGTGATCGAAAATCCAGACCTCCCCCATGGGGGCTCAACCCCTTGGACGCAGCTTAATCTCGTGAACCCTTGGGTTTATTAGTATAGGAAAATTAGAAACTGTCTTGAACAATCGTGCATTCTACATCTCGTAACATGTATCAATATCTATTCAGGTTACTCTTTGCCTTAAGTAAATCCAACTATTTAAAATAGATTGATGACACTAAAGTCCCTATCAAAATATGCCATGCTGTCTTAAACGAGTTGTTTCGACACAACACGGCTAACACGACCAGTGGCGGAGCTTGTATGAAAGATCATTGGGGCCGGACTCTAAAATCCAAATCAGCGGGCCCGGACTCTTAAATCCAATGTTTTACACTATAAAAAAATCGGTAAGATTACACCTACGAGTGAAAAATCAGTTGGGGCCGGGGTGCCCCTGGGTCGCACTTAAGCTACGCCCCTAAACACAACTAATGAACCCATACACAACGCGTTTAACTAAATGTGTCATTTTCTTAAACACATGTTTATTGGTTCTCGGATGATAATCAAACATATCGCATAAACCAAACAATTTCTAGTAATCATACTTATTTCTAATTCATGTATTATTGAAACACCTCATGAAATAATATGAGAATTCTTCGGCGTCTATACTCAAATTTCTCTGTAAATCTAAGATAAACAACCAACATACATGCTCTCATACATGTACTCCACTACCAAGCGAAATCACGCAGTTTCATGTCAACCCCCTATAATCTACATGATTTTAAGAACCAAATTCTAGAATTAAAGGGGTGTTCTTCTTCAATTTAAACCAACACAAACATTAAATTTTGATAATCTTGATGTTCCTTTATCTCTTATGATTTAAAATGTTGACGTAACATATCCAAATTAGTTCAAGTTACGATACAAGACTTAATTTTTTAGTAATTTATAAAATTAAACATATTTTTTTAAACGGCAAATTTGGATCACTGACGGACCACTGGAGTATCATCGTGCCACCAGCGGAACCACCCGATCATATCCATCTCCACTAGGCATAATGCCTATACACCAATTCAGGAGGAAACTCAATAAATATGGGAAAACCCCCTTGTGGGAATCGAACCCAAGACCTATTGGTCCCAAAGCTTTATCCCACCCCCAAGATGCCACAAGGCTATAAAGCCATGGGCTAAAATTAAACATATTAACCCATGAAGCGACATGTCAACTCGAACACAACCTGATTAGTTGAGTCGGGCAATTTATGAAATAGTTGTGTGATGCATACCTCACATTCAACATTCTTTTGAGTTTCTTCAACATACAGACATTCATCTTCCAATGGAAAACTAACTGGTAAAAAACACCATTGCGTCAGCAGCTCTACGTCATCAACAGAAAACAGATTTGGAGTATAAAAAGGAGGATGGAGATGCGGGGTATCGATCCCCGTACCTCTCGCATGCTAAGCGAGCGCTCTACCATCTGAGCTACATCCCCATGTTGCTATATTGTTGCAGCATATTTTCATCATTGAAAATTTTGTTTTTAGTTAGTTTTATTAAAAGCTTTTATGCTCTACAATACTGATTATTTGACAGATAGTCATAATTTAGTGCAAGACGTGTACGTGAAATTGTAAAGAGTAAGCCTAAGAAGTATATATATGTATGGAATTAAAAGACGTTATAATAGCTTACTTCTTATTTGGAAGCACCTTACTCACACAACTGACAATAGTATATTCATCCTTAATTATGTTTATTTGTATATTGCATCATACTTATCTAATACATGAACATATGTTATGGCGCCAACAATAACCGTCAACTAACCGTTGCATATGTATGTATGTATATAAACATCATGTCGGGTCTTGTACAGACAGGATACCAAGTTATCGACATTGTTATCTTTCAATTATTGTTTATCCTATTCAAACGATATGAGTTATGAGTACAAATGATTTTTTTTTTCAGGAATGAAGCTAAATAAAAATGACTATGAGTTAAATTATAGACCAATTTATTTTACGGAGGACTTAGTTCATTTAGTAGCAAGATTCCGGGGACGGCTTTCTATAACACGGGTAAATTAAAATGGAAAATTGACGGATTTCGGCTGTTACGCTATTGTTTATTTGTCACATTCCATAGTTTTCCAGTGTGATCTACTACATTTCGTTGTTGTAGACCTTCGTTCGCGCTACTCTTCTCTAGCAGGTTTTTTCAGGCGTTTTCTTGGATCAGAAGGAACCGCTATAATGACCACTACGTGCGTTTCATTCTCTTCGATTTTATCTTGATTACTACTAGAAGCATCAGAAGCACAAGTAATTAGAGTATTATCATGTGATAATTGTGTGTTATAATTGATCAATTTGCGGTTAATGTTCAATGTTAGATTAAATATTATTTATTTAGTATTTAATCTTGTAGCCTATATAATCATTTATATTATATTAGATCAAAATATATTAATAACCTATTATAATTAGTTGGTAATTGTTGATGGACCATATTACCCTTATTAACTAATTAGATTTCCTCTTGGGTGTATAAATAAGGGGCTTATTAGAGAGTTAAAGGGTTACACACTTTACACAATCACAACCCTCATTAACATCAATTCGTCCTCTCTCCCTCTAACCGAACCTTACCCTACTTTCGGTTATCATCACCATCATTACTTTACACCCTAAGGAGGAACCGAATCAACTTGACAAGCATGTCGAACACTATGGCTGGTTCTCTGACTGGATTCTCCACTGCTTTGAATACTATTACAGGTATGTATTTCATGTTTTCCATCATGTTTAAACAGAACTGATCAACATGTGGTATCAGAGCATATGTTGATAAATCAGTTCTGTTTTTTCCGTATCCATTATTCTCGGATCAAATAATCTGGAAAACGGAAGTTATTAAAGCATTAAAACCAAAACTGTTTTCGAGTTGTTTATGACCGAAATCCCTGTTTTCGGAAGTTGTTAATTGATAAATCGACTCGAAATCATAAAGGATTAAACCTATTGTCACGAAATCCATTACAAAACCATTAAAATCAGGTTTCGGATTTCCAGATTATGTTCTTATTTTCTTAGGGTTCATCAACTATTCTAAATAAAAACTCGAAAATTCCATTAGTTTGGAATCTAATTTGGATTGATGGGTGTTTTTTTAATGTTTTGATCTTAATTTTATCTATTAGAAATTTCGAAAACTGTTAAAGATATTCAGTTATTATTTTCGAAATATTGTGATAAGTTTAGATCAGAAATAAAACAGGCAACATTATCTCCACAATCCCTTAAATTTCGAGTTTCAGTTTTTATCACAATCAGCAGCTGTTAACAGAGGACTAGAGACCATCAGATCTCGACTAGAGACCACAAGGTCTCGACTAGAGACCACAAGGTCTCGACTAGAGACCACAAGGTCTCGACTCGAGATCATAAAGGTCATCAGAAGTCTACAACTCGAGACCATCAGGTCTCGACTCGAGACTACAAGGTCTCGACTAGAGACCATATTAAAACTTTGCAACTCGAGACCACAGTCTCGACTCGAGATCACTGCGTTTTTTACTAAAGGCACTCGAGACCATGTTTGCGACTAGAGATCTCATTATGGAGTCGAGATCTCATAAAACATACTGACTCGAGACCTGACTCGAGACCCAACTCGAGACCCCCAGCGAACTCACCGCGGAGTTCGATCCGCGCTAACAGGTGGTTTGCTATTAAATACTTGGTTTTGTTAACACTTACTTACTTAATTAATCAGAATCAGATAATTTTTGCAAAACCAAAATATAGCTTAACTTGAATGAGCTTTTGATGTATTAATTCTGGCCAAAGCTGATTTAATACATCTATTTATTGTTCAAGTATTATTACAAGCTATGTTAAGTATGCATTACAAACCTGAAATGTCTTAATTCTGGCCAAAGCTGATTTAATTCATTTATGTTTAGCATGACTTGACAAGTGCATAACTAAAGTGATTGTCTCATTTCTGGCCAAAGCTGATTTGTCACAATTGCTTTGCACACATATTTAAATGATTACACTTCTGGCCAAAGCTGATTTGTCTTCATTTAAATAGAATTTTACTAAGTCTATTATTTTGATGTTAGTAATAGACATTATCACAGCTTCATAATTATAATGGTCATTATTTATGCCTGCCTTAGTATAACATGCCCTTAGATCACATTAAGACTTCTTTCTTAGTATCATAACTTGCTCATCTTATTTCCACTATCAGCACCCAATCAAGGAATTCCACCTTTGACTGGTGATAACTTTGCTGCATGGAAGGATGCCCTCATGCTTACACTTGGAGTGTTGGACTTTGATTATGCTCTAAGAGAGGATAAGCCAGCGGACCTTACTCCACAGAGTACTGCTCCTCAGCAGTTACTTCATGATAGGTGGACTAGAAGTAACCGCATGTCTCTCATGTTCATGAAGCAGTCCATTCATCACTCTATCAGAGGAGCTATTCCTGATTCTGACGATGCTAAAACCTATTTGGCTTCTGTGGAGGATCAATTCAAGGGAACATCAAAAGCACACGCTAGCACTCTTATCCTCAAGCTGGTGACGACTAAGTATGATGGGAGGAGCGGCATTCGCGAACACATCATGATGATGCATGACATGGCCAATAAGTTGAAGGGCCTAGAGATGGAGATCAGTGATGGTTTTCTTGTTCACTTCATCATCACTTCGCTTCCTTCGTCCTATGAAGCATTCAAGATCAATTACAACACTCAGAAGGACAAATGGACGATGAGTGAGCTGATCGCTATGTGCGTGCAGGAGGAAGAGCGTATGAAGATGGATCGCCATACTGATGTTGCTAACTTCACCACTTCCAGCTCAAAGAAGAGGAAGAACAATTATCCAAGAAAGGATGCTTCTAAGGTTCACAAGCCAAATTCAACTCCTAATACAAGTGCACCTTCCAGCTCTAAGAACTCCTTAGGCAAACCCTACTGCAAGTTCTGTAAGAAAACAGGACATAAGCAAAAGGAATGCCCTGACTTCAAGGAGTGGCTGGCTAAGAAAGGTAACGATTTTTTCATGATACTTGAGTCCTTTAATTTAAATGTTCCTGCTAACTCTTGGTGGTTTGATTCTGGTTCTATGGTTCATGTTACTAATTCACTACAGGGATTCCTTACAATCCAGAAGCTGGGAAGAAACCAAAGAACACTTAAAGTTGGGGATGATAGGGAATTAGAAGTGAAGGCCATAGGAACATTACAATTATTTTTGAAAACTGGTTTATGTATTAAACTTTATGATACCTTATATGTTCCTAAGGTAACTCGGAACCTTGTATCAGGACCAAAGTTAGACATGGACGGTTTTGTCGTTTCTCATGGTCATCGCAAACTCTCTATTCTCTATGATTCCGTTGTTTATGGTACTGGCATTCTGGATGGTGGTCTCTATAGATTAGAACTAGATGATAATTTTTCCAAATCTTTGTTGTCATATAATATTAATGAATCACTCACAAAGATGGAAAAGAAACAAATTCGAGACTTAGAGACTTCATCTATGTTGTGGCATCAACGTTTAGGCCACATCTCAAGAGAACGATTAAATCGTCTCGTAAAGGATGAAGTCTTACCTCCTCTCGATTTCACCGATTTTGGAACATGTGTCAAATGTCTCAAAGGCAAAATGACATTAGCAAATAAGAAAGGAGCCACTAGGAGCTCTAATTTATTAGAACTCATTCACACTGACATTAGTGGTCCTTATCAAATTGCTGGTATAACAGGACATACTTCATTTATCACTTTCATTGATGATTATTCTCGTTACATGTACTTGTATCTTATAAAGGAAAAGTCTGAATCTCTTACAACTTTTAAAGATTATAAAGCTGAAGTTGAAAAGCAATTAGATCGTCAGATTAAAGTTGTGAGATCAGATAGAGGCGGTGAATATTATGGAAGACATACTGATGTGGGTCAAGCTCCTGGTCCATTTTATGAGTTTTGTAAGGGCCAGGGGATTGTGAACCAATACACCATGCATGGTACACCTCAGCAGAATGGTGTAGCTGAAAGAAGAAATCGTACCCTTATGAACATGGTGCGCAGTATGTTAGCCAACACTAATTTACCATTATTCCTCTGGACTGAAGCGTTAAAAGCAGCTGTTCATATACTCAATAGAGTTCCTTCTAAGTCTGTCCCTAAAACTCCTTATGAACTTTGGACAGGAAGGAAACCGAGTCTTAAATATATGAAAGTATGGGGCTGCATTGCTGAAGCAAAACTTTACAATCCTTTCCTAAGGAAACTTGACCCTAAAACAGTTACCTGCTTCTTTATTGGGTATCCTGATCACTCGAAGGGTTATCGTTTCTATTGTCCTTCCCATGTCACCCGTATTGTTGAAACCAAGCGTGCTGCGTTCTTGGAGGATTTCAAGGTCAGTGGGAGCAGTACTAACCCTTACGAAGAATTGCAAGAAGTACAAGACGCGGGGGGGAGAGACTCGTCGCTTACCATTACTCCGTTTACTCCTCTTGTACCCCATGCAACTGCACCTGAAGTCACTGCACAAAATCCATCTCCACAATCAGAACCCATTATACCTCATAACGAAGGCACATCAAACGCTCAAAACCAAGACAACGCTGAACCCAATAATCAACTCAGGAGGTCATCTAGGCAAAGAAGGCCTACTAATTGGGATGATTATGTTACCTACCTGACTGAAATGGATGCTGGAAAGCTCAATGATCCTATCTCTTATAACGAAGCCATTAGCAGTGATCAGTCTTCTGAATGGAACAAAGCAATGATTGATGAGCTTGAATCCTTGAAGAAAAATGACGTTTGGGATTTAGTCGAATTACCCAATGGTGCCAAACCTGTAGGTTGTAAATGGGTGTTCAAAACAAAACTGGATCCAAATGGGAACGTTGAACGCTACAAAGCGAAATTGGTTGCAAAGGGCTACACTCAGAAAGAGGGAATTGATTATCAAGAGACGTTTTCACCTGTCTCTCGTAAAGATTCATTAAGGATCGTCATGGCCCTAGTAGCTCATTTTGATTTAGAGCTGCATCAGATGGACGTCAAAACTGCTTTCCTTAACGGAGACTTAGACGAAGATGTTTACATGAAACAACCTGAAGGCTTTAAACCTGAAGGTCAGGAGCATCTAGTCTGTAAGTTGAAGAAATCCATTTATGGGTTAAAACAAGCATCACGTCAATGGTACCTTAAGTTTGATGAAGTCATGAAGAGGCAAGGTTTCATGAAGAATCAAGTGGATCAATGCACCTACCTCAAGATGAGTGGGAGTAACTTTACTATACTTGTCCTTTACGTAGATGATATTCTATTGGCAAGTAATAGTTTAGACATGTTGCATGAGTCGAAGCGTTTACTCTCGCATAACTTCGACATGAAGGATCTCGGAGATGCTTCTTACGTCATTGGCATCGAAATTCACCGAGATAGACACAAAGGGATCTTAGGATTGTCTCAAAAGACTTACATAGATCGTGTCCTTACACGTTACAACATGCAACAGTGCAAACCCTCCGTCGCTCCAGTAGTTAAGGGAGATGTTTTCGGTTCATTCCAGTTTCCGACAACAGAGGTTGAAAAGGAGCAAATGAGCCAGATACCTTACGCGTCAGTAGTCGGGAGCCTGATGTATGCTCAAGTCTGTACTCGCCCAGATATCGCTTACATTGCTGGAATGCTAGGTCGTTATCAGACTAATCCTGGCCTAGATCACTGGAAAGCAGCTAAGAAGGTCCTCAGATATCTGCAAGGGACGAAAGACTATAAACTGACTTATAGAAGAAGTGATCACTTAGAAGTGGTAGGTTATTCTGATTCTGACTTTGCTAAATGCAAAGATGACAAGAAATCCACTTCGGGCTACATCTTTATGTTAGCAGGCGGACCTATCTCATGGAAGAGTCATAAACAACAGTTAACTACAACTTCCACAATGATGGCAGAGTACATTGCTGTTTACAACGCAACCTGTCATGGAATGTTGCTTAGAAATCTGATCACTGGACTCAAAATCGTTAATTCCATTTCTAGACCATTGAAGCTTTACTGTGATAATTCAGCTGCCGTTAGTTTCTCGAACAGTAACAGTTCGACTGGAGCTGGTTTATATCTTGATACGAAGTACTTGTTCGTACGTGAACGAGTTGAGGAAAATAATCTTTGTATTGAGTATATTAGTACTAAAGATATGCTAGCGGATCCGATGACTAAAGGTCTCCCACCTAAAGTTTTCGAAGAACATGTATCGAATATGGGACTTACTAAAAACCTTGTTTAATGGCATATTGTACTAGCTTATGTTTTAATTAATAAAATTTCCTCAGTTTGATTTTGTATGTCTCTAACATATGTTCTGCCGGTGTAATGACATATAGACAAATATAAATACAAATCAGACGCTAAAGGGCTGCGTATTTTGATCGTAACTGTTAGGTTTTAAATTGAGGCTATAGTATGACTAATGGGGGTCCTGAGTCGCATGATGATTCAACGGCTGTATTTCTATGCTATAGTTCTTGGTTTAAGGCTAAAATGAGTGTTAACTCCTGGCCAGGCTTACCTAATACTCATGATAAATGATTACTTGGCTAAGTGGGAGAATGTTAGATTAAATATTATTTATTTAGTATTTAATCTTGTAGCCTATATAATCATTTATATTATATTAGATCAAAATATATTAATAACCTATTATAATTAGTTGGTAATTGTTGATGGACCATATTACCCTTATTAACTAATTAGGTTTCCTCTTGGGTGTATAAATAATGGGCTTATTAGAGAGTTAAAGGGTTACACACTTTACACAATCACAACCCTCATTAACATCAATTCGTCCTCTCTCCCTCTAACCGAACCTTACCCTACTTTCGGTTATCATCACCATCATTACTTTACACCCTAAGGAGGAACCGAATCAACTTGACAAGCATGTCGAACACTATGGCTGGTTCTCTGACTGGATTCTCCACTGCTTTGAATACTATTACAGGTATGTATTTCATGTTTTCCATCATGTTTAAACAGAACTGATCAACATTCAAGTCTCGTTTTCTGCAACTATTGTTTATTCAAATTTGAGATGGATGATGATGTTTGTGTTTTTATGTTGTTGAAAGTTAGCTCTTATTGCTTCAAATTCGAATGAAATTGTTAACATAACATTAGTTTTGTTCAATGTTTCAGTTAATAACGTTGCCTTCTTCGTATGTTCATGTTCAATTTGAGTCTATAAACCTATGGAATCAATTACGTTCTGTTGTTTGATGAGTTAGTCTTCAATTTTGTATGGATCTAACAATTCACTTTTCTGTTGTTTACATTAGTGTGTAATGGAATTTCGTATGATTTGTCCGTTTCAATTTCATGTAAATCTACGAGTTTCAATTTTCCGTCCATTTTTGTTGTTGTTTACGTCAGTTAATACTTTAGTGTGTAATAGAGTTTGTATGATTTGTGTGCTTCAATTTCATATAAATCTAAGAGTTTCAATTTTCCCTCCATTTTTTGTTGTTTACGTCATTAAGTGTGTAATGAAACAGAGTAGGCATGTGATTTATCAATCTAACAGTTTCACATTCAATTTCATATGCTATATTGTAGGCGGAGAATCAATGGACCAGGCATGTCATTGACCAAAGGATAGTGCTCACTGTTATTATCTTCTCTTGTATGGGCTCAAACACGGTTTACCCTCACCAAATTGAAATGCATTGCTTCACTGCTGTTGCTTTCTTGTGCTTTTTGGTAGCGAAATATAAGCTCGGGGAGATTGTTGAAAAATGTTTGGATACTGCTGGGTTTACCACCATCAGCATACTTGTGTGCATCGCTATGATTTTAAACAGTATCACATCCATATACCTGGGGGTGTCCGTTTCTTGTGCATCTATCTTCCTTGTTTTCCCGTTTATTTGGGCTTTACGCACAAAAGATGTCCATGAGAGACACAATTGGGTTGCGGATGAGGACCGAAAACAAGCGTGGGCAGCCGTAGCGGTTACACTTTTTACCGTTGTAGGGGGAGAAAGTAGCATCCGACACATGTGCCACTATTCTTACGATGTGTGGAGGTGTAGCTTACATGTTTTTGCTTGAGGTGCTCTTTATTGATAGCACAAATTTGGCAACCAGGAGTGTCGTATGCTTTGCAAGTTTCCTTCAAGTGCCCATTGTAATAGCCACCATGTTTGTTAAGCAATTCAAGGATAATGAATTAAACACTATGTTATCGATACTTGGTGGGTCGTTTATACTAGGCATGTGGATGGTGGCGGTGAAATGGGAATTCCGAACCCTAGTTAACAACCGGTTCGCTGTTGATGTGACTAGGGTAAAGAATCGGTTTAACATTGGGTGGTGTCGAATCCAGATCAATACGGCTTGCGTTACTAACCTTGAACTCATCGAGATTCGGTTCGGGTTCCTCCTCTCGTTGTCATGACGATGGTTCCTCTTGTGGTATATCGAGTCTTGAGCTACGACCAGATGAAAATATTGTTAGAGGGCCCGGGTGGATCGCCCCGAGGGCACTCTGATGCTCAAGTCAGTATCGTATCTGTCATGATAAAATTGCATATGAATATAAGCATAAGTATGTGTTGTAAGGATAAAGGGTGTGGGGGTCATGGTTGGGACATGATTCGCCAACTAGGAACATGAATGGAAGGCTACACCACCTCCTTGCTTGATCCACCATGGTTTGCATGGATTAAACCATGGCAACCATGGTCCTTCTTTCCATTTTCAAGAAATCGTTTCCTTTTTCTTTAGACAAAGATTAATAAAAATAAAAAGGGGCCAGTGGTTTGGGTCATGACCACACCCTTAGGGTAGTGGTTTAGAATGGTGGATTAGAGGTGGATTACATGGCACTGATATGGAGGGTCATGATGGTCACAAGGGTCATGACCACACCCTGCAGCCTAAGAGAGATAAGGGAAGAGAGAGCCCCAAGTGGAAAGGAGAAATAAACTGCCTCTTTGATAGGAGAAGTTTTCTTTATATAAGGGGACTCTTGGGCCTTAACCCTAATGGGTTCGCCTAAGAGTGGGCTTAAATTGAAAACTCACATGAGTTAAAGAAACCCAGAAAACTTCGTCTCCACCATCAATCTAATGTGATCAATTTATGGTTGCTATTAAAAAGTGTACAATAAGTTACCTTTTCAGAGATTGTTACAATATGACAAAAAATGTAACAACTTTCCATTTTTCTCTCTCCTCTCTCCTGACACAAAAAAGCGTGACAGCTACATTGTTACATAAAAATATTGTTTTAACAAAATGTAACATGTTTTTACGCATATTACAAAATGAGTTAATTACATAGTTAGTCTCTGTGGTTTGCACAAAATAACATACTTAGGTACTAATAGTTTAAAATCACCTTCTAGGGTATTAACTTTTCATTTTGTAACGTTTGGAGGTATTAACTTCTAGGGTATTAACATAGTTAGTCCCTGTGGTTTGCACAAAATAACATACTTAGGTACTAATAAAATGTGATTTTAAACCTACAAATAACGTTAATACCTCCAAACGTTACAAAATGAAAAGTTAATACCCTAGAATGTGATTTTAAACTATTAGTACCTAAGTATGTTACTTTGGGCAAACCACAGAGACTAACTATGTAATTAACTCTTACAAAATAAAAAATTCATAAATTATAAGTTATAAAATCCATACACTTCATATAATCTAAAAAACTGCTGTAAAAACAATAAAAAAGTGTTATATGAGTTACAAAAAATGTGAACAGTTGAAAAAATGTAACACATTCTCTCTTCTCTCCACTGTTACGAGTGTTGAGGGATTTGCTGGACACGTGGCCCTCATTGATCTTTGATTTTTGTATTTAATATTTGAACCTTCAACTTCGCTAATATACGTGTTTAGTCATATGTTTTCTTTTTATTTGTTAACTTTAATTATATGTGTGTTTAGTCTTTGTGCATTAACTTTAGTAGTATACATGTTTAGTCCCTTTACGTTTATTCTTTTTAGTAATTGATTGTGGCTTTTCAAAATTTACCTTTAAACCTTCAACTTCGCTAGTACACGTGTTTAGAATCTCTGTTTAAAAAAAACTTTTTTTTTTGTTAATTTTGTTTATATGCGTGTTTAGTCCCTCTGTTTTAACTTTGGTAGTGTACGTGCTTAACCTCTCTACTTTTATTCTTTTTAATATTTCATTTTTAGCCTTTTGCCCTTGTTGCCGTGACGAATCAACTCGGGAAATAGTGACCGTTTGCTATTGGTGGACAACCGCTACTACTCCTAGACTTGAATAAAGTTACTCTATAATTCCTAAACTTTATTAAAAAAAATCTTTGACGCGTGTGCTTTTATCTATGTATCGATGTAATATTGATTGAAATCGTGTTATGAGTAGTATATATAAGTAACCGAGACACATGCGTATATACTATCAAACCGATAAATATTCTGTTTACCTCCCGCAACGCGGGTGGTAGCGCATAAAACTAGTTTAGTCTAACCTGAAACTTGCATATTCTTAAATGTTAAGTCAGGTAATTTATCAAATAGTTGTGTGATGCATACCTCACATTCAACATTCTTTTGAGTTTCTTCAACATACATACATTCATCTTCCAACAGAAAACTAACCGTTAAAAACCACCATTGCATCAGCAGCTGGACGTCATCAACAGAAAACAGATTTGGAATACAAAAAAGAGATGGAGATGCGGGGTATCGATCCCCGTACCTCTCGCATGCTAAGCGAGCGCTCTACCATCTGAGCTACATCCCCATGTTGCGTTATTATTGAAGCTTATTTTCATCATTGAAAACATTTAATTTTAGTTAGTTTTTATTAAAACTTTTTTTGTTCTACAATATTTGATTATTTGACAAATAAAGTCACAATTTCGTTAAAACCAAAATGATTTATATTTTATAATATTTGAAACGTGTTGTTAATGGATCATTCACAACTAACAATCATAATTTGAACAGGAATGAATGAAATCTGATAGTTTTATATTGATATGTAAGTGAAGTGATAACAATTTAGAAACAGAAAGGAATACTGGATAGAAATAGAGATGGTGATGGGAAGAAGAAGAAGATACACATCAACAATATTATTCATTTAAAACTTTACTCTTCTTTCAGCAGCTTATATCAAGCATCGAGGTTCTGTCCACCATTTGAATGGGCTTCTTTACTGAATTAGTTGCGCAAATAATGATCTATTGTAGTTAAAATATAGTAGAGAATAAACAAGAAAGGTCAAGTAATATCAAACATATCCCGCCCCCTAGCCCAGTTGGGAGGAGGCCGGGGGTTTGCCAATGGCTACCCCGGTTCGAATCCCGGCGTTTACGGTTTGGAGGTTGGGACGTCCCGATGATGGATCGTCTCCTACCAAGGCATGGAACGGTCTTGAGGGCAACCCGGTTTTACCCAGCTGTTACCCCAGCGAGTCTCTCGTGTGGGGGCAGTATGGTTTCCGGGCGGAAGTCAGCTCACGCGGCAGGCCGGGGCCCAATCGAACATCGCGTCCGCAGATGCGGGGCTGACGGGGGAATGTCTTTGACATAAACCCGGTGACCACTGGTCCAGTACATAGAAAGTCACCTTCCAAAAAAAAAAGTAATATCAAACATGATTACATGAACATCTTAAATCAAAATGCCTACATGTTGAATCATTTACCTATGATGCATAAGTTACTCTCCAACGCGATTCTTGTATTTCTCATCATAAACACATTTTCGAAAACCGCTTCCCGTTTCTCATTCATTTCTTTTCCTTTAGTACTCCAAAATCCCAAATCAAACTCAATTTTTTCTTGACCAAATTGAAAACACCAACATGATGAAACTTTAGAGTTCATTCCAGTAACGACACATCTGATTACATCGTTTATTCTGCTAAAAATATTTTTCTTGCCTTATAAAATCCTTCAAATAATTATATGAGTTAAATGTTATTTTAGTCCCTGTGGTTTTGGTCATTTTGTCAGTTTAGTCAAATGGTTTCATTTTTTGTCTGTGAGTTCAAAAAGGTTTCATCGTTGTAATTTTAGTCCACTGTGTCAACTTCATCCATTTTTCTGTTTATGGGAAGGGCAATTCGATAATTTTATATGTAATTCTGTGAACTAGAAGAGCAATTTGCCCATATAAAAACCAGGATTAACAACCAACATATATACTCTCATACATGCACTACGAAGTTTCATGTCAACCTCCGTAAGCTACATGATTTTAAGAACCAAATTTTATAATTAAAGGGCTGTTATTCGTCGATTGAAAGATTATAATGACACAAACTTGAAATTGTGATACAAACCTAAAAATCATATGCAACACATGAACACGGCACGAGTGTTTATGTTTGGGACATATATGACATATGTTAAAACTTTAGGTTATTTTGATTTTTGAATATAAATACTATAAAATAACAAATTTACAACCAAATTACAAATGTAAATAAATAATGACGTTTAAATTATAATACTTGATGTTCACTTGTATTATTTAAAATTTTGACATAACATATCCATATTAGTTTATATCATGATGCAAAACATATATTTTAGTAACTTACAAAAATAAACGGATCAACTCATCAGCTTATCATGTAGTGGAGAACCCAGTAATTTTTTCCTATGGGTGTGGATTTTAGGCTCCTAGTTATCAAAAACAATCGGTTCATAGCGGGTCGGGTCATGTAAAACCAAAGAACATCAAACTAAAATTTAGATAATCATAAAAAAAATGTCAAAAGTCATTACAAATATATCTAAAATTGTGTTGTACGGGTTTTCGTTTTTTTAAATTTATCCAAAATATCATCTAGAGATATTTTCTTAAGCAAGTTTTTTTTTTCTATATAACTTATAAAATCGGCTTGCGATCATGAGAATCCGAAGGAAGGGTATCCACATCAACGAATTCGGAAGATGATTCATCCCCTTTTCTCTTTAGAAATCGTGCCATAACTTCCCTACTCATGGTTTCTATTACATATAAATCGCTCCATAAGTTCATAAAACAACACAAAACACTTAAACAAAATAAACGATCATGTTCCAATACCATAGTCCATAATTTTCTATTTTAATTGTCAAACATTCAAGCCCTAGTTTTAAATGTTGATTAGTAATCATTTAAAATAATAAAGCTTTAAATAAAACAACAAAATCATTAATTACAAACCTAGAACAACCAAAATCACATCAAAAAACATAAAAGAGTAAAGTACAGTTTCAGTCCATGAGGTTAACACCCGCTCGCAGGTTCAGTCCGTATTTCAAAAAATTCAACACTTCAGTCCCTAACGTTGTCAATTTGATTCAATTAAACCCCTGGGGCAAACTTCTGTCAGTCAACTGTTAGTTGACTTGGGCATTTATGTCCTTTTACCTTGAAAACGAAGGGCATTATGGTAATTTTGTATTTTAGAAACCCTTATAATAAAAACATGATCCCTCTAAAAGCCCCCACTTGCACCTTTCAATCCTTCCTTCTTCTCCAAGAACTGAAACACCAATAGGGGCACTCTCTTCGTCTATTCTACCTCTTAACTCTCATTTTCTTCATAGTGATCCAAAGTTAAGTCAACACTATTTAACAAAACCCTCTAAAACAACCAAATCAACATCTCTAACAATCGCCTGTATCCGGAAGGAAGAAGTAGTCATCATCGGAGAAGAAGTCCCCCCTTCACCATTATCATCAGATCTAAGAAAAATGAACACATATTTTATAAGTGCGATTAAAATTAATGTCTAGAACACAAAGATAAAACTCCAAATATTTCTTCATTAGACTATGAATGTTGAATGTCTTCTGCAAAAGCACTTTTGTCTACACACAAAGGGGAGGTGCTTAAATCACCATAATCAACCCCTAAACTTTGATAAGCTAAAGTCATCATTTCCCTCCATGATTCTTTCTGCAATAACATGAACACAAGTATTGTTATACTATCATCAATATAACCTTCAAATTTATTTAATTTTTACAACTTTTGTACCTAAATTGGATGAGAATTCCGCTTTCTTCCTTCAATATCCATCACTTAGAACCTCAAAAGAGTTGTTTTCATGTTGATATGGATAAAATTGAAGATGACCCAGATGAGAAAACACTAAACCCACTTCAAGATTCTTCAAGGAATGAGAAAAATAGAGGAAAAGATTTGATTTGAAGATGACCCATATGAGAAAACAATATACCAGTTCAAGATTCTTCAAAACATGAGTAAAACAGAGGAAAAACCCCCTAAAACAACCAAATCAGCATCTCTAACAATCGCCTTTATCCAGAAGGAAGAAGTAGTCATCATCGGAGCTGGAGTCGCCGCCTCTCCACAACTGACCATGGGCTTTTATAAAGAAGATGGTGATGAATCTGGTTGTGATATTTAGACAGTTATAAAGAAGAAGAATGTCACACCCCAACTGATGGCGGAATCATCGGAGCGCGACACTAGGCGAATCAGATTGCTCAAGAGAATCCATAACAGCTAAATTGCGACAGTATTTATTACACTTGTTATACCATACTAACAAATAATACAATCACATAAGTTATCACAGATTTCCTGTCCTCTCGAACAATACAAATCCGTCAACATAGATTTTAGGTGAGTTTCTAGACTTCCTAGCTTGATTTGATGTAGACTGCGATTAAACCTGCAACATACGTTAAAATAATCTCAATACAAAAGTATTGGCGAGCATACAGGTTTCATACGTAATAGTATAGTAGATAAAAGCTACGAATTTCCACATACATAAACGTAATACACGACATATATACTCACAAAACCGATACTACCAGCTAAGTCCTCGAGCTGCGATTGCGATTGCTAAACTAGGCCCCGTCGGGCGCAATAGTACTATACAAGTCATGGTGGGACATCGCGAGTATAAGTCCTAGCACATATGTAACTAGCATCACGTATAACTATGCACGTAAGTCATTCGCAAGTGATAAGTAGTTTAAGCATTTGATGTAATTCAATTTGATAGCAACGTATGTTACACCCAAAAGTGCAAAAGCAAAAAGGGTTCAAGTATACTCACAGTCGGTGCTCAGCAAGCAGCAACCACAACTTGGTTGGATTGAAGGGAGCGCGTCTGAGATTAGCCTGATTTCAGATTGATAGCGTAAGCGTTGAATAGTGCGATAAACAGTGGCGGTGAACCAAGTGTCGGATGGTAATCCGATCGGATGGCAATCCGATCGGATGGCCAGTCGACCGGGTGGCAATTCGTTCGGATGGTCATCCGATCGGATGACCATTCGATAGGATTGTCGCCTTGTTTGGTGAAGAGGTGTTTGTGTATGCTGGTTTGCCTTTTGAAGTTTTTGTTGTAGCATTTTGAGAACAGTGAAGTATCTCTACCTTTCCGGTCGGTCGATCGAACGGTCGGACGATCGGACGATCGGGTGGCAACCCGATCGGGTGGCTGTTCGATCGGACGGTGACCCGATCAACGAGACACTTCGGTTGATAAGTTCATAGCAGACTGGTCGCTCGATCGGGTGGAAATCTGATCTGGTGACAATCTGTTGGAACTGATGTGTGATGAGGATTTGTAAAACGTTTAAGTGTTGAGGATCCAAAAGTCAGCCGATCGGATGGTCATTCGATCGGACGGCAATCCGATCGGATGACAATCCGTTCGTTGTTCAGATCCTTAAATGTTTGAAAATTTGTTTAAGTCTTGACCCCAAGTGTAACCCGACCGGATTGCTGGTCGATCGGGTGGCAGTCCGATCGCACGACAATCTGATCGCACGGAAACCCGTCCCGCAATCTTATCGTTTTACATCTTGGCTATTTCGTTAAGTTTTTGCGATTTGATCGAGACGTTACGACCACGAGCTAAACAATGGAACTCCACCAAGTCCGAGTCACCGGATCAGATGGGAATCACCCCGTCCGATCATTTAACTGTTCTCGACGGTTATTCGTGTTTAGCACGACAAGCCGGTCATCTCGTCGATAGGAACCGGTTCTCAAACCGACACTTCACTATTGGAAAAGTAGAAGGTCTGTAAGAGCTCTGTTATTACCGGTTTCGAGTGAAAAGTTAGGAAAGTTTGAAGAAAAACTTAGAAAACTTAGATTTGACTTAGATTTAGGTGAGATTAGTGTTTATACACCGTGGATTCTATCAGATCTTGACTGTTCTTAATGAGATGAGGTCACAATTCATTGTTCCTAAGAACTTCATGATGACGTCACCTTAGAACGGCTCAAATCCAAAGATTTAACGGTGAAAAAGTGAGTTTTGATGACGAGAAAGATGAAGGAGTGCGTGTAGATCATAGAAGTACAAGATTCAGGGTGAAAACTTACAAGAATCGCGAGAAATCGGGCGAAAATGGCGAGAAAGTGTCTGGTCGAGAGAGAGCAGTCACATCAACTGTTGTTGAGGTGACAAGTGGGGTATTTATAGGCAAAAGAGAAGAAAGGCGGTGCAGTGCATCGGATCGGATCGGATGGTTGTCCGATCGGATGGCTGTCCGATCGGATTACCATTCGATCGAAGTTCCATTCGATCAAACGCCTCCGGCGAGCTGAGTTTTGGCATTCCGTTTCGATTGTTAAGCGTTGCCATAGTTCGGTTACACATTCTCCTCCACATTTTCATATATTTATTATAATTAGCTACGTTGGGTCGTATATACAGGTAACACCTCGAAAATTCGTGTTAAATAAAATAACGACACGTGTCGTGTAAGACAAAAAGCGTTATAAACTCGGATTTATTAAAAAAATGTTTGACAGGATTTAAAAGTGTCGTTATGTTAACTTTTGCACCTCTGATAGACCTCGTTATGAATCCCAAGACTCAAAACATATTAAAAACATGTAGTATATGTTCAAGTTCAGTGAATTATAGCAATGAATGATTCATAATTTAATTGGTGGACTCCTACGAAGAAATTTGCACGGTAAACCTTATTGTTCGGCACTTTCTAAAAGACTCCAAGACTTTCACACAACATAACTTGGTGGTGCATACTATACATGACCCAAATTTGAGGCCCCATATTGATAAAAAACGGCCAAGAATCGTTTATACTCAGTTGCCCCTTCAAATCATTGAAAAGCCAACATTTTGGTCCCTGATGAATTGTTGCGCACCGCAACAAATAATTGTTACGGTGCGCAAGCAACTGCCCAGCAACAGAAAACCGGCTGATGCCAGTTTAAACGCGATTCTGGCCTCTTAAACGAGTTTCCTCTTACCCCTTGGCCCCTAAACACTCCCTAAACATGTAGGACACATGTAGGAATGTTGTGGGCAGTAGTAGACCTTGTTGTCAATGCATTGTGGTGAGTAAATCCACAATATAAGGGCCTTTAGTTGCAAACAATTCATCACATCTTCATCTGCATTCTTGGATTACTTCTGGAACTCAAAACCTTCTCTCAAGTGTTCTCTAATCAAGCTTAGGACCTTTGTAAGTTGCCTAACCTTCTCTAATTAACTTTAGCTTAGTTATTTAGCTAAAAGTCAAACCGACGTAATTACGGTCTGACTTCGAGATTAAGTATTAATGGCTCAGTCATATCTCGAATCAAAAGTAGTTATGAGTTGGTATTTATGTGGGTAATAAAACCTCAAAAGGGTTTCCCCTGATAATCACTCTAACCAGGTCAAAAGTCGGGTCAAACTTATATTTAAAAAGTCAACAGGAAGCTTAAAATGCTATTTATGCATAATTAACATTGTAGATCATATGAAACCTGTTGGATCATTGTTATAACTTGGTAATAAGTGTAAGAACATGTCTAAACATGTTCAACCCGACAATTTCCTGTTTAGACCCGGTTCGGAGCCGAAAGTCGCATAGTTTGACTTTCACTTTGACTTTCAGTTCTGACCCGTTTAGGCAAGTTTTAGAAATGTCTTAGAGATTCTTTAGGACCAGGCTACATGTTAGAACAACCCTCTGTGGTTGGTTCATTGATTGACCCATTCGTTTACGCGTTTCCGTTAATTGCTCATATGTTGACCATTATGCCCTTATTATCTTAAAACGTGATTTTTGGAAATGTAAAAGAGTAGAAACTTTAATTACTGATATATATACTTGTATGCAAATTTTGACATCCGTTTGAGGTGTAGATTAAGAGTTATGCTCGTTAGCGTAAAATGAACGCTTTATGTTAATAAAACGGCGAAATTAGCGTATAGCCTAGTTAAGCCTAATTTTTAGTATCAAACTTAATACCCGCTGATGTAATATATTATTTTGGGATTTTTGAATATTTTTAATTAATTTTAGGCTCAGCATAACTAGTAGTCGTAGGCTTAATCCGGTAATTGTCGGTTTTGCCCTAACGGGCCATAAAATGAGTTTTACATATCTAAACGACTCCAAACCTTTTTCTACTGATTAGATATGTTAAATAAAATATTTTAAGCATCCTGGAAATATAAAAATATCAGCTTTATGTATCGAACCCGGAAATGGCTTCTAATCGCCTAATTAAGCGTTATTAACGCATAGTATGTACTAAAACTATTTTAAACATACTAAGGGTGATACCTACTGATATTTGAGGAAAATTATAATATTTTAACAGTAAGCAAAAGTTGTTTAACTCAGACTTCAGTCTTGAGCTTTACGGCTTATGTGAAATTACCAAAATGCCCCTACGGTGCATAGTTTGGTTATACTTGGTAAATTCACATATATACTTTAACCTACTGTTATAAATTATCAAAATAAGTATTTTTGCTGATTATATCAGACCTGTAACTCAGGTAAATACTTAAACTCTTTTATAACCTTTTAAATGACCAAACTACCCCTACGGGGCATAGTTTGTGTTTAAATTCGTTTCGGGCATAATGGAAGGTATCCTACTGATATCACAACATAGTTGAGGCATATTAACTTAGGAAACCTGGTTAGGACTCTTATAATTACCCGTTACGCCTCTTACGCGTACGGTTCGGCCTATGTAACTAGTTTACATAAATTAGCCGAGATGGGTCAAACCTTATCGGTTTTATCCCAAAATCCAGAATGTGTTTAAGTTACCCATATTAAACAAGCATACAAGCTTGTCGGGTCAAAACCACATTCTAAACCGGTCTTCGCTTAATCACGCGTTTGGACAGTATCGGTCTAAGCTTAAGCTTAATTAAAGACCGTTAGAAATCTAATAGGTTATTATAAACCTTCGTTCCAGATTAGGAGCCCAGTAAAAGTACTTGCATTTGCTGTATTTGATTGATACTTTGCTCAGGTAAATACTCTTAACTTATTTTCCCTATAAGGGCTTGGGATACAGTATTATAGAAATACCGTTTGGTCGGGTATTGAATATTTAATTGTATTATGATTAAATTATTAAGGTAATCCACAAAAGGTATTAACCTTGTGGGCATTATACCAAAAACAGGTAATCCACTAAAGGTATTAACCTTGTGGGCATTATACCAAAAACAGGTAATCCACTAAAGGTATTAACCTTGTGGGCATTATACCAAAACAGGTAATCCACTAAAGGTATTAACCTTGTGGGCATTATACCAAAACAGGTAATCCAATAAAGGTATTACTTGTGGGCATTATACCAAAACAGGTAATCCACTAAAGGTATTAACCTTGTGGGCATTATACCAAAAACAGGTAATCCACTAAAGGTATTAACCTTGTGGGCATTATACCAAAAACAGGTAATCCACTAAAGGTATTAACCTTGTGGGCATTATACCAAAACAGGTAATCCACTAAAGGTATTAACCTTGTGGGCATTATACCAAAACAGGTAATCCACTAAAGGTATTAACCTTGTGGGCATTATATCAAAACAGGTAATCCACTAAAGGTATTAACCTTGTGGGCATTATACCAAAACAGGTAATCCACTAAAGGTATTAACCTTGTGGGCATTATACCAAAACAGGTAATCCACTAAAGGTATTAACCTTGTGGGCATTATACCAAAACAGGTAATCCACTAAAGGTATTAACCTTGCGGGCATTATACCTGTGGCATGTCAGTTAATACAAGATTTTTATTAATAAAATAGTCCCAAGTATAAAAGATTAATTTAGCCTCTGTGCATTTTAATCAAGTTATAAAAGATTAATTTTGCCTCCGTGCATTTTAATCAATGTGTCAAATTATTTTGTGCCTGGTGCATTCAAATAAATTTTATTAAACTCTTTTCAAATGAGTCGGTTGAGTGTATTTACCAGTGAAAACTGACGTATTTTCCAAAAAGGTTAAGTGCAGGTGCTAAACGAAATAGGCTGGCTACTCCAGACATCATTGCTCAAGTCTCGCAAGCTCTAGATGTCAAAGTCTGTTGAACTATTTTGATTTCGATCCGACTGTGGAAAACTTCCGAATATTGTGACATTTGATATTACAATAATAAATTCGGTTGTATTATATCTTTTAAATTGCTTCCGCTGTGCATATTAAATATTGTGTTGTTTGACTATTACGTTACCAACCATGACGTCACGATACTCCCCACCGGGCCCACCGGTGACACGTGGAAAGTCGGGGTGTGACAGGTTGGTATCAGAGCCAACTCTGAGTGAATTAAAGATTAGCCTTCTGTGTTTAATCTCAGTACACAATAGCACAATCTAAACCTTCGAGTCTAGACTTAACATAGGAATAATCTTAATCCTAATATGGAAATTTTGCTTCCAATTTTTATTATTATTGGATACGTCGCCAAGCGAGGAAGCTGAACTAGGGATTCTCCACACCTGGAGCCTTGAAATGCTGAGCTTCGTACAGCGACCAAGATGAGACGTGCAACCAAGGAGAAAGCATTCAGGAATTGAATGAAGAAGAAACTCCTTTGCTGAAAAATCGTTTCCTCAATAGTCCTTATAAGGACATATTTATCTTTTTAGTCCCTTCGAGGACAACACTATTCCTTTCAAGTCCCGCTTAGGGCAACTTTATACTTTTATTTTTATATAGTGGAATGATTAAGTTTAAACTTTCATTCTAAACAAGAATATTAAATAAATGGAAAATAACATTTCCTTTTTCAAGATCTACCATTATAATAAAATGGAAAAATCTAAAAAGGACAAGACCTAGCTTCGGGTCATATTAAGACCGGCCAAGATGGCAGTTCCTCAATTTAGATTCAGATCCTTATTAACTTTTCAATTTAAAAATTGTTCTGCGTTAATTATAAATTAAGAATATTAAGTGTGAAACCTAGCCTTCGGGTCAATTATAAGACCGGGCCAAGATGGTAAGACCTGTTAAAAAGATTCAAATCATTAACTAAGAATCTTAAGAGTGAAACCTAGCCTACGGGTCAATTATAAGACCGGGCCAAGATAGTAAGACCTGTTTCAAATATTCGTATTCCAGTTAACATCTGAAAACATGTTAAACACTCCCGGCAGATGTGATTCATTGGAAATCACACACGATATTAAGGATTCTTCAAAAGATTCCTAACCCAGTTTAATGATCTCCGAATCCTGGGTTTACATCATCAATTAAGATGATCATATTTTAACCATACGTGGTAATATAGTGCCTACGGGCCTTGCTCATTTGTACATGAGCCAAAATACAGTGGTAGCTATGACTCCCTGTCAGAAAAAGGTAATGAACTAGGTTCAAACCTCAAGGCTTTGATTCTCTGAAATCCTAGCTTATAATTTATATATGTCCTTGTGACTAAGCCTGTTGTGCTAATATACTTAAAGGCCTTGATTCTCTGAAATCATGGCTTATAAATTAAAAATGTCCATGTGACCAGGCCAATGGGTGCCACTAATAAAACTGTTAATGTTTTTATCCTAAATAAATATGATTAATAACTTAACCAAATATGGTCTCTGCTTACCATGGTTAATGAATTTCCCTAAGGGGCAATTCCGTAATAAACATCCCTTAGAAGGGAAGTGCCTACGGGCTATAGTTGATGTCCTCTGAGACTAAAGACAGTGGTAGCCTATAGCTCCCTGTCAGGAAAAGGTAATGAACTTTGATTCAAACCTTAATGCCGCGATTCTTTGAAATCATGGTTTATAAATTAAACTTGTCTACGCGACTAGGCCGTTTGTGCCATATCTAAATGACCTTTACGACAAGGCCTTCGTGCCGTATAATCATTTATGTCCTTCATGACTGGGCTTTATGCCATATCTTTCTACGTCCATCGAGAGAGGCTTCTATGCCATATATGTATATATATATAATAAAAGTCTTGTAAGGCTAGCCTTTGAGCTATTCATGATCGTTCGTGTGCCAAAGACAGTTGTGACATTATGATCCCCTGTCAAGCAAATATTGGACTCGTTCCAAACTTTGAATGCCATTGATGGTCCTTTCGAGACCTAGGCTAAATATAATGGAAATACGTTTAAATAACATTCACTATGAATGTTCGGAACAGAATAGCCCATGCGGTTTATGAATGCCGTGGCTAATCTAAGTCAGGTCATCAGGATGATGACTAATAATTGTTAAATCTTGGTGATTGGTACCAAGTTTCGAGTATGGAAAACTCGAATGAGGTAGACGACAGTCGTAATACTATTAATGCGACGAATGTTAATAAAAACTACAAACGTAAACCTCAATATTAATGGAGTTAATCTCCAGGCTGTGGTTGACGCAGCAGTTGGAGGGATCATGGGAAAAGGTCATGAGACAATCCAAAGAGCCGAATGCTTCTCGCTCTAAATCTCATTCAAAAACCATGTTTAATTGCTCATGAGGAGAGCTATATTCACACTTTAAATATGAAGGATGAACCAAAGAAGGAGGATAACTCCCAGAAATCTGGGAAAGAGAGCAAGTACAGGCCTAATAAAAAGCAACGTAAGTTCAGTAAGAAGCCTGTATACCTCAGAGACTGCTTCAGCATTATTATATCCATTAGGAATCAGTTTTTCGATGTCCTAGTTCCGTTAAATATAAGGACTCAATATAGTGATAAAAAATCGATTGGTTACCTTAAAAATCAAGCCCATATTGTGGGTGATAAGAAGCGATTAATTATCAAGACTCCTTATGAGACAACCCTCATAATTACATGTATCCGTACGATTAATTAATATTAAACATAAAAAAATGGTGGAATTGGCCGTCCCCGGAATCGAACCTGGGTCTAGGCCGCACCCTTTCGCGCGCCTAGCCAACCGAGCTAGGTGCCTAGTTTGTGAAAATTTCCATTCTGATTAAATATAAGCACATATAGTTGATATCTATCTAATCTTTATTGATTACGAATACCAAATAGTATGACAAAACCGCCGTATGAAAATTGATGTATCTTAATAAATTCCATAGATTGCTTCCATGCCTGATCAGTATGGAGGTTTAATGCCTGGAACCACAAAGATATCCCAATGATCATATGGTACTAAAGTCAACTAATAGTATTCAAAGAAGATATCCAGAATGAAATTGTCCAAATAAATATTCCTTGGTAAAGAAATATGTGAACTCGTAACATAAATGTGTCACTTATTAGACACGAGCGTTGATGAGTGAAATGGAGCCTGAGATATGGGAATCTCAATAATCTCCTTGTACCTTGATTAGCTTCTCCTAAGACTACCCTGTTTACCTCCCAAGAGGCAGTAGCGTTAAGATTTATATCCCATTAAGGCCGTATTATTATGAAATCTCCAAGACGGCTAGTACCATCATTGGGAGAACCGAAAACCTGATTAAGTAAATTTTAAGATAGGAGATTCATATAGCCTAACTCGATATTCTGAGAGTTTGATGTTGTTAGGTAAGAAAGACGGTTCATTTTGCTTATGCACTCATTACCGCAACCCTATTTTAACAACAATTAAGAATTTCCCTCAGCTACCCAGGATCGTCGAATTGTTCGACTAACGACAAGGATTAGCTATTCCTTAAAATTAGTTAAGCAATGGGTGGATAACCCTCTCACCTTAAACTAAGCTTTTCTATAATAATTGATATGTAAGTATTAAGGCTGCTCCTTGGGAGACCTTGTATAGATGGAATGTTAAACATCTATTGTTAGATAGGGAATTGGTAAGTCCAATTATCAGGACCAGAGATAATCTTTGAAACGAAGGACAAGGCTGTCCAGATTCGTGACCGTCTCAAAGCTGCCCGTTATAGGCAGAAGAGTTACGCAGATCCAAAGCGTAAAGCTTTTCACTTCGAAGTAGGTGACAAAGTGTTACTTAAAGTATCGCCCTGGAAGGGGGTGATGCGTTTTGGTAAGAAAGGCAAACTAAGGCCGGGATACATAGGACCTTTCGAGGTTATCGAACGTGTCAGGTCAGTTGCCTATAAGCTAAACTTACGTGAAGAGCTCAGTGGAATTCACAATGTGTTCCACATCTGCAATCTGAAGAAGTGATTCGCTGATGAATCACTGGTTATACCACATACAGATGTGCATATAGATGAGAGCTTAAAATTTGTGGAAAAACCTTTGCCGATTGAATATCGACAGGTAAAGAAGCTTCGAGGGAAGCATGTACCTATTGTAAAGGTCAAATGGGATGCCCGTAGAGGTCCCGAATTCACGTGGGAGGTTGAATCCACCATGAAAGAAAAGTACCCTCATTTGTTTCAGTAAATCTCGGGTCGAGATTTATTTTAAGGGGGTCAGGATGTAACACCTCGAAAATTCGTGATAAATAAAATAACGACACGTGTCGTGTAAGACAAAAAGCGTTATAAACTCGGATTTATTAAAAAAATGTTTGACAGGATTTAAAAGTGTCGTTATGTTAACTTTTGCACCTCTGAACGACCTCGTTATAAATCCCAAGACTCAAAACATATTAAAAACATGTAGTATATGTTCAAGTTCAGTGAATTATAGCAATGAATGATTCATAATTTAATTGGTGGACTCCTACGAAGAAATTTGCACGGTAAACCTTATTGTTCGGCACTTTCTAAAAGACTCCAAGACTTTCACACAACATAACATGGTGGTGCATACTATACATGACCCAAATTTGAGGCCCCATATTGATAAAAAAACGGCCAAGAATCGTTTATACTCAGTTGCCCCTTCAAATCATTGAAAAGCTAACATTTTGGTCCCTGACGAATTGTTGCGCACCGCAACAAATAATTGTTACGGTGCGCAAGCAACTGCCCAGCAACAGAAAACCGGCTGTTGCCAGTTTAAACGCGATTCTGACCTCTTAAACGAGTTTCCTCTTACCCCTTGGCCCCTAAACACTCCCTAAACATGTAGGACACATGTAGGAATGTTGTGGGCAGTAGTAGACCTTGTTGTCAATGCATTGTGGTGAGTAAATCCACTATATAAGGGCCTTTAGTTGCAAACAATTCATCACATCTTCATCTGCATTCTTGGAGCACTTCTGGAACTCAAAACCTTCTCTCAAGTGTTCTCTAATCAAGCTTAGGACCTTTGTAAGTTGCCTAACCTTCTCTAATTAACTTTAGCTTAGTTATTTAGCTAAAAGTCAAACCGACGTAATTACGGTCTGACTTCGAGATTAAGTATTAATGGCTCAGTCATATCTCGAATCAAAAGTAGTTATGAGTTGGTATTTATGTGGGTAATAAAACCTCAAAAGGGTTTCCCCTGATAATCACTCTAACCAGGTCAAAAGTCGGGTCAAACTTATATTTAAAAAGTCAACAGGAAGCTTAAAATGCTATTTATGCATAATTAACATTGTAGATCATATGCAACCTGTTGGATCATTGTTATAACTTGGTAATAAGTGTAAGAACATGTCTAAACATGTTCAACCCGACAATTTCCTGTTTAGACCCGGTTCGGAGCCGAAAGTCGCATAGTTTGACTTTCACTTTGACTTTCAATTCTGACCCGTTTAGGCATGTTTTAGAAATGTCTCAGAGCTTCTTTAGGAACAGGCTACATGTTAGCACAACCCTCTGTGGTTGGTTCATTGATTGACCCATTCGTTTACGCGTTTCCGTTAATTGCTCATATGTTGACCATTATGCCCTTATTATCTTAAAACGTGATTTTTGGAAATGTAAAAGAGTAGAAACTTTAATTACTGATATATATACTTGTATGCAAAGTTTGACATCAGTTTGAGGTGTAGATTAAGAGTTATGCTCGTTAGCTTAAAATGAACGTTTTATGTTAATAAAACGGCGAAATTAGCGTATAGCCTAGTTAAGACTACTTTTTAGTATCAAACTTAATACCCACTGATGTAATATATTATTTTGGGATTTTTGAAGATTTTTAATTAATTTTAGGCTGAGCATAACTAGTAGTCGTAGGCTTAATCCGGTAATTGTCGGTTTTGCCCTTACGGGCCATAAAATGAGTTTTACATATCTAAACGACTCCAAACCTTTTTCTACTGATTAGATATGTTAAATAAATTATTTTAAGCCTCCTGGAAGTATAAAAATATCAGCTTTATGTATCAAACCCGGAAATGGCTTCTAATCGCCTAATTAAGCGTTATTAACGCATAGTATGTACTAAAACTATTTTAAACATACTAAGGGTGATACCTACTGATATTTGAGGCAAATTATAATATTTTAACAGTAAGCAAAAGTTGTTTAACTCAGACTTCAGTCTTGAGCTTTACGGCTTATGTGAAATTACCAAAATGCCCCTACGGTGCATAGTTTGGTTATACTTGGTAAATTCACATATATACTTTAACCTACTGTTATAAATTATCAAAATAAGTATTTTTGCTGATTATATCAGACCTGTAACTCAGGTAAATACTTAAACTCTTTTATAACCTTTTAAATGACCAAACTACCCCTACGGGGCATAGTTTGTGTTTAAATTCGTTTCGGGCATAATGGAAGGTATCCTACTGATATCACAACATAGTTGAGGCATATTAACTTAGGAAACCTGGTTAGGACTCTTATAATTACCCGTTACGCCTCTTACGCGTACGGTTCGGCCTATGTAACTAGTTTACATAAATTAGCCGAGATGGGTCAAACCTTATCGGTTTTATCCCAAAATCCAGAATGTGTTTAAGTTACCCATATTAAACAAGCATACAAGCTTGTCGGGTCAAAACCACATTCTAAACCGGTCTTCGCTTAATCACGCGTTTGGACAGTATCGGTCTAAGCTTAAGCTTAATTAAAGACCGTTAGAAATCTAATAGGTTATTATAAACCTTCGTTCCAGATTAGGAGCCCAGTAAAAGTACTTGCATTTGCTGTATTTGATTGATACTTTGCTCAGGTAAATACTCTTAACTTATTTTCCCTATAAGGGCTTGGGATACAGTATTATAGAAATACCGTTTGGTCGGGTATTGAATATTTAATTGTATTATGATTAAATTATTAAGGTAATCCACTAAAGGTATTAACCTTGTGGGCATTATACCAAAAACAGGTAATCCACTAAGGGTATTAACCTTGTGGGCATTATACCAAAACAGGTAATCCACTAAAGGTATTAACCTTGTGGGCATTATACCAAAACAGGTAATCCACTAAAGGTATTAACCTTGTGGGCATTATACCAAAAACAGGTAATCCACTAAAGGTATTAACCTTGTGGGCATTATACCAAAAACAGGTAATCCACTAAAGGTATTAACCTTGTGGGCATTATACCAAAGTAGGTGATCCACTAAAGGTATTAACCTTGTGGGCATTATACCAAAACAGGTAATCCACTAAAGGTATTAACCTTATGGGCATTATACCAAAACAGGTAATCCACTAAAGGTATTAACTTAACCTTGTGGGCATTATACCAAAACAGGTAATCCACTAAAGGTATTAACTTAACCTTGTGGGCATTATACCAAAACAGGTAATCCACTAAAGGTATTAACCTTGTGGGCATTATACCAAAACAGGTAATCCACTAAAGGTATTAACCTTGTGGGCATTATACCAAAACAGGTAATCCACTAAAGGTATTAACCTTGTGGGCATTATACCAAAACAGGTAATCCACTAAAGGTATTAAACCTTGTGGGCATTATACCAAAACAGGTAATCCACTAAAGGTATTAACCTTGTGGGCATTATACCAAAACAGGTAATCCACTAAAGGTATTAACCTTGTGGGCATTATACATGTGGCATGTCAGTTAATACAAGATTTTTATTAATAAAATAGTCCCAAGTATAAAAGATTAATTTAGCCTCTGTGCATTTTTATCAAGTTATAAAAGATTAATTTTGCCTCCGTGCATTTTAATCAATGTGTCAAATTATTTTGTGCCTGGTGCATTCAAATAAATTTTATTAAACTCTTTTCAAATGAGTCGGTTGAGTGTATTTACCAGTGAAAACTGACGTATTTTCCAAAAAGGTTAAGTGCAGGTGCTAGACGAAATAGGCTGGCTACTCCCGGCATCATTACTCATGTCTCGCAAGCTCTAGATGTCAAAGTCTGTTGAACTATTTTGATTTCGATCCGACTGTGGATAATCTTCTGAATATTGTGACATTTGATATTACAATAATAAATTCGGTTGTATTATATCTTTTAAATTGCTTCCGCTGTGCATATTAAATATTGTGTTGTTTGACTATTACGTTACCAACCATGACGTCACGATACTCCCCACCGGGCCCACCGGTGACACGTGGAAAGTCGGGGTGTGACAATACATATCCATATTTCAAAGTTGCGATACCATAACCGGGTTTCATTTCGAATATGCGTTACTTTGCGACGCTTCACGGTCTTTGAGGAGGGTAGAATAGGTCCTCACTCAACGTCATCGTGAACGTTAATGTGTGTGATGCGATGTGCGTTTTGAGTAATGAGTTGCACTGCGACACATCACGGCTATCAAGGAGGGTAGAATTGGTCCTCACTCGACATCTTCGTGGTTGTCAGCAAGTACGATGTGATGGTGCTAAAGTACGCGAAATTATGCGAAAATACTGCAATATAGCGATATATGCGATATAGGTACATTATGATCCGAATCTCTGGTGCTAGGCGTAACGAGCATTACGAGTAGTAACAACGTACGAACGTGCGGGTTGTTACAAAGAATTTTCGTACTTGCACTTTTGGTCCCTGGAGGGTATTATAGTCATTTAACAAGTTCAGTAACGGTGAGGTAACGGTAGTTTGCCCCATGGGTTTAATTGAATCAAATTGACATTGTTAGGGACTGAAGTGTTGAATTTTTTGAAATAGAGACTGAACCTGCGAGCGGGTGTTGACCTCAGGAACTGAAACTGTACTTTACTCAACATAAAAAGATCAAATCCTTATACATCTATATTTTTCTACTTATCACCATATAAAACAACAAAAAACAATCAATAAAGAAAGAATACCCATTCTAAGTCGGAATTTCGACGTAATAATGGTCGGAACGACCGGAATTTTGAATTTTCCGGCCAAAAAACTCGTCCGGTCGTTGTGCTGCTGCAGTCGCTGGGTGTCTTTTTTGGGTCGGGATTTGGAAGTCGATTGGGTTGGTTGGTTTGGGTTATTTTATTTAGTTCAAAATCTTTGGGTTGAGTTTGAGCTTGGGTATTTGAGTTAATAAAATTAAAATGTAGATTGGGTTAAGTAATTAAGTGAATAAGTGGTTAAAGAATAATTATATAATTTGTGTTATATACTTATATTCATAATAACAAGTGTTTGACTTTTTTTTATGAATTATAATAACTAGTGTTATTCATCGTCGCGCGTTGCGCGATTTACAATATGTTTTTTTTTGCCGTGTTATCATGATATAGGTTGTTACAAGAAGGGAATTCATGTTCACTTTCATTTCCATCAAGAAACTCCCTTTTATTGATTCGGTTTATGGGTTTTCTTCTTTTCATGGGGTTGGGTATTCAGGTATATAGACTCCTGCTTGGATGCATAGCTCTGTTAAGTGTGGGGATTCTACGGACTGAAAATCTTTCTTCGTGTGGCATACGTTTTCCCAAACAATCATACGCTTCGGCTTGAACTATTACGTCCACTACAACAACGTCTACTCACTTGTGGGTTCCCTTGCGGAGTGAAGAATTTGTACCTTGACATGATCTAAATGGATGACCCATAGGCCCAACATGAATTTCATTACAATACCTGTCAGGAAAAAAGTCCCAACATATAAGTTTGTTCAGCATGCCCAAATATACAAGAAAGGAAGCGTCAAGGGTGTAAAGTGGAGGATGCATAAAGGGCGACTTGGTTAATTGGTCGAACAGAGTTGTGGTCAAAACCGGTAAATTTTAATATGCGTCAAAGCAGTTCGGGTTGGACTGGGTGATACACATGATGCCATGAACACACACACCTATATAACGAAAATACTATAATTTTTCGATAAAGCATCATTAAGTGATTGTGAGCATTGAATCACATTTCGGCCCACTTTTGAGTTGTTTCACTTGCTCCAGGTTACCCAAATGAAGTAGTTCCCAACTCAGGCTACGAATATAGTAATGACATTTACCAAGTACAAAATTTGGAACATATTTTTAATTAAAAAAAACAAATTTCATACCTATAAGTGTGACAACATGCTTTGTTATAAATGCAGCTTGAGCCTCAACATGATTAGGATTCAAGATGAGTGCACCAGCATCTCTAAGCATCTCTAACCTGGAAAATTTATATAAATTGTTAATATGCATATTATTGTTCACTTTCATATATACATATATGGGTTAGGATCAAATACAAAGGATAAAATAAATAAGAAGTGTAAGAAGGATTCTAGTCCATTGATCTTAGATTTGGAGGGTTAAGATTAGTTGTAGAGAAAAGATAATAATAGAAGGGCATAAAGGGAATCATATATTTATGGATTTTCTCTCTCCACATGCAAGGCACATGCCAATTCCCCCATCGATTTAAAATGTCTATAACTTTTTCATACGACATTTTGTTAAAAAAAAATTTCACCATAATAACGAGCGTTTTTTTATCTTTAATATGAGTACCATATCATCATATAAAAATAAAATAAAAATTTTCATTTTTACTGGGTTTTTTTTTTTGCATTTTGTTAAAGGTTCAGGTCATTGTGTCTTTTAACTGGGTTTTGGTCAGTAGAGTTTCTATACATTGTGTTATTATCAAAACCTATAACACAATGTTAATTTGGGTTCTATCCATTGCGTTTTTATAAGAACCTATAACACAATAAATGACACAATGAAGATGGTGTTATATCTGGATTTTCTATAAATTGTGTTATTAGTTCAGGTCATTGTGTTTAATATGTTATTCATTGTGTTTTAAAATGTTGTCCATTGTGTTTTAATAATTTGTTCATTTTTTTTTTACTATCTTTGTTCATTGTGTTTTAGTTTGTTGTGTATTGTGATTTTAGTTTGTTTTCTATTATGTTTTCATCTGCTCTCCATTGTGTCTTTAATCTGTTGTCATTAATTGTGTCTTTTATCTGTTGTCATCAATTGTGTTTTTATTTAGTCTGATACTTATTGTGTTATATGTTATGGCCATTGTGTTATACGTTATGGTCATTGTGTTTTATTATGTTGTCCATTGTGTCTTTATCTGTTGTAATTGATTGTGTTTTTGATCTACTTTACATTGTGTTTTACATCATGTCCATTGTGTTATTATCGAAACCTATAACACAATGTTAATTTGGGTTCTATCCATTGCGTTTTTATAAGAACCTATAACACAATATATGACACAATGAAGATGGTGTTATATCTGGGTTTTCTATAAATTGCGTTATTAGTTCAGTTCATTGTGTTTAATATGTTATTCATTGTGTTTAAATATGTTGTCCATTGTGTTTTAATAATTTGTTCAATTTTTTAATTATCTTTGTTCATTGTGTTTTAGTTTGTTTTGTATTGTGTTTTTAGTTTGTTTTCCATTGTGTCTTCATCTGCTCTCCATTGTGTCTTTTATCTGCTGTCATTAATTGTGTCTTTTATCTGTTGTCATCAATTGTGTTTTTATTTAGTCTGATACTTATTGTGTTATATGTTATGGCCATTGTGTTATACGTTATGGTCATTGTGTTTTAGTATGTTGTCCATTGTGTCTTTATCTGTTGTCATTGATTATGTTTTTAATCTACTTTACATTGTGTTTTACAACATGTCCATTGTGTTATTATCAAAATCTATAAAACAATGTTAATTTGGGTTCTATCCATTGCGTTTTTATAAGAACCTATAACACAATATATGACACAATGAAGATGGTGTTATATCTGGGTTTTCTATAAATTGTCTTATTAGTTCAGTTCATTGTGTTTAATATGTTATTCATTGTGTTTTAATATGTTGTCCATTGTGTTTTAATAATTTGTTCAATTTTTTTATTATCTTTGTTCATTGTGTTTTAGTTTGTTGTGTATTGTGTTTTTAGTTTGTTTTCTATTGTGTCTTCATCTGCTCTCCATTGTGTCTTTTATCTGCTGTCATTAATTGTGTCTTTTATCTGTTGTCATCAGTTGTGTTTTTATTTAGTCTGATAATTATTGTGTTATATGTTATCGTCATTGTGTTATACGTTATGGTCATTGTGTTTTAGTATGTTGTCCATTGTGTCTTTATCTGTTGTCATTGATTGTGTTTTTGATCTACTTTACATTGTGTAATATACAACTGGGTTTTTGAATTTTTTTTTTGAAAGATATAACAATATGGTACTCATATTAAAGATAAAAAAACGCTCGATTTTATGGTATAATTTTTTTTAAAAACAAATGATGTATAAAAAAGTTACAGACGTTTAAAAATTTGGGGGGAAATAACATGTTATTTGCATGTGCATATTCTCTTTCCTTAGACAAAATTACCCTTTCTATTTAATTTCTCCTAGGACACTTGTCACTCTCGGGTGGCTTCTTACCCTTCTTATTTTTAAATACTTTGTATTATAACTCAACCCATACATATATAAAGAAAACTCTTGTTGGCTATTTGTTGCCTTCTGCTAACAACATATTTGACCAGTAGTTGATATGTTAGTTTTGGAACCAAAATCAATAGCATCAAGTTCTTGCAATGGTGACAATGGCGGTTGCCTATGTTTTGAGACAACTCATAGTATTTCATAATCTTAAGACAAAATTCTTTGCTTCAAAATTACAATCATAATGTACAATCAGACCAATCCCTATTAAGCGTTTAAATATCTATTTCAAGACTTTATACAAATAGGAGTTTTGATTTAGGTAGTTCGATAAAATGCAAGATACAATGTCTAACTTGAATTAGACTAAACTATCAAACAAAATTGTGGAATAGGTGAAACATCAAACCTGATTCTAAACAAATGCCATGATCCAAAGGTTTGTTTCCCATTGATGGCCACGTATCTACAATTGTGCAATAAATGTCTATAGAACTTTTTCATTTTTTGTATTGAGAAAATATGATAACAAACTATGCAGTTAATGCGGTAAAATATCGGATATCGGTCAAGGACTGATATTTGAAATATAGGTTATCTCGGTGAGATATCGATGGGATATCGGTAATTTTAATATAATGCAGAATTTATACATATAGCAATTTAACACCAATAATTCAGTGATATATCAGTGATATATCGGTTATATCGGTCAAATATCGGTGATATATCGGTTATATCGGTCAAATATCGGTCAATATCGCCGATAATATCGGTACCGATATTTTGACCGATATTTGACACCGATATTTTACTAAGGGACCGATATGACCGATATAACCGATATATCACCGATATTAACTGCATAGATAACAAAAGCTATTAATATTTAGCATCTGAAGTCAAAGGCATGAATAGAGAAACAAAAAATATTACCTTGAATAAATGAACCCATAAAATCAGAGTCGGAGAATCTGGGTCATCGGTATCTCCACTGCCTCCTATTCCACCTAAATTTAGCTCCGTTGACGGGGAGCATATTTTGTTTCAAACTCGGCTTTTGTTCCAAACATCAGATCACAAATTCAAGGAGAAGTAATTTCTGAAAAGTTTAAACTGTAGAACACAAAGATGGACCAACAACCCTTAGATGCGCCTAGACGAACCATCAAGTCAAAATCTAAAATGAAAGGCTCAGATCTGACATGGCTGCAACAGAAGTTGCCACGCCAAATGACAGAGCAACATCACAACCGAAAAAAAGAATCACTTGTTTCGTTTCAAAACCTTTCGATTTAGAGTCCGACGTGTAAGGTCTCTAGCAAGGTATACTAATCCAAAAACATATAGGATGTTCAACACCAGAGCACCAAATCACCCAAAAAATTAGGGCTAACAAAACCTCAATCACCTCTCAAATAAGCCAAAGCTCGACATCATCGGCCAAGCATCACCAGATCGAAAATTCGAGGAGAAAAACTTATGTACACTCTAAACCGTAAAACCCAATAATAAGGGTTTGCACCCATCGCCATCATAAGATGGACCAAGCAACACATAGATGTGCCTAGATGCACGATCATCGAGTCAAAATCCAAAATTAAAGGCTCAGATCTGCCATGGCTGCAACATAAATTGCCACGCCATATGGCAGAGCAACATCACGGCTTTAATAAAAAACCGCTCAAATAGCCCAATCACAAAACACTAACACCAACACCACAAACACTACTCAATTAGTATGGGCGATTTGGCCACCGTCGGTATCTTTCCCTCTATGTTTCTTTCGATGCAGATGCCACAATAGGTACTTAAGCCGACGTGCAAAGTAGGAAACGCATATAAGAAAATTAATGGGCCTGGTTTAAATGGGAAAGTGGGTTGGGACCGATGTGTAACAACCGCCAAAAAAGCCCACTCACAAAACCCAACCGCCCAAACAGCCCAGCCACTAAACACCAAACGCCCAAAAATTAGGGCTAGCAAAACCTCAATCACCTCTAAAATAAGTCGAAGCTCATCATTATCGACCAAGCATCATCAGATCACAAATTCAAGGAGGAAAAGCTCTATATGTAAACTCTAAACTGCAAAACGCAATAATCAAGGTATGCTCCCATCGCCATCATAGGACGGACCAAGAAACCCTTGGATGCGCCTAAACGCACCATCATCGACCCAAAATCCAAAATTGAAGGCTCAGATCAGCCATGGCTACAACATAAGATGCCACGCCAAATGGCAGAGCAACATCACAGCCACCATACAAGACCGTTCAAATGACCAATCACCACTTATTATTATAGCTTAGTTTTTCCCCGCGCTCGCAACATGAATGTGATATTTTTTTCTCACGCAACGCGGTAGCAATTTAGGCATGACTTTGAATGCTGCACAATTGAAAAAAAAAAAGATAACACTTGTTACTAACCTATTCTATAGAAACACTCTACAAACAAAATGCTAAAAAAAATCCCAGTGAACTCCAAACCAGAAAGAATAACACAAACTCACAACTGAAACTATATGCTTACCATTATTGGGAAAAGCTTTCATGTCCAACACCAATATAATATAAATTCTCACAAAGAAAATTGGTATTACATTGCATGCCCAATTTGCGTACATATGGTATACAAAACAAACACACGCATACAGTCACCAGTTCCGATCTACAAAATGCAAAAACAACATAAAAATTCATTACTTGGAGCATTTTATTACACTTTCTTTCTATGACGTTATTGCGTTACATAACATTACTAAGTGTAAACGTAAAGTAATACTTTTAGGAATCTTTTATTTGTGATCATAAAAAGTGCTTTTTAAAGACGTATATTTGTATTCATTTTGTCATTTTCTACACAAGAAAAATGGATGAATTTAATAAGTTGATTTACATATCAATAAATTGTCCGACTCATCATGTTGACATAAGACGCCAGACAAATCCGGCTGACTTCGAAGTAAGAGTGTATGAAGAAACAACTTGTAGGAAATTAAATCTCATGAACCACTTAGAAAAACCCTAACCCCCAATTCAGATACTTGTAATATATGTTTGTATCAATCTTTTAATGAAAGCAAGCATACATGTTTTGATTTTACTTACTTTATGGGTTAGGGTTCATAACCACAAAATAAATCTACTTGTAATCACACAAATCACATGGTTCAGACAATGCAAGCAATTGAATAAACAACAAATCCAGCCCAAACCGAAATACTCGAACCTGAACCATGATGGTGTGGATATTCAAATGTTTCGTGGTGGATAAGTCGCCGGATTGCGACAGAAGCAGTGAGCTTCCGATCCTGCTCTAATCCACTATGGATACCATTCTCATTCTTTCTTAGAACACAGAAGAACAATTCCGATTGACGATGATCAGTTTCCTACGATTCAGATGAATGTTCGTTCAAACAAAGTGGGTGGTGGAGCTGTGGCTGGAGCGGCGACCTTGTAGAGAGAGAGAGAGAAAGGGCTGAAATTATGGCCGCCGGAGAGATTGAAAGAGAGTTTAAATCTGATAGCAGGTTGGTAACACGTGTGGGCAACCGCCCAAATAGCCCAGTCACAAAAGACAACCGCTCAAATAGCCCAATCACCAAACACCATCACAAAAAAACACTATTCATTCACCTGTTCTATTATTAGATTTAGATTTTTTTCTAAGAGAGGCGATTGAAAATTTTCAAGGGGTGCAGTTGAAAAAAAATCCGAGGGGTGCGGTCGGTTTTCGACGAAAATTAGCACAATTTTTTTAAGGGGTGCGCCCGCCTACCCACGGTTGTGGGTAGGTCTGCCCTTTTATCATGTCAACCTAAACACAACTCATTTAATTAAGCGTTTTCACATGTTTACCCGAATATGACCCAAAACCATTTAATCTAAACTGAAACTTGCTTCTTCTTAAATGTTAGTTGGACAATTTATGAAATAGTTGTGAGCATAGCTCACATTCAACATTCTTTGAAGTTCTTCAACGCAAATTCATACAGAAATCCAAACGGTAAAAACACGATTGCGTCACGATGGAGATGCGGGGTATCGATCCCCGTACCTCTCGCATGCTAAGCGAGCGCTCTACCATCTGAGCTACATCCCCATGCTGTGTTGTTATTGAAGCTTATTTTCATCATTGAAAATTTTATTTTTAGTTAGTTTTATTAAAAGCTTTTATGTTCTACAATACTGATTATTTGACAGATAAAGTCATAATTATGTTGAAGACGTGTATGTGAAGAGTAAGCCTAAGAAGTATATAGATATGTATGGAATTAAAAGACGTTATAATAGCTTACTTCTTATTTGGAAACAACTTACTCATACAACAGTATATTCATCCTTAATTATGTTTATTTGTATATTGCATCATACTTATATCTAATACATGAACATATGTTATGGCGCCAACAATAACCCTCAACTAACCGTTGCATATGTATGTATGTTAGGGCTGTCTAAAAAGCTCGCGGCTCGGAGCTCGCTCGGATTTAGCTCGGAAAAGGTTCGCTCGATATGGCTCGGTTTGAAAGTGAGCCGAGCCGGCTCAGCTCGGTTAGAAAGTGAGTCTAGCTTGTCTCGGCACGTGACGAGCCAAATTGGCTCGGTTTGGTTCGCTTGGTAGCTCGGCTCGGCTTAACTTGAATTATTTTACTTATAATATATTACAAAAAAGTGATTATTATTTACATGTATTTAGGCTTGTAGTTTGATATCTATGACATATTTAAAGGTCGATTGCCGTGCTAATGAACAAATATTGTATTTACTTGAAATATAAAAGGGTAAATTACTTTTTGAGTCCCTGTGTTTTATTGGTTTTAACTAGTTGAATCCAAAAGCAAAAAGTTTAACGACCTGAGTCCCCATAAGCATTTTCTTTAACCATTTGAGTCCAAATCTCTAACATAGTTAGATTTTTTTTGTTAAATTTTGTTAAATTTTGTTAAATGACCAAAGTACCCCTATAATTAAAAAATAAATAAAAAAACTAATTTATACTCCATCTCTCTCATTTCATACCAGATCTCATCTCTCTCATATTTCATTCTCTCTCTAAACTTAAACCTCCTCCATCCCACCACCACACCTCCACCATCAACACCACCGTCGCCACTGCACCTCCACCATCACCACCACAACACCCACCACCGCGACACCTCCATTGTCACCACCATCACCACTGGACCTCCATCAGCACCACCACACCAGATCGGGAGCGAGAGAGGGATGAGAGATGGTTGTTAGCGCGGCAGACGTTATACCAGTGGGGAGATGTCCGTTCTGTCAAAATTAGAGAGCTAACATCAGCCATGTATAAGTAAGAGTGAAAGTTAGTTAGGGTTGTGAAAAGGGGTAACTTTAAATCATTCTTGTTTTTGTGGGTTAGGGGTGCTGATTGAGTTATTTAGGTGAAAAGTTGTGATTTTGATGATGATCAGAATGTGGGTATGAGGGGAAGTGGGTGCATTTGGTGTCTGACGTTGAGGATACAACACAAACCCAGCAACAACCACCCCATCATCCATCTTTGAGGATAAAAAACAACTCAGTTCTGGGTCAGATACCGGGATATCAAGGTTTAGGGTTTTGTAAATAGGGGTGAATTTGGGGTGGGGGTAGGGGATTGGGGTTGTAGACACTTCGATGAGGAAGACGGTGAATGATTCGAAGGGGTTGTTGTTGGTAAATAAGGTGGCGGAGAGGCTAGCTTCAGTGGCTGAGCATTCGTGGGTGAGGCGTTCGAAAACCGCCATTTGGTGGATCATTTTGTGGATGACGGGGACGTCCTGTTTGGTGGCCAGGCGGATGCGGGTGAAGAGTGGGTAGGTGGCAGTGGTGGTGGCAATACCCATCCCGACAATCGCCGCCGTCTGGATTTGCAATACCAAGCCGCCGTCTTCAATACCCAGCATCGGATTTGCAATACCCAGCCGCCGTCTTGAGTTGGAGAGGGTGGTGGATGTGTTGTGGGGACTGGGGAGGGTGGTGATGGTGCGGTGGTGGTAAGATTGTAGGAGTGAGAAAGAGAAGTGAGAGAGTGTGTGTGTGTGCAGGTAGGTGGGATTATATATATAGTTTAATTTTATATAATATTAAAACAATGCATTAAAGACTTGTTCCTTATACTTTTGTGCATATAAGACTTGTACTTTGTATGTAAATGACCAAATTACCCTTGTAGTTAACAAACTTGGTGGATGGAGTTAGAAATTTGGACTCAAATGGTTAAAGAAAATGCTTATGGGGACTCAGGTCGTTAAACTTTTTACTTTTGGACTCAACTAGTTAAAACCAATAAAACACAGGGACTCAAAAAGTAATTTACCCAATATAAAACTTATTTTGCGTTGTTGAACATGATTTTGACTTGTAATGTATTAGTTTGAACTCATTTTGAATATGTTTTTTGAAGTATTTAATAATATTTTAGAATACTGAATTTTGAGAGCTACGTATTAATTTTTATTTTTAAAATCGAGCCAAACCAAGCTGAGCCGAGCCAGCTCGGTTTAAAACGAAGCCGAGAGCTTAGATTTTCAGCTGGGTTTCAAATCCGAGCCGAGCCAAGCCAGCTCGGTTTATAATCGAGCCGGGCCCGAGCTTTCCCTAGCTCGGCTCGGCTCGGCTCATGAACAGCCCTAATGTATATAAACATCATGTCGGCTCTTGTACAGACAGGCTACCAAGATATCGACATTTTTATCTTTCAATTGTTGTTTATCCTATTAATCAATATGAGTTATGAGTACAAATGATTATTTTTTCAGGAAGGAAGCTAAATAAAAATGACTATGAGTTAAATTATAGACTAATTTATTTTACGAAGGACTTAGTTCATTTAGTAGCAAGGTTCCCGGGACGGCTTTCTGTAACACAGGTAAATTAAATGGAAAATTGACGGATTTCGGTTGTTATGCTATTGTTTATTGGTCACATTCCATACCTTTCCAATGTGATCTACTACATTTCGTTGTTGTAGACCTTTGTTCGCGCTAACCCTTCTCTAGCAGGTTTTTTCAGGCGTTTTCAAGGATCAGAAGGAACCGCTATAATGATCACTACGTGCGTTTCATTCTCTTCGATCTTATCTTGATTACTACTAGAAGCAGCAAAAGCACAGGTAATTAGAGTATTATCATGTGATAATTGTGTGTTATAATTGATCAATTTGTTGTTAATGTTCAAGTAATCGTTTTCTGCAACTACAATTTATTCAAATTAGAGATGGATGATGATGTTTGTGTTTCATGCTGTTGAAAGTTAGCTCTTATTGCTTCAAATTCGAATGAAACTGTTAACATAACATTAGTTTTGTTCGATGTTTCAGTTAATAATGTTGCCTTCTTCGTATGTTCATGTTCAATTTGCGTCTTCAATTTTGTATGGATCTAACAATTCAATTTTTTGTTGTTTACGTTAGTGTGTAATGGAATATCGTATGATTTGTGCGCTTCAATTTCATGTAAATTTACGAGTGTCAATTTTCCGTCCATTTTTTTGTTGTTTACGTCAGTCGATACGTTAGTGTGTAATGGAATTTCGTATAATTTGTGCGCTTGACTTTCATATAAATCTAAGAGTTTCAATTTTCCCTCCATTTTTTGTTGTTTACGTACTTATATGTGTAATGGAACATAGTAGGCATGTGATTTATAAATCTAACAGTTTCACATTCAATTTCATATGCTATATTGCAGGTGGAGAATCAATGGACCAGGCATGTCATTGACCAAGGGACGGTGCTCGCTGTTATTGCCTTATCTTGTATGGGCTCAAACACGGTTTACCCATACCAAATTGAAATGCATTGCTTCACTACTGTTGCTTTCTTGTGCTTTTTGGTAGCGAAATATAATCTCGGGGAGACTGTTGAAAAATGTTTGGCTACTGCTGGGTTTACAGCCACCAACATACTTGTGTGCATCGCTATGATTCCAAACTGTGTCACATCCATATACCTGGTGGTGTTAGTTGCTTATGCATCTATCATCCTTGTTCTCCCGTTTATTTCGGCTTTACTCACAAAAGATGTCCATAAGAGACACAATTGGGCTGCGGATGAGGACTGGAAACAAGTGTGGGCAGCCGTAGAGGTTACACTTTTTACCATTGTAGGGGGAGAGAAAGTAGTATCCGACACATGTGCCTCTATTCTTACGACGTGTGGAGGTGTAGCTTACATGCTTTTGCTTTTGCTTGAGATGCTCTTTATTGATAGCACAAATTTGGTAGCCAGGAGTGTCGTATGCTTTGCAAGTTTCCCTCAAGTGCCCATCATAATAGCCATCATGTTTGTTAAGCAATTCAAGGATAATGAATTAAACACTACGTTATCGATACTTGGTGGCTCGTTTATACTAGTCAAGTGGATGGTGACGGTGAAATGGGAATTCTGAACCCTAGTTAAAAACCGGTTTGTTGTTGTTGTGACTAGGGTAAATAATTAGTTTAACTTTGGGTGGTGTCGAATCCAAGATCAATACGGCTTGCGTTACTAACCTTGAACTCATAGATATCATGTTCAGGTTCCTCCTCTCGTCGTCATGACGACGGTTCCTCTGATGGTATATCGAGTCTTAACCTGCGACCACATGAAAATATCGTTAGAGTGCCCGGGGGGATCGCCCTGAGGGCACTCTGATGCTCAAGTCATTATCGTATCTATCATGATAAAATTTCATATGAATATAAGCCTAAGTACATAACATGTTTGGCTATTGTTGGGTTTACCCCCACCAACATACTTGTGTGCATCGCTATGATTCCGAACAGTATCACATCCATATACCTGGGGGTGTCCGTTGCTTGTGCATCTATCCTCCTTGTTCTCCCGTTTATTTGGGATTTACGCACAAAAGATGTCCATGAGAGATACAATTGGGCTGCGGATGAAGACTGGAAACAAGCGTGGGCAGTCATAGCGATTACACTTTTTACCGTTGTAGGGGGAGAGAAAGTAGCATCCGACACATGTGCCGTTATTCTTATGACGTGTGGAGGTGTAGCTTACATGCTTTTGCTTGAGGTGCTCTTTATTGATTTGAGGTGCTCTTTATTAATAGCATAAATTTGGTACCCAGGAGTGTCGTATGCTTTGAAAGTTTCCTTCAAGTGCCCATTGTAATAGCCACCATGTTTGTTAAGCAATTCAAGGATGAAGAATTAAACACTACGTTATCGATACTTGGTGGGTCGTTTATACTAGGCATGTGGATGGTGGCGGTGAAATGGGAATTCTGAACCCTAGTTAAAAACCGGTATGTTGTTGTTGTGACTAGGGTAAAGAATTGGTTTAACTTTGGGTGGTGTCGAATCCAAGTTCAATACGGCTTGCGTTACTAACCATGAACTCATCGAGATCCGGTTCAGATTCCTCCTCTCGTCGTCATGACGACGGTTCCTCTTGTGGTATATCGAGTCTTGAGCTGCGACCACATGAAAATATTGTTAGAGGCCCCGGGGGGATCGCCCCGAGGGCACTCTAATGCTCAAGTCAGTACCGTATCCGCCATGATAAAATTGCATACGAATATAAACATAAGTATGTGTTGTTAGAGATAAGCGAAGAGAGTGCCCTAAGTGGAAAGGAGAAATAACCTGCCTCTTTGAAATGAGAAGTTTTCTTTATATAGGGGGACTCTTGGGCCTTAACCCTAATGGGTTGGCCTAAAAGTGGGCTTAAATTGAAAACTCACCTGAGTTAAAGAAACCCTGAAAACTTCATCTCCACCATCAATCTAATGTGATCAATGGTTGTTATTAAAAAGTGTACAATAAGTTACTTTTTCTCTCTCCCCTCTCCTCTCTCATCTGACACAAAAAAAGTGTGACAGCTACATTGTTACATAAAAATGCCGTTTAAAAAAAAAATGTAACATTTTTTTTACGCATATTACAAAATAAAAACTTCATAAATTATAAGTTATAAAATCCATACACTTCATATAATCTAAAAAACTGCTGTAAAAAACAATAAAAAAGTGTTATATGAGTTACAAAATGTGAATAGTTTAAAAAATGTAACACATCCTCTTCTCTCTCCACTATTACAAAAGTGTATTAGTGCCAGAAAATGTTGCAGGTGTCAATAAAAAGTTGCAGCGAAAAAGTGTAACACGTGGCGGCATGATATCCATCCATTAGATTTTCAGAGTTTTTGTAACTCACATGGGATTTCTTCCGATAATCCACCTATATATACATATATATATATATATATAGAGAGAGAGAGAGAGGTAACTTGGCTCCACTCACATTAATATGTTGTTGTAGATTTACTGATTTTTATGCATGAAGTACTACTACATGAGGAAAAACAAAGGCCACCACGCGGAGAGGCCCTTCTCTGTCCAATGTTTTTCTTAGTCGTTTGCTGTTTCTTTGAAAATATGGTCATCGCAACCACTTATGATGTACCAATTGTTGTTTTTATTTCAGTTATTGACCGGTCAACTCTTCTCTATCAGGTTGTTAACGTAGTGCCCTTTTGTATGATAACAACTCTGTAGGATGGTTGCAATATGTCACGGAGTTACTTGTTCAACTCGCGTGCGGCCTTAGAACACGGTCTAGGTAAGCCTAGTCGACTTAGTGTCGTTGGGTTTTGGTTATGAAAGTTGCTAAAGGGAACGTTGATCGCAAGGAAGTTGCTTGTAATACTTGAACACAAGTATACAAGATAAAAGCTTTGTATTAACAAAGAGAGATTACAAGTGTACTAGATGTTTACAAGTATTTTGGGGATGCTTCAAATGAGCACCCATGAGCCCTATTTATAGTGCTTGAAAGACTATCTAGAGTATTCTTAATCTAGAATACTCTTTACAAAATATCAAGACTAATTATCTAGATGTTTCATACATAATATCATGATATTTCACTAAGTTTCTAGATCCTTCCATGGCAGATTTGAATGGCTGTTTTGTCTAGACATTTCTAGCGGGTTCTAGAGTCTTCTTTGTTGGAAGTTTATGTGTTTTGTGCCCCTTACGTTGCTGGAAGAGTACGGGCTATTCCGGAACCTTCTAGGCAGCACTAGATGCGACTAGATGGCCCTGGAAATGTCTAGAATGTTGAAATTTTGAGCTGAATTTATGCGGGGCGTGACATCCTCCCCCACCTAAATTCGCAACGTCATCGTTGCGATGCCTGAATGCCTCATGAGTTGTATTGCTGATAATATTTTGCCTCGGTTCTTGGACTTCAAAGGTGTAGTGTGTACTTCATCGCCTTTGATGATGTAGAGTGTGTTCATGAATGGTGCTGGCATGGCCTTCTGTTCTCGAAAGAAATCCATCTCGAGCACAATGTTGTAGTCTTCGATTGGAACAATCGAGAAGTGTAACCTGCCTGCCCATGTCCCGATTTTGGCTTTTACGCCCCAAGCAACACCTTCGATCGGTATGGGATCTCCATTAGCAGCTTTAATCCAGCCTTCTTTGTTTGTGATCCTTAAGCCGAGTCTTCTTGCCTCGTTTGTTGTCATAAAGTTGTGGCTAGCACCAGTATCGACCAATGCTTCTAAGGTTTCTCCTTTCATCTCTAGATTGACAAAGCGAAGACCTTTTCCCTTTGAATTGCCCACGACTGTTGTTGGGTTATCTTGATTTGCCATTGCCAATGGTTTTCCTTCCATTTTGGTCATAGCATTTAAAACTTGAAGTTGCATTGCACCTAGGTGAACCTCTTCGGTTTCCTCAGGTACATCATTGCTGGTCCTTATAAGGGCCGTTAGTCTGGCTTTCTTTGGGCAGTCTCGTGCATCATGAGGCCCATCGCAAAGGAAGCAGTCTTTGTTTACGGCTTTTCCCTTGTTATATAATGTTAATGCCCGGTCATCATTCTTCCGGTATTGATTTTGGTTGGTGGGTTTTGCTCCTCCACCTTTTGCATCGCCAGTCTCTGTAGTTGCTGATCTTGTCAAACGATTTTCATTACGGTCATGCAAGTTTTCAGCAACAGAGATTGCCGATGATAAGTCTTGAACATTTCGTCGTTCAAGTTCGGTTTTGGCCCATTGTTTCAAGCCATCGACAAAGTATATGAGAGCATCCTTGGGTCATAAGTCCGAAATCTCAAGCACAAGGGTAGTGAATTTGTTGATATAATCTTTGATGCTACCCTTTTGCCTAAGGTTTCGTAGCCGAATCTTTGCATCGTGTTCGGCATTTTCCGGATAAAATTGCTTCTTAGTTTCTTTTACAAAATCAGCCCAAGTGTTGATGGTGCACATACCTTTTTCGATCTCCATGTGCTTCCATCGCCACCATAGAGCCGCGGTTTCCTTTAAGTATAAGGTCACCGTATTGATTTTCTTGCCATCATCAACGATGTCTATAGCTTCAAAGTACTGCTCAATCTCCCAAATGAAGTCATCAACGGCTCTCGCCTCCCGTTTTCCAACAAACGAAGATGGCTTTGGGACTTCAGACTTTGAAGAAATGATGGTGTCGCCTCGGTTTGCTAGTGCTTGTTTGCAAATGTTTAGCTCCATTTGCAACTCATTGAATTTTTCAGCAAACTTGCTCTCTATATTGCTTTGTACTTGCCCCAGCTCCTTCATAAACATCTCTTTTAACTCAGCTTGCATGACTTGCATAGCAAGTTTGATGTCATCTCTTAACTCTCCGAGATCGCCACCTACTTGTTCCAGTGACTCGTTAGTGTTTGTTTGGAAGATGTCGACTTCAGCCTTGAATTCTTCAACATGTGACTTGAATTCAGCTATCGATGTCTCCATGTCTTCAACACGTTTGTCTAAGCTTGCGACCAAGTCCTTAGACATGTCTCGATTCTTTCTTCCTCCTTTGCGAGTGTCATCGCGTCCACGGGTCTCTTCTCCAGTAGCCATGGTTGTAAATTGAGTCTTATCATCAGCCATCTTGGATGGATCGAAACGTTGCTCTGATACCACTTGTCACGGAGTTACTTGTTCAACTCGCGTGCGGCCTTAGAACACGGTCTAAGTAAGCCTAGTCGACTTAGTGTCGTTGGGTTTTGGTTATGAAAGTTTCTAAAGGGAATGTTGATCGCAAGGAAGTTGCTTGTAATACTTGAACACAAGTATACAAGATAAAAGCTTTGTATTAACAAAGAGAGATTACAAGTGTGCTAGATGTTTACAAGTATTTTGGGGATGCTTCAAATGAGCACCCATGAGCCCTATTTATAGTGCTTGAAAGACTATCTAGAGTATTCTTAATCTATAATACTCTTTACAAAATATCAAGACTAATTATCTAGATGTTTCATACATAATATCATGATATTTCACTAAGTTTCTAGATCCTTCCATGGCAGATTTTTATGGCTGTTTTGTCCAGACATTTCTAGCGGGTTCTAGAGTCTTCTTTGTTGGAAGTTTATGCGTTTTGTGCCCCTTATGTTGCTGGAAGAGTACGGGTTGTTCCGGAACCTTCCAGGCAGCACTAGATGCGACTAGATGGCCCTGGAAATGTCTAGAATGTTGAAATTTTGAGCTGAATTTATGCGGGGCGTGACAAATAGGAGGCTTGTATGATGGAATACAATAGTGGTTTTGGATTTTTTGGTTCAGGCCCACGATTAAGCCCCAATCACTGTTGAAGAGAACCATAACCTGACCCAAATTCACAATCTAGAATTCTAGGATAGTTATAAACATTAAATTAGATGAAACCCTTACCCAAAGGAGGACGGAGGGTGACGATTGTGAACTTTCATCATCAAATCTCGAACGAGGAGTGTGTGTGTTCACGCATGTTATATTGTCGATATGACATGCAGGTTTTGTAGTAGTTTTGAAAGGCCTTAGATGAGTATTTGAAGCATGTATAACTTGTTGGAAATTTGGTGAACAGATATTTTATATATTTATAATTTAATGATTTTATAAATATTAAATAGAATCTTCATGTGGTGAATAAAAGCGAAACCCTTGAATAGAGCTTCTTGTTGACATTTAATTACTTTTATTAGAGTTTTAAGTCTCAAATTAAGTGACTAATTAAGTGAGACTTTTCACTAATCCTTAACTCTTTTACAAATAGTACGCTATGTGCTTCTTTTGTGACACACGAATATTGTATTGCTAGATACATGTAGAATACTAGAAGGAGGATGAACACTTAAAAACCAACTAGAGAGAAGAGTACTCTCTACTTGTTTTCCACCACCATCACATCCTTATTTGTTCCATTAGCTCAAACACTACAATTATTCGGTGTAACCTCGGGTGCATGAGCCATCTTCGGCAATACATACTGCTTCGGCTATTGTACCCTGGGAAACAGTCGCGTCGTCTTTAGCAGAGGCGCGGAATTTGTTTTAAGGGAAGCGTGTTGAACACGTGCCTCAACCAAAATTGTCAACGTTTTAGTGTGCTCTTTGTTGCAGTCAAGGAGTATCTTTCAAGACTCTAGATGATGAATACTCGAGTCTAGGATGCTATCAAATGCGCGTGAATGACCCACTAGAGATGCGGCTTGAATCAAGATTAGTATATAAAATTATATTTTATATTCTTTTTATTTAGTTATTGCAACCAGTATTGTACTATAATATTTACTACGAAAAACGTTTTGGAATTTCTATAATTCCTCCCTTTATTTTTGGTCTTTCCATCGAATCCTCTGACCCAATCATTTCTTTTTTAGTTCTTTTTGTCAGCCTCCTTTATGTCCTTATTTCCCTCCATTCCCCAGTTTAGTTTTTTATGTTCCTGTATTTATTTGAGGATGTCATTCGATGTTATAATCAAGAAATATATGAATCCCTTTGCCCATCTTATTTTAGATGGTATCAGAGCGGTTCAAACGTAAAACATAACCCTAACCAACACCGTCACCATGGCCGGCGAGAAAGGTGATGGAAACTCAAAAAACGAACCTGCACCAGACACAAACTCTCCTTACTACATTCATGCTTCGGATTACCCGAAGCAAATGCATGTCAACGATACCCTCACCGATAGCAATTATGTTGATTGGTCGCAAGAGATGTTAAACTTTCTCTTCGCCAAAAACAAGGTCGGATTTGTTGATGGCACGTTGAAGAAGCCAGAAAAAACCGCTACCGAGTACATGATGTGGATGCGTTGTGACGCCATCGTAAAGGGGTGGCTCACAATGGCTATGTAAAAGGATATCAGGAGTAGCGTTAGGTATGCTAGCGCCGCCTCAGAGATTTGGTCGGACCTACGGGAAAGATTCGGGAAAGCAAGCGCCCCTAGGGCGTATGAACTAAAACAAATGCTCTCTACGACTCAACAAAGTGGAATCTCGGTTTCCTCTTATTACACCAAGCTACGCGGGATATGGGATGAGATCGAATCTGTTTTACCGGCCCCTCGTTGTACCTGTGACGGGTGCGTTTGTGGAGTCGGGAAGAAGTTGACCGAACTTAAAGAAAAAGAGAGATTGTATGAATTTTTGACAGGTCTAGATAATGAGTTTGCTGTAATAAAAACTCAAATCTTAGCCATGAATCCCATACCAAGTTTGGGAAACGCTTATCACTTGGTTGCTGAAGACGAGCGGTAGAGAACCATATTGGGAGAAAAGAAGCCACCCACCGAGGTCACTGCCTTCAAGGCGTTTGTTCCTAACAAACGAAGCAACAATCATCGACAAGATAAGACAACCTCAAAGGACCAGAAGCGCGGAGATGTGACTGAGCAGTGCACTCATTGCGGGAGAAGTGGACACAACCGAGATGGATGTTTCAAAATAATCGGTTACCTGGAATGGTGGCCAGGCAAGGTAAAACGTGAAGAAGGAAAACCAAGAGCTGCTCATGTTGAAACCTATGTGAGTCCCGTACCGGGTTTGACAAAAGAACAATACCAATCCTTCTTGAAACACTTTGTCGAGAATGACGTCAAAGAGGACACGGTTAGGATGGCAAACATGGCAGGTAAAAGGGGTTGGGATAAGGAATGGGTTGTGGACTCAGGAGCCACAGAACATATAACCTATGATGAAACAATCCTTAATAATAAAACATTTTGTCCAAATGAGGAACCAGTCATCATTCCTAATGGAAGCACCATTCCTGTACAGGGAAGAGGTAAATGTGTTTTAAAGGGGGGGGGGGCAAAGCTAAAGGAAGTTTTATATATTCCTGAGTTTAATTGCAATCTTTTATCCGTTAGCCGATTAACTAACGATCTTCAATGTTCTATGACTTTTTATCCGGACTTTTGTATCATGCAGAAGCTTCACACGAGGAGCTTGATTGGTGCGGGTAAATGTAAGAAAGGTCTGTACCGAATGGGGATGTTCGACGGGGAAATAAGAGCTATGATGATTACCGGGGACATCTGGCATAAAAGGTTGGGACATGCATCTGAAGATAAGCTTGCAACTATTGAATTCCTCAAAAATATTTCTTTAAACGATTTATGTGACTCTTGTTCTAAAGCTAAACACACTAGGCTTCCTTTTTCAAATAGTTTCATTAAGACAAATGCTTGTTTCGATTTGGTGCATTGTGATATTTGGGGAAAATATCGTACTCCGTCTTATTCAGGGGCAAATTACTTTTTAACCATTGTCGATGATTATAGCAGGGCCACTTGGGTGTTCCTTTTAAAATTCAAACATGAAGCAAGTAAGTGGTTAAAGTTTTTTTGCAACATGGTGAAAACCCAATTTGAAAAATCCGTTAAAAGAATTAGATGTGATAACGGGGGGAATTTACATCCAACAAAATGACTGAATTTTATGAGGAACAGGGTATTTTGCTTGAAACCACTTGCCCTCACACACCTCAACAAAACGGAGTTGTTGAGCGGAAACACCGACACTTGCTCGAAGTTGCTAGGTCCTTACGGTTCGAAGCCAACTTACCCAAAAGATTTTGGGGCAAGTGCATCCTTACGGCCACTTACATCATTAACCGATTACCATCCAAGGTTATTGGTGACAAAACACCTTTTGAATTATTATTCAACCAAAAGCCCGATTATGACAATATGAGGGTCTTTGGTTGTTTGGCGTACTTTCGAAACACCGACACGAAAGGAGACAAATTTGAAGAAAGAGGGAGGCCTGGAGTGTTCGTAGGCTACCCCCCAGGAACAAAAGGTTTTAAAATTCTTGACATAAAAACGGGAAAAATTTTCATTTCTAGAGACACTAGATTTTATGAAAAGAATTTTCCTTTCAAAAATGATATTTTAATTTATAAGGAGGTTGATGCCCTTGATCCATCAAATAAACCCATTTGTAATGAAAATGAGGAATTTAAGGAGCCTACTGTTGATGAGTCCATGGTTAATTGGCCAAATGAAAATAATGAACACAATACTGAATATGTTGGTCAAGAAACCATAGATACCAACAATGTGGGCCACAATAATGAAAATGAAGATATGGCTACTAGTAATAATGAAACCCAACATGAAGAAAATTCTTTTTTTCATGAAATGCAACATGAAGACACTGCGGAGAACAGTGAAGTCCATCCAAATTTCGAGCAGACCAGAATCAAAAGAACCAGGTCTCAACCAGCTCACTTGAGCGATTATCATGTCAAGCTTCCCCCGTCGGTTGATGTAACAACTCTCATCAAAAGTAATAATTAATATATTAATTAGTCCAAAAGGAAACCCTAATTGAGAAACCCAAGTGATTCTGAACAAACCCTGAAATTTTCATAATTTTCAGAATCAGGATTAAGGCCCCTAAAACTCAGGGGGGGCATTCCCTACTTGACGATTATCCGAATTACGTGCTCTCCAAGTTGAAATTTCAGAAAATGTCGACTCATCTGAGCTAGTCCCACACGTGGCAACAATTTAAGCATGAAGTGTACCTTACGGACCGTAAGGTCACCAAGCTTACGGTCCGTATGCTGCCTTACGGACCTCAACATTGATAAGCTTACGGTCCGTAAGCTAAGCCAAAATTGTGTATAAATAGCAGGCTTTGGGACAGGCTTCTGGGCATTCGTTCGACGAAGAAATTCACAAAATACACCGAGTTCTGTCCTATTTACTTCAAATAAAACACCCTAAACCCTAATTAAGTATAGCAGGGTGCTGCAGAACAGGGTATTAACACAATCGCTGCTACGATTCATTTATCCGACGATCAATGTATCCAATGAATGTTTAAGTGCCGCCCACATTAGGGTTATACTTTATCGTTCGTCATTAATTTGACGGATTGTCGTTAATTCGATAGGTAAAGTATTATACTTTATCGTTCGTTGTTAATTCAACGGATCATCGTTAATTCGATGGGTAAAGTATTATACCTTGTCATTCGTTGTTAATTCAACGGATCATCGTTAATTCGATGGACAAAGTATTGCATTTTGACATTAATTGTGAGAATTTGATCTCGTGAGTTATCGTAAATGCTGGATTGATTACTAATTCCAAATTGTGTGCTTGTTATTGAAATTAGGATAAAAGGCTAATCAGTAGGCTAGGCTCTGCCCGTATAAATCTGCAATGTGAGTCATTCTCCTTTTCTCACAGTTTGTGAGTCATTCTCTTTTTCTCACAGTTTGTGAGTCATTCTCTCTTTTTATCAAATCTATTTACAAAATCATGTTTATTTTCAAAGTTATAATTACGGGGATTAAGTCTTTGTAATCACCAAGTTACAGCCGGTATGTGGGGTTTTGTATACATTACTTGATAATCGTCACCATTGGGGCAGCCAATGGGGGATATGACCATAGTCACAGACACCATTGGACGAATGGGCCAATGGGTCAAGTGGCAAGTACCGTGGGTAGTTGGCTTGATATCAGAAACATTGTAATCGCTCTTAATACTGTATATTATAACAAATGAGTCATTTTAGTAAATAGAATGATTCACTCAGTATTTCCCGCTGACAAAACATTTTTCAAACATGTTTCAGGTAATCTGTTGTAAATCAGGAAAAGTGCTGGAGAGCATTTCAAGCTTAAAGTTAGTGGCTCAATATAAAGTAAAAGAAATGATTTTGTAATATCACGCTTTTATAGTAAAAATATAATATTGTAAATTATCGGGGTTTTATCCCGAATTATGAAATAAAATAATCGAGGAAAAATTTTAGCTTTAAGCGATCCTGTTTCCGCTGTTAAACTCAATTAAATCAATACCGCAGTATTTTCTGCCGCGGCTCCTGAAACAGGTCAAACCGGATCTTGGGCCGTGACAGAAAAAGGTGGTATCAGAGCCACTGGGTTAAGCTAATTAAGTATTTAGAAATACTTAATTTTTTTTCCTGATTACTATTAGGTAATTATGTGTTTTATTAACTGGCTATTTGTTAATGTTAATATGGGCAGATTTTTATTTGTTGCTCTATTATTAATCGAAAAATATTATATATAAATTTATTTGATTAATATATGGAATTACCTAATATAGTATTACTATATTGTGGTAAAGAAATTATATTTTTATGTTGGAAGTATACTCTTATTTAAAATTATTGTATAGTTATTTATTATTAATAATTTTATTATTAATAATAGTGGTATTAAGATTATTTTTAAATACTAAGATTATTATCAAAGGCAGATATTGGATAACCTAGCCTTAGTTAGGCATGGACTGATCACTTATGCTTAAACAAGGCAGCATTAACCAATATCCACAATGATAATGACTAAATAATATATATAAATTAAGTCATCATACTTATTTAGTATATAAAATTTGATATGTTAATCACTATAATAGTAAATATAAATCTTTAAATATTCTGATTTAAAGTTTAATATTTTTATTATTATCTACAGTCTAGAAAAATTTATAAATAAATTACAAATAAAACCTAGTATGTTTTAATTTGTATTTGTTTTGGTAATATGAAATACTATTTAAAAAGTTGTTACATAAAATTTTAGTATGATTTAATAATTATGTGTATTTTACTAATCAGCATGAGTGATCTGTCGAAAGCCCTTCAGAATTTAAATCTCTATCCAGTAAGAATCGAAGTTTCCAGAGATTTTAATAGGTATATACCAGATATAGAAGAACCTATAGAATTCAATGCTTTACCTCTTGAGAAACCTAAGCCTAAGAAAATGGAAATTGGGGAAAGTTCTAGGCAAATGGAGGGATTACCATCTCAAGAAGAATTAGATTTTATAATGGCAACAGATGATACTATTGAGCCTGTTAATGAAAATAATTTTATAAACTTAGAACCATCTATTCCAAATTCTTCAAATCACTGGAATATAGACGAATGGTTAGATAATGAAATACTGTTACAAAACCATCCCTATAGGCTTTTTCCTAAGTACAATCCAGAACCTTTACCAAATTTACTAATAAGTAACGAGAATAGGACTAAACTCCATCATTTTGACAACATGGATGCTGGGAATAGGATCCAAGAAACTTTGGGACAAATCTCCTGGAAATACGATGAGAAGAAACGCCGCTACTAGAACATCATCTGACAAAGGATAGGAGATTATGAAACTGTGGTTGTGTAATAATAACAGTAAAATCAGTATGTGTAAAATAAATAATAAAACGGGTGTATATAGAAACATGATATAAGGAAATATTAGAAAAGTTACAATTTTGTTTGTATATTCGTTTATGTGATTATGTGCAACTAAATTGTGACATTGAATTATTTCCTTTATACTAATTATGTATCTATAAAATAGATATCAGATGGAAAATGCTAATAATGAACCAGTCAATGAGGGTAATCTATCTGAGCAACAATCGGGGAACCAATATGTGACTAGGCAAGATATAGAAAATATTATAGTCAACACTATTCCAGGAATAGTTGCTCAAGGGATAGCCAACGCTATTCCAGCAATCATTGCTGCTGTTAAAAATCCAATCGAACCACAACAAGTTGTTCCTAGTCAACGCATTTCTGAAGATAATTTCAGTAATAGCGTAAATGGAGGCGGTAATCATGTTAATCATGATAAACCATGGCAAGCTCCGCTCCCTAAGAAAAGGAAAGTTGCAACGCCTGGTTGCACTTACAAAGAATTTCTTGCTTGTAAACCCACTGAGTTTGCAGGCAATGAAGGAGCGACTGCAGTACTGCGTTGGTTAGAGAAAACCGAGGCAGTAATTGCTATAAGTAAATGTGCTCAGGATGATCAGGTCATGTATGCATCAAATCTTTTCAAAGAAGTGGCGCTAGAATGGTGGAATACGATGTTACAGGCAAAATGAAGAAGGATGGCGTATGCTATGAACTGGGAAGAATTTAAGAGTCTTGTAGAAAGAAAATTCTGTCCCGAATATGAAAAAGATCAAATGGCAAATAAGTTTCTAACTCACCGGATGGTGGATATAGATTGTCGAGGTTATACTACGACATTTTTCGAATATGCTCGAGTGGTACCAATCCTGGCTTCGCCAGAGCCGGTACTTATTTCTCGTTATATTTGGGGATTAATTTTTGAGATCCGTAATATTGTCAAAGCTGCGAAACCTCGCACAATTGATGATGCGGTGGAATTAGCCAAAACTATAACTGACGAGCTAGTACGGACAAGAGAAGAAAATAGAAGGAAGGAAGTAGCCCAAAAGATTACCCAAGAATTCAGTTCGGGTAACCATAACCATTTCAAGAAAGGAGGGAATGGGCAATCTTCTACTAATCCATTTTGCAATTTTTGCAAAAGGAAGCATTTTGGAAGATGCAAAGGATATTGCAATTTTTGCAAAATTCCGGGGCATCAAGAAGAAGATTGTAGGAGGAAGAAATTTTCAGTTTGCTACAACTGTAGAGAAACTGGATATCTTAGGCCAGATTGTCCAAAACTGAATAAATCATTTGATAATCAAGCCAAACCAGCAGAAGGAGCAAAAAGGAATGAGAGAGCCTTTCAGCTGACTACTCATGAGGCCGAGATGATTCCAGATAGCCGGTATGTTCTTAGCTTACAACATTTACCTAAAAGTATTATTTGACTCTGGTGCAAACCAAAGTTTTATAAATACTTTATTCTGCCAAATTCTTAACTTACCGATAACCAGCATTAGATAAATTTCTATATTAGAAATGGCAGATGTGAAATTAGTTGAATTCGATGTTGATCATTATCTGTGATCAGAATTTCTTAGAAATTCAATCAACCATCAGAAGAGGAATTATGATTACAGGAGATAAACCATATAAACCTATGAAGTTCATATCAGTAATGGAAATTGCTAAATATGAACGAAAGCAAGAAATAGTATATATGATTTCAGTAATCATTAATACTAAAGATACAAAATTTAAGGAAATTTCTGTAAATTCCGAATACCCAAATATATTTCCAGAAAATTTACTTGGATTACCACCAGATAGGAAGATAGAATTTAGGATTTATCAATTTCAAGAATTTTATCGATAAGCCAAGGAACCTTATCGGTTAGCACATTATTGGTTATTAAGAAAAGTATGGTTCAATAAGAATGTGTATTGATTATAGGAAATTGAATAAGGTTATAATTAAGAATCAATACTCATTACTTAGAAATTATGATCTATTCATTTTCAGGAAGATAGATATTTTTCTAAGATCAATTTATGTTCCGGGTATTATTAATTAAAAGTATCAGAGGAAGATGTATCTAAGACTGTTTTCAGAACTAGTAATGGTCATTATTAGTTTACAGTCATGCCCTTCAGATTAAAGAATGCAACTGCAGCATTCATGGACATGATAAATAGGATCGGTAAACTCTATTTGGATAAATTTATAATTATCTTCATAGATAATATACTTATTTATTACAAAAGTAGGAAAGAACATTGACAGCACTGGCAAGTATTCTTAACTTTGTTAAGAAAAGAAAAGCTTTACGCCAAATTTTCGAAGTATGAATTTTGGCTATCAGAAGTGCAAAATTTTAGGTCATATGGTGAATCATGAAGATATTCACATAAATTCTGCTAAGATAGCAGCAATTACCAAATGGAAGATTACCTAATTCACAATGGGAATTAGAAGTTTAGTCCGATACTACAGACAAATTATTAAGGAATCTTCAAAATAGCTATACCATTAAATTAGTTAACCTCTAAAACGGTTAAGTTTGATTAGAGAAGAAGAAGTTTTTAGGATATAAAAACATAAATCCTAGCCTTACCAGAAGGAACAGAAGATTTTGAAGTATACGGTAATGCTTCAAAGCTAGGATTTGGATATTCCTTAATGCAACGCAAAAAGGAAATTGCGTATGCCTCAAGACAATTGAACAAGGTACGAAGGAACTATACCACTCATGAGTTAGAATTAAAACCATAATTTTGCCCTTAAAATTTGGATAAATTATCTGTATAGAAGTAAGGGTACTATCTATACGGATTATAAGAATTTAAGATATATATATTTGGGCAAAAAGAATTAAACATAAGGAAAAAGGAGATGGATAAAAATCCTAAGTGACTACGACAGAGATATTTAGTATCACGAAGGAAAGGTTGAAAACGGCTAAGTATAGCTAGTAAAATTTTACAGATAATAGATAAAAGCCGTTGGAGTTCGAGTTGGAGACAAAATACTATTAAAAGTATCTCCTTGGAAAGGAGTTGTTAGATTTGGTAAGAAAGGAAAGCTAAAACCAAAGTATGTAGGATCATTTCCAGTAATTCAACATATTGGACCAGTTACTTACAACTACCAGGAAGGTTAGTTGAAATACCTGATATATTTTATATATCCAATCTCAAGAAATGTCTATCAGACGAATCTTTGGTAATACCTTTCCAAGATATAAAGGTAAACAAATAGTGTTAAGTAATGTAGGATTCAAAGACAGGATCCTAATATACTTAGGAACTGGAATCAAAAAGGAAGAAAAAGTATCCTCAATTATTCCCGTAAATCTCGAGGACGAGATTTTTATTAAGTTGGGGAGAATGTAACAACTCTCATCAAAAGTACTAATTAATATATTAATTAGTCCAAAAGGAAACCCTAATTGAGAAACCCAAGTGATTCTGAACAAACCCTGAAATTTTCATAATTTTCAGAATCAGGATTAAGGCCCCTAAAACTCAGGGGGGGCATTCCCTACTTGACGATTATCCGAATTACGTGCTCTCCAAGTTGAAATTTCAGAAAATGTCGACTCATCTGAGCTAGTCCCACACGTGGCAACAATTTAAGCATGAAGTGTACCTTACGGACCGTAAGGTCACCAAGCTTACGGTCCGTATGCTGCCTTACGGACCTCAACATTGATAAGCTTACGGTCCGTAAGCTAAGCCAAAATTGTGTATAAATAGCAGGCTTTGGGACAGGCTTCTGGGCATTCGTTCGACGAAGAAATTCACAAAATACACCGAGTTCTGTCCTATTTACTTCAAATAAAACACCCTAAACCCTAATTAAGTATAGCAGGGTGCTGCAGAACAGGGTATTAACACAATCGCTGCTACGATTCATTTATCCGACGATCAATGTATCCAATGAATGTTTAAGTGCCGCCCACATTAGGGTTATACTTTATCGTTCGTCATTAATTTGACGGATTGTCGTTAATTCGATAGGTAAAGTATTATACTTTATCGTTCGTTGTTAATTCAACGGATCATCGTTAATTCGATGGGTAAAGTATTATACCTTGTCATTCGTTGTTAATTCAACGGATCATCGTTAATTCGATGGACAAAGTATTGCATTTTGACATTAATTGTGAGAATTTGATCTCGTGAGTTATCGTAAATGCTGGATTGATTACTAATTCCAAATTGTGTGCTTGTTATTGAAATTAGGATAAAAGGCTAATCAGTAGGCTAGGCTCTGCCCGTATAAATCTGCAATGTGAGTCATTCTCCTTTTCTCACAGTTTGTGAGTCATTCTCTTTTTCTCACAGTTTGTGAGTCATTCTCTCTTTTTATCAAATCTATTTACAAAATCATGTTTATTTTCAAAGTTATAATTACGGGGATTAAGTCTTTGTAATCACCAAGTTACAGCCGGTATGTGGGGTTTTGTATACATTACTTGATAATCGTCACCATTGGGGCAGCCAATGGGGGATATGACCATAGTCACAGACACCATTGGACGAATGGGCCAATGGGTCAAGTGGCAAGTACCGTGGGTAGTTGGCTTGATATCAGAAACATTGTAATCGCTCTTAATACTGTATATTATAACAAATGAGTCATTTTAGTAAATAGAATGATTCACTCAGTATTTCCCGCTGACAAAACCTTTTTCAAACATGTTTCAGGTAATCTGTTGTAAATCAGGAAAAGTGCTGGAGAGCATTTCAAGCTTAAAGTTAGTGGCTCAATATAAAGTAAAAGAAATGATTTTGTAATATCACGCTTTTATAGTAAAAATATAATATTGTAAATTATCGGGGTTTTATCCCGAATTATGAAATAAAATAATCGAGGAAAAATTTTAGCTTTAAGCGATCCTGTTTCCGCTGTTAAACTCAATTAAATCAATACCGCAGTATTTTCTGCCGCGGCTCCTGAAACAGGTCAAACCGGATCTTGGGCCGTGACAGTTGACCATTCAAAACCCGCACCAAGTCAAGAGTCCTCCACGGTACATCCTTTGTCCAATTTTGTTTCTTACGAAAAATTTTCCAAATCTCACAAAGTTTTTTTTTGCGGCCATTAGTTCTACCAATGAGCCCAAAACTTTTAATCAAGCTATTCAGGATGAAAGATGGAAAGAAGCTATGAAAAAGGAAATACGGACTCTTGAAAAAAATGGTACGTGGACCTTAATGGATCTTCCAAAAGGGAAACATGTCGTTGATTCGAAATGGGTTTATAAAATTAAATATAAACCAAATGGAGAAATAGAATGGTTTAAAGCCCGTCTTGTTGCAAAGGGATTTACGCAGATGGAGGGGGTCGATTATCACGACACTTTCGCTCCGATCGCCAAATTAGTTACGGTTAGAACGCTTCTCGCCGTAGCTATAAAAAAAAACTGGGCCGTTCACCAACTTGACGTTAATAACGCCTTTTTGCATGGAGACTTGAATGAAGAAGTCTATATGAAGCTACTTCAAGGATTCGCCAAGGAAAATGACACGAGAGTTTGCAAATTGAATAAATCTCTCTATGGCCTAAAACAAGCATCTCACAATTGGTACCAAAAGTTCACATCTTCTCTTCTCGAACTCGGTTTTAAGCAATGCAAGGCCGACTACTCCCTCTTCATTTTCAGGCAAAATAAATGTTTTGTGGCAGCTCTCATATATGTTGATGACGTCATTATGGTGGGCAACGACGTGGGTAAAATAAAACATACAAAAGAAGAACTTGATAAACATTTCAGCATCAAAGACTTGGGTACCCTAAAGTACTTTCTAGGCATAGAAGTTGCTCGTACGAAGGACGGCCTTGTTCTAAGCCAACGGAAGTACATTCTTGATATCCTTGATGATTGTGGGATGTAAGGATGCAAGCCAAGTCCTTTTCCTTTTGAGTAGAACCTAAAGTTGGATAAAGGAAGTACCGAACCCAAGGCTGATGCACATCGTTACCGCCGCTTGGTGGGAAGACTACTCTACCTACAGGCCACAATGCCCGACATTGCCTACTCCGTCAATGTACTAGGTCAATTTGTGCCCGAACCAAGGCAAAATCATATGGATGCGGCATATCGAGTCCTACGTTATTTAAAAGGGACCGCCGGACAAGGCATCCTTTTGCCTCGGGATGGCGGACATGATTTAATTGCATATTGTGACTCCGATTGGCTCGGATGCCCGTTTACTAGAAGATCTCGAACAGGATATGTTCTTCTTCTTGGCGGAGCCCCCGTGTCTTGGAAGACAAAAAAACAATCTGTGGTATCTCGCTCTTCTGCGGAAGCTGAATACCGGTCTATGGCCTCCACCGTTAGCGAAATATTATGGATGAGATGGCTCCTCAAGGAGCTCGACATTGTTCTACATGAACCAACTCGTCTATTTTGTGACAATCAAGCTGCAACTCATATCGCTAGCAATCCCGTTTTCCATGAGCGAACCAAACACGTCGAAATGGATTGTTACTTCGTCCGCGAAAGAGTCGAGTCTCATGAAGTTCAACCTCTTCGTATTGACACTCGCATGCAGATCGCGGACCTTCTTACAAAGGGATTGGGCTCCCAACATCTCCGTTTTTTACTTGACAAGTTGGGCACTAGAAATCTACATGCTCCAACTTGAGGGGGAGTTTTGGAATTTCTATAATTCCTCCCTTTATTTTTGGTCTTTCCATCAAATCCTCTGAGTCTCTGACCCAATCATTTCTTTTTTTAGTTCTTTTTGTCAGCCTCCTTTATGTCCTTATTTCCCTCCATTCCCCAGTTTAGTTTTTTATGTTCCTGTATTTATTTGAGGATGTCATTCGATGTTATAATCAAGAAATATATGAATCCCTTTGCCCATCTTATTTTAGAGAACGAGAGTCTCGTTATTTTATATTTTATAACAAGTGAAACTAATTCCTACGTAACTCAATCTCAAAACAAAGTATTTGGATGCTACTCTCAAATTTGATTAAAGAAAAAACAAGTTCGAGGTGTGTTTTTTTGTGTTCTGGGAATGTGTGCCAGAAATAGACCAAAGACATCCCGTGAATCATTGGGTTTATTAATACAAGAGTTAGAAATTGTTATGAACAAACATGCACTTCACATCTCATAATCAATATTTATTCAGGTTTTTGTTTGGCTTAAGTAAATCCAACTAATTTAAAATGGGTTGGTGTCACTAAAATCACTAACAAAACGTGTAATGTTGTCCTTTTTTTAGCGGTAAATTTGAATCACTGACGGACCACTAGGGTATCACCGTGCCGCTAGTGGAACCACTCGATCGTATCCATCTCCACTAGGCATAATGACTATACACCAATTCAGGAGGAAACCCAATTAATACGGGAAAAAAACCCCTTGTGGGAATCGAACCCAGGATCTATTGGTCACAAAGTCTTATCTCACCTCCAAGATGTCGATAGGCTATAAAGCCATGGGCGTGTAATGTTGTCTTAAACATGTCGTTTCGACATAACACGGCTAACACGACTAATTAACCCATACACAACGCGTTTAAGTTTTTTTTTTTTTTTTTGAAAGGTAAACTTTATTAGAAAAACCACAGCCAAACCAGCCCACAAAAAAGCGGACCGAGCCGACCAAATTACATCATATACATAGGAGACTTACACCATTCACTCCACACTATACCTTTATGAGGAGATCTACACTTTAACCAAAGAAAACCAATAGATTTCACTTCCCCGAGGATTTCAGTACTGCATCCATCACCGTTCGAGAAGAACTTTTAGTTACGAGCTTTCCAAATACACCAGCAAGCAATCATTAAAAGGCCCCGAATAATATCTTTGGCTTTCCTGTTCTCCCCAACCCTTTCATGAATCGAGAGAATATCCCCAAACGAGAAAGCGAATATAGGGGGGATCTTAATCCAATCACTGATTTTCTCCCAAACCGAGGCCGCGATACTACAAGCAGAAAAAAGGTGGTCCACCGTCTCGGTATCCTCACCACACAAAATACAATCCACCGAAACAATCGGGATGTTCCTTCTAGCCAACGCCTGTCTCGTAGGTATCCGATCTTGAGATGCTCTCCAGATGAAAATGTCACATTTGGATTTAATCCAACCCCCTTTCCACAGCCTATACCCTTGATTCGAACCGGAAGAACTATAAAACAAAGATCTAAAGGAAGAGGTGGAGTACCGACCTGATCCATCCGGTAACCACAGCCACTTATCACTGACTTCGGAGGTACTGACTTCATTCAGAACGGACAAACAGTCCGATAATTCAGCAGCCTCGTCTTGATTCAGCAAGGGTCTGGACCAGCACCATCTCCATTGACCACCCGAGCCAGCCTCCGGGGCCCTATCCTTAACCAGACAACATTTCTCCTTTTCCAATGCGAACAGCAAAGGCCATTTAATCATCAGGGGAGTGTTCTCAAACCAAACATCAATCCAAAATCGGATACAATCCCCTTTACCCAGCACCCCTTTGAAAAGAAGGTTAATTCTTTTACCGTCGATAAGCATTTTGGATTCTAAACTCATGATATTTTTCCACACCCCCGTCAAATTAGAATTGGATGGAAAAAACGACCACCTTCTTCTCTTACCATGGCACGCCGTAATAACTTTCTTCCAAAGACTATCCTCTTCCGACCGGAATCTCCACATCCACTTCGACAAAAGAGCTTCATTCGCAAGCTTAAGTTTATTGATTCCAAGCCCGCCAAGCTTTTTAGGCCTGGTGACAATATCCCATGCGACCCAATTCATTCTATTCACTTCCTCCGTCCCTCCCCAAAGAAAATTCTTCATAAGGCTTTCAAGTTTTTCAACCACTTTGCAAGGGACTTTAAAGATGGAAAAGAAATAAACGGGGAGACTTTCAAGAACAGATTTGACGAGCACCAATCTACCTCCAATAGAAAGAGTTCGAGCTTTCCAAATCGAAAGACGAGTTTGGAAGATCTTGATAATGGGATCCCAATTATTAATTCTATTCATGTTTGCTCCTAATGGAATACCCAAGTACTTGAAAGGAAAGTCTCCTTTACCACACCCCACCACTTCCTCCATATTAATAATCTCGCTATCATCCACACTCACCCCGAAAAGATTAGACTTATGGAAATTGATTTTCAGGCCCGAACAAGCGTGAAAAACCCGGAGGATTCTAGCCACAACCTTAATATTTTCTGACGACCATTCCCCAACAATAAGAGCATCATCAGCGTAAAGCAAATGAGAAATCACTGGGCCCCCATTAGGTAACTTAATCCCCTTCAATCTCCCAGCATCACACGCTTTGGCGACCATGCAAGAAAAAGCTTCCATGACTATTAGGAAAAGAAAAGGCGACAAATGATCGCCTTGTCTAATACCTTTGAAACATTGGAATTCAAATGTAGGCGATCCATTTACCAATACCGAGGATCTAGCCGAGACCAACACCCCTTTGACCCATTTCACCCAGGCGGGAGAAAAACCCATTTGATCCATCATATCGACTAAAAAATTCCAGTTGACGTTGTCATACGCCTTCTCAAAATCAATCTTAAACACAAAAGCTTTAACACCCGATCTTCTTAACCAAGACCAAACTTCACTAAGAATAAAAGGGCTGTCGAGGATATATCTATCTTTGATGAAAGCCGACTGAGAATCCGATATAACGGTTCCCAATAACCTTCTTTATACGGCTAGCCAAAATTTTAGATATGGTTTTACTTATAATCCCCGCGAGATTTATAGGCCGATAATCTTTTAAATGAACCGGGTCCACCTTCTTGGGAACAAGGGTTATAAACGAAGAACTGGAGCTTCTGTCGATCACACCCATCTCATGAAACTGGAGCAAAATGTCTCTAAAGTCTTTATCAAAAAGGTACCAATAATGTTTGAGGAACATGAAATTAAACCCATCTGGGCTGGGGGCTTTGTCCGCCCCACAACGCGTTTAAGTAAATGGTCATTTTCTTAAGCACTAAAAAATACATGTTTATTGGTTTTGGGATGATAATCAAAGTTATCAAATAAACCAAACAACATTTTGAAGTAATTATACTTTTATTACAAGTATTTTTTAAACACCTTATGAAATACATGAGAATTCTTTAGTGTATATATTCAAATTTTTCTGTATAAACCAAGATTAAACAACCAAGTAACCAACATATATACTCTAATACATGCCGAACACTAGTTAAGCGTTTTCACAGGTTTACCCCGAATATGACCCAAAACCATTTACTCAAAACTGAAACTTGCATCTTCTTAAATGTTAGTTGGACAATTTATGAAATAGTTGTGATGCATACCTCACATTCTAACATTCTTTGAAGTTCTTCAACATACATTCATCTTCCAGTTGAAAACCAAACGGTAAAAACACCATTGCGTCATCAACAGAAAACATATTTGGAGTAGTATAAAAAAAGGATGGAGATGCGGGGTATCGATCCCCGTACCTCTCGCATGCTAAGCGAGCGCTCTACCATCTGAGCTACATCCCCATGATGTTTGGTTGCTGAAGCTTACATTCATCACTTAAAATAAGTCAATTTGGTCAAGGAAAAATGTATTTAGCAGAATCAAGGAAGTAATCAGATGTGCATATATTTATCTAATTGGGGATTTTGAGGCAATGTACTGTTACTGGAATGCTGGATTGAACTCTCAAGTTTCATCGGTTTTGAAATTCATGCTGGTGTTGTCAATTTGGTCAAGAAAAAATTGAGTTTGATTTGGGGAACTAAATTAGGAAAAGAAATGAATGAGAAACGGAAAGTGGTTTTCGAAAGTGTGTTTTATGTTGAGAAATAGGAGAATAGCGTCGGAGAGTAACATATGCGACATCGTGGCATCATAGGTAAATGATGCAATTACGAGACATATCTTGGTAATTAATCTTGTTAAGAATGTTCAATTTATGACACTAACCCATTATCTATGGTTTTTAAGACCAAAGAACTTGTAGGCAATTTGATTTAAGATGTTCATGTAATCATGTTTGATAGGGTAAGGTTATTGTAAAAAAGACCAAAAGTGTGAGAAAGGTAAGAAAGAATCTCAGCCATTAGATCTAAATTAATTGAAAAGGGTAAACAAGTAATTTTATCATTAATTCAATTAATTAAAAACTTCCTATAACCGCCACCTTAATTATAGGAAGTATATAACACCATTCAGCAAGTATATAACACCATTCAGCATTCAGCAAGTACATAACACCATTCGGTAAGTATATAACACCATTCAGCAAGTATAACACCATTCAGCAAGTATATAACACCATTCAGCATTCAGCAAGTATATAACACCATTCAGCATTCAGCAAATATATAACACCATTCAGTAAGTATATAACACCATTCAGCAAGTATATAACACCATTCAGCATTCAACAAGTATATATAACACCATTCAGTAAGTATATAACACCATTCAGTAAGTATATAAACAATTCAGCAAGTATATAACACCATTCATTGACTAAACATCTGATCGAAACATATTTTTTTCTCTATATAAGTATAGCAATATGGTACGCATATTAAAGATAAAAAAACGCTCGTTATTATGGTGTAATTTTTTAAAAAAAAAGTTACGTATAAAAAGTTATTGACTTTTAAAAAAGACGGGGGGAAGTTACATGTGCATTACCTAATTTCTAGTGGGTTTAAAAGACTATATTGCCCCTAGATATTTCAAATCAGTCCCAATTAATGAAAATATTTTACAATTTGGTCCCTATTGATCTCAACCATTAGATCAAAAGATCTAATGGCTGAGATTCTTTCTTACCCTTCTCACACTTTATGCCTTTTTTACAGGATCCTCTACCATGTTTGATAATTAATTACATGTAGTTTACTAGGGCCAAAACAGTTGGGTTATACTTATAGCACGCGTTATTGATGTCGCGTTCTTTACATTCATCTGTACAGGAAAAAAAAAACACGCAAACAAGATACAACTGAAGTAGAACGCAAGCTCAAGCTCGACCTAACGATGTAAGGCTAAACATTCAATATTAAAAACTAATTAGTGGAGCACGAGCTCGACCTCGACCTTTGATAAACAACACTCACAATTATCATGAAAGATGGAAGTTATATTGTATGCAACCATACGAATGGAACGCTCAATTTAGACCATCGGGTATGGAGGTCGTCCCCTCCCCGTCCCGGGTCGTCGGCCCCGTCGCACACCGGCCCCCTTTGGATCGTCGCGGCACTCTTGTCTTCTCCAAGACGTTGGAGACGAAGCAATGATGTGAGCCCCCCTCTGACTTCTCTCTCTCCCCTTTATTAATATATTAATATTATATTGGACACGAGGCAATGATGGGTAGTCCTCCACACCCTTGGGTAGTCCCCAAGGGGATAGTCCTCCACCCTTGATGTGGTGGTGCCTACGTAGCGGGTGGTCCCTTTGGGGACTAACCTCACCATACCCTATGGACTTAAGGGTGAGCATGGATCTGTATGGCTGTTGTCGTAAACAAAACCATAACCAACACTTCACTTATTAGACTATGCAGAGCGGGAGTGTGGTGCTGGCGTGGAAGCCCCTTCCTTGCTGGGAACACCACCCCATGGGGTGGCGTGGGGACAAAGGCGTGGGTTTTCTTACATGGCATGGGGCGAGGATGGTGATGACATGGCGGGGGCTGGCTAGTTGGTGTTGTTTGATTTTGTTTTGATCGGTTTTTGTTTTAATTGCTTATTTTTTTAAAACGCCCCTTTCAAGCCGCTCCCACCCGTGCTTTTTGGGCAAAGCCCCCTCTGCTGATGTAACAACCACATGTCACTCCAAGCCCTCCCTTCAAGCCCATCCATTCCGATTAGACTTAATTAAATTCATTCAATCAGTTATTTGCACATATGTGTGCATGTTAATTGGTTTGGTTCAAATTTTTCAGTTTTACATAGATATGTATAATCAAAATCAAACCACTAAAAAATGTAACTGTATATTAGAGGTGAAGAAATCAGCTTTTTTAGGCAAACTGGATTACCAGATAGATTTTTTTCATTGCGGGCTCTAACTGGTTTGCCAAACCGGTTCAGCTTATAAATCGATTTATGGGTTCAAAATCTGAACCCGCTCCAATTAGTTTGGATAGGGTTCTAAAACGGTTTGACGGAGTTTTCTTTTAGAGTAAACTGCCATTTTGGTCCCTGTGGTTTGGGCACTTTTGCCATTTTAGTCCAAATCTCAAACTTTTTACATCTGGGTCCCTGTGGTTTGCATTTTGTTGTCATTTTAGTCCAAAATCCAAAAACCCTCTATTTTGACTGTTGAAAACTGATTATTTTGTCCTTTAGTGCAGGGGCATTTTGGTCCATGTTAATTTATTATAACATTTCAATAATTAATAACATCATCTTCAAGAACATCATCAAACATCATCATCAAAACCCAGAAAATCCAGAAAATCAAGAACATCATCTTCAAGAAAATCAAGAACCCAGAAAATCAAGAACATCATCTTCAATCTTCAAGAACATCATCAAAACCCAGACATCGTTCATCTTCAAACATCATCATCAAAACCCATAAAATAGACAAAAATCAACAAACGATTTCTGAACAAAAACAAATAGACAAAAAACACAAGATGAATTACCATTCTCCTTCTCATTAATCTCTCCAGATCTCACATCCGATTTCTGAACAAAATCCGATTCGATTTCTGAACAAAATCAACAAACCAACTAGTTCAGTACAAATCTCACTTCGTTTAACTAGAATGAAAGCAACTGAGAGTAAATTGATCATTAGAACTACTTACATCCATTGTATTTGTGAAGAATTCGAAGATGGACATCATCAAAACCCAGAGATCGTTCATCTTCAAGAACATCTAAAACTCAGAAATCAAGAACACCGCAACCACCACACGCTTCCACCATTACCATCACCCCCAACCACCATCCCGCACCAACAACCCCGCACCACCACCACACCGGCAGATCTGAACCCCCATCTCTCACGGCGCACCACCATGCCAACATATCTGAAACAAGCACCATCCCCCCACCACCATTCTGCACTAGAAAGAGAGAGTGAGAGAGAGAGAGAGAGAAACAAGAGAGTGAGAGAGAGCCGAACGAGAGAGAAACATGAGAGAGAGAGAGAGAGAGGAACGCGGAGATGACGATGACGACGGTGGATCTGAGTTTCGGTAGGGTTTCGATGACGATGACGATGACGATGGTGGCGGTGGTGGTGGTGCTATAGAGAGAGAAGAACGAGAGAGGGAGGAGGTGGCGGTGGTGGTGCTATAGAGAGAGAGAGAGAAGAGAGAGAGAGAGAGAGAGAGAGAGCTGATTTTGGGGATGATGATGATTTTTTGGGTTTTATTGTTAAAAAAAAAGAGTAAACTGCCCCTCCAACAAATGAAATTTAAAAAATGACCAAAATGCCCCTGCACTAAAGGACAAAATAATCAGTTTTCAACAGTCAAAATAGAGGGTTTTTGGATTTTGGACTAAAATGGCAACAAAATGCAAACCACAGGGACCCAGATGTAAAAAGTTTGAGATTTGGACTAAAATGGCAAAATTGCCCAAACCACAGGGACCAAAATGGGAGTTTACTCTTTCTTTTAAGAACTCCTTGAACAGATTCAGGCTCAAACCGGGTTTTAAATGCAAAATCACAAACTGCTTCGGGACTGCCATGCTGGGTCGGGCCCAAACTGATTTGGCCCACAGCGGTTTTTTTTGTTGGGCAAGGTTAGGTTACGAACCGGTTTTGGAGGGCCCAAACCAACCTATTTTTTACACATCTGCCGTGTCTATCAGTGTCTCCTTTGGTTCGGTTTTTTGGTACCTCGAAAATGTTTGTAAAAAGATGGGAGTTGGGTTGACCGACTACGAGGACGACAACCATAGATGTTTTATCCGAGTTAACTAGAGTTATCGGCAATGTGTAACGGTGGCCATTTAAGATTTTAGAAAACAATTTACGAATATGAAGCACAAAATGCAAATATTTAATTTTAAACATGTGTTTAAAGAAAAGAATTGATTATTCAGTGAAATACTATTTGTAAACAAAACCAGCCTAGTTGAGTCAGTCTATTTTTTTAACGGCAAAAAATCTCCTATGCGGACTATGTCTAAGGTTGACTCCTCAACCACCATGAGACCGTGCCCATGATGCGCGGAAACAGGATGGAATCCGTAAACCCTCGCCGCCCCCGTCAGGGTCGAACCCGGGATTAAAACCTGATTCGTCCCTTCACCCAGATGTCCATTTAAGAGTTCTTGAGCCCGGAATTCGAACTCCTTTTTTTTGGATAACTAGGAGTTGCTAAAAGAAAATGTAATGGAAATGGTTTACTACTAGATCGAAATCTCAAAATAACCCAAAAGTCTAATCGTAGTAATGATTTAAAAAAAGATACCGAAATTGTTAACAATGCACACTTTTTTCCACCCAATTTAACTAGAAAACTACCACTACCACTAATCTGAACTATTACTTCCTATAATATCCCTGTGTTGCCGTTGTGGTGCCGGTGCCGGAAAATTACTAAACACAACGGGCCTGCAACCAAAAAAAAGAGAGAGAACTTCAGCTAAAAATTCTAAAAAAGGTAAAACAATAAAGAAATTAATTACTTCAAATTTAACACAAATTACCTTCAAAATGATATGCTAATGGACGACAAAACTCAACGATCCGAAAACAAGAACCTCTTCTCAGCAACCTCCTTAAACAACATCAACTGTTCAAGCGAGTAAACACAACAACCTCTGGAATACAAAACCGACTGAGACACAGGTGAGTTAACCATAACCTCAAGCACCTGCTGCCTGTTCAATTTCCCCAATCCACCATACCTAGGGTTTCCAGATCTCAAATTCAAACACGACGACGAGCTAGACACAACAGGCATCGATTCCAGAACACTGATTTGCGCTTTCAGAAACATAATATACTTGTACGTTTCTTCATAAATCGTTGCCATATCCATTTTTCTGTCCACCGGTAGCAGCTTTTGTAAGGATCGTGTTTTATCGCTGAGTGTACGGCGTCGTTTGTACGCCAGTTCTGGTCCGGATAACTTCGCCGGAGGAGGAGGAGGAAACGGCGATTGTTGCGGTGGCGTTGGAGTGAAGTAGTTTGTTAACGACGTCGGTTGTTGCGTGTGGTGATTAAACGGAGGTGAATACTTGTGTTGATTCACTGGCTCGATTGATCGGAGATCTGGTAACTGGTTGAACATGAAAGTAGGAATGTTATTCAGGTTGAATAACTCCGGTGAAGGTGCGGTTTTCAGCCTTTTGAACTCCATTGATGTGGTGTATTCGCTTGAACTCTCACTTGTTTTTGCGCTTTGAATGTTTTCGTTGAATGTATCGTATGATGATGAAGCATACGGAAGCATAGATTTGTTGTAACTCGTTTCGGTAGGGATATGTGTCTGGTCGGAAGTTGTGTCCGGTGGAAAATCAAGGTCACCGATGACATATTTTCCGGTGAGAAGAAGCGATTGGAAACTTCCGTCCATTTTGAAAGAGGGGGGGGGGGGGGGGGGGGGGGGGGGGGTAAATGCATGGTTGCGTGACAGTGGTGGATATATATATAAGAGAGGGAGTAAATTACTAAATTGCCCATATGGTATTTGATAATTTGTTTGTGCATGAGTGGCCCACATGTTGGAGTATATTTCTCCCTCATGGATTTCTCTTGCATTTTATTTTCTCATTTTAAACGTCAGATATAAAAAAATATGTGTAGGTATTGTTACTTTGTTGTTAATCTTTCCAAACTAATATTTAATGATGATATATTTACTTTGTAAGATTTGAAGAGATATTTTTTATAGACTTTAAAGTTTTATATTTTGGTTTGTTACTTCTGAGTTGAAATATTGTTTTGTAAAATTGTGAAACCTTAAAAAATCGGTATAAACATTAACAACTAAACGAAATCACCTCTAGTATATAATACTCGTGTATAATTGTACAATAAAAAGTAATTCTAAAAGATACAAATTTAACAAAAGTTGGTTAACATGTAAACAAGTCAGGGGTGTCAATTCTCCAAATATACAAAAAAGAAGATGAAATAAGCAACTTTTTGTTATAATATCTAATCCATCTAAGACCACCCGTAGTGGTATCGAATTTGGGCATTTTTTTGGTTGAAGAACGCACCTCCACGCCGGAAGTTCCGCCCCCATGGGCGTTGTTTTGGAGATTTTGGGTTGCAGCGTTCTTTATTCAACACCCAACTTACATTTCTTTGGCCAATCACATGTATTCTTGTTTTCTTGCCCAATCACATGCATTCTTCCTTTTAATGCCCACGTCCCCACTACACCCATTTTAGAAAAACGCCTCATAAAGCCCCTTGCTGACTGGGTCGCCACATGACACAAAACGCCCAAGGGTGGGGTTTCTTCCACTACGCATGGTCTAATAAATGAATTGGGTTAAGATTAACTCGTACAATTAAGCACTTTAATCCGTCAACCTATTGAATTAAATTGATGTTAACCCATTTAACCCATGTTATAACCGACTAACCCGATTGTCATGTTCACAACTTTAATTGTTTGTCAACCTGCTAGCACTTTTAGATAATTGGGTGGCGCAATTTTAAGTGTTTGGGGGGTAGTGCTGATGTTTTAGACATGAATAAAGATATAGGTCGTGTTCAAATTGAACGATTAGAGGCATTAACCCGAACCTTATCACCCCCTAGTAGAACACCATACACCACTAAAACATTTATATTATATGTAATATAACAATGTTATTTAAGAAATGTTAACTTTCTAGAACAATTTATAGCAAACTCTCTAATACCGGTTTAAAAGATACTAGGTTAGAGCCCCGTGTATTACACGGGTTAAACAAATTTAATTTTATATAAAATATTATATTTTTAAAAAAACCTTATTTAACACAGGTTGAATAAATGTAATTTTATATATTAAATAACAAATAAACTTATATCTTTAAGAACCTCGTGTATTGTATGTGTTGAATAAATGCAATTTTGTATATTATATAATAAAAAAGTCATATATTTAAAAACCTTGGGCATTACACGGATTGAATAAATCTAATTTTATATACCAAATTGTAAAAAAAAAAAAAAAAAAGTCTTGGCGTTATCCTAGTTCCCAAACGACTTACATAAAGCATTCATGAAATTAATGCATTGTTCCACATAACTTCCTAAGCCTAAAGTACTATATTGCTTATATACACTCTCTTACTCAGTCTAATTACTTATATCATTTTAGGGACAGTTTGGTTGCTAACTAATATATTGATAGATAACTTTACTTGTGGATAATGTGTTGATAATAATATTAATTAATATAATAAACATTGTACTATACAAAAAATGTGATGATATGTATCTTATGTGTAATTAACTCTAATTTAATAAAAAATACATATTTTTCTCTAAATTAACTTTATTTTTCAAAACCCCCCACATTCAACTCTCTATATATTTCTCTATCATACTCACAATCGCTTATTTTATTATTTTTTTTATTTCCTGCACACTAACAATAAAAATATAGAGCCTAAAATATAAAACTACAAACCCTTCTCTATTATAAAGATTCAAATGTAATGGTGTTTTTGTTGTTTTCTCCATTTCTTTCTCTATATTATATAGAATGCATAAATATAGAGGCTACAAATTGAATGCTCTTATATATATATTGATAATATTTTTAGTATCTGAATATATATGTTCAAGAGATTTATATAATTTAATATTAATACTAAGTGATAATGCTGTTTTTCGAAAACATTTATGATATTTTGAATACTATATAATCAATTTATATTGCTTAGTATCCGAATATATATGTTCAAAAGAGTTTTTATTATATTTTTGAAAATATTTATTATAACTGGATTTAAGATAATGATTAGCATTATTCATATATTAAAAAGTTTTAAGATAAAGATTAGCGATATTCATATATTAAATTAAAAAGATATATTAATTAAAAAATTATAAATAAAATTATAGAATTGAAGGAGAGAATGACATGTGTCCTTTCATTGGTTTCTTTTATTATATAGTATAGATTTTGTTATTGACTAGCGATGAAAAATAATAACTTTGAGTTAAAGAATCATCTTAAAGATATTTTATTTACTTTGCAAAAGTTTATATTTATTTGAAATAATTTAGATAATATTTATTTTGCAAAAGTTTATATTTATTTGAAATAAAAAGATAGTAATACTTTATTTCAATAAATGATGCTTGATATTGATGTTGAGGTTTGCACATATAATGTATACATGTGTGGGCCTTCGGGATGACAAAAGTGAAATTGCAATAATTTTAACGTTCATTTACTAATTTCGTGAAAAATAATGTTAAAAGCTGGGAAGGTTAATCATGCATCATGTAGTGTCGTTGATAGTCGAAAGATAAGGGGGTACATGCACTATTCGGCCTTTTTGTCGAGAGTTATGCACCTTATGTCCAAGGCTTGATACAAAACTACTATGGAGTCGGGGGTCTCACTAGAATCAACTTCTCTAGTCCTATGGGGTTGAGATAAGGTTGTCTACATCTTACCCTCCTCAGACCCAACCTTAACTTTGCTATTGCTGGGATTTACTGAGTATAATGATGATGACAATAATATCCTATATTACCAACCAAATCAACCAATTTATATACTCTTAGAAACAGACTTTTACTATAGAAAACTTCATTCACGTGATGCTCCATCGATCAATAATCATCGATGTATACCAAAACTCCAAAAGGCCAAATAGCAAAAAAGAAAATCTAGATTTTAATCTACGTTGATGAACCATGTGAAAAGCCATTCATTGATCCGTTGATAAAATCTTTACCTACGCGTCCACGCCAGATTCCATATGGAATCTCACCGAAGGATTACAACAAAGGAAACCACTATAAGGGGAGTGGGGGCGGCCTGTTATGGACTCCCCATCACTCATGAAAGTATCACGAACACCGCCGCCACCACCTTGTTCACGAGTGATAGGATTAACGCGTTGAATTGATAACGCGTTGAACATTGATGAGTGTATGTGTATGACTTGTACATTGTGTATTAATACTTGTACATTGGAATCTCATCACTAGTGATGACCACGGCCACTAAAGAATGCTTGTGAGTGATAGAATAGTGGTTGCTGATCATATGACGGAACATGATTGGATGTTTGTGAGTGATGAAATTTCATCACTAGTGACCACCCCCAGTCCCCTAATACATGTATGATCCTAACAATCTCACCTACAAATCAGGACAATCATCTCTTCTAAATATGTATACAGTAATAACACATTTATGTAAATATTGGTATCTTCACATACGGCTAAGTGACAAATCCTCATTAGTGAAATGGTGAAATGTAGAAAGTGTTTTCTTTCGTGGTTTGCATGTCATTTTCTTGTATAGTAAAGATTAAAAAAAATCAGCGATGTTTCCGTTAGGCTGGATGGTGTGTTTTCACCACCCTCCCCCAACGTCAAATGGGGGTTGGGGGTTTTTGATTGGTTGGCCATCAAATCACATTACCTCTTCCTTTAACACTGTTAACCCACTTATAAATTAAGATGTAAATACATGAAATATATCTATAAATACATAAAATAAAAATATAAATACTTGAAATGGAGGTATAAAATATGAAATACATTAACTCGAGATATAAAAGTTAGAAATATATAAAATATGAATAATCAGTGCGGTTAGTTTCGGTTAAACAAGGCTGTAAAAAATTGATAACCGATTTTTGGTTAATTCGGTTTTCGACGAACCGGTTGTCGGCTAATTGGTTTCAGTTAATTTAGTTTTTTATTGATTTCGGTTCGATTTTATCTGTTTTCAATTAACGATCGGTTATTGCTCACTCCTATACATTGTTAATCACGCAACATATCAAATTTTTTAATTAAAAACAATAGTTATATTATAATTAAATTAAAGAGGATAAAATGCTTGTTTTTTTTTGTAATTTTAAAATTATAATATTAACGTACGAAGAGGTTATGACAATTTAATAATCGTTGAGGTAGTTAGTTTTTTATAAAGGGAAAAAATGTAAATGCTAAGTATCTATAATTTGGTTAAAGATGACGTAATTAAAGTGTAATTGTGTAAATAAGTTATTGGAATGAGTAAAGTCCCTTTTGAGTCCCTGTGGTTTGTGCATTTTAACTATTTGAATCTAAAATCAAACTCTTCTTGATTTGAGTCCCTATGGTTTGTATTTTTAACCCTTTAAATCCAAAAATCAAACTTTTCTTGATTTGAGTCCCTATGGTTTGTATTTTTAACCCTTTGAATCCAAAATGAAACCTCATCCAACCCTTTGAGTCCCTGTGGTTTGTATTTTTAACCCTTTGAATCCAAAATGAAACCTCATCCAACCCTTTGAGTCCCTGTGGTTTGTATTTTTAACCCTTTGAATCCAACCCTTTTAGTCCATGATTTGGATGAGATTTGCATTTTGGATTCAAAGGGTTAAAAATACAAACCACAGAGACTCAAATCAACACAAGTTTTGTTTTTGGATTCAAATAGTTAAAATTCACAAACCAAAAATAGACTAAAAAGGATTTTACTCTATTGGAATATTTAAAAAAGCGAAGCCTTTGGAAGTGTGGTTTCTTTTTTCGAATTACGCAATGCGGCGACTGGGAATTGGCGGAATCTGTTAACCAACAACCGGCGATAGCCAGTTGCACTCATATCCTCTTTGTCTAGTATTTGTTTTCTTCTGCAACAAAAGCATACCTTAATATAATATAATATTTACCACCTTTGACATAGTACAACAGACAGCTACGTTAACATCTTGTGGCAAATACAAACGTACAAACAGACACGGTCTCTTTAATCTTTATAACTAGGTTATTTCATCCCGCGTTGCGTTGCGTTGCGTTGATACATTATCGTGAGCATTGGATTGGTATCAGTTCGGTTCATTATAGTATTGATCAGTGGCGAAGCTTGACATTTTCGACAGGGGGGTCGAAAACGAATATACCAAAAAAATTCTATAGAACCGGAGGGTCGAAAACGTATATACCCAAAAATTTCTATACGAAAACTACATATATAACACTACTGAGCGAAAAGTTCGGGGGGTCGGGCGCCCCTCCCGGCCCCTTCAAAGCTACGTCAATGGTATTGATACGATACATGCATTTCTTACAGAAAGCAACATGTGTTTTATATTAACCGAAAACCATAAAAACAAACACATATACCTACACCGATAGTGTTCGAACGATATCGATTGATTCAGATTACCAAAGTATTGGTATCGATATTTATTTATCGTCACATACAGAGTTACCTTAATGAAAAATTATCGAAACCATAAACCATAAAAATGAATACAGGTCATACCGATGTCGATATGTACACGGTGTTAGCTTATCAAAAGCCAAACAATAAAAATAGATACCAATACTGAAATCAATTTTGTTCGTCCAGTTGTAGCTCCATTCACTACGGTAGCGGCATAATATTTGTTATCCGACAAGAAACCATAAAAACGAGTACATGTACCGGTAACGATGTTGCTCGTCTCGGTTAGTTACGTTATGATAACACTATGGTGCGTTACAAATGTTGTTCAATCGTTTCGGTTCGTTTGGTATGTTAACGACCCAATGGCCGTTATCAATATTTTTTTTATCGTGATGTTGACAAAAAATAAACACAAAACACAAGTTATTAGAAAAAAAATCAAAATAAATGATGAATAAAATATTCTAAAAAAGTAAATAAGTACATCACAGTAACAAACTACAATTCATCGACGGTTTTGGTTTGTTTGGTTTGATACAACAACGGCACGGTATCCATTTGTATTGCAATATTGTAAAAAAATATAGTTGTAGATTTAAATTTTTAAAAATTAAGGAAGCAAGTTATTATAAAAATATTAAATTGAATGATGAATGAAATATTAAAAAATGCTGGAAAATAGATATAAACAATAAATAAACAATTTTTAAAATATTAAAATAAAATATATGATCACTATGGAAAATAGATATAAACAATAAATAAACAATTTAAAATATTAAAATAAAATACAAGATCACTATTCATGATGAATTTCAATTCATATGTATAATAATAGGTGAATTTGCCCAGGCGATGCAGCGGGAATTCGGTCAGTTTGGTTTGATTCGTTACGGTATCGTTATGGTACCGACGCTCGGTTAAAATTCATGATATGTCCAAAAGAATGTGTTTTACATTGAAAATCATAAAAAACGAATACCGGTGTCTGTTTCAATAATAATTTTAGCAGTACCGATGTCAGTGTCGGTTTTGGTGGCGAGATTTGTTTTAAACAAAGTTGTGTATTCTACTTTATAAAAAAAGATATTGGATGTGAGATATCGGATGAAAATCAAATTAAATAAAAACAAATGGGCTAAAAGTGTATAAGTATATATTAATACCGGTTCCGATAATACTGATACTGGTATCGACGTGGTTTGGTCGGTGTCAGCTTCGTTCGTCAAGGAACCGCTATCACATCGGCACTTGATATAGCCCACGATACCAAAAAGATTATATTTCAAACACGACTGCGTTTTTAATAAAATTATATAGAAATGTCGAGAAAAAAATTAAGCACAACTTCGTTTAGTTTTTTGTAAGCAAAAGAATGCAAGCAATCCGAGAAAAATCAAATTATTAAAAAGTTAAATGGTTAAAAGCGTACAGTATATATAGTATAGGATAAAAAATAATTAGTTATAATAATATACTAATAATAAATATAATTACAACAAACTAATTTATATAGTATAGTATTAAAGACAAAGGTCGGTGGATGACCTTTGTCTTTAACTCCTCAACTTTTAAAAAAAAATCATACTTAGTCCCTATACATTTATCTCCTTTCAATTTTCATATATTACAATTCTAATCCCTATACTTTTTCTTTTTAACCCCTATACTTTTATTTCTTTCAATTTACACTCTCAAACTAGGTAACTTAAACATTCACTTTAACTTTTGGTAATTGACAACTTTGATCTGTCAACTTTTTCTACTTAATAACTTAACATCTCATTTATTTGAATTGCTTTATGACTTTAGACCATAGCGTCACACGTTAATATAATTTTTTTATCATTAATGTCTAAATTACTTTTACGTTTTTACACGATTGTCTAAAATATTGTTACAACTTTACACTGCAATTATGTTAATTTCACGAACGTACCGTGTGTAACAAAGTCAAAAACGTGTAATGTCACGTGCAGGCATCACATGTTAATTTCATCATTGTACATTGTAACCACATTGCTTATATAGGTTACACTGAGTTTGATCGGATACGTCAAACACGTGTTTTATGTGGTTAACGCATCACATAATGTGTCGTCAGCTATAAACAACTAAGGTGCCGTCAACGTAACGCGTTGTGTATCGCAGTTTTAACGTACATGTCGTTTTAAAATTCACGTTTCAACGTAAATGACTCACGTTTTTACATAAACTTTTTTCTCAAGCGAGACTGGTAAAAAATAATACGTTTTCTACTTATTTTGTGTACGTTCGTAAACTGTATTTGAAAGCAAGTCGGGTCAAGTATGCTACGTTTTCATTCGATGGCGATGAAATTTTTTTAAGTAAAGAGTCGGGTCAAATATACAGTATAAATACGAGTTACTTTAACTTTAGACGCCGACGCAACGCGCGGCGGGTCAAAATCCTAGTAGTAATAAAATAGAACCGCTATAATAAAATATATTAAAATGTTCTCCGCCTAGTGTTCATGAGGAATTGTAATTAATATAGATAATAATGCATTTTTTGGATATTGTAACGGTCAATTTATATATTATATTAGGGTGGGTGGTGGGGTTTGCGGGGAGTTCATCGGGGTGTGGAGTCATCGATCGGTGACCGCACCGTGGTGTTTGAGTTAGGGTGTTTGAGTAGGAAAGAGGGAGAGAAATCGGTGTATACTCACCGAAGGTGGAGAAGAACAAAGGGAGGAGAGAGAGAGAGAGAGAGAGAGAGAGAGGAGAGAGGAGAGAAAAACCAATCAAAAAATATATAACTCAAACACCCTAGAGTGATTAACCATACCTAGTGATTGAGTGGAAAATGAGGAGTGGAATGGTGAGTTGACATGACATAATATTATTGGGTAGAGAATAACTCAATCACCCTAGAGTGATTAAACCATACCCCCACCATTATATATATATAGAGAGAAAGTGTTTCGTATATATATTTGTAACTAGGTTATAACCCGTGGTACCCACGGGTCGCTCTATTTTTAAGGATATTAATATTTTATTACTTTTATTACAATGGTCCGTTTTATAAAATTTTATAAAATATGATTCAATGTTAATTGTATATAATAATATATGCAAACAATGTGATTTATCAATGGTAACAACTATCATATAATTTTTAACATATAACCAGATAATGTTCTACGTATGTAGAATGATTCAGACCAAGATGAAAGGATACAAATCATAAGTGTATCAATAAAAGTAATACAACTCAAGTGACATGATATAAATTAGTAACAAAGTGGATTGCATCATTAGGTATTAGGTACAGGCCCGGTTATTGGGCTAGGCAGCCCGGGCAATGGCCAAGGCCCAAAACCAAAAGGGGCCCAAAATTTACAATTTTGTTTATGTATATTATATGAATAATAAGTAATTAGGCCATGTGCTATAACCGTGCGTATTCCTGTTGGTTTGTACTTCAGTTTAGTTTTTAAAGGTTTTGTGTTTGATTCTTGATTTTTCCGCTTTTCTATCAATTTTTAATTTTTTTGTAGGTGGCTAGTTGGCCTTTGACTTTTTGTATATATTTCCTGGTTTCACAAATTTTTGTTTGTGATGCAACTTTTCATATTTTATTTTTTACACATTAAATTCAAGTTACCCCTAAATTAATACTAGACTTTTATGCTTATATATTGCTGCTTATTGGTGAAAATAGTAAATCTTGTTGCTGGCAATATTATTTGTATGGATCTTTGATGTTTGATTTTTTTAGCTATTACATGTTTATGGGTGATGTAGCTGCTGCAAATGGTTTTATTCATAAACGTTAGGAGAGCCGCATGATTTGCTTAAATAAGTTCAATTATTTTGCTACATTACCTTTTTTTTGTTTATTTTATTACAATTATCGTCGTATTGGTTTCTTGATATATAATTGATGAGTTTATAGGGGGGGGGGGGGGTATTTGCACGGACCTCCCATCCGCCGGAGTATTACAACTCCGCAGCTTACCACGCCTCAAGGTTGCATGGCGGTGAATACCCAACCGAGCCGAGCCTTGGGGGTATTATGCCTGATCCAAGACTCGAACCCGGGACCTCAGGACTGAGGGAGGGTGAGGCTGGCCAACTGGGCTACCCCAGATGGTTATAATTGATGAGTTTATATTATAAGGAGTGGGCCCAACTTTTTGTCTCGCCCGAGGCCCAGATTTTTTTTAACATTCTCGGAGACGGCCCTGATTAGGTATGAAGTTTTCTTTATAAACCGTGTACAAAATATCAAGAAAAAGACAAATAATGTTACATTTATAATTTACTATAATTAACATGAGCTCAGTCCGACTGGTGTAGCACGCCTTGCCACATCCAATGTTATAGATGCAAGTCCTCTTTAATTTAACAAACACCTAAAATTTGATATCCTTCACTTCATAAATCATAAACAAAGTGACATCCATATATCATTGAGGGTGGGGCAACATGAAAAAGCCATTATGAGCTCAAGTTCATCCTTCAACATTTCTTCTAACTCCATACTCTCCCTTTGCGGCCAACCCATAGAGAGTTGGTATGCCAATCTACAATGGCATATGATATCATGAGTAGGATAATTATAAGAGATAGCAAGATATGATCACACTAATAAGTAGTTCCTAAGGAACACAAATGACTCCCAATCACTAATCTTTGTCATGTTGTAAGTAGATGCCTTCGCGTTTAACTTGTAAACACCCATGTTGCCCTTGACACGTATGAGAATAAAATAACATTAACGTCTCCATAGACCGACAAAAACTGGAAAAAAATGAGTCATGTTGGGTTATCTATTAAAATCGAACGATGTTTTGGTTTTATATCAAACAGATCAAAGTGGTCAAAAAAAAAACTGCTAAAGGATGTACAGGTCAATCAGGTTGAAAAGCCCATAATCAGCATCGAAACTTTTTTACCACTCTTTGCTCAAAGATATAGATAATTAATGTCATAATACTTTTGTAATTGTTGTTAACCCACTAAATATAAATTTAAATATATTAAAAAACGTAGGAAAATGATTAGTTGGTCAACATATCCCTCCTATGTTTTGACCCGATCACTTCCATAAATAAAACCAATCAAACTCTAATTAAAAACAATGTCATCAAATCCAAGTCGAGCACAATCTTTGACTTCCAAAATAGACTCCAATAAAAATTTCAGTTTCAAATTTCAAATTCTAAGTACTCCACTAATTTCTCCACAGTAATTGCAAAGAAATTATGATTAAACAATTTTTTGATGGCCTTATCAATCGACTAAATTAGTAATCTCTCTTTTCAACCCGAACGAATCGTTCTAGTTGACCATTACCATTTTCCATAGTTTTAAAAACATCCAATATATTAAATAGAATTCCTATTAGTTAATAAAATCATTTTTCTTTAAATTAAATACATGAACAAATATTTGTATATAAAAATAGTTTTAATGGAAACGGGTCAGATGTGGGTCAAAAGTTATCCAAAGTAGTATTTTGATAAAAAAAATTGGATTATTACCGAATATCAAAAAGTTCTAACTCAAATTTTCAAGTAAATATTTATTCATAAAAATTATTAACTTTAGACAAAAACATTTACATGTCAACCCGACATGTACCAACCATACGCATTTGACACGTTACCTAACCGATTTCATTTACACACATATTTATAGCCAACACACACTTAAAACGGGTCAAAGACGTGAATGCATATTAAGAACATGAGAATTCTAACATAACTCAATACGGGTAATATGATGGAGATACATACCTTTGTAGAATGAGGAACCTACTTGTTAACATTCAACTATAACACTTATATCGAAACCAACCGTCCTCTCAGTTAGAAGATGACATTTAAATAGTGTATTCCCTTACAAACTTGTCAAGAACCATGTTTCAGATTATCTTGTAAAAGCAACCATGTCGAATTTTATTATGCACCTAAGTTTATATCCCATATTCGAAATACAAACAAATCCTCCTTAGTTGATCTCACAAGGATTTCATTAAGTCACCCATTAGTACGCTACTTACTATAACTTAAAATCATTCGCTGACTTATAAACCTTTATGTTTCAGATAGCACAAATTCTTACTGCATCACTAAAATAATAATCACTTCATTTCTTAACCAACACTAAGCCAAAATAATAACCAGTTAAGCAGCTCATAAAGATTCCAGTTAATATTAGTTATTTGTAGTTGCTCCAAATTGGGTACAACTTCTTAATTCTAGTGTAGGAGGGAACCGTCCCCTTCTTTTTCGCTAGCTGATATATTAAATGGAACCAATGACTTTTTCCCTTATACAGTTAAAAAAGGTATGAAGCTCCTGTCACTAAAGATAACAACATCAGTCCTTGGTTTTAAAAAGGGTGATGCGCTTTGATGCGTTTTGATCCCAAACTCCGAAGCATGATTTGTGCAAATCACGTATCTGAGGCGTTTGTTATTAAAAAAACTTTTAGCACACTTTATGCTTGTGAAAAGACCAATTCATGTTTTGAAGTCACTCGTTTACCAATCAAAAACAATAAAAACAATTGTAGCATATAAATAATTAAAATAAAAAGTAGTATAGATAAACTTACTTTTTTTATCCAAGATTCTACTTGATTCCTTCAAACTTTGATCTCTTTATTCCCTTAACAATCAAACAAAGATATTTCAATAGCAATTTCATATCCCAAATCAAATACCAAAACAACTCATTCTTTTGTTACAAAGTCAGAAACATAGTACTTGAGTTATCCCCAAACCAAACAAATATAGTCTTCTATTTAGGTTCGTTCTCTTGTGAGATGTTAATGCTTTGAATAAGGTTGACCACGGGTCAACGCTTGCAACTTCAGACCGTTTACATGAAAATAAATATTGAATTTGGGTTATGTTTTATCTCTAACGATTCCAAAACTTATAATATCGTTATAACTTTTTAAACAATATAGTAATTATTTTTATAACGTGTTCTAAAACTTTTGACAATAGTAAGTGTTTTGGGTCAATCCAACCTATACCAAAGCACATGGTTTTGACATGAAATCCAACCCGCTCACAAGGGAGTAACCTTTCGATTAAAATCAAATTATTTTCACTACAATTTTTATACAAAATATATAAAAATCACACCCACAAATCTTTTCCTACCAACATTTTTGGAGATGAATAAAGTGCTATTTGTTTAAACTGTAGTCTGCAAACCGGCCAAAATTCAAAAGCATGTTTACCTTAATAATGTTAATTTGGCTTTGCATAGATTCTTGGTACTCAGTTTCTCCAGATTTGTCGGACATTACGCCCGGACCTCCTCTTCCGGTGACTCAGTAGGCATGTCCCTTAGTTTCGGCTGCAACAACCAAATCATGTTATTTCAACAATATATAACCTGAATCGACCCGTTAACCCATACACGGGTCAAAATAACTAATGCTTACCGAGCTTTCAGGTGAGCTTCTTGTTCCTATAGATTTGCAAGTTATGACCGAATTGATTATACTTCCGTAGCATAGAACGCAACCTATGCAACACCATAACGTTAGTTTTAGAAGAATAAAAAAGTAAACGAATAGTAAAATTTTGGTGGAAAATTATTTTATTATGTTTTGACCTCTTATTTCCCATTTTTTGTTTACTTCTACTGTTCTTAAATGTGATAAAGTTAGCAATCACTAATCAATAATGTTTGTATATTATACATCAATGCATTTTTCAATAATATAATAGAGGATACAAGATGTGTACCAAGTACTAACCATTTAATACTCTTTAGAATCAACCTCTACATGTGTCAATTGTAGGAACCGTTCGCGTAAATTAAATAAAATAAACAAATTTTATTCAAATGATTACAATACAAAGAAAGCTGGGAAAAACAATACTATTACAACTGAAATAAAACAAATACAAAAATGGAGTAGAAGACAGAATTGACTGAGGCACGTGTAAACACGCTTCCCTTAAAACAAATTCCGAGTCTCCCAAGAGTACTCGTTTTGTTTCCCAGGGTACAACAGCCGGAGCAGTAGTACTGCCGGAGTTCGCCTACAACCCGAAGGTTACCTTGAAACTTGCAGGTAAAAGATCAGAAAACTTGTAGAGAGAAAGTGTTGTTTGCTGTTGTGTTGCTAGTAACTTTCTGCAGTGGGTATGGAGCTGTATTTATACAGCTCCTAAGTCAAAACAGTTAAAAACGAATTAAAGAGAGGTGTAAATTGCATTAAACGTCTTCAATGCAATTTAATACGTCATTTAATTCTCAGTCAAAGCTTATTAACTCGTCAGTTACGAAGCTGGACTGAAACTGCACTGTCATTCAATGCTGGAAGCTTCTGCGCGCGCGCGCAAGTCACCCCGGTGCGCGCGCGCCCAGGTCTGCATGCCCATGCGCGGTGCGTCCTCTTGGCTCACTGCCATGCGCGCATGCGCCACGTCATCATGCGCGGTGTGTCCTCTTGGCTCAAGTCCATGCGCGCGTGCGCCACGTCACCTGTGAGCGTATACGAGCGCGCCACACAGTCGCGCCGTATTGGCTCACTCTGGTGCGCCGCGCACGACACAGCAGGACCCATGCACCATGCGCGCACCCGCATGACTGCCACGTCATGCGCCGCATCACCTACCACTTGGTCCTTGCAACCCTTGTGCTCCACCACGCGCACGTGGACAAAAATACAAAGGCGGCTCTCAAGCGGCTCACGGCGATGCGAGCGAAGTGCAAAGTGCGCCATCAAAGTGCCACATTGCGCCTCATCGCCCACGACACGCGCGCGCGTGCGAGAGCGTGTGCGAGTGCGAGTTAGGGTGCTCCGCACCCTTCGCGAGGACACTAGTGTGTGCTTCCATGAAACAATAAGGATGGAGAGTTCCCACTTAAATACCCCTTTAAGTTCCATCTCTCATCAGATGTGGGACAAGGTGCTACTTTCCCTTTTGTTTCAGCATTGAATGTTCCAAACACCCAACTTTGAGCATCGATATCTCATTCATCTTAGCTCCGTTTTGGACGTGGTTTAGTTCGTTGCGAAGCTCTTCCAACGTAGAACATAAACCCACAAATAAATATATAAAACCCGTTCATTTTATTATATTTATTTCTAGTCCAAAATAGGAAAAAATCATTTTCCTATATTTGTGAAAAATGCTATTTTCACCTATTTTTTCCAACAATCCCCCACATGAAAAATGCTATTTTCATCAAATTTCCATCAATCCCCCACATGTATGGAAATGGATCTTTTCCTTACACTTTTCAACGATAAACTTCGACAGTTGAGTATTGCAAGATAGGTAGGTTGTCACCTTTGAACCTTCTTTTGTGAAGCGCACTTAGCTTACTAGCGGTGTGTAGACACGATGTCCTTGAACATACCCCCATTTGTGTAAACGACAATACACTTCACACAATATTCTCCCTGGTTTGGCCAACTCCTCATTGTCGTGTCCTATTATGGTCCTGGAACACTAGCCTGGTTCTGCGAGAGCTCTAGGATTTGCGCACCCCACAAATCCATTTGAAGCGACCCTACTTCTCTCTAACATAGGTGATTCCTCTGAATCATTAAAAGCATCATGGTTATTTGATTTCCCGAAATCGTTAACCTTAATATGCTTAGCCTCACTTCAATGTCACTGATTGGAATGGACTAGGAAGTATATATAACTCCCTTTTATTTAGTTTGGGGTACTCCCCCACAGTGACTACGTTTGGTAATATGATTAAGTTGTCCTATTGAACTTAGATCTTGGGATCTCCAGTCAACTAAGTTAGGTTTCCCTCATATCCCCATTTATCACGGGCTTTAGTCCCATTCCTCTTGACGACGTTTCTACTAACTCTCTGCTTAAGCCTTTTGTAAACGGGTCCGCAATGTTATCCGCTGATCTCACATAATCAATTGTGATAACACCCGTTGAGAGTAGTTGTCGTATCGTGTTATGTCTACGTCGCATATGCCTTGATCTGCCATTGTATATCAAGCTTTGTGCTCTACCAATCGCTGATTGGCTATCACAATGTACACATATGGCTGGCAAAGGCTTTGGCCATCTTGGAATATCTTCCACGAATTGACGTAGCCATTCCGCCTCCTCGCCTGACTTATCCAAGGCGATAAATTCGGATTCCATTGTGGATCTTGCTATAACCGTTTGCTTAGAAGACTTCCAAGCAATAGCAGCTCCTCCAAGTGTAAACACGTAACCACTTGTTGATTTGGAATCTTTATTATCCGATATCCAGTTTGCATCAGTGTATCCTTCGATCACTGCTGGTTGTCGGGTATAATGTAGTCCATAATCTCTTGTGTATCTTATGTATTTAAGCACCCTCGTGATAGCTTTCCAATGATCCACGCACGGATTGCTGGTGTATCTACTTAGCCTACTCACCGCGTAAGCCAAGTCGGGTCTAGTACATGTCATTAGATACATTAGACTGCCAATAATTCTTGAATACTCTAACTGAGCAACTCCATCTCCTTTATTCTTCTTGAGATGTTGGGAGGTATCAACTGGAGTTCGAGCTACACTCGTATCTCCCGAGTTGAATTTTTCAAGAATTTTATCCACATAATGAGATTGACTTAACACAAGACCATCTTGGGTTCTTATGATCTTTACTCCAAGAATCACATCAGCTAAACCCATGTCTTTCATGTCAAATCTCGCTTTCAACATGCTTTTAGTAGCTTTGATAATTTTATCATTACTCCCAATGATAAGCATATCGTCTACATAAAGGCATAAAATCACATAACCTTCATTTGTGTCTTTGAAATAAACACATTTGTCGCACTCATTTATTTTGAAACCATTGTCAATCATGACATGATCAAACTTTTGGTGCCATTGTTTTGGTGCTTGCTTCAAGCCATACAAAGACTTGACGAGTTTACATACTTTACCCTCTTGACCTGGGGCGGAGAAACCTTCAGGTTGCTCCATGTAAATCTCTTCTTCTAAATCACCATTTAGAAATGCGGTTTTAACATCCATTTGGTGAACTTCCAAATTTCTTAAAGCCGCTATAGCAAGAACCAATCTAATCGAGGTTATGCGCGTCACAGGCGAGTAGGTATCAAAGTAATCTAGACCTTCCTTTTGTCTAAATCCTTTAATCACCAACCTAGCCTTGTACTTATCAATACTTCCATCAGTTTTCATCTTCCTTTTGAATATCCAACGATATCCAAGTGGTTTGCAACCAGGAGGAAGATCTACTAACTCCCAAGTATGATTTTGCAATATAGAATCTATTTCATTTCTTATTGCTTCTTTCTATTGAGGTCCTTCTGAAGAAGAAACCGCTTCGCGATATATGTTAGGCTCGCCCTCAACCATATAGCTAACGAAGTCTGGACCGAAGGATTTTTCAACCCTTGGCCTTTTGCTTCGCCTACGGTCACTTTCTTCAACCTCAGGTTGTTCATGTGTCTTATCATGAACTACTTCATCAACTGGTCTAGATGAGCTTTCACCTACTTCAAAAGTAGGTGTATATGACGTTGCATGTGTTTGTCTTCTCAAAGGAAACACATTTTCAAAGTAAGACACAACGTTAGGATTCACCTCCATGATAGTGTTTACGTGTACATCAGGATTCTTGGACTCGTGTACAAGAAAGCGATGTGCACTACTTTGATGCGCATACCCAATAAATATGCAATCAACAGTTTTGGGTCCTATCCTAAGAGCCTTAGGAGGTGGTACAATCACCTTTGCTAGGCACCCCCACACTTTCAAGTATTTATATGAAGGCTTTTTCTTTTTCCATAACTCATATGGAGTCTCGTCTCTCTTTTTCAATGGTATCTTGTTCAAAAGATAATTGGCCGAGAGAATGGCTTCCCCCCACATTTCCTGGCTCACCCCAGAACTAATCAACATGGCGTTCATCATTTCTTTCAATGTACGGTTCTTTCGTTCCGCCACGCCATTTGATTGTGGAGAATAAGGAGGTGTACACTCATGTACAATGCCACTTTTTGCGCATACATCGGCAAAAGGTGCAACATATTCGCCTCCACGGTCGCTTCGCAAAGCTTTTATCTTCTTTTGAAGTTGATTCTCAACTTCATTTTTATACAAGATAAATTTACTTATTGCTTCATCTTTACTTTTTAGTAAATATACATAGCAATATTTAGTACTATCGTCAATAAACGTGATGAAGTACTTATTTCCACCTCTTGTGGGTACCGCTTTTAAATCACAAATATCAGTGTGAATTAAATCAAGGGGTTCGGTTATTCGTTCAACCGATTTTGATGATGTTCTTGTAAGTTTGGATTCAACGCAAGTTTCACACTTATAGTGTGAATCAATATGGAATGTTGGTATACAATTTAAATTGATTAAACGGCGTATTGAATTAAAATTTACGTGACCTAATCTACCATGCCATTTATTTGAATCAGAAAACTCAAGCATATAAGTAGAAGTAGTAGCAATTTTATTCATGTCCTTTTTCACAGCCATTACATTCAATTTGAACATACCATTTTTGGCATAGCCCTTGCCTACATACATTCCTCGTTTAGTTAATACAAATTGATCGCTCTCAAAAACTAAACGAAATCCAAACTTATTAAGCAACCAAACCGAGACTAGGCTCTTGCGCAAGTCTGGGACATATAACACGTTGCTTAAAGTGAGCTCCTTCCCTGAAGTCCACTTCAAAATCACCGTTCCTTCACCCTTGATGTCCGCGGTTGCTGCATTTCCCATGTACAGCTTCTCATCTCCCGCAAGCTCTTTGAAGGTGGTAAAAAGGCTCCTGTCTGGGCACACATGACGGGTCGCTCCCGTATCAATCCACCACCCTTTTGGAGTGTTGGTCACATCATTGACCTCATCCAACATTGCGGTTTTGTCGGAAATCATTGCCACCAAAGGCATTCTGTCTTCATCCACCATGTGCGCACGCTCACGCTTTGGTTTCTTGCATTGGTTAGCCCGATGCCCCGGCTCGTCACAGTTGTAACAAGTCCCTTGGAACGTTGGAGGTTTCTTTTTCACAACCCCTTTCTTCGGTCCAAGTTTGCTAGCCTTTGCTTTCTCCTTGTCCTTCTTCCCCTTACCCTTTGCGCCCTTAGAGGATTGCCCATGCTCAACCAAATTTGCGCTAGCAGAAGTTTGCGCCTGGCTGCCTTTTAGGGCAATTCTATTGCCCTCTTCAATCCGAAGACGAACAATAAGGTCCTCTAAAGTCATCTCCTTTCGTTTGTGTTTAAGATAATTCTTAAAGTCCAACCAACCAGGAGGTAACTTTTCAATCATCGCTGCCACTTGAAATGTCTCGCTAAGTGTCATGCCTTCCGCAAAGATGTCATGTAGTATAATTTGGAATTCTTGGACTTGATTCATAACACTTTTAGAATCAACCATTTTGAAATCCAAAAAACGGGCTACCACAAATTTCTTTGTGCCAGCATCCTCCGTTTTGTACTTTTTGTCCAAGGCATCCCAAAGATCTTTGGAAGTCTTGACATTGTAGTACACGTTATACAATGCATCCGAAAGCCCGTTTAACACATAGCCTCGACAAATGAAATCCGAGTGCTTCCAAGCCTCTACCGCGCTCAGAGCCTGAGCGCTGGTCTCCCCTTCCGCAGGTTGGGGAGCGGATTCAGTTAAGAACCTCGCAAGGTTCATGGTGGTCAGGTAGAAGAACATCTTCTGCTGCCACCGCTTGAAGTGTAGACCCGAGAACTTCTCGGGTCGTTCAGCGTGATTAGCCACTGTGGACGCTCCCACAGTGGTGGCGTTAAGGGGGGTTCCCGTCACAACATTTGTGGAGTTGTTAACGTTGACGTTTTCGTTCGACATGCTTGAAAAAAAAAATTAAAATTTTTAGTCAAAAATTCTGATTTACGCACAAACCAGAAGGAAACTACTAAATTTTAATTTTACCACAATTTACTGTTTCGGCTTCTAAGTCCAACTTTGAAGACCAAAAACAGAAAATTTATAAATTTTAGAACTTACTGATTGGCTTCTAAGTCCAACTTTGAAGACCAAATCAGAAAGTTTTAGCAATTTTTATGACAAGTCTGAAAGTAACCAGAATGGTTTTCAACCAAAGTCGCTCCTTTGAAGATGAAAACCCAAAAAAAAAAAATTGTTTTTAAAACACAAACTGAGTGAAAACAAAACTGGTTTGAATCACAAACAGAATGGTTTTGTTACACGAACGGTTTTAAAAATTTGTTTTAAGATTGTAGGAACCGTTCGCGTAAATTAAATAAAATAAACAAATTTTATTCAAATGATTACAATACAAAGAAAGCTGGGAAAAACAATACTATTACAACTGAAATAAAACAAATACAAGAATGGAGTAGAAGACAGAATTGACTGAGGCACGTGTAAACACGCTTCCCTTAAAACAAATTCCGAGTCTCCCAAGAGTACTCGTTTTGTTTCCCAGGGTACAACAGCCGGAGCAGTAGTACTGCCGGAGTTCGCCTACAACCCGAAGGTTACCTTGAAACTTGCAGGTAAAAGATCAGAAAACTTGTAGAGAGAAAGTGTTGTTTGCTGTTGTGTTGCTAGTAACTTTCTGCAGTGGGTATGGAGCTGTATTTATACAGCTCCTAAGTCGAAACAGTTAAAAACGAATTAAAGAGAGGTTTAAATTGCATTAAACGTCTTCAATGCAATTTAATACGTCATTTAATTCTCAGTCAAAGCTTATTAACTCGTCAGTTACGAAGCTGGACTGAAACTGCACTGTCATACAATGCTGGAAGCTTCTGCGCGCGCGCGCAAGTCACCCCGGTGCGCGCGCGCCCAGGTCTGCATGCCCATGCGCGGTGCGTCCTCTTGGCTCACTGCCATGCGCGCATGCGCCACGTCATCATGCGCGGTGTGTCCTCTTGGCTCAAGTCCATGCGCGCGTGCGCCACGTCACCTGTGAGCGTATACGAGCGCGCCACACAGTCGCGACGTATTGGCTCACTTTGGTGCGCCGCGCACGACACAGCAGGACCCATGCACCATGCGCGCACCCGCGCGCCTCCGTGCCACGTGTACTCGCGCGCGCATGCGCATGACTGCCACGTCATGCGCCGCATCACCTACCACTTGGTCCTTGCAACCCTTGTGCTCCACCACGCGCACGTGGTCAAAAATACAAAGGCGGCTCGCGGCGATGCGAGCGTGCGAAGTGCAAAGTGCGCCATCAAAGCGCCACATTGCGCCTCATCGCCCACGCCACGCGCGCAAGCGTGTGCGAGTGCGAGTGCGAGTTAGGGTGCTCCGCACCCTTCGCGAGGACACTAGTGTGTGCTTCCATGAAACAATAAGGATGGAGAGTTCCCACTTAAATACCCCTTTAAGTTCCATCTCTCATCCGATGTGGGGCAAGGTGCTACTTTCCCTTTTGTTTCAGCATTGAATGTTCCAAACACCCAACTTTGAGCATCGATATCTCATTCATCTTAGCTCCGTTTTGGACGTGGTTTAGTTCGTTGCGAAGCTCTTCCAACGTAGAACATAAACCCACAAATAAATATATAAAACCCGCTCATTTTATTATATTTATTTCTAGTCCAAAATAGGAAAAAATCATTTTCCTATATTTGTGAAAAATGCTATTTTCACCTATTTTTCCAACATCAATTCACAAGAAAGTCTTTCTTAACATGAAAACAATGGGTCTTCCTGTTGAAATGAAAGATAACAACCTAAACTGAATTAGCTTACATGTGAAAATAAGAAATAAAAACTTTCTAGAAACAATTAAAAGAAAGGAGCTGGGCATTTTTATATGTTACATTCTTAGTAATTGATCGAGTTTTCACATGATATTATAGAAACATAGGACAAGCATTACCGGCGCTGCAACATTGTCCTCGAGCAGCTTTGTCGCAACCTCAATATACAACAGCCAACTTCATTACTGCGCCCCAACATTGTCCTCGAGCAGCTTTGTCGCAACTTCAATATACAACAGCCAGCTTCTCTTGCCATTCTATATTCTTCTTAGTACCAAGACTATGGGAACTCTGATCAACAAACATGTGGTGTGCATTATTCAAAACCAAAAAAACACAAACAAAATCACAACTTTCCACCATTTAATGAAACAAAATTTACCTAAAAAACTTCTAAATAATGGACTCTCTAAGTGGCTTGTGTTTGTCACTATGCCAAGTTTTTTTCACACATTCAAACAATCTTGGTCCAGCCCTTGGCATCTTCAACGACGAAAGACAAAAAAATATGGGAAAATTGAAACTTTACGATGGAAAATTAACAAAATCTCTACATGAATATCGAAAATTCAAGCCGGATCACAAAAGAGACAAAAAAACCAGGAAAATTGTAACTTTATGAGTAATTGAAAGTAGGAAACTTGCAAGATGTTAATCCGTTAGACAACTTCTTACATGGATCAGATGATCGAACCTCCTCATCAAACCTCCTGTTCTTTGTTCTTACGACTCACATCCACCAGATTCCTTCACCACCGCCATTTCGGTGGAAGACGAAGACGCCGCCTCAGCCTGCTTGAACCAATTGATCACCAAATTTCAAACATCAACACGAAAAAAGAAAAAAAACGAATGATGTAGGGTTAGTTGCTACTACATGTAGGGTTCTGAGAGTGAAAAAGGGAAATATATTGGGTAAAAACCAACGATGATAATAAAAACCAAATCTCGAGTAAGAAATACTGATAGAACATTAAATACCTGCAATTTGTAAATTCTCTATTCCCCTATTTTGAGTCTCTGAAAGCTTCTTCACAACAATTTTCCTATCATCCTGCACATCCATAAGCCAATTCATATATTAATAACAATAATCAACAATTCATCATCTAATTAGAAAACCTCAATGAGTTTAAAATGTGATGATCACTTATTAGTTCCATTATGAAAGTAATGCATAGAGAAACCGATTGGCATGTACACATATGTTGTTAAGTCCAAGAATGCAACCAGTTCATGAATTCATTGGTTGACACGCATAGCACTAAAAAGCGTCACCATATCGACTACCCTATCAACATACAGAATACCTCATTGTAACACCTCGAAAATTTACGTCCTATAATATCTTGACACGTGTCATAATGTTTGAACGTGTGAAAGAATGTTCGTGGAGGACTAAAGTTGACAGACAGTGAAACTGTGTAAGTATAAGGGTTCAAAGTGTCAACAATGAATAAATACACTTTGCAATAACCCTACATAATGTTTATAACCTAAAACGAATAGATCACGGATCATACGAAGCGAATTGTGAAAGAAAGTGAGAGATTACAAACTACAGGGGTTAATTGTGTCAACATGTTAAAGATATACCTCTGAGTGACCTTTTGACAAACCCGAAGCTTTGTAACGATTAATTATGCTCACTAGAATGTACCATAAAAATTTCACCAAGTTTCGTTATCGTATGAGCAAGTTGTGATAAAATTCGTGTGTGAGGGTTAGAATCGTCAACATTGAAATTTAGGGCTTTTCGGGTGATCACAAAGTTACCCGAGGACTTGACAAAGTGGGTATAAGTATTAAAGCCCCCATATATAAATATCAAAGGTCCTTTATGCAAGAAACCAGGTGAAAACGATGTTTCGGGGGACCAGGGAGTGAAATTGCAATTTATAAAACTTGTTAAACAGGTCACCCATGCACTAGCGTAGCGCTAGGCCTAACACCTTGGCAGTAGCGCTACGCTACTGCCTTGTCTGGACAGAAAACGTGCACAGGTGCTCTGCATGTGTTTTAACCGACTTTGATCAATCTTTCTTGATACCTTGGGCTGCCCTAAGGTGGTTTCTAGTGTGTAGCATACTTGTGGATGTTATTGTTCCATCCTAGGCTTAGTTGTTGATCATCTAAGAGGGTTAGAAGTCATTTATAAAGACCACAACATGCAACATAGTGCATTCATCATTCTTTTCATCTCCTGAGCATTTCCAGACCTTTCAAGCAGGCCACAAGCATCCCTCATCATCCATTAGTTGTGTGTAAGTATGCTTGACCCTTCTAAATTCATTTATGCTTCGTTTATAGCCTAGAAATCAAACCGTCGTAACTACGGTTTGACTTTGTGATAAGTCACAATCGGTCCAGAGATTTGTCGAATCGAAAGTCATTATAAGTTGGTATTTATATGGGTATAAAACCCCTAAGAGGTCACTCACTGATTCAAATCCTAACCATGTCGTTTATCGAGTCAAAGGTTATCCGAAAAAGTCAACAGAAACCTTAATCGCACATTTAATGATATGGAAGGCGTGTAACCTATTTTATCAGACATATAACTTGAAAATAAGTATAATAACTTGTCTACACTTGTTTGATTCGACAACTTTATGTTTAGAACCGATTCGGAGCCGAGATACGCAAAGGTTTGACTTTTGCTTTGACCTCAGTTCTGACCCGATTCTTATAGTTTTAGACATGCCTTAAAGTTCCATTAGGACCTAGTTACATGTGTGTATAAGCCTCTGCGTTTATACCACTCGAATCCCTAATCGTTCGATGTTTCCGTTAATCGCCTAAATATTGACCGTAATGCCCTTATGACCATAAAACGAGATTTTTGGAAATGTGGAAGTGCCATAATCTTAGTTACTGATTATTATGCATGTCCCGAAAATTTCACTTTAATCGGAGGTCTAGATTAGGAGTTATGCTTAATGACGTAATTAAGAACGCTTTTATTAATTAAACGGCGTCATTAGCATAAAACCTATCTAAACCCAATTTTTGACACCAAACCTTTTACCCACTGATGTAATATAATATTTTGGGATTTTTGAAGATTTTTAATTATTTTTAAACTGATCATAAGCTTGGATTAGCGCCTTAATTCGGTTAATACCAAATATACCCTTTTCGGCCATAAAATGAGTTTTACAAATCCTTTTAACGCCAATCCAATTGCTACTGATTTTAAATATTAAATAGAGTGTTTTGAACCTGTTTTACTGATCAAGAAACTCAGAATCGTATTTTAAACCGTACGTCGCTTAAAACGGCTTTATACGCGTATTTAACGCATAGTTTGGGTTTAAAACTATTTTGACATATAAGACTTATAACCAAATGTTATAGCCTGTTTAAATAAGACATTTTACTGATGTAACCAGACCCGGTTCACAGAAACCAAATTAAATCCTTTTATAATCTTTAAAATGACCAAAATACCCCTACGGGGCATATTAAGTGATTAAACTCGTTTCGGGCATCATGGGTGATATCCTACTGATATCACAACTTATTTAAGGTGTGTTAACTTAGGAAACCTGTTTAGGACTATTACGGATACCCGTTACGCTTCATGCGCGTTCGGTTCGGTTTATGTAACTAGTTTACATAAATTAGCCGAAACGGGTCAAACCTTATCGGTTTTATCTCAACATCCAGAATGTGCATCACATACCCATATTAAGCAAGTCTTCAAACTTGGCGGGTCTAAATCACATTCTATCCGGTCTTCGCTTAATCGTGCGTACGAACCGTATCTTTAAAACTAACCGGTCTAAGCGCAAGCTTAACTAAAGACCCGTTAGTATTCTAATAGGTTATTATAAACCTTCGTTCCAGATTAGGAGAACCAGTAAAAGATATTTGCACTTGCTGATTTTGAACTATACTTGCTCAGGTAAATACTTTTAACTTATTTTCCCTATACGGGCTTGGGGTACGGTATATAAAATACCGCTTGGTCGGGACGTTGAATCTTTGATTGAATAAATGATAATGAAAGTATTGAGACGTCTCGTTTAATATTGTTTTGTTTGCTTAAAGCCTTTGGGGGGTTAATGACCGTGTCCCGGATATCCCTGGCATCATTTTACGAAATGGCCACGACCTCAGCACTCAGGTGTAGGCGTACACCTGTTAGTGTCTCATAAATAAAGTGGTGTGTTAATTGATCTTTAACCCGGCTGGACCCGGGCTACTGAACGCATAAGGAACATGTAAATCCATACAAGTATTATATATTTAAATAATTATCCCAAGTTATAAAATATTATTTGTGCCTTGTGCCTTAAATGCATTTTCTTAAACTCTTTTCAAAATGAGTCGGTTGATTGTATTTACCAGTGTAAACTGACGTATTTTCTTAAAAAGGTTAAGTGCAGGTACTACGCGAAATAGGCTGGCTTGTCTCCTAGCATCCACATTAAGTCTCGCCAGCTTGGATGTCATAAACTGTTGAACATTTGTTTCCTTTTTAAATTTGATCTACCTGTGGATTTATATTCGACTGTTGTGATACTTAATATTACAATATCGTTGGTTGAATTAAATCTATACTTTGCTTCCGCTGTGCATTTAAATATTGTGTTGTTTGACTATTATGTTGCCAACCACGTCACGATACTCCCCTACCGGGCCCACCGGTGACACGTGGAAATTCGGGGTGTGACAGGTTGGTATCAGAGCCAACTCTGAGTGAATTAAACACTAGCCTTTTGTGTTTAATCTCAGTTACACAATTGCACATTCCTAAATCTTCGAGTCTAGACAAAGAACTTAGGAATAATCCAAATTGTTCAAATTTTTATTTTATTTAATTAAATTTGCCCTATATTTTTCCTTGTTATTATCTTGTGTGTTTTAACAGGTACAATAATGCCGCCAAGATTTAGACGAGGTGGTCGAGGAAAGGAGCCAGCTAGCGCCCCTAACGACCATGAGGCAGGGCCTTCATTTCGACGAACTTCCTCTACAAGGAATGACGAAACGAGGGAACTATGGAGGACCTATGAAGACGATTCCAGACGATCTTTTTCACACTCCTCAACACCTCCATATCATGACTCTTATGGGCCACAGTCAGAGAACGAACCCCACAACCCGCAACGTTACTTTGGCGACCCTACTCCAGTTTTTCAGGGTCAGTTTAACCCAGCAGAGTACCTGCCAGAGCAAGTGGGCTTTAACCCACTAGGACCAGAGGATCACTTTTCGGGTGATCAAGATATGGACGAGGATACAGATCCCGTCGAGGCTTCAACCGGATCATTTAACCATCCTTTCGTGATCTCTGACGGATCGTCATATCACGGGACACCATACCAGGGTCCGGATAGTCACATGGCACGGTTCGAACGGTGTGAGTGGTACAATACACCATCTCACCACCCATCGCCTCACCAGCAGCCACCGCAGCAGCCTCATCAAGATTCCTCTGGGGAACACGGGTTTGTGGCAGTCACGCCACCGCCTCCACCGCCACCAGTGCATCTAGAGCCTCCAGAGCCACCTAGACGTAGGAGGACTGGTGCACGGATCTCAGCACGAGAAGTTGACTTTCGTCTCAACACCCCTCAACACTCTAGCGGTAGCCATTACCCGCCTACTCATGGAGTCCCACAGATGGAAGGACCTTCTGTCCCAGTTTCGGAGGTGAATTCCGCACCTATTGTACCGCCATCACCGGGTTTTGGCCACCCAATACCTGCTTATACTGCTCCGGCAGCTTACAACCCATATGGACCACCAGCATACCATGGCTATAACTATGCTGATGACCCTTACAACGTAGCAGCAAGCTACCAAGCCCATAATAATCCTGAAGGACCCTACGGACCTCCTTGGGGAATGGGATACCCAACTCAGGGGTATCAAGCACCTGTTCAGCCGCCACCACATTACCAGCCACCACGGGCTCCTCCACCTGAGCAGGAGGAACTCCGCCGAAGACTGGCCAAAGTGGAGCGAGACTTCCAGAAGGAACGTAAGAAGAATGAGGGATTTATGAGTGGTTTGGCAAACTTGCTTAAGGGAAAGAAGAAACGGGATCGTTAAATCCCCATATATATATTGTTGTATTTCCTTGTTTAAATCAAGTCCCTGCGTGGACATCTATCTTTGTACTTAGTCCCTACGTGGACTTGTCTCTAGTAGTCCCTGCGTGGACATTTACTTTTGTAGACCGTCCCTGTGAGGGCATGTATTATATGTATAGCTCCTGCACGGGCATCTGTTTCTGTGAAAAGTCCCGTTTAGGGCAAAAATGTACTACTTTTAGTTTAATGGAATGTAAGTTTATAAATTTCATCTTTGCTATGTTATGCATAATTAAAAGATATATGAAATAAATAAATCAAAATCATTCTTTTTAAAAGTCTATCTGCCTATGTTATTTTGTAAGGATCTTAAAAGTATAACCTAGCCTGTATGTCATTTTAAGACCGGGCCCAGATGGTAGAACTATTTAAAAAGATTCAAATCTCTGTTAACATCTGAAAACATGTTAACACTCCTGGCAGACATGATTAGCTAAAAACACACGTGTTATTATTATATATGGATCTTTTCAAAGATTCTAAACCCAACTAAATGATCTCTGAATCATGGGTTAAATCATTAATAAATATGATAAGTTCTTTTTACCATCCATTGGTAATGGAATGCCTACGGGCCCTTCTCATTTTCATATGAGACAAAAGACAGTATTAGTCTATGACCCTGTCTGATAAAGGTAATGAACTTTGTTCAAACCTTTATGCTTTGATTCTCTGAAATCCTAGCTTAAAATCTATATTGTCCCTGTGACTAGGCCTTATGTGCCAATAAATACTGTTATTATTTAATAATTAGGATAAATTATATTAGAAATCCTAAATTTATGTGAGTAATAAATTAACCAGATATGGTCTATGTTTACCACGGTTAATAAAATTGCCATAAAAGACAATTCCATAATAAACTCACCAATAAATTATTGCCACTGTGTTACAGTTCAAGATACATGGCAGACTCAAACGAGGTCAACAGTCACCCAGGGATAGTGAATGATAATGCCCATGTAAACGTAGCAGGTGCAGAGTTACAAGCTATGATAGACAATGCAGTTAATAGAGCTATGGATAGACAACACCATGGATCAAGTGGTACCCATACGAGGACCCATTCTGCATCACACACTAGAACACCCTCCAGGACCCACACTGCCCACAACAGTAATACTCACCACTCCTCGAATCAAAGGAGTAATCCATCCCAAAGAGTCGTGCAGAACCAAGAACCTCGTAATAGGGGTTGCACATATAAGTACTTTGTCTCGTGCAAACCCAGAGACTTCAATGGGGAAAAAGGAGCTGTTGATTGCATGACGTGGATGGATGAAATGGATACTGTGGTGGATATTAGTGGTTGTCATAATAGGGACATTGTGAAGTTTGTCTCGCAGTCTTTCAAGGGAGAAGCCTTAGCCTGGTGGAGATCTTTGATCCAAGCCACAGGGAAAGTCCCGTTATACAACATGACTTGGGAACAGTTCATGGCACTAATCAAAGAAAATTTCTGCCCTCAACACGAGGTTGAGAGAATTGAATCTGATTTCCTGGCACTGGTCATGAAAAACCTGGACTGTCAGGCCTACCTTACTACTTTCAATACTTTGTCAAGGTTGGTCCCTTACTTGGTAACTCCGGAGCCTAAACGTATAGCTCGTTTTATCGGGGGTTTGGAACCAGAGATCAAAGCAAGTGTAAAAGCTTCAAGACCAACCACTTTTCGGTCAGTAACGGACATATCGTTATCTCTGACCTCAGATGCTGTCAGGCTGAGGTCACAAAGGAAAAATGATACCGAAAAGAGGAAGCGTGAGGATGACAACTCACGACGGTCAGACAAGAAGCTGAAGGGAAACAATGACCAAAAGAAGGGGTCAAGTTTTTAGAAGGATGGTCAACAGTCGGGCGAAAAGCCCAGATGCAAAACCTGCAAGAGGCAGCACTTTGGAAAGTGCAGGTTTGAATCCAACTCACAAACACAATCGAAGCCTTTTGCATGTGGGTTATGCAAATCCAGGGAACACAAAACCGTGGATTGCAAGAAGATAAAGGATGCGACCTGCTATGGTTGCAATGAAAAGGGGCATATCAAGTCCAACTGCCCAAAATCTGCAAGGAAGAATGAAGAGGGGAAGAAGACCAATGCGAGGGTCTTCAGAATGGATGCTAAGGAAGCCGTCAAGGACGACAACGTGATAACAGGTACCTTTCTCGTAAATGATGTTTATGCGAGAGTGTTATTTGATTCAGGCGCTGATAAGTCGTTTGTAGATAATAAGTTCTGTGAACTGTTGAAACTACCTGTTAGAACTTTAAGTGTGAATTATGAGGTGGAACTAGCAGATGGCACTTTAGAAACCGCTTCAACCTTATTAGATGGATGTTTCATATCCATTAAGAACCACTCTTTTCCTTTGTCCCTACTTCCTTTAAAACTAGCCGGTTTCGACATAGTTTTGGGTATGGACTGGTTATCTCATAACCAGGCCCAGATTATTTGCAATAAGAAGCAAGTGAGAATCAAGACTTCGTCTGGTGAATCACTTACTATCCAGGGAGATACCCAGTATGGGCTGCCCGAGAAGATGTCTATACTCAAAGACTCAAAGTGTTTGAAGAAGGGCTGTGTCATCTACATGGCACAGGTGATTATTGATGAACCGAAACCCAAGATGGGAGAGATCCCAGTCATTTCTGAATACCCCGAAGTATTTCCTGAAGAACTACCTGGTTTGCCACCAGATAGGCAAGTGGAATTCAGAATTGACATTATTCCTGGATCAGCACCAGTTGCAAGGGCGCCTTATAGGTTGGCACCAACGGAGATGAAGGAATTGAGGACGCAGCTAGATGATTTGCTAGCCAAAGGTTTCATCAAACCTAGTTCGTCTCCCTGGGGAGCACCGGTTTTATTTGTTAAGAAGAAGGATGGATCGATGCGTCTGTGCATCGACTACCGTGAGCTTAATAAGGTTACCATCAAGAATAGGTATCCTTTGCCCAGAATCGACGATCTGTTCGATCAACTGCAAGGGGCAAGTTTCTTCTCGAAGATTGACTTGAGGTCAGGCTACCATCAATTGAAGGTTAGAGATGAAGATGTACACAAAACAGCATTTAGGACTCGTTATGGTCATTACGAGTTCCTAGTGATGCCTTTTGGGCTTACTAATGCACCGGCCGCATTCATGGATCTCATGAATCGCGTTTGCAAGCCGCACCTAGACAAATTCGTCATCGTCTTCATCGACGACATTCTCATCTACTCAAAGAGCCAAGCTGACCATGAGAAGCATCTTCACTGCATACTGGAACTACTTCATAAAGAGAAGCTCTACGCCAAGTTCTCAAAGTGTGAATTCTGGCTCCGAGCAGTCCAATTTCTTGGACATGTTGTTAGTGAGCGTGGTATCCAAGTAGATCCCGCTAAAGTTGAATCTGTCATGAATTGGCATGAGCCAAAGACGCCTACAGAAATTCGTAGCTTCCTAGGTTTGGCAGGATACTATAGACGATTCATAGAAAACTTTTCAAGGATTGCTGCACCCCTGACTTCGCTGACACGTAAGAAGATTGAGTTTGACTGGGGTCCTAAGCAGCAGGAATCCTTTGATATTCTGAAACAAAAGTTGAGCAATGCTCCAGTATTGACATTGCCTGATGGAATAGAGGAGTTTGTAGTTTATTGTGATGCATCACACACCGGGATGGGATGTGTGCTCATGCAGAAAGGCAAAGTCATTGCCTATGCTTCACGACAGTTAAAGGTGCACGAAAAGAATTACACCACCCACGACTTGGAGTTGGGTGCCGTTGTATTCGCACTTAAACTGTGGAGGCACTACTTATATGGAATCAAATGTGTGATCTATTCTGATCACAAGAGCCTTCAACATCTGTTCAACCAGAAGGACTTGAACATGAGGCAACGCCGTTGGATGGAAACTCTTAATGATTACGATTGTGAAATAAGATACCATCCCGGCAAGGCGAATGTAGTCGCCGATGCCTTGAGTCGGAAGGAGAGGGTGAAACCCATCCGAATCAATGCCAAGAGCATGGAAATAAAGAACAGTTTGATGGAAAGGTTGTTAGCTGCACAGAAGGAAGCTGTGTTGGAAGCTAACTATCCTAACGAGAAGCTCGGAGTAACTGAGGAGCAGTTATCTCTTAGTAAGGATGGAATTCTTAGATTGAATGGACGTATATGGGTTCCAGTTTATGGAGGACTTCATGATGTTATCCTCCAGGAAGCCCATAGTTCCAAATACTCCGTTCATCCTGGAGCTGATAAAATGTACCATGATCTTAGAGCAAATTATTGGTGGATAGGCTTGAAGAAGTCTGTAGCTACCTATGTAGCTAAATGCTTGACGTGTGCGCAAGTCAAGGTAGAACATCAAAAACCGTCAGGTTTACTACAACAACCTGAACTTCCTACTTGGAAGTGGGAAATGGTAACTATGGATTTTATCACCAAGTTACCTAAGACGAGGAAAGGAAATGACACCATCTGGGTGATAGTCGACCGACTGACTAAGTCAGCACATTTCCTACCCATTAAGGAGACCTACAGCTCCGATATGTTAGCCCAACTGTACGTTGATAAGATTGTAGCCTTACATGGCATACCTGTAGCTATTATCTCTGACCGAGATACTAGGTACACGTCGCATTTTTGGAAAAGCTTCCAACAATCTTTGGGCACACGTTTGAACTTTAGTACGGCTTACCATCCACAGACTGACGGTCAGAGTGAGCGTACTATTCAAACGTTAGAAGACATGCTTCGTGCATGTGCGTTCGATTTGGGAGGTAGCTGGGATAAGAACCTGCCATTGATCGAATTCTCCTACAACAATAGCTACCATACCAGCATAAAGGCTGCGCCTTTTGAGGCATTATACGGTAGAAAGTGTAGATCGCCTGTTTGTTGGGCGGAAGTTGGAGAAGTCCAGTTATCAGGACCAGAGATCGTGTTCGAAACGACGGACAAGATTGTCCAGATTCGTAACAATCTCCAAGCTGCCCGGAATAGGCAGAAGATTTACGCTGATCCAAATCGTAAGGATTTTCACTTCGAAGTAGGTGACAAAGTCCTACTTAAAGTGTCACCCTGGAAAGGAGTGATGCGGTTTGGTAAGAAAGGCAAACTAAGCCCGAGATACATAGGACCCTTCGAGGTTATCGAACGTGTCGGGTCAGTTGCCTACAAGTTAAACTTACCTGAAGAGCTCAGTAGTATACACAATGTGTTCCACATCTGCAATCTGAAGAAGTGCTTCGCTCACGAATCAGTAGTTATACCCTATACAGATGTGCATATCGATGAAAGCTTGAAATTGTGGAAAAACCTTTGTCGATCGAAGATCGACAGGTGAGGAAGCTTCGAAGGAAGCATATACCTTTTGTAAAGGTCAAATGGGATGCCCGTAGAGGTCCCTAATTCACGTGGGAAGTTGAATCCACGATGAAAGAAAAGTACCCTTACTTGTTTCAGTAAATCTCGGGTCGAGATTTATTTTAAGGGGGTGAGGATGTAACACCTCGAAAATTTACGTCCTATAATATCTTGACACGTGTCATAATGTTTGAACGTGTGAAAGAATGTTCGTGGAGGACTAAAGTTGACAGACAGTGAAACTGTGTAAGTATAAGGGTTCAAAGTGTCAACAATGAATAAATACACTTTGCAATAACCCTACATAATGTTTATAACCTAAAACGAATAGATCACGGATCATACGAAGCGAATTGTGAAAGAAAGTGAGAGATTACAAACTACAGGGGTTAATTGTGTCAACATGTTAAAGATATACCTCTGAGTGACCTTTTGACAAACCCGAAGCTTTGTAACGATTAATTATGCTCACTAGAATGTACCATAAAAATTTCACCAAGTTTCGTTATCGTATGAGCAAGTTGTGATAAAATTCGTGTGTGAGGGTTAGAATCGTCAACATTGAAATTTAGGGCTTTTCGGGTGATCACAAAGTTACCCGAGGACTTGACAAAGTGGGTATAAGTATTAAAGCCCCCATATATAAATATCAAAGGTCCTTTATGCAAGAAACCAGGTGAAAACGATGTTTCGGGGGACCAGGGAGTGAAATTGCAATTTATAAAACTTGTTAAACAGGTCACCCATGCACTAGCGTAGCGCTAGGCCTAACACCTTGGCAGTAGCGCTACGCTACTGCCTTGTCTGGACAGAAAACGTGCACAGGTGCTCTGCATGTGTTTTAACCGACTTTGATCAATCTTTCTTGATACCTTGGGCTGCCCTAAGGTGGTTTCTAGTGTGTAGCATACTTGTGGATGTTATTGTTCCATCCTAGGCTTAGTTGTTGATCATCTAAGAGGGTTAGAAGTCATTTATAAAGACCACAACATGCAACATAGTGCATTCATCATTCTTTTCATCTCCTGAGCATTTCCAGACCTTTCAAGCAGGCCACAAGCATCCCTCATCATCCATTAGTTGTGTGTAAGTATGCTTGACCCTTCTAAATTCATTTATGCTTCGTTTATAGCCTAGAAATCAAACCGTCGTAACTACGGTTTGACTTTGTGATAAGTCACAATCGGTCCAGAGATTTGTCGAATCGAAAGTCATTATAAGTTGGTATTTATATGGGTATAAAACCCCTAAGAGGTCACTCACTGATTCAAATCCTAACCATGTCGTTTATCGAGTCAAAGGTTATCCGAAAAAGTCAACAGAAACCTTAATCGCACATTTAATGATATGGAAGGCGTGTAACCTATTTTATCAGACATATAACTTGAAAATAAGTATAATAACTTGTCTACACTTGTTTGATTCGACAACTTTATGTTTAGAACCGATTCGGAGCCGAGATACGCAAAGGTTTGACTTTTGCTTTGACCTCAGTTCTGACCCGATTCTTATAGTTTTAGACATGCCTTAAAGTTCCATTAGGACCTAGTTACATGTGTGTATAAGCCTCTGCGTTTATACCACTCGAATCCCTAATCGTTCGATGTTTCCGTTAATCGCCTAAATATTGACCGTAATGCCCTTATGACCATAAAACAAGATTTTTGGAAATGTGGAAGTGCCATAATCTTAGTTACTGATTATTATGCATGTCCCGAAAATTTCACTTTAATCGGAGGTCTAGATTAGGAGTTATGCTTAATGACGTAATTAAGAACGCTTTTATTAATTAAACGGCGTCATTAGCATAAAACCTATCTAAACCCAATTTTTGACACCAAACCTTTTACCCACTGATGTAATATAATATTTTGGGATTTTTGAAGATTTTTAATTATTTTTAAACTGATCATAAGCTTGGATTAGCGCCTTAATTCGGTTAATACCGAATATACCCTTTTCGGCCATAAAATGAGTTTTACAAATCCTTTTAACGCCAATCCAATTGCTACTGATTTTAAATATTAAATAGAGTGTTTTGAACCTGTTTTACTGATCAAGAAACTCAGAATCGTATTTTAAACCGTACGTCGCTTAAAACGGCTTTATACGCGTATTTAACGCATAGTTTGGGTTTAAAACTATTTTGACATATAAGACTTATAACCAAATGTTATAGCCTGTTTAAATAAGCCATTTTACTGATGTAACCAGACCCGGTTCACAGAAACCAAATTAAATCCTTTTATAATCTTTAAAATGACCAAAATACCCCTACGGGGCATATTAAGTGATTAAACTCGTTTCGGGCATCATGGGTGATATCCTACTGATATCACAACTTATTTAAGGTGTGTTAACTTAGGAAACCTGTTTAGGACTATTACGGATACCCGTTACGCTTCATGCGCGTTCGGTTCGGTTTATGTAACTAGTTTACATAAATTAGCCGAAACGGGTCAAACCTTATCGGTTTTATCTCAAAATCCAGAATGTGCATCACATACCCATATTAAGCAAGTCTTCAAACTTGGCGGGTCTAAATCACATTCTATCCGGTCTTCGCTTAATCGTGCGTACGAACCGTATCTTTAAAACTAACCGGTCTAAGCGCAAGCTTAACTAAAGACCCGTTAGTATTCTAATAGGTTATTATAAACCTTCGTTCCAGATTAGGAGAACCAGTAAAAGATATTTGCACTTGCTGATTTTGAACTATACTTGCTCAGGTAAATACTTTTAACTTATTTTCCCTATACGGGCTTGGGGTACGGTATATAAAATACCGCTTGGTCGGGACGTTGAATCTTTGATTGAATAAATGATAATGAAAGTATTGAGACGTCTCGTTTAATATTGTTTTGTTTGCTTAAAGCCTTTGGGGGGTTAATGACCGTGTCCCGGATATCCCTGGCATCATTTTACGAAATGGCCACGACCTCAGCACTCAGGTGTAGGCGTACACCTGTTAGTGTCTCATAAATAAAGTGGTGTGTTAATTGATCTTTAACCCGGCTCGACCCGGGCTACTGAACGCATAAGGAACATGTAAATCCATACAAGTATTATATATTTAAATAATTATCCCAAGTTATAAAATATTATTTGTGCCTTGTGCCTTAAATGCATTTTCTTAAACTCTTTTCAAAATGAGTCGGTTGATTGTATTTACCAGTAACTGACGTATTTTCTTAAAAAGGTTAAGTGCAGGTACTACGCGAAATAGGCTGGCTTGTCTCCTAGCATCCACATTAAGTCTCGCCAGCTTGGATGTCATAAACTGTTGAACATTTGTTTCCTTTTTAAATTTGATCTACCTGTGGATTTATATTCGACTGTTGTGATACTTAATATTACAATATCGTTGGTTGAATTAAATCTATACTTTGCTTCCGCTGTGCATTTAAATATTGTGTTGTTTGACTATTATGTTGCCAACCACGTCACGATACTCCCCTACCGGGCCCACCGGTGACACGTGGAAATTCGGGGTGTGACACTCATCTTCAAACAAAGAGGACAAATCCGCCATGGCTGCATACTTAACGACTCAGATGTAAATGGAAAGTCAAATAACATGCTAATACTCAACAATATACAAAAAAACAATTGATCATCATAGTCCCATAAAGGAATGTCAATCCCATCGTGATTAAATTACATGCACTAAAAGCCCGAAAATGAATGCAAGAATAAGTTGTACAACATGCTTTAATAATTATAATATTAGTCACAGTAATGTGAAACCTAATCAACGACTTCACAAACAACAGTGACAACCAAAACGACTAAAATTATGTAAGTAATGGACTATTAGAACACACAAAACGGTAAAAACTATCAATTTTCACAAGTCAATGAATAAAAACCATTATTAAGCAAGCATCCCTGAAGACATGCAAGTTTTTTTCTTGTTTCCCAAGATAGACATGCTAATATTAAGCTAAAGATGCTCTGTTCTTTATGACCAAAATATATTTCAAACAGGTCATACTCGCAAATGCATATTAAGAGAATGAGAATTCCAACATAAGTCACCACAGATAACATGATGAAAAAACATACCTTTGGCGAATGCAGAACCAACTTGTTGCGCGTAACCAACTAATTCTAATAACAAAACGGATTAAAATATAGACAAATTATCAAAATCATTGGCACATATATGTATATGCATATACATATTAAACTAAACTGGCACATATTTCAATTAAAATGAGTTTGTGGCTTTTGTTACGATGTTAAACTAAAGGCAACTTTCTTAGAATCCATCAAGAGAGAGACAAATAAAATTTGTATCTGAATAGTTAATTTGCCTTTAAAAGTGTCATTTTGTTTTTAATACCCATTCTCACAGCTTAATACATGTAAAGTAACATTTTATAATAACAAAAATCACACCTTGTTGTAACAACTTTAATAGGCAAATTACTTTTTCCCTACAAAACCACTTCAAATGGGCGAGAAGACCTGTACACCATCTAAATTGGTCATTATGACTTTATAACCAAACTACACTTCAAACGAATAACTCAACTTGGGTAAAGGGTAATTGTGAAGGAAATACATACTTTTGGCAAATGACTTTCTTGAATAGAAATGATACTCATTTAACCCATTAAAAGTAACTAAAAAATCCAAAGTCACCCCATATAAGAGTAAATGGATAACGCTAACCTTTCGACCAATTACACCAATCTGGCAAACCCCACACTGTAATGTGAGATTGGCGGTATCCATGTTGCTCCTTTATCTAAAAATATGTCAAAAATAAACTTATATCTTCTTCACATAGTATTAATAACTAAATACATTGACCTTTTATTATGAACTGCATATTTTTTGTACCTTTGCTGATCATTTACAGGATGTAGAGCAAGTGGTTCATAAATTTGATCAAATTCTTCAGGAGCGCCCAACAGTGAATATCTATGATAACATATGCATCATATGAAACATAATTACACATAAACTGACCCAAAATTAATAAAAGATATAACTGGAATTTAAAAAAGGGTACCTGAAGAACCATTAAGATCATGTCTTCTGTCTTCTTAAGCTTATGAATATGAGCTAGCTTATTATTGTATGAATAATCCCAATTCCATAACCCTAATCAAAACCAATATCAAAAGGTTAATTAAAGCATTCGAAACAAACATCAAATAGAAAATAATAAACCAAAAAAGCGAAGTAAAAAGCCAAAAAAAAAAAAACTACAAAATTTCAATTATTAGCCCTAATTTAACAGCTACCAGTTCCTGAAACAGTGGATTTGAATGGAAAGGGTTTTGATGAAACCTGGTGAGAAAGACATTAGAAGTGACGATTTCTTATGTATGAAGACGATGGAAGACTATAAGAGAATCCCTAATAATAAAGAAAAATAAACGAATGTTTAAGATGAAATCGAACAAAAATGAAGAAAATAATTATTAACATAAACTCACCTTGCAGAGGAGGAACTGTAACCCTAAGGATGAAACGAAGATGGATCACCTGAGCCAGAAGAGGATGGTGCAACAGTGAAGATAAAATCAATCGAAAACAGAATGATTGATCGATGAGCAGAAGTTAGTTTGCATTTAGGGTTGTGATGGGATTCTTAGGAATCGAAAAGGAAAGGATTAACAATAAAAATCATAGGTGAAGATTAGAAAACCTACCATCTGATTTGCTTGACTGATGGAAGAACGGCGATTGAGGCTAGAAGATTAGGGTTTCTGAATGTTTGAAATGTATGGTGTACTCATTTGTTAATCGGGTGAATGGATATCCATTGGGTCGGATTCATGATCAAAAAGGATCCGCGAGCTTTTTCCAAGATCCGTCCATTTTCCCGCCAAAATGCACAATTTAGAGGCCTCCTAGCTTGACACATCAGCAAAATTTAACACATTTATTATATATAATAGACTAGCTTAAGTAGTTATTCGTTACATAATGTGACGAAATAAATATGGTAAAATTTTCGTTTGAAAAATAAAAAACTAAGTAGAAGATGTTATAAAAATGCTATGTATTTAAAATACCATAGTATTATTTTCTCTATAAGCAGTTCGTTCTCTTTTAGTGTTTAATAGGTTTGAAGAAACACGGAACTAATTTTAGGTTTAATTAGTTTGGTTTATGATCCTTTCATAAGGGTTAATCTTCTTAAACTTTCCTGAGCTCCGATTTGAACCGTTCTTTCTCCAAAACAGAACACCGTTAGCTTGTTAAGAGGGGAATATGAGGGTTTCCCTCTTAACCAGACTCCGGCGTGAGAATAAGTATCTGCTTTGAGGAAATAAGTGTGTTAAGAGTGAGAGTGAAGAGAGCAGAATGTTTAACCTGTGCATGGAGGTCTCTATTTATAGCCGGAGAGGTGTAAGATTAGATGGGCTGATGGGCCTTGGGCCGGAAGACGACAACAGAGAATATCCTCTTTGTCTCACTGGTGTCGACCGTTAGTGTCTTCTAGAAGATCTCCGGTGCTGGCGCACCGTGATTGGAGCCACGTGTCCCAGTTGTTGGCCTTGCTGTCCCTCTGTCAACAGCACGTAAGTGGAGATCATGGGGCAGGTGTCGCCGCTCTCTGGTTGGTGCCACGTAGGCGTCCTTATGTACTCGCTGTCTCGTGCACGTCAGACGACCGTGGAGCACGATAGAGCATAGCCCGGAGGACGCCAATTGGCTTATTTCTCAGCCACTTGTACCTTTTATACTTTCTGAAGTGGCCTTGCGCTTTGACTCTTGTGCGACCTTTGAGCACGTAAGTAGTCCGCGCAGGGTTGCAGGGGCTGAAGGCTCTTATTCAGAACGCTAAGTATAGAAATTGATGTTATCTCTTGTTTGGACCTCGCGCGAGGTCAGGCTCTGCTTGAGCAGCCCGCGCAGGTCTAAAAGATTGATCATCAAGCTGATTAAGGAGTATGGTCCAACGCGCGACCTAAATGGTCTGCTCGGCTTTTTGGGACCATACCCCTTCAAGGTTCTTTAGAGGTTGTTAGGGCGAAGGCTACGTAGTCCGGATAGCCATTCGGGTAAATCTTGAGCACCGCCACAAACCCTTCGGCTTTGACATTATGATAAAAATTATGGTTTGTGAACTCGAGCAATTTAGCGAAGAAAGAGATGTTGGGATAGTCAATGACGTGCCCTGTGTTTGGGCAAATCTTGAATATTACTTTTGGGTTCAGTTTGATACAAATGATATCACACTCCCAACATTAAGTATTTTACACCAAAATAATATTTGATGAGTAACGAGTGTGATTTTTATTTTAATAAATTATAGAAAAAATTTGAGTGCATTCAGTTCTTCCAAATTTATAACCATTTTGTTTTTATAACTATGCATTCTTAGATGATATTACGTGGATAGAGGGCATGATCCACTGCTCTACCTCCTCTTGAAACGGGCACGTTGCATCACTTTTTCATAGGGCTCAATGGCTCACATACACATTATTTCTTATGAACCATATCATTAATTGATTAATAGAGATACATTGTGCAGTTATTATTTACTATATAGACAACGTGTGTAAATATTCCACTTGCTACCGATGACAACCGAGAGAAGAATTTCCATATAACCACCATCGCGGACCTCGACATGACAAACCAATCCTTGACGTTAGGACTTCAACTAAACCTCCACGTTTTTTTTAACGGTCAACTAAATCACCGGATAAGCATTCTGAGATGCCCTCAATCGAGCAAATGCATCCCCTCCTCCATAACAGTCAGAGTTGGGTGCATATCTGAGCCACCAAGCCTTCAATTCCGCGGAAAACCTGTCTGCCTGAAGACCCACTGCGGTAAAACCCGATTTGACTCGATTTCGAACTGGCGACCTTCGGAGAGGCCACCACCAATGTCCTTCAAAGTGATGCTAGTGGGAGTTGAACTTGAGAGCTTAAGGAGATAAACCAAATGACTAAACACTAAACCAACTTGTCAGGATAACTAAAAATATGTTGGATAAATAAAATATTAACGCTTCTTTTTATTTATGTAGATGAATAAACAATTACTAATACGTTATTTATAAAAAAAAGTTAATAAAAAATTTCTAAATATAACATACTACCTTTTAAAAAATATAAATCATAAACGTTCTTTCCATTAAATTAATTCGATTATATATACAAATATAACCACAACAAACTTTTAAAATCAATTATCATAACCTATGAGAGGAGGAGGGGCGGTGCGTTATAGCACCGTGATACACATATTCAACGCGTGGAAGTCCACCCGCCACCTAAAAGTCCACGCGTGATAAAGTCCACGAATTCAAATTTCGTTATTTTCTTCACAGCCGTGATGGTTTTTTTTTTTTTTTTTTGTGAGGGTAATTGTTGGTTGGGGGGAAATTGTTGGGTGTGGTGGTGAGTGATAACCATTGCCACCAAAAAAGGTTGTGAGTGATGGAAAAATGGTTGATGATATGGCGGAACTTGATTGAGTGCTTGTGAGTTGTGAGTGATAGAATTCTTTCACTAGTGACCACCCCCACCCCCTAAGTAGACCTTAAAATCCGTTGGTTAAAAAATCATAACTGAAAAATCAGTTTCTCACTCGATTTAATTATTTCGATTTTAGACATTCACTTTTCATTTGATTCTTTTCCTTATCAACCCCTAATTGACATCTTAAATATTTATAATTTTTAGGATTTAAATTTGCAAGGCTCACTCGATTTAACTATTTCGATTTTAGACATTCACTTTTCATTTGATTCTTTTCCTTATCACCCCTAATTGACATCTTAAATATTTATGATTTTTAGGATTTAAATTTGCAAGGCCAAAGTTATTTCGTAAATATATTTTATAGGATATTGTAATATTAAAAAATAATAAACAATTTTCATTAACTCAAGGTATTTCCTTGTCTTAATTCGAGGGGGGCAGGGCAGGGTGGAAGTACCGTGGCAGAGCATGAGTGGCACAGGTGTCATTCTACTTTTTGTACGGAATCCTTTTCATGTTACCCCCTCTCAACATTTAACATTTGCTACATATCTTCTTAACTTTTAAGGAAATTAAGCATCAACAAAATTTGCTTATCATGATTTAATACTTAACTAATATTTATATGATACGTATTTTTATATTTAACAGATTTATTATATGGGATTTACTACTCTAAAACAAAGCTATGCAAGTGAATTTTTTTTAACGGCAAATTTGGATCACTGACGGACCACTGGAGTATCATCGTGCCACCAGCGGAACCACCCGATCATATCCATCTCCACTAGGCATACTATACACAAATTCAGGAGGAAACCCAATAAATATGGAAAAACCCCCTTGTGAGAATCGAACCCAGGACCTATTGGTCCCAAAGTCTTATCTCACCCCCAAGATGCCGCTAGGCTATAAAGCCATGGGCTGCCAGCGAATTGTTTACTGATGGAATTTTGTGTTGGTGATCATTGATGGATTACGAACGGATAAAACCAATTCCAATAATAAGAGAATAACTAACATTCAATGTCTTTCAGTATTGTGGTCAATGTAAACGTTCTATAGCCGATATGTCAGTAAATTGCCATTTGATGATCTGTCGGTAGTCTTTACCCATGCTGGAGTTTCTCACAAAATTTCACCAAGAATTATCAACGACTGGTATTATATTTGCCAACCAATACCACCACTAATAAAACTCCTCTAGTGTATGTTGTTTTCTATGCCAAATCTGTGTATTTTTTGTATAATAAAAAAACAAGAGAAAAACACGAACGATAGTTTCCAATGCCATAATTAATATAATATGACAACATTGTTTTGATTCGAAATTAAAACGTAAGCTCATTGAATTTTTAGCTGTTGGTTCAGTTCTGTTTGTACATGAAGGAAAACATTAAAACATACTTGTCACAGCAGAAAGTGCAGTGGAGAATCCAGTAATGGAGTTCGACATGCTTGTCATCGTGATCTGGTTCCTCCTTAGGGTGCTGACTGATGATGGGAACTTAGAAAACCGAAAAGGGATATCGGCTAGGAGAGGAGGTCGAAATTGATGTTATGCTTATGGGGTGTGTCTAATGTGTAATTGTCTAATCCCTTAACCTCCATATAATTCTTCTTATATAAGCATTCAGGAGGAAACCTAATTAGTTAATAAGGGTAATATGGTCCATCAACAATTACCAACTAATTATTTAATAGGTTATAATATATTTTGATCTATATTATGTAAATGATTATAATGGCTATATATTAAATATTAATACATAATATATTTAATCTTACATTCTCTCACTTAGCCGAGTAATCATTTACTATGAGTATTAGATAAGCCTAATCAGGAGTTAACACTCATTTTAGCCTTAAACAAGTACTATAGCAGAGAAATACAGCCATTGAATCATTATGCGACTCAGGACCCCCATTAATCATACTATAGCCTTAATTTAAAACCTAATCGTTATGATCAAAATACGCATAAGCCCTTTGTTTGATTTGTAACTTTATTTGTCAATATGCCATTATACAGGTTGAACATATTCTAAGAGACATGCAAAATCAAACTGAGGAAATTTCATTAACATAAAACATAAGCTAGTACAATATGCTCAAATAAGGTCTTTACTAAATCCCATATTCCGAACATGTTCTTCATAAACCTTAGGAGGGAGACCTTTAGTCATCGGATCCGCAAGCATATCCTTAGTACTAATATACTCGATACAAAGATTATTTTCCTCAACTCGTTCACGTACAAACAGATATTTTGTATCGAGATATAAACCAGCTCCAGTCGAACTGTTACTGTTCGAGAAACTAACGGCAGCTGAATTATCACAGTAAAGCTTCAATGGTCTAGAAATGGAATTAACAATTTTGAGTCCAGTAATCAGATTTCTAAGCAACATTCCATGACAGGTTGCGTTATAAACAGCAATGTACTCTGCCATCATTGTGGAAGTTGTGGTCAACTGTTGTTTATGACTCTTCCATGAGATAGGGCCGCCTGCTAACATAAAGATATAGCCCGAAGTGGATTTCTTGTCATCTTTGCACTTTGCAAAGTCAGAATCAGAATAGCCCACCACTTCTAAATGATCACTTCTTCTATAAGTCAGTTTATAGTCTTTCGTCCCTTGCAGATATCGAAGTACCTTCTTAGCTGCTTTCCAGTGATCTAGGCCTGGATTAGTTTGATAACGGCCTAGCATTCCAGCAATATAAGCGATATCTGGGCGAGTACAGACTTGAGCATACATCAGGCTCCCGACTACTGACGCGTAAGGTATCTGGCTCATTTGCTCCTTCTCAACCTCTGTTGTCGGACACTGGAATGAACCGAAAACATCTCCCTTAACTACTGGAGCGACGGAGGGTTTGCACTGTTGCATGTTATATCGTGTAAGGACACGATCTATGTAAGCCTTCTGGGACAATCCTAAGATCCCTTTGTGTCTATCTCGGTGAATTTCGATGCCAATGACGTAAGACGCATCTCCAAGATCCTTCATGTCGAAGTTATGCGAGAGTAACCGCTTCGACTCATGCAACATGTCTAAACTATTACTTGCCAATAGAATATCATCTACGTAAAGGACAAGTATAGTAAAGTTGCTCCCACTCATCTTGAGGTAGGTGCATTAATCCACTGATTCTTCATAAAACCTTATTTCTTCATGACTTCATCAAACTTGAGGTTCCACTGACGTGATGCTTGTTTTAACCCGTAAATGGATTTCTTCAACTTACAGACTAGATGCTCCTCACCTTCAGGTTTAAAGCCTTCAGGTTGTTTCATGTAAACATCTTCGTCCAAATCTCCGTTAAGGAAAGCGGTTTTAACGTCCATCTGATGCAGCTCTAAATCGAAATGAGCTACTAGGGCCATGACGATCCTTAATGAATCTTTACGAGAGACAGGTGAAAACGTCTCTTGATAATCAATTCCCTCTTTCTGAGTGTAGCCCTTTGCAACCAATCTCGCTTTGTAGCGTTCAACGTTACCATTCGGATCCAGTTTTGTTTTGAATACCCATTTGCATCCTACGGGTTTGGCTCCGTTGGGTAATTCTACCAAATCCCAAACGTCATTTTTCTTCATGGATTCAAGCTCATCAATCATCGCTTTATTCCATTCAGAAGACTGATCACTGCTAATGGCTTCATTGTAAGAGATAGGATCATTGAGCTTTCCTGGATCCATTTCTGTCAGGTAGGTAACATTATCATCCCAATTAGTAGGCCTTCTTTGCCTAGATAACCTCCTGAGTGGATTATCGGGTTCAGCGTTGTCTTGGTGTTGAGCGTTTGATGTGCCTTCGTCATGAGGTATAATAGGTTCTGATTGTAGAGGTGAATTTGGAGTTGGTGCAGTAGCTTCAGGTACAGTAGTTGCATTGGGTACAAGAGGAGTAATCGGAGTAATGGTAAGCGACGAGTCTCCCCCCCCCCCCCCCCCGCGTCTTGTACTTCTTGCAATTCTTCGTAAGGGTCGGTACTGCTCCCACTGACCTTGAAATCCTCCAGGAACACGGCACGCTTGGTTTCAACAATACGGGTGACATGGGAAGGACAATAGAAACGATAACCTTAGAGTTCTCAGGATACCCGATAAAGAAACAGGTAACTGTTTTAGGGTCAAGTTTCCTTAGGAAAGGATTGTAAAGTTTCGCTTCAGCAATGCAGCCCCATACTTTCATATATTTAAGACTCGGTTTCCTTCATGTCCAAAGTTCATAAGGAGTTTTAGGGACAGACTTAGAAGGAACTCTATTGAGTATATGAACAGCTGCTTTTAACGCTTCAGTCCAGAGGAATAATGGTAAATTAGTGTTGGCTAACATACTGCGCACCATGTTCATAAGGGTACGATTTCTTCTTTCAGCGACACCGTTCTGCTGAGGTGTACCAGGCATGGTGTATTGGTTCACAATCCCCTGGCCCTTACAAAACTCATAAAATGGACCAGGAGCTTGACCCACATCAGTATGTCTTCCATAATATTCACCGCCTCTATCTGATCTCACAACTTTAATCTGACGATCTAATTGCTTTTCAACTTCAGCCTTATAATCTTTAAAAGTTGTAAGAGATTCAGACTTTTCCTTAATAAGATACAAGTACATGTAACGAGAATAATCATCAATAAAAGTGATAAATGAAGTATGTCCTGTTATGCCAGCGATTTGGTAGGGACCACTAATGTCAGTGTGAATGAGTTCTAATAAATTAGAGCTCCTAGTGGCACCTTTCTTATTCGCTAATGTCATTTTACCTTTAAGACATTTGACACATGTTCCAAAATCAGAGAAATCGAGAGAATGTAAGACTTCATCCTTTACGAGACGATTTAATCGTTCTCTTGAAATGTGGCCTAAACGCTGATGCCACAACATGGATGAAGTCTCTAAGTCTCGTTTCTCTTCCATCTTTGTGAGTGATTCATTAATGTTATATGACAACAAAGATTTAGAAAAGTTATCTTCTAGTTCTAATCTATAGAGACCACCATCCAGAATACCAGTACCATAAAGAACAGAATCATAAAGGATAGAGAGTTTGCGATGACCATGGGAAACAATAAAACCGTCCATGTCTAACTTTGGTCCTGATACAAGGTTCCGAGTTACCAGGGCCGGCTCAACCAATTCGGAGGCCTAAAGCAAACTGTGAAATTGGGGCCCTTTTCGAATTTAATTATAAGTCATCCCACCCATTTTACTACCCATGTAAAAATGTCATATACCCTCAAAGCAATCAGTTATAACATTTAGGAATAGATTCAGTAAGTGTGTGAATTTGCATTTCCAAAAAAAGTACGAGATTAATTACCATGAAATAAGAAAAGGCCCTGGCAGATTATTGAACACATTGATGGTCAGATTATCATTTGTTACAGAATATATTTCCGGTCCGGGAATTGTCCGTTGATCAAGATTCCCTGTGAAAAAAAAAACATCATATTCATAAACAAAAATATTAAATTTAATAAAACCTTATAATTCTCGTTTCTTGTATCAACAATTTGTATAAATGTATGAATTATACCTGTTGACGAATGCCCATTGGATATATGTCTCCATATGTTACATTCCATGTAAAGAACCGATACGGGTCTTCAGTGTTAACAATCGCGACAAGACAGAAAACTGCACACGAATACAGTGACAATAAACATACTCCGTTATGTCTAATGCGTTTTGGGAACTGAAATAAAGAGAATACCAAACTACAAATCAAGGAGATTGTAGTATCATCTGTTAGAGTTTCTTACAACAAGATCTACTATCAATTTGTGATTGCCAACTATTGAACACATCAGGAATTGTAGATTAGAAAATCAAATAGTAGTAATGAAAATCGAAAGAAAGAAAACTTACCGGTATTAATAAACCTTTGTCGATCGCAGAAATAACAATCACTTACCTTCGATCAGATGTGCGTATTACCCAAAAAAGTATTCACTTGATGACGATTGATCTTCCCCAGTCGTTTCACGACTTCTAATTTCCTTCCCGCTTATATTTTGAGACCTAATTTTCTATTGGTTCCCTCCTCCTCCAGGCTCCAATACCTAAATCTCATACCCAGATGCCTACAAAAAGCCCAAATCGGAGGCCCTTCACAAGTGGTGGCCCAAAGCTAGGGCTTGAGTTCACTCCCTATAAGGCCGGCCCTGCGAGTTACCTCAGGAACATATAAGGTATCATAAAGTTTAATACATAAACCAGTTTTCATAACTAATTGTAATGTTCCAATGGCCTTCACTTCTAATTCTCGATCATCCCCAACCTTAAGCGTTCTTTGGTTTCTTTCCAGCTTCCGGATTGAAAGGAATCCCTGAGTTGAATTGGTAACATGAACCATAGAACCAGAATCAAACCACCAAGAATTAGCAGGAACACTTAAATTATAGGACTCAAGTATCATAAAATAATTGTTACCTTTCTTAGCCAGCCACTCCTTAAAATCAGGGCATTCCTTCTGCATGTGTCCTGTCTTTTTACAGAATTTGCAGCGGATACTGCCTAAGGAGTTCTTAGAGCTGGAAGGTGCACTTGTATTAGGATTAGGATTAGGCCTTTGGACTTTTGAAGCATCCTTCCTCTGATAATTGTTCTTCCTCTTCTTAGAGTTGGAGGTAGTGAAGTTGGCAACATCAGTATGGCGATCCATCCTCATACGCTCTTCCTCCTGTACGCACATAGCGACCAGCTCACTCATCGTCCATTTGTCCTTCTGAGTGTTGTAATTGATCTTGAATGCTTCAAAGGACGAAGGAAGCGAAGTAATGATGAAATGAACAAGAAAACCATCACTGATTTCCATTTCCAGCCCCTTCAGCTTATTGGCCATGTCATTCATCATCATGATGTGCTCGCGAATGCCGCTCCTCCCATCATACTTAGTTGTCACCAGCTTGAGAATAAGAGTACTAGCGTGTGCTTTAGACGTCCCCTTGAATTGCGCCTCCACATGTTCCAAGTAGGTTTTAGCATCTTCAAAATCAGGAATAGCTCCCATGATAGCATTGCTTATGGACTGCTTCATAAACATGAGAGACATGCGGTTACACCTAGTCCACTTATCATGAGTTAACTGCTCAGCAGCAGTACTTTGAGTGGTAAGATCCGCTGGCTTATTCTCTCTTAGAGCATAATCAAAGTCCAGCAGCCCAAGAGTAAGCATGAGAGCATCCTTCCATGCAGCAAAGTTATCACCAGTCAAAGGTGGAATCCCGCAATTGGGTGCTGATAGTGGAAATAAGATGACCAAGTTATGATACTAAGGAAGAAGTCCTAATGTGATCTAAGGGCACATTAAACTAAGGCAGGCATAAATAATGACCATTTTACATTTTGAAGCTGTGATATTGTCTATTACTAACATCAAAATAATAGACTTAGCTAAAAAATTCTACTTAAACGAAGACAAAACAGCTTTGGCCAGAAGTGTAATCATTTAAGCATATGTGCAAAGTGGTTGTAACAAATCAGCTTTGGCCAGAAATTGAAACAATCACTTTAGTTATGCACTTGTTGAGTATGCCATCTATGAATGAATTAAATCAGCTTTGGCCAGAAATTAAGACATTCATGCTTATGATGCACACACAACATAGCTTTCGTAATGCTTGAACGATAAGTAGATGTATCAAGTCAGCTTTGGCCAGAAATGATATATCAAAAGCTCATTCAAGTTAAGCTATTCTGGTTTTGCAAAACATTATCTGATTCTGATTAATTAACTAAGTAAATTACAAAACCATTTAATTAATAGCAAACCACCCGTTAGCGCGGATCGAGTCACAACCTTGTTGTCTCGAGTCGAGACCTTTGTCTCGAGTTATGACCTTATGGTCTCGAGTCGAGACCTTTTGGTCTCGAGTCGAGACCTTATGGTCTCGAGTCATGATCTAATGGTCTCGATTCATGAACTAATGGTCTCGAGTCGAGATCTAATGGTCTCGAGTCGAGACCTCTGTCTCGAGTTGTGAAGGTTTAATGTCCTGATGATTTCGAGTCGAGACCTTGTTGTCTCGAGTCGAGACTGATGGTCTCGAGTCGTAATCTGATGGTCACGAAACTTCCTGTTAACGGCTGTGAATGTGGAAACATAACTGAAAATTCGAAATCTAAGGGATTATGAGATATGGTTTCCTATTCTAATGCTGATCTGATTTTATCAAATATTTCGAAAAATCATAATCTGTTTATCTAATAACAGTTTTCGAAAATCTTTAGAGGGCAAAATCAGATCAAAACAGGAAAAAACACTCAATATCCGAATCATCTTCCAAAACATAATAGAATTTTTGAATTTTCCTAAGAACATGATGAACCCTAAAAACATAAAACATAAATTCTGGAACCCGAAACCTGAATTTTAAGGCTTTTCTAAAACAGATTTCGGTTAAAACATAATCCAGTTAATTTCGAATGAACATATGATTAACCTTTTTCCGAAAACAATGATCTCGAGTGGACATGACCGACTCGAAACCGGCTGTTAGATTCATCAGGTTTCAAAAAAAATTCCGTTTTCCAAGTTTCAATCCCAGAATTATGGATATGAAAAACAGAACTGACTAATCAACATATGCTCTGATACCACATGTTGGTTCAGTTCTGTTTGTACATGAAGGAAAACATTAAAACATACCTGTCACAGCAGAAAGTGCAGTGGAGAATCCAGTAATGGAGTTCGACATGCTTGTCATCGTGATCTGGTTCCTCCTTAGGGTGCTGACTGATGATGGGAACTTAGAAAACCGAAAAGGGATATCGGCTAGGAGAGGAGGTCGAAATTGATGTTATGCTTATGGGGTGTGTCTAATGTGTAATTGTCTAACCCCTTAACCTCCATATAATTCTCCTTATATAAGCACCCAGGAGGAAACCTAATTAGTTAATAAGGATAATATGGTCCATCAACAATTACCAACTAATTATTTAATAGGTTATAATATATTTTGATCTATATTATGTAAATGATTATAATGACTATAGATTAAATATTAATACATAATATATTTAATCTTACATTAGCTTCACAAGTGATATATATTTTGGAATTTGGATATACAAAGTTGTCTCCGAGTATCTAAAATTTCTCTAATTACTAAAACTAAAAAGTTTAGACGAAATAAAATTAATTATAATGAACTCGTATCAACCAGTGCAAAACTGTGTACAAGCAAAATCAACTATTCTCATAACATGCCAAGCAAAATTATTTTTATAAGTATAGGGACTATTCTGTAACTTGGGATGAGCTCGGTCCGGTTCGGTACCGAAAGAACCGGTACCGAAAATCCTCAAAAGTGGGTACCGGTACCGGTACCGAATATACCCGGTTCGGTACGGTTCGGTACCGGTATTTGAGGGTAAAAACGAGCAAAATACCGGTACCGTACCGGACCGGTACCGAACCGGTACCGAAAATGTCAAAAGTGGGTACCGAATCGGTACCGAAAAGGTACCCGGTTCGGTAAATTCGGTACCGGTACCGGTACCGGGTCCATTTTGCTCATCCCTATCTATAACTACACCAAACTGGATATCCATGTATAGGTGTAAACAAGCCCAGAAGCTCGAGAGCTACTCGTGATCGGCTCGGTTAAAAGCTCGAACGAGCCGAGCCTTAACGAGCCCGAGCTCAAGCCTGAAATAGAGCTCGTTTTGTTATCGAGCCCGAGCTCGAGCCCGAAATACAAAGCTTGTTTAGGCTCGCGAGCCTAAACGAGCCCGTACAAAATTTTAATTTTTTTATATATAATATATTAATAATGATGATAACATTATTGAGCCGATCTAGAGTCGAGCTTTGGCTCGTTTAAGCGATGATGAAGTGAGCTCGAGCCGAGAGCTCGTTTAAGGTTGTTCTCAAAATAGTTCGAGCCGAGCTCGAGCTTTGGGTTTTACTCGCGAGCCGAGCTCGAACTCAAATAAGCCGGCTCGAACCGAGCCCGGCTTGAACCGAGCCGAGCTTGAGCTTCATAAAAACCTAACGAGCCGAGCTCGAGCCTGGTCGAGCTCGGGCTCGGCCCGGCTCGTTTACACCCCTATCCATGTATAAAATTTGTTAAAACGGCAATATACACGTGGAAGAAGGGGATGAAAAACGCTGGTATCTTTTTGGAATTACGTGATGCGGCGATAGGCGGAATCCGTTAACCGACAAACTGCCGGTTGCCAGTGGTATCCTCTTTGTCTTGTTTCTCTCTCAGGTGGGCTGCAACAGAAACAGATATTTATCTCCGTCGGATGGAGATCGGACGGTGGGGATGAGTGGGTGGGTTAGCACATGCGGCGGGCGTATGTCGGCTTGGTACAACAGACAGCTAGCTACGTTAACATATTGTGGCAGTTACAAACGTACGTACGTACAACCAGTTTTGTTCATATATGGTTCTTTCTGCCCCATGCTTCTGTTGTAAATCGAACTCATCAAATATGTATATTGTAAAACCGGTTTCGTTTGTTTTTAAACAATTTATTTGATATTCGTTAAAAAATTCATATCTATTGAAAAAATTCTTGTTTTGAAATGTTGATTCATGAAAAGTTATATGCTATTCAGTAGCTCAGACCCGAAAGATGCGTTTTTGCTATGTAAAGTGATTAACGTCAAATTATATACTTTTAATATGTTTTTTTTATTCATATATGATGTTACACGCTACATACAATCATCTTAAATTTGTTTTTAACAAATCTCTAATGAAAAAAAATTCTCGTTTTGAGATGTTGATTAATGACGAATTTTATTAGAAAAAATTACCAAAATGTCACTTGACCAACTCAACTTACCAAAATGTCACCCTCATGCGTCCATGGGCGGACTCATCCGGTATGGAAAACATCTGGCAGTAAAGTTGAAGAGTCTATGAATAAGGTTGTTACATGTGTCCAACAAAGAAGAGTCCACATGTGTGTTTTCTCTCTCTAGAATTATTTGTTATTATCTCTTCCGAAGCGTCAGTGGTGGACTCTCCGAAGCGTCAGCAGACTCTTCCGAAGAGTCAACCGAAATGGGAGGAGTTCGCCGAGCAACGGGAGGAGTCAGCCAAAATGGGAGGAGTCCGCCGAGCAAAGGGAGGAGTCAGCCAACCTTTATGTTGGACACGTGTCAACTCCTCATACATGGACTCTTCAAGTGACAAACGGACTCCTCCCATGGTGCAGGAGTCCGTCCAAGAGGGCTTGAGGGTGACAATTTGGTAATATTGATTGGTCAAGTGACAATTTGGTAATTTTCTCATTTTATTATGTTTTCAGTCAATTTTTAAAACATATATGATTTTTAGTATTTCAGGCTAAGGGGTTGTTTGGCAACTTCTGAATGGTTAAGCCGTTAAGTGCTGAACCAGTAAGAGGTCTGAACCATTAAGTGATGAACCAGTAAGAGGTCGGAACCATTAAAAGCCAGTATAATACTTAACTGTTTAGAGGCAAATGCCTGACCCATTCAGATTAGAGGTCTTAACCATTCAGACTCTGTATAATGTTTAACCATTCAGAGGCAAATGTCTGAACGATTCAGGCATCTGCTTGCAAAAAAAAAAAACAGTCTGAACCATTAAGTGTTGAACCAGTAAAAGGTCTGAACCATTAAGAGGTAAACAAACAGCCCCTAGATGATTCGTTTTTTGTTATACAAAGTTAATTAACGTGAAATTATATGCTTTTGATGGTTTTTTTATTCATTATATATTAAATTTATTTTTAACAATTTTTTACAATGTATGTTAGCGTTGTATTCTTGTACGTAGGCATAATACATTACCTATCCCAGGTCACTAAATACACGGTTATTTCTTTGAACACTTTATCATTAGAGATCAACTGTGTGATTATTACTATACATACAACTTGTACTAACTCTCCACTTGACCACGAAGGACAACAACTAGGGATCGGGTTGACCCTTTGAAGGGGCATGGTCCCAAAAAGTCGCGCAGACCAATCAGGTCGCACGCTGGACCATACTCCTTACTCAAAAACTGATTAATCCATATACCTCGCGCGGGCTGCTAGCATACAACCTGGGCCTCGCGCGAGGCCCAAGCAGAGAATGACATCAGTTTCACACTTGGTGTTCTGAATAAGAGACTTCAACTCCTACAACCCTGCGCGGGCTAGTGACGTACACAACAAGGGTCGCGCAGGAGTTACGGCGCAAGGCCACTTCAGAAAGTACCAAAGGTACGAGTGGCAGAAGGGCGAGCCAATCAACGTCTATCAGGTTGTGCTCTATCGTGCTCCACGATCGACTGATGTGCAGGAGACAGAGAGTACACAAGGACGCCTACGTGGCACCAATCAGGGGGCAGCGACAACTGCCCCATGATCTCCACTCACCTGCTGATGGCAGATGGACAACAAGGCCGACAACCGGGATACGTGGCTCCAATCACGGTGCGCCAACACCAGAGAACTTCTAGAAATCACTAACGGTCGATACCAGTAAGACAAGGAGCATATTCCTTGTTGTCGCTGATGTGTGCAAAATGCAACATATAAATTACATCAATTGTGGCATAAAACTAACCCTTTTTAGTACTAATGTTGGAAAAAGTGTGCTTTTGTCTTCCTTTTGTATTTTCAGGATTAAATGAGCTCAAATTAATAAAAGAAGCAAAAAGGCAGCTAAATCTAACATAAATACAAGAAAAGGAACAAACGTGGCACGCCCGACCTCCCCGAAAACATCTTCCCAAGCAAAACAAGAAAGCAGAAGGCTGAACACGCCCCGTGTTCATAGAACACGGGGGCGTGCCCAAGTGTCAGCATAAAAGACAAAGTTGTAGAAGCTTCCATCGCCCACCACGGGGCCGTGCTCAGCGGACACGGGGCCGTGGTCAACTATAAGATTCGCAGAATCTAGGCAAATCTTGATAGTACAGATATGCTTATACACACGGGGTCGTGCCCAGCGGACACGGGGCCGTAGTCAACTAATGCAGACAAAAGCAATTAATGAAGAGAGAGAAGAGGATGGACACGGGGACGTGCCCAGCGGACACGTGACCGTGCCCGAGCTTCTGTTCAGCCTATAAATAGGAGTGCTTTGTTCAAGCTCAAACCATCCCTTGGCACACCACCTCCCTCACACTTCACCCACCACCCACCACCACCATAACACCATCATCCACCACCATAATCCATTGTCCATCATAGAGTGTGTGAGTCGTCTCGGGATCCAAGATTGATCGTAAGAGTTCGTGATAATCAAGGCCATGTTTGCCTAAGTCTTTTACATCGCTTGGTGAAGACAAAGTGTTTAGTGTAATACTTTTTATTTTTAATCTTTTCGCACTTTTTAATTGGTTATGTATTAATGACTTTAATAACTAGTTTCTTATATTGAAGGTGATTCTTCCTTATCGTTTGTCCGTGGTGTCTTGGCATTATTTTACTGTCTATATAAAATAAAACATTTTCACCATTCATATCTCCACGGTCTATATGGAGGTATGTTGGCTACCTGGTCGGGGGTTAAGGGAACGGTTTGGTAAGAGTCTTGCCATTGTTCAGTGTATAGATCCTGCAAAGGACCTGGGTCAAATTTAGTAGGACCTCCTTCAATACTTAACGGTATTGGATGGCGGGGGTCCAAACTCTTTGATCCCCTCATAAGTTAAACTACTATTAAAACTTTAACCCGGCTACTTAGGACTGTATCCCTGCTGACTCAGACTACTTAGCCGAGGGTAACGTCGCCTTCAAAAGAGGGGCCTACCACATTATGCATTAATAACTTAATTAATTATCTTTCAATAATCCAACCCTTTAGGATTGTATCCCTGCTGACTCAAACTACTGGGTTGAGGGTAACGTCACCTCCAAAAGAGGGGCCTACTACAATAACTAAGATAATCTTTTAAATAGTGCAAAAGTGCGGAAATAATCAAAGGTTACACTAAACACGAGTCGGAGCCAAGTGATTCATCTTGTCTATCTGTTTTTATTTTTATTTTTATTTTTCAGCATTTTAGTTAGTTTTTATTTTCTTAGTTTAAAACATTTTTCTAAACTTTTGATTTGATTAGACGTTGAAGATAAACCGGTACTAAAAGCTCTTGTGTCCTTGGACGACCTCGGTATCTTACCAACACTATACTACGCTCACGATGGGTGCACTTGCCCATATGTGTGTTTAGTGTTAGTAAATATCGTGTTTTATAAATTTAAAACTTGGCTAAAGAAAGTGTAAAAAGGGCTTAAAATATACTTAAACTTATATACACACTTCACACGCATCAAGTTTTTGGCGCCGTTGCCGGAGACACAAGGATTTTAAGAAAGTTAGGAATCAACGGCCTAATCGTTTTTTCTTATTTTTCTATTATTTTTAGATTTTTCTTAGTTTTTCAGCTTCTGCAGAGCTCAGCACGGGCCGTGCCTGGTCGGACACGGGCCGCGCCCAGCGTTGTTACTGGCAGTTTTTATTTTCCGAGTTACAGAGGGCTGAGCACGGGGCCGTGTCGGTGCAACACGGGGCCGTGTCCAACTCCTACTAACAGGGATCTGGAAAAACAATCACTGTATCTCCGACCACGGCCCCGTGTTCACGGGCCGTGTTCACTGAACACGGGGCCGTGGTGAACCTTCTGACCAACATTCTTTTCTGTTTTTATTGCAGGACTTGGAACCTAGACGCCACATTTTTGACTTCCTACGTAGTGCATGAGCTCCAGTTCTAGTAGAGACATAAAAGAACCTCTAGAAGAACCCGAACGCTTTCTCAGAAAAAGACTTAAAGCTAAAAATCAAGAGAGAGTTTCGGGGGACCCACCTCAAATGGCGGACCAACGTACCCTCATGGATTACCTACGACCCACTGTAGGTAATCTCGGCGCCGCTATCAATGCACCGAATGTCGAAGCCAATAACTTCGAACTTCGGCCGCATTTGATACAAATGCTTCAAAACTCCGCAACCTTCCATGGGCTTGCGGACGAGGATCCTCATCTACATATTACTAATTTCTTAGAAATATGTGATACCTTTCGGATCAATGAAGCATCAAACGACGCCATCCGCCTTCGAATGTTTCCATTTTCACTAAAAGACCGAGCTAAGGCTTGGCTTAACACCCTCCCAGTTGGATCGGTAAACACCTGGGATGAACTAGCCCAAAAGTTTCTATATAAGTATTTCCCTCCTGCTAAAACGGCTAAATTAATGACTGAAATTAATACATATTCTCAAGAGGATGGGGAATCCTTATATGAAACTTGGGAAAGGTTCAAGGAGCTACTAAGAAAGTGTCCTCAACACGGTCTTGCGGTATGGCAACAAGTATCCACTTTCTACAATGGGTTCCGGCCCAAGGCCCATCAACTTAAAATATACTTAAACTTATATACACACTTCACACGCATCATCGCCTTCCGGCCCAAGGCCCATCAGCCCATCTCCTCTTAAACTACTCCGGCTATAAATAGAGACTCCCATATTCAGGTTAAACATTCCGTTCTCTCTACTCACTCTTAACACACAATTATTTCCTTGAAACAGTTACTTATTATCACGCCAGAGTCTGGTTAAGATGGAAACCCCCATATTTCCCTCTTAACGAGCTAACGGTGTTACTGTTTTGCAGGAAGATCGGACCACATCGGAGCTCAGGAAAGATTAAGAACATTAACCCTCATGTTTGAAACATAAACCAAACTAATTAACCTTAAAATTAGTTACGTGTTTCTTCACCCTTATTATCCCATCCCAACATGACCAACATAATGATAGGGGCCGGGCCGGGCCGAAAAAATTAACAAAAAGTGTTTGCCAGATTAACCAAATCTCATCCGTTTCAACTCAGAAAAATGGTCTGTTTCAACCAAACCTCGTTTTGACACGTTACTAAAGATATAAGAAACCTGTTAAATACAAATAACTAAACTGCCATAACCAACATTCATATCATTTACATTCCTCACACTTGATCAATTTAAACCAATGTCACACCCCAACCGATGGTGGAAACATCAGAATAAGACGAAAACGAGATTGTTCGAGACTTCATAACACTATTGTGACAATATTTAATCAAAACTGATTTCATTTCATTGCAAATAATTCAAGTTATAATAATAGAAATTCAAAGTACGGCATTTGAAAAAGAGAGTACAACATTGTTCAAGTAACGAAACAACAAAATTTCGACAATAATAACAACAACATAATTTAGAATCTAAGTGTGTATCTAAGCATTTCCTACTAGATTCCAAGAACATCAATGTCATCAAGCTACGATATGTTTTGAAGTATAGTTCTATACACAATGTATTGGCGAGTATACAAGTTTAATAATAGCATAAGTATAAAATGTTTTAAACAATTCCACATGGCAAACTTAGTTATCAAGAATAACGCAAAACTGACATGCGATTAAAGTGTCAATCCTCTGATTACCTTTAGCGTAATCCTACTGTAGCAACAATCAGACCGTTCTGTTTTAAAGACTTAACATGACCACAAGACTACGGGCGGTGTGTTACTCTTATAATGCTATACATGTTAAGGGGAGGCTCGTACAAAGTTAATGACAAGTTTATCACATAAGAATGTTCCAGAAACACGAATCAAGTATAACGTATTAGCATGCATGTTTGGATTGTTTGTGTGATTGCATAAAATGTAAGTGTAATTGTGTAGGTTAATAAATAAACATATTGCACCCAAAAGTGTAAAATGTAAAAAGGGTGTTCGAGTATACTCACAATTTTACAAAACTTTCCGATTATCCGCGAATTGACGAGTTGTTGAGAATGGGGAAACGAAAGTGTATGGTCATACGGAGTTTATGGAGTGGAATGGAGGATTCGGATTCGGAATATAAAGTACAAAATGTATGTATTCATAAAATATATCTTGTCTAAGTACTCGTTTTGACACTAAGTTTGTATGTGATTTCATGGGTCCTAGTTTGCCCATTAGAATCGAAAACGAGAAACTTAGAACATTAGATAAAGTAACCTAAGTTCATGACACATAATCATAAACCGATTAGTATCATGAGTTCGACTGTGTGTGTGTGTATATATATATATATTTCATATAGTAATCCTAAAACTAAGTCCATCAAGAGTATAATAGATGTCATATAAGTCAAGCATGGAGGTAAGATTAGCCTCATTGTATGAATTCACCAATGCACAAATCATCACAAGGATGATTTGGATGGTCATGAATGAAAAGGAAATATACAACTATCTAAAATTTCATCAAGTAGCCAAGTAAGATCAACCCGGGTGTGCCGTCTCAACATGGAAGGAATGAACCAAGTGTTGGAGGCTAGACGGGGTTGTGTTACTTTAGGACTAGTAAGCTACTTGGAATAGCAAAATAAAACATTAAGTGAGGTGTGGAACAAGTTAGGATAGCCAAGGCTTCCAAGGTTCACACTTTCATCACAACACAAGTCTAGCCATATGAACTATAACAACCCTCTTAAAATGATTCCGACACTCCTAAAATAATTAGAGCATCCCTATACGCCTTAAAATACACCCCATATACGAAAACCGGGCCCAAAATACCTTTATATAATTAAAAATAAAATAAAAACAATAAAATGAGTCTGTCGCGGGGCGCGAAAGACTACCCTTAAGCCTTCGCGGGCCGCGAACGAGTGACGGGTGGCGAAACCCTAGCCCGCCACGCGGCATAACACACGGACAGGCTACACTTGTGATTCGACAAAGCTAGGCCCTACATACCCTAGCTCGCGGGCCGCGTAGAAGTAAGCCAAGGCTTACGCGGGGGCGAGAAACCATCAGTCAGGCCCTATAAATTGATTTGATCGGCCTTCAGTCCAAACTCGCACACAACTCGAATTCTCTCTCAAAAATTCTGAATATTAGCTTAGGGTATCGCGCCCCGTGGCGTCCCATTTTACAAGCCCAAGTTTGATTTATTGCATTTTGGCCCCTGAACTTTGATTTTCTTATTATTTTAAGCCATAACTTCCATTTTTAGCACATTTTCAAGCATGTAACATGTATGCAACCATAATTTGAGTGTCGTGAATGCATGTATAAGTATTTGCACATATAAATAGTATCAAAACACGTATTTAAACGACTGATTGTATGTATAACAAATAAGTATAAAGAACGAATTTCATTATGATCAATTCTCGGTTTACAAAGCTGGAAATGAATACGATTACAAAGAAAATAAAAGTTTCTAAAAATAGAAATACAAGTAAACTTTCTAAATAAGGAAAGTGATGTATTGCAAAATACATCTCTTATTCGTGTTCAGTTTGTATAGTTTTCCGTTATATTTAGTTCTGTTTACGGTAGAATGTGCATACTATTGATCAAGTTGAGTTTTGCAGGTATTGGTGCTCAAGTTCGCTGAAAATTGAGTTAAAACGAGCCACAATGTTGAAACACCAAGTCCCGGAACGAGTTGAAAAGAGTTAGAATAAATTTTGGAGTTTTTTGGATGCTGAAGCTGGGAAAATAACGCAACAGTCTGTGAAAAATGCGCCGCCGCGCTACGCCACCATGATCAAGCTTTGCCGTGGCGCCCCGCCACCATTAAAATAAAGATTTCTGGAATTTGATGCCGTCGCGCTATGCCACGACGAAGGACAATACCCGTCGCGCGACGCGATGGGGGTGTTTGACGGCAATCATTCGTTTGACCAAGGGGTTACGTATATAAACTCAAGAAACTCATTACTAAACCCTAATTACGAATTAAGGCTACCATAGGCGATTTGGAGAGCATTCTTGGAGCAATTTTGAAGGTTTTGAAGCATAGGAATCATCGGTACGAGTTCGGGACGAAGAATTGAAGACTTGCTCGGGTTTTCCAATTCCTTGTTTGTTGATTTCTTTCTTGAAACTCTTTGTCATGAATTCTTACTTGAACATCTTTGATTTGTTTTCACTATTTGATATGCTTGGCTAAACTTTTAAGCCACCTAGACTATGATGAATGGATTAATATAAAGTTTTAACCTTTTTCGTTAATTGCATGTATTTTATGGATTAATTGTGTTTAGTAAAGAGTTTGGTTTATTGAATTGATGTGCATGCGTACTTTAATTTGGTTTATCATTCTCAATTACTTCATGTGAATCTTGGTGGTTGTCTGCTACAGAATAGGTTTATGCTAGATCTTTGACTGTGTGTCTTTGACCTTTAGGAGGAAATTGGCCAATAAACCCTAGAAGTGATTGTTAGTGATTTGCTAGATTTTAGTGTTCTACTAGTCCTAATAGCTGGAAGGTGAGGGGCTATTGGTAGGTCTTACCCGGGGAATTGCTTTAGACAGTCTTTGGAAAAAGTCGTGCCTTAGTTGCCCCGTCAGTTTATTAGTCTATCAAGTCAAGTTAAAAGATTCAAACTACCCTAGATCTATAATTGGAAAAGAGTAGGTCAACATTAGGGTACTTACACAATATTTAGATAACGGGAATGAAGTCTAATAACCGGTATGATTAACGGCCTAGGTAGTGCCATAAGTTTCACCTCGAGAAGGGTTGAGGGGCTTAGTTGGTGTCTTAATAGGTTTAGTACCATAAGATCCCGGTTCCATAAATCATGTAGTTAACTTAATCGGTAATTCTTTAAAATCAATACAGGATTCTAGTCTACGTGGTCTCGTTCATCATATAAGACAAGCCTTCGCCTTATTTCGTATTAGTTTAATTCTAGTTTAATAATTAATTTAATTAAATTTCCTTAGATTTTCAGTAACCCATGAAAATTGGAGTTGTATGAAAGAAATAGACGATCAAACAGAAACGGTAAACTACATTGATAATAGACCTAGGCCGTCGGGTCAACCAACGGGTACCTACAACCAAGGATGGCGTAACCACCCTAACTTTGGTTGGAGAGATCCGGGCAATAGTAGTAACCAACAAAACCAACGAACTAACTTTCAACAACCACAAAACTTTTCTCAACAACAAGGTGGACGAGAGAGGCTCGAAGATATTGTATCTCGCCTCATCTCCGACACCGAAAAGAAAAACTCGGATCGATTTCAGCAATTGGAATCGAATTTTAGAAATCAACAAGCTAGCATTCAAAACATTGAAAAGCAATTAAATCAAATAGCTCAAAATTTCTCCGAGAGACCACAAGGCACGTTACCAAGCAATACCGAAACCAACCCAAAAGCGCAAGTACATCTCATCACATTAAGAAACAGAATTGTGGGTCCCGAGGAGGCTCCATTACCGCCGGTTGAAGGAAGCCAATCCAGCCAAACCACGACTCCACCCGCACCGCAACCAGAAAAGGTTTTTCCACCAAATCAAGAGCCCACCAAGACTCCTCCAATTCCATACCCCGGTCGGTTAAATCGTCAAAAGACCGATGAGCAATTCGCAAAGTTCGAAAATTTACTAAAACAATTGCATGTTAATATTCCTTTTATCGAGGTCCTAACCCAAATGCCTAAATATGCAAAATTTATGAGGGACTTCCTCACTCACAAAAGGAAAATTGAATCATTGCAATTAGTTAACTTAGGCGAAGAATGCTCCGCCTTAGTACTCAACAAATTCCCACAAAAGAAAATTGATCCCGGAAGCTTCACGATTCCTTGCTCGATTGGGGAATCCCCCATTCGTAATGCACTAGCCGATCTTGGAGCTAGCATTAACCTCATGCCCACATCAATGTTCAAACGACTCGGCCTAGGAACAACGAGCCCTACAAAGATGAGTATACAACTCGCCGACAGATCCGTCAAATTTTCACAAGGTGTCGCCGAAAATCTATTGGTCAAAGTTGACAATTTCGTTTTCCCAGCCGACTTTGTCATCCTAGACATGGAGGAGGATGCCGATGTCCCTCTTATCCTCGGGAGGCCATTTCTAGCCACCGCCCAAGCGGTGGTGGATATGAACGACGGAACACTAATATTGAAGTTTGGGGACGAGGAAGTGAAGTTTGGAGTTGGGAAAAGAGTAGAAGACGAAGACCCGATCAACTACATGAAGGTCATAGACTCAAGCTTGGATTACGCTCTTCGACGGTGTAGCACGGGATGGAAAACATCCCATTTGAGTAACATATGACCAGGCTTTGGGTCTAGCCAAGGGCCCTTATAAATGTGCGGCACCACTGAGGCATTCCTCGGAACTATCCTTAATTTAGTTTAGATTAATTTTTATGTTTTCTAGTTAGTTTTAATTTTCAGGAATAAAACACACTCTGGATGGCAAGGGAAACTTGAACCAGCAACCCATGCAGAAAAACGGGGCCATCCGACAATTTTCTTCATTAACAGTAATCTTAGCACGGGCCGTGCCCGCCCAACACGACCCCGTGCTGCACAGTCTGCAGAAATGACCTAGTTCAGGTAAACTAGACACGGGCCGTGTTCACCCAACACGCCCCCGTGCCCAGGCTTCTGTTCTTTTGTTTAAATTTTGTTACTGGCACTTGAACACGGGGCCGTGTCCAGGCGCCCAGTAACACAAATTTCTGCTTTTTCACACCTTTTACACATTTAATCAACCTAAAAACTTATTTTTGGGACACATTGAGGACAATGTGTAATTTAAGTGTGGGGGGGATGCTAAAACCTTGAATCTTGCAAGTCCTAATACAAGCCTTACACAAAACTCTATTGGAACCGCAAGTCACCCCAAATTTTTTCAAAAATTTTCATTTTTTTACTTGTATAGGTTTAATTTGGGAATTTCAAAATTATAAAAAGGTTATATTTTTACAAATTTACAACCGATAGAGTCGTGATAAAAAGAACCAACATAAGAAAATTATGAAAAGACATGACAAGCTTAGTTAAAATTTAATTATATATACTTGATCACATAAAAACTCATTCCCACAAAAGTGAGTTTTGAGCCTTTATTGAGCATACAAATACATATCTTTAAATTAAATGCTCATTTTTCGTTTCTTGTGTGAATAGCCGCTTGGTTCTTACAACTCTAGAACTTGCCACGATGATACATTCCTGGTCCTTACCAACTTAAACCCGAGTAAGTAAATGATGGAGGCATTAGGACTAACCCTTTTTATTTCTACACCATTATTTTTCTTTTTTTTACCACCTACCCAAAATCCCCCTAGTTAACCCCTTTGAGGCTAAACCTTTTCATTTCATAACCCAAACCAAACACCCTTTCACCCACCAAAACCTTTTTATTTTTAACCCTTTGTTTTAGTAACAAGATCGGTTTTTCGTATAACTTTAAAAAAAAATGTGTTGATGATGAAGCAAAAGAAATAAACAAGCAAGTTCATCAAAAATAACTTTGTTTGGAATTATAGCTTCATCAAAATAAAAAGTTGAAAAATAGAGAGTCTTACGAAAAACCGATGCTTTTAACGCTTTTTCGCCCTTTTCTACTAACCACTAACCCAACCACCTACCTTTAACCCAAGCCTAACCCTTCACCCAAAAAGTCCTCTTGAAATTTACAAAGGTACATAGTTAAAAAGGAGGAGGATTGATTGCTTGGCAAGCCTATGGTAGTAGTAAGTTCCATGTCGCTCTCGAGTGATTCACTAAAATACATCTTCGGCCGAGTGTTGAGTGATCCCCCGTGAGGTATGTGAACTTGTATATAAATAGAATTTTAAAAAGGCATGTTATGCCCTAATAAGTAATTTATCTTATGAAAAGTTTTAAATAAATCATGACGAATAGGATTGTAAATAAATAAAAATAAAACTTGAATAAAGAATCTTGGAAAATCCCGACACTCTATGACAAGCCCAAAAACCTTCTCTTCTACCCATTCCATTTGGGAGTGTAAAGCCATATTATAAAGAGTTTTGCTTGAGGATAAGCAAAGATTCAAGTGTGGGGTTATTTGATGTGTGCAAAATGCAACATATAAATTACATCAATTGTGGCATAAAACTAACCCTTTTTAGTACTAATGTTGGAAAAAGTGTGCTTTTGTCTTCCTTTAGTATTTTCAGGATTAAATGAGCTCAAATTAACAAAAGAAGCAAAAAGGCAGCTAAATCTAACATAAATACAGGAAAAGGAACAAACGTGGCATGCCCGACCTCCCCGAAAGCATCTTCCCAAGCAAAACAAGAAAGCAGAAGACTGAACACGCCCCGTGTTCATTGAACACGGGGGCGTGCCCAAGTGTCAGCATAAAAGACAAAGTTGTAGAAGCTTCCATCGCCCACCACGGGGTCGTGCTCAGCGGACACGGGGCCGTGGTCAACTAAAAGATTCGCAGAATCTAGGCAAATCTTGATAGTATAGATATGCTTCTGCACACGGGGTCGTGCCCAGCGGACACGGGGCCGTGGTCAACTAATGCAGACAAAAGCAATTAATGAAGACAGAGAAGAGGATGGACACGGGGCCGTGCCCAGCGGACACGAGGCCGTGCCCGAGCTTCTGTTCAGCCTATAAATAGGAGTGCTTGGTTCAAGTTCAAACCATCCCTTGGCACACCACCTCTCTCACACTTCACCCACCACCCACCACCACCATAACACCATCATCCACCACCATCATCCATTGTCCATCATAGAGTGTGTGAGTTGTCTCGGGATCCAAGATTGATCGTAAGAGTTCTTGACAATCAAGGCCATGTTTGCCTAAGTCTCTTACATCACTTGGTGAAGACAAAGTGTCTAGTGAAGTACTTTTTATTTTTAATCTTTTCGCACTTTTTAATTGGTTATGTATTAATGACTTTAATAACTAGTTTCTTATGTTGAAGGTGATTCTTCCTTATCGTTTGTCCGTGGTGTCTTGGCATTATTTTACTGTCTATATAAAATAAAAGATTTTCACCATTCATATCTCCACGGTCCATATGGAGGTATGTTGGCTACCTGGTCGGGGGTTAAGGGAACGGTTTGGTAAGAGTCTTGCCATTGTTCAGTGTATAGATCCTGCAAAGGACCTGGATCAATTTTAGTAGGACCTCCTTCAATACTTAACGGTATTGGATGGCGGGGTCCAAACTCTTTGATCCCCTCATAAGTTAAACTACTATTAAAACTTTAACCCGACTACTTAGGACTGTATCCCTGCTGACTCAGACTACTTAGCCGAGGGTAACGTCGCCTTCAAAAGAGGGGCCTACCACATTATGCATTAATAACTTAATTAATTATCTTTCAATAATCCAACCCTTTAGGATTGTATCCCTGCTGACTCAAACTACTGGGTTGAGGGTAACGTCACCTCCAAAAGAGGGGCCTACTACAATAACTAAGATAATCTCTTAAATAGTGCAAACGTGCGAAAATAATCAAAGGTTACACTAAACACGAGTCGGAGCCAAGTGACTCATCTTGTCTATCATGTTTTTATTTTTATTTTTCAGCATTTTAGTTAGTTTTTATTTTCTTAGTTTAAAACATTTTTCTAAACTTTTGATTTGATTAGACGTTGAGGATAAACCGATACTAAAAGCTCTTGTGTCCTTGGACGACCTCGGTATTTTACCAACACTATACTACGCTCACGATGGGTGCACTTGCCCATATGTGTGTTTAGTGTTAGTAAATATCATGTTTTATAAATTTAAAACTTATCTAAAGAAAGTGTAAAAAGGGCTTAAAATATACTTAAACTTATATACACACTTCACACGCATCAAGTTTTTGGCGTCGTTGCAGGGTACACAAGGATTTTAAGAAAGTTAGGAATCACCGGCCTAATCGTTTTTTCTTATTTTTATATTTTTTTTAGATTTTTCTTAGTTTTTCAGCTTCTGCAGAGCTCAGCACGGGCCGTGCCTGGTCGGACACGGGTCGTGCCCAGCGTTGTTACTGGCAGTTTTTATTTTCCGAGTTACACAGGGCTGAGCACGGGGCCGTGTCGGTGCAACACGGGGCCGTGTCCAACTCCCAGTAACAGGGATCCGGAAAAACAATCACTGTATCTCCGACCACGGGCCGTGTTCACTGAACACGGGGCCGTGGTGAACCTTCTGACCAACATTCTTTTCTGTTTTTATTGCAGGACTTGGAACCTAGACGCCACATTTTTTACTTCCTACGTAGTGCATGAGCTCCAGTTCTAATAGAGACATAAAAGAACCTCTAGAAGAACCCGAACGCTTTCTCAGAAAAAGACTTAAAGCTAAAAATCAAGAGAGAGTTTCGGGGGACCCACCTCAAATGGCGGACCAACGTACCCTCATGGATTACCTACGACCCACTGTAGGTAATCTCGGCGCCGCTATCAATGCACCGAATGTCGAAGCCAATAACTTCGAACTTCGGCAGCATTTGATACAAATGCTTCAAAACTCCGCAACCTTCCATGGGCTTGCGGACGAGGATCCTCATCTACATATTACTAATTTCTTAGAAATATGTGATACCTTTCAGATCAATGGAGCATCAAACGACGCCATCCGCCTTCGAATGTTTCCATTTTCACTAAAAGACCGAGCTAAGGCTTGGCTTAACACCCTCCCAGTTGGATCGGTAAACACCTGGGATGAACTAGCCCAAAAGTTTCTATATAAGTATTTCCTCCTGCTAAAACGGCTAAATTAATGACTGAAATTAATACATATTCTCAAGAGGATGGGAATCCTCATCACGGTCTTGCGGTATGGAAACAAGTATCCACTTTCTACAATGGGTTCCAGCCCAATGCCCATCAGCTTAAAATATACTTAAACTTATATACACACTTCACACGCATCATCGCCTTCCGGCCCAAGGCCCATCAGCCCATCTCCTCTTACACTACTCCGGCTATAAATAGAGACTCCCATATTCAGGTTAAACATTCCGTTCTCTCTACTCACTCTTAACACACACTTATTTCCTTGAAACAGTTACTTATTCTCACGCCAGAGTCTGGTTAAGAGGGAAACCCCCATATTCCCCTCTTAACGAGCTAACGGTGTTACTGTTTTGCAGGAAGATCGGACCACATCGGAGCTCAGGAAAGATTAAGAACATTAACCCTCATGTTTGAAACATAAACCAAACTAATTAACCTTAAAATTAGTTACGTGTTTCTTCACCCTTATTATCCCATCCCAACATGACCAACATAACGATAGGGCCGGGCTGGGCCGAAAAATTTAACAAAAAGTGTTTGCCAGATTAACCAAATCTCATCCGTTTCAACTCAGAAAAATGGTCTGTTTCAACCAAACCTCGTTTTGACACGTTACTAAAGATATAAGAAACCTGTTAAATACAAATAACTAAACTGCCATAACCAACACTCATATCATTTACATTCCTCACACTTGATCAGTTTAAACCAATGTCACACCCCAACCGATGGTGGAAACATCAGAGTAAGACGAAAACGAGATTGTTCGAGGCTTCATAACACTATTGTGACAATATTTAATCAACACTGATTTCATTTCATTGCAAATAATTCAAGTTATAATAATAGAAATTCAAAGTACGACATTTGAAAAAGAGAGTACAACATTGTTCAAGTAACGAAACAACAAAATTTCGACAATAATAACAACAACATAATTTAGAATCTAAGTGTGTATCTAAGCATTTCCTACTAGATTCCAAGAACATCAATGTCATCAAGCTACGATATGTTTTGAAGTATAGTTCTATACACAATGTATTGGCGAGTATACAAGTTTAATAATAGCATAAGTATAAAATGTTTTAAACAATTCCACATGGCAAACTTAGTTATCAAGATTAACGCAAAACTGACATGCGATTAAAGTGTCAATCCTCTGATTACCTCTAGCGTAATCCTACTGTAGCAACAATCGGACCGTTCTGTTTTAAAGACTTAACATGACCACAAGACTACGGGCGGTGCGTTACTCTTATAATGCTATACATGTTAAGGGGAGGCTCGTACAAAGTTAATGACAAGTTTATCACATAAGAATGTTCCAGAAACACGAATCAAGTATAACGTATTAGCATGCATGTTTGGATTGTTTGTGTGATTGCATAAAATGTAAGTGTAACTGTCTAGGTTAATAAATAAACATATTGCACCCAAAAGTGTAAAATGTAAAAAGGGTGTTCGAGTATACTCACAATTTTACAAAACTTTCCGATTATCCGCGAATTGACGAGTTGTTGAGAATGGGGAAACGAAAGTGTATGGTCATACGGAGTTTATGGAGTGGAATGGAGGATTCGGATTTGGAATATAAAGTACAAAATGTATGTATTCATAAAATATATCTTGTCTAAGTACTCGTTTTGACACTAAGTTTGTATGTGATTTCATGGGTCCTAGTTTGCCCATTAGAATCGAAAACGAGAAACTTAGAACATTAGATAAAGTAACCTAAGTTCATGACACATAATCATAAACCGATTAGTATCATGAGTTCGACTGTGTGTGTGTGTATATATATATATTTCATATAGTAATCCTAAAACTAAGTCCATCAAGAGTATAATAGATGTCATATAAGTCAAGCATGGAGGTAAGATTAGCCTCATTGTATGAATTCACCAATGCACAAATCATCACAAGGATGATTTGGATGGTCATGAATGAAAAGGAAATATACAACTATCTAAAATTTCATCAAGTAGCCAAGTAAGATCAACCCGGGTGTGCCGTCTCAACATGGAAGGAATGAACCAAGTGTTGGAGGCTAGACGGGGTTGTGTTACTTTAGGACTAGTAAGCTACTTGGAATAGCAAAATAAAACATTAAGTGAGGTGTGGAACAAGTTAGGATAGCCAAGGCTTCCAAGGTTCACACTTTCATCACAACACAAGTCTAGCCATATGAACTATAACAACCCTCTTAAAATGATTCCGACACTCCTAAAATAATTAGAGCATCCCTATACGCCTTAAAATACACCCCATATACGAAAACCGGGCCCAAAATACCTTTATATAATTAAAAATAAAATAAAAACAATAAAATGAGTCTGTCGCGGGGCGCGAAAGACTACCCTTAAGCCTTCGCGGGCCGCGACCGAGTGACGGGTGGCGAAACCCTAGCCCGCCATGCGGCATAACACACGGACAGGCTACACTTGTGATTCGACAAAGCTAGGCCCTACATACCCTAGCTCGCGGGCCGCGTAGAAGTAAGCCAAGGCTTACGCGGGGGCGAGAAACCATCAGTCAGGCCTTATAAATTGATTTGATCGGCCTTCATTCCAAACTCGCTCACAACTCGAATTCTCTCTCAAAAATTCTGAATATTAGCTTAGGGTATCGCGCCCCGTGGCGTCCCATTTTACAAGCCCAAGTTTGTTTTATTGCATTTTGGCCCCTGAACTTTGATTTTCTTATTATTTTAAGCCATAACTTCCATTTTTAGCACATTTTCAAGCATGTAACATGTATGCAACCATAATTTGAGTGTCGTGAATGCATGTATAAGTATTTGCACATATAAATAGTATCAAAACACGTATTTAAACGACTGATTGTATCTATAACAAAAAAGTATAAAGAACGAATTTCATTATGATCAATTCTCGGATTACAAAGCTGGAAATGAATACGATTACAAAGAAAATAAAAGTTTCTAAAAATTGAAATACAAGTAAACTTTCTAAATAAGGAAAGTGATGTATTGCAAAATACATCTCTTATTCGTGTTCAGTTTGTATAGTTTTCCGTTATATTTAGTTCTGTTTACGGTAGAATGTGCATACTATTGATCAAGTTGTGTTTTACAGGTCTTGGTGCTCAAGTTCGCTGAAAATTGAGTTAAAACGAGCCACAATGTTGAAACACCAAGTCCCGGAACGAGTTGAAAAGAGTTAGAATAAATTTTTGAGTGTTTAGAGCGTTTCGAGGCATTTGCCGAATCTCAATCTCAATCGCGATTTGATCAATTATATCAAGTGCTAATTCAAATACCACTACTAGTGCACCCGCCTGTGGGGTGAACCATGTCCCTATGGACCCTAGTCTAGCTGCCGTATTAGAAAACGTGACTAGAGTGCTTAAGCAGATCAAGGCAAAGGTTGATAAGTGTGAGTTTTGCCGAGGGGGTCACGATATGAATGCGTGTCCATTGCTAGTTGGTGAGGAGCAGGTCGATTTCGTGGGAGGGGGTTTAGGTAGAGGTCAACATAGTGGGTTTAGTAATTTTAATTCGGGTTGGCGTAATAATAATAATAATAATTTTCGCTCTAATGGTCCCCCTGGTTTCCAAATAGCTCTAAATCCAAATAGGGGTCAAGGTTCATTCTTTGGTGGGGGTTCAAATGGGCAGTTCAATAAGGGGTTCAATGGGCAGGTCAAGGATGGGGGGTCATGTAGTCAAGTTCAACCAGTTCAGGGTCCAAGTTATGATCTAGGGGGTAGCCTAGAGAGAATGGAGGCAATGATGAGCCAATTAGTTGTTAAGGACCAAACCACCCAAAAGATACTTAACGAACATGATCTTATGCTTAAGAACCACCAAGCCTCTTTCCAAGACCTTCAAAGGGTCGTAGGTGACATGTCTAGGAAACTAGAGGAGAAATTACCCGGTCAGTTTACGGGTAACACCCAACCGAACCCTAATGCCCATGCCAAAGCCATTATCACTCGTAGTGGCAAAACCGTAGGGAACCCTAGAGTTGAGGAGAGAGTAGTTGAGGAGGATGAGGAGATTGTAGACGAAGAGATCGAGATGGAGGCTCCCGGTAAAGGGAAATCGAGGCTAAGCCCAGCAAGTACCGCACAACCCGGTGACTCTCAAGGTGAGAAGAAAGTAGAGAAACCACCCGTAGACATTAGACCTTCCCCACTCATAGACCATTCGCGTGTCCCGTTTCCTACACGTCTTAGGAACCAAAATTACTCAAAGGAAAACGCTCAATTCTTATATATCTTCAAGTAATTGAAGATTAATTTAACTTTCATTGAGGCACTTCAATCGATGCCCAAAATACGCAAAATTCTTAAAGGACCTTCTTAGGAACAAGGAGAAGTTAGGGGAGTTGTCGAATGTTCCATTGAATGGAGGGTGTTCCGCAGTTGTTCTAAATAAGCTTCCGGAAAAGCTTACCGATCCCGGTATTTTTACTATTCCATGTCTATTCGGTAGTAATACCAATACTCGAGCTTTAGCCGATCTAGGTGCTAGCATCAATTTGATGCCCTTTTCTCTCTATGAGAAGCTAGACTTAGGTGAGCTTTCACCTACCCGTATGACATTATCCTTAGTCGATCGGTCCGTGAAATACCCTAGGGGTATTGTTGAGAATTTGCTTGTTAAGGTCGACAAGTTTGTTTTTCCCGCCGATTTCATCATTCTCGATAAGGAAGCGGATGAGAGAGTTCCTATCATACTTGGTCGTCCATTCTTGCATACCGCTAAAGCACTCATAGATGTTTATGATGGTAAGATTACACTTAGGGTCTGTTTGGTATGGGGTAATGGAATGAACGAAGGAATGGAATGGATGAGGTAATGGAATGGACGAGGGAATGCAATGGATCATTACCATTCCATGTCTTGTTTGGTTACCATGTGTGAATGGAATGAATTATTATTGTGTATTGTTTGGTAGGAAAGAAAAACAGAGTAATAAAATCAGTGGTGGTGGTGGTCGGTGGTAATTATTGTGGGTGGTTATAGGTGATAGTGGTGGGTGTCGGCGACGGTGATAGGTGGTGGTGGCGGCAGCGAGTGGCGGCGCGGCGGTGACAAAGAGTGGTGGTGGTGGCAAGGTGGCCGTTGGTGGTGGGTGGCAGCAAAGGTGGCGGTTAGTGGCGGCGAGAGCGGTTGGTGGTGGCGGTGGTGGTGGTGGCGGCGTCGACGATGGCGGTGGGCGGTGGCACCGAGTGGCGTTGGAGGTTGGTCGCAGCTGTGGGTGATAACGGTGGCGAGTGGGTGGCGGTAGCGGCGGCGACGGGGGCTGTTGGGGTGAGGTGGTGGCGGGTGGCAGCGGGTGGCGGCGATGGCGTCGGTAGTAGGTGGTGGTGGTGGTGGTGGTGGTGGGTTGTGGCGAAGGTGGTGGGTTGTGGTGTTGTTGATAAATGGTGCAAGAGGGGATGGAATGAAAAAAAACATGGGGGTGGAAGGAATGATTTTGAGGGAATGGAATGCCTTTTGGAATGGGTGATTCCATTCCATTGACCAACCAAACACTCTTTTCTTCATTCCCTCGTAATCATTCATTCGATTCCACCTCCCATTCCTGCATACCAAACACTACCTTAGGGTCGGTGAGAAGAGAGTCACCTTTGAGATAGATCGTTCCATGAACCACTCAAGTGGTTCCAATGACTATAGTGGCCCTTGCCATTCCGTCTACTTCTTGAATTCATTCATCTCATGTGTTGACCATTGTTTAGAGTACATTAGTGGAGCCGACTTAGTGGTAGGAGAGAGAGTAGAGGAGGAGTCGAAGTTGGTGGATGAAGTAGAAGTTGAGGGGATTCCTTTGATTCCCGAAGCGTTAGCCGTTAGTGATGACACCACCCAACCCCCACACTTAGAGCTTAAGATACTTCCATCTCACTTAGAGTATGCTTTCCTAGATGAGGGTTCTGAGCTACCCGTTATTATCTCCTCGAAGTTAGAAGAAGGAGAGAAGTTGAGGTTGTTGGAGGTGTTGAAGGCCAACAAGGAGGCCATTGCATGGAGGTTGTCCGACATTAAGGGCATAAGCCCTTCTTATTGCACCCACCGGATACTCATGGAGGATGATTACAAGCTGGTGGTGCAACCCCAAGGGCGCCTCAACCCTAACATGCAAGATGTTGTGAAGAAGGAGGTTCTAAAACTCCTAGATGCCGGGATGATATATCCCATCTCTGACTCGCCATGGGTGAGTCCTACTCAGGTTGTCCCTAAGAAGGGAGGGATGACCGTTGTCATGAATTCGAAGAATGAGCTTATCCCTTCTCGTACGGTCACAGGTTGGCGCGTGTGAATCGACTACCGAAAGTTGAATGATGCCACACGAAATGACCACTTCCCATTGCCCTTCATCGATCAAATGTTGGAGCGTCTCGCGAGTCAACAATTTTATTGTTTTCTCAACGGTTTTTTTCGGGTACTTCCAGATCCCCATCACACCGGAGGATCAGGATAAGACCACTTTCACATGTCCCTATGGCACCTATGCGTACCGACGCATGCCATTTGGGCTGTGTAACGCTCTAGCTACCTTTCAGCGGTACATGGTTGCCATATTTCAGGATATGATTGAGAGTTCCATGGAGGTTTTCATGGACGATTTTTTGGTATATGGCAACTCCTTTGATGAGTGTTTGAAGAATCTCGAGAGGATATTAAAGAGATGTGTCGAGACGAAGCTTATGTTAAATTGGGAGAAGTGTCACTTCATGGTGACGGAAGGTATTGTGTTAGGAAACAAGATCTCGAGGGATGGTATAGAGGTAGATCGTGCGAAAATAGATACCATTAGTAGGTTACCTCCACCACTAGTGTTAAGTCGATCCGGAGTTTTCTAGGTCATGCGGGTTTCTATATACGCTTCATTAGGGATTTCTCTAAAATCACTCGCCCCATGACCCGTTTGCTAGAGAAAGATGTTCCATTCGTCTTTGACGAGGAGTGTCTTAAGGCCTTCAACTTTTTGAAGGAACAAATTGTGAGTGCACCTATTCTTATCTCGCCCGACTGGAGCTTGCCGTTTGAGCTCATGTGTGATGCGAGTGACTATGCCGTTGGAGCGGTACTAGGACAAAGAAAGGACAAGCACTTCCACCCACTACGCGAGCAAAACGTTAAATGATGCTTAAGAGAACTACACCACCACGGAGAAAGAACTCTTAGCCGTAGTTTTTGCTTTTGACAAATTCCGCTCGTACCTCGTTCTATCCAAGACCATAGTTTTCACCGACCACTCCGCGTTGCGTTTTCTTTTTCAAAAGAAAGACCCCAAACCCTTACTCATTCGGTGGATTCTATTGCTTTCCGAGTTCGATATTGAGATTAGAGACAAGATAGGGGCCGAAAACGTAGCGGCCGATTATCTATCACATTTAGAGGACCCTAGGAGAGAAGAGATTTGTGAGGAGGAGATAGGAGACACATTCCCTCACGAGTATATTGAGTTTGTAGAGGCCGAGAAGGAAGGATTGCCTTGGTTTTGTGATTTAGAGAATTATCTTTCAAGTGGCAATATTGTGAAGGGAATGACCACACAACAAAGGAGGAAGTTCCTTAGTGAATCGAGGAAGTATGTGTGGGATGATCCTTTTCTCTTTAGAATAGGGGGAGATAGGATACTTAAGCATGTGCATGAAGGCCTCACGGGAGGCCACCATGGTGCATATGCCACCGCTCAAAAGGTGTTCGATTGTGGCTTTTATTGGCCTAACGTATTTCGTGATGCCGTTGAGTTTGTGAAAACATGTGATGCTTGTCAACGAACCGGCAACATTTCAACCAAAGATGAGATGCCTCAAAACCCGATTCAAGTATTGGAGGTTTTTGATGTTTGGGGCATAGATTTCATGGGACCCTTTCCCGTTTCAAAAGGGAATCGTTACATACTTGTGGCAACTGACTACGTGTCTAAGTGGGTAGAGGCTCAAGATCTTCCTACGAATGAAGCCCGAGTAGTCTTGAAATTCCTTAAGAAACTCTTTTCCCGCTTCGGTACACCTAAAGCCTTAATTAGTGACCGTGGTACTCACTTTTGCAATGCATTGATGGAAAAATTTCTTGCACGCTACGGAGTCACTTATCGTTTGTCTACCGCATATCATCCACAGACGAGTGGTCAAGTGGAGAACGCGAATCGTGGTATCAAACGTATCTTAGAGAAAACCGTTGGTAAGAACAGGAAGGATTGGTCCGACAAGCTTGACGATGGATTGTGGGCATTTCGAACCGCCTTTAGGAACCACACCATTTATGATCGTCTATGGAAAAGCTTGTCACCTTCCCGTAGAGCTAGAGCACCGAGCACTTTGGGCTTTAAAAACCGTTAACCTTGATATGACCGAAGCCGCTAGGAAGCGTTTCTTTCAAATCCATGAGCTTGAGGAGCTTAGGGATGCGGCTTATGCTCGATCATTGGGAATTAAGGAGAAGACGAAAGCTTCACATGATTGGAAGTTAAGAAAGGTCAAGGAGTTTAGCAAGGGTGATAAAGTACTTCTCTATAATTCAAGATTGAAGTTGTTTGCGGGGAAGTTGAAATCGAAGTGGTCGGGACCGTATATGGTTCATTACGTGTTTCCGTACGAAGCGGTGGAGATTATGGATGAGTCGGATGGCCGGAGTTGGAAGGTAAATGGCCATCGGTTGAAGCACTAGATTGGAGGAGCGATAGACAAGGAGGAGATGGAGGAAACTCCTCTCAAAATTCCATCAAAAGCCGCCACTTAGTGTTTTGGGATGAAATCCTAAGTGTAGAGTATGTACCGTTTGTAATTTCGTTATTTTTCGTCATTTTTTGTAGTTTTTTGTGTTTGTGTTTGTGTTTTGTGTGTTTGAGTAATTTGCAGGAATCGTACCATTAAGGAGCTGAATTTGCGAAGAAAATGACATTCCAGATAAGTCATAAAACTCAAGAATTTACGCAACCTTCTGGTCAAAATATGCCTTCACGTGCCGCCACATTGAAATAACCTCATGGTCGCGCTACGCGACCCCTAGGGCCAGAAATTCAGTTTGAACCGGGCCATGGCGTCGCGCGACCATAAAAGACCTCGCCCGTCGCGTTAGGCGACCCCTAAATTTGACCCCTCATTATGAACCGTGCCGTGGCGCTACGCCACAACCCACCCATTCCTTCATAGCGGCACACGACGACATAAAAAATCGAATAAAACCTATCCTCTCATCGGTCTCCCTCAAACAACACAAAACCCTTTCCACCTAACACCCCACCGCCGAAAAACCTTCCCACCACCATATCTCAGCCATTACACCGCCGTTTTCCACCATTTCACCACCCCTGTGATCGGATTCTTTTGCAGAACAAAACCCACTGAAGATCCTACCCTTTCGACCGCTGATTCTCTTGATCGGGACACCCCCATTTACGAAAATTTTCTTAGTTTTCTTGCAAATTTCAAGCAACTCAGGTATGTTTTTCTGCATCATTATCTTGTTTATTTTGTTTAGTCTCTTGTTTGGGTCTGTAGGTTCTTAGTCGAGTCTTTTGGTGTTGATGTTTGTCGGGCCAGTCGAGTCGATTTTGTCAGTCAGTTTCGAGTCTTAGTGTGGTTTAGATAGGCTGTGTTCATAGTTTCGTTTGTCCGGGTCATTACATGTCACTGTGTCTAGTCATTTGCGACTCAGTTTAATGATGATGTTTATCATGTCAGTTACCTTAGTTGCGTGTGAAGTTGGATTGTTTAGTGTAGGATTAAAATGGTGAGGCTGCTTGGTTTGGGTTTTTGCACTTAATGTTATGTTTATGCTTAACTTACCATTGCCACTTTGACATAAAAATGCGGTCTTTGGTTTCAAGTTATTACATGGGTGCGGGTGGTGTTGGTTTGGGACATTGGATGTGTTTTGATTGAGGATTAATTGGTATAGGACATTGACGCGGAAAGTTTGAACCTTGCAAAACGAAACGGAATTTTTGCAAAGATGAAAACCTCCTTTAATTAGGCGGAATTTTTCGACGTTACAATCTGTTTTCAACTAATAAACGACTGATTTATAAGCAAGGTTGGACTTCAAGGTCTTTGTTAGGCACTAGAGTTTAATTGTGGACAATAAAAGTGTCGGAGGGGGTAGTGTACATTGAGTCCAATTTAGTGTCGTTTTAGTCTTTTTAGTCATTTTTTGTCTAGTTCGAGTCGTTTTTAGTCTGTCTTGGGTTTACTTGCACGTACTAGTGATTTAGGTTCGCCCGTACTCAATCTCCATTCGGGCGAGTTTAATTATCACTTAGCATTTGTAAAAGATAACCCATTTGTTTTTATTTCTGCTTTATTTTTCAGAACTAGCCGCGAATGAAATGCTATACGACTATTCTAAATTGTTCGAAAAATTTATAAAAATCCAAAAAAAAATAATATAAAAATTTCAAAAAAATTCAAAAAAAATTCAAAAAAAAAAAAAAAAAAAATACCAAAATAGTTTATTATTACTGATTGTTTGCTTGTTTTGTCTTGTTAATATCTGTTTTGCAGACATGGCTAGCAGCTCACGCAGCGGTAGGGCCCGGAAAAGGGGCGCGGATCAAACAGCACCCCAGCAAGATCCGATTCCACAGGAGACCCCGATTCTACAGATAGGTGCTGATGATCCAAAGCTGAGAAAAATTAAGTACCAAAGGGCTAATGAGTTTATTCCAACACAGAAAGTTAATCGACTCGACCACCCGATACTGCAATTCGAGCCGAATACATGTGAGTGGGAGAAGTATGATAAGTTGAAGAATACGGATTTGCTTCAGCATAGGGTAATAGACTGGACCTGGTTGGAGGAAATAGGTTCAAGGCGGGAAGTGTTGGACCTCCTGGGTCCAAAGTTGACTGACGCATTAGAGTGTACGCAGAATCAGTATGAGGAGTTGGTGCTGGAGTTTCACAGCACATGGAGACACAAAGAAGGGAAGTTTGATAATGACACAGCTGTGTCCTTCGGTCTGGGTAGGCAGGTCTTTGAGATGAATATGGCGAGGTTTGCCATTGTGTCGGGATTTTATACTGAGGAGGAGGTGAAGCAGCCTGGGTTTGTGACTAGTCTGCGAGGTGCTTATTCTACTGTAAGGGATCACAGTGTTGGAGGGGCTGAGCTGCGTAATTTCTGGAAGACGATTTCCGACCACCCATTCACAGTTACGAACCTAATTACTTCGGTTCGTAACCCGGTTTATAGGTCTGTTTTGAAGATTTTATCTACTATGTTGGTGGGGCGGAAATTGGGGGAAAATAAGGCGAATTGGATTGAGTTGTTCATTCTCATGTGTTGGGTGGAGAACAGGGAGATGAACTTAGCTACGGTGTTAGAGGATTCTTTCAGTAGGGGACGTAGAGGTGGTCATCGGGCTGGTTTGGCTATGGGCCCATATATTACTCGTATTGCACAAAATTTGGGGGTATTCAACAAGTATGTTCCCCAATTTCTACATGAGGGGCTGAAGACGATGGCGTTTGGGATTAAAGAGTTACAGCAGGCTGGGATAGTGTCGTACACGGAGCCCTACGGCTGGGAGCCGATTAGGCAGGGCCCGCAGGTGCAGCCGCCAGAGGGACATCCAGCTGAGGATGTGATGATTCAGATTAACCCTACACACCGACAACGGCCACCACAGTGACACGAGCGGCCGGCACCACAGTACCCCCGCAGGCAGCCACTACCTGAGCCTCTTACTTTGGAGTCGTTCTCTACCTACGTGGAGCAGAGGTTCGACAGGTTGGAGCTGAGATATGATAGGTTGGAGCACCTCATCTAGACGGGTCAGGAGAGGCAGGAGGATGCTCTCCATTACATGATGAGCACACACAGCATGGGGATCCCAGACTTCTTTCAGCCGAGACAGCAGGGTGGCTCGGCTGGTGCTGGTGAGAGGTTTGATCCGGATCCCCCAATTCGCGTGTTTGGTGAGGGTAACTCTGGTGCAGGTGGGCGACAGGAGGGCAGTGAGGAGACTGCCAACGAGCATGAGGAGGACTAGTGTGGGGATGACGAGGATGAAGCAGCAGCTGACTATATCTTTTGTTTGATTTTTCTTTTATGTTGTTTTTGATCCTCATTTGTTGGTTTGTACTTATACTGATACACGTTAAACAGGTTGGTTGGGCAGGATGGGTTGGTTTGTGTTGAAACTGATATGGTGATGAGATATATTATGATGTTTTGGTAGTGTTTGCTTATGATGTGATAGGTTGAGGTTAGTAGCCGCTTTTGTTCGCGTGTCCGAGAATAGGAGTTTGCTGAGCGCGTTTCGAATTGGAGGGCTTATGTGGAAACGACTGGCACTTTGACAGTCTCACATATTCAGCTAAGTCGTTTCCCTTGTATTTTTGTATTTATTTATATATTTATTTCGTTTTCAGTTTTAGTGTTTAGGTAGTTTTGAGTTGTATTTCCATTCTTGCATTAGGGACAATGCAATCTTTAAGTGTAGGGATGGGATACATGTAAATAATCAAGTCATAAATTTGAAAAACACAAAAATAATTAAAATTTTGAAAAAATCAAAAAAGTTGAAAAATAAGAAAATGACTTTCGAATAAAAGAAGTTTGCAAATAGAAAGCGGAAACTGATAGAAAAGATGAGTTTTTATTCGGGTTCAAATAATAATAATATGAGATTAAATAAATCGAGCTTGAGTCTAGTTAGGGATACGTAGATAGGCCCGGGTTTGGTTTTAAGTCCCTTTGAGTTAATACACCTTAATTGTCGGTCTACTAGTAGGTTTTCGCCTGGGAAATATGGGAAATTGAAACCGCCAATAAGAGTATAAGAGACACCGTTATAAGTTAAAACCGCTAGAATTTTGTAATCATGAAAATAGAGAAAAAAGAAAAAAATGAGCTAGAAACTGAATGAAAGTAGCGCAGTTCTATGTAATCTAGGTTGGGGATAGCGACTCTACAACCGGAATACCTATAGGATGTGTGAAATCGAACTTGCAAGTAAAAAGTACCGAAGCCTAAGTAATCCGAGTTGGGGATAGTGACTCTACAGCCGGAATGCCTCTGTGTTAGGGAAAGCAACGTATGCGCTCGTTAAAAAGAAAAAAAAGAATGGAAAGAAAGAAAATGCTGAAAAAAATGATGAGAAAAAAAGTGTGATTTTAAATTCTCTTGGTTTTGATATAAGACGGTTGGGAATTGGTCCAGTGATCGTTCCTTTCGTTCTATAAGCTTGAGGAGGGAGTAGGTGGACCGTAGATTCTAGATTGAGACCCTAGGTAGATTGACTGCACTTAAATTAAATTCACATGATAAGGGCTTAATACCGGATTTTGGTTTAAGGGGACAAATATATTCGCAATCGCGGCTAACGCAAGCTTTGGTTTTAATAAAATATAAATATGCTTTTGACCCGAGTGACTATTCATCTTTGATTCCGTTGCATAATTCTTTTTCGAGGACGAAAAAAGAGTAAGTGTGGGGATATTTGATGTATTGCAAAATACATCTCTTATTCGTGTTCAATTTGTATAGTTTTCCGTTATATTTAGTTCTGTTTTCAGTAGAATGTGCATACTATTGATCAAGTTGAGTTTTGCAGGTCTTGGTGCTTATGTTCGCCGAAAATTGAGTAAAAACGAGCCACAATGTTGAAACACCAAGTCCCGGAACGAGTTGAAAAGAGTTAGAATAAATTTTGGAGTTTTGGGGATGCTGAAGCTGGGAAAATAACGCAACAGTCTGCGAAAAATGCGCCGTCGCGCTACGCCACCATGATCAAGCTTTGCCGTGGCGCCCCGCCACCATTAAAATAAAGATTTCTGGAATTTGGTGCCGTCGCGCTACGCCACGACGAAGGACAATACCCGTCGCGCGACGGGGGTGTTTGACGGAAATCATTCGTTTGACCAAGGGGTTACGTATATAAACTCAAGAAACTCATTACTAAACCCTAATTACGAATTAAGGCAACCATAGGCGATTTGGAGAGCATTCTTGGAGCAATTTTGAAGGTTTTGAAGCATAGGAATCATCGGTACGAGTTCGGGACGAAGAATTGAAGACTTGCTCGGGTTTTCCAATTCCTTGTTTGTTGATTTCTTTCTTGAAACTCGTTGTCATGAATTCTTACTTGAACATCTTTGATTTGTTTTCACTATTTGATATGCTTGGCTAAACTTTTAAGCCACCTAGACTATGATGAATGGATTAATATAAAGTTTTAACCTTTTTCGTTAATTGCATGTATTTTATGGATTAATTGTGTTTAGTAAAGAGTTTGGTTTATTGAATTGATGTGCATGCGTACTTTAATTTGGTTTATCATTCTCAATTACTTCGTGTGAATCTTGGTGGTTGTCTGCTACGGAATAGGTTCATGCTAGATCTTTGACTGTGTGTCTTTGACCTTTAGGGGGAAATTGGCCAATAAACCCTAGAAGTGATTGTTAGTGATTTGCTAGATTTTAGTGTTCTACTAGTCCTAATAGCTGGAAGGTGAGGGGCTATTGGTAGGTCTTACCCGGCGAATTGCTTTAGACAGTGTTTGAAAAAAGTCGTGCCTTAGTTGCCCCATCGGTTTATTAGTCTATCAAGTCAAGTTAAAAGATTCAAACTACCCTAGATCTATAATTGGAAAAGAGTAGGTCAACATTAGAGTACTTACACAATAATTAGATAACCGGAAGGAAGTCTAATAACCGGTAGGATTAACGGCCTAGGTAGTGCCATAAGTTTCACCTCGAGAAGGGTTGAGGGGCTTAGTTGGTGTCTTAATAGGTTTAGTACCATAAGATCCCGGTTCCATAAATCATGTAGTTAACTTAATCGATAATTCTTTAAAATCAATCCAGGATTCTAGTCTAGGTGGTCTCGTTCATCATATAAGACAAGCCTTCACTTTATTTCGTATTAGTTTAATTCTAGTTTAATAATTAGTTTAATTAGATTTCCTTAGATTTTCAGTAACCCCCCCCCCCCCCTCAAAAAAAAAAAACAATTAAACAGTTTGAGTCGTGTCTGTTAGAGTCTAGTTAACGTGATTAATAGAGTCTCGTGGTTCGATATCCGGACTTCCTTTGGTCATACTACAGTGATCGGTATACTTGCCGATTGTGTGGTTTAGGTCGAGTCTAGATTTATAGCTTTTTAGTATCTAGCTTAAAGAGTCTAATTTAGTTGATTTTAATAGTCTGTTTAGCACACATCAGAAAGTTCCAAAATGCGAAGCGTTACAACCAAGGGCTCCTATGTAGAAATTCGTAACTTCAGACCAATGTCTAGTATCCTCATGAAAGTTCTGTTCCGCGTCTGATCCAGAAAGACTTAAATATTACGGCTCTATTATCTGATGAAATATGATGCACATGGAGGGGTGGTTTCTTAGAAAAGCTAAAAGATATTTATTTTTTTAAGCATCTGCAGCACTTAATTTAATTGCCTTAATAATATCAACCCGCCATTTGAAGCATCTCCTTTCTAAAATCTCAACGCATACGCTAACAATTTGGCTTGCTATAGCACGTATATCTTGACTGGTATGCACACAAACCTTCTCTTTCACAATTTTCCCAATACCTACATTCAAGATAACATCATAATTTGATCATGCATACATCAATCAATAACAAAAAAACATATATTGATCAAGTCATATGAATAGAACTGCAAGTAGATCATTAGATACAAGCACAAAAAGACGAACACACTGACGCGATAGTTGAGTGCTCTTCTTCCCCGTTGAATCCTATTACAAAGTGACATAATGAGTTCCTAAAATATGAATATACGAAAGCGGGATAGTTTTTTTTTCCCATAATTTAGGGCTTACCAAAATCCATAAGTTGAGAATGGCAAACGCCTCTTTATTTCCAGCAAAAGAAAGTATCGAGAACATCAAAAGGACATTCAATAGCTCTTTAGCAAACACCCGGTTCGTTCTCCAACTCCAGCAAATACAGAGAAACCACCCGGTAAATAAAAATATTTTATTTATACAAGCGAAACAAGATTATTATGTGTAAAATGTCAACCCCTTTCCCACTTAAGGCAACCTGGTTTTAATGGATCCACATGGAGGCTTACAGTAGAGGCTTACAAAATAAATAAATAAAAATTTAAAAGGAATTGTAGACCAATTGCAACACCAAAATAAGAACCCATTTTCAAATCTTTGCATTGCTCCGTATCCAGACTCTTTGTTGTAAAAACATCACTATATGCAACAACAATCTTTCAACTTGTTCTACTAGTACATCTGAGGGTATAAATGCAAAAACATAAATAATGTAGACAAAGTAACTAAACAAAGAGTAACGAAACCAAAATGATAAGAAAATGATAAGTGAGACAAGACTAACCTGGGGTGAGCACATTAGCAGGTGCATTTACAAGTTCTTTACCCAAAATTATCCCTGAGCAAACGTATTCTCTTTTCTAGCTCAGGCTAACCTCCAAGACTAAAAAAATCAACAGACTTGAGAGACAACTTCTTAGACTCGGATTTGAATACGTTATCTTCATAAGTATCCAACAGTGCGTCTATATCATATCCTCCCCTCCCCCCCCCCCCCCCCAAATAAAAAGATAACAAAACATTCGGCATTAGAAACATTCTCAGTACAACTTAAAATCCTTGTTAAGCATTTGACCCGTTAGAGTTCAAATATAATCCAAGTTGATCCGTTTAAATAGGCACTTCTAGTTATACGAATAAAATTTGAAGAAAACTTCAGGTCAAAAGTTGCCAAAAGTGTATTCAAATGCATACACAATTACACCCTTGACCCTTCAGAAACAGTCACAACACGCAACCAGTGTTGACAACTGAAAATGAAGATTATAGGTTGAAACTTCCTCAAGAGGCTACTCGTATCCGTTGTGTAGCGACGCTTGTCGTTAACAGAATTTCGACAACTTAAAATTGTTTGGAAATTACCTTTAAGGCCATCCAATTTGCTTATTAATGTATTATAGATAGTGTTTAAATTAATTAAAATATAAAAACAAAGGTTGTGATGTGTGAGGTTTCCATTGGCTCAAACAATTAAACGGGGTGTGACGTTGGTGGACAAGGGCGTGGTAGAAACCATGAGCGAAGGGACAACACACGTTAACAAACGGGAGGGGGGGGGGGGGGGGGATGGTGATGTGGCCAAGGGCGTGTGACCATAATTGATGGTTTATCTTCCCTTGATTATACACTATCTTTGACGTTAATTATAAATAAATGTGTTGATTTGAGTTATTATTTATCTTTGATGGTTTATCTTCCCTTGATTATACACTATATTTGACGTTAATTATAAATGTGTTGATTTGAGTTATTATTTATCTTTGATGGTTTATCTTCCCTTGATTATACACTATCTTTGACGTTAATTATAAATGTGTTGATTTGAGTTATTATTTATCAGCGATGTGTCAAATGGGTTAAATGTGACCAAAATGAAAACCGGTCAAATGGCTCAAAAAAAATGCATCGTAACCTCGTAAATCACTTTAGTAAGAAAAAATAATAATTTAAAGGTATGCGTGTCTCTCACTCGGTGCTAACAACAATAAATGTTGTACTTGGACAGTCAATGTAGATAAAATGAATAAGGACTTTGTAAAGATTTTATCATGGTGAAAGATTAACTCTACTCAGGTCTGTTTGTGGAAGCATAATGTCACAGAGTTATTTTTCAACATTCCATGAGCCTTAGTTGTTTGCTAGCTTCAGCCATTTACATGGCTATGGTAGTAACGTAACAGAGTTATTTTTCAACATTCCGTGCGAGACTTAGTTGTTTGCTAGCTTCAGCCATTTACATGGCTATGACAATGAATCTAACAACAAGTTGCGGAAAGCAAGATAGTGTAACCAAAGAAAGTTGTATTTCTTCAAATAGACCTTACAAAGAGAGCTTTACATAGGATTTTGATGATTTTGTGGGATGATTTTCTGTCGAGATTATCGACCCATATTTATACTAGTTGCTAAGTATCTAGATACGTCCTTATCTAGAATGATCCATATTAATATATACCCACGAATTTGAAGATTTTTTATACAATTATCTATGTCTAGATAGTTTTAAGAAATTATCTAGACTTCCCTGTGAGTTCAAATGATATTTTCACACCACTTTTGGAGTAGATTTTCTTGAAGAGACTAAAGAGTTTAGAGTTCTATGGATTAAACTTTAAACTTGAAGATTGGTAAAAGTATTAAATTTGTAATAATAATAAAGAAGAATTTCATTTTTAATGAGGTAATATGAGAAGGAAAACTGGATTTCTTGAAAAAAAAAGTTCAAAAGTGGTGATGAATATCTTAGGCCGTGCGCCACAACTATGAGTTAAGAAATACATTGGGCCCAACAAATGTAGGGGCTGTTTGGCAACTTTTAAATGGTTAAGTGCTGAACCAATAAGAGGTCTGAACCATTAAATGATGAACCAGTAAGAGGTTTGAACCATTAAAAGGCATGTATAATGATTAACCGTTCAGGGGCAAATGTCTGACCAATTTAAATTAGAGGTCTTAACCATTCAAACTCAGTATAATGCTTAACCATTCAAAGGCAAATGTCTGAACCATTCAGACACCAGCTCGTGAAACAAACAGTTTGAACCATTAAGTGTTGAATAATTAAGATGTCTAAACCACTAAGAGCCTAATTAAAAGGTAAACAAACAACCAACCTCTAATAGTGTTCTTTTGTACCTAGCCAAACATTTCGTCAACCTACTTCAATGTTCAAAAGTAAAGTTGAAAGTGGATAATATATTTGTTTTTTTAGTAATATTATATCCCTTTTTTGTTTATAGTTCTAAGAGCATCACCAATAGATATGTATTTGGGGGATGTTTTTAGTTGGCACATAGGCTTTGCCCAACCAATAGAATGGTTTCTCTCACTTGCCCTACTCACACCACTTAAAAACATAACTTCTCTCTCCTCTCTCCTCACTTACACTCACATACCTCATTTTTCCTCATTTTTTCTCACATACACATTCATACTCTCTTTCCTCCATATCATCATCTCTTTCCTCCACCTCATCTTTCTCTCTCTTTAAAAACATACAAATACCAATGTTTTAAAAACCGGTAAATACCGGCCGGTTATACCGGTATTACCGTTTCCAGATGTAAATCCGGTACGAAACACCCCGGTAAATAAGTGAAACGGCATAAGGTTTGTATCGGCGGTAAAATCCGGTATACCGGTTTGAAACGTAATACCGGTACCGACCCAGGGTTATTTTATTTTGGGTTGTTACTTATTTTTATTATATATGTTACTTATCTTACTTAATTTTTATATATTATGATTATTCGTAACTAAAATTTCTTATTTAATATTGTATGAAACGAAAATAGTTATCCTCTAGTTGATGAGGATGACAATAATAGTGAATTTCATGTTTTAAGCGATCATGAACTTGATGTATTCAACACTCAAATGGCTTAAACATATCGTACACTTTCATTTAAAAGAGCTTGTTGGAAGATTGAATGATTTTCGATTATCTTTTGGATTATTTTTATTGTGGATTTACTTTTGAATTATCTTTTAATATGTAATCATGCATTTTTGGATTAACTTTTGAGTTGATGTTGCAATTTATGAAATTATAGAGTTAGTTAGTCAACCCGGTTGAACCGCTCGGTACAACCTGGTTCAACCGGTTGAACCATTTTTTAGCCTAATCCGGTTTGTTTTAAAAACCGGTTTTTAAAACATTGACAAATACATCCTGTTGTGGATGGTCTAACAATGAGGTGATGACATGTACAAACCTTTTCTTCTCCTCTTGTTTTTCGAATGAAAATTGGATTGAGATGAGGCTTGTCGGTTGGTACTCATGACTCCTAGCTAATCACATTTCAAAGAATCTTACATCGTTCTTGGATAAAAGAGATATTAGTTTAAATAGAGTGCACCTAGCTACATGGCTTTATAGCCTAGTGGTATTTTGGGGTGGGATAACGCTTTGGGACCAATAGGTCCTGGGTTTGATTCTCACAAGGGGGGATTTCCCATATTTATTGGGTTTTCTACTGAATTGGTGTATAGTCATTATGCCTAGTGGAGATGGATATGATTGGGTGGTTCCACTGGTGGCACGATGATACTCCAATGGTCCGTCAGTGATCGAAATTTGTCGAGATTCTACATTTAGAACAACTAAACAATCGGTTTCCATTTTTGGCCACATTATGGGGCTACAAGCTAGAGGTGTACAAAAAAACCGGTTTTAAAATCGTAACTAGAAAAAAAAAAAAAGGCGTAACCTGTTTTTTTTACCGGTTTTTCTAAAAACCAGTTTTAGAACCGCACCGAACCGGCGGTTTGTGACTGGTTACTATTCTTGATCTGAAAAAACCGGTTAATAACCGAAACCAGTTTTAAAAAAGCTTTTTTTTTCTGCAAAAAACCGATCCCAACCGGTTACACCGGCTACTGTTTTGGGTTTGAAAACCCGGTTAGTAACTGAAACCGGTTATAAAAAAAAACAGTTTTTGTTTTGGATGAAAAAAACCTAGTTGTACACCTCTACTACAAGCACAACGGATTCCATTAGAACCGTCTGTAGGTAATTTTAGTCTTATCAACGGATTTTGGTGATATTGGAATAACTCGTCGACCAAGTAAATCTTATTAAATAGTAAACGAGTTAGGAGATGCGGCAGTGCGTGCTCGTTTTAGGGTATGTTTGGCATGGAGCTTTTAGAAACTTTTAGGAGCTTATACCTTTAAGCTTTTAAGAAAAACTCCTACTCAATAAAAAACTTTGTTTGGTTGAAGGAGCTTGAAGCTTTTGGTTGAACGCTCCTACTAGTAGCGTTAGAAGAAGCTACAAGCTTTTAGGAAAAAAAAAATGACTATTTTAACCTCTAAAGATAATGAACTTTTTAATGTGCAAACTTTTTAAATTTTAAGTTATGTCCATTTTGGTCATTTTATTAAAAGCTTTAGCTACTCTGTCAAACACCAAATATATCTAAAAAGCTATAGCTATCAGCTACCAGCCTCCAGCTTCCAGCCACCAGCCACCAGCTACTTTTCCCAAACATACCCAAAATGTTGTTAATAAGGTTTGGCGTATTCAGGAGTTTTGATTTTATAATTAATTTATTAATTAAATGCTAAAAATATATATAATAATATTATATATTTATGTTTGGTAATGTTTTGTGAATTACTATTAACTAGTGGAATTCCTCCGCGCTTCGCGGCAGGTATTCGGTTAGTTTGATTCTTTATAGTACTGACACTTGCTATAGCAGTCTGAAGAGAAAACCAAAATTCTCAAAATGACACTCATACATATTTTACATCAATCGAAACCTATAAACGAATACTGAAAGTTGTACATTCGTTAAGTCAACTTTGACCTAGGAGCTCTCTTTTAGAAGGCAAACCATAGCCATGTTGTCTCATGTTAAATTGCTAAAAAGTTTTAAGTTTTCAAAAGTTTATATGGAAGAATGTTAGTTATAATGGTGGATTGGTGATCTTCTAATATATTATTTATTATTAAATTAAGTGCTTTCTTAAACCATACCAAAGAGTTAATATCTAATATTAGTCTCAATCATTTTCATTTGAATAAAATTAAAAAAATAAGACCGTAAAAAATCAAAGCTGAGTAAGTGAATACTTCCATATCCTCTGTGACAACAATATAACATTCTTAAAAATGTGAGACAAAAACAAAGCAAGCCAATTTGTTTTTTTTTTTTTAATTTCACTCCTCTATCCTAACATTACTTTCTCTTTCACTGGCACAACCACCAAGACACCACCTCTACCACCAAATAGCGACATCCACCGCCACCACAGCAAGCCACCCGTCACCTTCCCACAACCGCCACCAGCATCATCGTCTACCACCATCAGCACCCACCGCCAGCTACTTCCAACCACCGCCACCGTCCCACCGTTTTCCGATAACCTCTAGCCACCCTCTCAGTTCCAGTTCGCTGTTTTAAACCCATTTTGTCTCCGCTTCTCGTTTTGTGATTGTGTCTTGAATTATAGATTCAACTTTTCCGGTTTACTCTCTAGGAATGACGCATCAGTGGTTGACGTTAATTTGTACAGAGAAAGATGAAAGAGAGATAAATTGGCAATGGACTATGGATGGAAATATGCCTGCAGTTGCTTTTGTGTGAACTTGTAAAAGGAGGAAAAGTACAGTTGTCAAAACCTGAAAGTCAAAAACACTCCTTGTGCCATCATAACTACCGTTAATTCACTGTTCCTCGGGAATGTTGTAAATTAATACATATACTAGTGGAATTCCTTCGCGCTTCGCGGCAGGTATTCGGTTGGTTTGATTCTGTATAGTACTGACACTTGCTATAGCAGTCTGAAGAGAAAACCAAAATTCTCAAAATGACACTCATACATATTTTACATCAATCGAAACCTATAAACGAATACTGAAAGTTGTACATTCGTTAAGTCAACTTTGACCTAGGAGCTCTCTTTTAGAAGGCAAACCATAGCTATGTTGTCTCATGTTAAATTGCTAAAAAGTTTTAAGTTTTCAAAAGTTTATATGGAAGAATGTTAGTTATAATGGTGGATTGGTGATCTTCTAATATATTATTTATTATTAAATTCAGTGCTTTCTTAAACCATACCAAAGAGTTAATATCTAGGGGCTGTTTGGCTAAGCTTATTTTTTTGACTTATTTACTTATTTGCTTTTTGAAAAGTTAAAAGGTGTTTAGGTTAGCTTATTATGTGAGAGGAATAAGTAAATAAGTCAAAAAAATAAGCTTAGCCAAACAGCCCCCTAATATTAGTCTCAATCATTTTCATTTGAATAAAATTAAAAAAACAAGACTGTAAAAAATCAAAGCTGAGTAAGGGAATACTTCCATATCCTCTGTGACAACAATATAACATTCTTAAAAATGTGAGACAAAACCAAAGCAAGCCAATTTGTTTTTTTTTTTTAATTTCACTCCTCTATCCTAACATTACTTTCTCTTTCACTGGCACAACCACCAAGACACCACCTCTACCACCAAATAGCGACATCCACCGCCACCACAGCAAGCCACCCGTCACCTTCCCACAACCGCCACCAGCATCATCGTCTACCACCATCAGCACCCACCGCCAGCTACTTCCAACCACCGCCACCGTCCCACCGTTTTCCGGTAACCTCTAGCCACCCTCTCAGTTCCAGTTCGCCGTTTTAAACCCATTTTGTCTCCGCTTCTCGTTTTGTGATCGTGTCTTGAATTATAGATTCAACTTTTCCGGTTTACTCTCTAGGAATGACGCATCAGTGGTTGACGTTAATTTGTACAGAGAAAGATGAAAGAGAGATAAATTGGCAATGGACTATGGATGGAAATATGCCTACACTTGCTTTTGTGTGAACTTGTAAAAGGAGGAAAAGTACAGTGGTCAAAACCTGAAAGTCAAAAACACTCCTTGTGCCATCATAACTGCCGTTAATTCACTGTTCCTCGGGAATGTTGTAAATTAATACATATATATGAATATGAATTGGGCTAAATGGGTTAACTTGATATATAAGTTTTCATATTGGGTTATGTTCAAACTTTCAATTTGGCCTAAATCGTAGATTGGATCACATGTAACCTCTGATTGTTTCTTTAAAAACAATAAACCCATGTGCATGGATAAAGAACGCATTTAATGTTTGGTCGACATATACATTCGACGATGACATGCGGATATGGTACGGTTTCACTAATTCTCATACAATCATCAAACACATTTAATCCGATTAATCATTCGTAGTACCATCAAATAGGTTAATCTGATAGTTTTTTTTTTTTTTTTTGAACTTCCAACATAAGAATCGCCGGGTACTCCGTACGCAGCACCCATTGGCCGAAAGGTAGCCCGCGACAGCCCAACCTGCACTCACGGAGCCCCTAGCCCACCATGCCACTAGTTCCGGGGAAAACCCGACCCTGCACCCGCCGGAGGGCACGACAATGCAGAGCCGGTAAAACCCAGGTGGATCAGGAATCGAACTCGAGACCATTTGGCCAGGAGTCTTTCCTTCATTTCCCCATAACTAGGGCTGTAAACGAACTGAACGTTCAGCGAACAGTTCGTGAACCCTTCGGCGGGAAGTTCGTTTATGTTCGTTCGTTTAATAAACGAACGAATATGAACAAAAAAATTCGTTCGATTAGTTAAATGAACGAACATGAACAGAGGTCTCGTTCGTTCGATTGTGTTCGTGAACGTTCGGTAAGGTGTTCGTAAATGTGTTCGTGAACATTCGTCGATTTGCGTTCGTTTATGTTCGTATGTTTCTGTTTTAATTGAATATCTTTGTACTTTCTTATATTTTATTTGTACTTTTTATATTATTAAACTTTTATTTATTTTGTTTCCCTAACAATTAAACTAGGAAACCCACTTTCACTTTTTTATGCATCATTTCCCTTTCATTTCTCATTATTTACATCCACGAATACAATCGACATCCGTTCCACAATAAGGGATTCAAGTTTGAGTGCTACTCTCTGGGCCATCTATCTTTATCCTTCGTCGCGTTCGCCAAATTTATTTGTGTTCGTATGTGTTCGTGAACTGTTCGCGAACATGCTCATTTCCTTAATGAACGAACATGAACATAAAATCTTGTTCGGTAAGTGTTCATGAACCGTTCGTGAACACATTTATTTCCTTAACGAACGAACACGAACAAGGCCTTGTTCGTGTTCGTTCGGTTCATTTACAGCCCTACCCATAACCACTGAGCTATAAGCCCAGGGTTGGTTAATCTGATAGTGAATACATGATTTGTGTAGAAATCCAGGTTTTTCTTCATCTCAGTTTTCTTGTAATTGGTTCAAAATTGGTTAGTGAATCCCCTAAATACATAACTGTCGAACTTGTGACCCGACAAAACTAGTACACAATGGATGACCCTAGGAAGTTCTCATGAGTTTGTCAAGAATAAAACCTATTCGATAAAGGAAGATGTAATATTTTTAGCATTTTAGAACATAAAGATAATCTCATGAGTTTGTCACACCCTTCCATCGGCCACTCATTTGTTCACAACGCAGGTATCATATGCGCTGAAGTCTCAACCGAGTTTGACCTTCAAAATGTTTTAGAGGGTATTGTTTCTGATTTAAATAACCACAACTCTTTAATCAACTCATTCATAATTCTCTAAAGTCTAAATCTCTATATATGCATATAATTTACATAATAAACTGCACCCCAAAATCTAAAATCCTCATGACCCAATACCCGGGCAGCATACCAAAACCAAGATCGCCATTTAACACGCCATCATACTCAGCTCCAAACTTCTGTGCTACCTCATGTAGCTTCTTGTTTTGGGCATCTGTAGCCCTATCATATTCTAACTGAGCCTTCTCAAACCTTGCATTTGCTTCGACCAACTCCAGCTTCAACGGGTCATTTCCAAATTTGAGATTCTTCATCATGTGTAGCCTGTTACGGGCCCACGAGAGATTAAACCCAATCCTCCAAAAAAAATTAAATCCGTCTCAAGACTAGTGAGCTGGTCCGCTGTCAATGCATGCATGGATGCTCCTAGAAAACATTTAATGAAATCATGTAGCCCTTTTAAAGTGGACAACCAATAAGGTCTTGCGAAGAATTTGTATCCCTTGAAATGTGTCTGGATAGTGGTCCTCAACCGCCTGTAATATCTCTTTTTCTTGTTGTCCAACAGCGTTTCCACGTCACAATCCTACAGGTTCCTCTATTTGAAACACCTGAAGGCTGGATCTTCTAAGGCGGCTGGCTGATTCTCAAACTGATGGTGATAAAGCAGTATACATACACTGTAAATAACCTAATAATGTCTCAATTCACAAGGATAGGAATATTGCATGTTCTCCTTTATCTTTGGAACCTGATCCCTAAATGGCACATAAACAAACAAACTTGATATTATTATTATTATTATTTGAAGAAATTAGATGCGTGTGAATCAACAAACCTAAGCTGTCTGTTTAACTGTTATATGACCACAAGGTCTTTGACCATTCCGATGGCATTGGTGGCACCATTTTGGTTCGTCAACTACCTACCGAAGATCAAATAAACTAGCTAACTGCCTTAAATGAGCAATAACTCAACAATTTTTAAGGTAGTACAGTCGGATGGTTCTCAACTTTCGCCTTGGCCTTCTTCCTTTTTTTACTCGACATACCAAGTTCTGGTTCACCATGTACCACTTGAATAGTCGATTTTGAAGCTTTTTTACACGATGGGTTACTCGACATTTGTTCCCCGTTGTTGGTTACTCGTGTGCTTAGTATGGGGTTATGTTATGTGTGTCCTTTTATTTAAACACCCCCTGATTGTTTATTCATATTTAATAGGAAAAATCACATAAAAGAATTTGAACTTGCTTTTCATTCTTTTATTTACTATCTATCCTTCATATTATTAAATGACCAGTTTATCCTTGAAATCAATGGAAAAAATCATAGGAATGGCCATGGATCTAGAAAGTAATATATAACATTATTAATAAAAGACGTAGCAACTCGCCGGTTTTGAACCGGACCGTGTCGGAAAACATTAACCAAGAACCAGACAAAGTAACAAACCTCCTCTTATCACTAGTCAGTCATGGTTTTTGCACAACCTTACACATCATTATCTAACCCACTATGCCTATATATATATATATATATATATATATATATATATACACACACATATCATATGCTGCTCCTAAAATCTAACCTCCTCGTTAGTCGTCACCTAATACCCGGGCAGCATACCGAAACCAAGTTCGCCATTTAACACGTCATTGTAATCAGAGCCATACTTGTGTGCCATCTCATGAAGCTTCTTGTTTCGGGCATCTGTAGCTCTATCATACTCTAACTGAGCCCTCTCAAACTCTACTCGAGCCCTCTCAGTCCTCGTAATGGCTTCGACCAACTCCAGCCTCAAAGGGTCATTCCCAAATTTGAGATCTCTCACCATGTGTACCCTATTACGGGCCCACGAGAGATCAAATCCAATCCTTTCAAAAAAATCTATATCCATCTCAAGACTAGTGAGCTCATTCACTTCCAACTCATGCACAGATTTTTGCATAAAACTTTTGATGAAATTAATAAGTTGTTCCAAAGCGGACCTCCAATAAGGCTTATCTGGAAGAATTGGTAGCCTTTGAAATGTTTGCGGATAGCGCTCCTCAATTGCTAGTAACATCTCTTTTTCTACCGCTCCAACAGCATTCCCTCGCCACAATTTCTCTGGATCTTCTATGGTGGCAGGCGGATGATCGAGTGACGGTGCTAAAACATCTTGGGGATCGTCAGATTCCCATATCCAGCCATTCATACGATCTCCTTCGTCAACTACATTTGATACAAAAAAGTAATGAGAATCAACACACATTAAGGTTGTTACAGATGTTGAATGTTGCATTTTGCATACCGTTGGTGAACTGATCTTGAAGATTATCAGTGGGACCATTTGAATCCATAAACCCCGACAATTCTGCTACAGCGTGGTCTAATGCATAAATCAACATCTTCCCAATCTATAGAACATAAAAAGCAGGAGGTTATGTAACAGGAAAACATGCAAACGACCACCAGTTTCTTGATTTAAATAACGAGAAATTTATGAGCAGAAAATTCAGATAGTTTACGTCTAGTCTTTGTTGTTTGGCCCTGTGATTGTTGGGAAGCATACGTAGTTCTTTTTGTAAGCGGATGCATTCTCCAAGACTTTCAGGTGAAATAAAGTTGAGTTCAACCTTCGTGCTTGACTGTAAGGAGGAAATTTCATTAGCAAACAAAAAGTGTTTTACAAGTTAATAACATAAGCGGTATAGATATGTGTGTATTCTGACCTTCAAGTTTCTAACTTGATAAGGACAACCAGCTGGTATAAAAACTGCATCACCCAGTTTTTGTTTGAAGGTCCATGGTTCAATTCCTAACCAGAATAAAAAAAACGGTTGGTGACTCTGTACGTCTACATGACAAGCAATCGGAAATAAGTTTGTCAAAGACATACCAAATTCCTCTTTAAGCTTCCTTTTATGTTCCATGTTAAGGTAAAATGTCCGATCATGTATTGGGTGAAAAACCTGTGGCATCACATAAGCTTTTGAACGAATGCATCGTGGGTAATCCCTTACTTATGAACGGGTCAACTTTGGTTATGTTTCACCTCTAACAGGTCAAACGGGTAAAAAAGATAAAGAAGAGAGATGTCAAATATATTGAATAGGTCACCCAAAGTGTGTTTTTAATGCATATTTCATATTTGTTTACAAGGTGTAGGTTAGTATACAACTGATATAATGCATATTTCATATTTGTAATGATAACAATAGACAATAGTTTTATATGAAGGTTGCAATAGAATAAAATACCTGCTCAACTGAACAACCAGTATGCCTAAACTCTGCGGAGTGCTTTCTTAGATATTCCTCCAATTTAGGTACATCTTGCCTCTGAAATATATCCCACAGAGCAACTCCCTCCATTGGGTCAACTACATCTTGTTGACTTTGTGGGCCCACTTCATGTTGGTCACCATGCTCTTGTTTCACTATTTTTGTCTTGTTAAGTGTTGTTGATGCAGAATTTGTATGTGTCATTATATTCACCTACAAGTTAATGATTTCAGATATTTTTGCCAATGACATCCTAGGCACTAACTTTATGTTAAAACCATGATGTAGGGGTGTGAATTTCTGACACGACCCGAAAACCCGACACGAACCTAACACGAAATTCGTGGGTTTAGGCTAAGTCTAAACGGGTTCGGGTCAGTTTCAGGTTACACCCGTGAACCCGTTTAGGTTAACGGGTCGGGTTCGGGTCAACCTGGTCGGGTTGGCAGGTTGACCCGTTTAACACATTTATACTATAATATATTTTTTTACAATATATTTTATGTCATAAATTAAATGAGGTGTGTATTTCATGCCGTGATTATAACTTAAAAAGAGAAATTAACATAGATTTTATAATTTAAATATGATATTATAATATACATTTGTGTTTTTTAAGTAAATTTTAATTTTAATATATTAATTTCAGAAAAAATAAAAAAAAAATCGGGTTGAACGGGTCGTGTTCGGGTTCTTATGTATGATACGATTTTCGGGTTTGGGTCGGGTTCGGGTTTGTGTAAAATTTTCGGGTTCGGTCGGGTTGAACCTGCCAACCCGCGAACACGACCCGTTTAACACCCCTACCATGATGATTATCCATACGACGACGGAATATTAGAACAAAATAAGATTTAAGTATAAAAGAAACCATACAGTATCAGATTTTTCATAGTGAAGCTTAGTAACAGAGCCTCCATAAGCAATATCCATCTTTGGACCCATGTTCGGTTTTGATGACAGATCCGGCAACTTCACAGCCATATTAAGGTAGCCGTTATGAGGGCTTGTGTAATCTTTAAAAGGCAAGCATTTAACAAATTCAATAAAATGGCATGGCCATTCTCCTTGTTCTAAGCAACAAGGTTGCCAATCCTCCAACTTCAAAATCTGCTTTGTAACTTGACCTTCAGAGTATCCCTTACAAAATTTGCTAAGATTGATAGTCACCTGTACATCATGAGTGATAGTTAGTTTGTTTAATGAAATGACGAGCGATAGTTAGTTATTATTAGGTTTTAAATGTGACAATCACCTTAGTCCAATCCAAGCAGTTAATTGCATTCACGTCATAATTGTCCTTTTTTGTCTTGTCACGAAAAGCACGCCACAAAACCATTGGCTCCCAGCTTAGCCCTGAAGAAGTAGAAAGAACATCATGGACTATTATTGGCTCACCTTTTGACCAACGCGATCGGAAATGTTGCATATGTTGAGGTTGAATGTCTTTAGCACTCAAAGAAAACAAACAACTCTCATTGAATTCCATACAGGTTTGGGGATCATCATAACCATTGTCGATTTTGTATACCCGGTTTGCTTTCTCTAGGATATTTACAATCCAATCAACGCACATTATGCGTTTCAAATCAAGGGTCCCATCATTACAACCACCAATATCTTTTGGTGGGCAAGGAATGCTACCATCTATGCGGGCTTTCCATCCACCCTTAAGCTGACCATCGCGCAACTCTCGGCAACACACAAGACATAAAACATATCCACATGCACAACTTCTATATAAGTCAAAGAAATATGATCCACAGCTGTCACTGCATAAAAACATAACTTCTAAGAACTTTATATAAAACACTTTGATAGCATTAAGTATTATGACTTACCAAAATACATCCGCATCCTGTAACTCTAACTCTAATATAGATACACCTGCCCAATGCGATAATAATAAATAACTGTTAATGAACTCACTTACAAAAAGAATCGAATGCAAAGGAGTTACCTTTAAGCTTAGCCTCTATTTCTTTCTCCATCAGCTGGTCTTCATTGAGTCTTGTTACAAGAGGGAACACTTTGTATAGGATTTGTTTAGAGTATTTAATTTTATTACGTTCGGAGCAAGAATACCCCCGCTGCATATCCTGCATAAATATTAGTTGTTACTATACTCTGTGAACTAATTACGCATATAATAAATACCAAAGTGTTTGCTGGAGAAACCAACTTTAGGCGAAAATCGACGCAAGCATGCTTTGCAATTGCAGTTATTGCAACAAACGGGGCACGCTTTAACAAACTCCTCTTTTGATATGTGGGGGTACCTACACGTATATTATGTCAGTTTAGTACAAGACTAAGACTTTTTTTTGGAACGGCTAACTCACATACTCTCTGTGTTTAATTGATAAAATTTTAGATAATAATCCTCTTTCCAATATGGAAAATAAATAATACCATCTAGTGATGCAACCGATACAATAGTTTTTAGACCGGCATTTTTCGCACTCGAACACAACGTCTTGATGATGACATTGGTGGCACCATTTTGCTTCTTCAACTCCCTACCGAAGATCAAACAAACAAATGAAAATAAGCAATGCCTCAACAATAAATAAGATGATTCACAACTTTCACCTTATTCTCCTTCTTCCTTTTTCGAATTGAGTTCTCGTTCAGACCAAGTTCTGGTGATTTTCTTTTCACTTGAATGCTCGATTTTGAAGCTTTTTTACACGACCGGTTAACACCTTTGTTCCCCATTGTTGGTTACTTGTGTGTTCACAAATGGTTATGTTATGTGTGTCCTTTTATTCAAACACCCCCTGAAATTGTTTTCTTCATATTAAATAAGAAAATCACATAAATAATTTTGTACTTGCTTTTCATTCTTTTTACTTACTATCATTCATATATTCTTAATAAATGACCAATTTATCCTTAAAATCAATGAAAAAATCATGGGAATGGCCATGGATCATGCATTTCAGCCAACAATGAAATTATTTAACAACTGTATTCATATATACACTTATTTAACAGTTTCATATCTGAAATGGTCTAGAAAGAAATAATATTAAACAAGAATAAAACATAAATAGAAACAAAAACTTCAAATCTAAAATTATATGATTCTCTAGCAACTTTTCAACTTATTTTTTAGTGATTTGCTTGCATAAATGATATCCGAAGGCAATGTAGCATAAATGAAATTAAAAAAAAAAAAAAAAAAAAAGAAAACAAACATCATTTCACAAACTTACTTTTGACAAGTTCTTCATTTTCATTTTCATTTCTTAAGAGAATGTTAATGAAAAAAGTATATAAAGTGGAAAGAAAAATAAAATAAAAATAAAATACATACATTCAAAGATTCGAGATATGGAACAGTGTACTATTACTCAACATCTAAAACTTAAAAATCAATGTTGAGAAGAAGATAATCGTACCGTCGTTGAAGAAGACGAGATTGAGTTTCTGGAATTACAATTTTACCCTTAAAAAGCAATTATGATCTATGCTTGTGATGATAACTAAAAGATCTTTTTTTGGTTTTCCTTTAAGTCCTTGCGTAGTGGGCGGTATGCCCGGCGCCATGACCGGAAAACGCCCAGGAACACCAAAACATGGGGCGGTATCAAAGGAAAAAGGGGGGTGTGGCGCGAGATTTATCGCGGCGCCATGGGGGTGCTTTTCAAACCTTGGACCAATCACAAAAAAGCATGGGTTTTTATAATTATTTAATAAAAACAAAAATTAATAATTAGGTATTGATGGGTAGGGGCTTTATGACTACGGGGTTAAAATGCATAACGCCCCATAACGCCCACCCGCACACGTGGCGCGCCACGTGTCGCATAACGCCCACAAAGGGGCGTTATGACTACACATGGCCTAATGAACAATGTGTAATTCATTGGTAACGGCAAAATATTTAAATACTTGGGTTAGAAAAGGGGAGGCATTTGGTTCAAATCTCACAGCCGACACGTATTAAAGAAATTAGTCGTTCAAAAAAATCTTAGATGTAAATGATTTTATTATAATACAGAAACTAGTGGATTTCTCGCGCTCTGCAGCGGGCTTTAAGTCGATATTAGTTTGGGTCATTACGGTATTGAATCAATTTGTTATAGTATTGATATGATACCGGCTTTGAGTATATCAACCGAAAAAAATGTATGTCAAATGGGATATTGACACCTGTATTACATTTACATCCATTTAAAACCAAAAAAACGAATATATGCAGGTGTGTCAGGCTTGTCGGTTGTGGAGGTGAAGTCACGTCCTACTACGGTGTCAGTCTGTTGCTTACGTATGGGCTGACAGGCGACTGTCATTGGTGCCACTTGCACTGTGGTGTCAGTCCCACTTGCCTCGTGGGCAAGATGCGGTGTCGCACCGCATCGCTGCCTGCGGTAACTGCTGTTGTTTCCGCGTTCTCACTCTGGCGAAAACTGCGGGATGCGGTGACAGGCCGCATCGCCACTTGTGGTGACTGTTGCTGTTACCCAGATCCCTTGTCGTGACGAAAATGTTCATAGGATGCGGTGTCAGGCCGCATCGCTATGTGTACACCCATTTTCATACACAAGGTAAGTCTTCTTATCACTTGACCGATTGGATTCGACGGCTGTGTTCGCGCGTGCCCGCACGGACACAGATAAGTTCTTGCCGGTGGAGGTTTTTGATAAGGGTAATGGTCACTCACGGTCATGTTGGCGCGAGATCTGAGACCATACCCCTTCAAAAAATAGGAAAAATATATTTACACTATGTAAAGGGGAATAACCAATACCCGCATATACCCACGAGCACACGTGGAATATGCGGAGATGACACACACGAGCCCGCACAGGTGTGTCAGATACTCAGAACCAGCGTTGTTCTTTGGACTGCGAAAACCGCTTCTCAGGAACAGCAAAACCGCATTACCTTGAAGTTCTTCAAGCTTCAAATCCCTCGTGTCCGGTTCACAACCACAGAGGGGACGCAACTACTGAGATCTGTGGTTGATTCATAATGTATGAAGCAACTACTCATGTGAGTGGTCTTATAGAGCGTTCTCAACTTATCAAAAAAAAAAAAATAAGAGAACGACTATTATCACGTTGTAGTTGTATGTATTTATGAATTATGAGACTGAAATTGGTAAGGTCTACGCACGGTTTGTTGCTCGTTTTCAGATGGTTGTGTTGTCTACCTATCTTAATGACCTAAAAACTACTGCTACAATGTTCATGACCTTAAGAACTACAAATTACTATATTGACAAATATTTCCATACAGTAGTTTACAAATGATTTTGTTCATCCATATCCCATACCTTGTTAATGACTTTTACAACTCCAAGATACATACAAATATTGCGTTCAAATTCAAATATAACCACTATAAATCTATTATATATAATAAAAGAATAAATTTTGGGACACATGGCGCAATATTAGGGCTTCTTAGAATTGGTTGTGGCGGGAAACTGGATGGGTCAAAGATTTTGGTAAATGGGTTGACACGGGATCCGTTTTCTGTTTATGACCCGTACACATATAACTTTCTTTTGTAAACCCTAAATTTATATCTCCTTCCTGTACTCTCTTCTCTTCTCACGTACCTTCTTTAACATAACCCTAGATTTCCAATTGTTCATCCTTCTTCTCCTTCAAGCTCTGTAATCCATCAACCTCTGCAATCGAATCGATTCAACCATCAGGTACACCTTTATTATTGCTCATTTTTTCACGATTTATAATCCTACTGGCGACGCTATTGTTCTCTTCTTTATTGTTTCCGATTTCCAAAACCTACGGAAACCCTAACCACTTTCTTCATTGTGATTTGGGAGAAAGGCTTGAAATTCCTACACTCGATTATGATAATAGGTTACAATCTTGCACCTCTTGTGTTTCCATGTTTGTTTTGTAAAGATCCTCTGTATCATTGTTATAGGTATCGAAGATCAGAGCGACACAGGTTTTATTTTGTTCAAAAGCAGCCCCTTAAATTGTTTCAATCAAGTTTATTTCTTGGCTTCTAATGATCTTCTTTCATTGTATGTAAATGTTATTAATTTAATAGTGTCATACTTGACTGTTCATCATACAGGTTATTTTGTATCTTTGTCTAAATGAACCCATTATATTGTTCTTTACTGTTTTGCATTACACCATTGATGTTGTTAAAGTTGATGGTATAAGTTCAGTGGGTATACTTTATATTGGGTATACATTATTTAAAACCATTGTCGTTATTAAATTTGATGGTATAAGTTCAGTGGGATTTTGATGTGAACAATGTGGATGGTAAGTTGTTTTTCACCATATCTATATATGAAATTAAATTCTCTGCTTTTCAGTTATATTTTGCACCCATGTTGATATTTATAGATGAATCTGTCATTTGCAATAGGTGCATGAGTCTAGAGTCCACACAATGCTTGCATAGGAGAATTGCCTTTTCTTTCTCAGATGCGAGAAGGTATGGCATATACCTATTTTTATGTTTTTAACATACCATAAAAGACGACATAGATAGTTTTATAAGCTTATTAGTTTGAATTTTAATTTGATTATCACACAATAGTTTAGTCTTTAATATGAACCACAAGCCATTTTATCATTATTATTAAACTATTTACAACCTTTTTTAATACTAGACAAAAAACGTTATTAGGTCTAGGGATGAGCATTTGGTACCAGGTACCGGTACCAAACCGGTACCGGGTATATTCGGTACTTGTACCAGTACCGGTACCCACTTTTCCCTTTTTTCGCTGGTACTTTCGGTACCGGTTCGATATCGAACGGGTACCGTGCTCATCCCTCATTAGGTCAATCCCACATGTACCAAAAAGTTACCCGTTTTAAATCATTTTCTTACCTTAAGTGGATTTTTTTTTTTTTTGGTAATATGTTACATGTAGGGTGGAGAGCTTGAAGCAACCGATGGTATGAGCCCGTTGGGATTTGTTGTTCAGATCTTTAATGATTAACTAGGCTCAATAATGTGATCAATGGAAAGGTTAGTGTGTTCCGTCTGATTCTATACACTTTTTAATTAACCTTAGTTTAATTACTAATGTGTTACAAATTTTGAATTTAAAAATGGTCTTATTTATAGTTTTGTCACTAACTGATCAAAGCTTTATATTAGATATAGAGTAAATTTGGATTGCAACTAATCGTAACAGTTTGTTTTACGGGACAGTTTAGTTTATCATGTAAAGACATACCCTTTATAAGGCTTGCTTTTTTATATTACGGGATAGTTTAGTTTATCATGTAAAGACATACCCTTTATAAGGCTTGATTTTTTATATTAAATAGAATAAAAATAACTGAAAGTAATCGATATATGAACTAAAATATTTTTGTATTTTTTTAAAATAATCTTATATGTTAAAGATGCCTTAAACATGCCTACATAATACTTAGAAGATTTTTAGAGGTAGCAATATGATATTCTGGATTTGATATTTTGCTATTTTATTTGTTTTCAAAGGCGAGTTGCAGTCTATCGGTGAGTAAATATCTTATTTACCATGATTTCTTGAATTTAATATGGTTTCTTGATTAATGTTGTGATTATGAGTCTTAATTAAATCGCATTTGATATTTCTATACCGTGTTTAAATCATGCATACAAGTTGTTTGACGAAATGCCAAACTGATGGGACAGCACTTTTCAGTTCTTTTTTTACATGTTTTCCATTGTATCATCTGGTGAGTATCATATAGATGTTGTAATGTGATTGTTATTGATCCAAAGAATTCCTTTTTCACAGTTTTTAAATTGTTTTTTTTTCAAGTTGTAACCTTGATAAATTAAGAAAACAGAGATCACATAGATCATACGCATCAATATCTGTAATTGGTATGTCTTTTTTTTCATGATTAATTTGTGTAATGTTTGTGATTCATATGGTTACCTGATGATTTTTCTAACTTGTTTATAAACTATAGGTAGGAGTTACTCTCGACACATGGAAGATGTATGAATCTTTTTAGATCATGAGTATTGCCAATGTAAGCTTGATCATGGGAAGCAAATGTTGCATGTAAGTGATTTGAGTTTATATGTACGCAAGCCGACGACCACGTTCCAAATCATCGAAGAAGGTGGTTCTTGATTTTCTTGATTTACCAGCCGACTCGCTGTTCAATTGTGGTGGCGAAAGTCAGTGCGTTGGTGAATTGGAAAAGATGGGGACACTTGCAAATGTGTTCATTGGGATAATAGTGTACCCGGCAATGGCTAAGTGCATTCTCTCCATGATCTATCTTACGTTTCGCACCGACGTTGTGGTCACATTCCTTAAACCGGAAAAGGCTGATCCGAATGCGCAAATTTGGTTGGAAAATGGACAATGGACAATGTGGTGTTAATAGAGAAGATCTTGCTCATATCCCATTGCTACAATAGTGAAACTAACCGAAATGTTTAAGGCGAAGACTTTTAATTTGCAGTTGTATTCCGAATAAGTGTTAGGTTTGGGTATCCTGTAAGCGTTTCCTTACCCAAATTATCGTTCTTTTAATATATCAGGTTTTTGTACTTTTATTGTTCATGTTTTGCACATAAATGGAATATAAATGTTATTGAGTTTTGAACACGGTAAATATCTTGATTAATAATTTTTCAGCCTATGAAGTTTACCGGGTTATAATATATTTATTGTTCATGTTTTGCACATAAATGGAATATAATATATTTATTATATATAATAGATTCAAGTTGCCTTTTATCTTATCATTAACTTATCTAATACGTCACATTATTTAAGTTTATTTTTATTATACACTTATGAGTATTTAAAATTAAATTTTCCTACCCGGGAAGCATTCCCGGGTGATAACCTAGTAATTGTATATTCATTTATTGCGTATTTCATTCAATTGTAACGTAAGTTATATGTGTATAATGTAAGTTGTATTGATAAATACAAAATATAATTTTGTATAATATTGTTTTAAATGTGTATAATGTAAGTTGTATTGATAAATACAAAAATATAATTTTGTATAATACTGTTTTAAAGTTTGCTATTCATTATATGCACCAAGAGAGAAATGTGAGTGAAAAGCTGAAAACCCTAAATTATATGCACCAAGAGAGAAATGTGAGTGAAAAGCTAAAAACCCTAAAGCAGTGGACCAGATGTACTTCTGGGGAGGACTATAGAATAAAAACTTCACCAAATATAGTTTGGGAAAATTACCAAAATGTCTCTTGACCAAGTGCATTTGCAAAATTGTCACCTTCCTGCGTCCTTGGAAGGTCCTCCCAGCTTCGGAAGCGTCCGCATTTCGCGTTTAAGCGTCCGCCTGTCACGTTGAAGCGTCTGTTCCCTTTCAAGCGACACGTGTTGAAGCGTCCGTTCCGTTACGAAATTGCGTCAGTCACCGACGCATGATAACCATAATTTTTTTAATGCGTCCATGTGTACGTTTCCGAGGCCCGGACGACGCTTCCGAGGCCCGGACGACGCTTCCGAAGCCTGGACGACGCTTCCGAGGCCTGGACGACGCTTTCGAGGCTTGACCCCGACGACGCTCCCCCGATGTTGACCGACGCTTCCGAGGCCTGGAAACTCAAAAGCCGTTTAACTTTTACCGTTGCACACATTTACCCCACTATATAACCCGTTCACTTATCACTTATCAAAACACCCGCCGTTTTTCAAAAAAATTGCAAACAAAATCAGCCATTTCACTAGAAAATCCGACGCCGTCAACGACCCCACAATGGCCACCTCCTGGACTGACGTTGAAGACATTGCTCTGTGCGAAGCATGGGAGCAGGCCATGATCGATCCTCCACGTCGAGGACACGGTGGGCTCTGGGTCCGTGTTCAACAGAATTTCGCCCAACTACGTGGTCCGGACCACAACCGTACCGTTGACGCACTATCCTCCAGGTTCCGTGTCCTGCGGTTGGAATGCGAGAGATTTGATCGGTATTTCAAGAAAGTGGAGGCAGAAATGCCGGACCTTGGTGAGGACGATCAGAAGGAGGTGACCCTCATCAACTACCGTCATGAAGAGAGACATGATTTCAAACATGTCTTAGAGTGGGAGGCTATTAGGATATGGTTTTAGATATAATATGATATTATGTGTTGTTTGGTTTTTTTTTTGTTTTTTATTATGTTATGTTTTAATGTTTAATATAAAAAATTTTAACTAAAAAATAACATGTTTTATATCGTTTAAAATTTGCTCCGTTAACATACATATAGTTTTTATAAAGAGCATGCACATGATCCCATGTTAGAAATGCTTATAAGTTATAAAAAAAAAATTGGACAAAGATACGGAACCTGCGTCGTTGGCCGACGCTTCAGAAGCTTCACGGACGCATTGCGCCTGAGGCAGACTGTAACAACCCTCAAGAAAACCAACACCCTCGAATATTTTCCGACACCCCATTATATCTTAAATACCCTTATATGTCTTGAAATATACCCCGTATGTGAAAACCGAGCCCGAATTATATTATAATATATAAAATAAAATATAAAATCTGAATTCTGAGTTGAGGCGGGCCGCGTAGGATCCCACCTCAATCTCACGCGGGCCGTATGAGAGTGTAACCGGACTCCGCTGAAATCTTTAGTTCAAGCGGGCCGCGTAAGAGTTCTCCATAGTTGACGCGGGCCGCGCGCGTTTCAACTGGTGGCGCATCCCTGAGCCGACACGTGTCGATATCGTGTCGAACCTAGTTGATGACCCAGCTAAGCTACTGAGGTGACTAGAGTTAACGCGGGCCGCGTAAGGCTTTGCCTTACCTTACGCGGGCCGCCTGAAAGTCGAATTCAGCATGTATAAATAGATGGCATCGGATCTCATTTCAGTTCGCTCACAATTTCATTCTCAATCTCACTTTCTGAATTAGAGGCATTATAGTCGGGTATTATACCCCTAATTAGCGAGGTTCTGCTCAGTTGTAAGTATTATAACCCCGGTTTCATAATAGTTACGCTGCCCGATTGATTTAGGGTTCCGTAACAACTGTCGTGATTCTGCCCGACATAGTTGTTGGAATGCCGTCTCGGGGAGGGTATTATTAATATTTTCAAAGGGTTATGATACTAACCAATATATATTTGTATAAATTATAGATTATACCCAGGAAACCCTTACGAAAAGCCTAAGACAGCAATGTGAGTAATCCTTCTTTTTGTATAAACCTTTTTGTGAGTTTATCCTCTTTTTGTTAATGTTTTTGGTAATGTTTTACCAAACCTTAAATGTTTTACTATGAAAATTAGCAGTAATTGAGTCTTTGTAGTTATTCAGTTACTGCCGGTATGTTGGGGTTTTGTATACAAAATTTGTACTACTTGCGAGTAGTAAGTCGGGATGACAATACGTTACCATTGGACAATGAGTTAGCCAATGGGTAATATGACCCACAAGTCAGGGGATTGATAGTACCAAATGGAGTAATTGTGTAGACATAAACAAAGTGATCACTCTCAATACTGTTCACTGTGACTTTTTAATTAAACTTGATTAAACTGGGATTCACTTACCAGTATTTCCTGCTGATAAAATGTTTTAAACACGTGTTTCAGGTAACTTAGTGTGAAGCCAATAAAAGCCAGCTGGAGAGCACTGAAGGCTTGGAAAAGTGGCAATAAAGTTACCTAAAATAAAATAGATGTTTTTATTAAATAAAATAGGATTTATTCCTATGAAAACGTGTGTACTATGAATTTGGGTTTCATCCCATTTATTTAATATTATAAAATATGGTGGTTTTACTCTGATAAACATTTCCTAACTACGGTCCTGATGTAAATTCCGCTGCAAGACTAAACAAACTGATACCACCGAACTCTGTGATCACGTCCGCCCGTTCCCGGGACAGATAGGGATCGGGGGTTGTGACAGAAGGTGGTATCAGAGCCTAGCCACTGGCTCAAGCCAAAGAAGTGTTCTGCTGACACTTAAATTTTAAATTCTATGTTAGGAAATAATTTATGTGATTAAGTGTTTTATATTAATTGACTATTTGTTAGTTTACAGTATGAGTAAGAGAAGAATTTCAGATATCTATCATAAACTAGATAGTTCACCCAAAGAAAAGGGAAGTTCATCCCAAACAAAATTCTCAGGATATTCAGCAGATATTGAGGAAGGAATATTTGTCCGTAAAGCACAGTATGAAAATCCACTTACCCCTAGTAAAAGAAGCCGGATTCTTATAAAAAGTCAAGAGAATATGAAAAAGTCTCAGGAAACCCAGAAAATATGTAGTAACCCACCTTGGGAAGATAAATTAGATGAAAAATGGGCAAATCTCTACATGTTAGCCACTACAGCAGTAAATGTTAACTTATAGTTGAATCGTCAAACCAGTGCCAGCACTCATGCCACCTACGAGCTAGAAACTTTAAAAGAACTTCGTTCCTTTGATAATAACCTAGTGAGAAGAAAGAGATAGAATAAAACCTTATATAAAGTGTGTTGAGCATAATATTCCTATAACCTAGTTAGACTAAAATAAGTTACGGATGTATAACCAATAATAGATTTCGAATTTCAGTTTTAGTTTGTAATAAATATATAAATCACAATATTTCATTTTAATTAATCTGTTCGTATAATTGTACTAGATATTCGTTTATGATAAATAAACATTCGGATGAACAACAAAAGTGAACCAAGAAAACTAGAATAAAGCCTAGAAGTACAAGAAAATTTTTAATGCTATGCCTTAATATGAAGCTTTGAGATAAACCAATTGCTTGCATAAATAAAGTGTGATGGTTATTGGTATCCTGTGAGGATCATAACTAGAACATTGCCTGTATGATAAATAAGCAATAACACTTGGCCACTGTTATTTCTTGTTTATTGATACTACTCGGTTCTAGAATATGATTCCTCATGAGAATACTAATTTCCTTGTTTCTTGATGTAAACCATAATAAATGATGCCTTTTTAAGATCATGATTTGAAATAAGTTTATAGGTGGAAAATACTATGATAATTACCTCTCCGGTAAAACTGGGCATGGTGCGGTAGACTCTCCAGCTTTGTCCGGGTGAGATGAGGTTACCTCTCCGGCGAGACCGGGTGAGATGAGGTTACCCCTCCGACAAGACCGGGTGAGATGAGGTATATGTTATGATAATGGAATTCCCTAAATAATGTTGTGACCTGATGTCTGACTTGTGAATCTGTTGAATACTTTGACCTTATGAATGGTCTGTATATTACAGTATGTGAAATATATCAATGAGGAAATCCAAAAGATTCTCATAATTGATAATGAGAAATAAATTACGAACAGAGGTGTCAATTATGAATTTAGATTTGTTAAAAATCTCTAGTGTGTAATAGACGTATAGTATATGAAAAGGGTATAGTCACAATGATCGACGCTTTTGGCAAAAATGCGTGTCATGTGATTAACTATAGTAAGATATTAATTGTGATATTAATATGGGATAAATGTTTAAAATTCAGATGGCCGACGAAGAAAATCAAGGAAATCTGAATAATGATAACCAGAGTAACATTAACGTGGTTAATGATAATCCGAGTATCAATAACAATGGAAACCAAGTGGAAAATAGTGCTATTCAATGCATAGTGGCATAGGGAATTATAGATGCTATGCCAATTATTCTTCAAACTGTTAAGGATGCTGATAAAAGTAAACATAGTAGTAAGCGACCCGTTGAACCAGAACACAGTGTAAACAATGGACCAGTATTTCAAATGCCTATTCCCAAAAGAAGAAGAACCATGCCTTATGGTTGTTCTTATAAAGAATCCTGGTCTTGTAAACCAATGGAATTCTCGGGCAATGAAAGGGCCATTGCAACCTTACGCTGGATAGAGAAGACTGAGGCAGTCTTAAGGATAAGTAAGTGTGCTGAAGAAGATAAGATATTGTTTGCTTCTAATCTGTTTAAGAATGCAGCATTAGAATGGTGGAACACTATCCTCCAGACAAGAGGAAGTAATAAAACCTATAGTATGGAATGAGAAGAATTTAAAGAAAAGGTAGAAAGGAAATTCTGCCCACCCAATGAAAAGGAACAGATAGCAAACATGTTCCTCAACCTTAGGATGACTGGTGTAGATAGTAAAGGGTACACTACTACATTCTTTGAATATGCTAGGATAGTGCCAACCCTTGCATCACCAGAACCGGTATTAATCTCCCGTTACATCTGGAGATTAATTGGAGAAATTAGACATGTAGTCAAGGCAACCAGACCCCAAACAATTGAAAAAGCCGTAGAACTAGCCAATACTTTGACTGATGAACTAGTTCGTACTAGAGAAGAAGATCAGAGGAGAAACTTAACCCAAAGGCTTACCCAAGAATTTCGTTCTGGGAATTTCAATCATAGAAACGTAAATTCTACCTTTGCACCATATTGCGGGATTTGCAAAAAGAAGCATTCTGGAAAATGCTCCCACCACTGCAATTTCTGCAAAGCACCAGGACACAATGAAGAGAACTACAGAAGGAAATCCAGTAATGGATTATGCTACAACTGTGGAGAAAAAGGTCATATCAGGCCAAATTGTCCAAAGTTAGCTCCAGCTACGAATAACAATAATACTAAAAATGCTAGAGCATTTGTGTTAACTGCAGAAGAAGCCAGGGTGATTCCCGATGTCATAGCCGGTACGTTTTTAGTTAATGATGTCTTTGCTAAAGTATTATTTGACTCTGGTGCAAACCAAAGTTTTATTAATACATTGCTTTGCAAATTACTAAATCAATCATTAACTAAACTACCATATGAATGTCTAGTAGAGACAGCCAATGGAGAAACCATTAGGATTTCTGAAATCTTGCAGGGAGCAAGAATAGAAATTTGAAACCAAACGTTTAGGGCAAACCTTTATTCAATGAATCTAGCCGGATTTGATATTGTTTTAGGAATGAATTGGTTAATAACCAATAAAGCCAGTATTTTACGTGATCAAAAGTCAATTCAAGTAAATTCATCTAAAGGTAAAACGATCACAATTACAGGAAATAAGCCATCTAGATCCACAAAATTCATCTCTGTGATGAAAACTGCAAGTCCTATAAGAAAAGATTCTATAGTGTATTTGATTTCTATAGTCACTAACACTAAAGAAAAAGAACTAAAAGACATTCCAGTATTATCTCAATTTTCAGATGTCTTTCCAGAAAAATTACCAAGACTACCTCTAGACAGAGAAGTTAAATTCAGAATTCACCTGCTACCAGGAACATTGCCAAAACACTCTACCGTTTGGAACCCGCCGAAATACAGGAATTAAAGAAACAATTCGATGAATTGTTGGAGAAAAGATTCATACAACCGAGTTAGTCGCCATGGGGAGCGCCGATATATTATTCATTAAAAAGAAGGACGGATCAATGCGTATATGCATTGATTACCATGAATTCAACAAAGTCACGATTAAGAATTGGTACCCATTACCGAGAATTGATGAATTGTTTGATCAACTACAAGGAGCTCGATTTTTCTCTAAGATCGATTTAAGGTCAGGATATCATCAATTAAAGGTACAGGAAGAGAACATTCCTAAGACCGCATTTAGAACAAGGTATGGTCATTATGAATTTACTGTCATGCCATTTGGTTTAACCAATGCCCAGCTGCATTTATGGACATGATGAACCGAATATGTAAGCCATATTTGGATAAATTCATAATTGTTTTTATAGATGATATTCTAATTTACTCTAAGAGTAAAGAAGATCATGCAAGACATTTGCATACACTTTTAAGTCTGTTAAGAAAGGAAAAACTTTATGCTAAGTTTTCTAAGTGTGAATTTTGGTTAGAACAGGTACAATTCCTTGGACACCTAGTCAATTATGAAGGAATTCATGTAGATCCAACCAAGATTGAGGCAATTATTAAATGGAAAACCCCCGAGTCACCAACTGAGGTTAGAAGTTTCTTAGGATTGGCCGGTTATTATAGAAGATTTATTCAAGATTTTTCTAGAATAGCCATTCCCTTAACTAAGTTAACCTGTAAATCTGTTAAGTTTGAATGGGGATTAAAACAAGAAGAAGCCTTTAGAATTCTTAAGCAAAGATTAACCCATACACCTATATTAGCATTACCAGATGGAAATGAAGATTTTATAGTCTATTGTAATGCTTCTAGATTAGGTTATGGATGAGTATTGATGCAACGCCAAAAGGTTATAGCTTACGCATCTAGACAACTTAAGAATCATGAAGAGAATTATTCAACCCATGATTTAGAATTAGGAGCTATAATTTTTGCTCTTAAGATTTGGAGACATTACCTTTACGGTAGTAAGTTTACCATATTTACTGATCATAAGAGTTTAAGGTATGTTTTTGGGCAAAAGGAGTTGAATATGAGACAAAGACGCTGGATGGAATTTCTTAGTGATTATGATTGTGATATCCAGTATCATGAAGGAAAAGCAAATGTAGTGGCAGATGCTTTAAGTAGAAAGTATCATGAAAAGCCAAGAAGGGTACGTTCTCTTAAATTAAATCTGCAAGAAGATTTAAATGATCAGATAAGAGAAGCACAAGAATCAGTAATCAAGGAAGATACTGAAAAATTAAAAGGTATGCTAAAAGAATTGAAACAAGGAACGGATGGAATTTGGAGATTCCATGAAAAGAGAATGTGGATACCTAAATTAGGAAATCTGTGTAACCGTATATTAGAAGAAGCCCATAAATCTAAGTATACGATACATCCATGAAGTGATAAAATGTACCAGGATTTAAGAAAAAAATTTCTGGTGGATAGGAATGAAAAAGGACGTAGCCGTTTATGTTTCTAAATGTTTAACTTGCTCACAAGTTAAAGCTGAACATCAGAAACCCTCAGGTTTGTTACAGCAATTGGAAATGCCGGTGTGGAAATGGGAATTAATAACAATGGATTTTGTTACTAAATTACCCAAAACTAGGAAAGGAAATGATACGATCTGGGTGATTGTAGATAGACTAATCAAGTCAGCTCATTTTCTACAAATGAAAAGAAATATTCTCACGTATTCCAGTAGATCTCGAGGACGAGCTCTAAATTAAGGTGGGGAGAATGTAACAACCCTTAAGAAAACCAACACCCTCGAATATTTTCCGACACCCCATTATATCTTAAATACCCTTATATGTCTTGAAATATACCCCGTATGTGAAAACCGAGCCCGAATTATATTATAATATATAAAATAAAATATAAAATCTGAATTCTGAGTTGAGGCGGGCCGCGTAGGATCCCACCTCAATCTCACGCGGGCCGTATGAGAGTGTAACCGGACTCCGCTGAAATCTTTAGTTCAAGCGGGCCGCGTAAGAGTTCTCCATAGTTGACGCGGGCCGCGCGCGTTTCAACTGGTGGCGCATCCCTGAGCCGACACGTGTCGATATCGTGTCGAACCTAGTTGATGACCCAGCTAAGCTACTGAGGTGACTAGAGTTAACGCGGGCCGCGTAAGGCTTTGCCTTACCTTACGCGGGCCGCCTGAAAGTCGAATTCAGCATGTATAAATAGATGGCATCGGATCTCATTTCAGTTCGCTCACAATTTCATTCTCAATCTCACTTTCTGAATTAGAGGCATTATAGTCGGGTATTATACCCCTAATTAGCGAGGTTCTGCTCAGTTGTAAGTATTATAACCCCGGTTTCATAATAGTTACGCTGCCCGATTGATTTAGGGTTCCGTAACAACTGTCGTGATTCTGCCCGACATAGTTGTTGGAATGCCGTCTCGGGGAGGGTATTATTAATATTTTCAAAGGGTTATGATACTAACCAATATATATTTGTATAAATTATAGATTATACCCAGGAAACCCTTACGAAAAGCCTAAGACAGCAATGTGAGTAATCCTTCTTTTTGTATAAACCTTTTTGTGAGTTTATCCTCTTTTTGTTAATGTTTTTGGTAATGTTTTACCAAACCTTAAATGTTTTACTATGAAAATTAGCAGTAATTGAGTCTTTGTAGTTATTCAGTTACTGCCGGTATGTTGGGGTTTTGTATACAAAATTTGTACTACTTGCGAGTAGTAAGTCGGGATGACAATACGTTACCATTGGACAATGAGTTAGCCAATGGGTAATATGACCCACAAGTCAGGGGATTGATAGTACCAAATGGAGTAATTGTGTAGACATAAACAAAGTGATCACTCTCAATACTGTTCACTGTGACTTTTTAATTAAACTTGATTAAACTGGGATTCACTTACCAGTATTTCCTGCTGATAAAATGTTTTAAACACGTGTTTCAGGTAACTTAGTGTGAAGCCAATAAAAGCCAGCTGGAGAGCACTGAAGGCTTGGAAAAGTGGCAATAAAGTTACCTAAAATAAAATAGATGTTTTTATTAAATAAAATAGGATTTATTCCTATGAAAACGTGTGTACTATGAATTTGGGTTTCATCCCATTTATTTAATATTATAAAATATGGTGGTTTTACTCTGATAAACATTTCCTAACTACGGTCCTGATGTAAATTCCGCTGCAAGACTAAACAAACTGATACCACCGAACTCTGTGATCACGTCCGCCCGTTCCCGGGACAGATAGGGATCGGGGGTTGTGACAGAAGGTGGTATCAGAGCCTAGCCACTGGCTCAAGCCAAAGAAGTGTTCTGCTGACACTTAAATTTTAAATTCTATGTTAGGAAATAATTTATGTGATTAAGTGTTTTATATTAATTGACTATTTGTTAGTTTACAGTATGAGTAAGAGAAGAATTTCAGATATCTATCATAAACTAGATAGTTCACCCAAAGAAAAGGGAAGTTCATCCCAAACAAAATTCTCAGGATATTCAGCAGATATTGAGGAAGGAATATTTGTCCGTAAAGCACAGTATGAAAATCCACTTACCCCTAGTAAAAGAAGCCGGATTCTTATAAAAAGTCAAGAGAATATGAAAAAGTCTCAGGAAACCCAGAAAATATGTAGTAACCCACCTTGGGAAGATAAATTAGATGAAAAATGGGCAAATCTCTACATGTTAGCCACTACAGCAGTAAATGTTAACTTATAGTTGAATCGTCAAACCAGTGCCAGCACTCATGCCACCTACGAGCTAGAAACTTTAAAAGAACTTCGTTCCTTTGATAATAACCTAGTGAGAAGAAAGAGATAGAATAAAACCTTATATAAAGTGTGTTGAGCATAATATTCCTATAACCTAGTTAGACTAAAATAAGTTACGGATGTATAACCAATAATAGATTTCGAATTTCAGTTTTAGTTTGTAATAAATATATAAATCACAATATTTCATTTTAATTAATCTGTTCGTATAATTGTACTAGATATTCGTTTATGATAAATAAACATTCGGATGAACAACAAAAGTGAACCAAGAAAACTAGAATAAAGCCTAGAAGTACAAGAAAATTTTTAATGCTATGCCTTAATATGAAGCTTTGAGATAAACCAATTGCTTGCATAAATAAAGTGTGATGGTTATTGGTATCCTGTGAGGATCATAACTAGAACATTGCCTGTATGATAAATAAGCAATAACACTTGGCCACTGTTATTTCTTGTTTATTGATACTACTCGGTTCTAGAATATGATTCCTCATGAGAATACTAATTTCCTTGTTTCTTGATGTAAACCATAATAAATGATGCCTTTTTAAGATCATGATTTGAAATAAGTTTATAGGTGGAAAATACTATGATAATTACCTCTCCGGTAAAACTGGGCATGGTGCGGTAGACTCTCCAGCTTTGTCCGGGTGAGATGAGGTTACCTCTCCGGCGAGACCGGGTGAGATGAGGTTACCCCTCCGACAAGACCGGGTGAGATGAGGTATATGTTATGATAATGGAATTCCCTAAATAATGTTGTGACCTGATGTCTGACTTGTGAATCTGTTGAATACTTTGACCTTATGAATGGTCTGTATATTACAGTATGTGAAATATATCAATGAGGAAATCCAAAAGATTCTCATAATTGATAATGAGAAATAAATTACGAACAGAGGTGTCAATTATGAATTTAGATTTGTTAAAAATCTCTAGTGTGTAATAGACGTATAGTATATGAAAAGGGTATAGTCACAATGATCGACGCTTTTGGCAAAAATGCGTGTCATGTGATTAACTATAGTAAGATATTAATTGTGATATTAATATGGGATAAATGTTTAAAATTCAGATGGCCGACGAAGAAAATCAAGGAAATCTGAATAATGATAACCAGAGTAACATTAACGTGGTTAATGATAATCCGAGTATCAATAACAATGGAAACCAAGTGGAAAATAGTGCTATTCAATGCATAGTGGCATAGGGAATTATAGATGCTATGCCAATTATTCTTCAAACTGTTAAGGATGCTGATAAAAGTAAACATAGTAGTAAGCGACCCGTTGAACCAGAACACAGTGTAAACAATGGACCAGTATTTCAAATGCCTATTCCCAAAAGAAGAAGAACCATGCCTTATGGTTGTTCTTATAAAGAATCCTGGTCTTGTAAACCAATGGAATTCTCGGGCAATGAAAGGGCCATTGCAACCTTACGCTGGATAGAGAAGACTGAGGCAGTCTTAAGGATAAGTAAGTGTGCTGAAGAAGATAAGATATTGTTTGCTTCTAATCTGTTTAAGAATGCAGCATTAGAATGGTGGAACACTATCCTCCAGACAAGAGGAAGTAATAAAACCTATAGTATGGAATGAGAAGAATTTAAAGAAAAGGTAGAAAGGAAATTCTGCCCACCCAATGAAAAGGAACAGATAGCAAACATGTTCCTCAACCTTAGGATGACTGGTGTAGATAGTAAAGGGTACACTACTACATTCTTTGAATATGCTAGGATAGTGCCAACCCTTGCATCACCAGAACCGGTATTAATCTCCCGTTACATCTGGAGATTAATTGGAGAAATTAGACATGTAGTCAAGGCAACCAGACCCCAAACAATTGAAAAAGCCGTAGAACTAGCCAATACTTTGACTGATGAACTAGTTCGTACTAGAGAAGAAGATCAGAGGAGAAACTTAACCCAAAGGCTTACCCAAGAATTTCGTTCTGGGAATTTCAATCATAGAAACGTAAATTCTACCTTTGCACCATATTGCGGGATTTGCAAAAAGAAGCATTCTGGAAAATGCTCCCACCACTGCAATTTCTGCAAAGCACCAGGACACAATGAAGAGAACTGCAGAAGGAAATCCAGTAATGGATTATGCTACAACTGTGGAGAAAAAGGTCATATCAGGCCAAATTGTCCAAAGTTAGCTCCAGCTACGAATAACAATAATACTAAAAATGCTAGAGCATTTGTGTTAACTGCAGAAGAAGCCAGGGTGATTCCCGATGTCATAGCCGGTACGTTTTTAGTTAATGATGTCTTTGCTAAAGTATTATTTGACTCTGGTGCAAACCAAAGTTTTATTAATACATTGCTTTGCAAATTACTAAATCAATCATTAACTAAACTACCATATGAATGTCTAGTAGAGACAGCCAATGGAGAAACCATTAGGATTTCTGAAATCTTGCAGGGAGCAAGAATAGAAATTTGAAACCAAACGTTTAGGGCAAACCTTTATTCAATGAATCTAGCCGGATTTGATATTGTTTTAGGAATGAATTGGTTAATAACCAATAAAGCCAGTATTTTACGTGATCAAAAGTCAATTCAAGTAAATTCATCTAAAGGTAAAACGATCACAATTACAGGAAATAAGCCATCTAGATCCACAAAATTCATCTCTGTGATGAAAACTGCAAGTCCTATAAGAAAAGATTCTATAGTGTATTTGATTTCTATAGTCACTAACACTAAAGAAAAAGAACTAAAAGACATTCCAGTATTATCTCAATTTTCAGATGTCTTTCCAGAAAAATTACCAAGACTACCTCTAGACAGAGAAGTTAAATTCAGAATTCACCTGCTACCAGGAACATTGCCAAAACACTCTACCGTTTGGAACCCGCCGAAATACAGGAATTAAAGAAACAATTCGATGAATTGTTGGAGAAAAGATTCATACAACCGAGTTAGTCGCCATGGGGAGCGCCGATATATTATTCATTAAAAAGAAGGACGGATCAATGCGTATATGCATTGATTACCATGAATTCAACAAAGTCACGATTAAGAATTGGTACCCATTACCGAGAATTGATGAATTGTTTGATCAACTACAAGGAGCTCGATTTTTCTCTAAGATCGATTTAAGGTCAGGATATCATCAATTAAAGGTACAGGAAGAGAACATTCCTAAGACCGCATTTAGAACAAGGTATGGTCATTATGAATTTACTGTCATGCCATTTGGTTTAACCAATGCCCAGCTGCATTTATGGACATGATGAACCGAATATGTAAGCCATATTTGGATAAATTCATAATTGTTTTTATAGATGATATTCTAATTTACTCTAAGAGTAAAGAAGATCATGCAAGACATTTGCATACACTTTTAAGTCTGTTAAGAAAGGAAAAACTTTATGCTAAGTTTTCTAAGTGTGAATTTTGGTTAGAACAGGTACAATTCCTTGGACACCTAGTCAATTATGAAGGAATTCATGTAGATCCAACCAAGATTGAGGCAATTATTAAATGGAAAACCCCCGAGTCACCAACTGAGGTTAGAAGTTTCTTAGGATTGGCCGGTTATTATAGAAGATTTATTCAAGATTTTTCTAGAATAGCCATTCCCTTAACTAAGTTAACCTGTAAATCTGTTAAGTTTGAATGGGGATTAAAACAAGAAGAAGCCTTTAGAATTCTTAAGCAAAGATTAACCCATACACCTATATTAGCATTACCAGATGGAAATGAAGATTTTATAGTCTATTGTAATGCTTCTAGATTAGGTTATGGATGAGTATTGATGCAACGCCAAAAGGTTATAGCTTACGCATCTAGACAACTTAAGAATCATGAAGAGAATTATTCAACCCATGATTTAGAATTAGGAGCTATAATTTTTGCTCTTAAGATTTGGAGACATTACCTTTACGGTAGTAAGTTTACCATATTTACTGATCATAAGAGTTTAAGGTATGTTTTTGGGCAAAAGGAGTTGAATATGAGACAAAGACGCTGGATGGAATTTCTTAGTGATTATGATTGTGATATCCAGTATCATGAAGGAAAAGCAAATGTAGTGGCAGATGCTTTAAGTAGAAAGTATCATGAAAAGCCAAGAAGGGTACGTTCTCTTAAATTAAATCTGCAAGAAGATTTAAATGATCAGATAAGAGAAGCACAAGAATCAGTAATCAAGGAAGATACTGAAAAATTAAAAGGTATGCTAAAAGAATTGAAACAAGGAACGGATGGAATTTGGAGATTCCATGAAAAGAGAATGTGGATACCTAAATTAGGAAATCTGTGTAACCGTATATTAGAAGAAGCCCATAAATCTAAGTATACGATACATCCATGAAGTGATAAAATGTACCAGGATTTAAGAAAAAAATTTCTGGTGGATAGGAATGAAAAAGGACGTAGCCGTTTATGTTTCTAAATGTTTAACTTGCTCACAAGTTAAAGCTGAACATCAGAAACCCTCAGGTTTGTTACAGCAATTGGAAATGCCGGTGTGGAAATGGGAATTAATAACAATGGATTTTGTTACTAAATTACCCAAAACTAGGAAAGGAAATGATACGATCTGGGTGATTGTAGATAGACTAATCAAGTCAGCTCATTTTCTACAAATGAAAAGAAATATTCTCACGTATTCCAGTAGATCTCGAGGACGAGCTCTAAATTAAGGTGGGGAGAATGTAACAACCCTTAAGAAAACCAACACCCTCGAATATTTTCCGACACCCCATTATATCTTAAATACCCTTATATGTCTTGAAATATACCCCGTATGTGAAAACCGAGCCCGAATTATATTATAATATATAAAATAAAATATAAAATCTGAATTCTGAGTTGAGGCGGGCCGCGTAGGATCCCACCTCAATCTCACGCGGGCCGTATGAGAGTGTAACCGGACTCCGCTGAAATCTTTAGTTCAAGCGGGCCGCGTAAGAGTTCTCCATAGTTGACGCGGGCCGCGCGCGTTTCAACTGGTGGCGCATCCCTGAGCCGACACGTGTCGATATCGTGTCGAACCTAGTTGATGACCCAGCTAAGCTACTGAGTTGACTAGAGTCAACGCGGGCCGCGTAAGGCTTTGCCTTACCTTACGCGGGCCGCCTGAAAGTCGAATTCAGCATGTATAAATAGATGGCATCGGATCTCATTTCAGTTCGCTCACAATTTCATTCTCAATCTCACTTTCTGAATTAGAGGCATTATAGTCGGGTATTATACCCCTAATTAGCGAGGTTCTGCTCAGTTGTAAGTATTATAACCCCGGTTTCATAATAGTTACGCTGCCCGATTGATTTAGGGTTCCGTAACAACTGTCGTGATTCTGCCTGACGTAGTTGTTGGAATGCCGTCTCGGGGAGGGTATTATTAATATTTTCAAAGGGTTATGATACTAACCAATATATATTTGTATAAATTATAGATTATACCCAGGAAACCCTTACGAAAAGCCTAAGACAGCAATGTGAGTAATCCTTCTTTTTGTATAAACCTTTTTGTGAGTTTATCCTCTTTTTGTTAATGTTTTTGGTAATGTTTTACCAAACCTTAAATGTTTTACTATGAAAATTAGCAGTAATTGAGTCTTTGTAGTTATTCAGTTACTGCCGGTATGTTGGGGTTTTGTATACAAAATTTGTACTACTTGCGAGTAGTAAGTCGGGATGACAATACGTTACCATTGGACAATGAGTTAGCCAATGGGTAATATGACCCACAAGTCAGGGGATTGATAGTACCAAATGGAGTAATTGTGTAGACATAAACAAAGTGATCACTCTCAATACTGTTCACTGTGACTTTTTAATTAAACTTGATTAAACTGGGATTCACTCACCAGTATTTCCTGCTGATAAAATGTTTTAAACACGTGTTTCAGGTAACTTAGTGTGAAGCCAATAAAAGCCAGCTGGAGAGCACTGAAGGCTTGGAAAAGTGGCAATAAAGTTACCTAAAATAAAATAGATGTTTTTATTAAATAAAATATGATTTATTCCTATGAAAACGTGTGTACTATGAATTTGGGTTTCATCCCATTTATTTAATATTATAAAATATGGTGGTTTTACTCTGATAAACATTTCCTAACTACGGTCCTGATGTAAATTCCGCTGCAAGACTAAACAAACTGATACCACCGAACTCTGTGATCACGTCCGCCCGTTCCCGGGACAGATAGGGATCGGGGGTTGTGACACGGACGCTTCAACATCGGACACGTGTCGCTTGAAAGGAAACGGACGCTTCAACGTGAAAGGTGGACGCTTCAACGCGAAATGCGGACGCTTCCGAAGCTGGGAGGACCTTCCAAGGACGCAGGAAGGTGACAATTTTGCAAATGCACTTGGTCAAGAGACATTTTGGTAATTTTCCCATATAGTTTCCTTGTAGGAGACAACTTGACTTTTTGACCTCTTCTGTGTGAGTCCCTTTTTCCTTGAAATCTCTTTTACTTTTCCTCCTTTAATTTCTACCTTTATCAGAACATGCGTAGTGGTTTGATGAATAATGCCCCCACCTTAGGGCGTTTTCTACCATGTGGCAGTCCAGTCAGCATGGGGGCATTATTGGGCGTTTTTGCAAAAGTGGCGTAATGGAATAATGCCCAATAACGCCCCATCCAATCATTACACAATTATTTATTTTTTTTAAATTAAAAACTTAAAATACTTCATTAAATTAAAAAAATTACAATACTAAAAAATTACATTGTAAAATTTTAAGTTTTATAAAAGATCCAAATGAGACAATTAATAAACAAAACTTTAGGGACTGATATAGCATTTTTTGAAACTTGAAATGTGACCAAAGTTTTAAATCAAACCACAGGGGCCTAATGTGACATGTTTTAAACCAGCCTCCATCCTTCTCCTTCTTCTCTGGTGCGACCTGCAACATCTCCGGCGGACCCAACCCAAAAATTCCGGCAAACCCAACCCAAAAATTCCGGCAAACCCAACCCAAAAATTATATCTCCATCTCTCTAAACCACATGGCCTTATCTGATTGACCAACAAATTGCCCAAATAGCGTGATTCAAAGAACGCCAAAACCAAATTTGCCCAAAATCACGCCGAAACACGTCGGGGTGTAGCGGCTTCTCGGCGTTTTCGGGCGTTTTCTTCGAATTTTTTTTTTATAAATCACGCCCCATTACGGGCGGTCTCATTCTAAATTATTTCTATCTTCGCTTTAAAAACTAAGTAAATAATAATTAAAAAAATCTCAATTATCTGGTTATTAAAAAATATCGACCCCAAATAACCAACCAATTCGAGTCATATTGTAGACTGGTTTGAGTCGGATTACAGACCAATTTCTACTTTTCTCGTATGATTCGGGCAAAATGAGATTCATAGTACGACGGGATGAATGTGTATTAATGATATACAAAACGATGTCTTGACCTTTTTAAGATCATAATACACCATGCCAACCATATCCTTATACAAATACGGAGAAAATTAAGTTTTTGACGAAATGAAATCTTAGTTTTTGGTAGTACTAAATTGTCATACAATCAATGATAAACGTAGATACAAATAAAGCTAGATTTAGTAATTCATTTCCATAAATAATATAAGTAAGTTTAGCATACACTTAACCAAGGACTAAAATTCGAGGAAACCGTTTTGTTAGACTGGACTAATGTTCATTTATTATTTTGTATTCTTTCATTCTTGATGTGTGTAAAGTGTAAATTTGATATCTTTATATTTGAGGCATCCCAATCTTTTGGGTATGCAAACCATTTACATCATCACATGGTATCGAGCCTGTTCCTTTCCCCTTCTCTCTAATTGTTCTTTTCTCATTCCCACCCTGTGCCTTCCCACTTCTTTCTGTTTAGATTCTGTCCATGGCTTCCCCCTCCACTGATGGAACCCTACCTCTGCACACACTTCTACACATGATTAACATCAAACTCGCCCCTGGTAATTACCTACTGTGGCACAGCACCATGCTGCCTCTTCTGTCAATCCAGCATCTCACATCCCACATTGATGGTTCGTCTTCAATCCCTGAACCAGAAGTATCCGATGGCAACAAAGCTGCCCCAAATCCCCTTCACTCTCTCTAGATTGCTCAAGATCAGAAAGCCATTATCATACTAAATGCCTCTCTATCGGAGGAGGCTGTCGCTGAAACACTTGGCCTTACCACTGCCCGCGACATCTGGATTACCCTCGAAACTGCATACAGCAACACATCCATTTACATCATCACACGTTTTTTGTTTAAACAATCTAAAAAAGAAATTACAACTATATTTCATAATTAGCTAGTCATCTACTTGAGGGATACAATCAGTTGAACTTCCGCACCGGAGAAACCACTAGCATCATGCTAACCACCATAATTAACCTTTCAAACCAGCTCATACCCTAAAAAAGTTAATACAAGTACCACAAAGTTATGATTAATGCTTATAATTTGAGAAAAAAGAAAAAAAAACTAAGGCTTACTTGGCGTGATATCAGAAGATAAACTATGATCTTGATTTTGTGATGATTTTCTACGCCTACGATTATGATCGGCTAATCTCCTTCGACAACTTTTTTTTCCATTGTCGAATTCCATCAAAAGTTGGAACCTTTATGCCAATATATACACAAGTAAATCAATCTCCTTTTAAGAACTTTGAAATAAAATCTTAGGAAAATAACATAGGAAGTAATAATTAGTCGATTTTAGAGTAAATGCCCTCGGGATCAACCCCGTTCCATGTACACCAATCATTGTGTTTATTTTCATTGTATTGGCTATGAGGTGTGGGGGCTCCATCCATGTCACATCAGCATCCATCACCACACCCTCCAAGTGGGGGCTCCATGATAAAGCCCTTTAACGCCAAACTCATGAAATTCAGGTGGGGCCCATTAGTTTTAAACCAATCAAAATTAAAGGGGGGCTTCATAGGGGCTCCATCCACACCCTCTAAATTAAAGGGGGGCTCCATAGGTGAGTTGGATCCTAGGTGGACTTGATAAAGCCCCATGGGGCTCCATCCACACCTCATAGCCTTACACCAAAGGGTATATCCGTCATCTTCACAAAATTGTAGAAATACTCTTTTTTAGTTAATGCATTTCCATGGATCACACAAGAAAACGAACCCAACGATTAAATTCAAAATATAAAACATTTTGGAAAGGTAATGGTATCCGAATTCGAATCCATTCGGATACAAAATACAGCCACAATTTTCAAGGACATAATATTAAGTGTTATCCGACATGATTAGCCGAATTTAACATACCCGTTGTGTAACAACTCTCATCAAAAAGTACTATTTATTATTTTAATTTGACCAATAGGAAACCCTGATTGAGAAACCCAAGTGATTCTGCATAATCCCTAAAATTTTCAGAACATTTGGAATTAGAATCAGGGCCCCTAAAAATCAAGGGGGGTAAACCCTAATTGACGATTATCTCTAAAATGCGTTATCTAGATTTAAAATTCTCGAACTATCAACTCAGCAGGCCTATACTAGTGACAAGGCTACCCTAGGGTAGATTGACATCTCAGGCGAGTCGCGACAGGGTTAGCAACATCTTCCGCGACACGCGGGGGAATCCAATTTCACGTATAAATAGAATAGTCTGTTTCATGCAATTGAGTGTTCGTTCGACGTTCAATTTCAAATTGTACGCTGAGTGATAATCAAAACAGTCCCAAAACACACACTGATCACGAAGTGCTGCCACAATTCAGGGTAATAACTCGATCGCTGCTACGATTCAATGTCCGATCGATTAAACTATCCAATGGATGTTTAAGTGCTGCCCACATTAGGGTTTATGCTTTGTCATTCGTCGTTAAATCGATGGATGTTTAAGTATCGCACTTTGTCATTCGTTGTGAAGGTTTTAATCTCGTGAGTTATCGTAAATGCTGTATTAAGTTACTAACCTAGTTTGTGTGCATGATTATTTAAACTAGGTTATCAAGGCTAATCAGTAGAATAAGCTCTGTTAAATCTGCAATGTGAGTCATTCTCTTATTATCAAATCTATTTACAAAAGCATGTTTATTTTCAAAGGTTATAATTACAGGGATTAAGTCTATGTAATCTGAAATTACTGCCAGTATGTGGGGGGATATGCACATAGCAACTAATTATTTATCATGTGTGGGTGAACGGACCCAACAAGTGATATGTCCACAGTCACAAGTCCGGTCAAGTGACAACTGGGTCAGTTAATTCAAAAGATAGAGACATTGTAATCGCTCTTAATATTGTAAATTATAACAAACAGGTCGTTTTATGTAAATAGAATGATTCACTCAGTATTTCCCGCTTACAAAACCTTTTTCAAACATGTTTCTGGTGATCTGTTGTGATCCAGGAAAAGTGCCGTGAAGCACTATCAGCTTAAGGAAGTGGCTCAATATAAAATAAAGAAACATGTTTTGTAAAATAAAAGATTTCTTCGTGAAATCTCAACATTGTAAATTACCGGGTTTTATCCCGAATTGTGAAATAAAATAATCGGGAAATATTTAAGTTTTAAAAAGATCCTGATAATAAACTTCCGCTGTTAATTAAATACCACGGGATTTCTGTCCCGTGGCTCCTGAAACGGGTCAAACCGGGTCAGGGGCCGTGACAGAAATAAGGTGGTATCAGAGCCACTGATTTAAGCCTATTAAGTATTTAGAAATACTTAAATTTTTTTTTACTGATTGCCAATTATGTGATTATGTGTTTTATTAACTGATTATTTGTTAATTACAGTATGGGTAAACAAAAGCTGTCAAACATCTATCTTAAACTAGATAGGTCATCCAACGAGAAGGGAAGTTCATCCCAAACAAAACCTTATGTAATTCCTGAAGAAGGAATATGTGTATCGATTATAGAGAACTGAATAAGGTTACAATTAAGAATCGATACCCATTACCTAGGATTGATGATCTGTTTGATCAACTTCAGGGGGCTAGATATTTTTCTAAGATAGATTTACGCTCCGGATATCATCAATTGAAGGTACAAGAAGAAGACATACCTAAAACTGCTTTCAGAACTAGGTATGGTCATTATGAGTTTACAGTCATGCCCTTTGGGTTAACGAATGCACCTGCTGCATTCATGGACATGATGAATAGGATCTGTAAACCATATTTGGATAAATTTGTAATTGTTTTTATAGATGATATACTTATTTATTCCAAAAGTCAGACAGAGCATTGTGAACACCTTCATGCACTCTTAACTTTGTTAAGAAAAGAAAAGCTTTATGCCAAATTCTCGAAGTGTGAATTTTGGTTGCAAGAAGTGCAATTTTTAGGACATATGGTGAATCACGAAGGTATTCACGTAGATCCTACTAAGATAGAAGCAATTACCAATTGGAAGGTTCCACAAACAGCAATGGAAATTAGAAGTTTTATAGGTTTAGCTGGGTATTATAGACGGTTTATTAAGGATTTTTCCAAAATAGCCGTACAATTAACTAAGCTAACCTGTAAAGCGGTTAAGTTTGAATGGGGACCAAAGCAAGAAGAAGCCTTTAGAATATTGAAGCAGAAATTAACAAATGCACCAATCTTAGCCTTACCAGAAGGAACTGAAGATTTTGAGGTATATTGTGATGCTTCAAAATTAGGATATGGATGTGTGCTTATGCAACGCAAAAAGGTGATTGCATATGCTTCAAGGCAATTGAAAAAGCACGAAGAAAACTATACGACTCATAATTTAGAATTAGGAGCCGTAATTTTTGCCCTTAAGATTTGGAGACATTATCTTTACGAAAGTAAATTTACTGTCTACACAGACCACAAAAGTTTAAGATATATATTTGGGCAAAAAGAGTTAAACATGAGGCAAAGGAGATGGATAGAAATCCTAAGTAACTACGACTGTGATATTCAATATCATGAAGGAAAGGCAAATGTAGTTGCAGATGCCTTAAGTCGTAAGTATTATGAGAAACAACGACGGGTACGTGCTCTCAGATTAAATCTACAAATAGATTTAATGGAACAATTAAAGAATGTTCAAACTACAGCAATCAAGGATGATGCTGAAGGAATGAAAGGAAGAATAAAGGAATTAGAACAAGGAGTAGATGGAGTTTGGAGATTTCACAAAAGTAGAATTTGGGTACCTAAGCAGGGAGACTTAAGACCTAAGATTTTAGAAGAAGCCCATAAATCTAGGTATACTATGCACCCAGGAAACAATAAGATGTACCAAGATTTAAGAAAGAACTTTTGGTGGATAGGAATGAAAAAGGATATAGCACGATATGTTTCTAAATGTCTCACTTGTTCACAAGTTAAGGCAGAACATCAGAAACCCTCAGGTCTACTACAACAATTAGAAATGCCTGTATGGAAATGGGAAACTTATAACAATGGATTTTGTTACTAAGTTACCCAAAACCAGAAAAGGTAATGATGCGATTTGGGTAATTGTGGATCGATTAACCAAATCAGCTCACTTTCTACCAATGAAAGAAACCTTTAGTATGGAAAGGTTGGCAAAATTGTATGTAAATGAAGTTGTATCCTTACATGGAGTTCCACTCTCCATTGTTTCGGATAGGGATAGTCGTTTTACTTCCCATTTCTGGAAAAGTTTCCAGCAAGCTATGGGAACTCGATTAAATCTGAGCACTGCATATCATCCCCAAACAGACGGACAGAGTGAAAGCACAATCCAAACTCTAGAAGACATGCTCAGAGCATGTGTAATAGATTTTGGTGGAAATTGGGATGATCATTTACCATTAATTGAATTCTCCTATAACAATAGCTATCATTCAAGTATTGAAACCGCCCCATTTGAAGCACTGTATGGAAGAAAGTGCAGAACTCCAGTCCGTTGGGCAGAAATAGGAGAAAGTCAATTATCAGGTCCTGAAATAGTGCAAGAGACGACTGATAAGATTACTCAAATCAAGGAAAGACTGAAGATGGCTCGTGATCGTCAAAAGAGTTATGCAGACAATAGATGCAAGCCGTTAGAATTCCAAGTTGGAGACAAAGTACTATTGAAAGTTTCTCCTTGGAAAGGAGTAGTTAGATTCGGAAAGAAAGGAAAGCTAAGTCCAAGGTACGTAGGACCATTTTCAGTGATCCAACATATAGGACCAGTTGCTTATCGTTTACAACTACCAGAAGAATTAGCAGGAGTACATGATGTATTTCATGTATCCAATCTCAAGAAATGCTTATCAGATGAATCACTGGTAGTACCTCTTCGAGATATAAAGGTAAACGAAAAGTTGAAATTTGTTGAGAAACCTCTTCAAATTGAGGATCGAAAGATCAAGTTTCTCAAACACAAACGACTAGTTTTAGTCAAAGTCAGATGGGATTCAAAGAGAGGAGCTGAATACACTTGGGAGCTGGAATCAGAAATGAAGCGAAAGTATCCTCACTTATTCCAATAAATCTCGAGGACGAGATTTTTATTAAGGTAGGGAGAATGTAACAACTCTCATCAAAAAGTACTATTTATTATTTTAATTTGACCAATAGGAAACCCTGATTGAGAAACCCAAGTGATTCTGCATAATCCCTAAAATTTTCAGAACATTTGGAATTAGAATCAGGGCCCCTAAAAATCAAGGGGGGTAAACCCTAATTGACGATTATCTCTAAAATGCGTTGTCTAGATTTAAAATTCTCGAACTATCAACTCAGCAGGCCTATACTAGTGACAAGGCTACCCTAGGGTAGATTGACATCTCAGGCGAGTCGCGACAGGGTCAGCAACATCTTCCGTGACACGCGGGGGAATCCAATTTCACGTATAAATAGAACAGTCTGTTTCATGCAATTGAGTGTTCGTTCGACGTTCAATTTCAAATTGTACGCTGAGTTATAATCAAAACAGTCCCAAAACACACACTGATCACGAAGTGCTGCCACAATTCAGGGTAATAACTCGATCGCTGCTACGATTCAATGTCCGATCGATTAAACTATCCAATGGATGTTTAAGTGCTGCCCACATTAGGGTTTATGCTTTGTCATTCGTCGTTAAATCGATGGATGTTTAAGCATCGCACTTTGTCATTCGTTGTGAAGGTTTTAATCTCGTGAGTTATCGTAAATGCTGTATTAAGTTACTAACCTAGTTTGTGTGCATGATTATTTAAACTAGGTTATCAAGGCTAATCAGTAGAATAAGCTCTGTTAAATCTGCAATGTGAGTCATTCTCTTATTATCAAATCTATTTACAAAAGCATGTTTATTTTCAAAGGTTATAATTACAGGGATTAAGTCTATGTAATCTGAAATTACTGCCAGTATGTGGGGGGGGGTGTGCACATAGCTACTAATTATTTATCATTTGTGGGTGAACGGACCCAACAAGTGATATGTCCACAGTCACAAGTCCGGTCAAGTGACAACTGGGTCAGTTAATTCAAAAGATAGAGACATTGTAATCGCTCTTAATACTGTAAATTATAACAAACAGGTCGTTTTATGTAAATAGAATGATTCACTCAGTATTTCCCGCTGACAAAACCTTTTTCAAACATGTTTCAGGTGATCTGTTGTGATCCAGGAAAAGTGCCGTGAAGCACTATCAGCTTAAGGAAGTGGCTCAGTATAAAATAAAGAAACATGTTTTGTAAAATAAAAGATTTCTTCGTGAAATCTCAACATTGTAAATTACCGGGTTTTATCCCGAATTGTGAAATAAAATAATCGGGAAATATTTAAGTTTTAAAAAGATCCTGATAATAAACTTCCGCTGTTAATTAAATACCACGGGATTTCTGTCCCGCGGCTCCTGAAACGGGTCAAACCGGGTCGGGGGCCGTGACACGTTGACCCACGCCCTTTTTTTTTACATTAGTAACAGAATATTATACTAATTCAACAACTTTAGTTTTCAATTTCCAACTTTCCTTAAAAAATCATATAAAAACTCAAAATAGTAAAAGCATAAAAATTACCTCCCACACTGTTGACAGAATCGCTGACGCAGCCCGGCAACAACGACAGTAGACGCGTTCCAGTGAAGCTCACAAACTTTAAGCCGACGGTGGTAGTCCTTAGCAAGAGTAAGATCAGCATTACACCCTTCAGGCTGACACCTCGGCGAGTTAACATGCGCCACCACCTCAACCGGGTTCACCATTTCATCCTCATCCGACGAGTAGTGCGTCCGCTCACCCAAACTCAACCCAATTCGTTTCTTTATTTGATTTTGTGATGATTTTCTATGCCTACGATTATGATCGGCTAATCCCCTTCGACAGCTTCTTTTTCCATTATCGAATTCCAACAAACGATGGAACCTTTAAGCCAATATATACACAAGTAAATCAATATCCTTTTAAGAACTTTAAAATTACATTTTAAGAAAATATAACATAGGAAGTAATAATTAGTTGATTATTAAGAAAATAACATTGGAAGTAATAATTAGTTGATTATTAGAGTACTAACTAATAAGAGTTAATTACACAGATGGGTCTTGTGGTTTATAGCTAGTTTCGCCTTTGGGTACTAACTTATTTTTTTAACATGTTTAGGTTTTATGGTTTCAATTTTGTAACACCTTTGGGTACTAACACCAAAATAAGTTAATTAATGACTAAAATACCCTTGCATTATTTTTAAGTTTATCAATGTAACACATTTGGGTACTAACACATAATTTTATTTAAGTTTAAATCAATTTTACAAAATCTATTTATTTTTTTTATTTTCATCTTTTTATTATATCTCTTAATTAACATAATTTTTTTTCATATTTTTATTAAATTTCTTATTTAACATAAAATCTACTTGTTACACCAGTATTTTATAAAATAAAATCTACTAGCTATATAGTTTTATGTAAATTAAATTTCTTACTCGTTTTAAATAATGTAAACCTTACTCGTTTTCAATTTTGGATAGATATGATTAATAATAATAAATATCTTTCATGTAAAAAAAATTTAAGCTTTTTTTAAAACTCGTTTTTTTTTTGTTCATTTACATTTTACTATTTTAGAACTTATACAGTTTCTATATTTATTATTATCTATCATAACTATCCAAAATTGAGGAGTAAGGTTTACATTATTTAAAACGAGTAAAATATTTAATTTACATAAAACTATATAGCTAGTAGATTTTACTGGTGTAACAAGTAGATTTTATGTTAAATAAGAAATTTAATAAAATAAAAAAATAAAAAAATAAATAGATTTTATGTTAATTAAGAGTTAATAATAAATATAGAAACTGTATAAGTTCTAAAATAGTAAAATGTAAATGAACAAAAAAAAGTTAAAAAAAGGCTTAAATTTTTTTACATGAAAGATATTTATTATTATCAATCATATCTATCCAAAATTGAAAACGAGTAAGGTTTACATTATTTAAAACGAGTAAGAAGTTTAATTTATATAAAACTATATAGTTAGTTGATTTTATTTAAAAAAAATACTGGTGTAACAAGTAGATTTTATGTTAAATAAGAAATTTAATAAAAATATGAAAATAAAAAAAATAAATAGATTTTATGTTAATTAAGATATATAATAAAAAGATGAAAATAAAAAAATAAATAGATTTTGTAAAATTGATTTAAACTTAAATAAAATTAGGTGTTAGTACCCAAATGTGTTACATTGATAAACTTATAAAAATACAAGGGTATTTTTGTCTTTAATTAACTAATTTTTGTGTTAGTACCCAAAGATGTTACAAAATTGAAACCATAAAACCTAAACATGTTAAAAAAAAGTTAGTACCCAAAGACAAAACTATCTATAAACCACAGGACCCATATGTGTAATTAACTCAACTAATAAAGAAATCAAGAAAATGGTATTTTGGGTATTATACTATTTTTTTAACGGTCAACATAACAATCATATATCATTAACACTAGCAAGTACGAATGGTACCTTTCAAAAAAAAAAGCAAGTACGAAGGGTACAGCCAACCAAGAATCTTCTCAACAATTCTGGAAAAAAAACAAAAACAAAAATCTTTTGGGTATCATACTATAAAAAGCAAACAGTACGTTATTATTCAACATCTCTCTCTCTCCTCCCTGAAAAAGCTGCTTTCTCATCTGCCCTCCGCCTCCATAAAACCCCTCACCACCCACCAACATTCCTCCATATCCCACCCCATCTCTCTCTATCTAAAACACAAAACCAATGTTCTCAGACCTGGACCGGACCGGCCGGTCCGACCGGTCGGGCCGGGGATCGCTGCTTGCGCCGGGCCGGTTCACACTTACGAACCGTTTGTGCAATAGACCGGCGGTTTGGCCGGTGGCCGGCTGTTCGGCCGGAAATACGTTGAAGGTCGGACCGGATCAAGTTGTGTTCACACATCCATCGCCACTATTTTCTTCAAACCCTAGAGCGGGTGAACTGAACTTGATATTTATTAGCTTGTTCCTCTTGGTTTCTTCAAGATCTATGGCTGTGTTTGTGCTCAGAAAGAAAGAAAATGGAGGTTTTGGATGTGAATTTGGAGAAGACGAAAGTAAAGAAAAAGAAAGAAGCTAAGGTTGTAAAGTGGGGCTCTTAAAAGCCTGTATTCTTGGGAAGGTGAAAAGCATTTATAAATATATAATTCCCATGTATAGAAAAGAGGCATTTTCTAATTATGTATATGATATATAATATATAATATATAATATTATATATATACAGACATCCGGTTCTAAAATCCGGTCCGACCAGTGAACCAGTAAGAACATCGGTTCAATGTCCGGTCCGGTTCTGAAAACATTGCACAAAACAAAAAACCTATCAAAATGCCATCAGAACCCACCACCCAACGCTGCCCACCCATCACAACCTCAAAACCCCACCACACCACCACCGACACACCACCACCCGAACCTGAACACCTCCCATGCCCACGCTGCGACTCCACCTACACCAAATTCTGCTACTACAACAACTACAACTTCTCCCAACCTCGTCACTTCTGCAATGCTTGCTGCCGCCACTGGACCCACGGCGGCACTCTCCACCGCCCACCCATCACAACCTCAAAACCCCACCACACCACCACCCGAACCTGAACACCTCCCATGCCCACGCTGCGACTCCACCAACACCAAATTCTGCTACTACAACAACCACAACTTCTCCCAACCCCGTCACTTCTGCAAAGCTTGTGTAACAACTCTCATCAAAAGTCATAATTATTAAATTAATTAATCCAAAAGGAAACCCTAATTGAGACACCCAAGTGATTCTGAACAAACCCTAAAATTTTCAGAATTTTCAGAATCAGGATTAGGGCCCCTAAAACTCAGGGGGGGGGGGGTTAAACCCTATTGACGATTATCCAAATTGTGAGCTGTAGAAATCAAATTTTCGAAATCCACCAACTCAGCAAGCCTACCCATGCACGTAGCTACCCTATGAATATAGGTTGGCAGTCGCGTAGCGCGACGACTAAGGGGTAGGCAGTCGCGCTACGCGACGGTGTAAAATTTTCAGTATAAATAGGTTGGTTTGGGACTTGAATTCTGGTACTGAAACGACGGAAAAATTCGAAGTATACTCTAAGTTATAGCAGGAATACTCTAAATAACACACACGGGTCTCGAAATTCTGCCACAAAACAGGGTATTAGCACAATCGCTGCTACGATTCATTTTCCGACGATCAACATATTCAATGAATGTTTAAGTGCCGCCCACATTAGGGTTATACTTTATCGTCCGTCATTAATTTGACGGATCATCGTTAATTCGATGGATAAATGTATTATACTTTGTCATTCGTCATTAATTTGACGGATCATCGTTAATTTGATGGATGAAGTATTGCACTTTGTCATTCATTGTGAGAATTTGATCTCGTGAGTTATCGTAATTGCTGGATTGATTACTAACCCAGTTTTGTGTACATTGTTATTTAAATTAGGTTAACAAGGCTACATTATAGACTAAACTCTGTCCATATTAAATCAGCAATGTGAGTCATTCTCTCTTTTTATCAAATTACTTTACAAAACCCTATTTATTTCAAAGTTATATTTACAGGGATTAAGTTTATGTAATCACCATATTACAGCCGGTATGTGGGGTTTTGTATACATTACTTGATAATCTTCACCATTGGGGCAGCCAATGGGTGATATGACCATAGTCACAGACACCATTGGACGGAAGGGCCAATGGGTCGAGTGACAAAGTATTGTGGGTAATTGGTTTGATATCAGAAACATTGTAATCTTCCTTAATACTGTAAATTATAACAAATGTGTCATTTTAGCAAATAGAATGATTCACTCAGTATTTCCCGCTGACAAAACCTTTTTCAAACATGTTTCAGGTGATCTGTTGTAATTCAGGAAAAAGTGCTGGGAAGCATTTCAAGCTTAAGATAGTGGCTCATTATAAAAATAATAAATAAGTTTTGTAACATAAAAAAAAATTTATAGTAAAATCCTACTATTGTAAATTATCGGGGTTTTATCCCGAATTGTGAAATAAAATAATCAGGGAAAATTTTAGCTTTAAACGATCCTGATGAAAACTTCCGCTGTTAATTAAATACCGCAGTATTTTCTGTCCCGCGGCTCCTGAAACGGGTCAAACCGGGTCGGGGGCCGTGACAGAAAAAGGTGGTATCAGAGCCACTGGGTTAAGCTAATTAAGTATTTAATACTTAATTCTTCCTGATTACTATTATGTGATTATGTGTTTTATTAACTGGCTATTTGTTAATTACAGTATGGGTAAACAAAAGCTGTCAAGCATCTATCATAAATTAGATAAATCATCCAATGAGAAGGGAAGTTCATCCCGAACCAAATCCTCGAATCAGACTGAAATTCCTGAAGAAGGAATATTTGTGCGAAAGGCACAATACGAGGAAACACTTTCTCCTAAAAGGAGGGAGATGATTATTAAGAAAAGTAAAGAGCAAATTCGACAAAAGAAGATAAAACGGGAAACCCAGGAATTAATTGATAAATCACCTTGGGAAGATAAACTAGATGAAAAATGGGCAAATTTATATATGCTAGCCACAGTAGCAGAAAATATAAATCTTTAGATATTTTAAAAATTAGCACCCTACCCTCACAATCTAGAAACCCTGTGTAATAAATAAAATTTCAAAACCTAAGTATGTTTTCCAGTTATCTTTGTAAGAAATTACACGGTTATTTATAAAATTTAACTTAGTATTTTATGCATTTTTGCATATATGCTACATCAGCATGAGTGGGATATCTGAAGCTTTTCAGAACCTTAATCTTTACCCAGTGACTATCGAAGCTTCTAAAGAATATACTAGCTACTATCCCGATGTTGAACAACCAGTAGAATTCAAGGTTCCACCTTTAAGCAAGTCAAAACAAAAGAAAAGGACTTATGTAGGATGGAGAAAAATACGTAAGAAGAAGCCAGCTAAAAAACTGCCCAAAATAAACAATCCTTTGAAAAAGGGAAAAGAAATTATAACCGGAGAGAGTTCTAAACAACAGGAAATGGAAACTGAAGACAAAGAGGAAGGTAAGGAGATAGAAATACAGATGGAGGAAATTACTAAAGAAGTAGTAATGGAAGTTGGGCAAGGATCTATACCAGCTCAAAGAGAAATCGGAGAGAGTTCCAATCCAACCCAGGAAAGAACTTTTCAAGATGAGATAGATTTCCTATTGGCAAGCTGTGAAACCATTCAGCCTGTCAATAATAATAATAATAATAATAATAATAATAATAATAATAATAATAATAATAATAATAATAATAATAATAATATTTTTAATTATCCTCTTGGAAACCAACTCCCTATGAATTGGGAACCAGCAATTCCAGATCCAATAGTCCACTCCCAACCCATAGGAATGGACGAATGGTGGACAAACGATTGGCAATTTCAAAATATTGTCAACAATTCTTACTCTTTTCTTCCACAATTCGATCCAGAACCATTACCTAATCCACCCATGAGTAATGAAAACATGGCTGAACTTCGCCACTTTGGTGAAGAGTTGTTTGATGCTGGAACTAGAATCAGGGAAATAGGGGGACAGATTGCATGGAAGTACGATGAGAGGAAAATGCGTTTTTAGAACAGCAAGTGACGAAAGATAGTAGGATGGTAAAACGGTGTTTGTATAATAGTAAAGTTAGTCTGTAAATAACGAATAAAACTCTGTAAGATATTTGCGAGTAATGATGCATACTATACTAGATATAAAATGAAATCGAGAAATCGATTGTTTTGACTATACATGTATTATAGAATTTTCTGATTATTTGTATATAATTGTTATTTAGCAGATACTAATAAAATTTATATATATATATTATCAGATGGCAAACAGTGGTAATGAACCTATAAATGAAGTTAATCAGTCCGAGCAACATCCAGGAGATCAATATATGACTCGGCAAGATATCGAAAACATTGTTGCTCAAGGGATAGCTAATGCTATTCCAGCATTCGTTGCTGCTATCAAGAATCCACCTGAACCACAAATTGTCCCTAGTAAACAGATTACTGAAGATAACTTCAGTAATAGTATAAACGGAGGCAATAATCATGTAAATCATAATAGGGAACCACATCAAGCTCCATTACCCAAGAAAATGAAAACTGCAACGCCTGGTTGCACTTTCAAAGAATTCCTTGCTTGTAAACCCACTGAATTTGCAGGCAATGAAGGAGCGACTGCATCACTGCGTTGGTTAGAGAAAACCGAAGCAGTTATTGCAATAAGTAAATGTGGTAAAGATGATCAGGTCATGTATGCATCTAATCTGTTCAAAGAAGGAGCACTCGAATGGTGGAATACTGTGTTACAATCAAAAGGAAGAGTAATAGCTTATGCTATGACTTGGGAAGAATTTAAAGGTTTGGTGGAAAGAAAATTCTGTCCCGAGTATGAAAAAGAACAGATGGCAAATAAGTTTCTAAATCATCGGATGATGGGTGTGGATTGTCGTGGGTATACCTCGGCATTCTTTGAATATGCAAGAGTAGTACCAACACTGGCTTCGCCAGAACCGGTACTCATTTCTCGCTATATTTGGGGGCTAATTAGCGAAATCCGCAATATTGTTAAAGCTGCGAGACCTCGCACTATTGATGATGCGGTAGAATTAGCCAATACTCTAACCGATGAACTGGTGCGCACAAGAGATGAAGATAGGAAAAAGGAACTAGCTCAGAAAATTACCCAAGGATTTCGTGTGGGTAATAATAACAGTTTCAAGAAAAGAGGAACATGGCAATATTCAAATCCACCTTTCTGTAGAAATTGCAAAAGGAAGCATTACGGAAAATGTAATTTAACCTGCAACCTTTGCAAGGGTATAGGACACCGTGAAGAAAACTGCAGAAAGAAAACCGTAATCTGTTTTAACTGTGGAGAAGCAGGGCATTATAAAACAGAATGTCCTAAATTGGTCAAACCAGTAGATAACAAACCTAAGGCGACGGAAGGAACTACAAAGAAGAATGCCAGAGCATTTCAGCTGACCACTCAAGAAGCAGAACTCATTTCGGATGTGATAGCGGGTACGTTCTTAGTCCACAATGTGTACGCAAAAGTATTATTTGACTCTGGTGCAAACCAAAGTTTTATAAATACTTCATTCTGTCAAGCTCTTAGTTTACCTTTAACCAATATTAGGCAGATTTTTACAGTTGAAACCGCAGACGGAAATTCAGTTAAAATAGATAAAGTTTTGCAAGAAGGAAACATAGAACTTTTAGGACATAAATTCTCTGCAAGACTATTGCCGATGAATTTAGCTGAATTTGATGTTATATTAGGAATGGATTGGTTAGTAGCCAACCATGCTAGAATCCTTTGTGATCAAAATTCCATAGAAATTCAATCACCTACCAGAGAAATGATTAGGATTACAGGAGATAAACCACGTAAGCCTATGAAGTTCATATCAGTAATGAAAGTTGCTAATTATGAACGAAAACAAGGAATAGTGTATATGATTTCAGTAATCATTAGCACTAAGGGAAAAGATCTTAAGGAAATACCAGTAGTATCAGAATATTCTGATATATTTCCAGAAGATTTACCGGGATTACCTCCAGACAGGGAAGTAGAATTTAGGATTCATCTAATTCCAGAAACTACACCGATAGCGAAGGCACCTTATCGATTAGCACCCACAGAAATGTTAGAACTGAAACAGCAATTAGATGAATTATTAAGTAAAGGATTCATACAACCTAGCTCATCCCCTTGGGGAGCGCCAGTGTTGTTTGTAAAGAAAAAGGACGGTTCAATGAGAATGTGTATCGATTATAGAGAATTGAATAAGGTTACAATTAAGAATCGATATCCATTACCTAGGATTTATGATCTTTTTGATCAACTTCAGGGGGCTAGATATTTTTCTAAAATAGATTTACGCTCCGGATATCATCAATTGAAGGTACAAGAAGAAGACATACCTAAGACTGCTTTCAGAACTAGGTATGGTCATTACGAGTTTACAGTCATGCCCTTCGGATTAACAAATGCGCCTGCAGCATTTATGGACATGATGAATAGGATCTGTAAACCGTACTTGGATAAATTTGTAATTGTCTTTATAGACGATATACTTATTTATTCCAAAAGTCAGACAGAGCATTGTGAACATCTTCATGCACTCTTAACTTTGTTAAGAAAAGAAAAGTTGTACGCCAAATTCTCGAAATGCGAATTTTGGTTAAAAGAAGTACAATTTTTAGGACACATGGTAAATCATGAAGGTATTCATGTAGATCCTGCTAAGATAGAAGCAATTACCAAATGGAAGGTTCCACAAACAACAATGGAAATAAGAAGTTTTATAGGATTAGCTGGGTATTATAGACGGTTTATTAAGGATTTTTCCAAGATAGCTGTACCCTTAACTAAGCTAACCTGTAAAGCTACTAAGTTTGAATGGGGACCCAAACAAGAAGAAGCCTTTAGAATTTTGAAACAGAAATTAACCCATGCACCAATCTTAGCCTTACCAGAAGGAACTGAAGATTTTGAAGTATATTGTGATGCTTCAAAATTAGGATTTGGATGTGTGCTTATGCAACACAAGAAGGTAATTGCGTACGCATCAAGGCAATTGAAAAAGCACGAAGAAAACTATACGACTCATGATTTAGAATTAGGAGCCGTAATTTTTGCCCTTAAGATTTGGAGACATTATCTTTACGGAAGTAAATTTACTGTTTACACATACCACAAAAGTTTAAGATATATCTTTGGGCAAAAAGAGTTAAACATGAGGCAAAGGAGATGGATGGAAATCCTAAGTGACTACGACTGTGATATTCAGTATCACGAAGGAAAGGCGAATGTAGTTGCAGATGCCTTAAGTCGTAAGTATTATGAGAAACAACGACGGGTTCGTGCTCTCAGATTAAATCTACAAATAGATTTAATGGAACAATTGAAGAATGTTCAAACTAGAGCAATCAAGGATGATGTTGAAGGAATGAAAGGACGAATCAAGGAATTAGAACAAGGAGCAGATGGAATTTGGAGATTCCACAAAAGTAGAATTTGGGTACCTAAGCAGGGAGACTTAAGACCTAAGATTTTAGAAGAAGCTCATAAATCTAGATACACTATGCATCCAGGAAACAATAAGATGTATCAAGATTTAAGAAAGAATTTTTGGTGGATAGGAATGAAAAAGGACATAGCCAACTATGTTTCTAAATGTCTTACTTGTTCACAAGTTAAGGCAGAACATCAGAAACCTTCAGCATTACTACAACAATTAGAGATGCCAGTATGGAAATGGGAACTTATAACAATGGATTTTGTTACTAAGTTACCCAAAACCAGAAAAGGTAATGATGCGATTTGGGTAATTGTGGATTGATTAACCAAATCTGCTCACTTTCTACCTATGAAAGAAACCTTTAGCATGGAAAGACTGGCTAAATTGTATGTAGATGAAGTTGTATCCTTACATGGAGTTCCACTCTCCATTGTTTCGGATAGAGATAGTCGTTTTACTTCCCATTTCTGGAAAAGTTTCCAGCAAGCCATGGGAACTCGACTAAATTTGAGCACTGCATATCATCCCCAAACAGATGGGCAAAGTGAAAGGACGATCCAAACTCTAGAAGACATGCTCCGAGCATGTGTAATAGATTTTGGTGGAAGTTGGGATGATCACTTACCATTGATTGAATTCTCATATAACAATAGTTATCACTCAAGCATTGATACTGCTCCATTTGAAGCATTATATGGAAGAAAGTGCAGAACTCCAGTTTGTTGGGCAGAAATTGGAGAAAGTCAATTATCAGGTCCTGAAATAGTGCAAGAAACAACTGATAAGGTTACTCAAATCAAAGAAAGGCTGAAAACGGCTCGAGATCATCAGAAGAGTTATGCAGACAATAGATGCAAGCCGTTAGAATTCCAAGTTGGAGACAAAGTACTATTGAAAGTTTCTCCTTGGAAAGGAGTAGTCAGATTTGGAAAGAAAGGAAAGCTAAGTCCAAGGTACGTAGGACCATTTCCAGTGATCCAACGTATAGGACCAGTAGCTTATCGTTTATGACTACCAGAAGAATTATCTGGAGTACATGATGTATTTCATGTATCCAATCTCAAGAAATGCTTATCAGATGAATCACTGGTAGTACCTCTTCGAGATATAAAAGTAAACGAAAAGTTAAAATTTGTGGAGAAACCTCTTCAGATAGAAGACAGAAAAGTAAAGTTTCTCAAGCACAAACGACTAGTTTTAGTCAAAGTCAGATGGGATTCAAAGAGAGGAGCTGAATATACTTGGGAACTGGAATCAGAAATGAAGCGAAAATATCCACAATTATTCCAGTAAATCTCGAGGACGAGATTTTTCTTAAGGTGGGGAGAATGTAACAACTCTCATCAAAAGTCATAATTATTAAATTTATTAATCCAAAAGGAAACCCTAATTGAGACACCCAAGTGATTCTGAACAAACCCTAAAATTTTCAGAATTTTCAGAATCAGGATTAGGGCCCCTAAAACTCAGGGGGGGGGGGGGTTAAACCCTATTGACGATTATCCAAATTGTGAGCTGTAGAAATCAAATTTTCGAAATCCACCAACTCAGCAAGCCTACCCATGCACGTAGCTACCCTATGAATATAGGTTGGCAGTCGCGTAGCGCGACGACTAAGGGGTAGGCAGTCGCGCAACGCGACGGTGTAAAATTTTCAGTATAAATAGGTTGGTTTGGGACTTGAATTCTGGTACTGAAACGACGGAAAAATTCGAAGTATACTCTAAGTTATAGCAGGAATACTCTAAATAACACACACGGGTCTCGAAATTCTGCCACAAAACAGGGTATTAGCACAATCGCTGCTACGATTCATTTTCCGACGATCAACATATTCAATGAATGTTTAAGTGCCGCCCACATTAGGGTTATACTTTATCGTCCGTCATTAATTTGACGGATCATCGTTAATTCGATGGATAAATGTATTATACTTTGTCATTCGTCATTAATTTGACGGATCATCGTTAATTTGATGGATGAAGTATTGCACTTTGTCATTCATTGTGAGAATTTGATCTCGTGAGTTATCGTAATTGCTGGATTGATTACTAACCCAGTTTTGTGTACATTGTTATTTAAATTAGGTTAACAAGGCTACATTATAGACTAAACTCTGTCCATATTAAATCAGCAATGTGAGTCATTCTCTCTTTTTATCAAATTACTTTACAAAACCCTATTTATTTCAAAGTTATATTTACAGGGATTAAGTTTATGTAATCACCATATTACAGCCGGTATGTGGGGTTTTGTATACATTACTTGATAATCTTCACCATTGGGGCAGCCAATGGGTGATATGACCATAGTCACAGACACCATTGGACGGAAGGGCCAATGGGTCGAGTGACAAAGTATTGTGGGTAATTGGTTTGATATCAGAAACATTGTAATCTTCCTTAATACTGTAAATTATAACAAATGTGTCATTTTAGCAAATAGAATGATTCACTCGGTATTTCCCGCTGACAAAACCTTTTTCAAACATGTTTCAGGTGATCTGTTGTAATTCAGGAAAAAGTGCTGGGAAGCATTTCAAGCTTAAGATAGTGGCTCATTATAAAAATAATAAATAAGTTTTGTAACGTAAAAAAAATTTTATAGTAAAATCCTACTATTGTAAATTATCGGGGTTTTATCCCGAATTGTGAAATAAAATAATCGGGGAAAATTTTAGCTTTAAACGATCCTGATGAAAACTTCCGCTGTTAATTAAATACCGCAGTATTTTCTGTCCCGCGGCTCCTGAAACGGGTCAAACCGGGTCGGGGGCCGTGACAGCTTGTTGCCGCCACTGGACCCACGGCGGCACTCTCCGCAACCACTACAAAAACGCCAAACGATCACGCCTCACCACCAACTCCACCCTTGTGTTCCGCCACATGGCCCCACCCACCGCCACCCCGATCCTCATCCCCTTCGCCGGAGATCATGCCGGAGGGTTGCATTTTTCTGGGTGATGGGAAACCGAGTATGTGCGAAAGTTTTACGTCGTTGAATGGGAATCAAGGTGGTGGGTTGTTTGGGGGTGGGTTTGAAGATGGGGGGTTTGGCCGTTTTCGGGTGTCGGTGACGGTGGGTATGTGGCGGGAGGTGGTGGTGGTGGGAATGGGTGGCAGATTGAGAGTGGGGAAGGTGGTGTGGAGTGTTTTAGTTTCCCGGAATGATATGATATGATACGAAGAAGAAGATTGAGATATGAAGATGATGAGTTAGAATTAGAAGTGATAAGAGTAGGATTGTTAATGTGGTCCGGTCTGTAGTAGATTTTACTTCCTGTTCGGTTTAGTACGAGGAAAATGTTTTACGTGGTTTAACAGGTGATAAAAACCTGATTTAATGATAGTTATATATGGCTCCTTTAAAAAACAACTAGATTATAATCCCGTGTATTACACGGGTTGAGTAAATAAATTTATATACTAAATAATAAAACATTATATCTTTAAAAACTTCATTTATTGCACGTGTTAAATAAACATAATTTTATATATTAAATAATAAAAAATTATATATATAAGAACCATATTGTACGGGTTGAATTAATGTAATTTTATATACCAAATAAAAAAATTATATCTTTAAAACCACATGTATTACACGGGTTGAATAAATGTAATATTGTTTACCAAATAATAAAATAATACATCTCTAAAAAACCTCATTTATTACACGAGTTAAATCAATGTAATTTTATATACAAATAATAAAAAAGTTAGTAAATGTAATTTTGTATAGTGAAAATAAAAATATTTAATATATTAATACAAAGTTTGGTTTTCGTGATAAATAATTTGTTTTATTTAAAATGTTTTAAATTAACAATTTACAATTTCGGATAATATTTTATTAGAAAAATAGAAGAATTGTATTCGAAATTTAAAGTAGGATAAATTTAATATTAGCTCATTATTCATTTAATTAATATAAGATAAGTTTGGAAATGAGACGAGAAAATCATAAAATAAATACCTACAATGAACGACATGTGTCACGCATTAATGTTTTATTATATAGTATAGTATAGATAAAAATTTAGATTGATATAAATAGATTATTTTGTTGTAGCAAAATTTGTTAATGAAGTCTCAATAAATTTAACTCATTATTTAAAACTCCGTAAATGTATAAATGATAAATAATATTAGTTAGAGTAAATTACGATTTTAGCTCCTGTGGTTATATCACTTTTACCCGTTTAGCCCAAATTTTTTTTAACATCTTAGCCCCAAACGTCTTTTTTTCTAACCCTTTTGGCCCCTAACACTAACCACATCCATTAAATGTTAGGGGCCAAAAGGGTTAGAAAAAAGACGTTAGGGGCCAAAAAGATTAGAAAAAAAGACGTTGGAGGTTCAGATGTTAAAAATTCTTTTTAGGCTAAAAGAGTAAAATTGATATAACCACAGGGGCCAAAATCGTATTTACTCTATTAGTTAAATAAATAATATTGTAAATGAGAATGAGATTAAACTAAATAATAATTATCCATAGGAAATTAAACTAAATAATATTTAGTATGAGGATTATCTATAATTAATTAGAAAATATTAAACTAAAATAATACTTATCTATAAAACATGACCTAATATGATGACAAGTGTCCTTAAAATGGTTTCTTTTATTATATAGTATAGATTGTTTAAATTCTTTTTCTTTTGGATTGATAGATAACTAGAGATGTTTGAGAATTCTAATAATCCTTCTCTAGTCAAATTAATATAGGTATTTAAAATCGTAGTACTTTAGTTTAACCCATCAAATTGTTATGCAGATGCAAAATTAAACATTACGATTATTATTATTATTTGGGAAGACTTTTATATTTTTAGATTTAATAAATAAAATAAAATATAAAATGAAGCATGCAAGTCATAATAGAGGGGTGGTATGAAACCCAGAAATAAATAATAGGGTAAGTGGTTCACCAACACGAAACAAATTATTGATAATGATTGTGAGACGGGTTTTTTAATTGATCAAAAAGCATTGTGCAAAGAATCTTGATTATGATTAATTGGTGACAATATAATAAAAATCTATAACAAAGGGTAAATGTCTATTTTAATGAAAACTTATTTTTTAGTTAACTAGTGAACGAGACTCAAGCGTTGCGATAGGTGTTAAAATTTGTAACACTTGATTTTGACGACTTGTACATAAGTATTAACCTTAAAATTCGGTTTTGACAACTTATACGTTAGTATTCACCCCGCGGGAATAAATAAAGTCAGAACAATCGGTACCGATGTTGGTATTTGTTTGGTTCGTCAAAGTATTTGTACAATAGTAGCATTTGTTATAGTTTATGGTAACAAAAAAAATACTATTATCTATATACAACTCCGTATTCATTTATGCCGGAACGTTGAAAAATAAAAATTAAACACACTTGCGCATTAAAAAAGTTAATGAAAGCAAGAATTAAATAGGTTAAAACATATATTATATAAAGTATAAGAGATAAAATTGAAACTTATAAAATTTTGGCGACATGTCATAATATGAATGGATCTAGTATATATAATTGCTATATTTTTCTCGCGGGATGAATGCTAATTATAAGTCGTCGAAGCAGATATTTTTTTTTTTTAAAACTAATGACTATGAAATGCAATACATAAAGTTATAGCAATTATATAAACTATTAATTTGGATGAGTTATAAAACAATACTGTAAGTTCGTTAATTTAACATGGAACTTATAGGCCAACATCATCCCCGGCAGTAGCGGTTGGGTTCGTTACGATACCATTACATTACTGTTATCGTACCATTGTTTAACATGTCAAGAAAACCATTTAAAACGAATACGGTATCGATGTTTTCAGAGGGTATCAATTAAGTTTGGAGTAAACACATCACTTTATAAAAATAAAAATAAAAACTAAATCGCAACTTAACTTTAATGGTATGCACGTTTGTGGTTCGATCACTTGTACATTACCAATCACAACTCGGTTTGGAGTAATATTTATATCTAGACGCAGATAAAAATAAACACGTCACAATAACATGCTTGAAATGTAATAAAGCATCATGTGGATCTTAATTCTAATCAACTAAAGTAGGGTAAGTTAAGTAATGTATCAATGAATATAGAATAATTGCTTATGATCACTTTGTATAGTCTAACTTTATCGGTCTCATTTGTTACATAATAGCTATATATTTGCAACATCTAGTCATTTACCATCACTTGTGTTGATTAAAGTAATGGTTTTATAGCTTTATAATTTGATTAAACATATCAGCTTACATATTGTGCTATTGAACCCAAACCTATATGTGATCATTTGTTTGTTGTCTTCATGGTTTTTTGTGTGTTGTTTGTTTGTCTTTCTTAATTTAATTGCAATTTAAATTAACATTAGTTTAATTCACAGTCAATCAATTTTTTGTGTTTTACTTGTCAGCAATCAAATATGAAGTGCAAGCAATTATATACTATTAATTTGTAACATTAGTATGCATGTTTAGTTGTAAATTATGCTTGAATGATTGTATATTTGTTTGTAACATTAGTATGCATATTTAGTTGTAAATTATGTTTAAATGGTTGTACCTTAATCAAATAACGGTTTCGTTATCTTACCAAATTAAATCTGTTTTGTATGCATTGTAAATTGTGCCTAAGTGGTAGTACGCTAATCAAATAATGTTTCATTATCTTACCATGTTCAATCGGTTTGATCCATTCAAAGTTGTATTGTTGTATTTGTAAATTATTATTATTATTTATAATAATTGTCTAAGTATAATTTGCTACATATTGATGCAATAGTTGTTGTAATGGATGCATTATGGTTTGTATAGTGGTAATAATATATATTATATATAGATTACGATGAACTTGTCAAACGGGAAAAAATAGACGCGGGTTCATCGAAATTCGCGTGTCCTAGATCAACTTAGTTATTTTATTTTATGTTTTACGTTTCGGATTAATTTCTTCGCATTAACCACGCCGCAACTTCAGTATCGGTGGTCGCTGACAGTAGTGTGGCATTAGTGTTCCTCGCCGCAACGCGGGGGTGTTTAATACTAGTTTATATCTAATTTGTAACAAATGAAACCGTGTATGTAAGAAGTGATCCTAGTCAACATGTTTGAACATACGTGTAGTCATATCAAAAACATGAATTTACTTAAATCATTCAATAGCTAAAAATCTAAAATAACAAGAGCATATCCACATCTACTACAATTAAAAATCCAGATCAAACAAAATGAATTCTACACCCAATTGTGATCACACAAAAGTAACAACTAGATAATCCTTATGATAAATAAATAAATAAAATATAAGATGTTTTCTTATAAAAATTACTCAACTATATGATAAATAAATAAATAAAAAATAAGATGTTTTCTTATAAAAATTACTCAACTAAAATGTTGTCTTGTTTTATACTTTAATTTAAGAAACTGTTTGTCATTATTGATTTCGTTAAGTAATTTGATTCTTCTTCAGTTCTTCCTTAAAAAGTGCAGTACTATCCCCCTCAAAGCTGTTGTACGAACTCTTTTAGTTTCTTTTCGTTTTGCAATGGACCTTTTGTGTGTTTTCACTTTTTTATCCTTTTAGTTTCTTCTTTTTTTTTACGATCACCTTTTTTAGTGACCCAATGTCTAGGGCTGCAAACGAACCAAATGTTTGACGAACAGTTCGTGAATCGTTCGGCGGAAAGCTTGTTTGTGTTCGTTTTTTATTAAACAAACAAACATTAACAAGAAATTTCGTTCGTTTAGTTAAATGAACGAACATGAACAAATGTTGCGTTCATTCTGTTATGTTCGTGAACGTTTGGTAACGTGTTTGTTTGTGTTCAATAATTCATTAGTATTTTTATTTTTTATATTTTATTTAAATACTTTATAATTCCGACAAATAAAATATTTAATAAAAGTCAGTATATTATATATTATGTTCATGAATGCTTGTTTGTATCGTTTGTTTCCATTTGTGTTCATGAACCTTAGTTTGTGCTTATTTGTGTTCATCAACGTTTGGTTTTGTTCGTTGCCTAAAATTAACAAACAAACACAAGCGAACACGAACAAGTTCATTTACTTAACAAACAAACACAAACATAAAATCTCGTTCGGTAAGTGTTCATGAACAGTTTGTGAACACATATATTTCTTAACAAACGATCACGAACAAGTCTTGTTCGTGTTCATTTGGTTCGTTTGTAGCCCTACCAATGTCACACCGCCTAAACGGCGGCCCTAGCCAAGATCTGCCCAGACTACGTTGTCTTAACCGGGCCCACGCTGGGTTGGTCAGACTTGGTTACGGCGTTCCTGCGGAAACCGTACTACCTCCACACAAGTTGTCTCGTTGAAGTAACAGCCGGATGAAAACCGGGGTGCGGCTTAGGATCGAACCCCTCTCAGTGGGTTTGTCACCATCATTACCTAATATCCACCCCAATATAACACAAGTGAGAATTGAACTTGAGTCTCCATTGGAAAACCCAAGTCTCCTACCACTAAGCCACAAATGGGGATATCCGTTTAGTTTCTTTAGCTGCCAAATTACACTAATGGATTAAATTAAATGAGTCTATTTAGTTCTTCGATTCAGCCATATATGTATTGATTTAACCACAGCCCATATATCCACTTGACAGATTAATTGAATATACATTAATTTATTTTCTTCATTAATATTTCACCATATTAACTTTTTTAAAATGGTATGAGGCCTACACCATCTATGTACCATATCTTTTTTTTAAACGTACAACATAAGAATCGTCGGGTACTCCGTACGCGGCACCCATTGGCCGAAAGGTAGCCCGTGGCAGCCCAAACTGCACGCACGGAGCCCCTAGCCCACCATGCCACCAGTTCCGGGGAAAACCCGACCCTGCACCCGCCCGAGGGCACGACAATGCAAAGCCGGTAAAACCCGGGTGGATCAGGAATCGAACTCGAGACCTTTCGGTCAGGAGTCTTCCCTCATTTCCATAACCACTGATGCCAAAACCAATAAAAATAGTATATTTTGCAATAATGCCAATGCATATGTTAAAATTAACATGATATTAGATGTATGTAGAATGAAATAATCAGTTGTTCATCATACACGTTCTTAATTTGTGCAAGTAATCTTATTTGAATTGTTTCATAACATTAATTAACTAACAGTCTTCTTTGAAAATTTTAAGCTTGAAATACACACACAAAAATATAGGTAGAGACATATAAAGAGAGACCCCCAATAGAAACACCTTTAGGTTTTTTTAACTCAAATTTCGACAGGAATGTATCAAAAGTTAGATAAACCAATCATCTAAATACGTTTTAATTATATTTTATATTTTATAGGGTATAACTAACATTTTAGAAGATTTACCGTAAAAACAAAGCAACATTCATTCTAAGGACTAAATACGTTACAACTAGTTGAAAAGTTAAAAATAAAAGGGTAATTTCTGTAAACAAACTTGGGATGAAAGTGTAATATGAGCTTAGACACATTGGTGTAATTAACTCTTAGTTAAATCAATAGATTTTGTACAAATAGTTATAAGTAGTTTTACTTAAATACCTAATTTAATCAATCTTTTTTAAACTGAGAGATATATATATATAATCATAGATATATAAATGACTAGCAAGTAGCAACCCGCGGGTTTTGAACCGGACCAAGCCGAAAAACATTAACCGGAGAACCAAACAAACCAACAAACCTCAAGTTAATCAGACCAATGTCTAAACCGCTAAGCCTATATACACATAATAAACTACTCCTAAAATCTAAAATCCTCATCACCTAGTACCCAGGCAGCATACCGAAACCAAGTTCGCCATTTAACACGTCATTGTAATCATTGCCATACTTGTATGCCATCTCATGTAGTGTCTTGTTTCGGGCATCTGTAGCCTTATCATACTCTACCTGAGCCCTCTCAATCCTCGAAGTTGCTTCAACCAACTCCAGCCTCAAAGGGTCATTCCCAAATTTGAGATCTCTTACCATGTGTAGCCTGTTGCGGGCCCACGAGAGATCGAACCCAATCCTCTCAAAAAAATCTATATCCATTTCAAGACTAGTGAGGTCATCCTCATCCAACTGATGCACAAATTTTTGCATAAAACATTTGATGAAAACATGAAGTTGTTTCAAAGTTGACGGCTGAAACTGCTTTGGAATAATGTCTAGCCTTTGAAATGTTTGCGGATAGCGGTCCTCTACCGCCTCTAACATCTCTTGTTCTAGCCGTCCAACAGCGTTCCCTCGCCACAATCCCTCTGGATCTCCTATAATGGCAGGCTGATGGTTGAGTACCGCAGGGATCATACTGCTGGTATCGTGAGGATTGCCGGTATCACACATCCGGCCATAGCCTGCTGCAACTAAATTTGATACAAGAATTTGCATTAGAACTTGAACTTACTTACAAAAACAACTAAAGGGAGTTAGTTACCTTTAAGTTTAGGCTCTGTTTCCTTGCAACAAAGATCACATGGGTTGTTGCTACAAGACAAACACATTTATTCATTTATTTAGTACAAGAATACCAAAACAAAGATTATTCCCATGTATCCAAATTATTTATGAATCATGAAACTAATAAATCATATTTGGAATTAACAACCTTCACTATTTTATTTAGCTAAGGAGAAAGAATACCATTCAGTTGCAGTGACCAGAAGATTTCTGTTACATAGGGGGCATGATTTCTGTTCATCAACTTCATTACAAAACTAAAAAAAACAAACAAACTAAAATGAAAAGCAATTCAAAAAGCAAACAAATGTACACATTATTCTCAACTTTTTTTTCACCTTTTCTGAAGCAGAATTGATCTCCTTCCTTTTTTTACTTGCATAATCAATTTCTTGTTCAGATTTTACTTGCAGTTGAATAGTGGTAGGCTTTTTACTCGATTGATTACCCAAAGGATTTGTTCTGGAGGCCATTGTTGGTTGTGTGAAGATGAAGTGATTTGTATAAAAAAGGTTGGTTTGAGAGAATGGTTTGTGTTTGTACCTTCTGGAGTGGTGTTTTTATGTTTGTTTGTTCTTTTTAAAGTTGCAGATTGTAGTTTTGTACCTGGTCAAGAAAACCTTTTGTAGGTTAAAGAGGTCAAAGTAACAGTGATATGTACAGGCTTAGGCTATAGCCAGCCATATTCCTTCCTTGCCCACCCATGTAATTCTCATGTTTTGATTACCCATGTTTAATATCTTCTTGATTAATTAAGGTATAATTTGTATGTGTTTAAATCTTAATGTAACGTTGTAATGTATATTTAGGTGTAAAATGTTATTGTTCAAAACTAAAAGTTAAGGTGCTAATTATATAAGCTATGCTATTTAAGAAAGAATACAGCCCCTGTTATCCATCCTAGACTTGATGGTTATGTAATTTTAGAATAGTTGTCTAATTAATAATTAAGCGAAAATTTAGAATGAAAAAAGATAAAAATAAGGAAAAAGGGTAAACTGATTAAACAAAGGTGGGTTCTTTTATATAAATAAAACAAACGAAAAGGGAAGTAAAAATTTAAGTAAAACTAAGAAATTGAAAAGCTGTGACATTTTAGAATAAAGAAACCAAGAGAAAAAGAGTTGTATTGGGAAGCGGCTCGCTTCCTTCGACCAACTGTATGTAGCGGGTTAGCGTCTGGTTTCACATCATCATGTAGGGGCGCTAAACAACAAACGTTAGTCTAGAAGGGTGAATATGTGTGTGGACCCCATACTTTTCGCCAATTTAATCACGAAATGTGGAGCAGTGTGTGATTGCATTACACACAATCTTACACGTTTGTTCTCTTGTGGATTATCGGTAAATACATATAACTGTGAGATAACAAACTTCCTTGATCTTATCAGAGTATTGACAAACTATAAATACATACAATGGAAAAAAGGGAAAATAGGAAACTATCAATCAATCCTAACTAACAAATATTCACAATATGTGCAAGATACAATCCGATAATTAGGGGCGTGAATTTCTGACACGACCCGAAAACCCGACACGAACCTAACACGAAATTCGCGGGTTTAGGTTTAGTCTAAACAGGTTCGGGTCAGTTTCAGGTTGAACCCGCGAACCCGTTTAGGTTAACGTGTCGGGTTCGGGTCAACCTGGTCGGGTTGGCGGGTTGACCCGTTTAACACATTTATACTATATTATATTTTTTTACAATATATTTTATGTCATAAATTAAATGGGGTGTGTATTTTATGTAATGATTATAACTTAAAAAGAGAAATTAACATAGATTTTATAATTTAAATATGATATTATTATATACATTTGTGTTTTTTAAGTAAATTTTAATTTTATTATATTAATTTCAGAAAAAAATAAAAAAAAATCGGGTTGAACGGGTCGTGTTCGGGTCAACCTACGAAACTTCGGGTCGTGTTCGGGTTCTTATGTATCATACGATTTTCGGGTTCGGGTTCGGGTTTGTGTAAAATTTTCGGGTTCGGGTCGGGTTGAACTCACCAACCCACGAACCCGACCCGTTTAGCACCCCTACCGATAATATCACAAGAGATATTATCGATTAACCGTCCCAAGCAGTTTAAGCCGTCGGAGAGCGGAGGCATAAACTGCTGGACTGAAAGCATTGGAACCGATGTTGTGGTAACCCCTTGGTGAAAATATCCACATATTGGTAAATAGCGGGAACATGAAGAGCTTCGATAGAACCAAGGCGAACTTTCTCTCGAACAAAATGTATATCCAGTTCAACTTCAATGTGTTTAGTTCGTTGGTGTTGAACTGGATTTTCGACTAGATAAGTTATTGAAATGTTATCACAATATATAATAGATGCATGTCTAACCGGGAGATGGAGTTCGAGCATAAGGTTTCAAATCCAGCTGAGTTCAGATACGGTGTTGGGAACGCCTCAATATTCAGCTTCGGCACTTGACTGAGAGATAGTGGGTTGGCGCTTCGTGGACCAAGAGATTAAGTTGTCGCCCATATATACACATTATTTGAAGGTCGAACGACTAGTGTCAGGGCACCCCCCCCCCCCCCCAATCTGCATCTGAATAAGTAGTTAGTTTAGTAGACGAGGAGAGTGTGATGAGAAGACCTTGCATGAGAGTGCCCTTTATGTATCTTAAAATCCATTTGAGCAACTGAAAATGTGGTTCGCGGGGAGCATTCATGAAAAGACATACTTGCTGAACCACGTATGCAATGTCGGGTGTGTTATGGTAAGGTATTGCAAAGCACCGAGAAGGCTTTGGTACAAGGTGTCATCGGAAAACGGCACACCGACCGACGCACTAAGCTTGGAACCAACTTCTACCGCGATAGCAACCAAAAAGATATGTCAAAGGGGATATTAACACGTGTTTTACAACGACTAAAAAACCATAAAGATGAATATGGTTATTGTTACCAATGTTGTTTGACCAGTACCGGTTCAGCGTTTCAATACCGTAACCGTACCACTGTTTGGCACGTCAAGAAAAACATTATAAACGAATAAGGTACTGGTACCGATGTTGTTCGGATGGTATCAATTCAATTTTCACGACAAAGAACAAAAAAAATCAACTATATTTGACTAAATTGAATAAAACTTTTACGCATCGTAGATAAATATAAGCACGTCGTAGCGTATATTTGAAATTTATAAAATATATTGTATTGCTAAAATCATGAAAAGGGTAAACCATAGTTACTAAAGGCGCTAGACGCACTCAATGCGCATAGGCCTTGCCTGAGGCCTAGACGCAAGGCGCAAAAAACGAGGGCTTGAGGAAAAAAAAACACACAACGAAAAAAAATATTTAATGTATTAGAAAATTAATATTATTTATCAAATAAAATAAACTAAAGCTATTATTTGATATTTACGAAAAGTTGCAAAATATTCATGTATTAGTGCAAAAAAGTAGTTTTCAATAGATAAAAGTAGAAATCTAACTGGAATCTTGCTACAATTTAGAGAATTTGGCTGGAAACTCTGCGAAATATAGAAATCTCACCGGACTTTGTGGTTGAACCATCACCTGAAGAACTAAAGCGCAATTGCCTTGGCTTAAGGCGCAATTGCCTTGCCTCGCCTAGAAAATGGGCCTAGGCGCAAGAGGCGATTACTTTTAACAACTATGGGATAAACACGTCACTTTATATATAAAAAAAACTAAATCACGAGGTAACATTAATGAGACATGTACATTTATGCTTCAGTCACTAGTATATTACCATTCACAACTCGCTTTGGAGTAAACTTTATATTTAGAAGTTGGTAAAAATAAGCACGACACAATAACATACACAAAATTTAATCAAGAATCGTATCTTAAACGTTATAAGAAACAAAAAGAATAAATTTAAAAGTAATTACAAAAATAAAATACTATAATAATAAAAGGATTAAAGAATATTAAAAAAAGGCAATATCCTTCCATTTTCAAAATACATTTTTTTATTTCGTTTGTAACAAAACTTATACTAAAATGTAGATAAAAAGTTACACATATAGTATGTTAAAGTTATAGCCCAACGTATATAAATATCTAAATATTATGTCATGACGTAACTTTAATGACGTGTACATTTGTGCTTCAGTCACCTGTATATTACCATTCACAACTCGATTTAGAGTAAAATTTATATATAGAATTGATAAAAATAAGCACGTCACAATAACATACTCAAAATTTAATAAAGAACCGTATTTTAAAAGGTATAAGAAAAAAAATATATTTAAAAGTAATTATAATAATAAAAAACTATAATAATAGGACTAAAAAATATTAAAAAAAGGCTATATCCTTCGATTAGCAAAAGTTTATACTTATACTAACATGTAGATAAAAACTTACAGTATAGTATGTTAAAGTTATAGCCCAATGTATATAAAAATCTAAATATTACGTTGGATAAGTCCTTCCATAGTCGAGCGTTTTCCGGCACCATAACCCATTATAATGCCCCATAGCGTCGGGCACACCGCCCCCGGGGCGCTATGGCTTCAAATTGTTCTTGCTCATGATGGACATAACGGCTAGAACACATTTGCCCCTCTCTCTCACACACACATATATAACCCTACATCTACATAACCTCTCACTACACATTCAAGTTTTATATACCCTCTCATAACCCTATTTTCTTATTCATTTAGGCTATAACCCCCATAAGAGGTTATGACTACACAACACATGGCATAATGAGTAAACGTTTGAGACTAAATATGACCGAATGTGGAATTTTGGTCACTCACATGACCATTCGTGTACTCATCAACTTTACCCTCTTCATCGGGTGCCCCTTAGATGAAAAGTGGTTGTGTAAATGGATATTTGATTGTTGTTTAACCTCAAAATGGAGATATTTGAGTGTCGGCACTAATGACCATATATAAGGCAACAATTGTGTCAATAGGATTTTAACCACAAACCATGTTAGTCACAATATATGAATATTGTCAAATTATTATATGGGGAAAGTGAATATGGGGCTGTTATGCATCTAACTTAGATGCGAAACCTATCAAAACGACGTAGTTTTGATTAAAATTAATTAAATCCCTTATATCCCAAATGACTTCCGATCGTACCACTATTCTTCTTTCTCCAAAAGTGAAATCATCGTTCCCCAATTCAGCATAAAGAAGATTATTTTATTCTACAAAGCTGATGATTTAATGGGAAATAATTGAAGATCAACAACCATATATATTCCATAAAGTGATGATCAATATCGGGGAATAAATAATCAATGCTAGAACAAAAAAAAACACAGAATACCAATTAGAAAGTTGTTGACCGACATGGGGGTAATAAACAATATACGATTAAATCAACTAACATGATATTGCATAAATAATAGGAACGAAGAACATGTTTCGGTCAATTAGAAAAGTGAACAGCGTATGGAGAATGACGAATAACAACCGCCGACAACGATCGATCACTTTGGAGAAAGAAGAATAGCATGTACGATCTTCACTGAGAATTGGGGATTAATTTGGATATGAGGGATTTAATTAATTTTAATCAAAACGACGTCGTTTTGATGGGTTTCGCATCTAAGTTAGATGCATAACAGCCCCATATTCACTTTCCCCTTATTATATTTATATAGATCTGATCAAATAGCTATTTATGTAAATTCTTAGTCAAATTGGTAAATCCCTTGATTTAAACAAAAATGGTGCTTTAAATAGAAATGTGGACAAAATGATATGTGACTCAATCTAGCTTGACATGTTTCACATGTATCAAAATTAATATTTTGGCCCATTGCAATCTCATAAGTAGTGGATGGAAAGGTCTTAACAAGTAGGTTAAATTGTTTGACCTAACTGTAAGACTTTAATTCCATCACCTAGGCCCAGTTTCAAAATAAATGACAAGTTTTCCAAATTTTGTAATTTTGATTTGTTTTCCTTTTGATATGAAAACGCGTAAATCCTTGATTTGTGTAATTTACGAGTTTGTTCAAGATGGCAATTTCATATTTGGGTTCACAAAACTAAGTGACATTTTTTGTCTCCATGACAAAAGCCCTTTCATCCACATATTACATAGACAAAAACCCGGTAAACATCCAGAAATCCCACCCGCATCGTCTTCATCTACTTTCTTTTATAACTACCGAGTGCAAATATATAATAAAGACTTTTTGGGTCTTAATTCTAATCAACGGAAGTAGCAGGGTAAGTTGGGTAATGCATCCATGAGTAACATGTAGTTAGTCTTACATGTTCACATTCATTTGATTGAGGAAAAAAAAAAAAAACAAAGATTTTATTGGTTGTGAATCAAACTAATGTTAACTTGAATCGCAAAAACTAAGAAAGGCAAACAAAAAAGAAACAAGAAACAAGAAACCGCAAAGACAAGAAACAAGTGATCACATATGTGTGTTTGAGTTCGATAGCACAATATGTATCTTGATTTACTTAGCCAAATTATAAAGTTATAAAGATAACTTCGATCAAGACAAGCGATGTTGGAATTGTGTAGTTATGTTTAAATATGGTATGGTTATCATACATTTGCGATAACCATATATATGAGCAAATTGCTAAAAAAAAAAGTTGCGTATACGTTATTAAGTTATATAATTTTTATCCTTAAACTCATATAACACCCGGGTCTATAACCTAGTCAACTAACAAAATCATAGTTTTTTTTAGAGTAAAGTCCTTTTTGAGTCCATGTGGTTTGTGCATTTTAACTATTTGAATCCAAAAACTAAACATGTCTTGATTTGAGTCCGTGTGGTTTGTATTTTTAACCATTTGAATCCAAAACGCAAACCTCATCCAAATCATGGACTAAAAGAGTTGGATTCAAAAGGTTAAAAATACAAACCACAGGGACTCAAAGGAGTGGACGAGGTTTCATTTTGGATTCAAAGGGTTAAAATACAAACCACAGGGACTCAAATCAAGGCAAGTTTGGTTTTTGGATTCAAATAGTTAAAATACACAAACCACATAGACTTAAAAAGGACTTTACTTTTTTTTATAATTAAAATCTAACTTACATAATTTAATTTGTTATTTAACGTATTCAATTAGAGAAACTTCACATTTTAATTTTAATTTTATTTTGTCCTTTTCTTTATCTAAATGTCTTTTCAAAATTGCATATTTATATCATAAAAGATATTCCATAGCTATCTAATAATTAAAAATGATGCTTATTCACTTACAAAAAAAAGTCAAAACTCATTTTAAAATAAAGTAACAATAAACAACGATCAACCCATTAGCTTTTAAGGTATGCTTAATCTCTTTCACATGTCTTGCGTATCATCATAAGTTATACATTTATACTACTAGTGGGGAACCCGCGCGTTGCAGCGGAGTCGATAATATGGGCCGAGAATATAATTCAGACCTAAAGACATTAAAAAATCATGCATACGTTGTGTGTGTATATATATAAAAGCACTCACGTTTCGCAGCTGCAACGCATAGAAAACCCTTATGATAAACAGGGAAACCCTTATGAATTATGATAAACATTATATAGTATAGTGAGAATGCCCGCGCGTTGCTGCGGGTGCGCCTATTTTGTCACCTCGTAGTTGTAAGGTTTGTGGTGTGTGTAAAGTCACCACCCTTGTACATCACAACCTCAAACCCGGGATATGTGTCCACCTCGGTAGGGGCCGTAATCACTCATCGTGCACGCATAGGGGTTCACTTGGTTTTACCCACACATGGGTTACACTCATCAGCAGAGGGTCCAAAATTTTTAACATGGATTTTTCATTTCGGTTTTGTTGATTTGTATTTTCTCACGAATTTTGAGGATTCGTTTTAATCATGCATCTCATGTATTCGTGTTTCTTTTTCTAAACCAAGATTAGATAATTTAGGTAAAATGTTACAAGATTTAAAAGTCAGGACTATATGTTTAACAAAAAAAAAAGTTTCTAAATAAATAATATAATAATAATAATAATAATAATAATAATATGAAATAGAATATTAATATTTAATTTGTCTATGGATCCAAATACTCAAAAAGTATAAACCTTAAACCTTTTATTTACACACTGTAAACCATTTTTGTACCATTTTCTTACAACTTGGTGGACACTCAGCTCTGGCGCTCTGCAACATGTATACCAGATAAAGGCTCACAAGTCCCACCATAAAAATCGTCAGTTGCGGCGCAATAGGTAGTCCTATGTCTCTCACTTCTCACCAAATCCTGCAACTCAAACCCATCAATAAATTAGTTAAATCTTGTTGGGTCATAATTCACAAGGCTTATTACATTCTCATAAGAGCACACTATTATCACATCTAAGGCTGGTAAAACAGAGGTCAGGTAACCGGTCGAACCATCTTGGGTTTAAAATATGCTGGTTTAAAAACTTATCAATTTGGTTCGAGTCAAGACATGTTGTGGCCAAAATGGGCTCGCGTTGAAATGAGTCATTTTGGAGAAAAAGAGTATTAGAATGGGTTTGTCTCTATAGCGCTAGTAGCGATGGGTGGCATGGTTCATCTAACCTATATGGACACCAACTGACACCAAGTAGATATATGAATAACACTGTGAAAAGCTTAAGCAAGGATGAGAAGTGACAAAATGGGTGGGTCAAACAGGTAACTTTTTGGTCCAAAACATTATTTGTCCAAAAATATAAGTTTGTCATGTATAATTACAGAAGTTCAATTATTTACTAAAATTAGTGGGTGTGAATGCTTGAGTGTAACAGTGAAAATGCTTACATTTTATGGTATGATAAAGCATGTGCAAGATTCATCAATGTTGACCTTAGAGTGAGTCTTTGACATACACTTGGAGGTAAGAGGCAGCTGCAGTACATTATAAGTTAAACGCACATTTTTATCTATTAGAGATGGCAATTCTACTTTTCTACCAATTTACTTATAAACGATTGTTATGTCTTTATCTCTAACGGGTCAAATGAAATCGGTTGGATAAATATATCTCTAACTCGTCAAATCAAAGGGTTGTAAGTGGCCATATTTGATATATGATAATATGCAAATTTTTAGGGGGGGGGGGGGGGGGGGGGGGGGTATCTGAAACTTTTCTTAATTCTAAACACACTAATGATTTGTAAATTAAGATTTTAAACATAATATGTTTGAGTGAACCCAGGCCGACCTGACTCAGCCCAAACAAAAAAGTGCCCATTACCTCATTTTTTCAGCTCTTGCAATGCTTCTACAGCTGCATTCCCAACCTTATCCGCATGTTGACTTCTAAGCACATTCTCAGATAAAATGCTATAGGATATATATCAGTTGCCCTAAAAAAGGGAATAGGCACTGTGCTGCCAGCTGCATGTATGGGCCATAGCTACAAAGGCACAATAAACAAAAATAAGAGTAACAAAATTTGTTAAGTGATTAAACATAAAAAATTCCAAAAGTGGTACATGTAAATGAGTAAGAGAACAGATTTTTATCCACCACTATACGTGCCAAAATGGGTGGGTTGGCCAAGTTGAGTAATGATTTGAAATGGGTTCGGGTCGTTTGTTCATTATTACTGTTGGGGCAGGTGCCAACGTGATTTAAACATAAAAACAATCTTGTAGTACAAGAGTAGGTACAAATTTGCTCATTCTTACTCGTGTAACCGGAGGGTCATTTGTGTTAAGCAACTTGGTAACTGTTGGTAATGCTGTCACATTATTTGTGTGAATTTTAGGTTCTTGATCCGGGAGCCTTACCAATACTAATTATGATGGTAAAATCACGTTTCACAGAGAAAGCCATAAAAGCACCCTATGTTGTTTCATCAGTTATTAGAAACAACCAGAATGGCAAATTGGCAATGAATTGTTCCACTCACAAGGTGGAGATTTAATAGTCTAGACTCCAGGTAATGTAGGTGGGGATCAATAAACAAAACAAAATCTCTAAGTTTTTTTCCATGGGATCTTATAACTTTGTTTTGTAGGGCATTTTGAGTAAGCAATGCCACTGCTGATATTAGACTACACAGGAGATCAGTGTCACTTGTTGGTGATCTGGCTGAACATTAGTTAAAAGTATAGTAGCAAACTCGAACCTCCTTTTTTCAGATGAAAATTGACCTTTTTATAAAATTGGGGCGACTTGAAGGGGTCGGGTTCTCTTGACCTTGCCAACGGTAATAGCCATTACCTCTAGGTCGGGTGTAGTCATTGCCACCATGACCATGCCCCTTGGTTATAATTTTGCCTCCAAAACGCACTCCTCTTCCGTTTCCTCATTTTGATTCCCACCTGCATCGTCGTCTTCCGCCTACATGAATCACATGCTCTTCAGTACGGGTTCCAGTTTTAAAATTGGATCATTTTAAGAAAACTTAACAAAAAAAAATAATGTGCTCATTATAATTACAAAACAACCTATTTATTACCATAATTATCTAACTGTTTAAAAAAAGACACAGTTACAAATTGTCCAACCCATTTGACCCATCATTGTTTACCTTTATGTTTGCAAGGCATCTAAAATGATTTTGAAATCAGCTAGGTAACCTGCACGCTTGCTGAAATAATAAACGAGCAGTTATCTATAGCTCTTTCAGGCAAACATCAAACTTGTGACTCAAGAATAGTGGTTAGTGTGCAAATAGCAAGTCAATTTTCAAATATGAACAACACATGGCGAATATCAAACTTGTGAGTCCAGAATAGTGGTTAGTGTGCAAACAGACTTGTACCTTTGTAGCCACTACAAACGATTTGCAGTATAGCTCGTTCCTTAGATCCTGAAATAGACATATTCCATTGCACATCTGACACCAAGTAGCAAATTCAACCTGTGATCTACCCGAAATAGAGTTGAGAAAACGTTGGTGATAAGAAATTAGGGCCTAAATTGTTGGAAATATGCTTTATAGAAAAAGAGGGATGCCTTTAATAAGTTTTCCAAACATATACAACGGAAAGATCAGTGAAAACCAATCACATCCACTGTCCTACTATAAACAGGAGCAATTCTGATAATCGATGTTACTAATGTTCCGCAGTACACGTGTACAACAGTTCTAGAGATTTCAATATGTTTCAACCGTTTTGACCTCTGGTTGGCTCAGTTGTCTTCTTCTTTGTAAAAAAAATTTTAGCTTTTAGCAACGATTCAAACACCAAGTTTAATCAGATACAGTCTTAGAGAGTGTCGTGTGTTCTTGTGCAGCAAATTAACCATAGTCATATTATCATTACCAAAACTATCTATAATATTTCTAAGGTAGGAACCAGTCCTCCTGACTGCTTTATGGATTATAATTTAGAAAAGAAGTATTATAAGAAAATATGTAACAACAAAGTTAATAGAAACAGTGACCTTTATGCAAAGTTAAATACAAGAATGAAGCAGAAACTACTTACATTTGTAGGAGAAAACATCAATCCGTGAACTGGACCTTCATGACCGCTAACAACATCCAACAACCAACCCGTCTTCGTCAACCAAACAAAAATCTAGAACAAAAACCGCTAAGACAACTTTCTACACAAGAGAGATAAATTTAACGCATAGAGAAACCGTCATTCTCATTGTGCCACCAAGAAACGAGGCTGCTCCAAGTAAAGCAAAGAGACCGCAATTAAGATTAGCGATGGGACTTAGAAGTCTACCTACAAGATGCCCGTATGACGCACCGTCCTTTAAATGATTAGGACATGGAATGCATTTAATGAACCATTGGTCCTTCCTTCCCACAACAAATCCAGCGGCAACTCCAAAAATAGATCCAAAAATCTGATCATACACACCAATATCAAAACAAGATAAAGAGAAGACAGAAAGTACACATGATTATGCACATGGTACCATAGTTTCACTTTCTCGACATATGGATACCTGATGCTGCCGCAATCCAAGCTCTGTCCTGAAAAAAAAAATTAGATGAACAATGGTGGCAATCGATTTCCAAACCAAAACCAAAATCGAAAATCATACATGTTGCCTTCAAATTAATCCGGCCAGATTTGAAATTAGCCAGAAAAAAGAATTCATACTAAAAGAGTAGAAGTTAAGAGCCCTAACCCTAATTGTAAAACAATTTCAGATCAATTATCATAAATATAAGCAATATTAATTCGGAAACAACGATCAACAACAACCTTAATCGAAACCAAATGGTGGAACCCTACTGACCTGAAATCGGAGCACCGAGCAAAGGGAACCGAGAATGGAAAAAACAACAGAATCGGCTTCTGATGTTGTCGTAGTGGTGGTGTCTATGCCGCCGTAGAACGGTCGTCGGAACCACCGACTGGATCCCTCATATTCTCCTGTTCTCCATCTCTCTGTCTCTCCAACTCTCTATTTTTCTCTATAGCCTGTATAGTTATTATAGAGCAGAGGGGGCGATGGAAACTGCTGGAAGTCCAGACGCTTCATCTGCAATTGAAGAGTGAAGACATGTGGTAGGGTTTTCACGGGGAGGCCGGTGTGTTAGAGGGGAGGGGCAATAATGGGAGAAAATGGGAAAAAAATAGGAATTTTAACTGGCTTTTCATATGACATCTTAAAAAAGTTAGGTGAAATTACATTTCTAGACATGGGAAATGCTTTATAAAGGTCTATAGATACGTCTATACAGCAAAAGAAGTTCATTGTTATTGTCAATTCAATATTCCTGTAATATGTTTGAAAAAGTTTGGTCCAAGACTCAAGATATGAATTGTGTACGAGTTAAAGTGAGATTCTTTCATCTATTTGTGGTTTTCCTACACTATAGCCATTTCCTTATATAGGCATTTTCTAGTTCGTACATTGTTATTTTTCATATGATTTCTGATTTAATCTGATCTGTTAACTAATATGCATGTTTTGTTTAACACCAAAATGAAATAATTTAGTTTTGGGAAATTGGCCTGTAATAATCCCACATATACCTTATTGGCCATTAATAATCACATCTCAGAATATTCCCCCCATCAGTCCCACCTTTCACTTTTTTTTCCTACAATGGTCCCCCGTTAAAAAACCTTAACGGAGTTAATCTTTTTTCCAAAGAGTAAATTACAAAGTTCGTCCTTTATGTATGTCATTTATTACAAAGTATGTCCTTTATCTTTAATAAGCTCAGAAAACATACTTAATGTTTGAAAAACCATTCAGGTTATGTCCTTTACCCTAAACCTAGTTTGTTTTCCTAGTTAAGTCAGGTCACGTGAGAAGCACATGAGGGCATTAATGTCATTCTACCTACCACCTACCAATTACAGTCATATCTTATAAAAACCCTAAACCCCAATTTGTAGGATCGTTTTTCAGACCCAAACGAGTCGATCAGAAGAGTTTATCTTAATACGAGTGGCGGAAACACAAGTATCAAGTTCAATTCAGCAAGATTCACCCTTTCAACTGTTCGTATATTGATTTAAGATCGATTACAAGTCTAAGAACACTTCGGCAGAGCTTCGCTACCGGAAACCAGAAGCTTACAACTGAATTCGCTTGAGTGGTATATATAGACACTGGAGTTCGCTTGAAAGTGTCAACATGTCAGTTCAAGCGATCCAGCATATGTTGAGTTCGCTTGAAACTGCACAAGTTCCTTTCAAGCTAACTTACATCATTCAAGCGAAATACCTTTAATCTTGAACTACGTACACTGTTCAAACATTCTACGTACAAAACTCGATACAAGACGAAGTCGACAGACGTATGCACCAACAGAAACTATTCAAGCGAACTTAACATGATGTCATACTTTCGGTCTGATTTTTGTCCAATTGATCAAGCAAATGTTCGAATTTTGTTCTGAAACTTTCTAGGGTTTGTTAAAACAGTATTACGCACATGATGTGTGAAAATCAGATGTTTTTAACCGTGGGAACTTGTTTGATTTTGAAAGAAGGTGTAGAAAAACAGAATTTGCGACTGAATTGGTATGAACTCTTCCTCCTGAGCTCTGATACCACTTGTAGGATCGTTTTCAGACCCAAACGAGTCGATCAGAAGAGTTTATCTTAATACGAGTGGCGGAAACACAAGTATCAAGTTCAATTCAACAAGATTCACCCTTTCAACTGTTCGTATATTGATTTAAGATCGATTACAAGTCTGAGAACACTTCGGCAGAGCTTCGCTACCGGAAACCAGAAGCTTACAACTGAATTCGCTTGAGTGGTATATATAGACACTGGAGTTCGCTTGAAAGTGTCAACATGTCAGTTCAAGCGATCCAGCATATGTTGAGTTCGCTTGAAACTGCACAAGTTCCTTTCAAGCGAACTTACATCATTCAAGCGAAATACCTTTAATCTTGAACTACGTACACTGTTCAAACATTCTACGTACAAGACTTGATACAAGACGAAGTCGACAGACGTATGCACCAACACAATTTGACCCACCATTGTTCCCCCAATTTCTCAACTCGTCCCTTAGGTTTCTTCACCGATTGCAACGACGATTTCAACGACGAAACAGAACCATGTCTCAATCGGAGACTTGGTACATACAAGAAGGACTTGATCATGATCAAGTGATGCAGCTATACGGTAATGAATCCTAGATTTCTTTCTATAAACTTATAATTTTCTACATTACGTTACTGATCAAGTTCGAAATTGTTGAATAATGTAGACGGATTCCTTAATCTTTTCTCCTTTCGGATTCATCATGGTGGTAGGTTAACATATCCTCCTGGTCGCACTTATGTTGGAGGTAGGATTAACTACGTTGACCTAATTAAAATCGATTTGTTCTCTATCCATGAGGTGTCCTTAATGATTAATGAGTTAGGTTATTCTGTGAATGATCATATAATATACCATTATCTTAACCCTAAAAAAGATATGAATAATGGTATTGAGGATTTAGGCACTGACAGTGATGTTTTAAGGTTGTCTGCACATGTTGAAGAGCATAAGCTGATTGAGTTGTATACCACGCATGGGTTAAGTAACATAAAGGAGTATTTCAACCCACCACTAAAAGCTCAGAACCCTCTTACTATAGAAGAGATAGATGATCCTGGACCTTATTGTTTTGGTCAAAAAAATCTGTTGAGGATATTGCAACCAAACTCTCTGTTACGGGGTATGATGCTTGAAATGTAGAACAATGACAAGGATCACTTTAATGTAAATTGCACAAACGACACAAGGATTTATACGGGGAAAAAGCCCTTGATCAAGAGTTGATCTCCGGCACAAAAAACCCCGGGTGATGGAAACTACCGATCACCAAGCTCAAATAAATCAATAAACGTTTACAACTTCGGATAGTAACGAGCTAGGTACAAGGATCACTATCGTGTAATGTGTAAAAGTGAATGAAAATGAATGAGTGTTCGTCGAGAGCTTCAAGTGTGCGAGTATGAGAGTGTGTGTAGCTGTAAAAATGACTAAGTGTTCTAATTCTAGCTCGTTACCCCTTTTAAAATAGAAGTTAACTACAATAACTAACTATCCGACTTTTGTGCCAAGCTCCCACGTTCTCCACAACGTCCCTTTCCAGTCAAACGTGTGCGATATACCCGTGGAATATTCCATAGTAACGTTGCCAAGACCAAGTCAAGCTCGTAACCCCTGCGAAGTAATACGAAACATAAACAAACAATCGTCAGTACGAGGATCCTTAAAGTGATCCATGATCCTAATCCTGAAGCTCTTCTGAGGATCACCATCTGTCACAGAAGAAAGGATCATTAATTAGGATAATGTGTAAGGATCACTAATTGTTAGAAAATCCCCCCCTAACAATTGCCCCCAAAATATAAGGAGTGATATGTAAAATGAGCGAGTTATGTTTTCTTGATCTTATCTGCAACTAACTATCGCAAATATAGCCGTTATTGTTGAACTATCTGTTGCAATCGTGACGTCACAGAAGTGACAACCCTGCACGATCATGATTATAAATAGGAGATAGAGATAGGATCAAATGCATTTAAATTTTCAGAGAGACTCCCTTTATAACTGCATTCCGAAGACGATCAGGTACTCTCTCTCTCTATCTTCTTCCCTCTCTTGCTCTGTTTTCGTCTCTTTCCATCAAAGATGTCACCACTGTCAGATCCTCCAAGAGAAAAGCTCCTACCAGTCCGACAGCTTCGGTCCCCAAGGCACCCCTCAAAGGAAAGGCAATCAAGAAGAAAAAAGTCTCCGAAGCTGAGGATCTGCAGGGTCTGCCTCTGATCCGCCACCAATTCCTCGAGTACTTCAATGATGTAAGGATCACCGTATCTGCCTGTATATCCTGCTGGCATATCCTGCTGATTTGAGGATCACTCGGTCCTGACCTTATCTTTCATCTTCTTTGCAGAAATTTGCTGAGATTGAGGATTATGTTGGCCACGTTGAGGATCAGGATAAGAAAATTGCCGACCTCCAGCAGGTCGCAGTGCTTAAAGACCTTGCAATTGCTGATCTTCAGAAGGAAGTCCGGGATGCCAAGCAGGAGACGGCCAAGGTGCTGATCAATGTTGACTATGAGAAACGTGAGATCACCGAAGACGCCAAAATCTCTGCCGCCATAACAATGTATAAGACCAAGCTGCAAATGGCCTTGGAAGCTCAGGATCCTGCTTTTGACAAGAGCACCTGGGATGTTGAAGGCTGGAAGGCAAGGCTGGCTGAACTGGACGATGAAGAGGCTGAGGAGGTTGAAGAGATCCTGACAATTGAAGCTGGAGGCAAAGGTGAGGGTGGTGAAACAAGTGGAGCTGGAGGTGATAATGCAGCGAAGGTTTAGGCTGCATGATTGGGCGATGATGGACATTCTTAGACGCAGCCGGAGCCCAATTTTTAAATTTGGTAGTAACTTTTTGTGGTTGTGATGTTGAACAATTTAATGGTTGGTACTTGAACAATAGGTTTTAGGATTAAGGATCATGTATGATCCTTTGGACAATAGGCAGGATTGCAATTGGTGGAGGGATCCTCTGTTTGGGGGATGAAGCCATTGTGATCCTGCCGCCTTTATGTTCCTGCACTATCTTTGAACTTATTATCATGGACACCCTTTACCTACCCCAGCGGACGGGCCACGTTTTGCTGGTAGATGCTCGGGTAGGTAATTTTGACAACCTTTTAAGGGTTAATCCTTTGTTAATAAATAAAATCCTAACCTTTTGTCGCTTATCTTGTGTTGTTATCCTTTTTAATATGTTACTTTCCAACTGTTGTAATGTTTATTTCGTTTATACTTATCAATCCTTGAAAAATTAAAAAAGATATCCAAAAAAAATTTAGGATATGATCACGGACCACATATCCCATAACTGATAAGTTCTAAAAAGTGATATAGTTTAAGAATTCCAAGTTCAGTTGTCAAGTATAAGGGTTATTTAAATGAATAATGAATAAAATCAAAAGAGTTAAGGATCATACCTGAGGATCCAAGTTAGGATCCTAACCATAATAAGGATAACTATAAGATAAACCTTAGAGTGAAGTAAGGATCAAGGATCCCTAGTTGCCTATCTTCAAGAACCTGAAATAGAGCATAACTTGGGACTAAGCCAATATAAGAAAAGAGTTAGCAACTGGGGACAAGCCCAAGGATAACTGGGGACAAGCCCAAGGATAACTGGGGACATGCCCAAGGATAACTGGGGACAAGCCCAAGGATAACTGGGGACAAGCCCAAGGATAACTGGGGACAAGCCCAAGGATCGTATGTAAACTGGAGTATGGCCCTAACTGGCGACTATCCAAACTTAGTGACATGAAAATGCCAAAACCTTAGCTAACGTGAAAACGTTAGAAACCTTAGCTAACGTGAAAACGTTAGAAACCTTAGGAACGGATGTATGGTACGTCTACCATTATACGTAGGATCCTAGGCATAGCCAGTACAATGGAATTATCAGCCCCTAAAACGAGTACTGGTCCCACTGCCTTGAACTATACCAGGATCATCATGCGCTACAGGCGGAACTGGGGTCAAGCCCAAATAACTGGGGTTAAACCCAAGGAACGGATTGCTTCTGCGGATAACCAATGTTATGCTAAGGATACCTGAACTTTCAAAACTCAAACTCACGTGAGAGATGGATAAAGGATACATGATCCTTATCCTTAAATGAGGAAATAAAGAAATAAAATAGTTAAAGTTTAGGATGTTACCTAAGTAAGGATAACTGATACTTTAAGGATCCTTTGAGGATACCGCTGACTTAAGGATCATCTGTGCCATGAGGATCCTAGTCACATGAAATATTTCTTTAAGTGGACAGCATTCCAAGCTCTTGGTAGCAAATCACCTTCCATGGTTAGCAATCTATATGCCCCCTTTCCTGCTTCAGCTTCAATCAAATAAGGACCTTCCCATTTTGGAGCTAATTTTCCATCAGCAGGATTGGTGGTATTCTGAAATGTTTTCCTTAATACCATATCTCCAACTTGAAACCTCTTGATCCTGACATTTTTGTTGTAAACACCAGCCATTCTCTGTTGATAACTGGCCATCCTTATCCTAGCCATATCCCTGATTTCTTCAATAGTATCCAGGTCTTGGGTCAAGTTCTCATCATTCTCCTCAGGATCACGGGTACTTGTTCTAGCAGTTGGAACCACCATTTCTGTTGGGATCACTGACTCTGCCCCAAATACCAAAGAGAATGGTGTTTGACCAGTAGCATTCTTAGGGGTTGTCCTATCAGCCCAAAGCACATAGGGTAGTTCTTCTGCCCATTTCCCTTTCTTGGATCCAAGCTTCTTCTTCAAATTGTTGATGATGATCTTGTTGGATGATTCTGCTTGACCATTAGCTTGTGGGTGGACTGGTGTTGATGTTATCATCTTAATCCCCCAGCTGTCACAAAAGTTAGTGGTTCTACCCCCAATAAATTGGGAACCATTATCACATATAATCTCAGAAGGAATTCCAAATCTAGTTATAATATTTCTTTTAATGAAGGATATAACTTCCTTTTCTCTGACTTGGGCAAAAGCTTCAGCCTCTATCCACTTGGAGAAGTAATCAGTCATGGCTAGCATGAATACTTTTCCACCAGGTGCCTTAGGGAGCTTACCAACTATATCCATACCCCATCTCATAAATGGCCAAGAGGAGGATATAGGATGCAATAATTCAGCTGGTTGATGAAGGATATTGCTGTGTCTCTGACAAGGATCACATCTCTTAGCATACTCCACAGCATCTCTCTTCATGGTTGGCCAGTAGTATCCTGTCCTCAGGATCCTTGAGAATAATGCCCTGCCCCCAGTGTGGTTTCCACAATCTCCTTCATGGAAGTCTTTTAAAACTTCTTGGATTTCAGGATCTCCAATGCATCTCAAGTATGGTCCTGCAAGAGATCGTCTATACAACATATTATTTAAAATTATGAATTGAGATACCTTAATTTTGAAAGCCCTAGGGTTTTCTCCTGTAGGAATCTCTCCATGTTGCAGGTATCTCATAATTGGTGAGATCCATGATCCTGATCCTGAATGGGATTGAGTATCCTCACTTGGGATAATTGCAGAATCATTTCCTATCTCCATAACCACATGATCCTCGATAGCCGGGGTCAGGATATGGATAATAGGGATCTTGATATCCTCCGGGATCTTCAAGGATGATCCTAAGTTAGCCAATGCATCAGCTTCTGTATTCTCTTCCCTTGGTACCTGTGTCAAACTAAAGGAAACAAAAGAGAGTGCCAAACTTTTGACTATCTCTAAATATTTGGTTAGCTTTTCACCTTTAACAGCATAGGATCCATTAAAGTGGTTTGTAATTAGTAATGAATCTACATGTACCTCAAGATACCTGATCCCCATATGCTTGGCAATTTGCAAACCAGCAATTAAGGCTTCATATTCGGCCTCATTGTTAGTGGTTTGGAACTCACAAGCTATAGAGTGGGGTATTATGTCCCCCTGTGGCGATTTTAGTAGTATTCCAACCCCTGTGCCTTTGACATTTGAGGATCCATCAGTATAGAGTATCCAAGGATCCTTGGTCTCTTCTAGCTGCTGGACTTCTAACTCAGCTTCTTTTTGTAAATCACTACTGAAATCAGCCACAAAGTCAGCTAATGCTTGGGATTTGATGGCTGTCCTAGGCTCATATCTTATATCATATGCACTTAGCTTCACTGCCCACTTAGCCATCCTTCCTGATATCTCTGGTTTCCTGAGGACATTCTTAATTGGAAAGTTAGTTTTAACAACAATAACATGAGTTTCAAAATAATGTCTCAACTTAGTAGATGCCATAATTAATGCAAGAATAAGTTTTTCAAGGTGTGAATACCTGGATTCGGCATCAAGTAAACTTTTACTTACATAATAGACAGGATGTTGTGTACCTTCATGATCCTTAACAAGGACCGCACTTACTGCTTTTGAGGATACTGCAAGATATAAGGATAGCACATCGCCTTTTTCTGGTTTCATCAAGGCTGGGGCTGAGGATAGGTAATCTTTGAGGGCTCTTAAAGCATTTTCATGCTTCTCAGTCCACTCAAATTTCTTGTTCTTCCTTAGGATATCATAGAATTCTTTGCACTTCTCTGAGGATTTGGATATGAATCTGTTCAAAGCTGCTATCCTGCCTGTTAGCCTTTGAACATCCTTAGCATTGGCAGGAGATTTGATGTTCACTATAGCTTTGATCTGCTCCGGGCTAGCTTCAATGCCTCTCTTTGTCACCATATATCCTAAGAATTTACCTGCTTTAACACCAAAGTGACATTTTGAAGGATTAAGCTTCATATTATATTTATCAAGGATATTGAATGCTTCCTCCAAGTCTCTTAGGTGATCCTCAGCTTTTAAGGATTTTACCACCATATCATCTATGTAAACCTCCATAGTTTGTCCAATCTGATCCTTGAACATCATATTCACCAGCCTTTGATATGTTGCACCTGCATTTCTTAGTCCGAATGGCATAGCAATATAGCAGTATATACCAGTTGGAGTCATGAATGCTGTATCCTCTTGATCGGATGGTTCCATTTGGATTTGTTGGAATCCAGATGAAGCATCCATAAAAGTTAACAGTTCATGACCCGCAGTTGCATCCACCATGGAGTCAATGTGGGGTAATGGGAAAGGATCCTTGGGACATGCCTTATTTAAATCGGTAAAATCGACACATACCCTCCACTTTCCGTTTTTCTTTTGAACAACAACCACATTGGCCAACCATCTTGGATACTTGACCTCTCTAATCATACCTGCCCGGAGCAATTTCTCTACCTCTTCCTGGATAATGGCATTCCTTTCCGGTGCAAACTTTCTTCTCCTTTGGTGGATTGGTTTGAAGGACCTGTCAATGCCGAGTTTGTGAGTGATTACATCTTTGGATATACCAGTCATGTCTTCGTGTTTCCATGCAAAGGTAGTCTTTCTCCTTTTGAGGAAGGATATGAGGTCTTCTTTCATTTTAGCAAGGATCCCTGATCCGATATAGATTTTGGATTCAGGATCATCAGGATCCATGAGGATTTCTATCACATCCTGCTCTCTTGCCTCCAAGACATCCCTTGGAGGATACCTTGATTGCTATTGCTCCCTTGACTTCGAGGCTGGTTTCATCGACGAAGTGTAGCAATTCTTAGCCTCCTGCTGATCGCTATCAATCTTCACTATTCCCCAAGGACTAGGGAGCTTCACACATTGATGGTAGGTAGATGGGACTGCTTTTATATCGTGTATCCAGGGCCTGCCAAGGATAACATTACAACAAGATAAACAGTCAATAACACAAAATTTTTGATAAGAGTGTAGGCCTTCAATGTATATTGGGAGTTTAATGTCCCCCAGGGTATTCTTAGTTTCGCCACTAAATCCCACAAGCACGGAGGATCTTGGTATGATATCTGATTCAGGAATTCCCATCTTCTTTAGAACATCAAGCTGGATAATGTTCACTGAGCTTCCTCCGTCTATAAGGATCCTGCGGACAAAATGGTTAGAAATGAAAAGAGTAATAACTAAACCATCGTGATGAGGATCCTGGATATCTACACGATCATCCTCATCAAAGGTTATGACTTTTCCTTCGGAGACACTTGATGTTTGAACTGGTCTTTCTCCATTATCCATTTTAGCTTCCTTTGCATGCCTTTTAGCCGCTGAGAAGGATGTGCCGCAAATGTCTGATCCTCCAGAAATAAAGTTTATCACTTGTGCATCCGCTGGAGGGGCTGGAGCCTTCTCAGGGATCCTTTCAGGATCCTGAGTCCTTGACTTTTTTCTTCCCAACAATTCTTTTAGATGCCCCTTGCTCAACAAGTATCCAATTTCCTTTCTTAGTGCAATGCATTCTTCTGTGAGATGCCCAAAATCTTCATGGTATGCACACCACTTTGATTTATCCTTAGTTGCAGCTGGCCTATCATTTTTTCTGGGCCATCTAGCTTTATCACCTAGATTCTGCATCGCAAGGATTAGTTCATTGTTATCAACAGAAAAACAATATTCAGAAATTGGAGGATAATCCTCATCATCCTCTTCTTGATCAATAGAATGCACGTTCTGGTTATCAGATCTGTTGTAGGATCTGAACTTGTTGTTCCTGAATGAGGATCCTTGCTTATCCTGCTTTGAGGATCCTGCTAACATCTACTGGATCCTCTTGTCATCCTCTAGCCGAATGAATCTAAGTGCTCGGGTTCTTACCTCATCTAAGTTCCTGCATGGTGTCATAACAAGATCATCATAGAATGACGAATCCCTAAGCAATCCCATTTTAAAGGCCTCAACAGCCGTGGCTATATCTAAGTTGGGAATGTCTAAGGATTCTTTACTGAATTTGGTGATGTAATCCCTTAATGATTCATTATGACCCTGGGTTATCCTATATAAATCACTAGTTAATCGTTCAAATTTCCTACTACAAGAAAACTGATTATTAAACAAGTTAACTAGATTAGCAAATGAGGTAATAGAGTAGGGGGAAGACTTAGCAGCCATTTGAGAGCTGATCCAGTAAGAGTGGATCCGAATCCCTTGCACAGGCATGCTTCCTTTAACCTTTCTGGGATTGGATTGATCTCCATCATCTCCCTGTATTGTGCTATGTGTTCTTCAGGATCCGTCGAACCATCATACAGCTTCATTGTTGGCACATGGAACCTCTTGGGTATCTCAGCATCACAGATTGGCGGTGCAAAACGAGATATCTTGTGGCTCCCATCTGCAATCTCTGGGATAGGTTTGACCACTCCTGGAACACTTGATATCATATCCTTTAGCTTTTGCAATTCTCTGGCCATGGCATGATTGATACCTGGATCCTGCATAAGACCATGGTTAGTAGTATAAGAATTATTAACAGTGTTACCTCCCATTGGATTCAAGTTAGGAAGAATGGATGTTAATCCATATTGTTGGGGCTCTGGAATGATCGAGGGACCAGTAGAAGCATTGGTCTGCATTGGAATAAAATCTCCCTGATGGACATCTGAACTTCCTGTTTGCAAGCTCCTCAAGGATCCTGGCATCTGGAAGGATCCTTGAAACTGAGACGATCCCGGAACAAAGGAGGATCCTTGAACCTGGGATGATCCTGGAACAAAGGAGGATCCTTGAACCTGAGATGATCCTGGAACAAAGGAGGATCCTTGAACCTGAGATGATCCTGGAACAAAGGAGGATCCTTGAACCTGGGATGATCCTGGAACGAATGAGGATCCTTGAACCTGGGATGATCCTGGAACAAAGGAGGATCCTTGAACCTGGGATGATCCTGGAATAAAGGAGGATCCTTGAACCTGGGATGATCCTAAATACCCTCCTGAAGTCACGAAGGATCCCATATGCTGAGGATAGGATCCTGCTGGCTGGAAGTATGGACCTAATGCCTGGGTCACTGTTGTTGTTCCGTAGTGCACTCCTTTTGGTCCACTGACGGGTGGTCCGTAGGACAACCCTTAAATGAGCTAAATACGTGCATATCCCATATTTTACACGGTTATTGATGCGTGGTTGAAAACCGATGCCTATAAACGTGTAACTTGATGATTTTATGTACGTTTTAAATTCGGATAGCCTACTTTTAATCTAAAGTATGTTTTATAGGTTTGACAAATTTAAGGAGCTTTTTGGGAGCTTTACGAGTCATCGGGTCAAAGAACGGTGCACCAGAACGCATTACGGATCAACCGGACACGCGAAAAGCAAAAATCAGAAAGTGAACAAACGGGAGCCCGTCGGCGACGGGCAGGCATGCCGTCGGCGACGGGTAGCAGAAAACCACTCCGGAAACTTTATTTTCTTGGATGCCTTTATTGATTGAAAACATTGTCTTTTTGGTCAATATCGGGTTTTTAGTGTTTGGGAGGTCAAAGCTTTTAGGATTGAAGACTTTTATGAGCATTTAATCAACTTCAAATTGCTCTAGCCTTCATGTTCATATGGAGAAGATGATTACAAAAGTCCACCATAAAACTCAACCAAAAATGTTCTAGGATGTGAATGCTCCAAGTATTCCATGGCTATAAATGAAGATCATCATCAAAGAGGAAGAAGACACCTCCACACCTCCATATCCAAGTCCATCTCCGGTAACTCACAACCACATACTTCTCCAAGATGACTTCCGGCAAGTTTCATTTATCCGGTGAACAAGCTCCGGCAACCATGAGTGGCTAATCATCTCGGTTTCACCCCGGTGTAGGTAGTTGTTTAATTTATGGTTTTGAATTGTTCTTGTTTCAATTTGTGACAATTTGTGTATGATTTTAGAAACCTTTGATAATAGCTTGCATTTGTTTCGAATTCATAAACTGTCGAGCGAAGATGAAAGTTATGACTTTATGAAATGGTTATGTGCAATATGCGTTGTCTTGGTTAGGATTTACTTGTGTTGATTACAAAGTGTATTCTTGTCCGTTCATTGAGCGTTGATAGTTATTAGCACCTAAGTCACGGTACACTAAATCCGCTAATTGTATGCATTTGAGTTGAGGCTTTAAACTTGTAGAAACCATAAGTTAGCAACTATCGAAACCGGGTGTGATTCCTTACGTGTTATTGTTTAGAAATCTTATATTTATCACCATTGTTAACTAGGAATTTGTATTCAAAGAAGTGCTTATATTTATCTAAAAAGGAATTTTCACAACACTAGGCACCTAGCAAAGTTGGCTAGGCGCGCGAAAGGGTGTGGCCTAGACCCGGGTTCGAATTCGGGGACGGCCAAGTTCATCAATTTTTGGTTAAGTTCATCATTTTTATTAGACATACAAGTTAGAAATCTTTCATCAAAAACACAAATACAAGACTTTTATTAGCAAGCTTCATAAAATTGTGACAACCATTTTAGTTCTAGTAAATCCATTCGCAAACCACATACTCTTCGTGGATCGACCCCTTTCTACCACTAGCTATTTGTTAAGGGTAATTTGGGCATATAAATATTATCTTTGATTGGAGCGCGACACTCCGATCAGTTATGTATTGTGAATGTGATAACTATGAGTGTTCGTGTATTTTACAGGTAAAACGCGTAATATGGAGAAGTTAGAGAGTTTAGTGATGAAACGAGGTTACGGCTTGTTATACAAAAAGGCATATACGTGCATATGGAAACAACAACATGCGCAGACTTGGAGGCACATGGGCCACGAGTTCTTTTGGAAAAAAAGAAAATACACTTTTTGGAAATTGTTTTTGAAGACACCATGATTCACCTAGTCACGTGAAACGTTGAGAGGGGATTTATTTTTTCAACATGACATCAATCACATTAATTTTTTGAGGGCTGCTACATATTCACTTAAAATGGACTTGTGAAGATCAATTGGGCCGTGCAATATTGGGCTTCTGGTGGACAACTCTTGAGACATACACACATCTTTTGGCGGTGGACTCTTTTGGCGGTTGTTGATTTTTTTGGGCTCACGTGAACAGAAAACAAGTGGGGTCTCTTGGGCTTTATGAAAAATATCAATATCATCATCAACACTTGTGACAGCAGAATCCAAAAATAGAGAAGTCAACAAACCTCATCATTATTCTGATACACACATGTGAAGGTTGGCAGCCGTATTCCAATCAAACATCATCATCATCTAGACGTGTGAGAGTGTGGGATTGGTGGGTTGGACCTCATACTTTACATATATGAGCTTGGTATTGTGAGGGGTGGGGTTTGGTCTTTAGAAAGCCATGTTTGAGCCTTATACCATTCGGTTGTGACCCAAACCTACTTCCTACAAAATTTTACCTATTGAGATGTCCCGGTTTAGGAGATTTAGTATGTAGTATTGATGTTCTTGTATATATTGTTAAGTTTGATGTGTTATGAAAAAAAAATGAAAAAAAAAAATAAGAGAAAAATATGAAAAAAAAAGTATTTAGTTGCAATAGTAGTTGAGAATGTTGAAGAAGTTGTGTATATAGTTTATGTTTGCTTTGTTTTGTAGTAGAAATAAAAACCGGGTCAAATCAATTAGCTCTCGCATATATATTCCACCATTTTCCTACCTTTGCACCTAGCCCCGTTACAACCCGTAAGTCCTTTTGATTCATAAGCATGCTAAATACTCAATAGGAGGAGACTTGATTTTTATACAAGCTTATTGTCGCACAAACACACACACACGCATTGAGTGGTTTAGCATTATGTGCTAATATTTCTTGTCACCGAGAGTTTTTGTGAGGGATGTGTCTTGTGGTATGATTGAAGGTTAGTAAAATGACTATACATTTTAGCTTGGTTTGCATCTTGATCGCTTGTGGTTTTGAAATAGTTTTTGAATGGGTTGCTTGGGACAAGCAACGGGTAAGTGTGGGGATGTGACGGGTGGTCCGTAGGACAACCCTTAAATGAGCTAAATACGTGCATATCCCATATTTTACACGGTTATGTATTGTGAATGTGATAACTATGAGTGTTCGTGTATTTTACAGGTAAAACGCGTAATATGGAGAAGTTAGAGAGTTTAGTGATGAAACGAGGTTACGGCTTGTTATACAAAAAGGCACATACGTGCATATGGAAACAACAACATGCGCAGACTTGGAGGCACATGGGCCACGAGTTCTTTTGGAAAAAAAGAAAATACACTTTTTGGAAATTGTTTTTGAAGACACCATGATTCACCTAGTCACGTGAAACGTTGAGAGGGGATTTATTTTTTCAACATGACATCAATCACATTAATTTTTTGAGGGCTGCTACATATTCACTTAAAATGGACTTGTGAAGATCAATTGGGCCGTGCAATATTGGGCTTCTGGTGGACAACTCTTGAGACATACACACATCTTTTGGCGGTGGACTCTTTTGGCGGTTGTTGATTTTTTTGGGCTCACGTGAACAGAAAACAAGTGGGGTCTCTTGGGCTTTATGAAAAATATCAATATCATCATCAACACTTGTGACAGCAGAATCCAAAAATAGAGAAGTCAACAAACCTCATCATTATTCTGATACACACATGTGAAGGTTGGCAGCCGTATTCCAATCAAACATCATCATTATCTCATCGCATAAGGTTATGGGCTGCCATATGTTGACATCATCATCAATTGAAAAGAAAAGCAACATAATTGGCAGCACTCTTTCACGTGAATATTAATTAGAGCACATGCTTTGGGGCTTTGTTTAGTCAACAACACACAATTGTTTTAAGGAGGTGGGCGGCATATATTGGATCAGGTGGACGGTAGCCTTTGGAGGGTCACGTGTGGATCTTTTGGATTGGGCCAACAATACAAGTTGTGGACTCGTGGGCTTGTGGACTAGGTGACATGTATGTTTTGGGTGCTGACTTGTGGGGCGGCACATCTAGAAAAACAAAAGTCAACAACAATATAATCATCATCAGTTGCGGTGGTCTTGCATTAGCAACAACATGACATCATCTTCACATCGGCTGAGGGAGGCAGACATCATCACGTGAAACAAAGTGAAAGATTCAAGCTGCCACCGTAATTTACGGTCCCACCGTAAATTACGGTGGACCTGAAATCCATCATATTGCCACCGTAAATCAGTCTACTTGTACCGTAACACTTATATGTGTACCGTAATTTACGGTATGACCGTAAATTACGGTGGTGGCTGCGAGAAAACATGTAACTGCCTCATTAAGTCAGTTTTTATGGTGCCTTTTCACTGTTCTCGTCATTGGACGGTGATTGGAGACACTAGGGGCGATTTTGGCTATCTTGGCTTGGTTTGGAACAATTTCTAACATTCGGTTTGTGTTTTTGATTTGTATGAACATTGAATTGCTTGTTATGATGATTCACCAAGCTATGTGTGGCTAAACCTTTCGGTGATCATCTTAGGTGAAGGTTTCTCTTGAACTTTTGTGTGTTTATTTCTGAATTTCTAGAATGATAACTTGCGTTGCTTGAATATCATGGTGTATGTTTAATTGTTTGTAGCTCGTTAATCGATATTGCAATTTCTAGTCTTAATCGTACGTTCTTGGTGCCGTTGGCAATCGAGATATCACGGGAAGGGTTAGGGTTGGTTATTGATTAATTGATCATCGGGAAACAACCTCGCATTTATAAATCCGAGTACTTTGTTCCCTTTTATCACTTCGATTATTCATGCACGAGTTATGTCTATGTAACTCTTTCTAGTTGGAATTACACACAATTGTTTAAAGAAACTGAATCCTAAGATGGTCATTGTTCTCCTAATCTGTTAAACAACCAATTTTGATTTGCAATTAGTTAATTAATTTAGTTTTCTAAAACAACAATCCAATTCATTGATCTTTATTTTCTGCAAATTAGGTTAAGTGTAGTTAATTGCAAAGCTATAAAATCAACACACTTTCCACATACTCCCTGAGTTCGATACCCTCTTACCACTATCTATAGTTGTTTTTGGGATTAAATTTGCGTGACCCACGACAATCACGTCAAATTTTGGCGCCGTTGCCGGGGAGTAGTGCGCAACGTGTGTTATCTTGTGTATTAGTTTGAAAAAAAAATTAAAAGAAAAAAAAATTAAAAAAAAAAACCAAAAAGATTTCTTTTATGTTCATGATTTACACTTGGTAGTTGAGTTGTGTTGTGCAGGATGACAGGGCATTACACAAATTTCAGCTTATTTACGTGTAGATTGTGCGGGGGTCCACGACATCCATGTATTGGTTGCCACGAGGCTCACTACAGGAGGGCACATGGAAAACCGGTGTCTTATGTTTCACAGCTTCCACCTCCATCATACGTTGACGATTATGAATCAGAAATGGAGGATGACTATTATTCATATGGATACGATCGGGATGAGGAAGTTTATTATGAGGAAAGGATGGATGGTCTATGTTTTTGTTGCGGTCGCGATCACACTTATGATTATGATGTGTGCCCGGTGTATTCGGAAAACCCGAAGTATTGGAATAAAAAGATGATGGAAGCGCGCATCTATAGACCGTATCAGGGATATCGACAATATCATCCTGAATAATATTCTGAGCCCGAGGGTGTTTATGTTTATGAGACCGAGGAGGAGAAAGAGCTTGCTGTATTGGAAGTAACTTTGTCCAAACTCGAGCAATATTTAGCAACACCCAACCTGTCCGATGAAGACCGAATCAGCTGCTTAGTCTCTAAGTGTCATACTTTAAAATTGAAGATAGAGATAGAAGAACGCCTCTCACCATTACCTGACGATATTAGAGATTATTCTCACATGAAGGAGGAGGTTGTGGAGGATAATACTACACCAATGAATCCTTTATCTGATGAAGAGTCACTTGTAGATCAGATGATGTGTGCAGATTATGAGGTAGAGCAGGCTGATGGGATGGATATGTGTACCGAACCTCTTCCCATATCAATGATTCAAATTAACAAGTATGGGGAAGAGGGTTCGAGAAACAAGATGAGAAGGGTGAAACTACCAGACATTAAGGTATATGTCATGAAGTGGACTAGCAAAGCCCGCAGGAGAAACTTTAACATGCCAAATATACTGACAAATCTATGGAGATGGCATGTAAATTTCCGGGCATTTGTTGGAAATGCTGCGGGTAAGTGTGCATTAAGACCACCATAACGCATATCAGGTATGGTCTGGCTGAAGACCTTTAAACTTAGCGCTCTCGGGAGGCAGCCCGAGGATGTAGAGTATTGTATTTGTGTTTTGTTTTGTTTTCTTTTGCTTTGTTTGGTTTTGTTTTGGTGTTGTGTTTGTGTGTTGGCAGGTTATTACGTTTCAACCCTCGTGGATACAATGATTCAAGTGTGGGGATGTTTGGCAACATCCCTGTTGAGATATCGGCGAATCTAAGAGATGTTTTTGAACCAGTTCGATTACCGCAGCTGCATCACTACCAACACTATTGATTTACTAATCAGGTCGTGTCTTGTTCTCATCTTGTGCACCTTTGTATATATTCTTGTTTAAGTTTTTGGTTGGGTGGTGTTTTGATGTGTTTAGTTTATGGGTTGTGAAGGAATTGGTGGTGTTTTTAATAATTAGAATTAAAAAAAAAAAGAAATTTGGGGATTTGAGAGTATTAGCGAAAGCTAATGTTTTTGGTTAGAAGCGATCTTTCCCTCAAAACCATACATTGGGACAATGTATCCCAAGTGTGGGGATGGGGGGAATTTTTGAGGAATTTTAAAATTTTTGTGAAGCCAAGCGAAAAATTGTCAAAATTTGAAAACTTGATGTTGTTCCACTTGACACACCGACACCCATTTCTAGTCCTTTCTTGGTGAGAGTTTGAGCCACATATAATTATAGAATACTTCTTTGTTTTGAGTGGCGGTGTGTGTAGTGTGTTAATAGAACTTGTGTACGAATTCTTGTTAAATCCTAGAGTTAGCATGCTTTTGAAAATGATAGGGGACTTTTAGGTAGCTTCGTCTAGACGTGTGAGAGTGTGGAATTGGTGGGTTGGACCTCATACTTTACATATATGAGCTTGGTATTGTGAGGGGTGGGGTTTGGTCTTTAGAAAGCCATGTTTGAGCCTTATACCATTCGGTTGTGACCCAAACCTACTTCCTACAAAATTTTACCTATTGAGATGTCCCGGTTTAGGAGATTTAGTATGTAGTATTGATGTTCTTGTATATATTGTTAAGTTTGATGTGTTATGAAAAAAAAATGAAAAAAAAAAAAAATAAGAGAAAAATATGAAAAAAAAAGTATTTAGTTGCAATAGTAGTTGAGAATGTTGAAGAACTTGTGTATATAGTTTATGTTTGCTTTGTTTTGTAGTAGAAATAAAAACCGGGTCAAATCAATTAGCTCTCGCATATATATTCCACCATTTTCCTACCTTTGCACCTAGCCCCGTTACAACCCGTAAGTCCTTTTGATTCATAAGCATGCTAAATACTCAATAGGAGGAGACTTGATTTTTATACAAGCTTATTGTCGCACAAACACACACACACGCATTGAGTGGTTTAGCATTATGTGCTAATATTTCTTGTCACCGAGAGTTTTTGTGAGGGATGTGTCTTGTGGTATGATTGAAGGTTAGTAAAATGACTATACATTTTAGCTTGGTTTGCATCTTGATCGCTTGTGGTTTTGAAATAGTTTTTGAATGGGTTGCTTGGGACAAGCAACGGGTAAGTGTGGGGATGTGACGGGTGGTCCGTAGGACAACCCTTAAATGAGCTAAATACGTGCATATCCCATATTTTACACGGTTATGTATTGTGAATGTGATAACTATGAGTGTTCGTGTATTTTACAGGTAAAACGCGTAATATGGAGAAGTTAGAGAGTTTAGTGATGAAACGAGGTTACGGCTTGTTATACAAAAAGGCACATACGTGCATATGGAAACAACAACATGCGCAGACTTGGAGGCACATGGGCCACGAGTTCTTTTGGAAAAAAAGAAAATACACTTTTTGGAAATTGTTTTTGAAGACACCATGATTCACCTAGTCACGTGAAACGTTGAGAGGGGATTTATTTTTTCAACATGACATCAATCACATTAATTTTTTGAGGGCTGCTACATATTCACTTAAAATGGACTTGTGAAGATCAATTGGGCCGTGCAATATTGGGCTTCTGGTGGACAACTCTTGAGACATACACACATCTTTTGGCGGTGGACTCTTTTGGCGGTTGTTGATTTTTTTGGGCTCACGTGAACAGAAAACAAGTGGGGTCTCTTGGGCTTTATGAAAAATATCAATATCATCATCAACACTTGTGACAGCAGAATCCAAAAATAGAGAAGTCAACAAACCTCATCATTATTCTGATACACACATGTGAAGGTTGGCAGCCGTATTCCAATCAAACATCATCATTATCTCATCGCATAAGGTTATGGGCTGCCATATGTTGACATCATCATCAATTGAAAAGAAAAGCAACATAATTGGCAGCACTCTTTCACGTGAATATTAATTAGAGCACATGCTTTGGGGCTTTGTTTAGTCAACAACACACAATTGTTTTAAGGAGGTGGGCGGCATATATTGGATCAGGTGGACGGTAGCCTTTGGAGGGTCACGTGTGGATCTTTTGGATTGGGCCAACAATACAAGTTGTGGACTCGTGGGCTTGTGGACTAGGTGACATGTATGTTTTGGGTGCTGACTTGTGGGGCGGCACATCTAGAAAAACAAAAGTCAACAACAATATAATCATCATCAGTTGCGGTGGTCTTGCATTAGCAACAACATGACATCATCTTCACATCGGCTGAGGGAGGCAGACATCATCACGTGAAACAAAGTGAAAGATTCAAGCTGCCACCGTAATTTACGGTCCCACCGTAAATTACGGTGGACCTGAAATCCATCATATTGCCACCGTAAATCAGTCTACTTGTACCGTAACACTTATATGTGTACCGTAATTTACGGTATGACCGTAAATTACGGCGGTGGCTGCGAGAAAACGTGTAACTGCCTCATTAAGTCAGTTTTTATGGTGCCTTTTCACTGTTCTCGTCATTGGACAGTGATTGGAGACACTAGGGGCGATTTTGGCTATCTTGGCTTGGTTTGGAACAATTTCTAACATTCGGTTTGTGTTTTTGATTTGTATGAACATTGAATTGCTTGTTATGATGATTCCCCAAGCTATGTGTGGCTAAACCTTTTGGTGATCATCTTAGGTGAAGGTTTCTCTTGAACTTTTGTGTGTTTATTTCTGAATTTCTAGAATGATAACTTGCGTTGCTTGAATATCATGGTGTATGTTTAATTGTTTGTAGCTCGTTAATCGATATTGCAATTTCTAGTCTTAATCGTACGTTCTTGGTGCCGTTGGCAATCGAGATATCACGGGAAGGGTTAGGGTTGGTTATTGATTAATTGATCATCGGGAAACAACCTCGCATTTATAAATCCGAGTACTTTGTTCCCTTTTATCACTTCGATTATTCATGCACGAGTTATGTCTATGTAACTCTTTCTAGTTGGAATTACACACAATTGTTTAAAGAAACTGAATCCTAAGATGGTCATTGTTCTCCTAATCTGTTAAACAACCAATTTTGATTTGCAATTAGTTAATTAATTTAGTTTTCTAAAACAACAATCCAATTCATTGATCTTTATTTTCTGCAAATTAGGTTAAGTGTAGTTAATTGCAAAGCTATAAAATCAACACACTTTCCACATACTCCCTGAGTTCGATACCCTCTTACCACTATCTATAGTTGTTTTTGGGATTAAATTTGCGTGACCCACAACAATCACGTCAACCCACATATTGAACGTCTGGAACTCCTGATGGCTGAGAAGTGATCACCGGAGTATCAAAATTCAAGGATTTCGGCACCAGTGGGGAATGATCCTCTGCCGTTGTCCTTTGTTTTTTGAGATCTCCGATTTCTTTGAGAATCCTCTCATTGGTCTTGTCCTGCTGCCGTATCTGATCCTTCATCTGCAAAATCAAAGTAAACATGTCACTAGTAGTGGGAGTGTAAGAAGCAGAAGAAGTTGGAGGTTTTGAGAAAATGGGAGTTGATTTCTTCGCAGCATTCTCAGCATTCTTCTGGGATCCAGAAGGTGGTGTAGGCAAAGGGGGAACGCCTTGTGAAGAAGTGAATGAGGGCATCAAATTTGAAGCATTCTTCGCTGAGGAAGCCATTTGCTTGGTTGTAGTGAACTGCAATGAGCACAGAAATGCGAATTTCTTCTAAGGATGAAGCACCAATTGCCCCACGGTGGGCGCCAAACTGTTTTGGTCAAAAAAATCTGTTGAGGATATTGCAACCAAACTCTATGTTACGGGGTATGATGCTTGAAATGTAGAACAATGACAAGGATCACTTTAATGTAAATTGCACAAACGACACAAGGATTTATACGGGGAAAAAGCCCTTGATCAAGAGTTGATCTCCGGCACAAAAAACCCCGGGTGATGGAAACTACCGATCACCAAGCTCAAATAAATCAATAAACGTTTACAACTTCGGATAGTAACGAGCTAGGTACAAGGATCACTATCGTGTAATGTGTAAAAGTGAATGAAAATGAATGAGTGTTCGTCGAGAGCTTCAAGTGTGCGAGTATGAGAGTGTGTGTAGCTGTAAAAATGACTAAGTGTTCTAATTCTAGCTCGTTACCCCTTTTAAAATAGAAGTTAACTACAATAACTAACTATCCGACTTTTGTGCCAAGCTCCCACGTTCTCCACAACGTCCCTTTCCAGTAAAACGTGTGCGATATACCCGTGGAATATTCCATAGTAACGTTGCCAAGACCAAGTCAAGCTCGTAACCCCTGCGAAGTAATACGAAACATAAACAAACAATCGTCAGTACGAGGATCCTTAAAGTGATCCATGATCCTGATCCTGAAGCTCTTCTGAGGATCACCATCTGTCACAGAAGAAAGGATCATTAATTAGGATAATGTGTAAGGATCACTAATTGTTAGAAAATCCTCCCCTAACACTTATGCTCTTGTCCCAGCATCAATAGTCTTTAAAAGTGTAGGCAACCATTCTAGTGAGGGTGGACAATCAAGTGTGTTGGGGCAGTCAAGTAGTGTAGGTGGACAATCAGGTGTGTTTGGACAATCAGATGTAGGTGGACAGTCAAGTGTGTTTGGGCAGTCAAGTGTGTTTGGGTAGTCAAGTGTGTTTGGGCAGTCAAGTAGTGTGCTGGAAGAAGCTGATATTGATAACTTTGATTTTGATGATTTCCTGGAGGATAATGTGCATGATCAGCAACATCAAGATAATGTGCATGATGAGGAAGATCAAGATAATGTGCATGATCAGGAACATCAAGATAATGTGCAAGATCAGGAACATGAGGTTGCCCAGGATAATGGGCAAGATCAGGAGGTTGCCCAGGATAATGTGCAAGATCAGGAGGTTTCCCAGGATAGTGTGCATGATCACGAGGTTGCCCAGGATAGTGTGCATGATCAGGAAGAAGAGGATCAAGAAGATGAAGGTAGTGAAGAGAATGATAGTGATAGTGATTTTATTGTTGATGAGGATAATGCCATGGTAGATCCTGAGGTTGATATGACAGATTATAGGTTGAACATTGATTTAGAAATAGAAGACAATATGGCAAGCAATCATCAAGATATAGATTTGGGAGATGAAGTGTTAGACAATGATAAGTTTACAAGTGGCTCAGATTCTGATGATGTTGAGACTAGCATTAGGAGACACCACCTAAGAACCATTAGAAAGGAACATGAAAACTTGGCAAATTTTTACTTAGGCCAGGTATTTAGTACCAAACAAGAAGGCAAGGGGCTGATTAACAAGTATGCTGTTGAAAATAGGAGGTGTATTAAGATTGTGAAGGATGATAATACAAGGGTAAGGGCAGTTTGTCATGGCATGCTACCAGATTTTGAGGTTGATGATAATGGGGTCCATATTGATACTCAAAGAAGCAGAAGAGGGAAAGAAAAAGTGGCAGATGTGCAAGGAAAAGGGAAACAAAAGGTGGCAGATGTGCAAGGTAAAGGAAAAGCGAAACAAAAGGTGGCAGATGTGAAAGGTAAAGGAAAAGGTAATAACAGGGGTTCTAAAGTAAACAAAAAAAAAACAAGGAGGGGGCTGATGTGAACAACAAAGACAAGGAGGGGGCTGGAGTGGTAAATGTTGGTGGAAGGGGGAAAAGACAAAACCTGAGGAATATTTATGTCCTTGGGCTTTGTTAATATCTAAAGTTTGTGGTACTGAATCTTGGATGGTCAAAACATACATAAGTGAACATAAATGCTGCCAATCTAGAAAAATTAGGGCTTGCACAGACACCTTCTTGTCTGAACAGATGATAGAACAAATTGAAGAAAATCCTAATATTCCAGTTACTACTGTGCAAGAACAGTTCCAGAGAAGATATTCAATTGGTGTTTCTAAGCAGAAGGCATACAGGGCAAAGACAAAAGCAAAGAAACATGTTGAAGGAGACTACATCTCACAGTATGCTTTGCTAAGAGACTACATTCTTGAGCTGAAAGATAAGAATCCAGGTTCTACTGTTAGGTTAGAGGTTGAACCACCTTCTGATCATAGGGAAACAATTAGAAAGTTTAAAAGGATATATGTATGTTTGGGTGCCTTAAAACAGTGTTTTAAGGCCATTGGGAGGGATCTGTTGGGTCTGGATGGTGCATTCATGAAGGGACCATTCCCAGGTCAAATACTCAGTGTTGTGGGTATAGACCCTAACAATGGAATATACCCTGTATGCTATGCAATTGTAGAGGCTGAAAACATCAACTCCTGGACTTGGTTTCTAGAACTGTTAGGAGAAGATCTGGATCTGCACAGAAACTCAAACTTCACATTTGTATCTGATAGATAGAAGGTATGTTTAGTAATGTTGTATACTTTTCATTTGTATCAACTCATATACTAACTTCTTGAATTGAACAGGGTATACTTCAAGCTGTTAACAGGTTATATCCCAATGCTGAACACAGATACTATTTGAGACATATTCATGAGAATATGAAAGTCACTTTTAGAGGGAATCGGTACAAGGACATGCTTTGGAAGTGTGCATGTGCAACAACTGTTCCTGAATTTCAGATTGCAATGGATGAACTGAAGGCATTCAACAAGGAGGCCCACCTATGGTTGTCCAAAATCCCACCACTGCATTGGTCTAGGTCATATTTCTCTGGTATGTTGTAAACTGTTCTAACTGTCTTGCATAATATATTATCTAGAAGTGTTAGTGACCAAACTGTTCTAACTGTCCAAAGGCAGGGCAATATCTGATGTGTTATTGAACAACATGTGTGAGGTTTATAATGGCAAGATCTTGGATGGTATAGACAAGCCCATTATTTCTGCCCTTGAATACATCAGAGAGTACTTGATGAGAAGAATTGTCACAGTTTTGAAGGTTATAGAGAAAAGTGAAGGCCAGCTTACACCCTTTGCTGCCTAAAAGCTGGAGACAATAAAAAAAGATGCTGCATTTTATCATGTACAGTGGAATGGAGGGGATATATTTTCAGTAAGTGGTAAACCAAATCATGCAAGGGTTGTGGATTTGGCTAAGAGGACATGTGCTTGCAGAGCTTGGAAGATCACAGGTACTTTTGTTGTATTGTTTACTTGTTTGGTGTGTACTACTAATTTGGCTGAGAGGACATGTGCTTGCTAATCCATTTAATTTACAGGAATGCCATGTAGGCATGCTGTTGCAGCAATATGGAACATGGCTACTAATGGTAGAAGGGTGGGTTCATTAGAGAGTTGGTGTAATCCCATCTACACAATGGCTAGGTGGAAGCAGGTTTATGCTTTCAAGGTTAACCCTATCAATGGAAGGTCTTTATGGGTCAAATCTCAAGTTCCTACCACCCTTACACCACCAAATCATCATAAGCAGGTGGGCAGACCCAAGAAGGCAAGGAAAAGGTCTGCATTAGAAGTGGAGGAAATGACTCACAGTGGAAGGCTGTCCAAGAAACACACCAAGGGAAAATGTGGCAAGTGTGGACATGTGGGACATAACACAAGGACTTGCAAAGGGGATGGTACTGTTTAGGGTTGTCTTTATGGTTTAGGGTTGTGTCTTTTGGTCTTGAACATGTTTAAGGGTTAGTTTATGTCTTTTGAAAACTTTTAGTGGTTATGTACTTATGTATTAGGTTGAACATGGAATGTCTGTCTTTTGAACAGGTTTTTGGGTCAGTCTTTAACTTATGAAGTGTAATGGATTATGAAGTGTTTGGTATGATATCCTAGTTGGTTATGCACAATGTGGTTTAATTACAAAGCTTATTGCACATGGTCATGTGTTTCGGACATGTCAGAGATTTACAAAGCTTGTTGCACACTGTCAGGTGTTTCGGACATGTCAGAAATTTACAAAGCTTATTGCACAACTTCTAACAACAATATACCACAATTTTCATTACATGATGTCAAAATTACATTAGATACGAGCAGTTACAGACCAAAATTACACTAGAAATACACTATATAACAAATGAAACATATCCAACTGATAATCAACCACTTCTTCAGTTTCATAACCTCTTCTTCACTTTCTTTAACTCTGACCTCAAGCTTGTTCTTCTGTTCTTCAGCATGGTTCTTTCCCCTAAGCAGTCCAGGTATGATGTCAACACACCTTTGACACCTTGTATCAACCCAACCAATGAATCGACAATCCGAGCCCTAATTAACACAGACAGAACAAATTTCAATTTCAGGTACAAATCAATTACAAAACCCTAATTATCGCATACCTGATCAGGACATGCATAGAAACGATGGCCAGGATTGCGATTAGTCCAAGATGTCACAATTACAGCTTTTTCCCGCATTCACATAGCACCATTGTTGTTTTCTCTTGCACGATTGCGTATTTGAGGGTGACTTGCAGGGGGGACGAATTGGGGATTAGGGTTAGGTATGTGCAGCTGATTGAAAGATGGAGAAGATGATGGTGGGGTTTAGGGTTTTTATAACAGGGCACATTAATTGGTAGGTAGAATGACATTAATGCCCTCATGTGTTTCTCACGTGACCTGACTTAACTAGGAAAACAAACTAGGTTTAGGGTAAAGGACATAACCTGAATGGTTTTTCAAACATTAAGTATGTTTTCTGAGCTTATTAAAGATAAAGGACATACTTTGTAATAAACGACATACATGAAGGACGAACTTTGTAATTTACTCTTTTCCAAATTACAAACAGATTTTTTAGGGCTTTTGATTAGAACGACGATACGAGTCCATTAATGTAAAACTTGCCTCGAAACGGTGCTCCAAATGATGAAAACGACGCTTCAATTCGGGTGTTTAAATTTCCAATTAACCAAAATTAAGTCACTTGGAGCACCATTTCGAAGTAAGTTTTACATCAATGGACTCGTATCATCGTTCTGATCAAAAGCCTTAAAAATATATTTGTAATTTGGAAAAAAGCTTAACTCCGTTAAGTTTTTTTAACGGAGGACCATTGTAGGAAAAGTAGGTGAAAGGTGGGAGTGGTGGGGGGAATATTCTGAGGTGGGATTATTAATGGCCAATAAGGTCTAGGTGAAATTATTACAGGCCAATTCCCCTTTAGTTTTAATGGCTTTGACCGGATGGGCACGTGGCATCTTTCTGGTCACCCTCTACTTGCAGAGAAGAGCAAGTGGGTCATCTTCAGGGCCAGCCCGAAGGGTGTGCGGGATGGGCGATGGCTTAGGGTCCAAACACATCGAGGGCCCAATTTTTTTTTGTTTTTGTATTAGTTTTTTACTGTAAAGTTAGAATATATATGCGTAATGAATCGGGAAAATGCCATTGTGAAGCATTTGGTTTGGTGGTTTGAAAGTCACTTTAATTATTAGAAGACACATGTTCTAATCCTGGTTTGCATAGTTTTGTAAAGTTACATTAAATGATTGGTGTTGATTCAAATGACATTAATTCATTTTCATATATTTAATTTTTTTTATATATATTCTTTTTAAAAATTTATATTTAAGGGCCCATATTTTCTGTTCGCACATGACCTAAAATTTTTTGAACATTTTTGAAGATGTCCCTGGTCATCTTCATCAAGGAATCACCAAAACCGCCTCTAGAAAGAATTACTTTTATATTACCAGTAATCAATTCGTCTTCAAGTGTCGCGCTGGTAGTAGCCAGGGCTGATAAAGCCCACCTGGTTCATGTAGCATTAAGCAACGGTCAAGAGTCTGAGCCTTTGCCGGTTCAAATGGTGGCACCTGAAGGCCAGCTGACATGGTTATTAGACAAAGATGTGGCTTCAAAGCTCTAGGGCAAGATGGAACTGCATCCCGTTGTAACGTGAGTCGATCGAACTATTTTTGGACCGTTTTGAGGCTCAAGGTTTTAATTGCTCAATTTTCAAGTAAGAATGAGAAGATACCAAACTGAGATTTTGAAACGTAACTCAAAAGAGATTCTATGCCAAATGGGTCCATACTTATGTCTATAGAAGACCCCTCTCCTTCTTCTTACATCACTTCTTTTTACTAATGTATGGCAGGCGCATAATTTTTTTTCATGGGGCCAAAATTTTTATTGGTTGGTTGTTGTAAAATCTTAAAAAGAATCATTCTGATTCAGGTCGAGTCACATAATAGAAATTTGTTAATCGTCATTAGAAATCAATAATATTGTCAAAATGGTATATTTAATAGACTAGTAATTCAAGGAACAGATTATAAAAAACGAGAGACAAGAATAACTCGGTTTATAATACCGATTACAAAGAAACAAGATGAATATTGAGATGAGTTGTTGTAGAATTCTCTTCCACTTTTCTTGTTGAAACAAGGGCAGCAAGAGGAGCATTTATGCGAGAGGAGAAGCCTAAATATGGAAGGCACACAGCTGGTAACGGGCGAGACATGGCTGGAACATTGAGACAAAAAAGGAAGGAGCGTGATGAAGAAGCCGACATTGGAGGAGATGCAATTCTGTGAAAAGGAGCCCTTCACCAAGCAGGCAAGCCCAAAGAAATAAAGCCCAAGCTGAAATAGATAAAGCCCAAAAGAGATGGATTAGAAAATTGAATTAATTATTTTAACACCCCCCCCCCCTCAATTTGATAATCTAAACACATCATACATATTAAGCTTTTTTGTTAAGACATTATGTTGGTGTATAAGAAGACCTTTGGTAAAAATATCCGCAGGTTGTTTTTCTGACTCAGTTGAAACAGTTCTAATTGTTCCAGCTGAAATTTTTTCCCGAAGGAAGAAAAGATCTATTTCAAAATGTTTGGTTCGATCATGAAATACCAGGTTTGCTGCTATAGATATAGCAGCATTATTATCACAGAAAAGATCAACTGGTAAGGTTATATTGACATGTAATTCCTGTAAAATGTTTATTAACCATAAAACTTCACATGTGGCGGCGCACATGGCTCTGTACTCAGCTTCAGCAGAGGACCTTGATACGGTTCCCTGCTTCTTGCTTTTCCAAGAAAGAAGACTGTTACCCAAGAAAATGCAAAAGCCTGTGACTGACCTCCTAGAATCAAGACATTTCCCCCAATCTGAATCAGCATAAGCACGAATGTTAAAAGACGTACCTTTGCTTATTAGGATTCCCTTACCTGGGGCACCTTTTAGATATCTTAATAGCCTCAACGCAATTTGTAAATGAGATTTTGTAGGCTTATGCATGAATTGACTCAAAAATTGCACAGCATAGGATATGTCAGGGCGAGTATGAGATAAATAAATCAGTTTCCCAATTAGTTTTTGAAAACCAGTTATATCACTCACAACAGATTCATCCTTTTTACAAAAATTCATAACAACGTAATTTTGTTCAATGGGTGTACTTACAGGTTTACATCCACTAAGACCGAATTCAACCAATAAATCCATGCAATATTTCCTTTGAGACAAACATATTCCTTGTTCAGTTTTAACCACCTCAATTCCAAGAAAATATTTTAATAATCCAAGATCTTTGATTAAAAATTTTGTTTTTAATAGTTGTTTTATTTTATTTATTTCATCGAGATTATTCCCAGTGACCACAATATCATCCACATAGACAAGAAGGGCAATAAACACAGAGTTGCCAGCTTTAACGAATAAGGAATGATCACATTTGCTTTGAACAAAGCCAAACTCTAACAAGACACCGACCAGTTTTTCATTCCACATCCTAGGGGCTTGTTTTAAACCATATAAAGATTTTTTTAGCTTACAAACCTTGGTTTCATTTTTTGAGAAAAAAACCTTCAGGTAAACACATATAAACATCTTCATTTAAATCTCCGTCAAGAAAAGCATTATTGATGTCAATTTGAAACAAAGGCCAATCATTTTCAACTGCTAGACTAATAACACAACGTACAGTAACCATTTTCACAACAGGCGAGAAAGTTTCATCAAAGTCAATCCCTTCTCTTTGACTATAGCCTTTTGCAACAAGTCTAGCCTTAAACCTTTCAATCTCTCCTGTAGATTTATATTTAATTTTGTAAACCCATTTACAACCTATTGGCTTTCTTCCTTTTGGAAGGTCAGCAAGAGTCCATGTGTCATTTCTATTTAAGGCCTTCATCTCTTCATTCATGGCATTAACCCAATTAGGGTCATTTTTGGCTTCATAAAAATATTTTGGTTCAATTGATTTATTTAGAGTAGAAGCAAAACATTGATTTTCAAAAGACAATTTTGAGTAGTTAACGACTTTTTCCATTCCATACTTAACTTTTCCTTCGATAATAAAATCCTCTAATTTCTTTGGTACTGATGAGTTCCTTGTAGACCTTCGAACAGGAATACTAGGAGCATTATTTCCCTCAGGTGAGCCTATATTGTCATTGGTAGTTGCAGCACCGTCTACCTCACTCGTACTATTATCTACCCCATGAGGCTGCTGTGAAACAGCCGTGCCGTCAGGGGAATGAGATTGAGTACCAGGTTGTTGAACAGCACCAACTACCTCACTAGGATCCCTCACCTCATCATCGGGTTTTTCACCATTAGGCACATCTGGCTGACTTGTCTCAACATCATCAAAAAAGTTTAAAGAGTTTAGAAAAGGATCATTGATTTGAGAGTTATCATTTAATAGTTTATTATCTTTGAATGGGAAAAAAGTTTCGTAGAATTTTACATCTCTAGAAAAAAATATTTGTTTTTTCTCTACGCTCCACAATTTATAACCTTTTTTAAAAGGGGAATATCCTAAGAAAATACATTTCTCAGCATGGTTCCCAAATTTATCAGGATTATCTAAGACAGTGCTAAAACAAAGACAGCCAAATGTCCTAAGGTGATAAAGTGAGGGCTGAAAACCAAACATAAGTTCATAGGGAGTTTTGCCATCAAGAATGGAAGAGGGAGTCCTGTTAATTAAATAAGCAGCGGTAAGCACACAATCTGACCAAAATCTAAGAGGAACCCCCCTTGAAATAAAAGAGTCCTAGCAATGTTCAGCAAATGTCTATGTTTTCTTTCAGCAATTCCATTTTGTTGTGGACTGTATGTACATGTGGTTTGATGAATAATTCCATTGTTTCTCATAAAGTTATTCATTCGATTGTTAACAAATTCAGACCCGTTGTCACTTCTAAAATTTTCACATTTCTATCAAATTGGGTTTTTACCAGGTTACAAAAGCTTTCAATGTTGTAAAAAACCTCATTTTTGTGTTTTAATAGAAAAATCCACACACATCTTGAAAAATCGTCCACAACAGTCAAAAAATATCTATATCCTTCGTAACTCTGCACTTTATATGGCCCCCATACATCTAAGTGAACCAACTCTCCTACGTAAGATGACTTATGGTCACTTATAGGAAAGGGTTCTCTGTGTTGTTTCGCCTTATGGCAGATATCACAGGGAAAGATTTCACCTAAACTTTTTATATTTAAATTGTCTTTTAGGACATTTAACACTTGGTTAGAAGGATGTCCTAGCCTTGAATGCCACAGATTAATAACATCATGACTATTAAAACACACCTTAACGGGTTTAGAATCATCCTCACAGAAATACAATCCATCAATTTGATTACCAGTCACCAGGACTTTCTTTGTGTGCAAATCCTGGAGATAGCAGTTATGTTCATCAAAAGAAACACGTAATTTATTTTCACTAGCAAGTTTGTATACAGACATAAGATTAACATAGTATTCTGGGACAACAAAAACATCTGATAAAATGACTCCTTCAGCTAATTTTAAACATCCAATCTTAGTAACTTTGGCTTTTGTTCCATTTGGGTGTTTAACAGAGATATTAAAATCAGACACGTCAACTATATTAATTAAGCCTTTATCAGACATTACCATGTGTTGGTTTGCTCCGGAATCAACAATCCAACCAGAAGATATACCGGAAGGACTACTGGTGAATCCAAAGATAGGTTTGCAAAAAACATTTGAAGAAAAAAGGCTAATGGAGTTACCTCCAAAGTTTGCATTTTGGGACCCTTCATTATTTTTTCCTTTCAACAATCCCAGAAGCTGAGTGATCTGATCAGATGTGAGAGCTGGAATAGGAGTAGAAGTACTTGCAGACACATCAGTACTAGATTTATTTGATATAGAGTTATTGACTTTATTCCCCTGATTGCTCCCTTGCCCAAATTTAGACTTATAACCTTGAGGATACCCAACAAGTTCAAAACACCTATCAACAATGTGGCCCAGTTTGTGACAATGGGTGCATTTAAGATTTGGATTAGGCCCCTTGTTAAATTTCTTTTTATTATCATAGGTTTGATTAGATTTAGACAAAAAACCTACATTTAGACCTTTTGCAGGGGTGTTTCCACCTCTGTGTGATTCCTCTCTGGAGATTATCGAAAAAGCAGTCTTAATTGAAGGAAGAGGATCACGAGTTAAAAGACTCGTTCTAACAGGTTGATAAATTTCATCAAGACCCATTAAAAATTGCATTAGTTTTATCAATTGGTTGAAATCATTGAATTCTTTGGAGGCCATACAAGTACAAGATGGTAATTGCACCATAGCATCAAACTGTTTCCACATTGTATTCAATCTATGATAATAATCAGACACAGAGATACCATTTTGAGTCATGGAATTAATTTTTTGATATAAACCAAACACAACAGACCCATCAACTTTATCATACGTTTCTTTCAAGTCATTCCACACTTCAGATGCGAGTTTAGAGTAAACCTGACCAACATATAACTCCTCGCATACTGAATTAAGTATCCATGTAAGAACTACTGAATTACACCTATCCCATTGAGATGCTAATGTTTCGTTTTCAGTGGATTTTTTGCAAGCGCCATTTATAAAACCAATTTTATTTTTTTGCTTGTAAAGCTAACTGAAAAGCGTTTGCCCAAACCGTGTAATTCTCAGATCCCTTCAATTTAATGCTCACAATAGTAAGGCAACTAGAATCACTAGGATGTAAGAATAACGGGTCACTAATATCAAGTTTACTGATTAAGGTTGTTGACGAACTTTCTGTATCACCCATAATAGACAAACTATGATGAAAAACAAAAGCACACAAATCAATCAGGACTAAAGACAATAAAATTGAATGTAACACAAATAGGGTGTGTCTAGCAAAAAACACCTAGCAAAATAATAACCATGAAGAGAAAAGAATACAGAACGAAAGGAACGAACTCACCGAGTGCGCCCAAGTTAGGGTATTCCTTCCAAGTGCGAGAGTATGTAACCTTCACTTAGGGCTACACACCAGCTCACAAGCAAGAGACAATGAGAGAATAGCACGAACCAATCAGCACAGCAAAGGTTTCACAGTGGACCTCAGCCTCAAATCACCAGAACCAATAACGTCCTTTTTTTATTTTTTTTTAATAATCCAAAGGTTAGAATTATCTCAAGGCGCCAATCTTGAAGAAAACCACCAGTACCACCAGATAACTAGCACCAGCAACGCAGGGTAACACACAACCAGTCTTGATTTACACCAGAATTTAAGATGCACACCAACACTATCAACTCAATAAGATTGCGAACCAGAAAATTGTGGAATAAAAAAAAGAGAATGCCGAACAACAGATTAACTCAATTTATGAACCCTAATCTGAGTAGTGAAGAAACAGAGATTGATATTGAGCCTATAGCTCTGATACCATGTCAAAATGGTATATTTAATAGACTAGTAATTCAAGGAACAGATTATAAAAAACGAGAGACAAGAATAACTCGGTTTATAATACCGATTACAAAGAAACAAGATGAATATTGAGATGAGTTGTTGTAGAATTCTCTTCCACTTTTCTTGTTGAAACAAGGGCAGCAAGAGGAGCATTTATGCGAGAGGAGAAGCCTAAATATGGAAGGCACACAGCTGGTAACGGGCGAGACATGGCTGGAACATTGAGACAAAAAAGGAAGGAGCGTGATGAAGAAGCCGACATTGGAGGAGATGCAATTATGTGAAAAGGAGCCCTTCACCAAGCAGGCAAGCCCAAAGAAATAAAGCCCAAGCTGAAATAGATAAAGCCCAAAAGAGATGGATTAGAAAATTGAATTAATTATTTTAACAAATATAAATACAATATTCTTATATATGATTTGCATATTTGTTTGTGAATTAATTGTAATTTAAACATTGGTTGTTCTATGTATGTAGTGTTCTATGTATGTAGTATGTGAAACCTAATACGCAGGACAACATTAGATCATTTTGTTAGGAGAGAGCATGTGCTAACTTGGTTATCATAAACCAAACTGTAACCGAACATTTCGGTTATTAAATAAGCATAATCAATCAGTTGGTAGACAATCACTATCTAGGGTTGGTTTATACATGAAACAACAGGTTTTCACCCATGGCCAATTGCTTGTCGCTTTATCAATAGTAAAAATCAGATATAGAGTCAAATTATTAATATTAGACAAGGACGGCAAACCTACAAATAAAACAACAAATGTGGTGTATAAAGAAGTTTTTTACGACTTGTGATTTTTTCGTATTCATTTCTTTCGTTTAAAAGATTATGTCAACACTATTAAATAATATATTTCATTGTGAGGTCATTCGTGTAACACACAGGTACTTAAACTAGTTAATATATATACTTTGATGGTCAGAACTAACAGATATTCATTTACACATATTTTTTTTGTTATTCGAACTTAAATTTGGTGTATGAATTAAATTACACCGCTTTAAGATAAAATCATAGTAATTTAACAGTTAACCTAAGGTACGGATTCTGCAATACAAAAACTAGAGTGTATTGTATCATTGACCTCAATACCTGAGCACAACCATCTATGGGGACATAGGCGTCATCACTATCACCGATGACGTTTGAAGTTTAAGACTTATTTTCCTTAATAGTGTGTTACTTTATTGCATAAATGGTTTCTTGAAAACTACATAGATAATTTAAAAGCTAAGTCTATTACTTACTAGACATGTGTAACGTTTATGATCTATATCCACCGATTGATGCTACTAACCTGAAACCTTTAATAGATGTCTCTGGATAGTCGATACTGCATAAAATGGTAGAGTATATACACATAAATAAGAAGATTAATTTTTTTATTTACATTTAACAATATTTATAAGTTTATTCTCCAAACGATACCTAATTAAGACACTCACGACCTCCTCGTTAGTCAACGATCTATGTTTTTCTCTAATGAATGAGTTCCTAAGTTGAACTATCAACAAAATTAATGATGTAACTTTAAAGGGAATGCACATTTTAATATAACTTAGGAGAGAACCATAATAACGACATAATACACTTGTACTTGGTGCTTAATAAATACAATACGAGCTAGAAAGAGAATCTGGTATGCGATTAGATAATTGTCTTATATATAACATTTCAAACCAAATAATGCAAACATTTGTTTACGAATGATGATAGTTTTTAATATAAAGAATGATGTGGTGTTTGATATGGAAACAAATAGTAGGCCATGTTCTGAAAATGTTGGTGATGAGGGATGTATTGTCCATATACATTCGAACCTAAGTGGTTTGTGTGTTTCGCACTTCCCTCATGAATAGGGAATCTATAGGAAGCACACACGAACACATGTTATTAAATCAAACAAAAGATATTATAGTTTTAAGGTAAAACCCTTCTATCTTGTCACATAAAACACAAGTTATGGCAAATGTTATTTATAATACACACATATACATACATGCAACATGTGTATTACATGGGTTGAATGATCTTAAATGTTAAATAGTTTGTAAGGAAAATTAGGAATCGTAAAATGATGTATTAAGACAAAATATACTTGAATTTGATTTTTTATTCAACTTTAAAAATAAAAAATAGAATATGGGGGAGTTAGGGAAAAACATTCTCCGGCTAAGAGATTTGTGCCATATGGCACACTCATTTACTTATCTAGCAGGCGTGATACACACAAATAAAATAGTCGCTCATCATTGGGTCGAGCGTCGAGAAGGAGCATCACACATGATGACGGGGTAGCTCAAACCTTAATAAACTGATTAGAGACACAACAGCTTAAAAGGTTAAAAGGTTCGAAAATGGTCCAACGGTCATGAACAATAAAAAGACAAGTCAGAGCCTTGTCACATCACCCTTTGCGTGTGAAACCTCCTGCCCAGCCGCAACCAGACCATGTGGGAGAGCACACCCTTTTGTCCGCAGGTCCAAACCCTTCAACCCCTAAAAGGGTAAGTCCCTCACTGCAAGTCAGGTTTACTAGTTAAAGGTTTCTCCTTTGAGAAACCTCTTCCCCTATAAATTGCAGCCCATGACAAGCATGCCATTCATTCTGGAATCAGCAGAAAACTATCTCAATTCTCTGATTCTCCTTCTCCCTCTCGAGAACAAGCTTCATGCTTGCTTTTCTTCTTCTTCTCCCATGAGAACTTGCTTCTTACAAGTTCTATTCTTCACACTAAATAATTCATCTTCTCCAACGATTGCTTTCTGGGCTGATTTCTAATCAGTTCAGGATCTAAGGAGAATAACAACAATACTAGTGAACCTCTCTCCACGTCTTGCAAAAGTGGGGGGACCCCACGACCTGCGTTAGGCTAACTGAAACCTGGAACCATTTTACACGGAGATATCGCTACAGGCCTTGGTCTTGTATTTGTTGTAGCAACAAGTTGGCGCCCACCGTGGGGCTACGTCGCTTACTTTATCTTAAAGACCAGTTGTGTAGCTCCACTTTCTCTTTTTATCATGTCTGAAAGCGAGTCTCCTGGCGAGGTAAATCGGGTGCCTAACAACACCGATTTAACACCATATTCTGGTCGGATCTCACCGGTCAGATCTACACCTCTTTCTACTCCCGGAAGTACTCCAACGGGAACTATGTTCCCGAAGTTCACTTCTTTTCAACACCAACCCCATCTCGATCAGGGGTTGCATCTCCTCAAATCGATGCAATACGTACATCGAAACACATGGATCTAACACCCGAGGGAGTAGCTAGAAATTTCTTACAACTGAGATTTCTTCTCAACTAGCATGTGAGCCTAGAAAGAAAAAAAAGGTGAGAATAAGACTAAAATATGAGGAGTCTGAACCCTCATTACCACCTTGCCCTCCATCTCTTCCTTTTAGCAGCTCACGTTCAACCACATCTTACATTGAAGCTGGTCCTAGTGTGACAGACCAACCACTCAAGCCCTTGAGCTTTTGGGGAGGCCAAGTCCAACCGCTTTTCCCTTATTTGCCTCCCAACCCGTTACAACCGGTGCACCTATTGGGCATGAAACCATCAATTATGGCAGTCACCAGCTTCAAGTGTTCCTCATCCCATTGCTACTTCGTGGTAACAAGCCATGGCCACCCTGCCTTTGGCTCGAGGTACGGTCATGAGCGCATCCATAGGAATGTCTTATACAGTACCATCAGAAAGCATTCAAGGCTTTAACCTTATGCCCCAGCTGATGGCATCTTTTATGAGTACCATCAGAATGCCTTTAAGGCTTTAACCTTATGCCCTAGCTGATGACACAGATGATGGCACAATTTCCTTTGTAGCACGCGAAAGCTGGATGATGACACAGAAAGCCTTCAAGGCTTTAACCTTAACTTCATCAACCAAGTGCCAACCACTCACCAGGGTACCTCAAACGGTAACCCAACTTCAAGGGTAGTAGAAGACCTCTCAAAACCCTACAAGCCCAACAACTTGTCTTGCTTCTCCTAACAAATCATTGATGACGAGTTTCAAACCCAGATAAAGATGCTATCACGGTGCTGAAAACCACCTCCAAATCTTCGCCGGGGCAGCAAGAATTGAAAAATTGCCCAGCCCCGAATGTTGTCTAATGTTCATGCAAACCCTTGAAGGTTCTTCACGCATATGGTTCAACGACCTTCCTGAACGAAGCATTCAGGCCTTTGACGATCTTAGCAAAGGAAGTGTGTCAAGGACGCCATGATAATCTTCAGGATCAAACAACGTGATGATGAAAGTCTTAGAGACTTCATCGAATGGTATAAGAAGGAAGATTTAACTTACGCCGATGAAAAGACTAGGGTTGCAGGGTTCATGAATGCTAAATTCCAAATATCTCACAAGAGACTTCAATAAATGCCTGCCCAAAACCCTTGAAGAAGCACTCGAAAGGGCTGAAGCCCACATTCGAGGAGAATAAGCTGTATATATCAAAGAACACAAAAAAAAACCCTCTCAACTGGAGCTTCCAGTATGGCTCTTATGACAAACTATTCAAAGGTTCGGATTCCAGAAGGCCTGAAGGCCGGAACCCTTCAAGCCGAGAAAAAACCATAAACTTTACAGCATTAACCAAGACTCCGCAAGAGATCTTGGCATCCGAAGAGGTAAAACACAGCTTCCGCCCTCCTCAACCTTTGCCAAAAAACAAAAGATTGGAAAAATCAAGCCAGTATTATGAGTTTCACGAATAGAAAGGTCACCATACTAATGTTTGCTTCCAACTCAAAAAGAGGATCGAAAAAGTCGTCAAGTCTGAACTGGCTCACTTGGTTAAAGGGGTCAAGGACAAGATGGTTGAAGAAAAAAAAGTAGGAAGTGAACATGGTCGACCTTGAAAACAAAGCTTCCCACAAACGCCATCATTTCAAGGCATGGGAACGTCAATATGTTTACTTCCCACCACCAGAAGGAGAGTTGCATTCAAACCCTCTGATGATGGAATCCAACATAGGAACCATCAAGACACAAAAGGCTTACATTGACACCAGTGCAACCACCAAAATCATGTTTGAGAAATGCTTTAACCCTCTCAGCGATGATGGACGTTCAAAGCTTCAACAGTCTGAATCCTCCATCGAAGGTATCGCAGATATACCAATCAAGCCTTTAAGCCAAATAACCCTTAATGTTTGTTCAGCGAGAGAACAAAGGGACGAACCGAACAACTCACTTTTGCGGTGATCAATATCCCTTCCAACTATGATATCATCATAGGAAGGCCAGGGCAAAGTATGTTCGGAATGGCAGTTTCACTTGGTCAAGGCACTGTGAAGTTTCCCACTAAAAAGGGGATAACAACTCTTCAACCTACCCAAGAAGCTTTTGTGGTTGAAGGGGAAAGCTCAAGAAAGGACGAAGACGATGAACAAGGGTTGGACAAAAACCCAAAATATCCTCAACAGGGGATAAGGGTAAATACTAACCTTTCCAATGAAACCCTCTCATACCTTGAAAAGATGTTCTTGCACTATGTCTTTGCTTGGTGCCCGGAAGATATGACCGGCATCCCTCGTAGCATTGTTGAACATGAGTTATGGATCCCACCTGATGTTAAGCCCATTACACAAAAGAAACGGAGTCAAGCCCCTGAAAGAAGCCTTGCAGAGTGCCAAGAGCTGGAAAAACTTGTTCTAGCCGGAATCCTTCGAGAGATCAAGTATCAATCATGGGTGGCCAATCCCGTAATGGTTCGAAAACCCGACAAGTCTTGGAGAATGTGTATCGATTTTAAAGACTTGAATAAAGCATGCCCAAAGGATTGCTACCCGCTGCCCCAGATAGACCTCAAGGATAACTCGCTCATAGTCTTCCCGTTCAAGTGTTTTCTTGACGCCTAAAAGGGTTACCATCAGATCCTAATGAAAAAAGAAGATGAAGAAAAAACCACATTCCACACTGATAAAGGTATATCTTGCTATCAAAAAATGCCTTTTGCTTTAAGAAATGCAGGTGCCACTTATCAACGCCTGGTTGACAAAGCGTTTGCCGGATAAATCGGCAAGAACATTAAAGCTTATGTTGACAATTTGGTGATTAAGAGCAAAACGGAATACCAAATGCTCGATGACATACAAGAAACTTCCAAAACTCAAGAAAGATCAACATGAAGCTTAATTGTCATACCCCGAATTCCACGTGTCACCGGTGGGCCCGGTGGGGGGAGTACCGTGACGTAATTGATATCATCATAGTCAAACAACACAATATATGAATGCACAGCGGAAGCAAAAGATAAATATATTACAATCCGAATATAAAGTAATATCAGAGTATCACAACGGAAAGTAAAAAGATCCACAGGCGGATCGAATAATCATAATCATTGTTCAACAGACTTTAGTCGCCTAGGACTTGCAAGATTCCTTATAATCGCCCTGAGCTTCCAGCCAATTACGTTCAGTACCTGTCACTTAACCTTTTGGAAAAATACGTCAGTTTTCACTGGTAAATACAATTTAACTGACTCGTTTTGAAAAGAGTTTGAAAATTGATTTGAGTGCAAACGGCACAAAATATCTTGACACAATGATTAAAATGCACAGAGGCAAAATTAATCTTTTATAACTTGGGACAATTTTATTAATAAAAATCTTGTATCCGATTTACATGTTTGTCCAACATTTAGGGCCGGTGATTATACAATACAAGCCGGACAAGATTAATCGACACACCACAAATATGAATCTCACAAGAAGTTATCCTTACGAGTGAGTATATGTTTTACATATGCAACAGGAGGTGTTTTGTCTACACCTTGTGCTCACGTCGTGGCCATTCACTTTTTAAAATGAGCCAAGGATATCCAGGACACGGTCATTAACCCCCAATGTTATTTGTTATCAAGCAATACGAATTAAAACGGGATTATGCAATTTAATCATCTCCGATTAAAAGGTTTCTACACCCGACCAAGCGGTATCTTTATAATACCGTATCCCAAGCCCATATAAGGGAAAATAAGTCAAAAAGTATTTACCTGAGCTAGCTCCTGTCTTAATTAATAAGAATTTAATAACTCAGCCGTATTCACTTAAGTAAGCGTAGGTACCATTTACCGGAAGGCTCTAGTCTGGAATGATGACATAATTAATCAATTAGAATGCTAACGGGTCTTTAATTAAGCCAAAGCTTAGACCGGTTAGTCTTAAGGAAATATACGGTTCAAACGCACGATTAAGCGAAGACCGGATAGAATGTGAATTTGAACCGACAAGTTTGGAGACTTGTATAATATGGGTTTACTAAACACATTCTGGATTTTGAGACAAAAATGATAATGTTTGACCCGTTTCGGTCATTTTATGCAAACTAGTTACATAAACCGAACCGAACGCGAAAAGGGCGTTACGGGCGACCATAAGAGTCATATGCAAGTTTCCTGAGTTAATATGCTTCAATTATGTTATAATATCAGCAAGATATTTTCTATTATGCCCGGAATGTATTTAAACTCAATTTACGCCTCTTAAGGGCAATTTGGTCATTTAAAAGTTATAAAAGAGTTTATTTGTAAATCTGAGTTACGGGTCTGATTTATATAGTAAATATACTTAATTTATCATGTTATAACAGTAGGGTATGACCCATATGTAAAATTTATTATTTAAAACCAAACTATGCACCTTAGGGGCATTTTGGTAATTTAACAAGGGCTAAAAATGTCAAAATTTGAAATCTGAGTTTATAAACTTGTACTTACTGTTTTTATATAAAAATATACTAAAAACATCAGTAGATACTAATCTTATATATTTGATATGGTTATAGTACATACTATTCGGTAAAAATGCTTAAAAATGCGATTTGGAGCCGTTTCCGGGTTTGTAATAGAAAGCTGAGATTTTTATAATTCCAGAAGGCTCCAAATACTTTATTTAATAAATAAAATCAGTAGGAAAAAGTTTGGGATCAATCAGATTTATAAAACTCGTTTTATGGCTTAAAAGGGCAAATTCGGTATTTACCGAATTTAGCTTAAAGACCTATGTTATGCTCATCCAAAAATTTAATAAAAATCTTTAAAAATCCCACAATATTATATAACATCAGTGGGTAAAAAGTTTGATACCAAAAAGTGGGTTAAAATTGGCTATGCGCTAAATGCGCTATTTACTTAACATAAAGCTTGTGATTTACGATATCGAGCATATCTCTTAAACTAGACCACAAACTGATATCAAGTTTTTGGTGCAAGTCTATAAATCAGTAATAAAGGTTCCTACTCTTTCACTTTTTCAAAAATCGCGTTTTATAGTGAAAAGGGCAAAATAGTCAATTTTGGGCATAAATCGGAAACATGCATATGCATCGGTTAAGCATGGAATCCAGTTGTAAAATTCCAGAGGGTTAATCTTATATAAAAGTTGGTCCAAAATATGCTCTAATGCAGATCTCAACATGCATGTACGGATCAGAACTTGAAAGTCAAGGAAAAGGTCAATTTATGAGACTTTCGGTTCCGATTCGGGTTTAAACAGAAAATTGTCGAGTTGATCATGAAGAAACACATTCTAACATTAATTACCAAGTTATTTTGATGATCAAATAGGTTGCATGTAGCCTACATTGTTAATCATGCTTAAATTTGCAAAAATACATTTTGTTGACTTTTTGAAACGAACTTTGACTCGACAATTAACATGCTTAGAGTGTGAATCTGGAAATACCCTTTTAGGGGTTTGTTACACTCATAAATACCAACATGTGGGTACTTTCAATTTGAGGGAATACTGAGCACATTTCGTTTAATCATAAAGTCAAACTAGTTTTACGACGGATTGACTTTTAGACGAATAACTAAGCTAGAACGGATTAGAGAAGGATAAGAATACTTACAATAGTCCTAATTATGCTTAGAGATCACTAGAAAGGTTGATGTTGATCAGAGGAGCTCCAGAATTGAGCATGCAAGTGAAAGTGAGTTTGGTTGCAACTTGAATGTTCTTGAATTATGAACTTTGATCAATCAAAATGATGCCACAATGAGCTACTGATGTTATAAGATCTGTCCAAGAGCCCCTAGTATCATATAAAACCATTGGAGAGCCCATGGTATCGAGTACAGCTGTTAACAACTCGGAATCAGTCATGAAACTGGCAGTTGTCGTTAATATTGCCCAGATACGGGCCTAGCGCACCGTTACGCTCCTGATGTAGCGGTGCGCTAGCCTTGTCAGATGACAAAATTTTGTTTCCTTGTTTTGCAATTCAGTCCTTGGTCTTTTGTAATGTGGTTTTGGCTAATTATCTTGCACTTTTGACCCTCAAGTCTGATTGTTAAGGGCCTTGGGACATTTACAAATATGGTAAAGTCCTCGGTTAACTTTGCGCTTACCCGAAAAGTCTCGAAACTTAACGTTGACGCATTTAACCCTTCGTGTACGGTTTTGATCATAACTTTCTCATACGTTCACGAAACTTTATGAAATTTTTACCACATCATCTAGTGAGTATATTTTATCATTACAAAGCTTCGGGTTTGCCAAAGGATTACTCAGAGGTATACTTTCAACATGTTGACACATTTAGCCCCTGTAGTTTGTAATTCCTCACTTTCTTTCATTTTCCGTTTCGTATGATCCATAATCTATCCGTTTAAGGTTATAAACACCATGTAGGGTTATTGTAGAGCTTATTTATCCATTGTTGACACTTTGGACTCTTACAGTCACACAGTTTCACTGTATGTCAACTTTAGTCCCTCTAAAGTACTGTTTCACATATTCCAAGCTTATGACACGTGTCACTACATTATTGGACGTAAATTTTCGAGGTGTTACATCCTCACCCCCTTAAAAGAAATCCCGACCTCGAGATTTGCTTAAAGTAAAGGGAGTACTTTCTGTCCTATATTGAACTTAACCTTCCTCAGTACATTTGGGCCTTTATGGCACTCCAGCTGACCTCTATAACAGGCCATGTATCCTTTTGGAGTTTCTTAACCTGTCGATCCTAAATCGATACGGTTTGGTCAACATATTATAAATACGCATATCAGTATGTGATAATGCTTCTCAACTTATTGGTGAAACATATCCCCAATTCATTAGTATGCAATGCATTGTATGCTCCGCCAAGCTCCTTAAGTAGGTTTTAGCTTATAAGCTATTTGATCCTGATACATTCGATTCCTTCGAATGATTTGATATATTCAGAGCTCAACTAGTCTGATAATTTACAAATTTGCACACCCTTCCAGGGTGATATCTTTTGTTGATCCTTATTTCTTAACAAGAACTTAGGAGGGTTGCTAACTACATTAATCTTTGGTTTTCTGCCGAATAATGGCAACTTACAATCGATTATGGATTTGTTTGATCTTATCCGTTGTTTCCAATGCAACTCTTAGATCCTGACGATTGGACTTACCAATCTTTTGTCTTAATAGATGTTTAACATTCCATCTATACAAGGTTTCCAGAAGAGCAGCCTTGATGCTTATATAACAACTATTATAGGAAAGCTAAATTTAAGGTGAGATGGTTACTCCAACCATTGCTTAAAACTAATCTTAAGGAATTAGCTAATCCTTGCCGTTAGTCGAACAAATCGACGATCCTGGGCAGCTGATAACAATTCTTACTTGTTGCCTAATTCGGGTTGCGGTAATCAATGCATAAGCAAAATGAACCGTCTTCCTTAATTAACTATACCGAATTCTTCGAATATTGAGTTAGGCTATATGAACCTATATCTTAAATTTTACTTAATCAGGGTCTCTATCCTTCCAATGATGGTACTAGCCATCTTGGAGATTTCATAATGATGCAGTCCCAAAATGGGATATAGATCTTAATTCTACTAGCCTCGCAAGAGGTAAACAGGGTATTCTTAGTGAAAGATACTTAGGTATAATGAGATTACAGAGATTTTCCAATTCTCAGGCTCTAATTCTTCCATTGATGTCAGTGTCAGATAATGACACATTCTTTTTACAAATGCAAGGATGTCCTAAGTAGGGATACTTATAAGGACATTTTATATTGGATATCTCCCTTGAATACTACTAGTCGTCTTTGGTACAATATGACCATTGGGATATCTTAGGGGTTCCATGCATTAAACCTCCATACTGATCAGGCATGGAAGTAATCTATGGGACACACTAGGATACGCCGATCCTCATATGGCACTTCTATCAAACATAGTTTGGCATTCGCAGGCGATAGAAAACAATGAGAAAAATAATAAATAAAATAAAATAAAATAATATATATTGTCGTACTCTTTCTGGGGTAGAGTACTCCAGATTCTTATGAAAGGATTATTTCCGAAGATGGGAGAGAGGTCATTGAAGATTCCATTGGTAAATTATACCTCATTTTTAATATCTGAAGTTCTTATGAATGTAATCAAAAGTTTGCTAGGCTTAGTTTATGAAGGATTTATTGGTGTCTGAATCAAAAAATAAAAAATAAAAAAAAAATAAAAACTCTTAGCATTCATATCGTTGATAAGTGTTAAGGGAGGTACCTGGTGCCATTATTCATGAACTAGTCCAGGCATTTTAGACGCTTTCAATCTTAGGCTTTTCTTCCTTAGCCGTCTTTCCTTTGACAGATTCAGGGCACGTGGTCTTGATGTGGCCTTTCTCATAACAGCCGAAGCAGACTGCATCCTTCATGTACTTGCAGTCCAACGTTTTATGATCCCTCAATTTGCAGATCCCACAAACCCTCGGCCGCGATCGGGATTTTGGTTCGAACCTGCACTTCCCATAATGGCGCTTCTTGCAAATCTCGCATACAGGTTTCTGGTTGGACTTTTGTTTGTCCTTTTTCTTAGAACTCTGGGAGTTATCTTCCTCCCTTTTCCTCTTTAGCTCATCCCTTGCCTTAGAGGTATGGACGAGATCCCTCTCATGAGTAAGGTCGTGTGGTCTTGGATGAGACTTTGAGCAATTAGCATTGGGCTCCTTGAACTTTTTCACGGCCTTCTTCACAGCTTTTCCAACAGCTGCGTCTATCATAGTTTGAAGGACATCATTGGAAATTCTAAGGTTCACCATTGTAGTATCATTGGTATGCGTCGCATCACCCATAGCACGATCCACGGCTGTCTTATCTGAGTTCGCCATACTTGATATTGGTTCCTAATATTGATAAAACAATTGCTTAATTGCAATCCGACAACCGCTATTCACCATCCTGGCAATTTATCATATACTATCCATGGTACCATTAGACCATAGGCCAACATAACATGAATATTCTTAATGAACATTGTTTAGATATGTATACTTATAGATTTTACTTAGCCTAGGCCATGAAAGACCATCGAGGGCATTTAGGGTCTGGACCTAGTCCATCACCTTTTTGACAGGGGATCGAAATGTCACAACTGTCTTTATTATATTAATGAAGTTGGATAGTTTGAAAGCTTTCCATAAGGATATTAGAAAAGAGTGGTTCCTAATAGATATAAAATATCTTTCTAAGGTTCGTCGGAGCATTCTCCAAGGTATCATCGGCCAATTTCTACCTCACGTCAAATGGCCGGAGTTTAAATCAGGCGAGAACAACAGTCCTTAATATTTATCGTTCATTAAAGAATCATATGTGCCAGCATAAAGAAAAATAAATTTATGCATAAACTTCCTGATAAGGAAAAGTACCTGCTATATGGTTAGCATTCTGTACCACCTCCGGGGCATTCCTCTGGAAGACTCATGCCTTTGTTTTCCTGGCCTCTCTCGGCTTCTTTAAAGTCTTTGGGCAGTTAGTCTTGATATGCCCTTCCTCGTTACAATTGTAACAGGTCGCGTTCTTCAACTCCTTGCAATCTAAAGTCTTGTGACCCTTGGTTTTGCAAATTCCACACAGTTTGGCACCTGGGTCAATTGTACACCTTCCAGAATGTTGCTTTTTGCAGTTACTGCACTTGGGTCTGTTATTAAACTGGCCTGAGTTTTTCCCAAACTCGGAATCTTTCTTGTTCCTTAAACTTCCCTTTTTCTTCTTGTCAGATCGATGAGAGTTCTCCTCCTCTCTTTCTCTCTTTCCCTCACCAGAAGCCTTAACAGACTTATTTCTGATTGCATCTAAGGTGAGAGATAAGGATAAGTCCACTGCGGACCTATAAGTGGTTGGCCTAGATGCTTTAACATTTCCCTTTATCTCTGGTGCTAGGCCTCCAATAAAACGCGCTATGCGTTTAGGTTCAGGGGTGACCAAATAAGGAACTAGGCGGGACATAGTGTTAAAACTTGTCACGTATGCCTGGCAATCTAAATCCTTCATGACTAGAGTCAAGAAGTTTGATTCTATCTCTTCTACCTCATGCTGAGGGCAAAAATTTTCCTTGACTAATGCAACAAATTGATCCCAAGATAAGTTGTAAAGTAGAACCTTTCCCGTGGCTTGGAGCAATGATCTCCACCATGCCAACGCTTCTCCTTTGAATGATTGTGAAACAAATTTCACAACATCTTGCCCCGTACAACCGCTGATGTCAACAACAGCGTCCATCTCATCGAGCCATGTCATGCAATCGATGGCCCCTTCTTCTCCTGTAAAGTCTCTGGGCTTGCAGGAGACAAAATATTTATATGTGCAGGTCTTAACTGGTGCCTCTTGGTGAAACATGACCTGAATAGGCGGAACACTCCTTCGATGTGATGAGTTATGAACATCGTCTTCCTCTAACTCATTTGATTTAGGAGGGGGCTTAATACGAGCCACAGATAGAGTCGTAGAATGGCTATCATTTGATTCATTATACTGACTGTCAAGAGCTTGAGTAATAGCACTATTTATTAGTGCCTGCAGTTCCGCTTCAGTCATGCTAATTCTGGTAATATCATCGTTCTTCTTCGGGTGGCTGTTGGCCTCCTCTGATCCAGCCATGTAACTTGATTGCTACATAAACAATGGCAATGATTTATTCAGAGGTTATTATGGTATCCCCATTTTTGACGATTCATCAACCATGGTAATATAAACCATATCGGTTAATTTGTTAGTTATTTTAAATTAGTATTTTCCATTATAATTTATCCTAGTTATAAAACATTAAGGATATTAAAGTGGCGCAGAAGGCCTAGTCACAAGGACAGTTTTAAATTTATAAGCCATGATCGTTTGGGATCGAGGCATTTAAGGGTTGAGCATTGTCGGTTACTTTTCTTAACAGGGAGTCGAAGACTACAACTGCCTTTTGTCTTTTAGGACAATAGATATAGCCCGTGGGCATTCCCTTCTGAGGGATGTTTATGATATGATCATCTTTTCAGATGCTATTAGTCAAGATCGTTTGGATCATACCGACTATTATGCTTGGACATGGTCCAACATTTTTAGACAGGAGGTCAAACACCACCACTGTCGTTGTCTTATCGGACAACAAATTTAGCCCGTAGGCACTTCATCACTTACGGATGTTTATAATATGATCATCTTATAAGATGATATAAGCCCTGATTTCTAGATCATTAGGTAAATTAGAAATAAGAAAAAAAAATTTCCAATATAGGGATGACTGTTGTGATTTTATCGAATCACATTAGTCAGGAGTGCTAACACGTTCTTAGGTGTTAACAAGGATCTGAATCTCTTGAGTAGGTCTCACCATCTTGGCCGCGTAGGCTAGGTTTCTCCTTTATGATTCTTTTTAAAATGTATACTGCCAGGGAAGGGGGAATATTTATTTCCTTCAGGATTCTCCTCATAAATCCTACTTTACAAGTTAATAATAGCACAAATGGCCTAGTCGCGTAGACAAGTTTATAAGCCATGACTTCAGAGAATCGAGGCATTCAAGTTTTAATAATGGCACAAATGGCCTAGTCACGTAGACAAGTTCATAAGCCATGATTTCAGAGAGTCGAGGCATTAAAGTTTTAATAATGGCACAAGTGGCCTAGTCACGTAGACAAGTTTAATTTATAAGCCACGATAGTTTGGGATCGAGGCAATTAGGTGTGAATCAACGTTCATTACCTTTTCTTGACAGGGAGTTGTAGCTACCACTGTATTTTGGCTCATGTAGAAATGAGCAAGGCCCGTAGGCACTATATTACCACGTATGGTTAAAATATGATCATCTTAATTGATGACGTAAACCCAGGATTCAGGGATCATTAAACTGGGTTAGGGATTTTTTTTTTTTTTTTTTTTTTTGAAGAATCCTATAAAAATGACGTGTGATTTTAAATGAATCACATCTGCCAGGAGTGTTAACATATTTTAAGATGTTAACAGGGAATTGAATCCTTTGAACAGGTCTTACCATCTTGGCCCGGTCTTATAATTGTCCCCAGGGCTAGGTTTCACACTTAAGATTCTTAATTAATGATTAACGCAGAGCAATTTTAAATTGAGATGTTAATATGGATCTAAATCTAATTATGGAACTACCATCTTGGCCCGGTCTTAAAATGACACGTGGCTAGGTCTTGTCCTTTTTAGATTTTGCCATTTTATTATAATGGTAGATCTTGTAAAAGAAATGTTATTTTATATTTATTTAATATTTCTTGTTTAGAATGAAAGTCTAAACTTCATCATTCCATTATATAAAATAAAAGTATAAAGTTGCCCTAAGCGGGACTTGAAAGAAATAATGTTGTCCTCGGAGTGACTGAAAGATAATTATGTCCTTATAAGGACTAATAAGGAAACGATCTTCAGTAAAAGGAGTTTCTTCTTCATTCTTATTTCTGAATGCTTTCTCCTTGTAGGCTCGTTTCATCCTGGCCGCGGTACGAAGCTCGGCATTTCAAGGCTCCGGGTGTGGAGGATTCCTATTACAGCTTCTTCGCTTGGCGACGTATTCAATTAGAATTGGAAGCAAAAATTTCCAGATTAGGATTGAGATTATTCCTATGTTAAGTCTAGACTCAGAAGGTCAAAGAATGTGCTATTGTGTCATTGAGATTAAACACAAAAAGGATAGTGTTTAATTCCCTCAATGTTGGCTCTGATACCAACCTGTCACACCCCGAATTCCACGTGTCACCGGTGGGCCCGGTGGGGGGAGTACCGTGACGTAATTGATATCATCATAGTCAAACAACACAATATATGAATGCATAGCGGAAGCAAAAGATAAATATATTACAATCCGAATATAAAGTAATATCAGAGTATCACAACGGAAAGTAAAAAGATCCACAGGCGGATCGAATAATCATAATCATTGTTCAACAGACTTTAGTCGCCTAGGACTTGCAAGATTCCTTATAATCGCCCTGAGCTTCCAGCCAATTACGTTCAGTACCTGTCACTTAACCTTTTGGAAAAATACGTCAGTTTTCACTGGTAAATACAATTTAACTGACTCGTTTTGAAAAGAGTTTGAAAATTGATTTGAGTGCAAACGGCACAAAATATCTTGACACAATGATTAAAATGCACAGAGGCAAAATTAATCTTTTATAACTTGGGACAATTTTATTAATAAAAATCTTGTATCCGATTTACATGTTTGTCCAACATTTAGGGCCGGTGATTATACAATACAAGCCGGACAAGATTAATCGACACACCACAAATATGAATCTCACAAGAAGTTATCCTTACGAGTGAGTATATGTTTTACATATGCAACAGGAGGTGTTTTGTCTACACCTTGTGCTCACGTCATGGCCATTCACTTTTTAAAATGAGCCAAGGATATCCAGGACACGGTCATTAACCCCCAATGTTATTTGTTATCAAGCAATACGAATTAAAACGGGATTATGCAATTTAATCATCTCCGATTAAAAGGTTTCTACACCCGACCAAGCGGTATCTTTATAATACCGTATCCCAAGCCCATATAAGGGAAAATAAGTCAAAAAGTATTTACCTGAGCTAGCTCCTGTCTTAATTAATAAGAATTTAATAACTCAGCCGTATTCACTTAAGTAAGCGTAGGTACCATTTACCGGAAGGCTCTAGTCTGGAATGATGACATAATTAATCAATTAGAATGCTAACGGGTCTTTAATTAAGCCAAAGCTTAGACCGGTTAGTCTTAAGGAAATATACGGTTCAAACGCACGATTAAGCGAAGACCGGATAGAATGTGAATTTGAACCGACAAGTTTGGAGACTTGTATAATATGGGTTTACTAAACACATTATGGATTTTGAGACAAAAATGATAATGTTTGACCCGTTTCGGTCATTTTATGCAAACTAGTTACATAAACCGAACCGAACGCGAAAAGGGCGTTACGGGCGACCATAAGAGTCATATGCAAGTTTCCTGAGTTAATATGCTTCAATTATGTTATAATATCAGCAAGATATTTTCTATTATGCCCGGAATGTATTTAAACTCAATTTACGCCTCTTAAGGGCAATTTGGTCATTTAAAAGTTATAAAAGAGTTTATTTGTAAATCTGAGTTACGGGTCTGATTTATATAGTAAATATACTTAATTTATCATGTTATAACAGTAGGGTATGATCCATATGTAAAATTTATTATTTAAAACCAAACTATGCACCTTAGGGGCATTTTGGTAATTTAACAAGGGCTAAAAATGTCAAAAATTGAAATCTGAGTTTATAAACTTGTACTTAATGTTTTTATATAAAAATATACTAAAAACATCAGTAGATGCTAATCTTATATATTTGATATGGTTATAGTACATACTATTCGGTAAAAATGCTTAAAAATGCGATTTGGAGCCGTTTCCGGGTTTGTAATAGAAAGCTGAGATTTTTATAATTCCAGAAGGCTCCAAATACTTTATTTAAAAAATAAAATCAGTAGGAAAAGGTTTGGGGTCAATCGGATTTATAAAACTCGTTTTATGGCTTAAAAGGGCAAATTCGGTATTTACCGAATTTAGCTTAAAGACCTATGTTATGCTCATCCAAAAATTTAATAAAAATCTTTAAAAATCCCACAATATTATATAACATCAGTGGGTAAAAAGTTTGATACCAAAAAGTGGGTTAAAATTGGCTATGCGCTAAATGCGCTATTTACTTAACATAAAGCTTGTGATTTACGATATCGAGCATATCTCTTAAACTAGACCACAAACTGATATCAAGTTTTTGGTGCAAGTCTATAAATCAGTAATAAAGGTTCCTACTCTTTCACTTTTTCAAAAATCGCGTTTTATAGTGAAAAGGGCAAAATAGTCAATTTTGGGCATAAATCGGAAACATGCATATGCATCGGTTAAGCATGGAATCCAGTTGTAAAATTCCAGAGGGTTAATCTTATATAAAAGTTGGTCCAAAATATGCTCTAATGCAGATCTCAACATGCATGTACGGATCAGAACTTGAAAGTCAAGGAAAAGGTCAATTTATGAGACTTTCGGTTCCGATTCGGGTTTAAACAGAAAATTGTCGAGTTGATCATGAAGAAACACATTCTAACATTAATTACCAAGTTATTTTGATGATCAAATAGGTTGCATGTAGCCTACATTGTTAATCATGCTTAAATTTGCAAAAATACATTTTGTTGACTTTTTGAAACGAACTTTGACTCGACAATTAACATGCTTAGAGTGTGAATCTGGAAATACCCTTTTAGGGGTTTGTTACACTCATAAATACCAACATGTGGGTACTTTCAATTTGAGAGAATACTGAGCACATTTCGTTTAATCATAAAGTCAAACTAGTTTTACGACGGATTGACTTTTAGACGAATAACTAAGCTAGAACGGATTAGAGAAGGATAAGAATACTTACAATAGTCCTAATTATGCTTAGAGATCACTAGAAAGGTTGATGTTGATCAGAGGAGCTCCAGAATTGAGCATGCAAGTGAAAGTGAGTTTGGTTGCAACTTGAATGTTCTTGAATTATGAACTTTGATCAATCAAAATGATGCCACAATGAGCTACTGATGTTATAAGATCTGTCCAAGAGCCCCTAGTATCATATAAAACCATTGGAGAGCCCATGGTATCGAGTACAGCTGTTAACAACTCGGAATCAGTCATGAAACTGGAAGTTGTCGTTAATATTGCCCAGATACGGGCCTAGCGCACCGTTACGCTCCTGATGTAGCGGTGCGCTAGCCTTGTCAGATGACAAAATTTTGTTTCCTTGTTTTGCAATTCAGTCCTTGGTCTTTTGTAATGTGGTTTTGGCTAATTATCTTGCACTTTTGACCCTCAAGTCTGATTGTTAAGGGCCTTGGGACATTTACAAATATGGTAAAGTCCTCGGTTAACTTTGCGCTTACCCGAAAAGTCTCGAAACTTAACGTTGACGCATTTAACCCTTCGTGTACGGTTTTGATCATAACTTTCTCATACGTTCACGAAACTTTATGAAATTTTTACCACATCATCTAGTGAGTATATTTTATCATTACAAAGCTTCGGGTTTGCCAAAGGATCACTCAGAGGTATACTTTCAACATGTTGACACATTTAGCCCCTGTAGTTTGTAATTCCTCACTTTCTTTCATTTTCCGTTTCGTATGATCCATAATCTATCCGTTTAAGGTTATAAACACCATGTAGGGTTATTGTAGAGCTTATTTATCCATTGTTGACACTTTGGACTCTTACAGTCACACAGTTTCACTGTATGTCAACTTTAGTCCCTCTAAAGTACTGTTTCACATATTCCAAGCTTATGACACGTGTCACTACATTATTGGACGTAAATTTTCGAGGTGTTACATTAATCCAGTCAAGTGCTCGTTTTTAGGGCACATCATGGGGGAAACAAAGCATAAAAGCCAACCCTCATGGGTTGTGCTAACAAGAAAGACTTTCGATGGAAAGCTTACAGCTTTGAAGTGTTTTACCTCAAAATGAAGCCTTCAACCAAATGAAGCAACACTTGGCTTCACTCCCAGCCATTTTGGCTCCAGAAACAGGAGGAACGACCACTATCTACCTTTCGATTGCTGAAAAGAACATAAGTACAGCTCTGGTCATTGAACAAAACAAAGTTCAGATACCCGTTTACTTTTTCAAAACTTCAAAATTAGCAGAAGTCAAATATTCTTTTTTAGAAAAACTCGCTCTAGCCCTAGTCCAAACGGCTAGAAGGCTTTGAAGGTACTTTCAGTCACAAGTGGTCACTGACTAACCTATTAAGAATGTGCTTAAAAACAAGAAAATTCCGTACGATTAGCCAAATGGGTTGTGAAAACTAGGTGAACACAAAATCACCTATGTCCCGAGAAAAGCTATCAAAGCCCAAGTCCCAGCTGACTTCATCATAGAAATCCCTAAAGAAGTCACAACGGAAGTCAATACAACCTCCACTGAACCCTCCGACCCCCATACCTGGAAGCTCTTTACCGACGGAGCTTCCAGCATTGAAGGGTCAGGAGCAGGGCTAGTTCTAATTGATCCTAACGAATTGGAATTCACGTATGCCCTTCTCTTGAATTTCAGACTACAAGCAACGAAGCTGAGTACGAAGCATTGATTGTTGGGCTCAAGCTTGCAAAAAATATGGGTGTCGAAAGGTTTCAAGTCTTCAGAGACTCGTTACTTATTTCAAACCAAGTAAGTGACAACTACATAGCCAAAAAAAATAGGGGCTCAAAAGCTTCATGTCCTCACAGACTCTCTCAACCTAAGACAATAACAACTACATAGCAAAAGAACCCAACATGTATTAGTATCAAGAGAAATCAAAGGAATTGATGAACACATTTCAAACATGTTCCATAAAAAAAGTTCCAAAATCTCAAAATAAGAGAACTAATGCACTAAGCAAACTTGTATCTCCTACGTTTTCCCACCTCACCAAGAAGGTGCTAATTGAGGTATTAAAAATCCCATCCATCCAAAAACTTGAGGTTCAAAATGTGATCACTAAAGAAGGGCCAAATTGGATGACTCCCATTGAAAAGTTCCTGAAAAATGGTGAATTACCTGATGACCAGACTAAGGCTGAAAGGGTTCGTAACAAGTCAAGGCAGTATGTGTTTCAAGGAGATATCCTTTACAAAAAAATGATACCTTGCATCACTACTTCGATGCGTTGGCCCAGAACAAAGCCAATATCTGATCAAAGAGGTTCACGAAGGGATATGTGGGGCTCATTGTGGCCCAAGATCGGTAGTGTCAAAGCTGATGAACCACGGATACTTTTGGCCTTCCATGCATCGAGATACCTTCGAACAACTGTGAAAATGTGAAGCTTGTCAGTTACATGCTCCGGTACCCAAAAGCCCCAAACATGACCTCGTTCCCACCTCCTCGGCTTGGCCATTTCGCAAGCGGGAAATGGACATTTTTGAACCATTCCCACCAGGAAAAAGAGGACTCAAGTTCTTATTGGTAGCCGTGGATTACTTCACCAAGTGGGCAGAAGTAAAACCATTGGCAAAAATCTCAGGGAAACAGGTCATTGATTTCATTTAGGAAAACATAATCTGTCGTTTTGGGCTCCCAGGGGTACTAGTCACGGGTAACGGGAAGTAGTTTTCCGAGAAGCCATCTACCTCCTGGTGTAAGGAGTTCAGAATAACTCAAGTATTCAGCTCGGTAGTTTACCCACAATCCAATGGCCAGGTTGATAGGATAAACCGCAATATTGTTGAAGGGATTAAATCTCGATTGGGAAGATACGACAACAACTGGCTCGAATAACTTCCCAATGTGCTATGGGAAATTCGAATAACCGAGAAAACGAGCCACAAGAAAACACCCTATAGCCTAGTGTGTGGTTCAGAGGCTTTAATCTTAGCTGAAATTGGAGTAACAACACAAAGAACATTCAACATCGACCTCGAGTCAAATAAGAAAGAGACGATGTTGAATTTGGAACTCCTCGAATAGGCTCGTGATTAAGTAGCCATAAAAAAGCAAGGTACAAGTAAAACATGGAATTGTATTACAATACACGGGTGAAACATGAACGCTTCAAGCCTGGGGATCTTGTGCTTCGAAATAATGAGGCCTGCAAGAAAGAAAGCCAAGGAAAGCTTGGCCCTAAGTAGGAAGGGCCATACACTATCCTTAAAGCCCACAAAGGGGGATCATACAAGCTGGCAGGTCCGCAAGGCAAAAAGCTTCCCCTCCATTGGAATGGCAAAAACCTTAAAAGGTTTCATGTTCAACCAAAACGTGTTACAAATAGTTCCAAAAAGTTGTTATATTCCCCTAGTAATCAAAGTACTTTGAAATGAATGAACAATGAATCAAAATTTGTCTTTCTATCATATAATCAGGTTGAGAACCTAGCTAGAAACTCCATGGCAAGGGCCATGTAAGGGGATGAGCTCCCAGGCCACATCGCTCAATAGGTTCAAGGGTTGAATGGACCTATATAAGGGGTGAGTTCCTAAATCAATACAACTCCATGAGACTCATAGAAATCTTAAAAATCATGTCTCATAGACGGGTTTGAACAGCCTACACCAAATGTTCCTTAAGCCTTAACATTGGCTTACGAACCAAAAAGACTATAAATGAATGTCATACATAGGATAGAGGTTGTATCTTCTTGTTAAAAATATCCTAAGGTTAAGTGACTGCATCCCTGAACCCTTTAAGTTATATGTAACATAAGATGCACCACCCAAAACCCAGACAACATACAAAACCAATGAAAACACAAGGGAGTAAACAGAACAACACAATAAACATAGCAAGATAAGATAGCAAGGGCCATACTAGCCATCAAACATAAAACATTGTCCACATGCCTTCCAGGCTTTAACCACCAAAGGACCTAAACGGTTCCCTTAAAACAAAAGGATGTTTAAGCAAACAACCCATAACATTGTTCAACATGCTAAGAAAGCTATGAATTAAGGTTTCTTCTACATTTGGCAGCATCAGAGATGATAGACTGTGCTGCATCATCATCTTTGGGTCTTTTAGCCGTACTCATTTTCCTCCCTGCTGCACCCGCTGCCTCGGAGGCTTCAAGGCTTGAACCCTTTGAGCCCTCACCACCTTCAGAACACGTTTCCTTGCTATCTCCGAAGCAAGGACGTTTCTTCGAGTGGGACTTCAACACTTCGTTACAAACAGCATCATTAAGGCCCTTGGGTTTTAGCTCCTGCAAGACAGGCAAAGGTTTACCAAAACACTTGGAGACTTCACCCACATAAGGGTAAATCATATGCCCTATCTTCAAAACAGTTTCCTTGAAGACTTCGAAGGCTTTGGGTTGAAAAAGAGAAGACTTTTCCTGAGGCTCCCCAGGCTCACAAAGCTTTGTAACCAGCAAACAAACCTTGGTGTCTCCCATGAGCAAGAAGCTCGATGTACACATCACCCAAGACCTTTTTGAACTCCGATGAATAGAGAATATAGGTAACCACTTGCTGGAATCCATGCTCAATGAGCCATTTATTATCACTAGTTGCTTGGGCAAGTGAAGCCTTTAACCCTTCTTTCTCCTCTAATAAGGCTTTTTTCCGAACCTTCAAGGCAGCCTTATCGACCCTGACTTAAACCTTGTCAGCCTCCAAGCGTTTTTCCAACTCAACCATATCAATCTTGTGCGGGAAGAAAACTCCTCAAATATTCAAAAAACAATGCTTTCTCCTTCTCAGTGTAGCCCTCAGTTTCTTTCAAAGCAAACATTGAAGCTTTCATCTCATCCCTCTTCTTCGAAAAGACTTTCATATTCTTGCATCCTTTTGCGAAATCGGGATACACCCTCTAGAAGCAAGGCAGCAAGGTTACAAGCACCCATCATCATTTTCGAAATAATTAGTTCATCGTCCATAGACGAGAAAGAACCTCGAACAGTAGGAGGAGCAAAATGGGTAAGAACATCCTCACAAACGGATGAAGACTTGAAGCTGTCACCAACTGTGACCTTCCAATCCGGCACATAAACCTCTTCGGGATTAACATTGGTGGAACCTTCACCACCTTTCCCGAAACCCTTCAAGCTTACAAGCTTCTTACCCGCTGCTTTACTCTCCTTACTAATCACCAAGGACAAATCCTCGTATTTTTTCCTCAACCCCAACGTCCAAACGTTTGAAGCCTCTATGACATCACTCAGTTGCACTGGCTCAGAGGCCGATGGATGGTCAGCTACCTTTAACATACGTCGGGTTAAACAACGAATAGAAGCTTTGGAAGCACCGAACCTAGTAAAGCCTTTGACATTTGGAACGTTCACATAACCTGAACCCTCGAACCTATGTTCAGCACCTCTGGCAACAACATCTTCACCAGGGGGTAGCCTCAGTGATGTGTGCAAAATGCAACATATAAATTACATCAATTGTGGCATAAAACTAACCCTTTTTTAGTACTAATGTTGGAAAAAGTGTGCTTTTGTCTTCCTTTTGTATTTTCAGGATTAAATAAGCTCAAATTAACAAAAGAAGCAAAAAGACATCAAAATCTAACATAAATACAAGAAAAGGAACAAAACGTGACATGCCCAACCCCACGACAGCATCTTCCCAAGCAAAACAAGAAGACAGAAGACTGAACACGCCCCGTGCTCAGCCAGCATGGGGGCGTGCTCAAGTGTCAGCAGAAAAAACAAAGTGGTAGAAGCTTCTATTGCCCACCACGGGGCCGTGCTCAGCGGACACGGGGCCGTGGTCAACTATAAGATTCGCACAATCTAGGCAAATCTTCATAGTACAAAGATTCTTCTGCACACGGGGTCGTGCTCAGCGGACACGGGGGCGTGGTCAACTAATAAGACAAGCTGCATTAAATGAAGAAAGAGAAGGATGTGGACACGGGGCCATGCCCGAGCTTCTGTTCAGCCTATAAATAGGAGTGCTTGGCTCAAGCTCAAACCATCCCTTGGCACACCACCTCTCTCACACTTCACCCACCACCCACCACCACCATAACACCATCATCCACCACCATCATCCATTGTCCATCATAGAGTGTGTGAGTCGTCTCGGGAACCAAGATTGATCGTAAGAGTTCTTGACAATCAAGGCCATGTTTTCCTAAGTCTCTTACATCCCTTGGTGAAGACAAGTGTCTAGTGTAATACTTTTTATATCTAATCTTTTCGCACTTTTTACTTGGTTTTGTATTAATGACTTTAATAACTAGTTTCTTATGTTGAAGGTGATTCTTCCTTATCGTTTGTCCGTGGTGTCTTGACATTATTTTACTGTCTATATAAAATAAAAGATTTTCACCATTCATATCTCCACGGTCTATATGGAGGTATGTTGGCTACCTGGTCGGGGGTTAAGGGAACGGTTTGGTAAGAGTCTTGCCATTGTTCAGCGTTTAAAGGTCCTGCAATGGACCTGGGTCAAATTTAGTAGGACCTCCTTCAATACTTAACGGTATTGGATGGCGGGGGTCCAAACTCTTTGATCCCCTCATAAGTTAACTACTATTAATACTATAATCCGGCTATTTAGGACTGTATCCCTGCTGACTCAGACTACTTAGTCGAGGGTAACGTCACCTCCAAAAGAGGGGCCTACCATAATTTGCATTAATAACTTAATTAATTATCTTTCAATAATCCGACCCTTTAGGATTGTATCCTTGCTGACTCAAACTACTGGGTTGAGGGTAACGTCACCTTCAAAAGAGGGGCCTACTACAATAACTAAGATAATCTCTTAAATAAGTGCAAAAGTGCGGAAATAATCAAAGGTTACACTATACACGAGTCGGAACGAAGTGATTCATCTTGTCTATCTGTTTTTCTTTTATTTTTATTTTTCAGCATTTTAGTTAGTTTTTATTTTCTTAGTTTAAAACATTTTTCTAAACTTTTTTATTTGATTAGACGTTGAGGATAAACCGGTACTAAAAGCTCTTGTGTCCTTGGACGACCTCGGTATCTTACCAACGCTATACTACGCTCACGATGGGTGCACTTGCTCATATGTGTGTCTAGTGTTAGTAAATATCGTGTTTTATAAATTTAAAACTTGGCTAAAAAGTGTTAAAGGGCTTAAAATATACACCTAAATATATATAACACTTCACACGCATCACTCAGCATCCTCAAACACAACATCAGAGGTATCATCACTCTTGATAAAGAATAAGACAAACCATCATACCCTGATCATCCCTCATGAGCACAGGGCCACGATCCGGCTTGTCCCACTAAGTGCTCACACCCATCAAACACTAAAAAGTGTTCAGGAAAGGGACGAAGCCTCGAAGGACACTTCCTAACAACTTTTAACAACCAATTATTTAGTTCAGACTCAAATGGCTCAAGATCGTTTAACACAGCATCAGAGTGCCTCCAAACAAGCTTGAAAGAAACAATGAATTCAGAAATCCAGAAAAATCGGTCCTTCCAAAAAACAAGGGTAGTAACCATAGAGGAAATAAAACAAACATCAACTTGGGATGTCTCAAACGTGACCCAATCGTCTTTCTTGGTCAACCGGAAGAAACATCGGAACAACAACGATGGGTCATACCCTATCACAAAACCTCAAAGTGTAAAGTCCTAGCAAGACCTTGAGGACGCAACTGACCAAGCGACACACGATAATACTCTAAAATATTCAGAACAAAGACCGAAAACGGGTGACACAAGTTGGAAAACTCGAAATGACAGCAATACAGAGCAATCGAACCAGCGGGACACTGATCGATCGATTTATCTAAAACCCGGAGCCACCAGATTAAACTTTAGATCGATCCCACATTATTTACAAAAAGCCTCAACTTCCTCTCTAGTAAGACAAGAATAACTCACATACAGATCGTTGTTAGCACCCAGGAGAGGCGATCAAAAGAAAAAAGAAAGTGAAGTCTAGGCAGTTATTATTACGCAAAAGGCAAAAAAACTGCCATCCATCACATTAAGGGGCTGTTTGGCAACATCTGAACCAATAAGTGCTGAATGAATAAGAGGTCTGAATGGCTAAGAGGCTCTGAACCAGTAAGAGCTGAACCAGTAAAGTGCTGTTTGGTTGCACCTCTGAATGAATATGTAAAATGACATTTTTACCCTTTGTTCACACGGTTTACAAAAACCACTTCAATCAGTTCACACGGTTTACAAAAACCAAAACAGAAGCCACCCCTTCATCCATCACAACACCAATTACCCTAAATTCATCCCCTTTTTTTTCATCTTTGTCCCTCAATTTTCAGTTCTTGTTCTTCACTGTTTGTATATTGATCCATCTAAAAAAGCTGTCACTATGTGTTTTTTTTCCATCTTTCTCCCTCAATCAGTTATTGCAACTAATGATGCTAGATCAACATCAATTACCTCCGATGTAATTCATAGCAGTTGCTTCAGCAATATCATGAGCCTTTTTACCAATAACAACCGCCAGTTCAACCTCATGATCGAGCGATTCAAACGGATGCGACACATCGATCGTTCAGCAATTCGGTAAGTAAGACGTCGGTTTCATAAACAGAACCGGCTCCTAATATTATTATCAGCGCACGGTGTCTTGTTTGTTGTTGCGATTCCGGTGACGGTGATGGTGAATGGATGCACGGTGTCTTGTTTGTTGTTGTCGTGGAGGAGGAGGCTGCCGTGGAGGAGCAGGGCGGCGTGGAGGAGGAGGCTGCCGTGGAGGAGCAGGGCGGCGTGGTGGAGGCTGCCGTGGTGGAGGCGATGGGGCTGTGGGAGAAGAAGATGAAGCTGCGTTGTTTAGGGGTATCTTTGTCTCAAGTTTCATTCAGCGATGTTTTTGAGCTGAATGGTTCAGAGGGGTACTGAATCATTAAGAGGCACAATCTTAATCAACCAAACAGCCTAGCCTCTGACCGATTCAGAGGTAAGCCTCTGAATGGCTTCATTCAGATGCAAACAAACAGCCCCTAAGTGTCATTTCAAAATTCAAATCCAAAAAACTTAGACGCGTGATAACCTTTCAAGCCTTTAAGCAATAAAAATCATGTACAAAAGTCAGAAGCATTTGAGCTTACACCCCAAATACCTCTGACTTGGGGGGCTGATGACGGGGGTAGCTCAAACCTTAATAAACTGATTAGAGACACAACAACTTAAAAGGTTAAAAGGTTCGGAAATGGTCCAACGGTCATGAACAGTAAAAAGACAAGTCAGAGCCTTGTCACATCACCCTTTGCGTGTGAAACCTCCTGCCCAGCCGCAAGCAGACCATGTGGGAGAGCACACCCTTTTGTCCGCAGGTCCAAACCCTTCAACCCCTAAAAGGGTAAGTCCCTCACTGCAAGCCAGGTTTACTAGTTAAAGGTTTCTCCTTTGAGAAACATTTTCCCCTATAAATGCAGCCCATGACAAGCATGCCATTCATTCTGGAATCAGCAGAAAACTATCTCAATTCTCTGATTCTCCTTCTCCCTCTCGAGAACAAGCTTCATGCTTGCTTTTCTTCTTCTTCTTCTTCTCCCATGAGAACTTGCTTCTTACAAGTTCTATTCTTCACAATAAATAATTCATCTTCTCCAACGATTGCTTTCTGGGTCGATTTCTAATCAGTTCAGTATCTAAGGAGAATAACAACAATACTAGTGAACCTCTCTCCACGTCTTGCAAACGTGGGGGGACCCCACGACCTGCGTTAGGCTAATTGAAACCTTGAACCCTTTTGCCCGGAGATATCGCTACAGGCCTTGGTCTTGTATTTGTTGTAGCAACAACACACGCCCTGCCCTAAAAGCTCATTGCAAAAAAACCGAGTACGTGTGATCATCATTTTAGTTGCAAATCAATTGGAATACGGTTTTTTTTCTTAAAAAAGTTGTATCCGGCTAACTTATATTTTTGTTTTAGATATTACGACTCGTTTGAGACTAAAATAAGTCAGTTACATAACTTTGCGATTGATTTGTGATCGGCCTGAATGTGGTATCTACTTTTATAACCATTATGATTTTTAGTGGTAGGTCTGTCACTATTAATAAAACTGTTTTATTTTTTATTTAAATTATGCGAACGGTTCCTACACTTAATATACGAATAGTTTTTTCGGGGCATGTTGATGGCATCGTGACAAGGTGACTCAAACATCAAGTATATATAACTAATGAAATTAAGGCAGCCCCGTTATCTGTCTTAATAAAATCGTAAATAAATTTAACTAGAATTAATTTCCCCGCGTTGCGGCGGGGGCGTAAAACTATGCCAAATAACACTAATGTCACACCATCGTCAGCGACTACTAACACTGAGTCGATCCAGGACCCGTGCGTTGCGACGAAGTTATCAAACTCAAAACAAACTATTAGTTAAAAAATTAATACGTTAAAAACGTTTGTAAAACCGTGCCAAGTTGCATCAATGCCACACACTGCCAACGACCACCAACAGCGCAAAAGGTTGTAAAAATAAAATAATAAAAAGAAAAGTAAGACCAGACAAAAAAAACGTTGAACCCCACACGCACGTTGTGGCGTGTTAACTCGCAAAATTTAAAACGAAACGTAAAACGAAATACTTGCTAATGATGAAAAGTGTGGGGGACCAAAGTTGAAAATAAAAAGTGTTGGGGTTAAAATTAATAAGATGAAAAACTTTGTGGTAAAAGTAAAAAATTAGTGGATTAAAATACAAAAATAAAAACCTTTGGGTTAGAAATAAAAAATCAATAATTTTTTTTTGAAAAACTCTCAATGCATAAAATACAACACCATATAGCACCAACATGTTATTAAATTATAGTATGGAAATTGGTTAAACATGCAAAAGTAAACTGCCATTTTGGTCCCTGAGCTTTGGTCATTTTTGTCACTTTAGTCCAAATTTGAAACTTTTTGCATATGGGTTCCTGTGGTTTCACTTTTATTGTCATTTTGGTTCAAAAATAAAATCAAGTCATATTTCTCAAATTAAATCCTGACATTTTGTCCTTTTCCTTAGGGACAAAATGGTCATTCATTTTTTATTTTATTTAAAACTTTTATTAAAACAATAATCTTTTGTGGGTCTCACCAGACCCCGACTTCTTCTTCTACCTTCTTTCTCTCGATCTCTCTCCTGCCATAACAACCACCATCCATCATCACCACCATCAATCTCCACCACCGCCACCATCTATCTCCACCTCCACCACTGCTCAACATTACACCTAAATCACCATCACTACTAACCCTCAGCCAACACCCACACCTAATAAACAGCCGACTCGCTAAAAATAAAAAAAAAATGTAGATTGAAGCTCCAATTTAATAGAATCTATATAAAAATCAATTTGCTTTTCGATACATAAACCCACTTTACCAAATCGCACAATTCTTTCACCTTCGCCGCCGTCATGACCTACCGGAAAAACAAATCCATCTGAATATTAACTGAAAAAAACTCTGCCTCTATAGAGAAATCAAGATATCTATGAAAAAAGGATATCACCGGAACCCGATCTCTGGCTCCGATTTCAACCACAATGCCGCTTTTGTTTGACGGCTAGGATTTCACCATCGCTATCTTCATCAAGAAGGGCGGTGTGTTGCAAACAACTGAAAGGGGGGAACCTTTGGCCGGAGCTACACCATCGGAGAAAACAAAGCCCGGGGAGATTGTGGTGGCTGCAATTGTGATTGCTGGTGGTTTAAGCATTCGTATGGCGGTGAATGCAGATGGTGGTGTAAAAGTGCCAGCAAGTGAGGCTTACTCACTGCTCAGATCTAGGCTCAAGTGGTGGCAGATGGTGGTGAGGAAAGGGCAGGCGAGGGAGGTGACGGTGGAGGTGGTAGATGGATGGTTGTTGTTATGCAGGAGAGATACAGAGAGAAAAGAGGTAGAAGAAGAAGTGGGGGTGTGGTGAGACCCATAAAAGATTATTGTTTTAGTAAAAGCTTTAAATAAAATAAAAAATAAATGACCATTTTACCCCTGAGGAAAAGGATAAAATACCAGGATTTAATTTGAGAAATATAACCATATTTCACTTTTGAACCAAAATGACAATAAAAATGAAACCACAGGGACCCAGATGCAAAATGTTTCAAATTTAGACTAAAGTGGCAAAAGTGACCAAACCTCAGGGACCAAAATAGCAGTTTACTCAACATGCAACAAATGAGTTGGTGGGTCGACCTATCTATATTACTATATAAAGCATATTCTTGAGATATAGATGTAATGAGTCCGGTTAACGTACAATACCTCTGATCATACAATACATACGCAATAACCCCAGCTATCAGATCGTCTGTCTATTGGTTGTCTGAGTTTGTAAGTCCGAGTTTATGATCATGCGATTTTGAGATATAACATGCGAACAACCATTTTTTGGGGGAGTCCAAGTTTATCAGCTAGGGTCGTTCCTACGTTTTCAGATGCCCTAAGCGAACTACAAAGTGGAGGCCATTTTGCAAAATTATCCTTTTCAACATATTTAGTAACAAAACACACCTTCTTTACCCGGGCTTAGGACATGCAATTAAAAAAATTATAATTGGCGTAGTTAAAAAAAATTAAAGTTACATGTTTTTATAGATACAGTATACGTTCAAATAAAAATTATCTTATAGCTTTAATTGAGCCAAATTGTTTGATGAAAGTATCGTAATCAAGTTATTCTAAAAAAAACTTTTTGATTGATATAATAGCTAATGATTGTAGGCCTTTCAATTTGGGTAATGGACTAATGGGTTGTTTCAATTGAAAGCCTTTTTAGTGGGCTTTTCAGTTTATTATCTTGTAATAACTGAGCCTAGTATAATGAAAGCACACCAAATTTTGGAGGCCTTTTAATTTGGGTGGCCCTAGGCCTAGGCCTAGGGTCTGAAGCCCTTTGGGCCGGCCCTGTTATCAGCCATGCGATTTTATACATGTTCGGGTTTGTATAACATGGGATTATGGGGAGTCCAAGTTTATCAGCCATGCGAATTTATACATGTCCGGGTTTGTGACATGTTCGAGTTTGTGTATAACTTGTGATTTCTAATCGCGTACGTATCGTATGTTAAGGCCAATTATACGATACACTTTTTCTAGATGTAATTTCACAATTTTTTAAGACACTTGTTCTGATATTTGAAGCATAGGATACAAGTGTTTTACGCAATAGTTCTTAATTTTTCCAATATTTAATAAACTTCTTTTAATTAATACACATGGTAATATCTAATTCATTACATTAATTATATCTTATTTACAATATTTTAAACTAATATTTAAATTTACATTTACTATTTATATTTTTATAACTAAATACTATTTCCAAACTATAAATTTTCAACATTTTGTTGCTATATGTAGTTGTAATATATGTATTGGGAGTTTTAAAAAAAATGCATTTTTCACTTTTAATCCAAAGGGTTTTTTTGTTTTTGTAATTTAACCCCTTTGACTTTTTTAGTTTTAACCTAAAGCTTTTCAATCTTTCAATTTAACCCCGACACTTTTTTATTTTCAACTCCCCCCCCCCCCCCATACTTTTCATCTTTTGCAAGTTTTTCGTTTTACGTTTAGTTCGAAATTTTGCGAGTCAACACGCAACAACGTGCGTGTGGGGTTCAACGTTTTTCCGTCTGTTTTTTCCTGTTGAGTTCAATCAGATATGTCGAAACACATGTTTTCACATGGTTAATGCATCACATAACGTTTGGACTAATCCATTCGATGTTTGCAATATACCGTGCCTCAACACGTGCGGGTCTTATTGTTAGTTTAAATTAAATATTAACTATATTATTACTAATTACTAAATATTTACAACAACATAATAATAACAACAATAATAATAATCTTATTTATAAAAATTTATGTTTACGTTTATTATTTATAATTTTATAACTAAATAATATTTAAATTAAGCATTATCCTTTTAAAATACTTAAGTATATGATTAATAAATATTTACATAATAATAATAACCAAATATGTTCATTGAATATTTCATTAATATCACAAGAGGGACAAAATGGAAAATGACATGCTCTTTATGCATCAAGATTTGTATCAAATGCATTATAAATTTTTTTAAATGTCTTAAATTTAAGTTAAATTACAAGTCTACCTTAGTGCTATAAGTTAAATAGTAGTTATTTATTAATATATAGTAAATATAGCTCTTTTGGAGAACACATTATAACCGGACCTATCTTAAACGTTGTTGTGATCTGAATCTTTTTTTATTTCGAACCAAAAGAGCCCTTTCTTATGTGAGATTAAGTGACGTAACATGCTGCCCGACTTGACCCGATCAATACGTATTATTAAGTAACAAACATATTATTAAAAAAATGAGTAAAAGAAATTTAAATTTAAAATATTAAATTCTAATAAATGTTAAATCTTATGCTATAAATAAAAGTAAATAAAATTATATTTGTAGGATTTATTAACACTTAAAATATACATTTAGTATTTATATTTCTATTACGTTTAAATTAAGTATTATCTTATTTAAATACTTAGTTATATAATTAGTAAATATTTACATAGTAGCAACAATAGTAGTAGTAATAAACAATAGCCTAGTGGCATCTTGGGGTAGCTTATGACCATTAGGTCATTGGTTCGATTCCCACAAAGGGTTTTCCCAGATTTATTGGGTTTCCTCCAGAATTGGTGTATATGCATTATTACCTAGTGGAGATAGATATGATCGGGTGGTTCCGCCGATGGCACGACGACACTACAGTGGCCTGTCAGTCATTCAAATTTGTCGTTCAAAAAAATCCAAATAAAACTAGTGTTTAAGGAAGATCAGTTAGATTGCTCTTTGCAAAAGAACTATATTTACCATTTATATTTTTATAACTTACTACTATTTAAATTAAGTATTATCTTACTTAAATATTAAAGTATATTATTACTAAATATTTAATCAATAACAATAATAATAATCCAAAAGAGATTTAGTGATACCCGCCGTATTGTACGAACCAACCTACTAGAATTTGTGATTTGTTTATTAAACGAGTTAGATGTTAAGAATTTTGTGATTTGTTTATTAAACGAGTTAGATATTAAGAATTTGTTACTCATAGTAATTTTTGGTTTCTTAAAAATAATAGAGAACTAAATCTGAAAAAGGATTATATAACATTGTTGAGAAACTAATCATGTAACCCTAACTTGTTTATTAAATTAAAGAATGTGTATTTATGTCATCAACCACCAACCAATTATACATGTGTCATGATCAAAGAGTTTATTTTAATCTTGTTTACATGCTTACTCACGACCTACGGGGCCATTGACCAAGACACTGCCTTTCATCATAAGTTGCCTTAAATACATGTAAACAGATGGCCTTCTATGATGGATCTACTAGATGGTTGGCTTAGTAGCTTACTAACCATGTATTATGTTTTGGAATAATTTGGTGATGAATGAAATTGCAATTTGCCGTTAAAAAAAGATTTATATTATTTCCAATTGAAATATAGAATTCATTTTTTTATACATCTTGCTTTTCATATTATGAGTATAGAGAGTTGATACCGCTAAAGTAAATCTAATATATGACCTAGGAAAAGATTCTTAACCCACTTTTATATTAAATAGTACATGTATTTTAATATGTTTAGTGGTATTTTAAAGTGTGTTTTGATTTGAAAATCATTAAGTGACATCGACAAATCATAATCAAGTTATTCATTTTTTTTTCTTTTGTAGTGAAGGACTTGCATATGACAATGCTAAAAGCCAATGAAAATAACATATTTTATGAGATTAAAGTTAGAAATGATAATATTCCAATAAAGTTTTTAGTAAAGCCAAGTACATATTCGCATTCTTATATGTTTCTATTGGCTTCATGTTTAAAAGTGAACTTATCTAAACCCATGTCTTTTGAAGTAGGTATAAATCTAGTGGAGGTTGCAAGATTTGCCTTGCTATATCTATCTTACTTTTAGGTCTTTCAATTGGTGCTCACAAAACAAATTGTTTCAATAGGAAGCCCTGGGCTTGGCTATACAAGAAACCCCATCTTTTTTAAGAAACCTTGGAAACCCAATGTGAGCCATTGATTGTCTCTCATCACACTTGATCAATGGCTCTCATAATTTTGGTAACAATTAGATTTAAAAGAAATGTAATAATACACATTAGTCAACTGAAAAGGGCATTTTGGGTAGAACATTTCCTTCTCTCTCCACTGGCTAGTCTTATCATCTCTCTTTAATGCAATCATCTTTCTCTCTCTTCATATCCAATTCAAAATCACAATCCCTCTCTCTAAAAATCACAGATCTCATCTTCTCCTCCCCCGAATCAAAACCCTAGCCCCCATGACTTTCCCTTCTCTCTACACAACACTTACAACCTGCAAGCCTAGAGAGAGAGTGAGAGCCGTGAGAGAGAGTACCAGAGAAATCGAAAGAGAAAGAGATGTCCAGAGAAATCGAAAGAGAGATAGAAAACTGGTATGTTTCCAGCCAAGAACACACATACAAGTGTGTGAGAGAGAAGAAGTTTGAAGTATGTTGTTTTAGAGAGAGAATGATGACACACGCACGAGTGTGTGTGTGAGAAGAAGGTTTGAAGATCTTCTTCATGTTCATCGGACGGTTATAGATCCGGTAAGTGTTCTTGAAATATCATTTCACACTTGATTTTTTGTTGAAATGGTTATTAATATGTTTTTGTGTGCTGAAAGTGTTTTAGTAATGGTTGTTAATATGATTTGTATTTTAAATAAATCAAAAAATTTAGGATGAGATTTTGAACGAGTTTTTTTTGTTGGTTTGGTTGCTTGTTAGATGCTTTTGATCTTAATAGTAGCTGTTTTTTTGTTGGTTTGGGTTCCTTGTTTGGGTTTTTGATCTGAACAGTAAATGTTTTTTTGTTTGGTTGCTTGATTCACAGACTCGGACCCATAACATGTGTTAAGCCCCCTGTTAGAATGTTATGTAACGTGTGTTGATTTACAAAAACAAACCCATAAAGGTTTAGGTTGCTTGTTTGGGTTGCTTGTTTGGGTTTTTGATCTGAACAGTAAGTGTTTTTTTTTGTTAACAATAATTGTTTTTTTTTGTTGGGTTGCTTGATTTACAAAGACAGACCCATAACATGTGTTAAGCACCTGTTAGAATGATATATAACGCGTGTTAATCATAATATGTTGATTATGATAACAATTACTCATTTTGTTCATTAGAGGCAATGTTACTTTTTCGGTAAATTGGGATTGCATATTCAACATATTAGTTTGTTGTGATGAGCAGGAGCTTGAGAAAACAGCACTGAAAGAAAGGAAACTAGGATTCTTCTCATGTGGAACTGGTAATCCCATTGATGACTGCTGGACGTGTGCCCCGAACTGCCAAAAGAACCGCATGCGCCTTGCAGACTGTGGTATCGGTTTTGGGCGGAATGCCATTGGAGGCAACGACTTAACGGTTTTACATGGTCACGGATTCTGGAGACGAGTCATTTATAGTAACACATGTACCGGTAATGTGGATAGTATGTAACGTGTAATATGAAACGAGCCATTTATGGTAACACGTGTATCGGTAATTTTGGAATATATAATATGAAACGGGTCATTTGTTTTGCACAATTTTGGAAGTATAACATGTGTTAAGCCTCTGTTATAATCTTTTTGTAACCTGACATGTATTCATGTTTAAGCTAGTGGTTTACAAAACACCATGATGTGTATATACTGATCTAACATGTGTTACAATTTTTCTGTTTGGAACATGTAATTGCTTAACATGTGTTAAGCCTCTGCTATAATCTTGGTTTAACCCAACATGGTGTCATGTACAAGTAATAAAAGTACAAGTTAGTATGTAACGTGCAATATGAAACGAGCCATTTATGGTAACACATGTACCGGTAATTTTGGAATATGTAATATGAAACGGGTCATTTGTTTTGCACATCTTGTAAATGTATAACATGTGTTAAGACTCTGTTATAATCTTTTTGTAACCTGACATGTATTCATGTATAAGCTAGTGGTTTACAAAACACCATGATATGTATATACTGATCTAACATGTGTTACGATTTGTTTTGCACATTTTGGAATGTATAACAATTTCATGCAAAGGACGAGTCAGCAAATTTAGCAGATAAACAGCAAAGACAGACCGTCAACGGAAGATCCATCCCTTCTTAGTCTGCCATGAGACTCACCAACAAGCAAAAAAGGATATTTGTGTTACTATTGGGCTCTATGCATCCATTTTTGTTGTAAACTCACCAACAAAAATGTTTTGTGTTGGAGTCACCCGTTTTTGACGCATGCTAACATGTTAACAAACGTTATATATCATATGTTCCGGATGTTAATGAAAACAAATGTGAAAACAAACGCTGACATAAACGTAACACATGTTAATGAAAACAAATGTGACCTTACATGTACACTAACACATGTTAGTATCTGACCAACTATTGAGGGCAGTCATTTTTCCATCGTGCGATCCATTCGGCCTTAGAGAAACAAAAATGATATTTTTTGGATTCAACAACACGTACCAGTAACACATGAACCACCTAAGATTTTATACACACGTACCAGTAACACATGAACCACCAAATATCCCCTGGTTCAGGATGTTTGCTTTTGAACTACTGTTTTATTGTAAACTCACCAACAAAAATGTTTTGTGTTGGCGCCATGGTTCGGGATGTTTGCTTTTGAACTACTGTTTTATTTAAATGTTATAAAAATATACCAATTAAATGACAACCATAGATCTAGTTAATAGAACATAATCAATGGTTGATGTTTGGCTTCATAGAATTTCACAATGGTTTCGAATGTCAATCTAGTCAAATGAAATAAAATACATGGTCTTCATTTATCCACATGGTCAAAGAAGTAATCATGTTCTTTTTGTCCTTTGTACATACTTTTTAAATTAACAAAGGTTAACACACGTTATATATCATTCTATCAGGGGCTTAACACATGTTATACATGAACACATGTCAGGTTACATCATGGAGTTCTGTTACAGCATGAACCACTAACACATGTTATAAATGAACGAATAGTTCCTTCCCAAAAAATGTGACCTATTGAATATCTTTTTTTTTTTAACACATGTCCCCGCATTAACGTCGCCTACATCCATCCAGCTTGTCGATTGAATATCTTTATTGGTCTGTTTCTGTAAATCAACACACGTTATATATCATTCTAACAGGGGATTAACACATGTTATGGGTCTGTTTCTGTACTATAACGCACAAAAACAGTTACTATTCAGATCAAAAGCCCAAAACAAAGCAACCTAACCAACAAAAAACAGTTACTATTCAGATAAAAAAGCACCAAACAAGGCAACCAAACCAACAAAAAAACAGTTACTGTTCAGATCAAAATCCCCAAACCATCAAACACATTTTTTAACACAAAAATAACTAATCCATGAATCAAAATCAAACGATTTTGAAACCAAAACAAGTAATCCATGAATCAAAATCAAAATTTATAAACACCAGAAGAATGAAAACCAAACTAAGATCAATAGTATTGAAATTTATTACCTATAAACGTCATTCTTTTTTTTGAAACAATAATCAATGGTATTGAAAAATAATTAATCTTTTGGCAACATTCTTAATTCTGGAAAAAAATAAAACCAATTGTGAAGAACGAAAATCAAAGTAAATGACAATTAAAAAATGAAAACCAACTTATTATTGACAGGATCTTGATTCTTCGACAGTATCTTGGTTCTTCGATTTCTTTTAAGAAATTAACATGTAAAGTTGAATTTGGGGTGTAAAAAAGAAAAAAAAAACTCGAACCCATAAAAAAAAGGATGAAAAACCTTGATCATTCTTGTCCTCGTCAGTAGGGAACTCGTTGTGAATGACGTTCCCGTCAGTGGGGATCTTGAAATGGATGTTTTGAAATGGTGGATCTTGAAACCGAAATGAAGTTCATGGAAATGGATCTTGGGTAGAACTTGAAACAGATATGAAGTTAATGGAAAATGGAGGTTTTGAAAGAGTGGATCTTGAAACACAGAGATGAAGTAAGTTAATGAAAAAATGGAGGTTTTGAATGGTGGATCTTGGGTTTTGAAAGTAAATTTGGATGTGATGGGGTATTAATTATTGTCAAATCAAAAAGGGGAAATATCTAAGATAGAGGTGAAAATACCATAATGCCCTCAAGGATAAAAAGAATATGATATTTACTATGGACACATGGCAAAATCTAGACCATGCATTGAGTTTGCTAAGTTTTCTAAAAAAATGGGGTTTCTTGTAGAGCATTATCCGCCCATTATATATCAAATCTCTAAGAACTTACCTTGTTGAAAATAAAGAATTTATCTTAAGGTGGAAGGCTAAGGGGCAATTTGTTTAGCTTTTAATGAGGCTTTTAATGGATCAGACCTCTTACTGGTTCAGCACTTAATTAATGGTTCAGACTGTTTGTTTCGCAAGCACATGTCTGAATAGTTCAGACATTTGCCTCTGAATGACGAAACATTATACTGAATCTGAATGGTTAAGACCCCTACTCTTAATTGGTCAGACATTTGCCTCTGAACGGTCAAGCATTATACTGGCTCTTAATGGTTCAAACTTCTTACTGGTTCAATACTTAATGATTCAGACCTTTTACTGGTCCAGCACTTAACCATTCAGAAGTTGACAAACAGCCCCTAATTCTACTAAAGTTTGTGTTTAGAAACCTAATCTGTAGATTTCAGAATTCTTAGGGCATGAATATCTCTTATGAATCGTAATGGGTTCAGATTAAAGTATTCCACTAGTGCTCTTGAAGTTCAATATAATTCAAAGAGATAACAGTCACAAACATATAGTTATGTTACGAAACTACTTATCAAAATTTACACCAAAAATTCTCATTTACCGGTTAGAAAACCATCATAACGTTTCAGTTGATGCGTTTGACGTTTATATTTATTACCAGTTATTCAGTTACATCAACATGAACTCCACCAACAGTAACTCAGTTATCGCTAATCCTCACACTTGCTACTAATAACCAGGGGCAGGGAGGGGCGCCTGACCCCCCGAACTTTTCGCTCAGTAGTGTTATATATGTAGTTTTCGTATATAAATTTTTGGGTATATACGTTTTCGACCCCCCGGTTCTATAGAAATTATTTGGTATATACGTTTTCGACCCACCGTCATTCAGGTCAAGCTTCGCCACTGCTAATAACAAATGGTCGTCATAGATAAGGATATAATTATTTAGCATTTTAGAAGATAAAAGATAATCTTGTTTGATACTAAAAAAAAATCTTGAAAAAGCCACGTCATTGTCACACCCTCCACTTTATTATTTCTTTTCCTCTATAAATAAATAGTTAAATTCACCACTAAAGTGAAGGCTCACGTAAACCCCGTTAGCACTTCACCTTTACCCCTATAGCATACAGTCATATTCATTTGAGACCAACCATATATTCATTCATGAAGTTTTTCTTCTCGGAGCTTGGTTTTTGTTTCCGCGGTAGCGTAGTAACACAAGCAACGGAGATCGTCTGCGATGATGTCTCAACCACTCGTCAACGCCTAAGGCATGATAAATTCACCAAACACTGGAAGCCGGAGCTCTCAGCAATTGCTGAGGACCGGGGCACGCGCAGACAGAGCCATGAATCCGTCAGATCCGAGAAGAAACCGTTGAACAAAACCAGATCGACTGGAAAAGCTCGATCGCATTCGTATAGTAGCGGTGATTACAGGTAAAACTGCTACTCACGATTCTTGTCACTTATCATTTTTTTTTATAATTTAAAAAAAAAAAAAAGTTCATATAGAGTACTAAGGTGTTTTACTTAAAGACTCAATATGATAAGAGTTGTAATAACCTAAAAATTAAAATAAGAATAGTAAAAGTGTTACGGATTTTTAACATGTGATATTAGTTATTGTTATTGTTATTATTATTATTGTACCGTATAAATGCAGGAAATTTACTCAGGCAATGGTGATTCCCACTTTTTCTCCGACACCGTTCGTGTTCTGAATTCTGATTAGGATGATAGGAGACGCTTGTTTCTATATAGTGTTTGTATATTGAAATTTGTGAATAATTTTACTTTGGGTTGTAAACTAGCAAGTTGTCCCGTGCGTTGCTGTGTATTTGAAACGTAAAGTATATCGAATTTTACTGTCTAATAAAAAAATATTATATTTGATCTGACTGTTTTTCAAAAAAATTACGTCAAAACGTAGAACTGAAAAAGTACATAAAAATAAGTACGAAAGCGTATTGTATTTGACCTGACTCATTTCCGGGAAAATAAAAGTCATGTCAAAACGTAGACCAACCGAAAACGTTACATCGAATCATAAATCAACTTGAATTTATACCGACACATACATAAAAAACATGTAAAACTCGATTACGAAGTCTTTACAAAGTTAACGGATTGGAAGTGTCAATGCTGAAACTTAAGGGTAAAAGTTTACAAAAAGACATTAAAAAGTCAAGGTATTATTCACACCATGGGCGGCCCTGAGGTGGGCGGGAATGACCACCGGCTAGGGCCAGATATTTCAAAGGGCCCGTTATTTAAAAAAATTCCGATATGTTTATGTAAAAAAAATTTAATAGGGTATATCCATACAAACACCAAAACAGACCCACTTACAAAACTATTCCTCTGAATTAGATTATTTATTAGCCCATTTTAGGTTTAAACCTTTAATGAGCCCAACACCCAATTTCGTTAAGGCCTAAAAGCAAGTTTTTTTCAAACTCGAACCTGCTACACGAATTCTCAGAGCCGGCCCTAATTCACACTAAGTTAATAATTGAAATATAGATAATGATATTATTAATGAGAATAACATTGCAAAATAATTTCCAGATTTGCAGCACTATTCCTTATTACCTTCGTATAATTTTAGATAGGATTAATGGTGTATTTGACTAGCTTATTCTTTGCCTAAAGATCCTCATTCCCATTGAATGAGTTGTTGTAATTCTGGCTATTTAAGCCTTTGTAATTTAGTGTAAATCAAGCCTTTTCATTCATACAAATCTGTGTTTATATGGTATCAAGAGCTTGACACTCAAACGAGTCTTGATCCTCTTCGTTTTTTTTTTCCGATCAGAATTCCGGTTACCACCATGGCACCACAAACTGTCATTCAGATCACCGCCTCCACCCATTTCAACATTACCCTCACCACTGACAACTTCTCTAGTTGGCGTAAACATGTTCAATCAACACTGATTGGCATGGACCTGGTTCATTTCATTGTCGGAAACAAACCGGCACCGGCAGAATTTCTCGATGTGGACCGAACCAAATCAAACCCAGATTTCACCACTTGGTATCGACAAGATCAAATGATCTTAGCGGCTCTTCTTGGCAGCTGCTCAACCGCAATCCAACCCTTGATTGCATCTGCTGAAACATCCTGACAGGCTTGGGAACTGCTCGTAACGAGCTATGCAAACTCGTCTCGGTCAAGAGTTATATCCTTGAAGACCAAACTTGCCTCTAACCCGAGATCAAGCCGTCCTGTTGCTGAATATCTTCGTGATATGAAGATAATTGCTGACGAACTCGCTTCGGTTCAAGAACCCGTGAAGGATGAAGACCTCATGGTCCATATCCTTTGTCAGTTGGGTGAAGAATTCAAACCCATTGCAACCTCTATTCGCTACCTTGGTTCAAAAATCACCTTTCCAGAATTATTTGAGAAACTCGTAGACTATGAACGAGAACTCACTTTGACAGCCGTCTCGTCTCAACCCACCATGACTACGGTTACCTACACCACTCGCCAAAACCGCAACTCCAACCGACCTATCTCCGACCGCCGCAACAGGAACGCTCGCTCTCAGTGGACTCCCAATTCAAATGGAGGCGCTCGCGAAACTCGTTCTAATATTTATTGCCAATTTTTTCACTTTGCAGGTCATGAAGCAAAGGAGTGTAGGAAACTCGCGAGGTTTCTTCGTGACAATCATGTCCAAACAGAAGTTCCTTTGAACTCTAACAAGTCCTCACCAACTGCTAATGTTGCTACTTCCTCATACATGTTTGATTCCGGCGCATTAAATCATGTTGATCCCGACCGTGCTTCTCTCCATTCCGTCTCTGACTATGGCGGACCCGAGGAGATTGTTCTTGGCAATGGTAATACTCTCACCATCACTCACATTGGTCAATCCTATCTTCCAATGTCACATGGTTCTCTTTCTCTAAAAGACGTCTTATGTGTCCCTCATTTCAAAAAGAAACTTATTTCTGTTGCTAAATTATGTAAGACTAACCATGTTTCAGTGGAATTTTTCCCCACTCATTTTTTTGTCAATGATCTTTGCACGGGGGCACGTCTAATGCGGGGAGAGAATTACCTTGATGTCTACTATGCCAATCTTCCTTCTTCGCCTCAAATAAATGTCGTTTCCACCACATCGCTTCTTGATTGGCATCACAAGCTTGGACACCCTTCTATTCGGATTTTCAAAAAGATAGCCAAATGCTTAGATTTAAATTTGAACTTTCACAATTTTCATTGTAACTCATGTTCTATTAATAAAAGCCATAAAACCTTGTTCGGCTTAAACTAGTTTACCACTACCAAACCTTTGCAATTGATATATTCAGATGTATGGGGACCGGTACAAAAATCCATTGATGGTTTTAATTACTATGTGATTTTTGTTGATTTTCATACTAAGTTTATTTGGCTATACCCAATGAAGCATAAATCCGATGTATCCGTCTTGTTTCCCCAATTCAAATCACTTGTTGAGAAAATTTTTTCAAACACCATTAATATCTCTCTTTACCGACAATGGTGGTGAATACATTGGTCTCACCAACTATCTCCAATCCCAAGGAATCTCTCACTTCACCACTCCACCTCATACTCCGGAACAAAATGGTGTTGTCGAACATCGTCATCGGCACATCGTAGAAACCGGATTATCTCTCCTTCACCATGCGCGACTTCCTCTTTATTTTTGGACACATGCTTTCCAAACCGCTGTATATTTAATAAATCGGTTACCCACTCCCATCCTTGATTTCAACACTCTTTACACTCTTCTCTTCCAAAAACAACCAACCTACACTAAACTCAAACCCTTTGGGTGCCTATGCTACCCGTGGCTTCGCCCGTATGCAAAATCCAAGCTTCACCCGCGCTCCGAGCAATGCATTTTCTTGGGTTATTCATCTTCTAAATCTGCCTATAAATGCTATGCTCCTACAACCCGTCGCCTTTATCACTCTCGCCATGTTGAGTTTATAGAAAATCAATTTCCTTTTAAAACTCCACAAGGCTCTTCTTCCCTTCTTCCTACGGTGGATTCCTTCTTCGGAATACCTACTGTAACAACTGCTCCGAACACACAAAATTTTGCACCTTACCCATCAGCCCAACAACCCACTTCGCCCAACATCCCACTTCATCCAGCAGCCCAGCACTCCACTTCACCCATCGATCCACTTCCCCATCATTCCACTTCTGGGCCCGAAACTAAGCCTAACAACTCACTCCCTCAATCCTTCTCAACCCCATCTCCTTCTACCCCGCCATCACTGTCCAACAGCCCACCCTCACCCGAGCCAAATCCATCAACCTCTCATGCCTCTGCATCGAATTCATCACCCGCTTCCAACTCCTCCTCACCAAATGCGTCTGATACCTTACCTACTCAATCCCGTCGCCAACACAAACCGAACCCAAAATATTTTAACTCCAACCTTGTCAACACCACTACACTTCACCCGATTCCACCATCTGTCGAACCCACCACTCACAACCAAGCCTTAAAAGATCCTGAGTGGCGTAAAGCTATGGATTGTGAATTCAATGCACTCCTCAAAAACGCCACGTGGGAACTCGTTCCTCCCTTGCATCACCAACCGATTGGATGCAAGTGGATCTTTCGCATCAAACGTCGTCCGGATGGATCAATAGACAAATACAAGGCACGTCTTGTTGCAAAAGGCTTTCTCCAAGAGCATGGCAAAGATTACTTTGAAACCTTTAGTCCGGTCACAAAACCCGTTACTATTGGTACGGTCCTTAGCATTGCCTTATCTCAAAATTGGTCTCTTCACCAACTAGACGTAAACAATGCTTTTTTACATGGTACTCTAGATGAGGATGTTTACATGTCCCAACCACCCGGATACGTTCATCCGGACTTTCCTAATCACATTTGTCGTCTTCGTAAGTCTCTTTACGGACTCAAACAAGCACCTCGTGCTTGGTATTTGGAACTCACTAAGTTCCATTTACATCTTGGTTTCACCAAATCTCTTGCCGATCCCTCGTTGTTCATTTACAATCACGAGGGCACCGTATGCTATTTTCTAGTTTATGTTGATGACATTGTCATCACCGGCAACACCGATTCCTTTGTTCGACAAGTCATTTGTTCCTTATCCGACAAGTTCTCTATTAAGGATCTTGGTACGTTACATCATTTTCTTGGGATTGAGGTCATCTCTACAGTTAATGGCCTTTTCCTATCTCAACATGCTCACATTCAAAACCTGCTTACAAAGTTCCACATGGATGGTGCTAAGATCGTTGCCACACCTCTTAGCTCCACTGAAACTCTTGCTTTTGTTGATGGGTCATCCAAAATTGATCCTACACCATACCGACAACTTGTTGGTTCCCTCCAATACTTCTCATTTACACGACCCGTTCGTGCAAAATTAAATAAAACTTTATTAACTTGACTAACCGAAATAATTACAGAATGAAACAAATAAAATACAATTACAGCTGAAAAGAATAGACAAACAAGAACAGAAATCCGAACAGAAAAACTGTTCTTTGGCTGAGGATCGTGTTAGACACGGGTCCCTTAAAACAAATTTCGTGTCTCCCAGGAGATCACGTTTGTTTCCAGGATACAACAGCCGAAAGCAGTTGCACTGCCGGTCTTGACTCCAACCCGAACGAGTACCTTGCTTGCTTGAGAGAAGAAGATGATAATACTGTAGGGAGAGAAGATAGTATAGAGCTGGTGAATTTCGGTGTATCTGATTCTGCAGCTGAAGCCTCTATTTATACTGCATATAATGTCGAAACTGAAAAACGAAATTAATGGAAGAATTAAACTGCATTAAACTTCTTCAATGCACCTTAATTCGTCATTAAATTCTCAGTCAAACGCATTAACTACGTCAGTTTCGAATGCTGAAAACGTAACTGCTGCTGGAAGCTTCTGCGCACGTGCGCGCGCAGGTCTGCACCCTCATGCGCGGTGCGTCCATTTGGCTCACTGCCATACGCGCGTGCGCCTCAGTCCCCATGCGCACTTACGCGCTTGCGCCACGTCACCTGTAAGCCTCTACGAGCAAGCCACACAGTCGCGCCGTTTTAGCTCACTTTGGTGCGCCGTGTACGTCACATCAGTGCCCATGCACCATGCGCTACCGCGCGCCTCCATGCCATGTGTACTCGCGCGCGTATGCGCATGACTGCCACGTCATGCGCCACATCACCAACCACTTGGTCCTTGCAACCCTTGTGCTCCACCACGCGCACGCGGTCAAAAATACAAAGGCGGCTCTCAAGCGGCTCGCGGCGATGCGAGTGTGCGAAGTACGCCATCAAAGCGCCACATTGCGCCTCATCGCCCACGCCACGCGCGCGAGGGCGAGCGCGAGTTAGGGTGCTCCGCACCCTTCGCGAGTACACTAGTGAGTGCTTCCATGAAACAATAAGGATGGAGAGCTCCCACTTAAATACCCCTTTAAGTTTCATCTCTCATCCGATGTGGGACAAGGTGCCACTTTCCCACTTTTTCCAGGATTTAAGTTTCAAACACCAAACTTTGAGCATCGATATCTCATTCATCTTAGCTCCGTTTTGGACGTGGTTTAGTTCGTTGCGAAGCCCTTCCGACATAGAACACAAACCCATAAATAAATATATAAAACCCGCTCATTTTATTATATTTATTTCTAGTCCAAAATAGGAAAAAATCATTTTCCTATATTTATGAAAAATGCAATTTTCACAAAATTTCCAACAATCCCCCACATGAATAGAAATCGATCTATCAAGTTTCAACGATACACGTTCAACAGTTGAGCATTGCAAGATAGGTAGGTGTAACCTTTGAACCTTCTTTTGTGAAGCATACTTAGCCTCCTAGGGTCTTGTAGACGCGGGGTCTTTGAACAATCTCCCATTTATGTAGGCGACAATATACATTCACACAATACTCTCCCTAGTCGAGTTAATACCTCATGGTTATGTCCGTTCATGGTCATGGAACACGTTCCTGGTTCTGCGAGAGCTCTAGGATTTGCGCCTCCCCACAAATCCATTTGAAGCGACCCCACTTCTCTCTAACATAGGTGATTCCTCTGAATCATTAAAAGCATCATGGTTAATTTGGATTTCCTCAAAATCCTTAACCTCAACATGCTTAACCTTTCCTTCATGTCACTGATTGGAATGGACTAGGAAGTATACAACTCCCTTTATTGACTTTTGGGGCACCCCCCACAGTGACTCCCTTTGGGTTTATGATTAAGTTTGCCTATTGAACCTAGATCTTGGGATCTCCAGTCAACTAGGTTAGGTTTCCCTCATATTCCCTTCATCTATGGGCTTTAGTCCCATTCCTCTTGACAACCTATACACCTTATCTGTGCTTAAGCCTTTTGTTAACGGGTCCGCAATGTTCTCATTTGACCTCACATAGTCAACTGAGATCACACCCATTGAGATAAGTTGTCGTACCGTGTTGTGTCTACGTCGAATGTGCCTTGATCTGCCATTGTACATCATGTTTTGTGCTCTAGCAAGAGCAGACTGATTGTCACAATGTATGCAGATCGCCGTCAACGGCTTTGGCCATCTTGGAATATCTTCCACAAATTGACGTAGCCACACCGCTTCTTCCCCGCTTTTATCTAAAGCGATGAATTCGGATTCCATCGTAGATCTAGCTATAACCGTTTGCTTGGAAGACTTCCAAGCTATAGCTGCGCCAGCAAGTGTAAACACATATCCACTTGTCGATCTATGATCTTTTATATCCGATATCCAGTTCGCATCAGTGAATCCTTCGATCACTGCTGGATCACGGGTATAATGCAATCCATAGTCTCTCGTGTATCTTATGTATCTAAGCACCCTCGTGATAGCTTTCCAATGATCCTCGCTCGGATTACTGGTGTATCTACTTAGCCTGCTCACAGCGTACGCTAAGTCGGGTCTAGTACATGTCATTAGATACATGAGACTACCAATGATCCTTGAGTATTCTAACTGAGAAACACTCTCGCCTCTATTCTTCCTTAGGCGTTGGGTATTATCAATTGGAGATCAAGCTATACTCGTATCGTCCGAATTGAATTTCCTAAGGATCTTGTCCACGTAGTGAGATTGACTCAACACAAGACCATTTTGGGTTCTAGTGATTTTTACTCCAAGAATCACATCCGCGAGACCCATGTCTTTCATGTCAAACCTCGCTTTCAACATGTCTTTCGTTGAGTTGATCATCTTATCATCACTCCCAATGATAAGCATATCATCTACATAAAGACATACAATCACATAACCTCTTGGTGTGTCTTTAAAATAAACACACTTGTCGCACTCATTTATTTTGAAACCAATGTCAATCATGACATGATCAAACTTTTGGTGCCATTGTTTTGGAGCTTGCTTCAAGCCATACAAAGACTTGACCAATTTACATACTTTGCCCTTGTTTCCAGGGGCAGAAAAACCCTCAGGTTGTTCCATGTAAATTTCTTCTTCTAAATCGCCATTTAGAAATGCGGTCTTTACATCCATTTGGTGAACTTCCAAATTTCTTAGAGCCGCAATTGCAAGAACCAATCGTATAGAGGTTATTCGCGTTACAGGCGAGTAAGTATCAAAGTAGTCTAAAAAAGTAGTCTAAACCCTCCTTTTGTCTAAATCCTTTGATCACTAACCTTGCCTTGTATTTATCAATACTTCCGTCAGCTTTCATCTTCCTTTTGAATATCCAACGATATCCAAGTGGTTTGCAACCAGGTGGAAGATCTACTAACTCCCAAGTATGATTTTGCGATATAGAATCAATTTCATTCTTAATTGCTTCTTGCCATTGAGGTCCTTCCGCGGAAGTAACCGCTTCGCGGTAGGTATTGGGCTCACCCTCAACCATATAGCTCATGAAGTCTGGACCAAAGGATTTTTCAACCCTTTGTCGTTTACTTCGTCTAAGCTCACCCTCCTCGACCTCGGGTCGTTCATGTCTTTCATCTAACCGCGTAGATGAACTTGGTCCTGCTTCATCTAACCATGTAGACGAACTTGGACCTGCTTCATCAACCGCTCTTGATGAAAGCGCATGTGTTTGTCCTAACAAAGGAAACACATTCTCAAAATATGAGACGACATTAGGATTTGCTTCTATGATAGTGTGTTTGTGTACATCGGGATTCTTAGACTCATGTACCAGAAAACGATGCGCACTACTTTGATGTGCATATCCTATGAAATGCAATCAACCGTTTTGGGTCCTATCCTAAGAGCCTTAGGAGGTGGTACAATCACCTTGGCTAGGCACCCCCACACTTTCAAGTATTTGTACGAAGGCTTCCTTTTTCTCCATAACTCATATGGAGTTTCGTCCCTATTTTTCAAAGGTATCTTGTTTAAAAGATAGTTTGCTGAGAGACGCGCGCCTAGCCCACATTTCTCGGTTCACTCCCGAGCTTATCAACATGGTGTAACACCTCGAAAATTCGCGTCCTATAACGTATTGACACGTGTCATAAGCTTGAACGTGTGACAGAATACTCTAGAGGGACTAAAGTTGACAAATAAAGAAAGTATGTGAATATACGAGTTCTAAATGTCAACAGTGAATAAATATACTTCATAATAACCCTACATGATGTTTATACCATCACACGAATAAATCATGGATCATACGAAGCTAAAAGTGAGAGATTACAAACTACAGGGGTTAAATGTGTCAACATGTTTAAGTTATACCCCTGAGTGACCTTTTGACAAACTCGAAGCTTTGTAACGGTTAATTATGCTCACTAGAATGCACGATATAAATTTCATAAAGTTTCGTTATCGTATGAGAAAGTTATGATCAAATCCGTATGCGAGGGGTAAAGCGTTAACGTTGAAAGTTATGACTTTTCGGGTTAACCGGAAATGTCCAGGGACTTGGCAAAGTGGGTATAAGTCCTAAAGCCTTTGTAGGTAAATAAGAAGGGGTCAAATTGCAAGAAATAAGTCGGTTGCCCTTTCGAATGCTTGAAATGCCAAGCTTTTACATTCTGCCTATTTGTTGCGCACCGCAACAAATATTTGTTACGGTGCGCAAGCATGTTGCCAGCGACAGAAAGTTGCTGTTTGCTGTTTTAAACGCATTCTTGACCTTTTAAACGGTTTTCCTCATATCCCTTGGCCCCTAAACAACCCCTAAACACTTAGGGACACTTGTTAATCAGTTGTGGGCACTTATAGACTTGTGTGTCAACTTCTTATGGTGATTACATTCACTATATAAGGCCATGAGTTGCAACTCATTCCTCACACCTTCATTCTGCAATTGAGGAGCCTTCTGGAGCTTCAAAGCAGACCCAAGTCCTTTCTAATCAAGCTTAGGACTTCAGTAAGTTTGCTAATCCTTTCTTAATTAAGTTTTAGCTTAGTTTTAGCTTAAAAGTCAAACCGTCGTAATTAACGGTTGACTTTAAGATTAATCACTAATGGTCCAGTGATTAGTCGAAGTGAAAGTAGTTATAAGTTGGTAATTATGTGGGTAATAAACCCTTAAAAGGGTTCCCCCTAATTCCCACTCTAACTAGGTCTAATGTCGGGTCAAACTTGTAAATAAAAAGTCAACAGGATGCTTAGTTTCTAATTTATGCATAATTAGCAATGTAGAACACATACAACCTGTATGATCATTAATATAACTTAGTAATTAGTGTAAGAACATGTCTAAACATGTTCAACCCGACAATTTTATGTTTAGACCCGGTTCGGAACCGAAAGTCGCAAAGCTTTGACTTTTACTTTGACTTCAGTTCTGACCCGCTTTAGTATGGTTTGGAAATGCCTTAGAGCTTCCTTAGGACCAGGCTACATGTTAGCATAACCCTCTGTGGTTGGTTCATTGATTGACCCATTCGTTTACGCGTTTCCGTTAATTGCTCATATGTTGACCATTATGCCCTTATTACCTTAAAACGTGATTTTTGGAAATGTAAAAGAGTAGAAACTTTAATTACTGATATATAAACTTGTATGCAAAATTTGACATCAGTTTGACGTGTAGATTAAGAGTTATGCTCATTATCGCAAAATGAATGCTTTATGTTAATAAAATGGCGTAATTAGCGTATAGCCCACTTTTTGATACCAAATCTTTTACCCACTGATGTAATATATTATTTTGGGATTTTTAAAGATTTTTAATAAATTTTAGGCTGAGCATAACTTATAGTCGTAGGCTTAATCCGGTAATTGTCGGTTTTGCCCTTACGGGCCATAAAATGAGTTTTACATATCTAAACGACTCCAAACCTTTTGCTACTGATCACATATGATAAATAAATTATTTTAAGCCTTCTGGAAATATGAAAATATCAGATTTAAGTATCAAACCCGGAAATGGCCTTTAATAGCCTTTTTAAGCGTTTTTAACGCATATTATGTACTAGAAGTATTTTAAACATACAAGGGTTGATACCTACTGATATTTGAGGCAAATTATAATATTTTAACAGTAAGCAAAGGTTGTTAAACTCAGAATCCAGTTTTGAGCTTTTCGGCTTATGTGAAATTACCAAAATACCCCTACGGGGCATAGTTTGGTTATAATTGATAAATTTCACATATGTACTTTACCTACTGTTATAACTTATTAATTTGAGTATGTTTACTGATTACATCAGACCTGTAACTCAGTTAAACACTTAAACCCTTTTACAACCTTTAAAATGACCAAACAACCCCTACGGGGCCTAGTTTGTGTTTAAACACGTTTCGGGCATAATGAAAGACATCTTACTGATGTCACAACATATTTGAGGCATAATCAACTTAGGAAACCTGTATATGACTCTCATGTTTACCCGTCATGCGTTATTCGCGTTCGGTTCGGTTTATGTAACTAGTTTACATAAATTAGCCGAAACGGGTCAAACGTTATCGTTTTTATCTCAAAATCCAGAATGTGTTTAGTTTACCCATATTATACAAGTCTCCAAACTTGTCGGGTCTAAATCACATCCTATCCCGGTCTTCGCTTAATCATGCGTTTTGAACCGTAAACCTTTCCTTAAAACTAACCGGTCTAAGTTACGACTTAAATAAGACCCGTTAGGAATTTAATAGGTTAATAAAACATTCGTTCCAGATTGAGAGCCCCAGTAGAAGTACTTGTGCTTGCTGATTAGAATATACGGCTGAGTATAAATTGCATTGCTAGCTCAGGTAAATACTTTTAACTTATTTTCCCTTATACGGGCTTGGGATACGGTATTATAAAAATACCGCTTGGTCGGGTGTAGAAACCTTTTAATCAGAGATGATTAAATTGCATAATCCCGTTTTAATCTGTATTGATTGATAACAAATAACATTGGGGGTTAATGACCGTGTCCTGGATATCCTTGGCTCATTTTAAAAAATGAATGGCCACGACGTAAGCACAAGGTGTAGGCAAAACACCTCCTGTTGCATATGTATAACGTATACTCACTCGTAAGGGTATCTTCTTGTGAGATTATATTTGTGGTGTGTCGATTAATCTTGTCCGGCTTGTATTGTATAATCACCGGCCCTAAATGTTGGACAACCATGTAAATCGGATACAAGATTTTTATTAATAAAATTGTCCCAAGTATAAAAGATTAATTTTGCCTCTGTGCATTTTAATCCAGTTATAAAAGATATTTTGTGCCTCGTGCATTCAAATCAGTTTTTAAACTCTTTTTCCAAAATGAGTCAGTTAATTGTATTTACCAGTGTAAACTGACGTATTTTCCAAAATGTTAAGTGACAGGTACTATGCGTAATTGGCTGGGAGCTCAGGGCGTCATTAGGGAATCTTGCAAGTTCTAGATGCCTAAAGTCTGTTGAACAGTTTTCTTTTATTGATCCGCATGTGGATCCTTTACCTTCCGTTGTAATACTTTGACATTAATTATATTCGAAATGTAATATATTTATCTTTTGCTTCCGCTGTGCATTTATATATTGTGTTGTTTGACTATGATGATCTCAACTACGTCACGATACTCCCCACCGGGCCCACCGGTGACACGTGGAAATCGGGGTGTGACAGGTTGGTATCAGAGCCAACATTGAGTGAATTAAACACTAAAATTTTTGTGTTTAATCTCAATGACACAGTAGCACATTCCTTGACCTTCTGAGTCTAGACTTAACATAGGAATACTTTCAATCCTAATCTGGAAATTTTTACTTCCAAATTTTTATATATATTGGATACGTCGCCAAGCGAAGAAGCTGTATTAGAAATTCTCCACAATCTGGAGCCCTGAAATGCTGAGCTTCGTAGCGCGGCTAGAATGAAACGAGCATCCAAGGAGAGAGCATTCAGAAATAACTTGAAGAAGAAACTCCTTTTGCTGAAGATCGTTTCCTTAATAGTCCTTATAAGGACATATTTATCTTTCAGTCCCTTCGAGGACACATTATCCCTTCAAAGACCCGCTTAGGGCAACTCTGTACTTTTATTTTCATATAATGGATTGATTAAATTAAGTTTTCATTCTAAACATGAAATATGAAATAAATGGAAAATAACATCCTTTAGAAGGGAAGTGCCTACGGGCTATAATTAACGTCCTCTGAGACTAAAGACGGTGGTAGCCTACAGCTCCCTGTCAAGAAAAGGTAATGAACTTTGATTCACGCCTAAATGCCTCGATCCCAAACGATCATGGCTTATAAATTAAACTTGTCCACGTGACTAAGCCTTTTGTGCTATTACTAACTTATAAATTTGCCTCGATCCCAAACGATCATGGCTTATAAATTAAACTTGTCTACGCGACTAGGCCATTTGTGCTATTATTAACTTATAAATTAGGATTTATGATAAAAAATCCTGAATAAAATAAATATCCTTTCTTCACTGCCAGTAGGCATTTTAAAAAGAATCTTAAAGGTGAAACCTAGCCTACGCGTCCAAGATGGTGAAACCTACCCAAGAGATTCAGATCCTTGTTAACACCTAAGAACGTGTTAGCACTCCTGACAAATGTGACGATAAAATCACAACAGTCGTCCTTACATTGGATTCTTCCAATTTTCTTATCTAGCCTAGTGATCTAGAAATCATGGCTTGTGTCATCCTATAAGATGATCACATTATAAACATCCGATAGTGATGAAGTGCCTACGGGCTAAACTTGTTGTCCAATAAGACAACGACAGTGGTGGTCTTTGACCTCCTGTCTAAAAGTGTTGGACCAGGTCCAAGCATAATAGTCGGTAGGATCCATACGATCTCGACTAATAGCATCTGAGAAGATGATCATATTATAACCATCCCTCAGAAGGGAAACGCCCACGGGCTATATCTATTGTCCTAAAAGACAAAAGACAGTTGAAGTCTACAACTCCCTGTCAAGAGAAGGTAATGAACTTGACTCAAACCTTAATGCCCTGATTCTCTGAAATCATGGCTTATAAAATTTAGAACTGTCCTTGTGACTAGGCCTTTTGCGCCACTTTAATATCCTTAATGTTTTATAACTAGGATAAATTATAATGGAGAATACTAATTAAATATAACTAACAAGTTAACCAATATGGTTTATATTACCATGGTTGATAAATCGTCAAAGATGATGATTCCATAATAATCTCTGAATAAATCATTGTTAATATTTATGTAGCAATCAAGCTACATGGCTGGACTAGATGAAGTTAATAGTCACTTGAAGGAGAGCAATGATACTACCAGAATTAATGTAACTGGAGCAGAACTGCAGGCAATAATAGATTATGCTGTTACTCGAGCTCTTGATCGACAGTATGATGAATCAAATGATACCCACTCCAAGACTCTATCTATGGCTCGTAGTAAGCCCCCTCCTAAAACACATGAGTCAAGGGAGGACGATGTTCATGACTTGTCAAATCAAAGGAGTATTCCGTCTAGACAAGTTGTGTTTCATCAAGAGGCATCAGTTAAGACCTGTTCATATAAATATTTTGTCTCCTGCAAGCCCAGAGACTTTACAGGAGAAAATGGGGCCATCGATTGCATGACATGGCTCGATGAGATGGACGTTGTTGTTGACATCAGCGGTTGTGCGGAGCAAGATGTTGTGAAATTTGTTTCACAATCATTCAAGGGAGAAGCGTTGGCATGGTGGAGATAATTGCTCCAAGCCACGGGAAAAGTTCTACTCTACAACTTATCTTGGGATCAATTTGTTGCATTAGTCAAAGAAAACTATTGCCCCCAGCATGAGGTAGAAAATATAGAATCAGACTTCTAGACTCTAGTCATGGAGGATTTGGATTGTCAGGCGTATGTGACAAGTTTCAACACTATGTCCCGCCTAGTTCCTTATTTAGTCACCCCTGAACCTAAACGCATAGCGCGTTTCATTGGAGGCCTAGCACCAGAAATAAAAGGAAGTGTTAAAGCATCTAGGCCAACCACATATAGGTCCGCGGTGGACTTATCCTTATCTCTCACCTTAGATGCAATCAGAATTAAGTCGGTTAAGGCTTCTGGCAAGGGAAGAAGAGAAAGGGAGGAGGAAAACTCTCATCGATATAACAAGAAGAAGAAGGGAAATTCTGAGCGCGGGAAGGATTCCGAGTTTAGGAAGAACTCGAGTCAGTCTGATAACAGACCCAAATGCAGTAACTTCAAAAAGCAACATTTTGGAAAATGTACAATCGACCCACGTGCTAAATTGTGTGGAATTTGCAAGACCAAGGGTCACAAAACCTTATATTGCAAGGGGTTAAAGAACGCCACATGTTACAATTGTAACGAGGAAGGGCACATCAAAACCAACTGCCCAGAGCTTATAAAGAAGCCGGGAAAGGCCAGGAAAATAAACGCATGAGTCTTCCGGATGAACGCCAGGAAATGGTGCAGAAGGATAACTATATAGCAGGTACCTTTCCTTATCAAGCAGGTTATGCAGAAATTTACTTGATACTGGCACATATGATTCAATATTGAACAATAACTATAGAGAACTGTTATCTCCGCCTGATTTGGACTCCGGTCATTAATACGAGGTAGAAATTGGCCGATGATACTTTAGAAAGTGCTCCAACAAACCTTAGATGGATATTTTATATCTAATAGGAATCACTCTTTTCTGATATTCCTATGGCAAGCTTTCAAGCTACCTAAATTCTTTAATATAATAAAGACAGATGTGACGTTTTGATCCACTGTCAGAAAAGTGATGGACTAGGTCCAAATCTTTAATGCCATTGATGGTCTTTTGCGACCTAGGCTAAGTAATATTAATATATTTTAAATAACGTTCATTAAGAATGTTAGTGCTATAATAGCCTGTATAGGTTATTGACACCATGGTTAGTATATATTAAGGCCATCAGAGTGAAAAAAAATAGCAGTTGTTGGATTTCAACTAAGAAATTGTTTTATTGGTATTAGGAACCAATATCGAGTATGGCAAACTCGGATAAGACAACAGTCAGTCGCGCCATTGATGACGCGACGCATGCTAATGATGCTGAAATTGTAAACCTTAGAATTTCCAAAGATGTTCTTCAAACTATGATAGACGCAGCCGTTGGAAAAGCTGTGAAGAAGGCTGTGAAAAAGTTAAAGGAGCCCCATGCTGCTCGGTCCAAATTTTATCTAGGACCACATTTCCTTACTCTTAAGGAGGATCTCGTTCATGCCTCTGATGTAAATGATGAACTAAAAAGGAAAAGGGAGGTAGATAACTCCCAGAGTTCTAAGAAAAAGAACAAACAAAAGTCCGACCAGAAACCAGTATGTGAGACCTGCAAGAAGCGCCATTATGGGAAATGCAGGTTTGAACCAAAATCCAAATCGCAGCCCAGGGCTTGTGGGATCTGCAAGTCTAAGGGACATAAAACGTTGGACTGTAAGGACATGAAGAATGCAGTCTGTTTCGGCTGTAATGAGAAAGGCCACATCAAGACTATGTGCCCTAAATCTGTCAAAGGAAATGCGGCGGGGGAAGTAAAGCCAAAAATTGAAAGCGCCTAAAATGCCTGAGCTAGTCCATAAATAATGGCATCAGGTACATTCCTTGGCATTTTATCAGTAATTTAAATACTAAGAATTTTTATTTTGGTTCGAATACCAGTAAATCCTTCATAAACTATAAGTATAACAAGTTAAAAAAAATGGTGGAACCGGCCGTCCCCGGAATCGAACCTGGGTCTAGGCCACACCCTTTCGCGCGCCTAGCCAACCGAGCTAGGTGCCTAGTTTGTGAAAATTTCCATTCTGATTAAATATAAGCACATATAGTTGATATCTCTTTGATCTCTAAATGATTGCGAATACCAAATAGCATGATAAAAGCGCCATATGAGGATTGGTATATCTTAATATGTTCCATAGATTGCTTCCATGCCTGATCAGTATGGAGGTTTAATGCATGGAACCCCTGAGATATCCCAATGGTCATATCGTACTAAAGTCGACTAGTAGTATTCAAAGAAGATATCCAATATAAAATGTCCCTATAAGTATCTCTACTTAGGACATCTTTGCGTTTGTAAAGAGAATGTGTCATATATCCGACACCGACATCGATAGATGAACCAAAGCCTGAGAATACAGACATCTCTACATCTCTGTGTATGTCATGATTATCTTCTTTATAAGAATTACCATGTTTACCTTCTGAGAGGCAAGTGGATGTTAGGACGAACATCCCGCTTAGGGCTACAATTATTGTAAAAGCCTTATATCCGTTAGTATCAACGGAATAGGAAGAACTAAGAGCCAAATCGATAAGCTTTTAGAGAAGATTTCATAAAGCCAAAATTCGAAGTCCTAAGAACTCCGATTTATATAAATAAGAAAGACGGATCATCTTGCTTATGCATTGATTTCCGCAAACCTATATAGGCAACAATTAAGAATCGCTATTACCTGCCCAGGACCGTTGATTGGTTCGACTAGCTGTAAGGTTTAGCTATTCCTTGAGGTTAGTTAAGCAGTGGTTGGAATAACCATCTCACCTTAAGATAAGCTTTTCTATAATAGTTGATATGTAAGCATCAAGGCTGCTCCCTTGGAGACTTTGTAAAGGTGGAATGTTAAACATCTATTGTTAGGACAATAGATTGGTAAGTCCACTTATCAGGATCTGAAAGTTGTATTAGAAACAACGAATAAGATCATACAAACCCCTAATTATCTATAAGTTGCCATTATTTCGGCAGAAAAGCAAGGATTAATGAAGTTAGCAAACATCCTAAACTCTTGTTAAGGAATAAGTTCAACAAAAGATATCATCCAGGAAGGGTGTGCCAAATTTATTAAATTATCAGGCTAGTTAAGCCCTGAATATATAGAATCATTCGAAGGAAATCGAATGTATCAAGATCATGTAGCCTTTAAGCTAAAACCTATTTAAAGGAGTTTGGCGGAGCTCGCAATACATTGCACACCAGTGACTGAAGGATGTGTTTCGCCAATAAATCGAAAAGCGCTATCACATAATGATATGCAGAACTACGAAAGTATGAGCAACCTGTGTCGATTAAGGATCGCCAGGGTTAGAAGCTCCAAAAAGATACATGTGCCTATTATAAAGGTAAACTGTAGTGCCTAGAGGCTCAAAGGTACTGGGGAAGATTAAGCCCAATATAAGGCAGAAAATACTTCCTTACTTTAACAAATCTCGAGGTCGAGATTTTTTTAAGGGGGTGAGGATGTAACACCTCGAAAATTCACGTCCTATAACGTATTGACACGTGTCATAAGCTTGAACGTGTGACAGAATACTCTAGAGGGACTAAAGTTGACAAATAAAGAAAGTATGTGAATATACGAGTTCTAAATGTCAACAGTGAATAAATATACTTCATAATAACCCTACATGATGTTTATACCATCACACGAATAAATCATGGATCATACGAAGCTAAAAGTGAGAGATTACAAACTACAGGGGTTAAATGTGTCAACATGTTTAAGTTATACCCCTGAGTGACCTTTTGACAAACTCGAAGCTTTGTAACGGTTAATTATGCTCACTAGAATGCACGATATAAATTTCATAAAGTTTCGTTATCGTATGAGAAAGTTATGATCAAATCCGTATGCGAGGGGTAAAGCGTTAACGTTGAAAGTTATGACTTTTCGGGTTAACCGGAAATGTCCAGGGACTTGGCAAAGTGGGTATAAGTCCTAAAGCCTTTGTAGGTAAATAAGAAGGGGTCAAATTGCAAGAAATAAGTCGTTTGCCCTTTCGAATGCTTGAAATGCCAAGCTTTTGCATTCTGCCTATTTGTTGCGCACCGCAACAAATATTTGTTACGGTGCGCAAGCATGTTGCCAGCGACAGAAAGTTGCTGTTTGCTGTTTTAAACGCATTCTTGACCTTTTAAACGGTTTTCCTCATATCCCTTGGCCCCTAAACAACCCCTAAACACTTAGGGACACTTGTTAATCAGTTGTGGGCACTTATAGACTTGTGTGTCAACTTCTTATGGTGATTACATTCACTATATAAGGCCATGAGTTGCAACTCATTCCTCACACCTTCATTCTGCAATTGAGGAGCCTTCTGGAGCTTCAAAGCAGACCCAAGTCCTTTCTAATCAAGCTTAGGACTTCAGTAAGTTTGCTAATCCTTTCTTAATTAAGTTTTAGCTTAGTTTTAGCTTAAAAGTCAAACCGTCGTAATTAACGGTTGACTTTAAGATTAATCACTAATGGTCCAGTGATTAGTCGAAGTGAAAGTAGTTATAAGTTGGTAATTATGTGGGTAATAAACCCTTAAAAGGGTTCCCCCTGATTCCCACTCTAACTAGGTCTAATGTCGGGTCAAACTTGTAAATAAAAAGTCAACAGGATGCTTAGTTTCTAATTTATGCATAATTAGCAATGTAGAACACATACAACCTGTATGATCATTAATATAACTTAGTAATTAGTGTAAGAACATGTCTAAACATGTTCAACCCGACAATTTTATGTTTAGACCCGGTTCGGAACCGAAAGTCGCAAAGCTTTGACTTTTACTTTGACTTCAGTTCTGACCCGCTTTAGTATGATTTGGAAATGCCTTAGAGCTTCCTTAGGACCAGGCTACATGTTAGCATAACCCTCTGTGGTTGGTTCATTGATTGACCCATTCGTTTACGCGTTTCCGTTAATTGCTCATATGTTGACCATTATGCCCTTATTACCTTAAAACGTGATTTTTGGAAATGTAAAAGAGTAGAAACTTTAATTACTGATATATAAACTTGTATGCAAAATTTGACATCAGTTTGACGTGTAGATTAAGAGTTATGCTCATTATCGCAAAATGAATGCTTTATGTTAATAAAATGGCGTAATTAGCGTATAGCCCACTTTTTGATACCAAATCTTTTACCCACTGATGTAATATATTATTTTGGGATTTTTAAATATTTTTAATAAATTTTAGGCTGAGCATAACTTATAGTTGTAGGCTTAATCCGGTAATTGTCGGTTTTGCCCTTACGGGCCATAAAATGAGTTTTACATATCTAAACGACTCCAAACCTTTTGCTACTGATCACATATGATAAATAAATTATTTTAAGCCTTCTGGAAATATAAAAATATCAGATTTAAGTATCAAACCCGGAAATGGCCTTTAATAGCCTTTTTAAGCGTTTTTAACGCATATTATGTACTAGAAGTATTTTAAACATACAAGGGTTGATACCTACTGATATTTGAGGCAAATTATAATATTTTAACAGTAAGCAAAGGTTGTTAAACTCAGAATCCAGTTTTGAGCTTTTCGGCTTATGTGAAATTACCAAAATACCCCTACGGGGCATAGTTTGGTTATAATTGATAAATTTCACATATGTACTTTACCTACTGTTATAACTTATTAATTTGAGTATGTTTACTGATTACATCAGACCTGTAACTCAGTTAAACACTTAAACCCTTTTACAACCTTTAAAATGACCAAACTACCCCTACGGGGCCTAGTTTGTGTTTAAACACGTTTCGGGCATAATGAAAGACATCTTACTGATGTCACAACATATTTGAGGCATAATCAACTTAGGAAACCTGTATATGACTCTCATGTTTACCCGTCATGCGTTATTCGTGTTCGGTTCGGTTTATGTAACTAGTTTACATAAATTAGCCGAAACGGGTCAAACGTTATCGTTTTTATCTCAAAATCCAGAATGTGTTTAGTTTACCCATATTATACAAGTCTCCAAACTTGTCGGGTCTAAATCACATCCTATCCCGGTCTTCGCTTAATCATGCGTTTTGAACCGTAAACCTTTCCTTAAAACTAACCGGTCTAAGTTACGACTTAAATAAGACCCGTTAGGAATTTAATAGGTTAATAAAACATTCGTTCCAGATTGAGAGCCCCAGTAGAAGTACTTGTGCTTGCTGATTAGAATATACGGCTGAGTATAAATTGCATTGCTAGCTCAGGTAAATACTTTTAACTTATTTTCCCTTATACGGGCTTGGGATACGGTATTATAAAAATACCGCTTGGTCGGGTGTAGAAACCTTTTAATCGGAGATGATTAAATTGCATAATCCCGTTTTAATCTGTATTGATTGATAACAAATAACATTGGGGGTTAATGACCGTGTCCTGGATATCCTTGGCTCATTTTAAAAAGTGAATGGCCACGACGTAAGCACAAGGTGTAGGCAAAACACCTCCTGTTGCATATGTATAACGTATACTCACTCGTAAGGGTATCTTCTTGTGAGATTATATTTGTGGTGTGTCGATTAATCTTGTCCGGCTTGTATTGTATAATCACCGGCCCTAAATGTTGGACAACCATGTAAATCGGATACAAGATTTTTATTAATAAAATTGTCCCAAGTATAAAAGATTAATTTTGCCTCTGTGCATTTTAATCCAGTTATAAAAGATATTTTGTGCCTCGTGCATTCAAATCAATTTTTAAACTCTTTTCCAAAATGAGTCAGTTAATTGTATTTACCAGTGTAAACTGACGTATTTTCCAAAAGGTTAAGTGACAGGTACTATGCGTAATTGGCTGGGAGCTCAGGGCGTCATTAGGGAATCTTGCAAGTTCTAGATGCCTAAAGTCTGTTGAATAGTTTTCTTTTATTGATCCGCCTGTGGATCCTTTACCTTCCGTTGTAATACTTTGACATTAATTATATTCGGAATGTAATATATTTATCTTTTGCTTCCGCTGTGCATTTATATATTGTGTTGTTTGACTATGATGATCTCAACTACGTCACGATACTCCCCACCGGGCCCACCGGTGACACGTGGAAATCGGGGTGTGACACATGACGTTCATCATTTCTTTCAATGTGCGGTTCTTTCGTTCCGCAACGCCATTTGATTGTGGAGAATAAGGAGGTGTACACTCATGTACAATGCCACTTTTTGCGCATAAATCCGCAAAAGGTGCAACATATTCACCTCCTCGATCGCTTCTCAAAGCTTTTATCTTCTTTTTAAGTTGATTCTCAACTTCGTTTTTGTACAAGATAAACTTCTCTATTGCTTCGTCTTTACTTTTAAGTAAATACACGTAGCAATATTTCGTACAATCATCAATAAACGTGATGAAGTACTTATTTCCTCCACGCGTGGGAACCGCTTTTAAATCACACACATCAGTATGAATTAAATCAAGGGGTTCGGTTATTCGTTCAACCGATTTAAACGATGATCTCGTAAGTTTGGATTCAACACATGTCTCGCATTTGTGATTGGACTCGATATGGAATGTTGGTATCAAGTTTAATTTAATTAAACGTCGTAATGAATTAAAATTTACATGCCCTAGTCTACCATGCCAAACATTAGAAGACTCAATCATGTAAGTAGAAGTAAAAATTTCATTCATTTTCTTGTTTCGGTTAACAACCATTACATTCATTTTGAACATACCATTAAGGGCATAGCCCTTTCCAACAAACATTCCACGTCTAGACAAGACAAAATTGTCCGATTCAAACACTAGACGAAATCCAAACTTGTTGAGCATCCATCCCGACACGAGATTCTTCCGTATCTCTGGGACATAAAGCACATTGGTCAAGGTAAGCTCCTTGCCCGAAGTCATCTTCAAAACGACCGTGCCTTCCCCCTTGATGCTTGCGGTAGCTTTATTCCCCATATAAAGCTTTTCTTCACCCGAAGCTTCCTTGAATGTAGAGAAAAGAGCCTTGTCTCCACAAACATGGCGGGTTGCACCCGTGTCAACGAACCATCCTTTTGGGTTTTCACCCATTGCGTTGACTTCTTCAATCATAGCCGCTTCCTCGGTTATCATTGCGATCAGAGGCATACCATCCTCATCAACCATATGCGCACGCTCACGCTTAGGTTTCTTGCATTGGTTAGCACGGTGCCCCGTCTTGTTACAATTGTAACAAGTTCCTTGGAAAGGCGCATGCTTCTTTTTCACAGCCCCCTTTTTAGGTCCAAGGTTGCTAACCTTTGCTTTCCCTTTGTTGTCCTTTTTACCCTTGCCTTTCTTGCCCTTTGAGGACTCCCCAACTTCCACCATGTTTGCTTTAGCCGAAGCTTGCAAAATGGTGCCTTTTTGGGCCACCCTGTTTTCTTCTTCTATACGAAGACGAAGAACAAGGTCCTCGACCGACATTTCCTTTCGCTTGTGTTTAAGATAATTCTTAAAATCCAACCAAGTAGGAGGTAATTTTTCGATCATGGCTGCCACTTGAAATGTTTCGCTAAGTACCATTCCCTCAGCATGGATGTCATTTAGTATAATTTGCAACTCTTGGACTTGGTTCATAACAGACTTGTTATCAACCATTTTAAAGTCCAAGAAACGGGCGACAACAAATTTCTTTGTTCCCGCATCCTCCGTTTTGTACTTTTTCTCCAAAGACTCCCATAATTCTTTGGAAGTCTTGATATTATAGTACACATTATACAATGCATCCGAGAGACCGTTGAGAACATAGCCTCGACATATAAAGTCCGAGTGCTTCCACGCCTCTACCGCGCTCAGAGACTGAGCATCGATCTCCCCTTCCGCAGGTTGGGGAACAGTCTCCGTCAAGAACCTCGCAAGGTTCATGGTGGTCAAGTAGAAGAACATCTTCTGTTGCCACCTCTTGAAGTGGAGACCCGAGAACTTCTCGGGTCGTTCAGCATGATTCGCCACTGTGGACGCTCCCACGGTATTGGCAGGGGTACCGACAACAACGTTGACGTTGGTATTTTCAGTCGACATTCTGAAAAAAGTTTCAAGAAAACAAGTTAAATTCTGTTTTCAAAATAATAAAGACGCTACTTTATTATTATTAGGAGTTCAAAAAATTCAGCCGTGTAGCTTCTAAGTCCAACTTTGAAGACTACAACAGTAGGATTTTTAGAACTTCAGCGACAGAAAGGAGTAGAAGAACAGAATCTGTTTTGACAAAGGCGCAAATTTGAATCAAAACAGAGAAAAACCTTTTAAAACACAACCTGCTGTGAGAGAAAAAAAAATTAAATTCACAGCAGAGAAGTTTGTGATTCTACACGAACGGTGTTTTAAAATTTGTTTTAAGATTGTAGGAATCCGTTCGTGCAAAATTAAATAAAACTTTATTAACTTGACTAACCGAAACAATTACAGAATGAAACAAATAAAATACAATTACAACTGAAAAGAATAGATAAACAAGAACAGAAATCCGAACAGAAAAACTGTTCTTTGGCTGAGGATCGTGTTAGACACGGGTCCCTTAAAACAAATTTCGTGTCTCCCAGGAGATCACGTTTGTTTCCACGATACAACAGCCGAAAGCAGTTGCACTGCCGGTCTTGACTCCAACCCGAACGAGTACCTTGCTTGCTTGAGAGAAGAAGATGATAATACTGTAGGGAGAGAAGATAGTATAGAGCTGGTGAATTTCGGTGTATTTGATTCTGCAGCTGAAGCCTCTATTTATACTGCATATAATGTCGAAACTGAAAAACGAAATTAATGGGAGAATTAAACTGCATTAAACGTCTTCAATGCACCTTAATTCGTCATTAAATTCTCAGTCAAACGCATTAACTACGTCAGTTTCGAATGCTGAAAACGTAACTGCACTGCAGTAACTGCTGCTGGAAGCTTCTGCGCGCGCGCGCGCAGGTTTGCACCCTCATGCGCGGTGCGTCCATATGGCTCACTGCCAAGCGCGCGTGCGCCTCAGTCCCCATGCGCACCTACGCGCGTGCGCCACGTCACCTGTAAGCCTCTACGAGCACGCCACACAGTCGCACCGTTTTGGCTCACTTTGGTGCGCCGCGCACGTCACATCAGTGCCCATGCACCATGCGCTACCGCGCGCCTCCATGCCATGTGTACTCGCGCGCGTATGCGCATGACTGCCACGTCATGCGCCATATCACCAACCACTTGGTCCTTGCAACCCTTGTGCTCCACCACGCGCACGCGGTCAAAAATACAAAGGCGGCTCTCAAGCGGCTCGCGGCGATGCGAGTGTGCGAAGTGCGCCATCAAAGCGCCACATTGCGCCTCATCGCCCACGCCACGCGCGCAAGGGCGAGCGCGAGTTAGGGTGCTCCACACCCTTCGCGAGTACACTAGTGAGTGCTTCCATGAAACAATAAGGATGGAGAGCTCCCACTTAAATACCCCTTTAAGTTTCATCTCTCATCCGATGTGGGACAAGGTGCCACTTTCCCACTTTTTCCAGCATTTAAGTTTCAAACACCAAACTTTGAGCATCGATATCTCATTCATCTTAGCTCCGTTTTGGACGTGGTTTAGTTCGTTGCGAAGCCCTTCCGACATAGAACACAAACCCACAAATAAATATATAAAACCCGCTCATTTTATTATATTTATTTCTAGTCCAAAATAGGAAAAAATCATTTTCCTATATTTATGAAAAATGCAATTTTCACAAAATTTCCAACATTACCTTCGTATAATTTTAGATAGGATTAATGGTGTATTTGACTAGCTTATTCTTTGCCTAAGGATCCTCATTCCCATTGAATGAGTTGTTGTAATTCTGGCTATTTAAGCCTTTGTAATTTCAGTGTAAATCAAGCCTTTCATTCATACAAATCTGTGTTTATAGATATAAGTAGGATATTCATGCTTGCCAATTGCTTTATTGCAATAGAAACATAGTGTCTACAAATATAATTACAATCATGATATCGCTTATTACAAATATAAAAAGCATTATCGTTCTTATTACACAATTTGTTGCTACTACCAAAGTGGCAACCAACCCCGAAAAAACATTGCCTTATTTTTAGATAAAAATCTCGATCGGCACTTTCTAAAGTACGATTAAACTTGTCGATTACCTTCTGTGAAAAAACAAACATGGGTCCATTACTAGTTGTTGATTGATGCATTTAATCACACAGTACCGGTCATATCAACATTATTGGTTACATACATTACAAAAGAGAGAACGTATAATCAAAATATCTTTTGGAATTTAAAAGAAAACTGGTATTAAGCCTCGCGCGTTGCCGCTAGGGGTGTAAAACCGTGCTAAATATTATCAATGTCACGCCGTCGTCAGCGACCATCAACACTGAAAAAGCTCGTAAAACAAAATAAATAAAAAATGAACGAAAAGTAGACGTAAAAACGTTGAACACCATGCACGCTGAGGCAGCATGCTAATGATCAGCTAATGGTGATACAGTGTAATATTAGCTTAGACATATCCGTGTAATTAACTCTTATTTTAATCAACAGATTGTGTATGAATAGTTTTTATTTAGATGCTTATTTTAGTCTACCTTTTTTTAATAAGTTGTACTATGTACTCTATGTGAATTTCTTAGTCTCATATATTTACTCGTCATTTACACAAAAAATTCTACCAAGTCCATATAAAAATAACTTTTTAGCTTCTATTTGAAAACTTTAAAAGATATATAAATAGAAAAGAAAAAAAAAGTCCATCCAGATCAAAGTTTCTGCTAGTTTGGTTTGAAATGAGATTAAATATTGGTGTATAAATTGATTAATTCATGAAATAAACATGATCAAGTTTAGATCTTCTTGACAATTGAATGTTGCCCCACATATTTTAAGGGTGTAGGGTATTGGTAACGTCCCCCACCCCGTCGAGGCCCGGCGACGCCGGCACACCGTGCCCCCCCCCCCTCCCGGTCCCGTCCCCAGCGACAGCATTTGGACGTTGGCGACGAAGCAAATCTGGTGGGCCCTCTTTGTTTGTGTTTGTGTTTGATTTGTACATTAGGCGTTACTACTTGTACATAGTGCATAGAGATGGACCATCCTCCCATACCCTCTAGTTTTGTGGGATGGACCATCATTGGGAGGACTAAGACGTGGCGCCTACGTGGCGGATCATCCTCCCTTGGAGGACCATCACCATACCCTCTAGCCAAAGAAACTGAAACTAAAACCACATACATAATCATCATCTAATACTAATGCATTCCTATTAATGGCACATGCTATTCTAATACTATTAAAACATTCTTATTAATACCACATGACATTTTCTCCACTAACTTATTAATAATATTGTTAATATTGCTAATTATTATATTTATTTATTATCTAATATTTAATATATGCACCCTCTTTTTTAATATTTGAGTCTTATTAATGCCACATGACATTCTCTCAATTAATTTAGTAATATATTGTTAATATTACTAATTATTATTTTAATTTAATATCTAATATATACACCCTTTCCTGTAAATTAATTAATTAATAATAATATCCATATTTGATTTTAATTATTTAAATCAGCCATATATTTTAAGTATTGTTTTATGTTGATTAACCTAACACATTGTAGATAAATTTATAAAGGATCAACAACATGCAATGAAATTAGTAAAGAATGTGTATTGTATGTGTTGATGACAGAAATTATGTAATTCTATAATGTTTAATAATATGCATACCTGAATTATTTTTCATACATTCAACAATATAAAATGAATGTACAATTACACAAATCTCTAAATACTTCTTGTACATGACATTTGTTGTTTTGTTCGTAATTTAATCATATTAAATTGAATAATAGGGATGGGTTAGACAGTTCAAAGTTGATAAAAACGATATAATTAAAAAAAAAACAAATGTTGTGCATAAATAATTATTTAAAAATTTATGTATTGTAATAAACTTTTCTTTTTCTATTGTTGTACGTAACAAACATACTTCTGTTTTATAACTTTTTATACATAGTACAAAATTATATAATTTCTATTACACATACTATTGTAAATTTCGTACACATTATTATATTTTTCTATTATACAACCTCATGTAATACACGGGTTTATAACCTATTATATATATATGTATATATATATATATATATATAGATGAATAGCAACCAACCAGACATAGCCGAAAACATTAACTGACAAACAACCCTCAAGTTAATCACACCAATGTCTAAACTGCTATGCATACACAAAATAAACTGCTCCTTTTGATAATCAAGATCAATTCACCAACGGTATGCAAACTGCAACGTTCAACATCTTGTAACAACCTAATGTGTGTTGATTCTCATTACTTATTTTTGTGTCAAATACAATTGCAGCAGGCGATCGTATGAATGGCTGGATATGGGAATCTGACAATCCCCAAGATGCTTTAGCACCATCACTCGATTATGCGTCTGTCGCCATAGAAGATCCGGAGGGATTGTGGCGCGAGAACGATGTTGGACAGCTAGAAAAAGAGATGTTACAGGCGGCAGAGGACCGCTATCCGCAAACATCTCAAGGGCTAGAAACCATTCCAAAGAGTTATCGGCAGTCAACTTTGAAAGAACTTCACAATTTCATTAAACGTTTTATACAAAAATCTGTCAACGAATTAGAAGATGATGAGCTCACTAGTCTTGAAACGAATATAGATTTTTTTGGGAGGATTGGGTTTTATCTTCTGTGGGCCCGTAACAGGGTACACATGCTGAGAAATCTAAAATTTGGGAATTACCCGTTAAGGTTGGAGTTGGTTGAAGCAACCGTGAGGAATGAGAGGGCTCGGGTAGAGTTTGAGAGGGCTCAGGTAGAGTATGATAGGGCTACAGATGCCCGAAACAAGACACTACATGAGATAACATGCAAGTATGGTTCTGAGTTTGATGACGTGTTAAATGGCGAACTTGGTTTCGGTATGCTGTCTGGTTATTAGCTAATTAGGTGATGAAGATTTTAGGAGCAGTTTATTTTGTGTATATAGGCATAGCGGTTTAGACATTGGTGTGATTAACTTGAGGTTTGTTAGTTTGTCTGTCGGTTAGTGTTTTCGGACAAACTAACAAACATCAAGTTAAGCACACCAATGTCTAAACCGCTATGCCTATATACACAAAATAAACTGCTCCTAAAATCCAAAATCCTCGTCACCTAATAGCTAATACCCAGGAAGCATACCAAAACCAAGTTTGCCATTTAACACGTTATCAAACTCAGAACCATACTTGCATGCCATCTCATGTAGTGTGTTGTTTCGGGCATCTGTAGCCCTATCATACTCTATCTGACCCCTCTCAAACTCTACCCGAGCCCTCTCATTCCTCACGGTTGCTTCAACCAACTCCAGCCTTAACGGGTCATTCTCAAATTTTAGATTTCTCAGCATGTGTACCCTGTTACGGGCACACGAAAGATCAAACCCAATCCTCCCAAAGAAAAACTATATCGGTTTCAAGACTAGTGAGCTCATCCTCTTCCAATTCATTGACAGATTTTTGTATAAAACGTTTAATGAAATTGTGAAGTTTTTTAAAAGTTGACTGCCAATAACTCTTTGGAATGGTTTCTAGCCCTTGAAATGTTTGCGGATAGCGGTCCTCTGCCGCCTGTAACATCTCTTTTTCTAATTGTCCAGCATCGTTCTCGCGCCACAATACCTCCGGATCTTCTATGGTGACAAGCACATGATCGAGTGATGGTGCTAAAGCATCTTGGGGATCGTCAAATTCCCATATCCAGCCATTCATACGATTGCCTGCTGCAACTATATTTAACACAAAAATAAGTAATGAGAATCAACACACATTAGGTTGTTACAAGATGTTGAACGTTGCAGTTCGCATACCGTTGGTGAATTGATCTTGATTATCAAAAGGCACTACTAGAAAAGTGGTCATTTTGCTACGGAAATTTCCTACGCAAAAAAATGCGTCACAAATTCTGACACATTTACTACGCATTTCCTACGGAAAGAAGACCTTGATTTTTTTTTTGGGTAATTTGTGACACAATAGTGACAAATATACTAATTTTAAGTATTGTGTCAGAAATGCATAGCAACTTGCTACGCATTTCCGACGGAACCATTATTTATTTGTTGGAATTAGATTTATATGTTAAATTCATTTAAATATTAATTGTTGCGTCAGAAATGCGTAGCAACTTGCTACGCATTTATGACGAATTATTTATTATTATACTTAGATTATATTTTAATGTTTAATCAGCATTATTATTAATTATTGCGTAGGAAATGTGTAGCAACTTGTTACGCATTTGTGATGGAAAATTTATTGTGTAGGAAATGTGTAGCAACTTGCTACGCATTTGTGATGGAAAATTTATTACCATATTGTGTAGGAAATGTGTAGCAACTTGTTACGCATTTGTGATGTAAAATTTATTGTGTAGGAAATGTGTAGCAACTTGCTACGCATTTGTGATGGAAAATTTATTACCATATTGTGTAGGAAATGTGTAGCAACTAGCTACGCATTTGTGATGGAAAATTTATTGTGTAGGAAATGCGTAGCAACTTGCTACGCATTTATGACGAATTATTTATTATTATACTTAGATTATATTTTAATGTTTAATCAGCATTATTATGTACATATATCTTAATTACAAATTACAATTTAATCATTGAGTTAATTTTCATGTTGAAGCTAAGTTAAAATTTCTTGCATGATGTCAATCAAGACATGATATATTTGTATTAGATATTTTATATATCAACAAAGGATTGATAAATAAGCAAGATGATCTAGAAGCTAGCATGTGATCAAAAATATTTGTTTAAATTACACTTCATGATGGTTCCGGTTTTGTTTCGGCTCGGGTCACGGTTCGGTTCATGTCAGATTTAACGCGGGTCAATCTGTCTATACCCGTGTTATACATATGTATTGTTAACCTGGTCAATATCAAGCTTCTTCAACTCAGTCGGTCAAAGACGACAGTAGTGGTAGTGGCTTGGTTCAGACTCAGTGGAGGCAACTAGTTTTATTATTACTATATTTTATTATTACCATATAAACACGTGATTTACGGCTCTTAATTTCTCGCAAAACAAGCATTAGAACGATAATAAATAGTGTTTAAGGCGAACGTTACCTCTGTTCATGTTCTTTTATAAACTATTCGCCGAAAGTTTTTCTAAATAGTTTGGAGCCATCTATTTTTTAGTTTTCTCGTCTCTCTCTTCTACTTAATTATAGATAATTAATATTAACTAAAAGATAACTATAAAATTAAATTTAACATAAATTTACTCAACCCGTACAATACACGGGTTTATATGAGGTTCTTAAAGATATAACAAGATATAACTTTTTATTGATTGGTATATAAAATTAAATGTGCTCAACCCATACAATATATGAGGTTCTTAAAAATGTAACTTTTTTCATTATTTAATATATAAAATTAAATTTACTCAACCCGTACAATATACGGGATTCTTAAAGATATTAACTTTTTTATTATTTAATATATAAAGTTACATTTATTCAACCCATGTAATAAACGAGATTTTTAAAGATAGATTATTTATTCAACCCGTGTATTATACGGGGTTCTAACCTAGTATATTTTATAAAAAAAATAAACAGAATTGAGGCATGTGGTAAATAAATATAAACATTCAAAATTTATGAAAATCAATTAGCAAATAATCAAATAAGTAAATACTTTTAAAAAGTAAAAAACAAAGTGATCCAATCAAAACCTTACTTTCCCATCACACGGATCATGATCGTACGGTATTCTATGCTCTTAGCCTCTTCATCCAATGGATGAAAACACACCTCTAGAAACACACAATCTTATACCCCATGTATACAAAGATAATTCAAAATCAATTTTAGCCATGGAAAGGGGAGCAAGGGAGAAGAAATCATTTAACTTAAAATTCAAAATCAGTTTATACAAAAGTCAGTGAACTACCGCCACACAACCCCAAACTCTCTCGTTCTTACCGGCACCGGCCGTTTTTCTTTTCGTCGGAGATGAGGATGACGGGGATGTTCTGCAATTGAAGATAATTATGATGATGACGATGTTATGGTGTCGATGGTGGTGGTTCAGGTGACGACGGCTGCGGTGGAGCCGGCCGGAGCCACGTCGGAGAACTGCGGGCGGTGGACGGCGGTGGCGGCTTCAAGTAACAAGTCGATTCATTGGGCTTTAGCCGGTTCCATGCTTGGTTGCCACTTATGGTGTTTTTGGCTGATAAAAGTTGACCGATACATGTATTATGTCTTTAAACTTGGAAAATCGATCATCATTTTCATAGATTGAGGTTCATCATGCAATTGTTTATTAGTATTAGGATTAGGATATTCACAAATATATTGTATAGAAAAGGTCAATATTTGTAATCTTATCTCTTCCTATAATAGGTCAATCTATGTATTATTATATTAAGATTACGGAAATAATGGAAATCAATGGTTTACATTCTGGGTTGTTTTGAGATTGAATTTGCTAAAGATATATCACTACTAGAAAAATTAAAATTTCTGACACCATTTTCCGTAGTAAATGCGTCACAACTTGCGATTTTCTACGAATTTGTGACGAAATGCGTATGTAGGAAAACCACTCGTAGGAAACTGGTTTCTTACGCATTTTCTACGCATTTTCCTACCCATTTCTGACAGAAAAGGGCTGTCACAAATTGCTACACATTTTCTACGCATTTTCCTACACATTTTCTTCCGTTAAATGGGTAGGAAAATGCGTAGAAAATGTGTAGCAATTTGTGACAGCCCTTTTCTGTCAGAAATGGGTAGGAAAATGCGTAAGAAACCAGTTTCCTACACCAGTTTCCTACGAGTGGTTTTCCTACATACGCATTTCGTCACAAATTCGTAGAAAATCGCAAGTTGTGACGCATTTCCTACGGAAAATGGTGTCAGAAATTTTAATTTTTCTAGTAGTGAGGGAAATTACTCTGAACCGCAAGACCAACAATCGACTTCTTGGTGAAATAACTTTCATTATGTGAATCATCGTCTTCTAAATTTTCGGAACTGAGACAAACAATACTTGTGTCTGCTCTTGAACATGTGTTGTTTAATATATCATGAAACAACTTCTTCTTTTCTTTGAGAGTTGTACATTCGGGAAACTTTTTAATTCCACTTGAAAACAATAACTCTAAAGCAACTTTCAAATCTATCAAAGAATCCAGCTTAGACTCGACATCGTCAAGCAGTTTAGTAATCTGTTTCAACAGATAACAAAAGAAAAATCTAACAGCTATAATTAAAATAAATGTAGAATAACATGTATAAAATAAAAAAATTCAGTTGGAATATATGTGTTTAAAATCACTATAAAATAAGAAAGATTGAAAATAAAAACAATCCTCTAACTGATCAGATTCTTCTTGAACAGCCTCTTTTTCTGTTATTTTTTTTATTTCACATCGTCCAAAAGCGTTACGCTCAATTTCCAGTAATTCACGTATTTTCATCTTCTCAACACACCAAAAATTCATTTCTTGAACATTACTTGGAGTATTCAATTTTTCGAATGATGTAGCTTCAAGATAGAGAAGCTGAAAAGAAGTAAACATCCATATAAAATATATGCTGTGAAAGTATAGTAAGTAAAAAAAGTTGAAAGAACTTACAATTAGGAAAACAATTGGTCCATTGAAATAACATCCTCTATCGTCTCTGTTCCATAATCGTTTACACCCTTTCAAAGACTCAAAGATGTAGCCACACCAATCTATTAACTTTATCTCAACACTCTCATCAATGCGTTCTAGAAGATCGGTCAATAAACTTCCACTCGATGCACATTCAACCATCGAGTTCAGAAATAAAGTTATAAAGTTTTGAACGAAAACCATGTCAGCATCATCACTTTCTTCGATTTTTCTTACAATGTCACTTGGCCTTATGACTTTAACAAACTGAGTTTGCCATATACGATAGCATTCTTTTGCTGATTCGTTAACCACCAAACTACTAACAGGTGTTCCTCCATGCGGTATACGATATATGTGATGTATCAACTCAACAGTTATTTGGATACATCCATTGGGCAACCGCAATTCCATAGACTTAGGATCAAAACTATCTACCACAAAGTATCCTAACTTCGATGGAATACCGCTGCAGTTACTTCCTAACAGAGCCCCGAATCCGATATCCATAACTTTTTTTTTCTGTGCACTGTTTAAAGATTTTATAGCATTGTAGAAGGGTTTGGGAGTATTCCGAAGTCTTAATGTTTTGAACTTTTTATAATTGTGTGCACAAAGTTTTTTCCTTTTCCTTTTCCTTTTCCTATTAACAAGAGAAGTAACTTTTTGTCTGTTTTCTTTACGTTGATATGCTGTTAAAACATTTAAAATAAATTAGTTTACAAATCTTAAATAGAATGATGAACAAAAACAATTATTAAAAAATAAAATATTAAAAAGGGCTGCAAACATGTTCGTACACCACTAGCGGAGTATCAGCAGCCATAGTTGTCAATAGCGAGCGTGTTCATCGCTATAGCGCGCTACGTAGCGCATAGGTCTAGGCTTGCTATTAGGTTTTTGCGATAGATAGCGATAATGACGACAATTTATTTATTTATTTAGTATAAATAGCAATTATATATAGCTATAAAATAGTTGGATTTTAGGTTTTTGTTATATATATACATATAAAATAGTATATATACAAGGGTATTTTGATATAATATACATATAAAAAAATTTAAAAGTTTTTTTCTAGTGTATCGCTATAACTATTTATAAAATAGTCATCCGCTATTTATCGCTATTCGTTATATAGCATACAGGTACCTTATCGTTATTTGTCACTACTATTAGCCATTAACAACTATGTCAGCACTCAGCAGCTTATAGCCCTATACTAGTTGTATAGATTACCAGTGGTGTCAGGTATGTCTTATGTCGTCTAATGACAACTCGTATAGTCTTATACTACTCATATAGGTTAAAAAAATCTTTTAAGAAAATCATATTTTCTAATAAAAAAAATATAACATTTTGTAATAAAACTAAACAATATACAAAATTTTCTTTGTCAAATAGTAATTTCATTTTTAATAAAAGTAAACAATTGTAACACTTCGTAATTAAGACTAAACAAATTATGATATTCTTTTTTCATAAAGATATAACTTTTTATAATGTGTTTTTTGTGAATGGGACGAACTATACACGACTCAAATAACCCTATACGAGTCACAAATCAGGAGCTACACGTCTCGTAAAGATGATGCGTGATATGAGCCATGTGTCTCTATAGGAGTCGTATAGGTATACAATTCGATTGTTTTAACACTCGCAACTTTGTTCAAAAATGTGAGGGAGTTGTATAGCTATACGGCTCGTATAGGTGACCCCATTTATCAGCGGCACAAAACTAAAAGTAATATATAGTTTAATAGTTAAAACTAATATGACTATAAAGTATTAGTAAAAACAATACAAAAGAGTATAATTTCAGATCTAAAAAATAATAAACACAAATAGAAGCAAAAACTTAAAACCCAAAATTAATTATATGATTTTCTAGCAACTTTCAACCAAATGATTTGCTTGGCATAAATGAAACTAGAAAAACATGATTTCACATGTAAATAACAATTTTTCACAAACTTACTTTGGAAATCATCTTCATTTTCTTTGGATACAACGTGTTGTGGAGAGTCAATAGGAGTACGGTCTTCTTTTAGGGCTAAACACACAAAAACAAATGAATGTTAACGAAAAATGAAAAAGAAAAAAGAAAAAAGAAAAAAAGTTGATAATAAAATACTTACATTCAATGTTTTGGCACATGGTATAGTAATCGGAACAAGACATGATCAGAAAACTTGAAAAAATGAGAAGATAGTTTGAAGTTTTGAAGAAGAAGAAGAAGAAGATATTGTTTGAAAATTTGAAGAAAAAAGATGATGGTACTGTACTAGTGTACTGTCTATTTGAATTGAAGGTACTCGTAAAAGAAGGGTTTTTCCTTTTTCATGTAAACTAGGATTGCGACCCTCCGCAATGCGGCGGGGATTCTTTAGTTACAACTAAGTCGATCTACGACCCGCACGTTATGTTAAACCTGTCAAACGGGAAAAAAATAGACGATGTAAAAACGTTCACCTACACACGCACATTGCGTCGTGTTAACTCACAATATTTAGAACGAAACATAAAAATGTTAAACCAAAGACGCACGTTGCGATGTGTTAAGTCACAAAATTTGGAACCAAGCATAAAGCGAAAAATTTGCGGAAAATGAAAACTATAAATGATCAAAGTTGAAAGTAAAAAAAAGTTGTGAGGATAGATTGCAAAAGATAAAACGTTTTGGGGTAAAAGTAAAAAAACAAATAGTTTTGTGTTAAAAGTAATTTATGAAATACTTTTATGTGAAATGTAAAAAAAAGCAACTTCTTTTGGAAAACCCCTAAAGCCAAGGTTACAATAACCATAAGCATAACCATTTTTTCTTTGAAAACCCCCCAAAGCGCACCCCGCGTTGCAACGGGACGTAAAACAGTGTCAGATAGTACTAATGCCACACAACCGTCATCGACCAACAACACTGAGTCGACCTAAGATCTTCGTGTTGCCACGACCCTGTCAAACATGAAAAAATAGAGGTAAAAACGTTGAACCACACATGCACGTTGCGCCGTGTTAACTTGCAAAATTTGAAACAAAACATAAAAAAGTTGAATCACAGTCGTACGTTGCGTCGCATTAACTCGAAAAATTTAGAACTATACGTAAAATGGAAATTTGCGAAAGATTAAAAGTATAAGTGACAAAAGTTGTGAAGTTAAATTGCAAATAATGAAAAGTTTTGGGTTAAAGTTAAAAAAACAAATTATGTAGTGTTCAAATTGCAAAAGGTAAAAACCTTTGGATTAATAGTAAAAAATCAAGTTTTTTTTTTTTTTTGAAAAATTCCCAAAGCACAAGTTACAAGTTGTATTGCCTAAATTTGTTGCTTATTTATAGTAACTAGAATTGAGACCCGCCGCAATGCAGCGGGGATTCTTTAGTTATATCTAAGTCGATTTAGAACTCATACGTTATGTTAAACCTCTCAAACGGGAAAAAAATAGACGATGTAAAAACGTTCACCCACACACGCACGTAACGTAGTGTTAACTCGTAAAAATTTAGAATGAAACATAAAAACGTTAAACCAAAGACGCACGTTGTGATGTGTTAAGTCACAAAATTTAGAACCAAACATAAAACGAAAAATTTGCGGAAAATGAAAACTATAAAGGACCAAAGTTGAAAGTAAAAGAAGTTGCGAGGGTAGATTGCAAAAGATAAAAAGTTTTGGGTTAAAAGTAAAAAAAACAAATAATTTTGGGTTAAAAGTAATTTATGAAATACTTTTTGGTGAAAAGTAAAAAAAATAAATTTTTTTTTGAAAAACCCTCAAAGCCAAGGTCACGACAACTATATGCATAACTATTTTTTCTTTAGAAAACCCCCAAAGCACACCCGCATTGTGACGGGGCGTAAAACGGTGTCAAATAGTACTAATGTCACATAACCGTCATCGACCACCAACACTGACTCGACCTAGGATTTGCGTGTTGCGACGAACCTGTCAAACATGAAAAAATAGAGGTAAAAAACGTTGAATCACAGATGCACGTTGCGCCGTGTTAATTACAAAATTTGAAACAAAACATAAAAAAGTTGAACCACTCTCGTGCGTTGCGTTGTATTAAGTCGAAATTTAGAACTATGCAGTTAATAGCGGCGCTATAGCGGGTGTAGCGGTGGTCTGGCATCATAGCGGTCCAAATAGCGGTTGGGCATAGCGGTTCCGTTAATAGCGGCGCTATAGCCCGCTATTTGACCGATATATGTAGTCCTTTATAGCGGCTGAAGCAGTGATATTAGCGGTCAGCCTTGGTTGAGGTCTTGGAAGCAGTTCATCATCATCAGAGTTCAATTGCTGTTCATCAAAGGTGATAAAAATCGAATCAAAGCTGTTCGATTCGATTGCTGGTCTGATACTCGAGTTCATCAGAGCTGTTCGATTCGAGTTTTGTTCTCCTCTTCAGTCTTCGACAGTCACCTGTCACCAAGGTATTAGTGTAATAGTGTTCTCTTCGGTCTGATACTCGAGCTCATGAATCTGTTGTGGTCTGATATCATGAATCTGTTACAGACTTATGATGAAAGTGAAAGAAAACGGCGTATGATAAAAGTAGGGATAATTAGGGTTATTTAAGTTTGGGTATTTTAACATATAACCCCCCTCCATCTTCATTAGTTTATATTTAGTCCTCATACTTGTGAATTTATATATAAACAATATAAAATTAATGGTATATGTATATAATATATATAAAAATACATAAATTATGCATGGTATAAAAATTACCGCTATATCACCGCTATACCACCGCTATAACCTATATATCGTATAGCGGACCTTGACCGCTATCCTCTATTTTACCGCTTTAACTGCTTAGATTTAGAACTATACGTAAAACGAAAATTTGTCAAAGATGAAAAGTATAAGTGACAAAAGTTGTGAAGTTAAATAACAAATAATGAAAAGTTTTGGGTTAAAGTTAAAAAAACAAATTATGTAAGGTTAAAATTGTAAAAGCTAAAAACCTTTGTGTTAAAAGTAAAAAATCAAGTTTAGTTTTGGGTTAAAGTTAAAAAAAACAAATTATGTAGGGTTAAAATTATAAAAGCTAAAAACCTTTGGGTTAAAAGTAGAAAATCAAGTTTTTTTTTTTTTTTGAAAAACTCTTAAAGCACAAGTTACAAGTGATGATGAATTAAAAAGTTGTTTATTTATATATGGAATAATAAATATTTTCATGTAAATAATATGATTTTATCTTTCTACAAGTAAATTGTGGTTTTACTCTATCGACCCAAAATATCATTTTAGTCTAAATATTTTTTTGCTGTCATTTTAGTTCAAATAGCTTTTTTTGGTCATTTTAGTCCATATAGTTTTTTCTACCATTATCATCCAACTCACTAACTCCATTAAAAAAGTAAGTTAACTTAGGGGCATTTTGATCAAACCAAATTGTTCAACTTAGGGGCATTTTGGTCAAACCCCACCGTTCAACACCACAATCCCCACCGTTCACCACCACCATCACTCCCCATCGTACAACAGAAACAAAAACCGAGTTCAGATCCAACAAAGAGAGAGAGGGGGGGGGGGGGGGGGAGAGCAAAGAGAGAGGGGATGAAATGTGGTTTGCAGGTGCGATTTGAGAAGAGATGTGGTGGTTTAAAAAGGTAGAGTAGTGGTTGTTTGCTGGTGCGATGGCATGGGGATGGTGGTGTGCCAATTTACAATGAAAATGATAGCGGTGGTTGTTGATTTACAATGATAGCGGTGGTGTTTGTTGATGACGTGGATGGCGGAAAAGTGGTCGGTGGTGGTGGAAATGGTAGGCGGTGGTGGTGGTGGTGGTGGCGGTGCTGGCATGTGGTGGCAATGATAGAAGGTTATGATGGGGTGGGTGGTGGGTGGTGGTGGTGGTAAACACCCCCTAAAATAAGTCAATAATGACTGAATTGTCCTTCTCATTAACAGAAAAAATGGATGAAGTTAACCCAGTGGACTAAAATGACAACGGTGAAACCTTTTTAAACCCACAGGCGAAAAATGAAACATTTGGACTAAACTAGCAAAATAGACTAAACCACAGGGACTAAAATGATATTTAACTGAAAACTAAAAATGGAGTATAGTTTTTTTTATAGTAGTTAGTGTATTCATATTTAACATATTAACTACTTATTAAAGTAGCAAATTATAAAAATGTGTATTTATGTTTAACGTTTTAACTACTTATTTTAGTATCATAGGGGGATTCCATCGACTAGCTCTCGTTAACATGGTCACGAACTCCCGGATGGCGCCAGCGTTTCGGCAGCGGGACACTGAGACACATCAGACTGTCTAATTGTAAGATTTAAATTGCATTACTAGACCCTTAGTTTAGAAAAGCACAGGTTTTCCTAAATCTTTTAATTTTGAATTGCTTCTCTTTTTAATAAAAAAAGAAACAATTCAAAATTAAAAGATTTTTATATAAAGACAAGTGAATCCCCTGATTTGTTTAGTTCACGTATAGGAAGACAATTTCGGATTTAGAATTTTAGACCGATAAATCTTAGTGTCATTTCTTGCCTTCAAATTTTATATTTAGACAGACAAATTTTATATTATCCTTTTTGTATTATTAACTCAATTGTTGATCGTCATATTGTTTTATTTTTGTTTATGATGTTTCGAGTAACTAGGTTTATTTTTTTATTCTAGCTATTGTAACTGTAAATTAATTCTTAGACACAATTGTTTTTATAATCTTAAGACACATATTTGTCTTGCAATTGTTGGGCCAAATCCTGAGCCTAGCAATCGCAGCCCACTTTCAGTTTTTTTTGGTAAACTTTTAAGAGCCCAACATATCCCTTCAACATAGGAATAGGATTTCATTGAAAATTAATTTCTGTCTTAATATATAAAATTTAAAACATCCTTCGTCTTAACAGAAAAAATAAACTGAGTTAGTGGTTTAGATGAAAATTTATAAAAATTATGTGACAAAACTATTAATTTTTTGAGTAAATTGATAAAATCGTCTCTGAGATTTGGACATGTTTGTCAGTTTCTTCCAAAACAATTTTTTTGTACCATACTGTCCTTCACTTTTGAGATTTTTTTATCATTTTCATCCAAAAGCCTAACTTTTTTTTTTATTATCAAAATCGTCCCTAAAATTTCAGAATTTTTGTCATTTTCATCCAAATGTTTAACAGAAAAAAATAAAGCAAATTCGACATTTGGATGAAAATAGCAAAAATCCCAAAAGTGAAGGACTATTTGGTACAAAAAAATTGTTTTAGATGAAACTGGCAAACATGTCCAAACCTCAGGGACGATTTACTAATTTTCTCTTTTTTTTTTATAAAAACTGCATGTATATTCTGTTATATATATATATGTGTGTGTGTGTGTGTGTGTGTGTGTGACAAAATTAATTAAATAAAAGAAATTAAAAAGAGTTTGAGTAAATTGCCAAAATCATCCCTGAGGTTTTATATTTGCCAATTTCATCCAAATATTCTTTAACTTAACAAAAAAGTAAACTAAGTTAGTGGTTTGGATGAAAATAACAAAAAAATGCCAAAGGTGAAGGGTTGTTTGACACAAAAAGTCATTTTAGATGAAACTGACAAACAAGCCTAAACCTTAGGGACGATTTTGACAATGTACTCCTTTTAATATGTGTAGAGGTGTTATTTTTCTTTAACTACACACCCTTTTGTACCCACACAATGATTTCTTTTTGTAAAGTATATGCCTCAGTGTGTCCCTAACTCATCGCTTTAAGCTGAAACAAAACCTTATATTTTTCCTTCATATAAGACTTTCTCAGTTTCTCCATAGCGCCCTTAGTAGTGTCGCCCAGATGATGTGGAAAATATCCACAATTTCAGGCCAATTGAAAACCATTCAAAGGGAAGAAATCCATATGAAAGATCCGACTACAAGGCACCATTATTTGGGTTCTTGTGCTAACTTTTGAGTTAAACATAAATGTGCCTTGCACATGAGGGTATGATTGTCTTTTTACCTTTTTATTTGAGACAACATTTAAAGAAAATAATATATGATTTAAAAGCATTTCCCCTGTTTCTCCATCTCTCTCATAACACACGTTATCTTCACCATATCTCTCTTTTCTCCATAGCAACCGGTCACTACCACATCATTTTCGGCTACAATCAACATCATTTTAGGCTACCTGGAACCAAACAGATCTGCGAAGAATCAATATTATAAACTAAACAAACCCAGATGACAATTTGTTTAAAATTCGATGAAAATCTTGAAAACTTACGGAAATTGGGCGCAGAGATTTCTTTGCAAGAACTTCAAAGGAGAATACGATGGTTACCCATATGATAATTGCTAGTGTTTTGTGAATCTTGACCATTATTCTGATTGATTGATTGATGATCGGAGAAGCTAGAACCCCAGCCCAGATGATGAACGAACTCGTCTTTACAAACGGACTTGGTTTCGAGATGTGGATTGTGTGACGACCCAATAGAATCACCGTTGTCGCTCCTCTGTTATCCATCGAAAACCACCGGACACCACAGTTCATCGGAGAGGCTGCCAGTGGTTCGGCCGGAGATGGTCAGCTAACCACTCCTCTCTCTCAAAATCTGCATCTCTCTTTTGGCAAGATGAGGTGGTGGCGGCAAGACGCGGTGGTTAGGGTTTTAGGGTTAAGAAATCGGGGAAGATGATATGTATATGCAATTTTTTTGGTTTTATTTATTAAACATTTAAATAAAAACATGAATTGACCAGAATACCCTTAAGTGAATAAACTTAATTGAAAATTTTAATCTGGTTAGTGCTAAAGGATGTAGAGTGTAACTGGTTTTGCAAATAAATGATTATGACTGTAATTATTGAAGTTAAAGGCTATCCGTTGCAATCCGGTACAAACATAAAGGACGAAAAGTGTAATTTACCGTAAATTTAAAGAAAAATGGATAATGATGTGGAAAATGTAAGGATGTTTGTATGGTTGGAGAAGAGATTAGGATGTTTTAAGGATTTACAAGGATACGATGTGGCAGCTGACTAGGCTGTTAAGGGTGTCTAAGGACGCTTTTAGCATCAGGGATAATCTAACTGTATGCTACATCCCTGCATGTTTGCCAGTTGCAACCTATGTGATTCTCATGTCTGTAAATTATCCATGTTATGATAACACTACAACAATGTATTAATTATTTTGCTAAATGTTAACACTTAAAATAAAACAAATGATATTACTTAAAATAAAAACTTGTGAAATTTCAAGTTGCAGCAACATTGGAGTTAATTATGTACTTTTAAACAAACTAGTGTTGTCGTCGGGTTTTTTCCTAATAGGTACTTGACGTCGCTGTCATCGCTTGTTGCGGTTGCCAAAATAGTGGTCTTAACACCCCCCTCTCTCTACATACTGAGGTACATCACTGCAGAAAGGTGGCGACGGTAGAATTTACTGACAACCGGGGATTTACGGCTCTTAATTACGTGATTAACAGATAATTAACGCGATAATAAATAGTGTTTACAGCGCGGATTAACTTAATTAGGCCTTTCGAGTGCCTAGGAACGTCTATCCGACTTTACAGTGCGCGAACAGTGGTCTGCGGAGAAACATGATAAACGTTAAGCGATAACGAAACGAAACCGTACAAATACTGACAACGCCCACAAATACGGATTTTCTATGAAAATTTTATATTCATGAAATTAATATTGTGAATATATCGTACTTTCATACGCCACGAAACGCAGACGTCAACGAGAAACGCGAAAACGGTAACGCACCGATAATCATCGACGGAACTAACGCACCGGACTCGAATTTCGTCGCGATATTAATACATTATGATATATTTGGCTTCGTTTTCGAATTTTAATATACGCAGTTGAAATCGGATCAGAAATCGGATCAGAAACGGCAAACGGGGCATTTACGCGATTTTAACAAGACCGCGAATGCACGCAATTAAGAACGATTATCGACACTATTTTGCATATATTTTGACCCTAAAATAACGGGTTACGACATTTTTTTATCTTATTTTATTACGCGTTCGGATTTCTAAAACAGGTCTCGTGGGGAATTACGGGTCACCAAGCACGGGGATTGGCCTTGTGGGCCTTGGGCCCAAGCCCAAAACCCACAAAGCCCAACCTGCCTATAAATAAGAAGTGTGTTAGTTCTTTTTCTTATTCACTTCCCACAAATCACAGTCAAACATTCACACACACACATCACGGTCCCCTCCCTCTCTCCGGTGAAGACCCGGCGGCGACGGCCGGCGAAGGCGGCGGCGGTCCGCCGAGATGCCGGGGGTAAGTTTTCCGGCCAAGCACCCCTCCCCTTCTCATCTTCAACCGGTACACCCCCACCCCCTTTCCTTCTTCCTTTCCGACTCAGAAACGAACCACCACCACCATAGTCCGGTGGTGGTACGGCGGCGCTTCAGAGAGGGACCGAGAGAGAGAGAAACCGAGAGAAAGAGGGAGAACCGGCGGTCGGAGGTTCGGACCGCTGGTCGGGTCGTTTATCCGGTGGTCAGACGGCGGTGGTGGTATTCACAACATCAGGAGTGACGACGGTGGTGTGAAGGTCCGGCGGTCGGTACAATTATCCGACGGATTCCACCATTATTTCGGTGGTCCTCGTCTTTATCCAACAGATTTCGTCATTTTTCCAGCGGTTCTTGCTGTTGTCCGACGTGTTCACGGTCTGATCGGGTTTTGGTTCGGGACCCGGGCGATGTTCGGGTCAGACTTGTTCAAGAAATAGTGGGTGTGCTCGATTGAGTTTTGGTTCAAGTTATTTGGTTCAGATTTTCGCAGCGGTTCGAGTCGGATCATGAAGTAGTTCGGATGACTCGGTCAAACCGAGTCAACTCGGTCAACACAGCAATACCGAGTCAACTCAGTTGACTCGGGTCAACTCAGTTAGCTTTTTCGTCATAAGGATGGTAAAAATTTAGAAAGATTATTCTTTACGTTCGTTAGATATTATTATACGCGAATTCGAGCTCGAACCGATTTAGTTTATATTTCGTCATTTTTACGAAAATTACATGTGTTGACTGAGTCTCGATTGAAATTTTGATAAAATAACGACGACTTGTGTCGTCGGGGGCGTCCAAAAACAGAGGAAACTCTGCCCGTTTTTTGAGAAAACCCGTAAAATAATTACGTTTTATTAATAAAATGAAGCAGAACCGATCGACTACAAATGATTTTATAAAACAAAATACAGGTGTATATTACTTTCAACGACATTTCACAACATCACGAAAGCGACGATTCGGAATTATTTACGACAACTATTTTATAAAAATAAATGTAGTTTACATTTATTTCAAATTTCGTATAACACGAAAACGTTTTATAAAAATAAATATATTTTATATTTATTTCCAACATCGAACAATACGAAGCCGTTTCACGAAAATAAATATAGTTTATATTTATTTCAAATATCAAACGGCATGATTTCGTCTTATAACATAAATATAGTTGATGTATTTACTTCAAACGGCAAACAACACGACCCTTTTCATAAAAATAAATATATTGTATACTTATTTTAACAATCGAACAACACGACTTCTTTTATGAGGATGAATATAATTTATTTCCTTATTTCAAAGTTCCAACGACTCTTATTCGTCTTACAAAGTAAATATGGTTTACAAATTTACTTCAATTATCAAACGCGATGTATAATACGAGTTTGTCATATACTATTTTCGTATAAATACTCTTTTATACACATACGACTTCTCGAGACGGCTAACGCAATTACAACGACATATTTATATTTTATATAAATATTTATTTGTTTTTAAATCTCTCGAGAATCAAGTCTTTTCGAGACTTATTGATTACTTACGACATTAAGCGAAACTAAACAAGGTTCAACTTAGTCATTTTCATTAAGTAACAACTTACCGTTGAGTCGTTCGATTAACGATTCGGTAGAGCTCGATGACACGTAGTTTAGATACTGCGTTTATTTAGAAACTTATTAGGTATTCCGTGTTAGGAATATTGTAGAATGCACGCTAGCATGTCAAGTCTTGGAAACAACATCATCGAAGTCGTAATTAGCTAGCTTTGCACAGGGAGTATTCAGGCGAGTTCATAACCCCCACTTTTTACTGTTTTACATTTTTGTAAATGTTTTCGGGGTGGAAAGACATGCACGTTTTGCAAAAACATACAAAGTTTTGAACTAACGCAAAACTCGTATTTCTAAATCATATTACGAAGGGATTTCGAGGAACACAAATGATTTACGAAAGGTTTATACTAAACATACCGGTTTTTTACAAAACAAATGCTTATTTTCGAAATGTGAATGATTTTCGGTCGGGGAGACCAGGGATTTGGTCGGGGAGACCAGGGATTCGGTCAGGGTGACCAGGGATTGGGTCGGGGAGACCAGGGATTTTCATACATACATACAGACATATTACAAAAGGATTACAGACATTTTTATACATGGTAATGTTAGCTTAAGGAGGGTTAGGACGTACAGATCATGTGAGTGGGTAGGCGGGAATTGAAGGCCATTAATCCTCAGTGTAGGACCGAGGGACAATAGCGGTAGATCTATCTGGGTGTAGCGAGCCCAGCCCCAGGCCTAACAGTACGGACCTCGGGGTGACTTGGTACCCGACGCAAAAATCTGCTAGGTTTGAGTCTTCCTACTGCACTTCACACATACCAATGGCCTTGCAAACCATTGGTGATCTCTTTATTTCCTTATTTGCTACATACCAAGGACATATATACTTACAAAAATACTTGTTCATGCAAATTAAATACCATGTTTTATACAAATTCAAAGCATAGGATTATGCGGGTATGGAGTCAAAGTCAGGGTGGGCATTGACGGTTATACGAACATTACAAATACAAGACTTTACAAATACATGGTTTTTATGAACATAATGTGTTACAAACACAACGTTTCCATATAACTTGGCAAGAAAATGATTTTTAAATTCGTTTTCTCAATACTGTCTCACAAACCGGTTATTCAAAAAGATTTATTTCAAATCTTTTACAAACAAACTATGAACTCGCTCAACTTTATGTTGACTTTTTCGCATGTTTCTTTCTCAGGTTGCATTTCTTAGACAAGGCACGGTTGGAATAGGAGAACCATTGGAGTTTCGAGTACTTAGCGGCGTTCATTTTTCTAGAAGTCTTTGCTTATTTGCTTCCGCTGTGCAATGAAGACACCAGTCCAGTCACGCCAGCTCTGAAAATTTCGGGGTGTGACAGATTGGTATCAGAGCTATAGGTTACAGCGAATTAGGTTTCTGTTGTGATACCTAGGCTCTAACCTCACTTTTCTCTGGGACTTAGACTATTAAGACATTGAATACATACAGAACGCCTAGTACTCGAATATGGTCTCCAACCGTTGCCGAAAAGCAAATAGTCAAAATTTTGTTTTCAAACATACGCTATTGTGATGTTTTATACACGGTACACAAAACAATTACATATAGTACACAACACTCTGAGAGTTTAGGAAACATGCATTTAAGACCTTCGGAACAGGGAATTCAGCCGGTTGGCTGGATCTGGTCGAGAGACCAGGGAGTCAGTCTGAGAGACTAGGAGATTCAGTCTGAGAGGCTGGGAAGGTAGTCTGAGAGACTAGGAGATTCAGTCTGAGAGGCTGGGAGGATAGTCTAGTGGGACTAGGAGATTCAGTCTGAGAGGCTGGGAGGATAGTCTAGCGGGACTAGGAGATTCAGTCTGAGATGCTGGGAGGATAGTCTAGTGGAACTAGGAGGCTCAGTCTGAGAGGCTGGGAGGATAGACAAGTGGGACTAGGGGAATTACTTGATTGCTTATTGGTGACTAACATGTTTATTTGATTATATGATTGATTATTTGTGCATGTGTGTGTTTATTAAAGGTCATCACGTAGGAACCACGAATATTAACTCGAGCACACACTGTTATCCATATTGTCTATGATATATTGACTCCCCGAGCAGGCAGCCTACGCATAACGAAACGTTAGTGCACGAGAATACATGAAACTCAAATTTTACGTCAACGGATGTCGGAGTACATCACATTCTACGCGAAACGTAACGCTAGTGCACAGGTATACGTGAAACTTAAGCTATGCATCAACGGAGGTTGAAGTACGATACATACGACTATCGAGGCGAGGCCTTTGAAAAGACACGATGGCGCAATTCAACGACGACGCTAGATTCCTGTCAGCAGGAGGACTAACTACCAGGAAACGGTAACTTGTCACGCGATCCTGCAACGACACGAATCCCTCCAAGGAAAAGACGTTTGTCTCTACATCCCCCTATTTCAGTTAACGACGAATACGATATGTTCGACATTCCATGGTAATGTCACCTAACAACTGGTCGTCACATGAAACCCCAGGTAAAGTCCTCAAATTTCTTTTATTGAAATTTCGACTTTCACATTTACTGAGTAGATTTTCGTATCTCTACTCCTCTTAATGATCATTGTGTCACGATCATTTCTTTCATTATAGCGAATACTTATTTGGTCCACTTCTTGAAAATTTATATGTTACGCATGCATCGTTTGTTACGCATGTGGTTTATTTTCGAATAAACGTTTCATCAAAATTCAAACATTGTTTCGCTAAACCTAATTATTGATTTGTGATTCGAATGACCGGCATTATTGTTGGCTCCTTTGTTATCAAGTCAACACATTTTCTTGAAATTTCTTTTCTTTTCAAGTTACATACATGGTTTATCGTTGTGACCATGCCGAAAGTTTTCTTGTTGATACATGTATCTATTGTCGGCTTGCGCCGAAATCAAATTCAATTGTTTGAACCTGTTCATTACACATATTCGAATCAAGACACCATATGATGTATTGTGAGCATCATCTTCAAATCAATTTTAACAAGCACTTCATTTGTTCCGAGTCGTGGCAAACTTGTTTGGTAATCGACTCCATTAAATTGTTTGTTGACTTTGACACCTTGTGGTGGTGTTTTCACTTATTTGAAGCCTGCGTTAAACTTGTTTACATATCTTATGCACGGATTTAATTATTTATTTATTGATTTAGATTAAATCCGCTTTGATTCATCATATTACAACAGTCTTAACACAATTGTGTGTTAAGACAATGGTACACAAATTCATTTCACATTCCGGTGTACCTCATAACGGTTCTTTCAACATCGATCGAATGCCTTGCGATATTCATTGCTTCCTCACCTTCGATCGAAAACATTGTTTCATTGATGTTCCGTTTTCAATTGAAAATCCTACGATGTCATTTGAAACAAACTTTCAGATTCACTTTATTGCGCTTTCATTTAACTTCAAACACGGTGAAATTGTTTGATCACCGCTATTATTGAATCATTATGACACCTTGTGGCGTCAGTACAAACTTGTAGCTTGGGCTAATTATGATTGATACAAAACACAGGTGATACTTGTTCAATCACCGCTATTATTGAATTGTTTCATTCATTGCGACACCTTGTGACGTCGGTATAACTTGCAGCTTGTGCTGATCATGATCGAGCGTTTCATGCAAACTAGTACATTTAAGATTGTTGATTCTAAGTTCATCCAGTGGATGTTACTGCTTCTAGAACTCATTTACTCACTATAAACGCTATATGGAACTCGATTGGTCGAAGTTCCTGTTCATTGTTGGATCCCTGTTGACTTGGTCACGTTAGTGACGGTATCTATACATCTTGTTTCCTTTAACATCAACTTTTGGAAACACATCCCTTTTAAGCCGTTGGGTTCTTATTATTGAGGAATGTCATTAAATTCACATGATTCAAGTAAGACTTGTTTCGATTACGCGGTCATTCACTTTGTTATTATTCGGACTTACCTGCGAACAACACAATTCTGAGGAGATAACGTAGTCTAAATTTCGAGGACGAAATTTCATTAACAGGGGGAGAATGTGACAACCGGGGATTTACGGCTCTTAATTACGTGATTAACAGATAATTAACGCGATAATAAATAGTGTTTACAGCGCGGATTAACTTAATTAGGCCTTTCGAGTGCCTAGGAACGTCTATCCGACTTTATAGTGCGCGAACGGTGGTCTGCGGAGAAACATGATAAATGTTAAGCGATAACGAAACGAAACCGTACAAATACTACCAACACCGACAAATACGGATTTTCTATGAAAATTTTATATTCATGAAATTAATATTGTGAATATATCGTACTTTCATACGCCACGAAACGCAGACGCGAACGAGAAACGCGAAAACGGTAACGCACCGACAATCAACGACGGAACTGACGCACCGGACTCGAATTTCGTCGCGATATTAATACATTATGATATATTTGGCTTCGTTTTCGAATTTTAATATACGCAGTTGAAATCGGATCGGAAAACGGATCAGAAACGACAAACGGCGCATTTACGCGATTTTAACAAGACCGACGAATGCACGCAATTAAGAACGATTATCGACACTATTTTGCATATATTTTGACCCTAAAATAACGGGTTACGACGTTTTTTTATCTTATTTTATTACGCGTTCGGATTTCTAAAACAGGTCTCGTGGGGAATTACGGGTCACCAAGCACGGGGATTGGCCTTGTGGGCCTTGGGCCCAAGCCCAAAACCCACAAAGCCCAACCTGCCTATACATAAGAAGTGTGTTAGTTCTTTTTCTTATTCACTTCCCACAAATCACAGTCAAACATTCACACACACACATCACGGTCCCCTCCCTCTCTCCGGTGAAGACCCGGCGGCGACCGCCGCCGGGGGTAAGTTTTCCGGCCAAGCACCCCTCCCCTTCTCATCTTCAACCGGTACACCCCCACCCCCTTTCCTTCTTCCTTTCCGACTCAGAAACGAACCACCACCACCACAGTCCGGTGGTGGTACGGCGGCGCTTTAGAGAGGGACCGAGAGAGAGAGAGAAACCGAGAGAAAGAGGGAGAACCGGCGGTCGGAGGTTCGGACCGCTGGTCGGGTCGTTTATCCGGTGGTCAGACGGCGGTGGTGGTATTCACAACATCAGGAGTGACGACGGTGGTGTGAAGGTCCGGCGGTCGGTACAATTATCCGACGGATTCCACCATTATTTCGGTGGTCCTCGTCTTTATCCAACAGATTTCGTCATTTTTCCAGCGGTTCTTGCTGTTGTCCGACGTGTTCACGGTCTGATCGGGTTTTGGTTCGGGACCCGGGCGATGTTCGGGTCAGACTTGTTCAAGAAATAGTGGGTGTGCTTGATTGAGTTTTGGTTCAAGTTATTTGGTTCAGATTTTCGCAGCGGTTCGAGTCGGATCATGAAGTAGTTCGGATGACTCGGTCAAACCGAGTCAACTCGGTCAACACAGCAATACCGAGTCAACTCAGTTGACTCGGGTCAACTCAGTTAGCTTTTTCGTCATAAGGATGGTAAAAATTTAGAAAGATTATTCTTTACGTTCGTTAGATATTATTATACGCGAATTCGAGCTCGAACCGATTTAGTTTATTATTTAGTTTATATTTCGTCATTTTTACGAAAATTACATGTGTTGACTGAGTCTCGATTGAAATTTTGATAAAATAACGACGACTTGTGTCGTCGGGGGCGTCCAAAAGCAGAGGAAACTCTGCCCGTTTTTCGAGAAAACCCGTAAAATAATTACGTTTTATTAATAAAATGAAGCAGAACCGATCGACTACAAATGATTTTATAAAACAAAATACAGGTGTATATTACTTTCAACGACATTTCACAACATCACGAAAGCGACGATTCGGAATTATTTACGACAACTATTTTATAAAAATAAATGTAGTTTACATTTATTTCAAACTTTCGTATAACACGAAAACGTTTTATAAAAATAAATATATTTTATATTTATTTCCAACATCGAACAATACGAAGCCGTTTCACGAAAATAAATACAGTTTATATTTATTTCAAATATCAAACGACATGATTTCGTCTTATAACATAAATATAGTTGATGTATTTACTTCAAACGACAAACAACACGACCCTTTTCATAAAAATAAATATATTGTATACTTATTTTAACAATCGAACAACACGACTTCTTTTATGAGGATGAATATAATTTATTTCCTTATTTCAAAGTTCCAACGACTCTTATTCGTCTTACAAAGTAAATATGGTTTACAAATTTACTTCAATTATCAAACGCGATGTATAATACGAGTTTGTCATATACTATTTTCGTATAAATACTCTTTTATAAACATACGACTTCTCGAGACGGCTAACACAATTATAACGACATATTTATATTTTATATAAATATTTATTTGTTTTTATATCTCTCGAGAATCAAGTCTTTTCCAGACTTATTGATTACTTACGACATTAAGCGAAACTAAACAAGGTTCAACTTAGTCATTTTCATTAAGTAACAACTTACCGTTGAATCGTTCGATTAATGATTCGGTAGAGCTCGATGACACATAGTTTAGATACTGCGTTTATTTAGAAACTTATTAGGTATTCCGTGTTAGGAATATTGTAGAATGCACGCTAGCAAGTCAAGTCTTGGAAACGACATCATCGAAGTCGTAATTAGCTAGCTTTGCACAGGGAGTATTCAGGCGAGTTCATAACCCCCGCTTTTTACTGTTTTACATTTTTGTAAATGTTTTCGGGGTGAAAAGACATGCACGTTTTGCAAAAACATACAAAGTTTTGAACTAACGCAAAACTCGTATTTCTAAATCATATTACGAAGGGATTTCGAGGAACACAAATGGTTTACGAAAGGTTTATACTAAACATACCGGTTTTTTACAAAACAAATGCTTATTTTCGAAATGTGAATTATTTTCGGTCGGGGAGACCAGGGATTTGGTCGGGCAGACCAGGGATTCGGTCAGGGTGACCAGGGATTGGGTCGGGGAGACCAGAGATTTTCATACATACAGACATATTACAAAAGGATTACAGACATTTTTATACATGGTATGGTTAGCTTAAGGAGGGTTAGGACGTACAGATCATGTGAGTGGGTAGGCGGGAACTGAAGGCCATTAATCCTCAGTGTAGGACCGAGGGACAATAGCGGTAGATCTATATGGGTGTAGCGAGCCCAGCCCCAGGCCCAACAGTACGGACCTCGGGGTGACTTGGTACCCGACGCAAAAATCTGCTAGGTTTGAGTCTTCCTACTGCACTTCACACATACCAATGGCCTTGCAAACCATTGGTGATCTCTTTATTTCCTTATTTGCTACATACCAAGGACATATATACTTACAAAAATACTTGTTCATGCAAATTAAATACCATGTTTTATACAAATTCAAAGCATAGGATTATGCGGGTATGGAGTCAAAGTCAGGGTGGGCATTGACGGTTATACGAACATTACAAATACAAGACTTTACAAATACATGGTTTTTATGAACATAATGTGTTACAAACACAACGTTTCCATATAACTTGGCAAGAAAATGATTTTTAAATTCGTTTTCTCAATACTGTCTCACAAACCGGTTATTCAAAAAGATTTATTTCAAATCTTTTACAAACAAACTATGAACTCGCTCAACTTTATGTTGACTTTTTCGCATGTTTCTTTCTCAGGTTGCATTTCTTAGACAAGGCACGGTTGGAATAGGAGAACCATTGGAGTTTCGAGTACTTAGCGGCGTTCATTTTTCTAGAAGTCTTTGCTTATTTGCTTCCGCTGTGCAATGAAGATACCAGTCCAGTCACGCCAGCTCTGAAAATTTCGGGGTGTGACAAATTTAGACCGCGAGTGAGTGATGATCGATAAAAGGTGGTCCAGTGAATGTGGCGGTGGATAAGGAAATATAAAGCTCAACGGGAGTTGTAAAATTCATTAGTGTTTTGGCACCATTGGTACGTTGTCCTCTCCCTTAATACATGTTGAAATAATAACAATAGAAATAACTCACTTGGTTCTGATTTGCGTTTTACAGAAAGAGATAGAGATAGAACAGAGTGTTTGCTAGTGTAGAAAGACAGAGAACCAGGGACAGTTGTAGCAAACTGGTGCTAAAGCGGTAAAAGAAAGAGACAGCTATAGGGAGATGCGGAAAAAGATAACCAAATGTTTAAAATGAAAAGTTGAAGGACCAAAGTCGGGCTCATGCATTGAGCACCGACAATTCATTTTAAGATATATAGATAATGTTCTAAATTGGATCTGAAACTCAAATAAATAAATTATAAGAAAAAGGTTGAATTAATTTAATAAAGGATACTAGTTTATAGACCGCGTATTACACGAGTTTATATAATATAAATGATATAGTAATATAATCTTTAAAAAAACTTTATATTACTAACGACCTATGTTAATTAGTAACAAAACTTTATATATACGAATTTCCATTATCATAGAATGGTTCACACAACTAACTTGAATTTATTACAAAAAACTGGCTCATCTTAATTAGTAATACGAAAAATACCATAATAGTCATGTATTACAAAAGTTGAATACTAAAAAACATGTAATAAACAAATTTATATATTATTAATATGAATGAAATTATGCATTACGTTACATGTAACAATGTATAAATAATAATAATTTTTATCATTGTTATCTTTAAAATATAATTTTTATTTAAAATAAATCTCTAAGACCTCAATTCTGTTTACAAAATTCATTATTTAAGTTGTTCTTTTTCTCTTTATTGGTAAAAAGCCAATTTTATTGGTATGACATAGATTAGATTTGTTATTGTTACTAATAATTGTTATGCGAATTTAATTAATAAATAGTATTTGTAAAGTTATTATATAAGTTAAAGGTTTATATATGATGAATAAATCTTTTCTTTATTAAAGGTTAACTGATGTGTGCAAAATGCAACATATAAATTACATCAATTGTGGCATAAAACTAACCCTTTTTTAGTACTAATGTTTGAAAAAGTGTGCTTTTGTCTTCCTTTTGTATTTTCAGGATTAAATGAGCTCAAATTAACAAAAGAAGCAAAAAGGCAGCTAAATCTAACATAAATACAAGAAAAGGAACTAACGTGGCATGCCCGACCTCCCCGAAAGCATCTTCCCAAGCAAAACAAGAGAACAGAAGGCTGAACACGCCCCGTGCTCAGTGAACACGGGGGCGTGCCCAAGTGCCAGCATAAAAAACAAAGCTATAGAAGCTTCTATCGCCCACCACGGGGCCGTGCTCAGCGGACACGGGGCCGTGGTCAACTATAAGATTCGCAGAATCCAGGCAAATCTTGATAGTACAGATATGCTTCTGCACACGGGGGCGTGCCCAGCGGACACGGGGGCATGGTCAACTAATGCAGACAAACTGCAATTAATGAAGACAGAGAAGAGGATGGACACGGGGTCGTGCCCGAGCTACTGTTCAGGCTATAAATAGGGGTGCTTGGCTCATTTGCAAACCATCCCTTGGCACACCACCTCTCTCACACTTCACCCACCACCATCACAACACCATCATCCACCACCATCATCCATTGTCCATCATAGAGTGTGTGAGTCGTCTCGGGATCCAAGATTGATCGTAAGAGTTCTTGACAATCAAAGGCCATGTTTGACTAAAGTCTCTTACATCACTTGGTGAAGACAAGTGTCTAGTGTAATACTTTTTATTTTTAATCTTTTCGCACTTTTTACTTGGTTATGTATTAATGACTTTAATAACTAGTTTCTTATGTTGAAGGTGATTCTTCCTTATCGTTTGTCCGTGGTGTCTTGCCATTATTTTACTGTCTATATAAAATAAAAGATTTTCACCATTCATATCTCCACGGTCTATATGGAGGTATGTTGGCAACCTGGTCGGGGGTTAAGGGAACGGTTTGGTAAGAGTCTTTTCTTGTTCAGTGTATAGATCCTGCAAGGACCTGGGTCAAATTTAGTAGGACCTCCTTCAATACCCACCGGTATTGGATGGCGGGGGTCCAAACTCTTTGATCCCCTCATATGTAAGCTACTATTAATACTTTAACCCGGCTATTTAGGACTGTATCCCTGCTGACTCAGACTACTTAGCCGAGGGTAACGTCACCTTCAAAAGAGGGGCCTACCATAATATGCATTAATAACTTAATTAATTATCTTTCAATAATCCGACCCTTTAGGATTGTATCCTTGCTGACTCAAACTACTGGGTTGAGGGTAACGTCACCTTCAAAAGAGGGGCCTGCTACAATAACTAAGATAATCTCTTAAAAAGTGCAAAAGTGAGGAAATAATCAAAGGTTACACTAAACACGAGTCGGAGCCAAGAGATTCATCTTGTCTATCTGTTTTTATTTTTATTTTATTTTTCAGCATTTTAGTTAGTTTTTATTTTTCTAGTTTAAAACCTTTTTCTAACTTTTGATTTGATTAGACGTTGAGGATAAACCGGTACTAAAAGCTCTTGTGTCTTTGGACGACCTCGGTATCTTACCAACACTATACTACGCTCACAATGGGTGCACATGCCCATATGTGTGTTTAGTGTTAGTAAATATCGTGTTTTATAAATTTAAAACTTGGCTAAAAAAGTGTAAAAGGGCTTAAAATATACATTAAAAACCATACACACTACACACGCATCAAGTTTTTGGCGCCGTTGCCGGGGACACATGGATTTTAAGAAAGTTAGGAATCAACGGCCTAATCGTTTTTCTAATTTTTCTGTTTTTTCGTAGTTTTTCAGTTTCTGCAAACGCTCAGCACGGGCCGTGCCTGGTCGGACACGGGCCGTGCCCAGCATTGTTACTTGCAGTTTTTATTTTCCGAGTTACAAAGAGCTGAGCACGGGGCCGTGTCGGTGCAACACGGGGCCGTGTCCAGCTCCACAGTAACAGGGATCCGGAAAACAATCATTGTATCTTCGACCACGGGCCGTGTTCACCTGAGCACGGGGCCGTGGTGAACCTTCTGACCAACGTTCTTTTCTTTTTTATTGCAGGACTTGGAACCCAGGCGACACATTTGAACTTCCTACGTAGTGTATGAGCTCCAGTTCTAGTAGAGACATAAAAGAACCTCTAAAAGAACCCGAATGCTTTCTCAGAAAAAGACTTAAAGCTAAAAACCAAGAGAAAGTTTCGGGGGACCCACTTCCAATGGCGGACCAACGTACCCTCATGGATTACCTACGACCCACTGTAGGTAATCTCGGCGCCGCTATCAATGCACCGAATGTCGAAGCCAATAACTTCGAACTTCGGCCACATTTGATACAAATGCTTCAAAACTCCGCAACCTTCCATGGGCATGCGGACGAGAATCCCCATCTACATATTACTAATTTCTTAGAAATATGTGATACCTTTCAGATCAATGGAGCATCAAACGACGCCATCCGCCTTCGGATGTTTCTATTTTCACTAAAAGACCGAGCTAAGGCTTGGCTTAACACCCTCCCAGTTGGCTCGGTAAACACCTGGGATGAACTAGCCCAAAAGTTTCTATATAAGTATTTCCCTCCTGCTAAAATGGCTAAATTAATGACGGAAATTAATACATATTCACAAGAAGATGGGGAATCCTTATATGAAACTTGGGAAAGGTTCAAGGAGCTACTAAGAAAGTGTCCTCATCATGGTCTTGCGGTATGGCAACAAGTATCCACTTTCTACAATGGGTTGTTGCCACACACAAGACAAACACTTGATTCTAGCTCCGGGGGACTTCTAGGTAATCGTCGCCCAAATGAAATATACAATCAAATTGAGGAAATTGCTCAAACAAATTTTCAGTGGCACACTCCCCGAGGCAATAAATCTATTGCCCCGGGAGCCCATAAGGTTGATGAAAGCACTTCTTTACAAGCCCAAATCGAGGCCCTTTCTTCAAAAATCAAAAAGTTAGAAATGGCAAAAACGGCCTCGGTTATGGCTTGTGAGGGGTGTGGTGGGCCACATGAAAATTGGAGTTGTATGAAAGAAGTTGATGATCAAACGGAAACGGTAAACTACATTGATAATAGGCCGTCGGGTCCTCCAACGGGTACCTACAACCAAGGATAGCTTAACCACCCTAACCTTGGTTGGAGAGATCCCGGCAATAGTAGTAACCAACAAAACCAACGAACTAACTTTCAACAACCACAAAATTTTTCTCAACAACAAGGTGGACGAGAAAGGCTTGAAGTTACTGTATCTCGCCTCATCTCCGACACCGAAAAGAAAAACTCGGATCGATTTCAGCAATTGGAATCGAATTTTAGAAATCAACAAGCTAGCATTCAAAACATTGAAAAACAATTAAATCAAATAGCTCAATATTTCTCCGAGAGGCCACAAGGCGCGTTACCAAGTAATACCGAAACCAACCCAAAGGCGCAAGTATATCTCATAACATTGAGAAACTGTACCGTGGGTCCCGAAGAGGCTCCACTCCCACTAACTGAAAGAAGCCAAACCACAACTCCACCTGCGCCCCAACAAGAGAAGGCTTCTCCAAAAGTTCAAGAGCCTACTAAGACTCCTCCGGTTCCATACCCCGGTCGGTTAATTCGTCAAAAGACCGATGAGCAATTCGCAAAGTTCAGAAATTTACTAAAACAATTGCATGTTAATATTCCATTTATCGAAGTCCTAACCCAAATGCCAAAATATTCAAAATTTATGAGGGACTTCCTCACTCATAAAACGAAAATTGAATCATTGCAATTAGTTAACTTAGGCGAAGAATGCTCCGCCTTACTACTCAACAAACTCCCACAAAAAAGGATTGATCCTGGAACCTTCACGATTCCTTGCTCGATTGGGGAATCCCCCATTCGCAATGCACTAGCCGATCTTGGGCTAGCATCAACCTCATGCCCGCATCAATGTTCAAATGACTCGGCCTAGGAAAAACGAGCCTTACAAAGATGAGCATACAACTTGCCGACAGATCCGTCAAATATCCACAAGGTGTCGCTGAAAATCTGTTGGTCAAAGTCGACAATTTCGTCTTCCCGGCCGACTTTGTCATACTAGACATTGAAGAAGACACCGAAGTCCCTCTCATCCTAGGGAGGCCATTTCTAGCCACTGCCCAATCAGTGGTAGACATGAATGACGGAACACTAACATTGAAGTTTGGGGACGAGGAAGTGAAGTTTGGAGTCGGAAAAAGAGTAGAAGACGAAGACCCGGTCAACTACATGAAGGTCATAGACTCAAGCTTGGATGACGCTCTCCGACGGTGTAGCATGGGATGCAAAACATCCCACTTGGGTAACATATGACCAGGCTTTTGGTCTAGCCAAGGACCCTTATAAATGTGGCGCACCACGGAGGCATTCCGCGGAACTATCCTTAGTTTAGTTTAGATTAATTTTTATGTTTTCTAGTTTAGTTTTAATTTTCAGGAATAAAACACACTGGGATGGTGAAGGATAACAAGGGAAACTTGAACCAGCACCCCATGCACGAAAACAAGGCCATCCGACAAAATTTTCTTCATTACAACAAGTTCAGCTCGGGCCGTGCCCGCCCAACACGGCCCTGTGCTGCACAATCTGCAAAAGATGCCTAGTTCAGGTAAACTGGACACGGGCCGTGTTCACCCAACACGCCCCCGTGTTCTATTTCTTTTTACAACTTTTTGTTACTGGCGACTGAACACGGGGCCGTCCCCGGACACCACGTGGCCGTGTCCAGATGCCCAGTAACTTAAAATTTTGCCTTTTCACACCTTTTTACACATTCAATCAACCTAAAAACTTATTTTTGGGACACGTTGAGGACAATGTGTAATTTAAGTGTGGGGGGGGGGGGGATGCTAAAACCTTGAATCTTGCAAGTCCTAATCACAAGCCTTACACAAAACTCTATTGGAACCGCTAATCACCCCAAATTTTTTCAAAAATTTTCATTTTTTTACTTGTCTAGGTTTAACTTGGGAATTTCAAGTTCTAAAAATGTTATATTTTTACAAATTTACAACCGATAGCATCGTGATAAAAAGAACCAACATAAGAAAATTATGAAAAGGCATGACAAGCTTAGTTAAAATTTGATTATATATACTTGATCACATAAAAACCCATTCCCACAAAAGTGAGTTTTGAGCCTTTATTGAGCATACAAATAGCTATCTTTAAACTAAATGCTCATTTTTCGTTTCTTGTGTGAATAGCCGCTTGGTTCTTACAACTCTAGAACTTGCCACGACGATGCATTCCCGGTCCTTACCAACTTAAACCCGAGTAAGTAAATGATGGAGGCGTTAGGACTAACCCTTTTTATTTCTACACCATTATTTTTCTTCTTTTTACCACATACCCAAAATCCCCCTAGTTAACCCCTTTGAGCCTAAACCTTTTCATTTCTTAACCCAAACCAAACACCCTATCACCCACCAAAACCTTTTTATTTTTAACCCTTTGTTTTAGTAACAAGCTCGGTTTTTCGTATGACTTTTCAAATATATATATATATGTTGATGATGAAGCAAAAGAAATAAACAAGCAAGTTCATCAAAAATAACTTTGTTTGAATAATAGCTTCATCAAAATAAAAAGTGCAAAAATAAAGAGTCTTACGAAAACCGATGTTTTTTACGCTTTTCGCCCTTTTCTACTAACCACTAACCCAACCACCTACCTTTAACCCAAGCCTAACCCTTCACCAAAAAGTCCTCTTGATATTTACAAAGGTTTATAGTTAAGAAGGAAGAGGATTGATTGCTTGGCAAGCCTATGGTAGGAGTAAGTTCCATGCCGCTCTCGAGTGATTCACTAAAATACATCTTCGGCCGAGTGTTGAGTGATCCCCCATGAGGTATGTGAACTTGTATATAAATGGAATTTTAAAAAGGCATGTTATGCCCTATTAAGTAATTTATCTTATGTAATTTTTTAAATAAATCATGACGAATAGGATTGTAAATAAATAAAAATAAACTTAATAAAGAATCTTGGAAATCCCGACACTCTATGACAAGCCCAAAAAAACCTTCTCTTCTACCCATTCCATTTGGGAGTGTAAAGCCACATTATAAAGAGTTTTGCTTGAGGACAAGCAAAGATTCAAGTGTGGGGGTATTTGATGTGTGCAAAATGCAAAATATAAATTACATCAATTGTGGCATAAAACTAACCTTTTTTAGTACTAATGTTGGAAAAAGTGTGCTTTTGTCTTCCTTTTGTATTTTCAAGATTAAATGAGCTCAAATTAACAAAAGAAGCAAAAAGGAAGCAAAATATAACATAAATACAAGAAAAGGAACTAACGTGGCATGCCCGACCTCCCCGAAAGCATATTCCCAAGCAAAACAAGAGAACAGAAGGCTGAACACGCCCCGTGCTCAGTGAACACGGGGGCGTGCCCAAGTGCCAGCATAAAAAACAAAGCTATAGAAGCTTCTATCGCCCACCACGGGGCCGTGCTCAGCGGACACGAGGCCGTGGTCAACTATAAGATTCGCAGAATCCAGGCAAATCTTGTTAGTACAGATATGCTTCTGCACACGGGGGCGTGCCCAGCGGACACGGGGGCGTGGTCAACTAATGTAGACAAACTGCAATTAATGAAGACAGAGAAGAGGGTGGACACGGGGCCGTGCCCGAGCTACTGTTTAGGCTATAAATAGGGGTGCTTGGCTCATTTGCAAACCATCACTTGGCACACCACCTCTCCCAGACTTCACCCACCACCCACCACCATCACAACACCATCATCCACCACCATCATCCATTGTCCATCATAGTGTGTGTGAGTCATCTCGGGATCCAAGATTGATCATAAGAGTTCTTGACAATCAAAGGCCATGTTTTCCTAAAGTCTCTTACATCACTTGGTGAAGACAAGTGTCTAGTGTAATACTTTTTATTTTTAATCTTTTTGCACTTTTTACTTGGTTATGTATTAATGACTTTAATAACTAGTTTCTTATGTTGAAGGTGATTCTTCCTTATCGTTTGTCCGTGATTTCTTGCCATTATTTTACTGTCTATATAAAATAAAAGATTTTCACCATTCATATCTCCACGGTCTATATGGAGGTATGTTGGCTACCTGGTCGGGGGTTAAGGGAACGGTTTGGTAAGAGTCTTGCCTTGTTCAGTGTATAGATCCTGCAAGGACCTGGGTCAAATTTAGTAGGACCTCCTTCAATACCCACCGGTATTGGATGGCGGGGGTCCAAACTCTTTGATCCCCTCATATGTAAGCTACTATTAATACTTTAACCCGGCTATTTAGGACTGTATCCCTGCTGACTCAGACTACTTAGCCGAGGGTAACGTCACCTTCAAAAGAGGGGCCTACCATAATATGCATTAATAACTTAATTAATTATCTTTCAATAATCCGACCCTTTAGAATTGTATCATTGCTGACTCAAACTATTGGGTTGAGGGTAACGTCACCTTCAAAAGAGGGGCCTACTACAATAACTAAGATAATCTCTTAAAAAGTGCAAAAGTGCGAAAATAATCAAAGGTTACACTAAACACGAGTCGGAGCCAAGTGATTCATCTTATTTATCTGTTTTTATTTTTATTTTATTTTTTCAGCATTTTAGTTAGTTTTTATTTTTCTAGTTTAAAACCTTTTTTCTAACTTTTGATTTGATTAGACGTTGAGGATAAACCGGTACTAAAAGCTCTTGGGTCCTTGGACGATCTCAGTATCTTACCAACACTATACTACGCTCACAATGGGTGCACATGCCCATATGTGTGTTTAGTGTTAGTAAATATCGTGTTTTATAAATTTAAAACTTGGCTAAAAAAGTGTAAAAGGGCTTAAAATATACCTTAAAAACCATACACACTACACACGCATCATTAACTGACTATGTCACAAATAGGTATAAAATGAAATTAATATATTTCTTAGCTCTATTAAATTGAAAACAAATCATAAATCAATGTAGCTACATATCTTAATATTATCTCATCTATAAAACTTCAAACGTTAGTTCTCTCCGTCTATCATTTTAAAACCGAGTTCAATAAAATGTTAGTCTTGTTGCGAGATAGTCCTCTGCTTAGTTACTCTTTTTTAGCTTTTATTTATATGTCAGAAAAACTCATATATTGATTTTATAGATAATCTCAGATATGGATAACAGTTTTTGTTTTTTTTTCTTTTTGTAATTTAAACTATTTTATTTTAAGAAGTACTAAAATCACAGTTTTAAATATTGTAGATCACTTATGTATATTTTTCAATCATAAATTAGAAATAGATATTAATTAGTATATATTATTAATGAATTATCATAAATTAGAATTAGATATTAATTATTATATATTATAAATGAATTAAAGATGAAAATGCCATGTGACATTAATTAGAAGGATGTTAGAAGAGAAAATGCCATGTGGCATTAAAAGTATTCTTTTATTAGTATGAGATTTGTATACCTATTGTAACACCCCAAAAATATAAAACTTTGCGTTTAATATGTAATGTTAATTTAACAAGAATTAAATAACTAGGAAACTATAACCCAGTTAGTTGATAGCCTTGAAATAACTTACTCTAAAGTTAAAACACTTAAACTTAAAGCTAAATGATAAGTTGAGGGACTAAACTAGTCAAAATCTGAAAGCTTAGTACTAAATTAATAATTAAACACAAAGTCCACCCATTTGTGGGTGGGCATCGATCGAATAGAGGGAAAGGGCGACCAGGAGATCTTCCAAAACCCTGAAAACTTCATCAATCTTGCAAATTGAAGGATTAATCCAAGTCAAAATCGAAAATTGAGCTTAGAATCATGATCCTCATCATAAGAGGATTGTAAGGTATGTAAAACCTAATGAAATCTCTCAACTTGAAATTCTCATGATTTAGGAAATCTGAAAATCTGATGTTGCATGTGTGTTATATGGTTAGATTAGAGTTGATATGGTGTTTAGAAGTGAAACCTAGCCAACTACATGTAAAATCATGACCAAATTCAGAAAGTTCCATAAACACCTTGAAGGTGGGTTGTGGGTTTTACAAGATAATGATGAACATTAGGGTTTAGATGATTATCCTAGTGTAAATTGATTATAGAAAAGTGATTTCAGAAATGTATGATGATTAAAATGCTATATGAGGGCTTTATTGATGTTAAGTTAACTAGCTAGCAAACTATGAACTTGAATGCAAAGAAAGGTATATTTGCTGTAAATTCAATTCCTGCACACGTGTTATTTGATACGGGTGCGAATAAAGCCTTTGTTTCATATGGATTTATTCGACATCCTTCGTTTGTTCTAACAAAATTACCTGTGCCCTTAGAAGTAGAGATAGGTAATAACAAGAGTTTTATTGTTTGTGATGTATGTGAAAACTGTAAACTGAGCATTGACGACGAAGAATATTTGATAAACCTAATCCCGATGTCAATGGGAGAATTTCAAGTAGTTGTTGGGATGGATTGGCTATCTCAACACCATGCAAAGATCGTGTGTTTTCGTAAAGAGATAAAACTAACATCTCCGAGCGGGAAACACGTCACCATTTATGGCGAAAACGGGGGCAACCCTATAGTATGTTCAATGTTGAAAGCTCACAAGCTTATGAAGCGAGGATGCAAGGCATTCATAATATACGCTAATGAGCCCGAAAAAGAATCACGAAAGATTGAAGACGTACCGGTAATACGAGATTATGAAGATGTGTTTCCGGAGGATTTACCGGGGATACCGCCTAAACGGGAGGTAGAGTTCGGGATCGAATTGATTCCTGGCGCAAAACCCGTAGCAAAAGCCCCGTACCGACTTGCACCATCGGAATTACAAGAGTTAATGTCTCAAATCCAAGACCTGCTTGACAAGGGATTTATAAGGCCGAGTGTGTCTCCTTGGGGCGCACCGGTGTTGTTCGTAAGAAAGAAAGACGGGAGCATGCGCATGTGTATCGATTACCGGGAGTTAAACAAACTCACGGTAAAGAACCGATACCCGCTCCCGAGGATAGATGATTTATTCGACCAACTACAAGGTGCGAACTGGTTTTCAAAAATTGACCTTAGATCGGGGTATCACCAATTAAAGGTCAAAGAAGAAGATGTGCCGAAGACGGCTTTCCGCACGAGATACGGACATTACGAATTCCTCGTGATGTCATTTGGGCTAACAAACGCACCCGCGGCTTTCATGGACCTCATGAACCGGGTTTGCAAGCCAATGCTGGATAAGTCGGTCATCGTGTTTATCGATGATATCTTGGTGTATTCGAAAAGTGAAGCTGAACACGCACATCACTTACAAGAAGTGTTAGAGACCCTTAGACGAGAGAAGTTATATGCAAAATTCTCTAAATGTGCCTTTTGGTTACGAGAGGTACAATTTCTTGGCCATGTCATATAAGTGCCGACGGAGTATTGGTGGATCCGTCAAAGATAGAGGCTGTGTCAAAATGGAATCCTCCAAAGAACCCTTCTGAAATTAGAAGCTTTTTGGGACTTGCGGGATACTATAGGAGATTCATTCAAGATTTCTCCAAGATTGCGTCACCACTAACAAAGCTAACCCAAAAGAAAGAGAAGTTCGTTTGGGGTGTCGATCAAGAAAAAGCGTTCCAAACGCTAAAAGAAAAGTTAACTCAAGCTCCGGTATTGACATTGCCGGATGGAGTAGAAGACATGGTGGTTTATTCTGATGCTTCACTATCGGGGCTCGGTTGTGTTTTGATGCAACGGGGCAAAGTTATAGCTTATGCCTCGAGACAACTGAAGATACAGGAGAAGAAATACCCCACGCATGATCTTGAGTTGGCTGCGGTGGTATTTGCCTTAAAAATATGGAGGCATTACTTATACGGGGTAAAGTGCACCATATTCACCGATCACAAGAGCTTAAAATACTTCTTCGATCAGAAGGAGTTAAATATGCGACAAAGAAGATGGCTAGAAACGGTGAAAGACTTTGATTGTGAAATACATTACCACCCCGGAAAGGCTAATGTAGTGGCGGATGCTCTAAGTAGAAAAGCGGACTACGTCCCGATACGAGTAAGGTCGATGCAACTCGTGGTGACCTTGGGTATACTTGAACGTATTCGAGAGGCGCAATTAGAAGCAGTAAAAGAAGAAAATTGGAAGAAAGAAAGAATAATTGGTCAATTGAAAGATTTGTCGGATGGGAATCACGGGTTGAAGACTCGATCCGGAAGGATATGGGTCCCACATACTTGTGGAGTGAAGGCGCTTCTACTTGATGAAGCTCATAAATCCCGTTATTCAATTCATCCGGGTGCGACCAAGATGTACAATGATTTGAAACAAAATTATTGGTGGCCCGGAATGAAGAGGGATGTGGCGAAGTATGTGGAAAAATGCTTGACATGTTTACAAGTCAAGGCGGAGCATCAGAAACCATACGGCAAACTCCAACCGTTAGATATTCCGGTTTGGAAATGGGAACATATCACAATGGACCTACTGATCAAGTTGCCTAAAACGAATCGTGGTTTTGATGCCATTTGGGTAGTGGTGGATCGATTGACGAAAAGTGCTCACTTCATTCCGATTCGTGAGACTTATACGTCAGAAAAGATGTCAGAAGTTTACACCAATGAAATCATAGCACGTCATGGGGTGCCGGTTTCCATCGTGTCTGATAGGGATACCCGGTTTACTTCGAATTTCTGGCGAGATTTCCAAGAGCAAATGGGGACCAAATTATTCATTAGCACTGCGTACCATCCTCAAACGGATGGACAAAGTGAAAGAACGATACAAACATTGGGAGACATGCTACGGGCGTGTATAATCGACTTTGGAGGCAGTTGGGATGTTCACCTACCGTTAGTCAAGTTTTCGTATAATAACAGCTATCAATCTAGTATTAAGATGGCACCGTACGAAATGCTTTATGGTAGGAAGTGTCGAACCCCGGTGTGTTGGGGTGAAGTGGGTCCACGTGAACTCGCCCACCAAGATATAGTACGATCCACGAATGAGAAGATTGAAAAAGTTCGAGCACACTTGAAAGCAGCTCAAGACAGGCAAAAGGCGTATGCTGATAAAAGAAAGAGGCCAATTGAATTCCAAGTAGGTGACATGGTCATGCTAAAGGTTTCCCCATGGAAGGGCGTTATTAGATTCAGAAAAAGGGGGAAACTAAGTCCGAGGTTTATTAGGCCATTCAAAATTATCGGGAGAGTTGGCAAGGTGGCCTACCGCCTTGAGTTACCGGAAGAATTAAGTGGGATTCATGGCACGTTTCACGTGTCACAATTACGAAAATGCCTAGCGGACGAAACAGCCTATATCCATTATGATGATATTGAAGTGGATAATAGTCTGAATTATGTTGTGAGACCGTTGGAGATTTTAGATCGAAAGGTCAAACACTTACGAAATAGACAAATCGATCAAGTCAAAGTCAAATGGGAGCATAGAAAAGGCTCGGACACCACGTGGGAGACCGAGGAAGAGATGCGTCGGCTCTACCCTACATTATTTGGTACGTACTTCGGTTTCGGGGACGAAACCCTATTTAAGGGGGGTGGACTTGTAACACCCCAAAAATATAAAACTTTGCGTTTAATATGTAATGTTAATTTAACAAGAATTAACTAACTAGGAAACTATAACCCAGTTAGTTGATAGCCTTGAAATAACTTACTCTAAAGTTAAAACACTTAAACTTAAAGCTAAATGATAAGTTGAGGGACTAAACTAGTCAAAATCTGAAAGCTTAGTACTAAATTAATAATTAAACACAAAGTCCACCCATTTGTGGGTGGGCATCGATCGAACAGAGAGAGAGGGCGACCAGGAGATCTTCCAAAACCCTGAAAACTTCATCAATCTTGCAAATTGAAGGATTAATCCAAGTCAAAATCGAAAATTGAGCTTAGAATCATGATCCTCATCATAAGAGGATTGTAAGGTATGTAAAACCTAATGAAATCTCTCAACTTGAAATTCTCATGATTTAGGAAATCTGAAAATCTGATGTTGCATGTGTGTTATATGGTTAGATTAGAGTTGATATGGTGTTTAGAAGTGAAACCTAGCCAACTACATGTAAAATCATGACCAAATTCAGAAAGTTCCATAAACACCTTGAAGGTGGGTTGTGGGTTTTACAAGATAATGATGAACATTAGGGTTTAGATGATTATCCTAGTGTAAATTGATTATAGAAAAGTGATTTCAGAAAGGTATGATGATTAAAATGCTATATGAGGGCTTTATTGATGTTAAGTTAACTAGCTAGCAAACTATGAACTTGAATGCAAAGAATATAAAAATTCTGCCTTTATAGTGTTTGTTGAAATGCCTCAAAGAAGGCTTGAAACTGAATCGTTAAGTTAAAAACGCATAATTATGAAGTATGACAAGATGTGCGTTAAGTATGAAAAACATAGAGTTCTAAACATAAAGTGATGGAACTCTATAGGAAAGGAAGCCGGGGCATCTAGCGGGCAAACCGGTGGAGACGCACGTTTGAAGGGCTTGCATTAAGGTATGTAACTTAACCCGTTACACTAAGTAGATTTTGATGATTATATAATGCGTAATTAAAATTTGGAATGAGGGTCGTATGGAATTAAAGCGATGCTGTCGCTATATCGAATGATAGGTCAATTATTGGTTGGAATCCGTTGGTAGTCGTCATAGAGGAGGATTACCTTAGACGAGCCAAACGGGTCGAATAATCAAGTAAAGTATGGTTAATGCTTTGAATTATGACGGATTGTTCTTTGATATTGGTTAATGTATAATATGTTGGAAATATGGGAATTTGATGTATTGGTTTCCTAAGAAAAGCGAAATCCAAGAAATTGGTTTGAGTGAAATGAACAAACCAAACAAAAACATGAATCTCCAGGAACTACCGTAAATTACGGTAATACCGTAATTTACGGTAGAGGTTAAATGTTTACGGTGATTTACTCCTGGTTTACGGTGGACCAAAAATCTCCAGGACTCACCGTAAATTTACGGTGGAACAGAAAACTTTAATATTTTTTTTATTTTAAATTGATGATTGGATCATATGTTAAGTCTTATGTACTTAAGTCAAAACTAATGTTTTAGTGGCTTTGACCCTAGGTGATTAGATGGACCTTACGGATGGTGGTCAAGCAACGTTGAAGAACCGAACACGACTTTTGAAGCTTCCGCTATGTGTTTAATCTTACTTAAAGTTTGTTCATGGGTTGTAAACAGTTATTAATCAACTTTTGAATACTTTAACTTAGTCATTAGTTGACTAATGTTTATCTACTTGTAATCTTGACTTATGAAACTTATATTAATTTAATATCTTTAGTATAAAATGTATAAAATTAGTCTTAAATTCAAGTAAAAATTTAAGGGTGTTACACCTATACACACACGAGTGCATACCAAAGTGGCTCGTTTATGTATATTGTTCATTATATCTTGAGATCATGGGTATAATATAAACCCTAATTAGGTACAATCAATCATAAACAATGAATGAGGCATAAAGATAATGAAATTTAGTTGTAGGAATCGAGATCTTAGAGAGAGAAGATGATGGTGTCATTTATCGATTCTGACTTGGTTCCTATTAGTGATTGATGAAGATCTTAGAGATGATAGGTGTATTAGGTTCAGTGTGGACTCTTTAAGACCATTCGGTGTGGAGGGGCATGAAACTGGGGGTTATGCAATATGTGTCATGTAACACCCCAAAATATTAAATCATAATTAACCAAGTTTAACTAACTAAGTTAAGTTAACAAAAATATTATGATTAATAAAAATTATCTGTTTGAAAAGAGTGGAGGGACTAAAATGGTAAACAAGTGAAACTTGATTATTTATAAAAACAAAAAAAATTATAAAACTCAACATACAGACGTGTATGAGCGACCAAGAACAAGGTCAGGAGAACCAAGAACTCCAAACCCTTCTTTCCAACAAAATCAAGCAAATTGAAAGGCAAATTCGGTCTAGAACCTGTATACGAATCGAAATTATCGAATATCCTTGCCTTTCAAACACTAAGTAAGTTGCAATTTCAATTTATATGATGTTTGATCTTTGGTAAAAAATTAGGATTTAAACCTATGATCAAATTGATAGATGTTGTGACCCATGGAGGGTGTAATTTAAGTGTAGGATCAATCCTAACTGGAAATAATTGATAAAATTATATGAATTCTTGTGTTGAAATCATTATGTTTGGATTATGAAAGTGGGTTTTGATGTTTGTATGAGAAACCCCATGTTTTGGTATAAATAGAGAGCCTAATAGCATGAGTTGCTAAAATTTCATATTTTCTATGGATTATGATTAGTAAATTGGACTTATTGAGTTGAATTTCTTGGTTAGCCATGGCTTAAATGAGCTAAAATGGTTAACTAAAACTTCATGCAAACAAGGTGTTCGATGAAACGCCTAAAAGAACTACTAATTTGAATATTAAACAAAAGTTGTTAATTAGAACCCATGGTTTAAAGCTTGGGCAAGTTACATGCCTTAGCGATGGATAAAAACGTTCTAATTATAATGGTTACACTTAATAGGTAACTCGGGTGAAGCTTTGGGAAGTCAAGCCGGAGCGAACGCACGTTTAAAGGAGAAGCTTTAAAGGTACATGACTATTAGTTCCGTCACATTATACAAAAATGTTTAGTTATAGCTTGTTAATAGTATCGTAGTGTGATAAGCGTGTTTGATGTGTCATTATAGTGACGAAGTTCACTCGAAAGATCAAACGGGTCAAATTGAATGATTAGCGTATGTTTGGTAAGCCATAGAAGTGACGAAGTTCACTCGGCAAATCAAACGGGTCGAAATAAATGGTTAAAGTAAGGTTGGAATAAGCCATACGGGTTAAAAAGAATGGTTAGAATCGTTCGGTGTATCATAGAAATGGGTCAAAGTATTGGTTGGAATAAACTTGGTTTGGCAATGAAGTGAAGGTCCTCACTCGACAACCAAACGGGTCAAAACTATGTTTAAATTGATGATGTATGAAGTGGCTTGAAGGTCACGAAATGTGTTGGTGATAGAGTGCGTAAGAAATGTAATGGATACGCTTGATGTGTGTAAAATGCAACATATAAATTACATCAAATGAGGCATAAAACTAACCCTTTTTAGTACTAATGTTGGAAAAAAGTGTGCTTTTGTCTTCCTTTTGTATTTTCAGGATTAAAAGAGCGTAAATGAACAAAAGAAGCAAAAATGCAGCAAAATCTAACATAATCACAAGAAAAGAAATAAACGTGGCATGCCCGACCCCTCGACAGCATCTTCCCAAGCAAAAGCAAGTAAACAGAAGGCTGTACACGGCCCCATGCCCAGCGGACACGGGGGCGTGTTCAGGTGTCTGCAGAAATGAAAAAGCTATAGAAGCTTCTATCCCCGACACGGGGGCGTGCCCAGCTCAACACGGCCGTGGTCAACGCTAAGATTCACAGAATCTAAGCAAATCTTGATAGTACAGATACGCTTCTGCACACGGGGCCCTTCCCAGCGGACACGGGGGCGTGTGGAGCTAATGCAGACAAATTGCAATTAATGAAGAAAGAGAAAGTGGATAGACACGGGGCCGTGTCCGTACTTCTGTGCAGGCTATAAATAGGGGTGCTTGGTTCACTTCAAAGGCATCCTTGGCAAACCACCTCTCTCCCACTTCACCCACACTCCACACTCCACCACCATCACAACCCACATCCACCACCATCATCCACCATCCATCTTAGAGTGTGTGTAGTAGTCTCGGGATCCAAGATTGATAGTAAGAGTTCTTGACAATCAAAGGCCATGTTTGCCTAAGGCTCTTACATCACTTGGTGAAGACAATCATTTAGTGTAATACTTTTGTTTTTTAATCTTTTCGCACTTTTTATTTGGTTTTGTATTAATGACTTGAATAACTAGTTTCTTATGTTGAAGGTGAAACTTCCTTATCATTTGTCCGTGGTGTCTTAGCATTATTTTACTCTCTATATAAAATAAAAGATTTACACCATTTATATCTCTACGATCTATATAGAGATATGTTGGCTACCTGGTCGGGGGTTAAGAGAATGGTTTGGTAAGGTTCTTGCCTTGTTCAGTGTATAGATCCTGCAAGGACCTGGGTCAAGCTTACTAGGACCTCCTTCAATACCCACTGGTATTGGATGGCGGGGGAGCGATCCCCTCATATGTAAACTACTATTAATACTGATGCGTGTGAAGTGTTATATATATTAGGTGTATATTTTAAGCCCCTTTAACACTTTTTTAGTCAAGTTTTAAATTTATAAAACACGATATTTACTAACACTGGACACACATATGGGCAAGTGCACCCATCGTGAGCGTAGTATAGTGTTGGTAAGATACCGAGGTCGTCCAAGGACACAAGAGCTTTTAGTACCGGTTTATCCTCAACGTCTAATCAAATCAAAAAGTTTAGAAAAATGTTTTAAGCTAAGAAAAATAAAAACTAACTAAATGCTGAAAATAAAAATAAAACAGATAGACAAGATGAATCACTTGGTTTCGACTCGTATCTAGTGTAACCTTTGATTATTTCCGCACTTTTGCACTTTTTAAGAGATTATCTTAGTTATTGTAGTAGGCCCCTCTTTTGAAGGTGACGTCACCCTCACCCCAGTAGTTTGAGTCAGCAAGGATACAATCCTAAAATGGTGGATTATTGAAAGATAATTAATTAAGTTATTAATGCAAATTATGGTAGGCCCCTCTTTTGAAGGTGACGTTACCCTCGACTAAGTAGTCTGAGTCAGCAAGGATACAGTCCTAAATAGCCGGGTTATAGTATTAATAGTAGTTAACTTATGAGGGGATCAGAGAGTTTGGACCCCCGCCATCCAATACCGTTAAGCATTGAAGGAGGTCCTACTAAATTTGACCCAGGTCCATTGCAGGACCTCTAAACGCTGAACAATGGCAAGACCTTTACCAAACCGTTCCCTTAACCCCCGACCAGGTAGCCAACATACCTCCATATAGACCGTGGAGATATGAATGGTGAAAATCTTTTATTTTATATAGACAGTAAAATAATTTCAAGACACCATGGACAAACGATAAGGAAAGATCACCTTCAACATAAGAAACTAGTTATTAAAGTCATTAATACAAAACCAAGTAAAAAGTGCGAAAAGATTAAAAATAAAAAGTATTATACTAGACACTTTGTCTTCACCAAGTGATGTAAGAGACTTAGGCAAACATGGCCTTGATTGTCAAGAACTCTTACGATCAATCTTGGATCCCGAGACGACTCACACACTCTATGATGGTGGTGGATGATGGTGTTATGGTGGTGGTGGGTGGTGGGTGAAGTGTGAGAGAGGTGGTGTGCCAAGGGATGGTTTGAGCTTGAGCCAAGCACTACTATTTATAGGCTGAACAGAAGCTCGGGCATGGCCCCGTGTCTGGTGGGCACAGCCCCGTGTCCACATCCTTCTCTTTCTTCATTTAATGCAGCTTGTTTTATTAGTTGAACGCCCCCGTGTCCGCTGAGCACGACCCCGTGTGCAGAAAAATCTTTGTACTATGAAGATTTGCTTAGATTGTGCGAATCTTATAGTTGACCACGGCCCCGTGTCCGCTGAGCACGGCCCCGTGGTGGGCAATAGAAGCTTCTACAACTTTGTCTTTTCTGCTGACACTTGGGCACGCCCCCGTGCTGGCTGAGCACGGGGCATGTTCAGTCTTCTGTCTTCTTGTTTTGCTTGGGAAGATGCTATCGTGGGGTCGGGCATGCCACGTCTTGTTCCTTTTCTTGTATTTATGTTATATTTTGATGTCTTTTTGCTTCTTTTGTTAATTTGAGCTCATTTAATCCTGAAAATACAAAAGGAAGACAAAAGCACACTTTTTCCAACATTAGTACTAAAAAAGGTTAGTTTTATGCCACAATTGATGAAATTTATATGTTGCATTTTGCACACATCAATACATTAACCCGGCTACTTGGGATTGTATCCCTGCTGACTCAAACCACTTAGCCGAGGGTAACGTCACCTTCAAAAGAGGGGCCTACCACATTACGCATTAATAACTTAATTAATTATCTTTCAATAATCCAACCCTTGATTGTATACTTGCTGACTCAAACTACTGGGTTGAGGTTAACGTCACCTTCAAAAGAGGGGCCTACTACTATAACTAAGATAATCTCTTAAAAAGTGCAGAAATCATCAAAGGTTACACTAAAGGTGAGTCGGATCCAAGTGATTCAGCTTGTCTATCTTTTTTATTTTATTTTTATTTTCAGCATTTTTAGTTTTTATTTTCATGTTTAAAACCTTTTCTAAATTTTTGATTTGATTAGACGTTGAGGATAAACCTGTACTAAAAGCTCTTGTGTCCTTGGACGACCTCGGTATCTTACCAACGCTATACTACGCTCAGGATGGGTGCACTTGCCCATATGTGTGTTTAGTGTTAGTAAAATATCGTGTTTTATGGGTATCTTACCAACGCTATACTACGCTCATGATGGCTCACGTAAGATCCCGACGGCTGGTAATTTCTGACCCAATCATGAGTGATACTGATAATTTTACTTTCGCTCCTCTTACGTGGTGTCAATTATGTGGTGGAACTCATGAAGAATTAAAATTTTATTTTTTAAGTTACAATCCCCACTATATAGACCCATTGTTTTCCTATAGCCTTAAAATGGGCGAAAGTAAAAACAATCCCTATCTCTCCCTCGAATGCTCTCAATCATCCCTTCGAGATGAAATGATTCTTGAAGAATCATTTCAAATGGAATAACTAATTCTCTGATGGATAAAAGAACTTGAGATGGATATAACTAATTCATCTCAAGACGACGATCAAGAAGAATTAGTGGGATCGCATTCGGATTATAACAACATCGTTGCTCCCGAAATCTCCTCTAACTCTTGCGAGGACTTGAACGATAGTCGTCCCTGTGTCGATTGTGCCGTGAAGGACTCCCCATTGATTTTCGTCGATGCATACATAGACCTAAGCGATTCGATATACACCTTCTTTAACGAGATCCCGGATAAGGGTTGGACTTGTCCACCTACATGTAGCATAGGAATCATCCTTTCCGATAACCTCTTGCGTTCTCATCTAAAACTAGGGCAACTTAGGTATCTCAGGCACTTCGGTGTTGTTCCGTATTGTAAAAAACCACCCGATCCGAATAAATTCATTGAAAATAGACAAAACTTCATAAACAACTTCTAGCCACGGGGCCGTGTCCAGGTCAGCACGCCCCCATGTCCACCCAAAGATTCCCATCTGACTTTTGGTCAGAATACGGACAAAAAGTGTCAGAATTTTGTCTGCACACGGGGCCGTGTCCAGCAGACACGGGGCCGTGTCCAGCGTGCTGTCGTTTTCTTTAAATGCAGCAAGATTTCTGCACTCTTGGACCCATTCCAAAGACATAGATTTGGTGGGATCTTCACATATACCATACTAGGTATATTCTAAAGAAGGTTCTCAACAACCATCTTGTCTTTTCTACTTATGTATATTGCCTTCTTCTTCATTTTCCCTTAACACCTCCATTAGAGCTTGAGATCACCATAGTTTCAAGCTTTATTGTGATATTTGTTAGATTTTTATTCAAGGAATCTTATTAAAAATAAGTTTTACAACATTGTTTTAAGTTATTTCTGCTTAAAAATGCTTCAAAAGTCAGAAAAATAATTTAAAGCTCCAAGATTCCTTGTTTCAAAAATCTGCAGAGAGGTGAACACGGGGCCGTGCTCAGCGAGCACGGGGCCGTGTCCGAGGTACTGTTTCAATAAATTGAACTCTTTTCGGTTTGTTTTCTTAGAACGGCAAGCAGAAATAGCGGAACATCTTCATCACACTCCAGAAACAACCGACAAGGAAGAAGGTCATCGGTGGAAGACTCTCTTGTAAACTACGTGTATGCTTTGAGGGATGCCATCGATGAAATGACGGGAGTAGAGGACGCCTTGGTCGACCGTATCAATCATTTGAGAGTAGGGCTAGAAGGATGTCTCCGAGAAGTCAACCTTTTGCACCAAAGGTTGAGTATTCTCGCTTCTCCTCCTTTGGTACCAATCGTTACACAAAGGGCATGGAATGTGGTACCGGAAGTCATCATACCAGCCGAGTGGTACGCCATGCACATGAAACCCCCTCAAAACATACTACACGGGGTTCCGGTTGCCGTCACTCCTCCGCCACAAGCTGTTGGGGAAAATGAGCCCGCTTTCTTCCTCCCGAGAGAGATAGAAGAATGGCTCAACGACATCTAGGGGACACCCCTCGGTTCCGAGTTCTACGACACCTTTCAGTACCGAAAAGCTATTTACGGGTTTTTGATATTCCTACAACAAGGGTAGAACTCCTTAGGATGATTTCATGTATCACTTGACCTATCTATCTTAGTAACTTTTTAGTTTTCTGCTTTATTTTTTATTTTCTAGGTGAGGTTTTTTCGAAGTTCTTGAACTCATCTTCTATTTTCTTTCTTTTACATTGTGATGGCTGAACCATCTAATCCCCATTCCACTGTGGGTGAAAATCCTGAACCTTCGTCGCCGGTGGCGGAGGAGGAGGAGGAGGAAGGTGATGCTCCGGGGGAGAAACTACCAGTGTTGAGGTGGCTGAGGGCATCATTCGAGTTCCTGATGAAGCATATTCAGATGCCACCAGAGTATGGGGCCATCTATCCACAAGAGGGTGACACCGCCGCCGATGCTCTGGCGGGGTATATCACCCTATGGGTTGATTTTTTCGGAGTTTGCAACCTCCAGTTGCCATTGACGATGTTTGTCGCTGAAGTTTTGGAGTGGTACAAACTCCATATTTCTCAACTGAGTCCCTTTGGGATGGTCCGGATTCGAAACTTCGAGTATACGTTTCGTTCTTTTGGTATAGAACCCACCGTCGGAGATTTCCGGAGGTTTTATCAGTTGAATGTGTCGATGGGTTTCTTATCTTTCCGTCAACGGGATGGTAGCCCTAAGTTGATGGTTCCTCCGAAGAGTCTAACGAAGTGGAAGACAAATTTCTTCTACGTTAAAGCTGTTACCATTACTGCAAGTTTGACCTTTCGGAATGTGACGGACACGATTATAACGGAGAACATCAGTCTCCCTAAAGCGGATATGGTAGACTGGTTCCCGAATTTGCGGACCCTTGGTTGGGTGAAGCTGGATAATTCGCAGTTGTGGGTGCTGCGGATGATGCTGGGGAGGATGAGCAGGAACACGAGGCCGATTGTGCGGGAAAAAAAGTGGTGGTAAGTATCTTTCTTCCTGTGCGGTTTCTTGCTTCCTTGTCTTTGTTACTGAAATTTTGTAAGTGTATTATTAGAGGATGCTCCCCTTTGGAGAATGTTTCACCCAAACTTTAAGGGTAAAGATGTGACGGTTGCATGTGAAGAGGGTGAAGAAGGGTTTAATGTCACCATTCGCGGCAATTTCCGGGTGCCTGAGAAGGCTGCACTGGAGGCAGAGTTGCTGCAAGGCAAAGGTATAGTAGCTATACTTTCCTTATTTATTTTGTAAATAAGTTGGCCTTGCTGATTGTTTCGTTGATGGATGAAATGCAGGGAATCTTGGGGCCCTAGGGGACCCTGATGCCACGGGCGTTCCCAAAAAGCACTTGGAGAAACATGGTGACAAAAGGTTTCGGAAACCGAAGAAACCGCATGAGCAAGTTGTTCATCCTCCTTTGGTGCTGGAGGTGGCAGGTATCTCTCGTGTTCGTTTACGCACATACACCGATTACGTGGTAGTGTCTGACACCCTTGAGGGTTTAGGTGTTCCAGGTGGTGGTGCAGCTACGGGTGGATCTGCTGTGGGTTCCAAACCTGCTGCTGATAAGAAGAGGAAGGGGGATGCCTCTGCTGTCGGTGAGCCAAAGGGTCGCAAGCTGAGAAGAACCCGGGGTAACGTGTAGAACCATTTCTTCACCTTATCTTCCAAAGAAAATTGGAATAATACCAATTTGATGTCATCAGCTGAGAACCCTTGACTCCCAAGAGTGTTGCAAATTGAGTCATAAGCCTCTAAATGAAAGTAAGGCTCCTCCGTTACCAACCCTTTCTATTTTGGTAAACTTTGCAAAGAGTTGGTCCTCACTTCAAATGTTCTCCCTTGATCATTGTGAGGAATAACTACCGGTGAAGGGTTTTGATTGATTACCGGCAGAAAATGTGCTTCAATGCCCTTCACATTTTCTCTAAGGTGTCTCCTTGGTACACCAAACCTACCCCTTGGGTGAATAGGACCCATTGGCCTTGGTACATGCCCTTGTGGTGCATTTGGTTGTTGAAATTGCTGTTGCGGCATTGGTGGGCGTTGAATTGGTCTTTGGAATTGTTGAACATTTGGTTGTACATGTTGTGGCCGAACTTGTTGCAATGGGATAGGGCGTTGCATTGGTGGCCCTTGTGGTCTTGGCCGAATATATTGCGGTATGAGTTGTTGTTGCGACATCCCACCAACATTTGACATTCCTTGAGATTGACTTTGCACATACCCGAACTCTCCTTGATCACCATAACCTTCATAAGCGTACCCATCTTCATCATAGCCCTCAAAATCTTCGTATCCTTCCTCATATCCATCTCCCCCTATACCCGAAGTTTGCCCAAATGGAATGGTCGAGTATTGAAAACCCGACTGGTTAGATGGTCTAAATGTAGAGGTAGTATGGACAATGGTTGTATTTGGTGGTATTGAATAATGAGAAGATGATTGACCTGTAGATGGAGGACAGAAGTGTGATAATGGTGGGATTGTGGCAGATGGGCTAAAGGTAAGACTGGGTTCGACTTGAGTAGTGTTCGGTTGTGTGGTGTTGGTATTGGTTGGTGTAGTATCATGAAGTGGAGTAGGAATTGTGGTGATGTTTGGAATAGTGGTGTTTAGTGATGGTTGTGTGGATGTAGGAATGAATGATGAGGTCGTTTGACCCGTTGTAGGTGGTATTTGTGGTTCGTCCATGATGTTTCTTGGTGTAATGGGTGAAGTAGGTGAACCAATGATTCTGTTTTCGCGTAGTAAAACTCGGTTCTGCCTTAGCGTTCTTTCAATTTCTGGATCAAATGACAATGGTGACGCTTTGTGAGAGCCTCTAGTATGCATGCACCTGTAGAACCTGCACACTAAACACACCAGTGTAAACCCAAAAATAACAAAACAAAACTAACAAACTGACACACGTTGCGCACTACTCCCCGGCAACGGCGCCAAAATTTGACGTGATTGTCGTGGGTCACGCAAATTTAATCCCAAAAACAACTATATAGATAGCGGTAAGTGGGTATCGAACTCAGGGAGTATGTGGAAAGTGTGTTGATTTTATAGCTTTGCGATTAAACTACAATTAACCTAATTTGCAGAAAATTAAGATCAATGAATTTGGATTGTTGTTTTAGAAAACTAAATTAAAACTAATTGCAAATCAAATGTTGGTTGTAAAACAAATTAGGAGAGAACAATGACCATCTTAGGTTTCAGTTTCTTTAAACAATTGTGTGTAATTCCAACTAGAAAGAGTTACATAGACATAACTCGTGCATGCATAATCGAAGTGATAAAAGGGAACAAAGTACTCAGATTATATAAACGCGAGGTTGTTTCCCGATGACCAATTAATCAATAACCAACCCTAACCCTTCCCGTGATATCTCGATTGCCAACGGCACCAAGAACGTACGATTGAGACTAGAAATTGCAATATCAATTAACAAGTTACAAGCAATTAAACATACACCATGATATTCAAGCAACGCAAGTTATCATTCTAGAAATTCGGAAATAAACACACAAAAGTTCAATAGAAACCTTCACCTAAGATGATCACCGAAAAGTTTAGCCGGACATAGTTTGGTGAATCATCATACTAACAAATCTAATGTTCATAGGAATCATAAACACAAACCGAATGTTAGAAATTGTTCCAAACCAAGCAAGACAGCCAAAATTCGCCCCTAGTGAGTTCCAAAACCGACCAATGATGAGAATATCTGAAAAGACATCATAAAACTGCTTAAATGAGGCAGTTACACTTTGGATCGCAGCCTCCACCGTAAATTACGACTCCACCGTAATTTACGGTGGACTTCAACATGTTACGGTGGATATTGACTGGTTTACGGTAAGCTTCAGGTGAAAACCAAGTCCACCGTAAATTACGGTAGGACCGTAATTTACGGTGGTGAGCTGATTTATCTTCCTTGTTTCATCTTTTGTTCCTTGCTCGACCCGTTCATCTCCAATACCCTCCAAAGCTGCATTTTATCCACTTTAAGCTCCCGAACCGCACCTGAAACATATGCAATAGTAGTTATCTAATTCAAGATAATTACACGATTAAGTGAATGATTATTTCGTCTTTTAACATGATTAAGGGTTGTCCAATGGACCACCCGTCAGTAATCTGTATGCGCCTTTGCCCAAGACCTCTTGGATGAGGTAGGGTCCTTCCCACTTGGGGGCAAGTTTCCCAGGGCACTCTGCGTTAGAGGCCTCATTATCGCGAAGGACATAGTCTCCCGGGTTGAATGTGCAGATGCGGACGCGCGCGTTGTACTACTTTTCCAGTTTTGTTTTGTACTTGGCCTCGTTGATTGCTGCGTTTTCACGTCTTTCTTCCAAGAGGTCCAAGTTAAGCCTGTGCTCATCAGTGTTGTCAATTTTGTTGACAGCTAACATTCGAGGTGAAGGGAGACCTATCTCAGCGGGGATCACCGCCTCGGAGCCATAGACTAGGCTGAAGGGTGTCTCCCCGTGACTAGTTTTTAGGCTAGTCCTGTGGGCCCATAGGATACTTGGGAGTTCATCGACCCAGCCGCCTCTGGCTGTTCCCAATCGTGCCTTTATGCCTTCGACTAAACTTTTATTGATGCTCTCAACTTGGCCATTCCCTTGCGGATGCGCCACTGAGGAGAAAACGTGTTCAATGTTTAGTTCCTTTAGCCAGTTTTGGAAATCTTCGGCTGCGAAGTTGGTGCCGTTATCGGTTACGATGCACATTGGTAGACCGAAACGACAGATGATGTGTTCCCAGACAAATTTCCTTGTTATCATAGCTGTAGTAGTGGCAAGCGGTTTTGCTTCTACCCATTTGGTGAAATAGTCGACGGCCACTATGATAAATTTGACCGCACCTGGTGCGTCTGGAAATGGTCCCACCACATAGATTGCCTATTTTTTAAAAGGCCATGCGGTGGTGACAGGGATCAGATTGTTCTTGGGGCGCAAGGTTTTTGGAGCATGGCGCTGACAATTGAAACACTTGCGCAAGACGTTGACCGCATCCAGGTGCATGCCGGGCCAGTAGTACCCAGCATTCATGATTTTGGCCACTACCATGCGCGGGCCCAGATATGTGGCATCTTGGGGGTCAACGCATCGTAGGACTGGCCCCAGGTATGATTTGCGGTATAAAATACCGTCTCCCATCTGATAATGGCACGCTTTGTATTGTAGCTTGCGTGCCTCTGCTTTACTTTCGGGAGTAACCCCTGATTGCAAGTTTGCAATAATTGGTGTCATCCAGGATGTTATACCGTACTGGATGACGTTGACCTGGCGTAGGGGTACCGAGGTATTTTGCAAGATCTCAATACGTATCTCCTTAGCGAGATGTTGGGAGCTGGTGGATGCGAGTTTTGAGAGCGCATTGGCGGGTTTGTTTTCACTCCTGTTGATATGGCGGATATTGTAAGACGTGAACTTTGATTTCAGTTGCATGGCTTGTTCGAGATAGAGGATCATGATATCCCCTTTTGCGGCATAGTCACCGCGCACTTGCCCTGCAACTAGTAATGAGTCGACGCGTGCTTCCAAATGTTGGACGCCGAGCTTGACTGCCAGATGCATCCCTGCCAGTAGAGCGTCATACTCTGCCTCGTTGTTTGTGCTTTTGAAATCGAGGCGGATTGCATAGGTGAGTTCTTGGCCATCAGGGCTGACGAGTCGCAGACCTGCACCTGCACCATCCTCGTTGGATGCACCATCGGTGTATAGTGCCCAGATATCTGATGAGGATGGTGGAGGTGTAGGGTTTTGTTCGTCTTCGCATTCTTGGATGCGATTTGCCGGTACTTCGGCGATAAAATCAGCTAGGACTTGGCCCTTGATTGCTGGACGCGGTTTGTAGATCAATGTGTGTACGCCCAGTTCAATAGCCCATTTTGCTAGTCTCTCAGAGATTTCGGGTTTGGAGAGGATTTGCCCGATTCTGTAGTTGGTTAACACGGTGATGACATGATTGGCGAAGTAACGGCGTAACCGTCGAGATGCATGTACCAGTGCGAGTACCAACTTCTCCATGATTGAGTATCTTGTCTCTGGGTCATTAAGCATTTTGCTGACGTAATAAATCGGTGTTTGAACTCCCTCTCGCTCCACTATGAGTACCGCGCCCACCGCGTTGTCTGCGGCGGATAGGTACAAGATGAGTGGTTCTTTCTTGCGTGGTGCGGTCAGAGTTGGGAGTTGGATCAAACACTCTTTCATCTCCCAGAAAGCGTTTTCAGCCTCTGCGGTCCATTGGAATTGTTCCTTTTTCAAGCAGTTCCGCAGAGTACTGATGAAAGGATAAGATTTAGCTGCGTGGTTAGCTAAAAATCTGTTTAGCGCGGCTAGTCGGCCGGCTAGTCGTTGCATTTCCTTCATTGTGGAAGGCGATGGCATGCGCTCGATCACCTGAACCTTTTCCGAGTTGACCTTGAATCCATCTTTTGTGACGATGAATCCAAGGAACTTGCCTTCTTCCATCCCAAACGAGTATTTCCCTGGATTGAGCTTCATATTGATGCTACTCAGAGTTTGGAATGTTCGTTCGATATCGTTGAGCATTGTATCCTCTTCCATGCTCATGACGACTAGGTCATCCATGTAGATTTCGACACTCTTGCTGATTTGATCACCAAAAGTGTCGTTCATCAACTTTTGATAAGTTGCGCCCGCGTTGCGTAACCCAAACGACATTTTTGTGTAACAGTAATTCCCGGTAGGTGTGCGAAATGCCATTTTATCTTCGTCCTAGATTGCCATCTGTACTTGGTGATAGCCTTTATAACAATCGAGGAAACACTTCCATCGAAACGGGGCGAGGTTATCGACTTTTTCGTCGATCTCGGGAAGTGCGTAACAATCTTTGGGGCAGGCTTTGTTGAGATCTTTATATTCGACGCATATGCGCCAGCCCCCGGTTGGTTTTTCTACCATGACTGGGTTGGATAACCAAGTCTGGTACTTGACTTCCCGTAGGATGCCTGTGGAGAGCAGTTCTTTAACATGCTCGTGCATCGCCTAGTTCTTTACGGATCCAAGGTGGCGTTGGCCTTGGATCACCGGCTTGATACCTGACAGGGTATTCAAGAAATGTTGCGCGACTTCGCGTGGCACCCTTTTCATGTCGGTGGGTGTCCATGCGAAGATATCTTGATTCCTGAAGAGGAGTTGGTTCAGGCGCGCTCTGGTGTTGTTGGACATGGCATGACCCAACGTGACCATATGCTCTGGATATCTTGCATTAAGTACCCACTTCTCTGGTTGAGTGTTGGGGGTGAGCCTCGCCGTCTTTGTCGGACGCAGCTCGTCCGTAGACATAACCTCTTTGCGGGCATAAATTATCGCCACCACCGTCTCGGTTGGGAAACCGATGGCAGAGTGGGGGACGGATGTAATCATGTTAAAATCGCCCTGGGACTCTCGCCCTAGAAGTACGTCGTATCGGGAGGTGTGGGGTAAGACCATGAAGTTTACCTCCTCCGTTCGCATGTGCCTACCGTTAGTAAGGCGCACAGGGAAAGTGATTTGGCCTAGGGGAAAACAATTTCCCTCGCGAATCCAGCCAAAGGGTAATCTACCGGCTGCAACCGATGTTTGTCTTCCTGATCGAACTGGTTGAAGCATTGCTCGTATATAATGTTAGAAGTACTGCCCGGGTCGATGAACAACCGCTCCGTGCAGTAGTGAGCTATGTAGCCTGTGATGACAATGGCGCGCCTGTCGCGCAGTCCGCCTCGGACTTTGGGGAATACGACTTGTTCGTCCTTCCAGTCGTTTTCCCCTCTTCTTGCCACCTTGCGCAGCCTTCCACGGCCCCATTGATCATGTGGGTTGAGGCCACATACATGGTCTTTTTGCCTGTGGAGGTGCTCTCGTCTTGGGGGTGATGCGCTTGGTTTGCTTCTGCACGGCTGTCAACAAATGTTGCAGCTTTCCCTCTTTCAGGGCTCGCTCAATCTCCAATCGGAGACTGATGCAGTTGTTGGTTGAGTGGCCCGTGTCCTTGTGATACTCACAGTAGAGAGTGAGATCTTGGTTCTTTTTGGACTTCATTGGTTGGGCTGGTCGCAAGAATTATGCGTCTGTAAGGAGGACGTCTCTTGGCGACTTGTTGATCTCAGTCTAGTTACGGTCCCGAGATTCCTTCTTGGATGCCTGTTTGTCGCGTTGGGAATTGATCGTTGCCCTTGCGTCGGGCTGGTAACTGCGTGGGATGTACGGTTTGGAATCGTTGCCGCGATTCCACGTGTCCCGGTTGCGCTTGTTATTGCGCTTGGTGTCTTGGCGGGAGGATTGACCTTCCGCTTGGGGCTGTGCCTTGGCAGTGTGCGGTTTGAGAGACCGCTGAGTTTTGGCATACGTCTTGACCGCGGCCATGACCTCGTCCCATTTTTCTGGCAAGCCCTTCTTGCCTGAGATGGTCATGACCATTTCATCGTCCTTGACGGCTCGGATGAAATGGTTGCGTGCCATTTGATCTGTTATCCCGCCGATCTCGAGGCACTCTTTATTGTAGCGGATGATAAACGACTCCAGGCTTTCGTTGTCTCCACGCCAGATGTTCATGACGTCCATTGAATCGCGTTTGTGACGTCTCTGCTGGCTGAAATGTACAAGAAATTTTGCTTGCAGCTGTTCAAATGAAGCCAGTGATCCAACTGGCAAAGAATCGAACCAGGCCCTCGCTAGTCCAGTGAGGGTCTGGAGGAAAAAATGGCACCATCTGGCCTCGTCCCATTTGCCCATGCACCCAGCGCCGGTAAAAATGTTCATGTGGTCGTCCGGGTCGGACGAACCACTGTATTTCCCAATCGTGAGTGGGAGTTTAGTCGTTACGACTTTGGCGTGAGCGATCTCCGGTATGAATTTGGAGTTTTTGCCCGCTGATCTTGGCCTGTAGGCCTGGGTTTGGTTGCGCTTAGCAGTGCGGAGGTATGTAGTGCGGGGTTCAGTGGGAGGAACGTAATTGTATCCTCCTGGTCGGTTGTTAGCCGAGTGGGATTCCCCGCAATATGTACGGTCGTCTGGGTCGGTGCGATTGTACCCCTCGTTGTAGGGTTGTGGTCCCAGACGGCTATGGATTCCGGAGCCGCGGTGGCCTATTGACTGTCGCCTATTTTCGCCATGAGGGCCTATGCCGCTGTGTATTGGGCCCCTACGGCGGGACCCATATGTGGAATCGTCCTCTTTGAGCATGTGGACGCTACAGTTGGAGGATCCGCGGTTTTCGCGCTTACTCTGGGAGGCTGGGTGTGTGGGGACCCTGCCCTCGTATTGCAAAATACGAGCCACATGTGTATTTGGTGCGGGGGTGGGACCGCCGGGAATTTGCGCTTCAGCGCAAGATCTATTGTAGGCTGCGGCCAGCATAGTTTGTTGTTGGTAATACCAGGCATGGAGGTCCATGCCTGGAGGTATCACAGAAGCATACTGTGAAAAAGCTGGTGCGAATGTGGGGGGAGCGCCCCCTTGTGTGGATTTGCCAATGTGGCCAATGTGTTGGGTTGGGGGAGCAGTCCCCGCAGGCCCTGGGTTTGTGGGGTTTATGCGCTCCCCGGTAGCATTGTTTTGAAGATCAGACATTATCTCAAGAAAGAAAGAGATGTGAAAAAAGTGCTAAAAGTAGCGGTGGGCGCCAATGATGAAACAGTGGTTAACCAGGGGAGGTTAATTCACTGGTCTCGTCAAGTAGGGTTAATCCCTTCTTTCCGAGGATCGATGGCGGGATCGTCCGCTGATCTGTCCCCTGCACAAAGGAAACACACCGTGACTCGTAACAAGGAGAAAGGGGTGGGGGTGCTCCTTGTTACCACTCTCCGGCGTGAGAATCAGTAGTTTGCTTGAGAAGCAAAGTTTGTGATAGTAGTAGTAGTGAGATAGTTGAGAAGAGATACCTCAAACCTGGTTTGGGATGGGTATTTATAGCCGAGGAGTGAAGGAGGGTAATTGAGTAGCTAGACTGACACGCGTCGCCCTTATGCAGGTGTGTTAGGCTTGTCGGTCATGGAGGTGAAGCCACGTCCTACTACGGTGTCAGTCTGTTGCTTACGTGTGGCTGACAGGCGACTGTCATTGGCGCCACTTGCATTCTGGTGTCAGTCCTACTTGCCTTATGGGCAGGATGCTGTGCCGCGCCGCATCCCTGCTTGCGGTAACTGCTATTGTTTCCGCGTTCTCACTCTGGCCAAGTCTGCAGGATGCGGTGCCAGGCCGCATCGCCACTTGTGGTGACTGTTGCTGTTGTCCAGATCCCTTGTCGTGACGAAAATGTTCATAGGATGCGGTGCCAGGCCGCATCGCTATGCGTACACCCATTTTCATACACAAGGTAAGTCTCCTTATCATTTAACCGATTGGATTAGACTGCTGTGTTCGAGCGTGCCCGCACGGACACAGATAAGTTCTTAGCGGTGGAGGTTTTTGATAAGGGTAATGGTTATTCGCGGCCATGTTGGCCCGACATCTGGGACCATACCCCTTCGCAACCCTTTAGGATTGTATCATTGCTGACTCAAACTACTGGGTTGAGGGTAACGTCACCTTCAAAAGAGGGGCCTACTACTATAACTAAGATAATCTCTTAAAAAGTGCAAAAGTGCGGAAATCATCAAAGGTTACACTAAAGGCGAGTCGGATCCAAGTGATTCATCTTGTCTATCTGTTTTATTTAATTTTATTTTTATTTTCAGCATTTTTAGTTTTTATTTTCATGTTTAAAACTTTTTCTAAATTTTTGATTTGATTAGACATTGAGGATAAACCGGTACTAAAAGCTCTTGTGTCCTTGGACGACCTCGGTATCTTACCAACGCTATACTACGCTCACGATGGGTGCACTTGCCCATATGTGTGTTTAGTGTTAGTAAAATATTGTGTTTTATAAATTTTAAACTTGACTAAAGTGTTAAAAAGGGCATAAAATATACATAAAAACATATCGCACTCGACACGCATCAACCTAAGTTTGATTTAATGAACCCTTGATACTGGGTCAAAAGTTCAGAAATTTAACTAGTAGAATTTTGCATAAAATGGTATGCTTGAAACATGGAAAACAAGCATGACTCTACCGCGTATGCAAGCCATGAGATGGAAGTGATACGCTAAAGTCTACAAGCCCGGGAAATGGGTAATTACGTTAGAAACCAATAATGATGAATATGGTAATGTCATAACATATAATTAAACGGGTCAAATAATGAATAAAATGGTAGTGTTGAAGTGAATTGATAGTCACTAGTTGATTTTGAATTATGAAAGCATAGTCCGTGGAACGGACGCGCCAAGAGCAAAGCTTTTCTTAAAAGAACCCATGATATGGGTCAAAAGTTATAAATCATAAATTGTTAGTTAGTAATGATGTTCATGGTTGTAATCGTTCTTAACAAGCACGACATGTCGTGTGCGTAAATCATGGGAATGGTAGTGAAATGTAGGGCTGTAAACGAACCGAACGAACACGAACAATTGTTCGTTAAGGAAATAAATGTGTTCACGAACGGTTCATGAACACTTACCGAACGAGATTTTATGTTCGTGTTCGTTCATTAAGGAAATGAGCGTGTTCACGAACGGTTCACGAACATAAATAAATTTGGCGAACGAGACGAAGGATAAAGGTGGATGGCCCAGAGAGTAGCACTGGAACTTGAATCCCTTGTTGTGGAACAGAGGTCGATCGTATTGGTCGATGTAAATAATGAGAAAGGAAAGGGAAATGGTGCATAAACAAGGTGAAATAGGGGTTTCTAGTTTAATTGTTAGGGTAATAAAATAAATAAAAGTTCAATAATATAAAAAGTATAGATAAAATATATGAAAGTATAAAAATCTGTAATTTAAACACAAACATACGAACATAAATGAACGCAAATGAACGAACGTTCACGAACACTTTACCGAACGTTCACGAACACAATTGAACGAACGAGACCTCTGTTCATGTTCGTTCATTTAATTAATCGAACGGAATTTCTTGTTCATGTTCGTTCGTTTATTAAACGAACGAACATAAACGAACTTCCCGCCGAACGGTTCATGAACTGTTCGCTGAACGTTCGGTTCGTTTAAAGCACTAGTGAAATGCCAATGTTGATAAGCCCGGGGAAAGGGGTATTTTGTTTAGAAACCATTAAGAATGATTTATGTAAGGTTTGACATATAACCAAAACGGGTCGAATAAATAAAAAGGGGATTATTTTGGCATCAGCCTATAAATGAGATTTCTATGCAAATAATGATAAACGGGTCCGTATTTAAATTACGGACGCGTAGGAAAAATAATCACCTAAAACGAACTTGTAAATAAAAAGTTATGGCCATTTGAAGTTGATTTTTTGTAAATGGCGCGACACGCAGGGCCGCTCGCGGCCCGCGAACGATCTGAAGGAGTCTCTCGCGTGGCACGAGAGACCTAGTTCCGGAAATTTTATTTTTGTTTTCATTTGTTTGAAATTGGAACTTGAATATACTTGTTTATATGTTGTCAAAACTAACATTTAAGATGGTTTTGATGTTAGGTGATGCTGGTGATACTCCGGATGGCGATCAAGCAAGATGTCAAGAACCGAAAACAACCCTTTTGAAGCTTCCGCATTAATATATTTTGTTTTAACCGAATATGAACATGTAACTCTTGATGCCACTTTTTGTACGTTTTAAACTCGTTGGGATGTTAATCATGTATGAACATTAAACTTAACAAAGTTTTTTGTAAATCCGTATTTTCTTAAACTAAATGCGTATTTAGTAGTAAACTCGTGTTAAATTGAGACGGGTCTTACATGTCAGGCACGTCAGAAAAGTGGCGTGGTGCAAAAAAGGGAGGAGTGGAACGGGGCGCGAAAAGTGGCGTTTTATTAAAAAAAACATTAACCAATAAAAACCAACCCAAAATCCACCCACCAATGAAACGCTGCCACCTCACCCACACATATGCCCCCATGCCAGTGGAGATTCTCAAGCCCCAACTACAACACCGTGCTCCATGCCGGACATAGGGTGGTTAGCTTGGGGTAGACTGGCTTCCACGCCCACACTGTGTGCTCTAAATGAGATATATATGACATATGAGTATGAACATCAAATAGGCTTTAACAATTTATTTTTCATAGTCTATTCGGACTTGAATACTTGAAAATGACAAAATAACAGATATTTGTAGAGTTGGAGTTCTAATGGTCCTCATCACTCAAGGTTCTCCTAACCTCATTGTTTATCACAATATTTTTGTTTGTATATCATATAAAATTAAGAGTTAAATGCCAAAATAGTCCCTGTGGTTTGGGCTGTTTTGCCAGTATAGTCCAAATGTTTCATTTTTACCATCTGGATCCAAAAAGGTTTCATCGTTGCCATTTTGGTCCAACTGACTTAACTCCATCCATGCTCCTCAGTTAGTCAAGTGGTATTTTTTTTCAGTTCATGTATTCTGAATTATATTAAAGATTATAATTATAAAAGGAGAACAAAAACTGTATAATACATTTGTGGCTGGTGCTTAACAAATATAATAGAGTTTGTGGTTACATAACTGGTGTGCTCTGTGCATCACATTCCAAACAAAATAATTTGAAAATTCATTTATGAATGACGAAGTTTTTAAAATAAAAAATGATGCGGTGTTTAAATGTTGAGGGATATATTGTCCATATACATGGGAACCTAAGTGGTTTATATGCTTTTGCAATGGGGCAGCCATAGGAAGTTATTGAATTTTGGACTTTAGATGTCATGTAGTTTAAGGTAATACCCTTAGATGCCGACACATATAACATGGATTTTTTGGCATATGTTTTTTAGCGCACACACAAGCATTGTTAGGTCTAGAATAATGGAGAGGGATGATCAAACATGCCATGCCCTAAAAGCTCATTGCTAGAAAACTGAGCATGTGTGATTGTTATCGTAGTTTCAAATTGACATGGATGTGGTCGCTACTTGTACGATCATTTTGTAACGAGTCACAGACTCACAGTTCGGCTGCTAATTAACTTTTACTACCGTGTTTACGAACATAAAATTTGGTGGTAAATACTAAATACCCAGCTTTATAGTAGTGGATAATTTTTTGAGTGTTTTGTTTTGTTTTTTGAACGGTAAATTAGCCTATTCCTAAATATTTTATTTTAGCGACAATAGGACTTGAACTCTCTCACCCTTTGTAAGGAGAGATTTCATTTAACAAAAACATTGGTGTCATTAAACTATAAGCCCTTTAGTTATCGTTATCAGTCTTTTTTGTTACCCGGAAGAGATCAACAATACCTTCCATATTTATGGATCGTTTTTCGGGGCATGTTGATAGCATCGTGACCAGGTGACTGAAACATCATGTATATATAATTAATAAATTTAGGGCAGCCCCGTTATCTGTCTTAATTAAATTGTAAATAACTAGCTCACTCATCCATTTTTTATAAATTCCTTGCAATATTATTGGTCATTCCGCTTCATGGTTAAACGTCTTAATCAATGATTAGCTGTTCCGATGATTTTAGTCACAACAAAAGAAAAAAAAGTTCGTTTATCACATTATTAATTTTTTATTTAACTTTTAAATATTTTTGTATTTGTTTGAGGGTGGTGGGATATCTTGAACTCGTGATATGATACATACTGGATATAGAATCAATATCAAGAATCAATCTAAAGGTTTGTATATAGGGTTTGGCATATTGTTATGGACTTATGGAGTATTGGTACCGTACTGAATCTATACCTACCGAATAATAACAGTACAATGTTTATTTGTAATGGTTTCAATTTTAGTACTAGTTTTTTTCTTTATCGGTACCGAACTAGTACTATACCACCACAATCTTAGGGTGTCCGGGGTGGTCTCGACAAAGGAAGCGGCAAAACCTTTTGCCGCACGGGGAGTTCACCACCATCAATCATTTGCCGTGCAGGGCAAGCATTTGCGGTGAGTTATTGGCACTTGCGGGGAACTTGAGGGAGAGGGGTAAGTGGTGGGGCACAGTATCTTTTCAACCAATCATCCTTTTTTTAAAAAATAATGGTTTGAGGGAAATCACCCCTTTGTGTTTTTGGGGCAAGAATGGAGAATGAGAGGGGAAATAACATGGCACAATATGATTGGGTGGGTGGAAAGTTTGCCTCATCTCATTAGGCATGCAACCCTTACACCCTTATATGGTATTCGGTGGTACTTTTCGAAATTTCGAAACCAGTATGGTACTGATCTCATGATCGCTATTTGTATACCAGTACATATGTTTATTTGTGTTAAAGGCATCATCTCGAATCAAGACATATTTAAAGTTGTATAACACTAATACAACCTATTTAATTCAATTTTCTAAACGAGTCAAACGCGTTGACATATTAGTAAACATTTTATTTAAAACAAGTTGGTGGTGGTAATAAATTGGTAAAACATGTCAAAAATGATTTGGTGGGTCGACTTTTATAATTAAATGGGTTAAGTGACGATCCAAACATGACTTGCTTAATTAAATGGTTTAAACATATTCACAAGAATGAGATTTATTTTTTTAAACACTTTAGATATGACCTAGTTAGTTTATATATGTCGTGTTTTGGATCATATAAGCCATTGTTATCGCTTATCATAGTAACTTATGTTTTCTTAAAGAAAGAACTAAATCTAAAAAGGATAAGAATAAGATTATGCAGAAACTCAATGTTGTAAAAGAAACTAATCAATCACACAACCCTAACTTGTTTATTGATTTAAAGAACGTGAATTTATGACATCAACCACCAACCAATTATGTGTCATGGTCAAGGAGTTTATATTAATCTTGTTTACACGCTTACTCACGATCAACGGGGCCTTTGACCGAGACACTGCCTTTCATCATAAGTTGCCTTTAATATATCTAAACAGGTTGCCTTTAATATATATCTAAACAGATGGCCATCCATGATGGATTTATTTTATTTTTATTTTTATTTTTTTTATTTTTTTGAACAGCCAACAAACTCAATCCCGAGTACTCTCAGGGCACCCACTGGACAAACGGGGTACTCCGAGAGTAACTTGAGTCCACCACCAATTCCGGGGAAAACCCGATAATCCACCCGCCCGTAGGCACGACGGTGAAATTACCGGTAAAACCCGTTTGGCTCAAGGATCCAACCCAGGTTTCCCTGGGTCTCCTACCATGATGGATTTATTAATTTCCAATATCAAGATTTATATAATTTGAAATATATAAAATTCATGTTTTTAAATGACAATACTTACATTTTAAATGGCAATACTTAGTACTACTACTCCAATAATTCTAAATGAATCGTCCTTGCCTAGGTTTGAACCTGGGAACTCACCTCTAAGAGGCATATGTGATGTCTCTGGAGATATTTTTTTGCTTGTAAATCCGAAAACGATGACTTAGTTGGAAGTGCGGGCTTTTTGAACAATTCTGATATAGTTGTAGCGAATGAGTAATTTAATGATGAATGTGAAGACGATGAACGAGATGATGAATTCTAGGGTTTTCAATTGTAGGATATGAATATGACATAGTTGGGTTTTAACAAGAGAAGTAAAATAAAAAAAGACAAATATACTCTTACATATCAGGCATGCGAGAGGATTTAACTGATAAGATAAACTTGGTTCGTCGTAAAGGATTGAACCCGTACGTAACAAAAATAAACGTAAAGATTGTTTTTCAGCAAGTTTTAAAGTTAAAGGCTGGAACCTGCAATTTTTGGAAAACATAAAGGACGTTTTGTGCATTTTACTCTAAAATTCATTTAATTATACCATGTTGCTTTTCATATTTTGAGTATAGAGTTAATGCTAGCTATGGAAAATCTAATATGACCTAAGAAAAGATTCTTAACCCCTTTAATATTAAACATGTACATGTATTTTTAATATGTTTAGTGGTGTTTAAAGTGTGTTTAGAACATTATCAAGTGACATCAACAAATCATAATCGAGTGATTCATTCCTCTTTATTTTTTTCTCGAAAGACTTGCATATAACATTCTTAAAAACAAATGAAAATAACATATATTATGAGATTAAAGTTAGATATAATGATATTCGAATCTCAAATTCGTTGACAAAGTTTTAATGATGGTTGAATGGCCATTAGTAAAGCCAAGTACATATTCACATTCTTATATGTTTCTATTTGGTTTCATGTTTAAAGGTGAACTTTTTGTAAAACCACATCTTTTGAAGTAGGTATAAATCTAGTGGAGGTTGCATTTGCATATTTGTTTTCAAGCATCTCTTACTTGCAGGGTTCTTGTTGGTGCTAACAAAGCAAATTGTTCTACTTGGATGTCCATTATAGAATAATTGTGTAAGCGCTTTCCTAGTTGGAAGTAAAGGGGTTTATCTTATGGTAGAAGGCTAACTTTTCTAAAGTTTGTGTTTAGCCTAATGTGTAGCTTTCAAAATTAATAAGGTATGGATATCTCTTACGAATCGTAATAGGTCACTTTCAGATTGAAATACTTCGGTGCTAATCTAGAAATTTCAATATAATTCAAAGAGAAAACAATTATTAATATGCAGTTATGTTATGATAACAACATACCAAAATCAGACATATTCTCAATAACTAGTTGGGTAACCATCAAAACCTTTTAGTTGGTGGTTATAATTGTCGGCAGTTATTTAGTTACATTAGATTAGCAGAAACTCAATTACTTCTAATCTTCCTAGTTACTACTGCTACTAATGTCCTAATTACCTACCGACGACCAAGTTGCTGATTAGTTATCAATTACCATGGATCACACTTGCTAAGTGACGGGCGTAGTTAAAGTTGATATTCGTTCCCGTTAATAATTAGTAGTGACACTGATAATCAGTTCCAACTAACGATCAATTTCATTCAACATTCCATCAACCATGCTATCACACCCCCGCGCCTTCTAAAATTATTCCTCTAATGATTTATTGATATAAATACTGAAAAAATGATACGTCAACCTAGTGCTGGCAAGTTCATGAAACAAACATTTATCAATAACATCATACAATATCAAGAAATGTAAACCAAACATGCTTGATAAACATACTTTACAACAAATCTATTTAGGCACCGTTGCATATATTTAACTATATATGTACCAAATATTCAGTTTTAGTTATATCATGTATATGATTGAATTCTAGGCATCATGCATACAACACAATACCGTTATATACATCCGATTTTTTGTGATTTTAATCAGCATGCGTACACAATTCAGATATTAACGCTTCATCAACATGTATCCTACTTTGGTATTTTTTTCATAGACTTGCGGAACGTTCTTCGGTTATTAGCAGATTAAACCTGTCGGAAAGAAGAAACAAATAGTATAGGGACTAATGTGTAATATGGTGGTCTATATAAACCCCATCTTTATGTAACCCTAATCTAGTACAATACAATCTCAATACAATTCAAACCCTAATTACTGTGTTTGTTCTATATACTAGACAACATGGTATCAGAGCAGAGTTTCTGATCCGTGAAACAATCTGTTCGTCATCTCCAAATCAATCTCAGCAAAACTCAAACCAAACCTGTTTCGGCGAAGCCTTTTTTTTTTATTCCCACAACCGACGAAGATTCCTTCTTTGATCCACGAAGCCTTTTTTGATTCCCACAAACCTTTGTTTCATACCTTTGTTTCTAAGAGCCAACATTTGTCTAAAGGTGAACAAGAAAAGTCAACATCAATCATTACCATCACGTGTAGTTCTTGGGAAGGACAAAAAAAAAAGAATTTTTTGGTGGCACAATAACAACAACAGCAACAGCCACCGCCGCACAAAACCTTAGAAGTTTTTGTTTTTTGCAGACCCTAGTAGCGGATTTAAGTTTGCCCCAGTTTTTTTTTAGCAGCAGGCCCTAGTAGCGGATTTTTTTTTTGCAACCTGGCGAATAATTTTTGAAATAACGATAGCGGATTTGTTTAATCCGGAAGCTAGCGAATTTGTCTGGGCGAAATTATTTGGGGTTAACTTAAATCTTGAACGCGAGTTCAAGTTGCCCGGCGTATTTGATAAATACGCCGGTAAGATAACGTCTGTCTCGGGCGTCGTAATTCTGGCGGATTTAAGTGGTCCAGCATATTTGTTCCCGGCCTAATTGATAAATCTTGAACGCGAGTTCAAGTGTCCAGCATATTTATTTAATACGCTGGTCTGCTGTCTTCTCCGTAGTGACAGCTTATTTACAAAAAAAAAATAAAAAAAAATAATAAATAAAAAAAATGGAAATCAATCATGGAAAGAATAGTTCTTGGATATTTGATTCTGGTGCCACTGACACCATGACGTTTGAACCATTAGACATATGTTCAATGACTCAGCCTCAAAAAACTCAGATCCATACAGCAAACAACGGAACGATGCAAGTGAAAGGAGGAGGAGTAATTGAAATTTCACCAACTATGAAATTATCAAATTGCCTCTATGTTCCGTCATTATCACACAAATTGCTCTCAATTAGTCATATTACCAAAGAATTGAATTGCACGGTACTAATGCACCCTACTTTCTGCATTCTACAGGATATCAGGACGGGTGTGATTATTGGACGTGGTACTGAGCGCCACGGATTGTATTACGTGGATGAAGTGACTCAACAGGGTACTGTGATGTTGGCTCATGGAACTGAAAACCGGGAAGCCTGGCTATGGCATAGACATTTGGGACACCCATCCCATGGTTATTCGCACCTTTTGTTTCCAAAACTCTTCCCTTCAAAGGGAAAAATAGATTGTGAAACCTGTCTTCGTGCTAAAAGCCATCGACAACCATTTAAACCTAGCAATACGAAAGTTGCTTCACCTTTTTCACTAATCCATTCCGATGTGTGGGGTCCTGCTCCTGTGATGGGGGGCAGGCTCTTCGGTACTTTATACTATTCGTGGATGATTGCACTCGCATGACATGGGTATATTTTTTAAAAAATAAAGCCGAAGTTTACGAAAAAATTATCATGTTTTATGCTATGATTCAAACTCAATTCCGAACTCAAATCCAAATCCTTCGATCCGAAAATGGGGGGGAATTTGTCAATACATCCATGAAACAATTCTTTAAAACCAAAGGATTAATTCATCAAACCTCTTGTTCTCATACCCCCGAACAAAACGGTGTTTCCGAACGGAAAAACCGTATTATTCTTGAAATGACTCGAGCCCTTTTAATCGAGTCTCAGGTTCCTAAATCTTTCTGGCCGGAGGCAGTTGCAACCTCCGTGTATCTCCTGAATCGGCTTCCCACAAAAGCTCTTAAATTTAAGACTCCTTTAGATTGTCTGTCTAAGTCTGCCAGTATTCCTCATCCTCTTACACTTGAACCTCGAATCTTCGGGTGTACCGCATTTGTCCACATACCCAAAGTCAACCGAAACAAGCTCGGCCCATGTGCTGAGAAATATGTATTTATCGGCTATGGGATCGACCAAATAGGTTACCGGTGTTACAATCCAAAAACTCATCAAATGTTCACCACAATGAACGTCGACTTTCTTGAAACAAAATACTTTTATGACACCCAACTCAGTGGTCAGGGGGAGAATGAATGTATAGACACCCTGAGTTGGCTAACCCAACTTCCTTCATCTGAAGAAGTAACAACAGAAAATCATCACAGTACTGCGAGTCCTTCAAACACAGTCACACAATTTGTGGAGCACAGTACCACTGAAGAAAGTCCATCCAACGTGATACCTGAGGTAAGAAATACTGAGGAACTTGGATGTTCTACGTTTTATAACCATGAGACAACAGGGGAAAACATAGAACCGACAACAACGGAACCTACTCCACAGGTTGAACCAGATGTGGAACAGGGTGAACCAGACTTGGAAGAGGTTGAACATGTGGAACCAGTTGCAGCAGAGACAACCGGAAGATACCCTCTCCCTCCTAGAGCCAATAGAGGGGTCCCTCCAAAACGGTACTCGCCAGAGAGGGAAACCAGAACCTCAAAGTATCCTGTAGCTAATATAGTTAATGGGAACTTATCTAACAGTGCGAAAGCATTTGTCACCTCTCTATACTCCGAACAAATACCTGGCTCTGTAAAGGAAGCGCAAGGTAAGAAGAACTGGAAAGAAGCAATGGAAACAGAGATGCAAGCTCTTATGAAAAACAATACGTGGGAAAAGTGCATTCTCCCAAAAGGAAAGAAAACAGTTGGCTACCGTTGGGTGTATTCAATTAAGTATAAACCAGATGGTTCTATTGGAAGATACAAAGCTCAACTTGTAGCCAAAGGGTACACTCAGACGTATGGGATCGATTACTCTGAGACGTTTTCTCCGGTTGCAAAAATGGACACCATCAGAGTCTTCTTCTCCGTGGCAGCCAATAAGAATTGGCCTCTCCATCAGTTTGATGTTACAAATGCATTTCTCCATGGAGACCTAGCGGAAGAAGTCTACATGGAAGCACCTCCAGGTTTTTCAGAGGGTTTTAAAGATGGGGAAGTTTGTCGGTTGAAAAAATCTCTAGACGGGCTAAAACAGTCACCTCGGGCCTGGTTTGGAAAGTTCACCTTGGTCATGAAAGAATACGGGTATTACCAAAGTAACGCTGATCATACCCTGTTCCTCAAAAGAAGAAATGGCCTCGTAACTTGCCTGATCATATATGTAGACGACATGATTATCACCGGAAATGATGTGGAAGAGATAGCTCGGCTAGAAAAGAATTTGTTTTCAAAGTTTGAAATGAAAGACCTTGGGAATCTCAAGTATTTCCTCGGAATAGAAGTTCTCAGGTCTAAACGGGGGATTTTCATCTGCCAAAAGAAGTATGTCCTTGATCTCCTGGCGGAAACTGGTTTGATTGATTGTAAACCAGCAGATACGCCAATCGTGGTGAACCACAATCTGCACATGGAACTTAATGCCGAGCTTGCAGACAAAGAAAGGTATCAATGGCTCGTGGGCAAGTTAATTTATCTCTCTCACACTCGCCCTGATATAGCTTATGCGGTTGGAGTGGTAAGTCAGTTTATGCACCAACCGCAAATTGCTCACATGGAAGCTGCTCAGAGAATTCTAAGGTATCTAAAGGGAACCGCGGGCCATGGAGTCTTGTTCAAAGCAAATGGATATTTAAATGTTGAGCTCTACACTGACGCCGACTGGGCAGGAGATAAGGGAAATCGAAGGTCAACATCAGGGTACTTCTCCTTGGTTGGTGGAAACCTTGTTACCTGGAGGAGTAAGAAACAGAAGGTGGTAGCTCTGTCAAGTGCAGAAGCAGAGTTCAGAGGCATAGCTCGAGGGTTAAGCGAAGTTCTTTGGATCAGGAAACTTCTAGAAGACATTGGTTTCTCCCAAAGAGCAGCACCCAGTAAAATTATGTGCGACAATACAGCTGCAATACAAATCTCAGAAAATCCAGTTCAGCATGATCGAACAAAACACGTGGAGGTAGATCGACATTTCATCAAGGAAAAACTGGAGGAAAGGATCATAGAGCTCCCATATATATCATCAAAAGATCAACTCGCAGATATTCTCACAAAAGCAGTCAACGGAAATGCTTTTAGTAGCTGTTTGAGCAAGTTAAGTATTGGAGATCCCACTACTCAACTTGAGGGGGAGTGTCGGAAAGAAGAAACAAATAGTATAGGGACTAATGTGTAATATGGTGGTCTATATAAACCCCATCTTTATGTAACCCTAATCTAGTACAATACAATCTCAATACAATTCAAACCCTAATTACTGTGTTTGTTCTATATACTAGACAACAAAACCTACACCATAACCATTATAATCATGTCTCATCTTTTTTATCCATTTTGATATCTAACTAGTAAAGGGTTTTTTGGATCACATGTTTGTCTCATGTCAACAAAAAAAAAATCCTAAGATATAAATAAGTACATTTGTATAGAAGTAACCAACTGGGGTAGCCCAGTTGGCCAGCCTCACCCATCTCTTCCCCAGAGACCCGGGTTCGAATCCTGTGGTCGGCAGTCCACACAGGCTCTTCGTTCTCGGTGGGTAATCACCGCCAGGCAGCTATGGGGCTAGGCTAGCCTGCGGAGTGAGTCCACTCCGGCGGATGGGAGGTCCGTGCCCTTACCCCCCCTACATTTGTATAGAAGTTTGATCTTTGGTATTTTGTTAGGCCTGTTTATGACCGTATACCATAAGGTGTATCCATGTATATAGGCCTATAACCCTAGAACGAATTGTTCTTCTGAGCATAGGGCTTTTCAACAAATCAATAAAATTTTCATTAAAACAATACTCAATCACCATAGTTTTATCACCTTTCATTATGATCCAAAAATACTTAAACAGAGCAGGTCTATTTTGTTGGATTTGTAGGCTTTTTGGTAGTCGGCCCTAGTTTGGCCCATTTAGCTAATTTGTTGACTAAGTAGTTAACCTTAATCTTGTATTATAAATACCAATGATGTGATTGTAATATATAATATTACACCTAATAAAAGTCAAACCTAGTTGCAAGTTGCAACCCATGGACGTAGGTCACCTTGACTGAACCACGTAAATTCTCGTGTTCTTTATTTCCTGCTAGAGAGTGTGTCAGAGCCCTGGTTCAGTTAAACACATGGTTCAATTGCAGGAGAGATAGCTATTCAAGATGTTCAAATTTTGTTTTTGTGCCACCGCCACTAAAATGAGTACAACTAGTACCAGATCTCTGAGTACGGCATGTCCCCAATTTAAGTTTTGCGTCGTCAGGTGTTTGTTGTTCTTCTGGTGCTTTATCGGGTGTTTTGTGATTAGAGTTTCAGTTCTTGAACCTTGGTTATTCGTTGGTTTCACTATCGGGCTTGCAGGAGAAGTCTCCAGTTCGGGTGCTTCGGGTTTTAGGTTTTCTTTTGGAGGTTTGCTTGGTTTTGGGTAAAGTTCTCATCGTGGTTTTCACTTGTTAATCTTTTTTTACTGTTATTCATGGCCAAATACGGGAAAGTTTTCATTATCAAGTTCAATGGAACCGACTTTGCATGATGGACAAAGGACAAAAGGGCAAGAGGGGTGATTAAATTGGCTTGATAAGGGGTGTTACATTTCATATTACGAAAAAAAAACCACGGTTCATGAATGATAGACAACTCTGTTAGATATGTATAAAAGCCTTATGTCGGTAATCAGGTGTTCTTGATGAAGGAATTGTTTATGATTAGGATGCATGAGGGAAGCTCAGTCACGGATCATATCAATAATCTTAATCCGCTTATGTCTAGGCTATCATCTGTGAGCATGAAGGTTACTGATGAGACTCAAGCTATAATTCTACTATCTTTTCTACCTGGCAGCTGGTACGGGTTTGTGACAGTTGTTACCAGTTCTCCGGTGGTTGGGGGCTTGACTTTTGAAGGGGTCCGAGATTCAGTTATAGGTGAATACATTCGCCGAAAAAACACGAGTGGTGGATCATCTTCTGAGTTAATTCAAGTTGATAAGGGAAGGGATAATATCAAAAGCAGTGGAATTCGGGTAAAAGCTTGGAAGGCTGTGACATGCTGGAGTTGCAATGAAGTTGGACATGTTAAAATATCCAGATAAGAAAAAGGGAAAATTTGTCAAGGTAAACACTAGTGAGTACATTGAAGATGCACTGATTTGTAGTATGGAAAATAGATTGGACTCTTGGGTTATGGATTCGGGTTCTTCATGTCATGCCATGCACAGCAGGGATACGATGGTGAATATGAAGGTTGGTAACTTTGGGAAGGCATGAATTGCTAATGGTCAAACTCCTATTGTTAAGGGTTTGGGAGATGTTAATCTGGTAACTCCATTGGAAACCACATGGAACTTGAAGAACGTCAGGGAAAGTCCAGGTTTAAAGATGAATCTTATTCGGTCGGTAAGTTGGACGAACAAGGATGGCAAGTAAAGTTTGGTGGTGGTAAGCGAAAGGTGATTGACGGAAATATAGTGATTGCTCGTGGAAACAAGATAGGATCATTATAATAATGAAATCATTGTGTTTTGGTTGTAAAGAGCTTACTCAATGACAATGATGAGCTCTAATGTTGAAGAATGTGTTATAATGTTGTTGACTACTCCACTTGGCCTATGTTTTCTTTTTGATTAAATACTTATACAATTATAACCCATGACTTCTTGCCAATTGCTTCACACACTCTCAAAGGCTTCAACACACACACACTTGATTGTTGAGGATTTTTTTAGTGTGTATTTATACTAAAGTATTCGTCACACATGTTAAGTTTGGTGCCGGGACATGTAAAGTTGCAACGAACTTGGTAAAAAGGTTTCTAAATATGCATGTATAACAATTTGGCGTGTGATTTTTATAGTTTGTGCTAACGTATACTGCCGCATACATGTAATATGTATATGTACAGTTAGGGTTTTAAATTGGTGTGTCACCATTTTCTCCACCTAATTAACATTTCATCTTAAAAATTTATTGCATATTAAATAACTAAGGATACTATTATGTCATCTCTTCCTTTCGTTCCCAAGTTATACCAAGTCTTTTACGAGAGTTCCATTTAACTTTCACTAAGGGTATATTTTTTCTCAGTTTTTTTATTTCCTTATTAAGAGTTACTGTTACAAAGCTCAAATCCAAAAGAAGGCACAGGTTTATTCAAATGAAAAAAAGAGCAGTTACAGCGAAGTAATCAACCAGTCATCACAGATTGACTGGTTGAATCATATGTTGAACAAGATCACAGACCAGAAACAATAAGCCCTAATAATCTCACGTATTTTACTTGTGAGGAACAAAGGAACAAAAGATACAAAATGATTGAGAAGAGAACTGATGATGCTCGTATATCGACAGCAGCAGCACGAACTCCTTTTAAGGAGAAAACAACCCTAGCTAGCTGGAGCCCAAAGGAAGACAGCTGGAGCCCAAGACTTGAGCCCAAAAGGAGCAGGCCAGCGACATGAGGGGAGCGGCCCAAAGACAGCAAACAGACCAAAAAGCCAGCAAACCCAAGCAACCTCACAAACAAAAGTAAAATAAAAAAGGATTGGACGAAAGTATAAAAAGAATAGGCACATTTACACTGTCATTTTAACACCACCCCCCCCCCCCCCCCGTTTAAATAGGCAAACAAATTAATGAGACCGAGGGACTTACACATTTGAGCATGAGTTGTTGGTAAGAGCCCTTTGGTGAAGAGATCAGCCAGCTGTTATTCAGTTTTGATACCACGAGTCTTAATTTGTCCGGAAGCTATCTTTTCCCGTAAGAAAAACAAGTCAACGTCGAAATGCTTGGTCTTGTCATGAAACACGGGGTTTGCGGCAATGGACAAGGCAGCTGAACTATCACAGTTTAGAGTGACAGGAATGGAGACATCAATGTTCAGTTCACGAAGGATATTGATCAGCCATAGCACTTCACAAGTGGCACTACACATAGATCGGTATTCTGCTTCGGCAGAAGATCTAGATACAACACTATGTTTCTTGCTTTTCCAAGAAACCAAAGATCCCCCAAGAAAAATACAGAACCCAGTGACAGACCTGTGGCTGTCAGTGCATTTAGCCCAGTCCGAATCGAAAAAGGCTATAAGATTAAAGGAATCAGCTTGTTTAAACATAATTCCAGTCCCAGGTACCCCTTTGAGATACCGTAAGACTTTGAAGGCTATCTTAGTATGAGCTTCAGTGGGTTTGTGCATAAACTGAGATAGATAGTGTACAGAATATGCGATGTCAGGACGAGTATGGAATAAGTAGATGAGTTTTCCAACTAATTTTTTATATTGTGTAACGTCAACCGTATTGGTTTCGTTTTTGTTAAGTTTGTTAAAACATGATTTTGTTCAATAGGACAACTAGCAAGTTTGCTCCCGCTCATCCCATACTCATTTAGAAGGTCCATGCAGTATTTTCTCTGTGAAAGACACACCCCATCGTTGGTTTTTATAACTTCAATCCCAAGAAAAAATTTCAGTAATCCAAGATCCTTAATCAGAAATTCAGTTTTTAAAAGGTTTTTGACCTCCTTTATCTTTTCTTCATTGTTCCCAGTGAGAACAATGTCATCCACATAGACAAGTAAAACAATAAAGACACCATTTTTAGACATGATAAACATAGAGTGGTCACATTTGGACTGATTAAAACCAAATTTAATAAGGGTTTGAACAAGTCTTTCATTCCACATGTGTGGGGCCTGTTTGAGCCCATACAAGGACTTGTTCAATTTGCAAACTTTGTTTTGGTGTTTGACACTTAGACCATCAGGTAGACACATAAAGACTTCTTCCTTAAGCTGCCCATAAAGGAAGGCATTATTAACATCAAGTTGATACATTGGCCAGTTATTTTAAACAGATAAGCTGATGACACATCTAACAGTGACCATTTTAACAACAGGTGAGAAGGTTTCTTCAAAGTCTATGCCCTCTCGTTGGTTAAAACCTTTAGCGACGAGCCTAGCTTTAAACCTATCGATCTCACCTGTAGACTTGTATTTGACCTTAAACACCCATTTACAACCAATGGGTTTTTTACCACTTGGTAGATCAACAATTTCCCACGTGTTATTTCGGTGAAAGCTGATAACTCTTCATTCATAGCATCTATCCACCGTTTATCCTTAATGGCATCTTTATAGGTGGATGGTTCAATAATTTTATTAACATTAGCAGCCAAACAAATATTCTCCCTAGGCAAGTTGGAATAATCTACAAACTTATCGTAACTATACTTGGCATGACCAACAACAAAGTCATTAAATCTTTTTGGAGCAGACACAGGTCTAGACAATCTCCTAATAGGTTGAGTACCCTCAGAAAGGTTTGATTCATCATTGCTACTGCTTGACTCAACCCTCACAGGACCAGGTTCAACACTTGTGGACTCATGGCTGTTAGACATACCATTAGACTCTAAGGACTGTTGTGTATCGTTCACAGCAGTCGATTCAACCTCATCACTGTGTTGCTGAGTCACAACAGGCGAATCAGTGACAGCCTTCTCTTCATCATCGGGATTTGATCACTTGAAGTTTCAAAATTGTCAAAGAAATTTAGTTGGTTTAAAAGATTTGTGTTGTTTTGAATCGGATGGTTATTTTTGAAAGGAAAAACAGTTTCATAGAATCTCACATCTCTAGAGAAAATGAACTTCTTTTGGTCTAAACTCCAGACCTTATATCCCCTTTTAAAGTTTGAATACCCCATGAAAACACATTTTTCATCTCGTTCCTCAAGTTTATCAGAATTGTCTAAAACAGTGAAAAAACAAAGACAACCAAAAACTTTCAAGTGATCAAGAGAAGGTTTGAATCCAAACAACATTTCATAAGGAGAACTACCATGCAGCACAGAAGAAGGAAGCCTGTTAATTAAGTATGAAGCAGTAAGCACACATTCAGACCAGTATTTAAGAGGAACTTTTTACTGAAATAACAAAGCTCTTGCAACGTTTAACAGGTGTCTATGTTTTCTCTCCACAACACCATTTTGTTGTGGAGTATACGTACATGAGGTTTGATGTATGATACCTTTAGTTTTAATAAAATCAGACATTTGAGAGTTAATGAACTCTGAACCATTATCACTCCTAAAGACTTTAATGTTGACTTCGAATTGGGTTTTAACAAGGTTGTAAAAGCTTTGTATATTTTCAAAGACTTCAGATTTGGACTTCATTAAATAGACCCATACAGATCTGGTAAAGTCATCAACTATGGTGAGAAAATATTTGTACCCTTCTATGCTTGTAACCTTGTATGGACTCCAAACATCCAAGTGTACCAAATCCCCTACTTTAGTTGACCTGTGGTCACTTAGAGGGAAAGGTACCCTGTGTTGTTTGGCCTTGTGACAAATGTCACAAGGGTTTGTGTTACTAGTCTCAGACTCGATTTGTAAAATTTTCAATACTTGTTCAGCAGGGTGACCCAGTCTAGAGTGCCAGAGCTTTATTTTTTCAGTCTTACTCAAGCAAGAGAAATTAGGACCTAGGGAATTACCACAGAAATATAAACCCTCAGTTTGTTTACCAGTCACCAGGGTTTTCTTTGAGCATAAATCCTGAATGTAGCAAGAGTTTTCATCAAATATGACTCTAAGTTTGTTATCTTTAGCTAGCTTATACACAGAAATGAGGTTCACATAGTATTCAGGCACCATAAACACATCTTTCAAAATCACAGAATCCGATAGCTTAAGACATCCAATCTTAGTGACTTTAGCATCTGCCCCATTGGGATGCTTAATAGTTATGTTATATTCAGTAACATCAACTAAGTTGAACATGTTTTCACTGGTCATAACCATATGTTGGTTTGCACCAGAATCAATAATCCAATTTAAATTTTGTGTTGTAGAGCCTATAGAGTTAAAACAGAAAAGATTGTTGTAGTTTCCAAAGGATGAGAGGGAATTAAAGCACTTACCTCCTACATTGGACTTATTAGTGTCTTCTGTTTTATTTTCATTCAGCAACCCTAGCAACTTAGAAAACTGATCAGCAGACAGAGTATTCAAGGAACTAGCACCTTTATCACACACAGAATTATTCACAGAAGGACCATTACTGTTATTAGCAGAACTATTAGACCTAGACCATTGACCATTTTGGTTAGGTTTTTGTCTATAATTTGAAGGATAGCCATGCAGCTCAAAACATTTATCAATAGTATGCCCAACTTTATTGCAATGAGTACATTTGAGATTAGGATTAGGGCCTTTGTTAAACCTTTTCTTGTTGTCATTAAAATTACTTGACTTAGCTGCAAACCCTACATTAGGAATTTTTGACCCACTATTTGATCCTCTGTGAAATTCCTCTCTAGAAATAATAGAGAAGACTGTTTTGATAGTTGGAAGATGATCCCTAGTTAACAGATTGGTCCTAACAGGTTGATAAATATCATCTAGGCCCATTAAGAATTGCATAAGTTTGATTAACTGACTGAACTCGTTGAATTTAGTAGAGGCATTGCAAGTACAAGAAGGCAATTGTAGCATAGCATCAAATTGTTTCCACATAGTATTGATTTTATGATAATATTCAGACACACTCGAACCATTTTGACTAACAGATTTGATTTTCTGATACAAGCTAAACACAAAAGACCCATTAACTTTATCATATGTATCCTTTAAATCATCCCAGACTTCTGAAGCAAGTTTTGAATAGACTTGACCTACATATAATTCATCAGATACAGAATTCAGAATCCAGGTGGGCACAATAGAATTACATCGATCCCATTGACTAGCAAGAACATCATTGTCTTTAGACCTAGTACATGTTCCATCAATGAAGCGTAATTTATTTTTAGCCATTAGAGCAAGTTTCATAGCATTTGACCAGACCACATAGTTCTCAGTCCCTTTTAATTTTAAGCTAACAATTGTGAGCCCACTGGAGTCACTAGCATGGAGATATAATGGGTCACTAGCATCTAACTTGCTAATCAAAGTCACAGCAGACTCAGTTTTATCAGTCATAACAGCAAGATAAGGAAACACCGAACAGAACAGTCAAACAAACAGATAAGCAAACAAAATACCAAACAGATAAGCGAACACAAACACCAAACAGACACCGGCGAAGCCTGGACAGAGGTCCGATCAGAGGTTCGTCACTCAAGGTGCCTCCGCAGACAATGACCAGGGAGCCACAACACAACACAACACAACAGACCAAACCAGACACAAATGCAACAAAGTGAACCCTCTCTGTGTCCCAATAATCAAACCGGTCTTGCCTAAAACCCGGTATCAAAATGCCTAGACACCAGACACAGTGATGCAAAAAATAAAAAAAAAAATAAGGGAAGGAACGATCTCACAGTGGGTGCCAGCCAAAGGGATCAGGTCTGCAACCTTCACTTAGGGTTACAGACACTGATCAGAGAGCCGAAAATAAATCCTGTTGGTTTGCCCTAAAAAGAGACCAACATGGATCTTCTTCACCAACCAGAGGAGAAACCACAGATTAGGGTTTCTGATGTAGCGTCGTCACAGCCACCAACCGTAAACACCAAACCCTAGAAATTAGGGTTTCACACACCAAGATCAACACCGTCTCCACTGAGCCAGAAAGCACTCCGGAAACAGGGACCAACCCACAGGGCTCCGACAGAACGGAGAAACCCTAGATCGGAAGAGGAGAAGGCAGACGGAGCTTTGAAATGCAGCGGAAAGAATTACTAGAGCCCGAGTCAACCTTGGGGCTCTGATACCATGTTACAAAGCTCAAATAAAAAAGAAGGCATAGGTTTATTCAAATGAAAACAAGATCAGTTACAGCGAAGTAATCAACCAGTCATCACAGATTGACTGGTTGAATCATATGTTGAACAAGATCACAGACCAGAAACAATAAGCCCTAATAATCTCACGTATTTTACTTGTGAGGAACAAAGGAACAAAAGACACAAAATGATTGAGAAGAGAGCTGATGATGCTTGTATATCGACAGCAGCAGCATGAACTCCTTTTAAGGAGAAAACAACCCTAGCCAGCTGGAGCCCAAAGGAAGACAGCTGGAGCCCAAGACTTGAGCCCAAAAGGAGCAGGCCAGCGACATGAGGGGAACGGCCTAAAGACAGCAAACGGACCAAAAAGCCAGCAAACCCAAGCAACCTCACAAACAAAAGTAAAATAAAAAGGGATTAGACGAAAGTATAAAAAGAATAGGCACATTTACACTGTCATTTTAACAGTTACCCGAAAGCTTGTTACAAAAGACCAAACCTAAAAATGAGTGAACTGCATACCATCCTTTCAAACATGGTGCTCTATCCGAATAAGAGAGATGAGATATGACTAATTTAGTAAGGGTAGAGGGATACGTGAAGTGTCCAGGCGGTAATGATAGTATCTTGTACCTGAACCGGTGGCTCACTTTTTCTACGTAATGGGGAAGAGGACCGAAACATGCCACAGAAAGACTCTACTAAGACAAATATGGGCTGTCAAGAACGTAGAGGAGGTAGGATGGGGAGATCTAGTATGTATCGTACATGGACGGTAGTTGGAATCGGCGGCTCTCCTAGGGTTCCCTTATCGGGGATCCCTGGGGAAGAGGATCAAGTTGGCCCTGGCGAACAGATAGGGTACGTTTAACATAACCTAAAAATATTCATACCTAGTTAATGCACTCAGAAAATAAGGGTGGGTCTATTCGCCAACGCTCTTTGTCTTTTTGCACACTCAAAGCGCCCCGCTTTGGCCATAGCGGGGCGCTTTGAGTGTGCAAAAAGACAAAGAGCGTGGGCAGGAGTTTGTGTTGTTTTTTTTTTTGAAATAGGTGGGATGTGGGTTAGTTTGTTAGTGTTTTTTGGAGGAAAAATTGTATTTGAGTTTTATTATTATTATTATAAAATATTAGTTACATATAATTCATAGTTGTTTTATAATTACGTTTTTTTACTTCATTATTTTTATAGAACGTATATAATATAAGTGCGTCTTTATAAACTGTTAACCTAGTTTATTTTGTTAAATTAAACGAACACGTTAAATAAAATGTACAGAAAGCCATAAGAATTAAACGTAAACAATCCAAAACCAACGTGATGTAAATAGAAGATTAACTGCAATATATATATTTATATATATCAGTTTGTACATACAAAACAAAAAGGTACAACTGAGTACATAATACATAACAAAACACTATACAAACAAACTAAGGTACTAATCCTCGTGCAGTGGGGACGGTGGGAGGGGAAGTGGAGGCAACCCAGCGAGCTCTCGTAGAGTAACGAGCGTCTCGACGATCCAGTCAATGCGTGCGCCCTGGCGTCTGAGGCGCCGGTCGAAGTCCCGAGCCACCTCACGCGCTACCGGAGGCAGGTCAGCGTAAACGTGTTGCGGGTACTGTGGCGGCTCAGGAGCTGGCTGAACTGGTGGTACCGGGATCTCCTCGACATGCTCCTCCTGAGCCGGATCCTCGAATACAGGCTGAGCCTGAGCCTGAGGCTGATCCTGAGCCTGAGGCTGAGCCTGAGCCTGAGGCTGGCCCGGGTACTGATCGAGGCCCAGAGCCTGTAGCTGAGCTTGCCGAGCGGCCTCCTGAACATCAGGAGGGGCTAACACTCCAGCCCTCAACTCAATAACAACCGGGATGACCTCCGGCATCACCTCCGGATGCCAAATCAGCCCGTCACGGCCCTTAAACCTCAGACCAACATCAAAGGTACGGGTGATCTGCATGGCAGATACTGACGCGCGGCCCAACCTGGTAGACGGGACCGGATCGGACAACTCCGGATCATGCTCGGGCACGAGCCCTAGCGAGCGTGCAATGGCGATGATGTATGAGCCAGTGTGCACGTACCCGCGGAGCTGCCGGTGGTATGCTGTGGCAAAGTAATCTGCCAGGCAGGCTGCTAGATCGCAGGGCTGGCGGCGCAGTAGGCAGTATAGAAAGAAAATGTCACTGAGGTTGACCTTCTCCCTGCTGGTACCCCGCGGCACGATAGTTGCCGCGATAACATGGTGCAGGTATCGGTACAAGGGGTCTCTAATGGTGGTGGCCTTTTGCCAGGATTTCCCAAAGGGAACCCTGGAAATGGCCCTCCAGAAACTGATAAGCGTCTGCCTGTCCATCGCCGTAACCGCCTGCGTATATAAATCAGTATCAAGCTCGGGCTCTGTGTACAATTTATTTAAACAATTTAAATAATAAACAAATAATATTATTTAAACAATTTAAATAATAAACAAATAATATTAAATATAAAATAATAAACAAATAATATTATTTAAACAATTTAAATAATAAATAAATAATATTAAATATAAAGTAATAAACAAATAATATTATTTAAACAATTTAAATAATAAACAAATAATATTAAATATAAAATAATAAACAAATAATATTATTTAAACAATTTAAATAATAAACAAATAATATTAAATATAAAATAATAAACAAATAATATTAAATATAAAATAATAAACAAATAATATTATTTAAACAATTTAAATAATAAACAAATAATATTAAATATAAAATAATAAACAAATAATATTATTTAAACAATTTAAATAATAAACAAATAATATTAAACAAATAATATTAAACAAATAATAAATAAATAAAAAATAAATATGAACCAAAGCGCCCCGCTTTGGCCTCGGCACGGCGCTTTGGTTCTTCATTCTGAAGAACAGAACCCAGCCAAATCATCAAACCCGCCCCAATCAACACAAGTTTCAACATGTACATTAAACGAAAACGATTAAGGGTGTTCGATCTTAATCACAATGAGGTAACCGTTGTCTTTTGCCGTGTGCACCAACTATTTACGTGACGAAAAGGTCTGCGTTGTATCAAACGAAAATGTAACCGGGTAACAGCCTTCCTCGTCAACAGACACATCCCCCGGCTCACCATCGTCACCGAGGTCCGGCTGTACAAAGCTGTGCTCGCCACCGTAACCGAAATTCGAATAACCTTGTAAGCTCTGTTGACAACCGTAACTGTCGTTTGGATAACACTCCTGCTGTACAAAGCTGTACTCGCCACCGTAACCGAAATTCGAATAACCTTGTTGTGCGTAAGGGTCCTCCACAGGGGTATTCAAATCCAGCGTCACCGTGTTATCACGATAACGAATGCCGGATACAATCTCTGCCTCCCTCAAGTTGGACGAGACCAGTTTCTCATACGAGTCAGAAATAGCGGTCCCCTCGTAAGAATCAGGAACAACTGACTCGTCAGAATATTGACCGAAAAGATAGTTGCTTAACCACGACATCGTTTTTTCAACACACGTAACTAATACAGCAAAGAAATCAACAAACAACAAAACACTCGAATACCCCCGAATGCTAAATGTTCTGTCTATGCAGGTTTAAATAATGAAAATTTGGGGTCGAAGCGCCGCGCTTTGGCCATAGCGCGGCGCTTAGGGTTCACGGGACACTGCAACCTCGTATCACATTTATGTCTCTGCAACATCGTATCACTTTATGTCAGTCAAATCAACTTTTGTCAAGCAAAGTGCCGCGCTTTGGCCATAGCGCGGCGCTTTGGGATGTGAAAATAATTTTCTCCGTGTGTGATTAGCATGACCCGAAAATAATTGCAAAGCACACTCTCACACCCATCATTGTACCCTTTGCCAAAAAGGGGTTAATAAAGTGACTTAGACAATGGTATGTCACTTGCATTTGGGGTATGGACCTCACTTATCCCTTTGCCAGCTTATGACTACAATCAAGAAACAAAAAGCATATCCTATTATATTAGATTGCAAAGTTGCTCGAGATTTGTAAAAAGATAAAACAACTTTATCTCAATAGCTAAAGACATAAAAATGGGTTACCTTCAATACCTTAAAGTTGAGGATCAATATTATTTGTGATCATTGTAATTTTCTTTTAATCAGACTTCCTTTTCCAGGGTGGGTATATCGTAAAACATAACAATAACTCTTCTCGAGATGCCGTTGTTGCTAACGTCTTTGGAATTTCTAGAGTTGTTGTCAACCACTGTGTCATGTAATTTTCGTTTATTCTTTTTTATTTCATTAATGGTTTTGACTTCTGTTTCGCGAGCAGATGATGTCTTAGCCGTTCGTCTTTAAATGGTTAAGCATTATACTGAGGGGCTGTTTGTTTACCTCTTAATGAAGCTCTTAATGGTTCAGACCTCTTACTGGTTCAGCACTTAATGGTTCAGACTGTTTGTTTCACGAGCAGATGTCTGAATGGTTCAGGTATTTGCCTCTGAATGGTTAAGATTTATACAGAGTCTGAATGATTAAGACCTCTAATCTGAATTGGTCAGACATTTGCCTTTGAACGGTTAAGCATTATACAGGCTCTTAATGGTACAGACCTCTTACTGGTTTAGCACTTAATGGTTCAGACCTCTTATTGATTCAGCACTTAATCATTCAGATGTTGCCAAACAGCCCCTGAGTCTAAATGGTCAAGACCTCTAATCTAAATTGGTCAGACATTTGCCTCTAAACAGTTAAGCATTATACTGGCTTTTAATGGTTCAGGCCTCTTAGCAATTAATTGTTCATACATCTTACTGGCTCAGCATTTAACCATTCAGAAGTTGTCAAACAGCCCCTAAGAAACCGAAAGATGACCCTTAATTTGTTAGAGTGTATTAGTAATTAACAAAATTGGAGTAGAGGGTTAGAAGTCTTTCTATAAAGATAATCTTGTTTGAATGATATAATATAATATTTAGCATTTTAGAAGATAAAGATAATCTTGTTTGATATTTGAAATCCTAAAAAAATCCACGTCAGTATCACACCTTCCACTATCCACTTATTTTAATTTTTATATTTATTTTTTATTTTAAATTTTTGCTTTATAAATACATCAAGTGAGGGAGTGGTTTTTCACTTTTAAATTTAAATTTAAATACACCAATAAAGTGAAGGTTCACGTAAACCCCGAGCAACACTTCACCTTTACCCCTATACATATAACCACACTCTCATCAAATACATTTGAGACTGAATCATATATTCATGAAGTTTTTCTTCCCAGAGCTTGGTTTCTGTTTTGGCGGTACCGTCGTAACGCCCACAACGGAGATCATCTGCGCTGATGTCTCAACTACCCGTCGACGTGTAAGGCATGGTAAATTCACCAAACACTGGAAGCCTGAGCTCTCAGCAATCGCAGAGGATGGTGGCGTGCTAAACGCGCGTAGACAGAGTCATGAATCGCTCAGATCGGAGAAGAAACCGTTGAACAAAACCCGATCAGCTGGAAAAACTCGATCTCATTCGTTTAGTAGCGGTGATTACAGGTAAAACTTCTATTTCATAACTTGTTCATATGTTTCTGTTTGATAAAATTATGATGATACTTAATTATAAGAAATACAAGTAGTATGTAGTTATAATAAAATACATCAAGTGAGCATCACATGTTTTTCTTAAAGACTCAATATGATAAGTTTGTACCCACTTGTTGCTTTTGATCACACGACCAACTTTTTATATTCATATCCATTTATTTGATTTTGAATTCATGATATAAGGAGTTAACTGTCATTTTCGTTCCTGTGTTTTTTCCAATTATATCAGTCCAGACCAAATTTCAGATTTATATCATTTTCGTCCCTGACATTTCTGGAACATGTTAGTTCTGTCAAAAAAACTAACGTATGTTAAAACCTGTTGTTTATGATATTTCACATGTGATATTAACTATTACTATATGGTGAAAAAACAGGAAATACACTCAAACAATGGCGATTCCTGCGTTTTCTCCAACACCGTTCGTGTTCTGATTAGGATGAACGAAGGCGCTGGTTTCTACATCGCGTTTTTATATCGAAAATTGTGAATGATTTTACTTTGGCGTGTAATGGTATAAGATCGGGCTTATTGCAATAGAAACATAGTTTTCAACAAAGAAAAAAATCTACATATTTCGTTTATTAGTTGCACGCTTCGTGAATAATAATAATAATAATAATAATAATAATAATAAAATGAAAAGAGGAAATGGAATAATAATATTAATAATAATAATAATAATAATAAAATGAAAAGAGGAAATGGATTATCTCTAAATCAATTCAAGGATGTAAAATGATTGAAAAACAATATCCTGTTAATTACGCGACTGCAACATGATTTTAGTTAAAGCATTTTCAAAGCAAAATAAAAATAATCTAATATTTTAGTCTTGTTATTAAAATTTGAACAAAGTAAACTCATATCACCACTAGTGGTTCACGTGAGTGACAAACTTTAAACAACTAACCCTCGAGTCCGTCTTCAATCCCTAATAACTTATATCACATGTAACTTAGTTATGTTTGGATATCAATTAACTAGACTTATAGAATTGGAGTTACATATTAATGAAAATACAATGCTTAGGAAATATGAAAAATGATTGAATTGAAATAATTCCACATAACCCCAAGTAAATCCACAATAAGATGTTGCATATTGAAGTTTAAAAAAACTCATAATGTGATGTTTTTACAAATCAAGTGACTACTTAAGAGCCTAATACACTTGGTGAGAAGTCATTAAAATAAGCACTACAAATTGTTGTTCTCTTGATCCCAATCATACATATAATTCAAATTCAATATGGTAATAATAAGGAACTAACAACAAATTCTATTTTTCTTACACGATAAATCAACCAAAACAACATCAAAACCGCAAATTAAACATAGTTACAACCCCCCCCCCCCCCTTCTGCTTAATAGTGAACATCAAAGCAGATGGAAAATTAGTGGTTTAAGCAATGTGCATCGAGTGGGAGACTAGTAGGGCATGAAAATTGCCGAGGGTTTCCTTTAAAAAACACATACGTGATGTGGAATAATAATGTCACTTCAAGGGAGTGGCAACTACCTATCAGTCGATGGTGGTAGACTCGCTGGGAGTGCCGACTAGCGACTAGTAGGGGATTAGGAATTTATAGTTTTTGTAGAGGGTAGACGAGTAGTTGATAGTTGATATGGTTGAATTGGGACATTGTAAAGTGCAATTGGGACATTGGGCTTGGTAGGCCTCTGTTTGTAGAAGACAAACTAATAAATAGGCTTTATTGGACCTGTATTGGAAGAAGAAAAAAACAAGTAAATGAGCTTTTTAGGCCTGTATTTGAAGAAGAAGAAGAAAAGTAAATGGGGTTATCAGCATGGTCGGCTTTGAGGGTGGGCGGGGAGGGCCATCGGCAAGGGCCTGATATTTTGAAGGGCATGTTATTTAAAAAAAAATCCGATACGTATATGTAAAAAAAAATTAATAGGGTATACCCATACAAACACCAACATAGGCCCACTTACAAAACTATTTTTATGGTTTAGATTAGTTATTAGTCCATTGGTATTAGGTTTAGACATTTAGTGAGCCAAATACCCAAATTCGTTAAGGCCTAAGGGCACGTTTTTTCAAGCTCGAGCAGGGTACACGAATTCTCAGAGCCGGCCCTGCTTATTAGGCCTGTATATGGAGAAGATGAAAAACATGTAAATGGGTTATTAGGCATGTATTTGAACCTTGAAGAAGATGAAGAAAAAAAAGTAAATGGACTTATTAGGCTTGTATTTGAATCACGGATTGAAAATGGCTTCAGATTACAAATTTATAAATCAACGTAGTCTAGGTTCAATAAAAAAATGTGTCTCAAATACATGTAAAGTCGAGTATTAGGGCCATTAAGATATTTTATAATGACAAGTAAAACACAAACCAATCGCAAGAGTGCATAAAAAGTGTGGGTGGGGGGGGGGGGGGGGTTATACATCATACATCTTTATATACTACAAAGACTAAAACATATAATGATCTCATTTATTTAGTGATTACTAATTGCAATTGAATCTCACTAACCACAAATTTGCTATAGTGATGTATATTACTATACTAGGTTTTTACCCGGGCTTGCTTCCCGGGCTCGGGAAACTTAGTTATATCAATTATTATTTGTTATTAATACGACCTCATTACATCAAGCATCTCATTGGATTCAACATCAATGTTTTCACATCACCGGGTAATTAATTACCCGGGATTGCTTCCCGGGTAATTAATTACCCGGGATTGCTTCCCGGGTAATTAATTAATCCAAACGTTCAACAAACAATAAATTCACAAAATGTAACTCCATATTATTAATCAATAGTTACCATATTATTATAGTAAGGAACCCGTGCGATGCTGCAGAACACGCAACACACTAACACAGACACCGCTAGATAGTCCGTTAGCTAACCTTGTTAGGATCGGAGGCTTTCGTGATTGTGTTTGTTTGTATAATTTGAACAAATCAAATAGAAATGAACATAGTTTAAGTGCAGCGGAAATGAACAACAAACTTTGTAAACACAATCAAAGAGGAAGATAGTTTTGATAAACATTTGTTTTTCATTAAGTTGAAAGATTACAAATCAAAGCAAAAGATTACAAGCATGCTTACAAACTAAACTCCCCCTCAGCCTTTTACTCCATGGTTGGTTGCACAAGATGAAAGGATTGAATTAAGAAGAACTCACTCAAGACGATCAAATGTAACAGTACAGGATACTGCTCCATTTATAGACAATCCAAACCACTGAGGCATCTCAGCTGACGTCACCATGAAACCGACGTCTAACAGCCTAACAACCTGTAACAACTGTTCCTATACAAACACTGCTATTCTTAACCACTGATTCTACATAAAACAAGTAATATACTAAACTACTGCTATGCTCTTCCAACAGTGCTTCCCTTAAAGTTGATCAGTCTTTGAGTGGGCAGTGCTTTGTCAACAGTAGATAGAATCAGCAGTGTTTACTTCTTCAGGGCTTTGTCAGCAGTTTAAAGGGTAGCAGCAGTTGTATACGGACAGTGGATAGAGAGCCATCACTTGTTATGATCACTTTCAAGGGAGAAGTATAGTATAAACCGCTGCTTATTATGAATCAGTGGGCTCAACAGTAGATGCCTGAGGAGCAGTGGTAGCTGCTAAATTTTGCTCAGGCACCTCTGCTTTTGTTTTTATAGGTGTCATCATTCTAGAAAATGTTTCAGTTGTCAAACCACTTATTTTAAAAGATGCACTTTGTTTGAGTAAATTTTCATTTTCTTTTCCAAATTTTTCTTTGAAATAGTAGCTTAGAAACCTTGGAAAGAGTAAAAATGATTTGCTATCAACATTCTTTACTAACTCATTAAAGATCTCCTGGGAATAGTTATAATTTTCATTATTCAAAATAGCATAACCCAGACATTGGATCTTCAATGGTATTTCGTTAAAACCAGTTGTTTTATTTGAAACACACATCAAAAGTGTGTGGAATAAAAACATAGGTGCAGAAGGGAAGAAACCCTTTTGTAAGGTATCCCTTTTTGGTTGTTCTGCATACCCCCTTTTCAAGAAATCAGTTTTCAAGTCGGTTTTAGAAAAAGAAGTTTTACCTTTCTGATCATCGAGTTTAAAGACTTCTGAGATTGATTGTGGAGTAATCTGAATTGCTTTTCCCTGTATAGAAGAATTGATGGCTATGACGATGTCTCCTTGTTTTTCAACGGTAGCATTTTTCCAGAACTCTCTTTGAGTTTGTTGGAAAATGGGAGAATCTGCTGTAAGCAAAGTTTTGTACTTTGATGCAGATATGGTGTCGATGATGGAATCAAAGGTGTGGTTGATGGTGAGTTTTGTGAGTAGACCCAAGTAATTGTGAGAGGATTTGTAAGGAATTTCAATGGGTTCACCTGCCGTTTGAGCGACCTCTTTGGAAGATGTTGATGATTTTGACTTTGATTTTGATTTAGATTTCGTCATTTTGATGAAGAAGACGAAGAATGGTTCGAAATGGAAGGCTGGAAACTGCTTTGAGAATTCAATTCCACAGTGTAAAACCCTGTTTGGGGGTTTTGATCAGGCTTTTATTTAGGGAAAAAGTAAGTGCTGATGTGGCAGCGGTTACAAAGATCTGAAGGCTAAAAACTGACCACGTGGGAACCGCTGATGAAAAAACCAATGATTGTAAATTTCAGTGCATGTCAACAATAAAAAGGGGAGCAGTGACTATTTTTTAACTATCAGTGGATACCCAATAAAATGTAACACAGATGTTTGGTCAGTCAGTGGTCAACATGAAAAATGAAGAAACAGAGGCTGGCCTTCAGCAGTGGATAACATTTAACAATCACATGTTTGCGCTTAAACAAATGTTTGACATTAAAAACTGTTTGCAAGAAAATACCAATTTGAAGAATACTATACCCAAACAATCAAAATGAGGAGCTTAATAATCATCCAAGTGTACTTCACTTTTATTCAGTAGATGTCAACCTCCAAAATGTGAGCAGTAGTTGTTTTTTATCTAACAGTGGATAGATATTGATTTAATTTGCAACAAATAGTCATCAAGAATATTTTTTATTTTGTAATTTAACTTGCCATTTTATCATTAAAACAATGTTTTAAATTAAATACTGTTAAACATCTAATCTGGACATAAACAAAATTTTGAAATTAAATAAATATTCGACCTGAAACATCTGTTTGAACATAAACAGATGTTTGAAATTAAATAAATACTGTTAACATAAACAGAGATATAATATTTAACAGTTTGGACATATAAATACTGTTAACAAAAACAAAGATAGAATATCTACTGTTGATGATGAACCACTTTTGTTGTTGGGCAATGGTTAATCTTTGAGTTTGTATAGGTTTGTCTCGAGAGATAAAGTATAGAGAACCAATGTTTGTCCTAAACACTGTTACATAAGAAAAACTGATACATAAATACTAAAGTTGAATCCGCTGTAGAAGCTGTTATAACTACACCATAAGTGCTAGTCTTTAACAGGACTTTGCCTTCAACAGTGCATAGCCTTCATGAGACAATAAGCCCATCAATCTTTATATGGAGCAGGAATTAATTATAACAGTCCTTAGCATGATCAGCTGTTATAACCACACCACCCTTTCAGAGTTGGACCATTAAACAAATCCTTGACACTATTAATCCTCTGTTGACTTACCAAACAGATCTTCAGACACAATTCAACATCAACATAATCTAAATATTACTGAAACAATAAATAATAAGTAAAAATAAAACACAACAAAGATTCATAAAATTATATTTAATCATTTATTCAGGACCTTAAAACTAAAAGTCCAATAATTACATGACATACTGAACAATATTCAAGTTCAAATCTAAGAATAACAGCAAGAACTAATAAACTTTAGTTTCCACTACATCTATTGCTGAACCTCTTGATGTATGTCCTTCAGCATCGCCATAAACTGCACGTCTCTATCACCACACTCCATATTACTGACAACACAAATAAGAATAAGAAACTAATCTAAAATTCAAACGTGTCTTTTTCATTTTTATTGCACATCTGAGTTTTCACGAGCTTTGGACGAATGTATACTTTCTTTAAAAGAAGAAAATCTTCCTGGAGCAAGAAAACGTGACTTTGGATTTAACGGAAATAAAAAAAAAATGGCACATGTAACTTTAAAGTTGCATCTCTGCCATCAAAAAAGGTAACACATGCAACTTTTCACGATGTTGCAACAATGATACTGCAGCATCGATATTGAAAGGTTGATGTGGGATGCGAATTTACATTGAAACAACGATGTTGGAACAATGATACAGGAACGATAACATGTAAACATTATCAACAAACATTCGAACAAAGAAGTGTAATGGGAAATTAGCTGCTAAATCACAAGAAAGATGCATTTGAGAGAGAAAGATACGGTCACATATATGAGCGAGCGAGATTTGAATGTGAAACCAGATAATTGTATCTTATTTATAGAATAATATAAATATATATGGTTTGAAATTTGAATTTCAAAATTACTAATATTAATTAGTAATTACTGATTTGATTTGAAAGCAATTGTTATGATGTTTTTTGGGAACTGAAATATGCAAAGTAGGAAAAAAAAAAGAGAACGTCAATTTTAAATTACCTTTTACATATTTTTTATTTCAAAATTTCAAAATTACTAAGAGATAATAACCGTCAGTTTGAAATTCTAGTTTTGCATATTTTAAAAGTCCAAAGCTCAAGAAATTACAATTAATTATTATTGATTAGATTTGCAACAAATAGTCAAAAAGTATTTTTTTATTTTTAATTTAACATTAAGGATAAAAATATATATGGTTTGAATTTTGAATTTCAAAATTACTGATATTATTAGTAATTACTGATTTGATTTGACCGCAATTGTGATGATGTTTATTGGGAACTGATGTTTATTGGGAACTGAAAGGTAAGTAGTGTATATCTTTATATCCCTCCTTATTAAAGTAAATAAATATTAGTAATGATATGCAAAGTAGGGGGAAAAAAGAGAGAACGTCAATTCTAAATTACCATCTTGCATAAATTTAATTTCAAAATTTCAAAATTACTGATATTATCAGAGATCTGATTTGAAAGCAATTGTGATGTTGACTTTTCTAATTTTTATTTTAACTTTAATTAAGAGATAATAACCGTCAGTTTGAAATTCATATTTTGCATATTTTAAAAGTCCAAAGCTGAAGAAATTACCATTAATTAGTGATTTGATTTGCAACAAATACCCATCAAGTATTTTTTTTTATTTTTTAATTTAACATTAAATTTCATCAGGAAAACAATATTGGAGGAACTCTTATCTCATTGCAATGTAACGATTCGGTAAAATGGTAATTTCATTTTAATTTTAGTTTTTATTTGATAATTTCAATATATCACTAATTAACACCATGGATGGTAAATATCAATGGATGACAAGAATAAAAAAGTGACCAGTGGCTATTTTTTCCTATCAGTAGATACCGAACGTCAATTGTCATTATGACTTTTCTGTAATTACTGATATTATCAGTAATTACTGATGATGATTTGAAAGCAACTGTCATTGTCATGATGACTTTTCTAATTTTTAAACCGTGAGTTTGAAATTCACATTTTGCATGTTTTAAATGTCCAAAGCTCAAGAAATTAGCATTAATTACTGATTTGATTTCCAACAAATAGTTATAAAGATTTTTTTAAATTGTATGATCAAAACAATGTTGGAGGAAATCTTACCTCATTGGTATGTAAAGATGAGGTAAAATGGTAATTTCATTGTAATTCTAGTTTTTATTTGATAATTTCAATCTATCACTAATTAACACCATCAATAACAAAAAAAGTGAGCAGTGGCTGTTTTTTAGGAAAACCACTGATGGTCAATATCAATAGATGCCAACAATAAAAAAAGTGAGCAGTGGCTATTTTTCCTATCAGTGGATACCCAACAGTTTTTTAAACACTGGTGTTTGGTCAGTCAATGGTCAACAGATTTTGAAGAAACATATGTTTCGCCTTAAACAGAAGTTTGCCCATAAACAGAAGTTTGACCATAAACAGGTGTTTGCACATAAAGAGATGTTTATCTGGTGGTTTAAAACCACTGTTTGGTCAAACAAATTTCACAACATGACCAATACTCAAATAGATGTTGACCTTAAACAGATGTTTGGTTTAGAGCCAAACATCTGTTAAAGCCCAAACATCTGTTTAACCCTGAACAGATGTTTAAGTTAATAACATCTACTGTTCAACCTAACAGGGGTTTCCATTAACTATTGACCAAATTGCAAACAGATGTTAAAACCACTGTTTGTTATTGTACTTCTTTACAAAATTACATAGAATTCAAGAAAACGAAACAATCACTTAAAGAACTATAATTTAACACATAATCTAATCCGGCAAAGCAATCTATTATCTGAGAATTCACTGATTCTTACAACATGAAACAAACTCATAATGAAATACTAAAGTTACATAAGAACCACTGATAATTAAATACTAAATTTGAATCAGTTGTAGATGTTGAACCACTGCTGATACTAAACAGTCGTTTTCCTTTGATTAATCAAACTCTAGGTACATAAAGTGCTTGTCTTTAACAGGACCTTGTCTTCAACAGTGGATAGGCCTCATCAGTCTTTGTTCATAAAGAGCTCCTTTAAAACAAACTTTATGCTTCTTTTAATACAAAAAAGGTAGGAAACACCATTACTCTAGACTCTCTAGTAACATAAAATCTTATCTTACAACAATAGCAGATCCTTTCTTGCGTTTAGTAGGAACTACTGTGGGTTCTCCATCATCATCTTCTGCACAAGTCAATTATAATCATCATCATCATTTAGACATAAGCAAAAATTATTTTAACTATAAATTTAATAATCTTTCTTTGTGTTTAATTAAACTTTATGCTTCTTTGAATACAAACCTATAATAACCCGCAGCAGATTGTATGAACTTCAAACAACTGTGATTAGACTGAAATATAAACCGAGAATTAGAGTATATCACTTCAAAATAAAAAAACTCAAAATTGAAAATCAGAGTAGCAAAAAACACATACTTTAAACGATGTTGGAACAATAATACTGGAAACAACTGTGGAACAATCATCATCATTATATGAGAATACCCTTAATTTATGGAACCTGTAGAATGAAATGCTCCACTGTTGGGTTATTAACTTTCAACCTCACTTTCCCTAAATTTATCAATTCTAGTTTTCAACAGGATGTAATACAATTATTACCTTAATTAAGATATCTTCAACTGCAAACAACAATAGCAAACAACATCAAACAATAATAGCAAACAACATCAGACAATAATAGCAAACAACATCAAACAATAATAGCAAACACCTGATGTTGAATCCACTGTAGATGCTGAACCGCTGCTGTTACAAACAGATAATACCTCGAGAACTGGAAATGAAACTCTAATTTCAGAAAGAATAATGGCTGAACATACTCAAACATCAATAATCAACAGATGTTATACTCATATCATCGCCATCTAGAAAAAAAACGCTAATTTCAAAACATATTCAAACATACCAGCTTATGGCAGAAATCTATCCGCAGCTAAGCGGATTTCAACTTTGATGACAACAACCCTGAAACCATATGATTAGATTACGAGTAGAAATTAGGATTAGTGTAAATAAGAGGAAATCATGAAAGTATTTCAACTAAAAAAAGAACAAACCTTTTGATGAAGTAATCGATGAACAAAAGAAGATTTTATGGTGGCGTCTGAAGAAGATTAAGGTTTGGATGGAAAGAATTATCTCAATAATTTGCAGGGTTTGTGAAATTTGAATTTGAATCGCCTGAATATAGAGAGAGAAAGAACCCAAGGTTTGTAAACAAAGATTAGAAGTGAGAAGAGAGATTATATAAGGAAAAGGGGATGGCACTGTTGGGCGGGAAAAGAGAACTGAGGATGCCCTAATCAAGTGACACGTGGCCTAAATAACTTTCATTTATTATATATAAATCTGAAATGCTATTTTGAATAATGAAAATTATAACTATTCCCAGGAGATCTTTAATGACTTAGTAAAGAATGTTGATAGCAAATCATTTTTACTCTTTCCAAGGTTTCTAAGCTACTATTTCAAAGAAAAATTTGGAAAAGAAAATGAAAATTTACTCAAACAAGGTGCATCTTTTAAAATAAGTGGTTTGACAACTGAAACATTTTCTAGAATGATGGCACCTATAAAAACAAAAGCAGAGGTGCCTGAGCAAAATTTAGCAGCTACCACTGCTCCTCAGACATCTACTGTTGAGCCCACTGATTCATAATAAGCAGCTGTTTATACTATACTTCTCCCTTGAAAGTGATCATAAAAAGTGATGGCTCTCTATCCACTGTCCGTATACAACTGCTGCTACCCTTTAAACTGCTGACAAAGCCCTGAAGAAGTAAACACTGCTGATTCTATCTACTGTTGACAAAACACTGCCCACTCAAAGACTGATCAACTTTAAGGGAAGCACTGTTGGAAGAGCATAGCAGTAGTTTAGTATATTACTTGTTTTATGTAGAATCAGTGGTTAAGAATAGCAGTGTTTGTATAGGAACAGTTGTTACAGGTTGTTAGGCTGTTAGACGTCGGTTTCATGGTGACGTCAGCTGAGATGCCTCAGTGGTTTGGATTGTCTATAAATGGAGCAGTATCATGTACTGTTACATTTGATCGTCTTGAGTGAGTTCTTCTTAATTCAATCCTTTCATCTTGTGCAACCAACCATGGAGTAAAAGGCTGAGGGGGAGTTTAGTTTGTAAGCATGCTTGTAATCTTTTGCTTTGATTTGTAATCTTTCAACTTAATGAAAAGCAAATGTTTATCAAAACTATCTTCCTCTTTGATTGTGTTTACAAAGTTTGTTGTTCATTTCCGCTGCACTTAAACTATCTTCATTTCTATTTGATTTGTTCAAATTATACAAACAAACACAATCACGAAAGCCTCCGATCCTAACAAGGTTAGCTAACGGACTATCTAGCGGTGTCTGTGTTAGTGTGTTGCGTGTTCTGCAGCATCGCACGGGTTCCTTACTATAATAATATGGTAACTATTGATTAATAATATGGAGTTACATTTTGTGAATTTATTGTTTGTTGAACGTTTGGATTAATTAATTACCCGGGAAGCAATCCCGGGTAATTAATTACCCGGTGATGTGAAAACATTGATGTTGAATCCAATGAGATGTTTGATGTAATGAGGTCGTATTAATAACAAATAATAATTGATATAACTAAGTTTCCCGAGCCCGGGAAGCAATCCCGGGTAAAAACCTAGTAGATCATGAATAAAGATACAAGTCGCTAGTCATTCCAAGCGAATCTCCCTAAACATAAAGACAAAAGGTCATTTTTCGTCAACTTTCTCGTGAGTGAAAACTAAAATGACTAGTTATCAAGGTGAATCTCACTTACCGATATAAACAAAAAGGCCGTTTTGTTCTATTTCATTGGAGTGTGTAGTCGTGGCAAGAGAATCAAAGTGTTCACAAACAAACAGATCGTCACAACGTCTACTACTTTATTTGTATACATTGTAGCCAAATCTTACTAACCACATTAGAAAAAGAGAGGGCTGTGATATATGTCTTAACATTTGCATGGGCAGTGGCGGATCTAGAAAATCCGCCTAGGGGTAACGCTTAAAAAAAAGTGGTAACGAAATCGAAAAAACGTCAAATTTTTCCAAAATTTACACTACTGCCGGAACGTTAAGGGGTAGCGGGGGCTACCCCTTATTGTAAGGTAGGTCTGCCCCTGTGCATGGGTCCAATAAATGGTTCCCATTGATGATAATATATTAGCTAAGAGGAATCATAGAGAAGACAAATGAACAATCTAGTAAAACCACCCTTTCACATGAATTTTTTTTCACTTTTAACCCGTTAGACCACCCGTAGTGGGGCGTGGTTTTTAAAAAAAAATTGCAAAAAAACGCCCCCCCCCCCCCCTACACTAGGCGTTATAAGGCGTTTTTTTTTTTTTGAAATTTTGCATGCTAGCGTTTTAAATATAACGCTGAGAATTGTTTGACTTTTTTGCTTTTGGCCAATGGGGAGTGGTCAAAGGTTTGACTAACCAATGAGAATTGTTTGCTTTTTTTTTTTTTTTTTTTAATGATTGGGAGGGGCATTATTAGGCATTATTCCCACTACACTTTTGCAATAACGCCCCATGATGACTGAGATGACACGTGTCAGATAATGCCCCATGGTGGGGCATTATTTTTCTTAACCACTACGGGTGGTCTTACAACACAAGTGTGAGATACATTCAGTATATGAGAGATACGTTTAACCTTCACTATAGTGGTGGAATGTTATGTGGGTCCAATGGTGTTTCAAAAAGGAACCAAAACAGAACTTGGCAACAACAAAAAAACAAAAAACAAAAAAAGTAGAGATGGCTGTCACATTATTAAAAAGTTAAATGCCATTTTAGTCCCTGTGGTTTGGGCCATTTTGCCAGTTTAGTCCAAAGGTTTCATTTTTAACCTGTGGGTCCAAAAAGGTTTCACAGTTGCCATTTTAGTCTACTTGGATAACTTCATCCATGTTTTCTGTTAACGAGAAGGCCAATTCGGTCATTTTGTATGTAATTCTGTTAACTAAAAGGGCAATTCGGCCATATAAAATGACCGAATTGGCCTTCTCGTTAACATAAAAAATGGATGAAGTTAACCCAGTGGACTAAAATGGCAACTGTGAAACCTTTTTGGACCCACAGGTTAAAAATGAAACCTTTGGACTAAACTGGCAAAATGGCTCAAACCACAGGGACTAAAATGGCATTTAAATCCATTATTAAAAGAGTTAAATACCATTTTAGTCCATTTTAGTCCCTGTAGTTTGGGATCATTTGCCAGTTTAGTCTAAATGTTTCATTTTTCGCTTATGGGTCCAAAAAGGTTTCACTATTGCCATTTTAGTCCACTGTGTTAACTTCATTCATTTTTTCTGTTAACGAGATGGGCAATTGGGTCATTTTATATGGCCGAATTACTCTTCTAGTTAATAGAATTACATATAAAATGACCGAATTGCCCTTCTCGTTAATAGAAAAAATAGATGAAGTTAACCTTTGACCAAATTTGCAAAATGCCCCAAACCACAGGGACTAAAATGGCATTTAACTCTTATTAAAATTATAAAACCACCACCCATCTGCAGATCACCACAACTTCATCTTCTTCCCCAATAGATCCTGCATCTTTCTTCCACTTTCTCCGATCAAATGCTCGATTTCTTCAGTTAATCATGAAGGTACTTTCTCCTTTGAATCTTGATTCTTATTGTTACTCTTTTTGGTATATTAATCACTAACTTTTCACTTTCAGGATCTGTTGTGTGGTTGTTTATCAAATCAAGCTTCTTGAAGGTGATTCTGCTGGATCTGTCATGGTGTTTTATGTAAGTAAACTTTGAATATTTCACTTGCTTTATTATGATCTGATCAGTAGAAGTTGTGAGACGGTTCAGAACACCACGAGAATAGTGCACATAAGGTGTTTGATAAAAAACCTCACTCATATATTACATGAAAATTGAATCTTTTGTAAAAGATATAACTTTAGGAAGATGAAAATGAATATAGATTTGGTTTTAAAATGCGCGCATCAGGAGCGCATAATGCGTGCATCACATGATGCGGTGATGAGATCGCATAGCGCGATGTGATTCCATGATGCGGTATGATACGGCACATCATGCAGTTGACCAATTCTATATCCTAACAATTTCAAAGGACTTGTACAGTAGGGTTATTTTTTTTTTTTTTTTTTGACTTTTTTTTATTATTTTTCTTTAAACTTTTACCCCTTTAACTTTCAGTGTTAACAATTTCAACCTCTTAACTTTCTAAAAATTTTGTAATCAAGCTTTACGTGTTTATTTTTATGTACACGTTTCTATAAATTTAAATTGATTTACGTTTAGACGTAATTTTTTCCCGTTAATAAGTTGAGTCAAATATAATGTATTCCTTATGCTTATTATTATGTATATTTTCTGTTGGTTTACGTTTTGATGTAATTTTTTTCTATAAATGAGCCGGTTAAAATATAATATGTTTTCATGTTTATTTTTATGTACGTATTCAAATGGTCTACGTTTTGACGTAAATTTTTTGTTCGGAAACACGTCGAGTAAAATATAATACGTTTTCATTAAACGCTTTAAATTCGAGCCACTTTACGCCACAACACGCCGTAACAATTTTCTTACGTGCTTTTTTTTATGCACGCGTCGGTATAAATTTAAATTGGTTTATGATTCGATGTAAATTTTCTTCGAAAATATGTGTCAAATATAATTCGTTTTCATTCTTATTTTTATGTATGTTTTCAATTGGTTTACGCTTTAATGCAAATTACAATTAACAAGTTATGTGGATAGTGTTTTTATCTTATTAACTTTTTTGTTTCTTTCTTGATTTTTTTTTCTGGACTTTATTATTTTTATGTTTTAGTTTTCTTTATGTTTAGTGTTTTAGTTTTAGGTTTCTTTTCATTAAAGCTATATTTAAGATAACATTTACGTTTCCATTTACAATTAATTTAAAATCAATTCGTCCCGTTGTCCAATTTAAATTTATTTTTACGGTCTTCGGTCGATGTAAAACATGTGTCGATATTCTTTTGAGCATATTTCTTTCGGTTGGTATAGTAAACCAAAATAGATATCGACCGAAACCCCGCAGCGTAGCGCGGGTATTCCTACTAGTATTTGAACAAATAGAACTTTGATTGCAATGGGTCCTGAGTAATTAAATCTAATTGAACTAATCTGACCATCGGTTGAGCAATGGTTTTGAGTGTTTGAACAAACTAGACCATCGATTGAACAAATCTGACTAGAGATGATGAGAATATCTTATGTTTTAGTGTCTAAAATACTCTTTTAGTATTTTTTTAATAACGGAGCCTTTGCGACTCGCGTCACGCATCGGATCCCACACGGTTTTTAAAACCATGGATATGATAAAATGCCCAAAAGTTGTAGTATTTTAAAGATGTTTTTATGATTTCTTGGGGACCAAGCTAATTTATCTAATAGGGGAATTTCTGAAATTGTGGATGCAGGGTTGGCAGTAACAAATTTGGACCACAAGAATGTAACATATCTGGAATAAGGAGCAACGGATGTACGGCTCGAAGATGAAATGTTTCGTGCGATGGAACCCTCACCTGGGTGGATCAATATACCTAAGAGAGATACTATGATTTTGATGATCGGAAAGTATGGCAACCGTTTGGTGTAAACTAGGATCTACGTTGAGTAGCATGGATATTTTGAATCTATATGAATGTGGTCCATTAATTGCACAGATTCTAAATTAGGAAACTTTGGTTTTCATGTAAATATTTCATTCTCAATGCTGCTTCTATCACAATAACTACCGTGTCCATTAAACAACACCGACAATATGATCGTTTTGGATGGTTTTATTGACATGGTTGTTAATGTGATAGAAGCAGCATTGAGAGTGAAATATTTACATGGAAACCAAAGTTTTATAATTTCGAAACTGTGCAATATATCTTCCGCCAGATGCAAAATAGCTATGCTATTGCAATGTAGATCCTAATCTATACCATAGGGTTATATTACTCCCTTTTTATCTTATTAATGGTTATAGTACTTCTCATGGAATCCCTATCTGCTCAGGTGACGGTTCCATATCATGAAAAGATTACAACTTCTAGCATATGTATTGTTATAATTGCGACGGTGAAATGTATGTTCCACCTAATCAGTCTTTGTGAGATGAGTTTGTTAAATGTTCGATTGTTTTGTCTCGTATATTATTTAACACAAATTCACTATACGCATTACATGCGTTCTTGCCTTACACTCGATCATTACGCTCCATGGCTACTGATTTCCATGTTTGTTGTTAATTGAACCTATAGCCATTGGTGTCATCTCTTCATTTGCAAGAAATTACAGTTGAGAAATGAACTAGAAGCAATAACACAAGAAATCTTGATGTGAATCCTTACAGTAACAGATATACAACTACACAAGAAGCTGAAATCTGTTGGTGAATTTGTGCCAGAATATGGTTTTGGTGATGCATACATTGAATGGACTGACATCTACTGTTTTATTCAATAGTGACAAAATAAATCATAACCAGCACCCGGGTCTACCCCAAACCTATTGGTTGTGAGATATACCGCTTGACCACAAGGATGTTCCCTTGAGGACTTGATTATAGGCAAATAGCGGTGGCAGATGTGATTGTTTGCTTTTTCGTGTGGTTGTGGCCGTCACAGTTCTTACAACTGAGGCGGCTTGGGAGGAGGTCACATTGGTGGCTGGAATGGCGAACCATACACACGAATTGTTGCTACACATTTCACACATAATGCATCTGGTTCACGGTCCGGTCTAGTAATAATTATATTATATGCAAACGGACTTTCCATATAAATCCTCAAACCAAACAAAATCTATATATAATAACTTTATTTAAAAAAAAGGTATGATGTCTATGTAATCAAACAAAGCTTGAAGAAAAGCCTAATGTAAAACATTCAAAACAATAGTATTACTAATTTGAATATTTGTTAATTATTAGGGGTTAAGAACTCCAACATGTAGAAGTGGGCTATTTCAGATAAAAAAGAAGATGCAAGGAATTAAGGAAATGAGATCCAAAAGACCCTAATTTGGAGAATTGCTGAAATTTAATGGAAAATCAATTGAATATGTTGATATGTTTAGCTCGTTTAAGTAAATTCATCATCAACCTGTTTAAAATTAGAGTTTAAAGGTATATGTTTTATGGTGTTAGCTTATTTAACCTATCTATTACAACTCGTTTACAACTTTGATTACAGCATATTTACAACCCGTTTAGTATAAAGGTATATGGGCCGTGTTTGAGTTACACGACTTTAAGCGTGTCCAAATTATGATTGATGTTTTTGACAAATTTCTATAATAACCATGGTGGTGACTTGTTGCATATTTAAAAACCGGAAGTTTTGTCTTTTATAATAGCATTTTCATTCTTAGTGTTACTTCTATCACAATGATATTGTGTCAATGAAACAACATGAGTAACTTGTCATCTATGGTTGTGGTCATTGTTCGAAGTATGGGCTCATAGGCGTTTTGCCTATTTACAACGATGCACATGATACATATGACTAGGATGGTAATGGGCTTAGTATTGGAGACGTTGTAGTAATCTCAATCTCAAATCTGATATGTCTCAAATTAGTCGGGTGCTCATTACATGTTTACCCATCAAGTTCGTGGGTATACTTATGGGTATCGGGTATGCCTGCTTATGGTATTATATGGTAAAAATTAACGGTTGGGATGACCATATCTAAAGCCCAAATTTAAACTCACATCAAAATCCGACTAGAAAAATAAAATGAAACTCTCACATCTTACCATATTAGTTATTTTAAGTTTCTAACCATTTCAACAACTATTTATTGTACTTTACTTAAGAGTATATAATGTATTAATAAGATACTTGCTCAAATCCGCAAAAATATTTCATACCCGAGTTATTATGTATGTTCAGTTTAACACATTCTTATAGTTTTGGACAAAAAATGCCCTTATTAGTAGGAAACCGGCCTGTGTTTTTTTACAAAACCTGGTTAACCAACCCAGTTTGGGTTGTAAACCGGCCAATTTTTTTTTACTCAAATTGGTGTGACCCAAACCGGTATGGGTTTTCAAACGGATTTTACGGTTGGAAAAGCCCAACCCACGCATACCAATTTGGATCGGGTTCAAAACTGGTTTGGCCCAAAACAACCGCTTTGTTCATGCAGTTTTTTTAGCTCCTCAAACCGGTTCGGGCTCTCAAACCGGTATATACATGTGAAATCTCGAAATGGGTGTTTGCGAACCTGTTTCTCGGGCCCAAACCGAGTTTTTTTGTGTACCTAGCATGTCTGTGATGGTTGCTTCATTGGCCCATTTACAGGAAATGGACCTACCAAATGCTATTGTAGTAAACGAAGACTTTTTGTTTATTGTAATTTAAAATTTTAACTATTGATTAAAATCTACATTGTGAAGTAATTCGATTCTTATAGAACTTCTAGATCCATCTAATAGTGAATTTCTAGTTAGATATAGTGGCTTTTTTTCTTTATGTTTTCATAATATTTTTCTTTTATACATATCGTGTATAAATTGGTTACCAATTTATAACTAGATTAGTCAACATTTTTAACAATGTTATACAAATATCCTGAAATTTTTAAATATTTTTACTAAAAGAAAGTGAAGTAATATCAGTTCTTATCCGCGTGGACAAAACTATAATGGGTATCTCGACAGGGGGTTATCATCTAAATATCTTCTTCAATCGATATGGCTAAGAATAATATGCAAAACAAAGCACCGTTAGCTCGTTAAGATGTGAAGGGGGTTCTTCTCTTAAACAGGCTCCGGCGTGAGAATAAATATTGTTCTTTCAAGGGAGAAAGCAAACAAGTGTGTGTTAAGAGTGAAAGAATGAGAAGTCGGATTCGTAAACCTTTGGTGGAGGTCAGTATTTATAACTGGAGGGTTGGAGAAGGTATTGAGCAGATGGACTCATGGGCCACACATCGCTTACAAGGGAATATCCCTTTGGTCTCCTTTGACACGACATGTAGTGTGCACAAATGTGGTAGTATGTCCCTGCGACGTAATTGGCTACATGTCGCTTTCCAAGTGTACTTGTTGTCTCGTCTATCATCAATTGTTAGTGGAGATCATGGAGCAGTGAGATGGTGCGAGCTGATAGGATACATGTCACTATCCATTGTACTTCTTGTCCCCTGCACGATTGATCATCGTGGGGGTCGATTAGCAAAGCGTTTGGCACATGTTGGTTGCAGACTGATGTGGGTCGTACTAGTTCTTATTGCTGGCAAGGTTGCGTGCATGGCTGCATGCAAGAGTGGCCCACGTGGGAACTTCGGAACTTGGAAATAGTTGAGTGTTTTTAAGTTTAAGTGTGGGTATGGTCCTGCCTGCGCATGAGTTAGGGTGCGCCATGCGCGACATTTAGGACCATACTCCTTTAGAAATTTTTTAAGTTATTTTATTAAAATGAAATTTATGCTCTTTTTGTCTGATTATCTTTTCATAAATAGTTAAAACCGAAACACTTGACATGTTATCTAAAGAGATGGAGATGTCTTGACTCTTGAGGGGTTACAACTTACACCTATCGATAAGAAATTGAGAATTGACAAACGTGAGGCGACGATGAGATTGGAGTCGCCGAACAAACAGTTATTGCAAATCGTCACAGCTCATCCCGGCCAATTCCGATGCCTATCACAAAGCTTATCCTACTCTTGTGATCTTATCGCTATCGAGATCAGTTTTGCTAAAAGATACAATTTAAATAACAAACATATACATAACAGACAAGTAAATGGTTGTATAACGTATTCAGGTGTCATAATTATATAAGCTCAAGATTTTTTTTTCTGGCTTATCTTATATCACCAATTCGTATTTTGTCACTTCTTTTTGTAAAAATATCTTATCTCACTATATCATTCTATAATTCCTAAATCTCTATCACAAACAATTTAATACTCTCTTTATTTAACGCGTGTAATACATGAGTTTCTATTATATGTATTTGTTCTTATTGCCGATGCAGGTTAAAAAACTTCTCCGTCTGAATTCTTTTGGGGTGGAGTGGGGAATGCTCGAAAATTGGCTTGGGTGAAATGGGATTTAGTCATTGCTTCTAAAGAAAAAGGGGGGTTTTCGTATTGGAAGGTTTTAACTACGCTTTGCTTTAGAAATGGCGTTGGAGATTCATCAATGGTAATAAAACTAGTATTCTTGATGGGGCAGATTCGATTCGTGTTAACGGGTCACGTGAGAGATGGTGTAGAGTCTATGCAACTTCATGAGCTTCTTTATGTTTTAAAAAATGTAAATCTGTCAAACAATCCAGATCGGTAGATATGGGATTTAGAGGATGAAGAAATTTTCTCGGTTAATGTGGTGCGTAAATATATGGATTAGTTCATTTCCGGGTGGGAATGGTGTTGCGAGATGGAAATATTTCATCCCAAGAAGGTTAATATTTTGTCTCGGCGTGTACAAAACAAACTTGGTAGATAAAGGGATTGATATTGCTTCTACTTTATGTCCTTGTTGTACCAATGAGACTAAGTCGATAGAGCATTTTGTTGGGTAAGTGTGTCATCGATGTGAAGGCTTGAAATGTGATCAGTAGGTGGGTGGATTTGGTTTTGCCGACCATGAAAAAATCCGGTTGAGATGATCTCATGGATTGATTCGGTTTCGTTGATTAAGGCCAAGAGTGAGGCACTAGATGTTATTGTTAGGACATCTTGGTGGGTGCTATGGCGTTTTCGCAATGATGTGTATGTCTGTTGCTTCAACATATTGGTGTACTTTCTCGGCAATGTTATTGAATCGTCTTGGGAATCAAGATCTTATGGTTCTTTATAAATGTTTGTATGGTTACGAATATTGTATATCCAAGTGATAATTGAAGTTTTAGTTCCATCCTCAAATATGTTAGAAAATTATGAAAATATGTGACATGCTAGAGTTTGGTATGTTAGCCAATAAAGAACAAATGTGGTGATGGATGGCTTATCTAGTTTCAAAAAAGTGGTACTGCCCACACGTGAGTGCTTGAAATTATTGAAGATTCGTGACAGAACACACATCTATAGAGATGTAATTGCATAATATATCAAGTCTTGGGGATTGTGTATGTGTTGAAAGTTTACTATGTTTATGTTTCCTAGATATATTTACAATTTAATATGTAAGAAAACATGTGTGTCAAATCCTATATTCACATGAATGTCGGGTAACATTCTTAGATTGTAACAAAAGTATGGTACATTTTTTAGTAATAAGTGCACAAGTGGTTCATTTTTAACATATCGTCTAACCGACCATTATTTCTATAAAAATGATGTATGATTCCATGTTTTATACAAGAATTATGTAATTTTTAGATTATCAAATGATCAACTATTGAAAATATGATGTCTAATTCCATGTTTTATACAAGAATTATGTAATTTTTAGATTATCAAATGATCAACTATTGAAAACTTTAACTTGACTTACTTTTTTTTTGGATATCAACCCTCTCCAAACCATCCATAAATCTCTTAAAAATTAATTAACAAGGAGTTAACATCTATTATCCTTTAGCTCAACTAAGCATGTACTCGGCTCCCTTAATTTGAAGGATTTCAGGCTCCACTCATTTCCAGCTATATATCTAAAGCAGTGGCGAAGCTTGAGATTTTCAACCGGGGAGTCGAAAACGTATATACTTAAAAAATTATATACGAAAACTACATACTGGGCACTGCTGAGCGAAAAGTTCGAGGGATCCCCCCGGCCCCCACAAAGCTACGCCCCTGATCTAAAGCTCAAACGTAAAATGTCAACAATTTATGGCCCGATTTAATTAGTTTTTATATATAGTTATAACTATAATCACCCCCACCTCCACCACCACACACACATATATATAGAGGGGGGTCTGTAAAAAACAACAATATAGTGTATAAAAATTATGTGAGTTTAAAAAATGACCGAGCTAGATAAAAAAAACCATAACAATTGTAGCTTTCCCATTTTTTTTATTATTTACAAAATTACCATCATCTCTATCTTAGTTATTGCTTTGTCTTGACCAATGGTCCAGGTTACAACGTATGTTTTGCACACTTTTAGTTTATTTTTAAAATGGCTCGTGTGTATGTGGTGTATTCTATTAACGATGTATGTTTGACAAAAAAATGAATGTAATTATAAATTATATAAATAAATATCATATTTATATAAATGAGCTTGGTCTTGGTCTTAAGCTAGTTTACCCTGTTCAAGCTTATAACGAATCGATTTCAAATGGAACCAATTATTTAGACTCAGTTGTTCATTTATAGATAACCTTCCATTACTTATATAATCATTTCGGAATATTATTTAGCGCCGGCTATAATTGTGGTAATATGTAAAGTGGGAGCTCTATGCATATGTTGCATATACGAACAAAAGAATAAGAGAAACACATAATAAAGATAGTTACTGAGGCTATGGCCCAGTGCTAGAGGGAAAATCCTCTATGTATTTAGAAGAAGGACGTTATGGGTTCAATACCTAGGGAATGTAACATTTAGCCGTTTAATTTTTTTTTTATAAAGATAGTTAATCAAAAGTGAATAGTGAGGTCATTCATTCGATTTGTGGACTCTAGGCAAACTAGACAAATAAATCTTAAAACTGAATATCGTGAAAGTTTTCCATTTACAATCAATTTTCTGCACCCATGGTATAAACGTTACCTTTTTCGGCACCCCTAGTGTAAACGTTACCGCTTCCGTCTATGTTACCAGTATTCAGGGGTATGTTATTTTAGAAAATGAGAATCGTCTACAAATCTAAGCGTACGTTATGTCTTTAATCACATCTGGATATTAAACCTTTTCCCCTAGTTTATGCTTGTGATTTACTTTTCAGATATATAAACTCAAGGTCATAAATAAAAAATGATTTTACAGCCCATTAAAAGTTGTAAGCATCTCTAAAAGTAAACAAATAAGTAGCCATTAGCATCTTGTCCCCGTTTGATCTAAGAATATATTATTAAACATGGGAGGATATAATGGGAGTTTGTCCTGCCACCAAACTCACTTTTTCTTTTTTTAACTTTTTTTTTTTTATAAAAACATAAAGCATAAAATACTTTCTCAAATTTTGGTTTAGTAAAGAGATGTCGATGAGGCTTTATTTAGAATCTGATTCTTCTCGGATTGAGGTTCTAAAGTGAACACTGGTGTATTTCTGAACTAAGTGAACAAATCCTGGTCATTAGTTTACATCATCAGATCGTAAAATACACTAATGTATTTTCATCATTAAATCCTGATCATTGATTTACACTTGTGTATTTATAATCAAGGGTTAGGATTAGTTCACTATTGTTCACAATCAAGTGGTTGTTCACAAATAAATCTAACCCTATAGCCATAGTTCACTTTTTGTTTTTTAAGTAAAATTTGATTGTTTAAAAAATTCTTAAAATAATAACAAAGTAACCATATGAGATTGCTAACGTAATTCTTAAAAACAAGACACGAAAATAGCACACGATTAAACATGGAATTCGTGAGGTTCAGTTTGGCCTAAATAGAAACTAGTTGGTTTTAGGTCAAACCCGTAAATATATTTAGCTAAATGGGTTTGAGATGGGTTAATCTACTTAACCCTTTTAGCTTTTTAAATTTTAAAATGTGTTACTAATTATCTATAATACAATATAAAGCGTTTCAGTGGGACAAGATTGTAATTTTATTGTGCATACAAGTTTTGAAGCAAGATGTACAAGGAATTGCAAGCCAATTCGTATGGGTGTAATGGAATTTCCACCTTGATTTTAAGACGCTATAGGGTTAAAATTGAGATTTCAGGGCTTTGTGTAGATGAAGCACCTAGCCTTCCTTTATCCTACATCTGATGATGTTGGTGCATACGTCTGTCGACTTCGTCTTCGTTCGAGTCTTAGTGTAGAATTGAAAGATCAAGGCACGAAAAACGAGAAATATATGTAATAAGGTTATTTCGCACGAAATAGCATTGGGCTATTTCGTACGGAATCAACATGTGTTATTTCGTACGAAATAGCATGTTGGCTATTTCGTGCGAAATCAAAGTGTGGGCTATTTCGTGCGAAATAACAGGTGGCTATTTCGTGCGAAATAACAGGTGGCTATTTCGTGCGAAATAACAGGTGGCTATTTCGTGCGAAATTAGATGTCTATAAATAGGTGCTTGATCGTTTCATTTCGTACGAAATTAGTTTCCGACGCCGAAGTGCTGTCGAAGTGTCTCTGGTCTGTAATTGTTATCAGATCAATAAACAAGACAGTTAATAGTGATTCTAGTGTTATACAAGCTAAACGAAGACTGAATCAATGAATTCCGCCTCTGATTTAGTCCAAGAACTCTTCTGAACGACTCGTTTGGTCGGTAAAACGATCCTACAGATGATTCACTTTTCCGATTACCATCTAACTCATGTGCTTCCTCTCACCGTATGAATCCGCCGGTAATGGTAGCGATGGTTTTTTTTACCAAAATTGTAAGTAATCGAGGAATAATACCACACAACAGCAACAACACACCACGAACTGCCATCAATCGTTGGGGTAAAAACGGCCACCAGAAGTGAGAATGGTTGTCTAGGGTTTAGATTCAGCCCTCTCCCTTTTAGTGTCGGACTTTGATAACATGTGAAACCACTTGGTGCAAATATGGTTATTCAATATGTGATTCGCGTCTTAGTCTCTGGAAGTGACGGAAGGGAAGAACCTGATGGTGCAGAGATTGATCCTAGAGAGCATGACAATGAGGATCGTATGAACTTTGTGTGATTTAGATATTTTGTTTCAATTTGGATGCCGGTGATGCTGTTCATTGTGTTGAAAGAATGTTAGTTGAATATTTATAGTAGTAGCAGTAGCAGTAGTAGTATGTCTGAATACCACCCCGTTTTGTGGCGGTACGTTATGTAGATAAAAATAAACAAATCGCGACATGAGATTCTATGTGATGATAAAAAAACCACGACGTGGCGGTAAATTCGAAGGTCACGTAAAAGTTATCAGTTGAGTTCGTTACAGTATTGGTGTTCGCTATAACCATAAAAACGAATACCCGTAGCGTGTTCTGAATGTAAATAAACAGCTTACCTATCACGATACATACAAAATTTAGAAGAATACTATGTTAAGAAAAAAAAAACAAAAAAGAAACGACAAAAAAAGTAAGTAGAAAGAATACGTTTAAGAGTAATATCAAGTGTAAATATACCAATTTTATTTATTGCATATTTCCCTATTCGGGTGGATAAATTAAAATATACATTTTAAAAGAATAAGACGGGGACATCTCTTCTCCCCATTAAAAGGTTTTAGGCTAGCTCGCTTATCCTATCCCCGCTCATATTACTTGCCTAATCGTACTCCTTAAGACAAAATTTTCACTTTTTTTATCCTAACCACGTCCTATCCGACTCTCCCTTTCACATCGCTAGAGATGGTTTCAAATTTTTTTTGAACGACAAATTTCTTTAATTTCATGTCATTTGTGGGATTTTAACTCAATACCTCCCCCTCCCTCACCTAGGTGTTTAAAGACTCTGCTTTTGCCAATGAACCACCAACTCATTAGGGTGGTCGGTATCATCTCGAAGAGAGGCTTCGGGGAGTGGGGTTGCAGCACAGGGTTGGGATGCTGGTGTTGGATCGGTGAGCGGGGAAAAGTTTCTTCGGTGACTACTCACCGATGCGGGAAGATGAGGGAAGGAGGAGAGAGAGGGGTTTAATGGTGGGTCCCAACCCCTTTCAACCAATCACATTTTTTTTATATTATTTACCGCTCTCCATGTGTTTGACCATTGCCAGTGATTGAGTGTAAAATGAGAAGTGAGTGAGTACTTGACATGACATGATATTATTAATTAGAGAATAAATCAAACACTCTAATAGTGATTGAACACTACTTTCACCTTTAGAAATTTTTTTTTCATATTTATTGATTTTAATGGACGCATCAAAGCAATTGTACACCAAGCGCGTGAGATCAAATACCAATAAAGGCAAGTCCTTTAAACTACTACATAAATGACAGCTAGACAGTACAGTGGCCAGCTGTGTCACCCCACGTGTCATCCTCTCATTCGTTTACATTTACAACCATCTTTACCAATAGTGACTATTCGTACAGTGTAACCACGGGGCTCTAGCCCAGTGGCCACCACAGTGATGGTTCGGAAACGTGACCGTAAGGTCGCGGGTTCGATCCTGAGTGGGAGAGGGTTTACCCACATTTGTGGGGTTCCCGCTCATGGAGGGCACCGGGTTCGAATCCTACCCAGAGTAGGGTTAACTGAAATGGGGGGCTGGACCTTAGGGGGGGCTCAGGGATCGAACTCGGGCGGCGGTGGTGCAAGTCTTGGGGATTATCCGCTTTGCTAGCCAAAAAAAAAAGACTATTCGTACAGTGTGCCCACTTTTACCCCAAACACCCATTCTCTGCCAGCTCAAACGGCTACATTTTTAAATTCTATTCCCATTTTTTATCCTTTGTGGACCCCACTCGTCCTACATATGTTGCTGACATGTCAATCCTCACACCAAACTTGTGCTATAAAATCCACCCCCTCACTCATTTTCTTCACTCAACAAAACATCAAAATATCTCTCTTCAAGTCTTAATAACAATATTAATACAACAATGGCCTTGTGTTCATCGGTTATTGTTTTTCTAACGTGTTTTTCAGTTTGTTTTTGCTGTGCTTTAGCAACTGCTAAATTTGAAGATATGTTCCAGCCTTACTGGGCTCCTGATCACTTCTCGTTTGACGGTGATGCGGTTAACATGAAGCTTGATAACTTTTCTGGTAACTAAGTAATCCATTTTATTTGTATCAACTTTAATAGATTTTCGAGTAAATTACTTTTTGAGTCTCTGTATTTTAGTGGTTTTAACTCTGACAGCTCATTTTATAACGTTTTAAGTCCAATTTTGTTCATTTTATAACGTTATTAGACTCAAAACGTTATAAAATGAACACAACCGGACTCAAAACATTATAAAATGAGCGTTTAGGGACTCAGGGGTTAAACTTTTTGATTTTGTATTCAAATGATTAAAACTACTAAAACACAACTACGCAAAAAGTAATTTACTCTAGATTTTTTCAAGGTGTAACAAAACTTAAAACATTTGACTCTCAGGAGCTGGTTTTTCATCGAAATCAAAATACATGTTCGGACGAGTCAACATTCAGATTAAGCTTGTCGAGGGTGATTCCGCAGGGACTGTAACCGCATTCTATGTAAGTTGGTTCCGGTGAATTTTATTGTGACAAGTTTTTGTTTTTTAATTGGTTGATTTATTTATGATTTTTTTTTGTTGGTTGTGAATATTTTAGATGTCATCCGAAGGCCCGAAACACCATGAGTTTGATTTTGAGTTCTTGGGGAACACCACGGGGGAGCCTTATGTGGTTCAGACTAATGTGTATGTCAATGGTGTTGGTAACAGGGAGCAGAGGTTAAACCTTTGGTTTGACCCGACTAAAGACTTCCATTCTTATTCTATCCTATGGAACCAACGTCAAGTTGTGTAAGTTTTTTTTCTCGTTGTATTAGATTTTTATTATGCATTTGTAATGATACAGTGACGTATTTTTATTATGTGACCCGACTCGAATAAAATCGAAAATTCTAAAAAATATACTAATGTGTGTAATATCACCATTTTTTATATATGCAATGATGGGTACAAGTTTTTATGCCAATGTCTAACAAGGGTAATATGGTAATTTGACAGGTTTTTGGTGGATGATACACCAATTAGGGTACACACTAACTTGGAACACAAAGGTATCCCATACCCTAAAGACCAAGCCATGGGTGTATACAGTTCAATTTGGAATGCGGACGATTGGGCCACACAAGGGGGCCGGGTCAAGACGGACTGGTCCCATGCCCCCTTTGTGGCGTCGTACAGGGGGTTTGAAATCAATGGTTGTGAGTGTTCCGTTGCGAATTCGGATGCGGATAATGCCAAGCGATGTGCCAACGTTGGCGGTTGGTGGGATCACCCTATGTTGTCGGAGTTAAATGTGCATCAAAGCCATCAGTTGATTTGGGTGCGGGCGAATCATATGATTTATGACTATTGTAGTGACACCGATAGGTTTCCGTCGGTCCCAGTGGAATGCGAGCACCATCGCCATTAGTTACTCGGTTGTTTTTCGATATTTAATCAAATCTTTTGTGTAAAAACGATGGGGAAAAAAAAAAGAAAACATGAGCTTCGTGTTTTTTCATATTTTGTTAATGTAAGATTATTCTACTTTGTAGTTAATGGTTAATGGTGATTTATTTTAATGTTACTTTTAGACTTGATTATCTGATTAAGACCGCACGAACAGCAGTAACGTTTAATTATGTTTTTAAAACGTGTGTTAATAAAAAAAAGCAGTATATTTTTTTAACCAAGTTTGGGCCCACTACGAATGACCTCAAGTCATTTTCCATTTTTAATTTGTCTGTGCAACATAATGGCTGTTATTTGGAATTTTGGACTTTTTTGACGTCTGGGCCCTTAAAAAATCATTAAAAGCAAACCCATCAGGCCCATGGCCTAATTTCCAACAAAAAAGATGTACTAATCATGTATTCATTCATGTACATAACTTTAATTATTGTTACTTATTACTCTAGAAATTACCTCTATGTTGATGTTGTGTAGTGAATGATGTCTAGTAGATGGCCTGAATGTTGATTGTTGATAATCAAACGGACACATTAATATTAGATTAAGTATAAGTCTATGATGTTTGCTTTTTTTTTTTTCTTTTGTTTTCCTTTTCGTGTGGTTTGTTGTATCTTCCAGTTTCTTAGTGGTCGTATATATTTATATATATAGAGTTTTTGCCGTTCAAAAAAAAAAAAAAAGAATAGATTTAGCCATGTGGTTCGTCAGTCTGGTGAAGCATCCAATTATCCATATGTTTATAGAACTCACCTGTACTTGTGGCAATTGGATCTAGAAGCATATAAAAAAGAAATAAACTACAGGATGTGTTTGTTTATAGAACTCACGTGACTAACCATAAAAAATCTAAAACCATTAACATGTGACCTTTATAATAGAGCATGTGACAAGAACAACTACAGACTCAAAAGGTGTTATAGTAATGGTATGGGATCAAATACAAACTCTTATGTTTGTAAGAATTATAAGAACCAATACATAAATGGTATGTGTTCTTCAATTAAAATTAGTTTAGGGGTAATTTAGACATTTTGACCCTATTTATAACTAATCAAAATTAATTATCAAAATATCCCTATATCCACGCAGATTAATTCAAACCAAAATTTGAATTTTGTAACAAGATCAAACCAACCTGCAAGAACCACCAAAAAAAAAAAAAACATAAGCATACCCACATAAACGACATTAGCACAATCAAAAAGAAACTTTCATTATTAGCACTCCTGTTTCAATAAAAAAGAAACTACCATTATCAACGACCTTAGCACAATCAAAAAACGACATTAGCATAACATAAGACCATCCACATTATCAGCATTCTCGTTTCAATCAAAAAAGGAATTTCCATTATCAACGACATTAGCACAATCAAAAAACGACATTAGCACAATCAAATAACGAAATTAGCACAATCAAAAAACGACATAAGCACAATCAAATAACAATATTAGACTCTCTTAACACCACCATCTGGGCATCCGATGGTAACACCAACATAAACAACATTAGTACAAAAAAAAAACGACATTCCAACGAATTTATTTTTAAATAGGCTCCCAAAAAACACAAAAGGAAAAAAGTAACAACAGATACTATTACATAACTAGCACAATTTCGCTTTTTTTTTATTTTATAAACAACACATACTATTACATACTAGCACAATTTCATGTTTTTTTTTTCAATTTTATAAACACATATTGTTACATACTAGCACAATATTATGTTTTTGTTTTAGTTTTGTAAATAACACATACTATTACATAACTAGTAGAAACCAAATTTATTTCTAAATAAGCTCCCAATAACAACTCAAAAGAAAAAATAACAATACATAAGAATTACATTATAAAATAAAAACTTATGTATAGCTTTAAAATCAACACAATACATTTTCATATTAGCACATTCTAACTACATAATTAGCACAATTATAAAACACCTTTTTGTAACTTTTTTAAAAGTCATTTTTATAAATTTTTAAAAAGTATAGCAATATGATACTCATATTAAAGATAAAAAAAATACTTGATTTTATGGTATAATTTTTTCCCAAAATTAGTGAAATATATAAAAGTTATTTTGGTATAATTTTATGGGAAATGACTAAAATAACCCTAACTTGATAGTATTAATTATTAATGAGTAAACTGCCATTTTGGTCCTTGTGGTTTGGGCAGTTTTGTCATTCTAGTCCAAATCTCAAACTTTTTAAATCTTGGTCCCCGTGATTTCACTTTTATTGCCATTTTAGTCCAAAATTCAAAAACCCTCATTTTTTTACTGTTCCAACATGCCTATTTTGTCTTTTTGTGCATGGGTATTTTGGTCATTTGGAATTATTATACAACTATTATAATACATTAAATACCATCATCTTCTTCTTCAGACCAACTTCTTCTTCACACCAGATCATCATCTTCTCCACCCCCACTGCACCACCACCATCCCCACCGCACCACCACCACCATCCCCACCGCCGGCGGCACCTGCAACCACCCGTCACAACCTAACCACCTGCAATAACCCGTCACACCCAGCGACACCTTTCAGATCTACGGTGTGGCTACAATCGGAGATGCTTTGTGATTTCTTGAGTCCTCACAGAGTGAAAACTACCACAACAAACTCGAAAACACACCGGAAACATATGATTTTGCATCAAAACAATCGCATCCGATACAAAAACTGTCAAAAGATAAAACCCTAAAATCCTTCATCAGCTGCACACCATTTCTCCCTCATCTGATCAGAACCCTCCGGTTGCCGAAGCACCCCCCCCCCCCCCCGGCCGTCGTTCCTGCCGTCGTGCAGAACCACCTCCACCATCTTCAACCTCCAGTAGCCTAACATCATCATTGACCGATTATCCAGCAGAACACCGAAATCAATCTTCAGAAAAAATGAAAAAGGACGAGGGAAACAGAGAGAAGTGTTACCGGTAAAACAACTCGCCGGATCAAAAACCGTGTCGCCGCCGGCGTGGCTCCGCTGTCTCCCCTGCTCTGGTCTCTCTCTCATCGCCGTCACTCTCTTTCTCCGCCGTCTCTCTCTCTCTCTCTCTCTCTCTCTCTCTCTCTCTCTCTCTCCGTTTCATCGTCGTGCCACCACCAGACGGTGCTAGTGGTGGTCGGCCGATACACACATCAAAGGGAGGGGTGGTTTAGGGGGTTTGGATGTGTGGTGAAGTACCAGAGAGTGAGACAGGGTGTGTAAAGGAGGGTATTTATTTGGGGGTTTTTTAATTAAGAAAATGTTTTAATGAAATATACTTGGACAAATATACCCCTGCACAAAAAGAAAAAAAAAGCATGTTGGAACAGTAAAAAATGAGAGTTTTTGATATTTGGACTAAAATGACAACAAAATGCAAACCACAGGGACCCAGATTTAAAAAGTTTGAGATTTGGATTAAAATGGCAAAACTGCCAAAACCACAGGGACCAAAATGGCAGTTTACTCATTATTAATTATAGTGGTTTTATTTGTAATCAATATCAACCCTTGATTTAGACTATCAATTGCTCATATCTATTCTTACGGTTTCTACACTTAGCACTGTTTGTACAGGATCTCAACTCTTATAGTAATAATGATTACATAATCAAAGGTGTTCAATTTTTGGTGTATTCGATTTGATTTTTTTTTTCGATTGAAACCAAAAACTAATCAGAATTCAGAAAGTTCAGAACCAAGCCGACTGAACACCGATTTTGAATTTGTCCGACATGGACCTTCTTCGCAAGCTCGTGTGCGAGGTGGACTCTGACTACCCTAACATTTATTTCGAACCCCATCAGCCTACCCGACCCTTTAAGGATTAAAATGTACATAACTTTTGTTTTTTTATCAAATAGAGATTGCATTTACATCCTTCCACCAACTCTACCCTACAATTCTACGAAAAACAAATACATTTTCTCTCTCCTTTAAATTAAATAATATTCTTTTTATACTTTTATCATTATTTTTTCTCTCTTCTTCACTCACAACCACTTTCAAAATATATTAAAATATTTAGAGAGTGAACAGTATCCCCTAAAATATATAGATTAACAATAATATTTTCTCTTTCTCACAAAATTTGATGGACTGAGAGCATTCAAATCAATTCCACCATATTTTCATCCTAAATTACACTAAAATACACTACACTTTCTCTCTCCTTTTTAATTAAATAATATTTTTATACCTTTATTATTACATTTTCTCCTTTTTCCACTCACAACCACTTTCAAAATATATTATAAAATTATAGGGGGTGAACAGTGTCCTCTCAAATATACAGATAAACAGTAATATTTTTTCTCTCCTCCACTCACAACCACTTTTTATACTCTTTATATTATAAAAACCCCACACACAAAATTTAATAGAATGGATGTGAATGCTCTGAAAGCTTTTACACACCCGCCCCTAAGGGTGTAAGGGGTGCATGCCTAAAGGAACTAGACAAAGCTCCCCCCCCCCCCCCCCCACCCACCCAATTATGTTGTGTTATGTAATTTGTCTCTCATTTTTGCCTATTACCCAAAAAACATAATGGGCGCATGCCTAAAATAAAATTAAGCAAACCATTTAAAAAAAACAAAACAATAAGGGATGATTGGTTGATTTGGGTATGGGCCCCACAACTTCTCCCTTCCCTCTTCTTTGCCGCTCTGCAACTTCTCCCCGAATTGAACCAAATCATCATCATCCCGATCGGCAAACTATTGTTGGTGGTGGACATGCCGTGCGGCATGCATGTTGCTGAAGAGGGTTGCCGAAAGCACCCCGTATACCCTAAAAGCAACATAACTTTAATTAAGTTTGCGCCCACTAAGAATGATATCAGTAATATAACATTTTTTAAATTGTCTGCAACATCATGGCTGTTATTTGGACTTTTATGAAGTCCCGGCCCATAAACAATCATTAAAGTAAATCTATCAGGGCCTTATTCCCAACAAATGAAGATGTTCACTTTAATTATTATCTCTTTTTCCTCTAGAAATTGTTTTTTATATGCATTAGATGTTGTTTCACAAACTATCAAGCCCGATTAACTTGACTAGAGTAATTAAATGATGGTATGTAAGCTGATGGCCTATATAATAGATTTAGCCTCCAGATTCTAGAAGTCATGAGAATTTCGTTTATATGGCTCAAAGGCGAAATTGTCGTCCAAGAGTGCTCTACTTGGTGTACTTTTAGGCTTTTAGTTTTGTTAACTTCTGGACGTATTTTAAGTTTTTTAACATTATTTGGAGGTCGTGTAGGTGTTGATCTCTAGCTCCTTGCTATTTTAATTTAATTGAATTCTTACCGTCCATCAAAAAATAATATAATAGATTTAGGAGGTCAACTGTTCCGATTAGAAGCCCAAAACCGATGCCACGTTAGCACCTTCCCAAATTGCCTCTCTCATATCCAGAAACGCCCTACTCTTCCCTTCACAAAATCCATCGAAGGGCGTCATTGTGGTTCAACATCCCAAAAAAGGCCTCATTGTGGATGCTCTAACTGTTAATTGTTTAGTAACGTATAAAGTATAAAGTTACGATATTCTTGGAATCTCTTTAGTCTGGCCATTGACGTAGCATGATCAATTTGATCAGGCGGCTGACTGTCATGTTTATGTGTTCTTATTTTCTCAAGCTCTTTATTCATCTTATTATTGTTACTATATTGTTTATGGGGTCATACACATTCCCAAAAGACTTCTATTATAACCAGATTCTTGAAGACTTGAAGTATTGGAAGCAAATGAGTAATATAGGCAACTCAACTTTTTTTTTTTTTTTTTAAGATCTAAAGCAAACTATAAATTGAGTCTTTAATATATGCGTAGAAAGTAGAACTAATATGTAGCAAATATTGTGAATGCAATGTAAGATTAAATATATTAATGTTGTAATATTTAATCTTGTAGCCTATATAATCATTTATATTATATTAGATCAAAATATATTAATAACCTATTATAATTAGTTGGTAATTGTTGATGGACCATATTACCCTTATTAACTAATTAGGTTTCCTCTTGGGTGTATAAATAAGGGGCTTATTAGAGAGTTAAGGGGTTAGACACTTTACACAATTACAAACCCTCATTAACATCAATTTCGAACTCTCTCCCCATAACCGAATTCTACCCTACATTCGGTTTTCATCACCATCATCACTTTACACCCTAAGGAGGAACCGGATCATCCTGACAAAGATCAATCAATCAATCAATCATACCCAGTAAAATCCCACAAAGAGCAAAGCTATTTGTAGGGTCTGGGGAGGGTGGGATGTAGGCACACCTTACCTCTACCCCTAGGGATAGAGAGGCTGCTTCCAGAGAGACCCTCGGCTCCAAAGATGTCGAACACTATGACTGGATTCTCTACTGCTTTGAATACTATAACAGGTATGTATTTCATGTTTTCCATCATGTTTAAACAGAACTGATCAACATGTGGTATCAGAGCATATGTTGATAAATCAGTTCTGTTTTTCGTATCCATAATTCTGGGATCATAATCTAGAAAACAGAAAGTTTTAAAGCCTTTAAAAGTTTCGGCTGTTTTCGGGTCCTTGGTACCGAAATCACTGTTTTCGGAATAATATGCTTAATATTTTGACTCGAAACCATAAAGGGGATAATAATATCCGAAATCTGTTAACAAAAGGTCTTAAAAATTAGATTTCGGATCCCAGATTATGTTTTTAATTTTCTTAGGGTTCATCAACTGTTCTAAATAAAAACTCGAAAATTCCATTATTTTGGAATCTAATTTGGATTAGTGGATGTTTTTCTAATGTTTGATCTAAATTTTATCTATTAAATTTTCGAAAACTGTTAAAGATATTCAGTTATTATTTTCGAAATATTGTGATAAGTTTAGATCAGAAATAAAACAGGAAACATTATCTCCACAATCCCTAAAAGTTCGAGTTTCAGTTTTTATCACAATCAGCAGCTGTTAACAGAGGATTCGAGACCATCAGACTACGACTAGAGACCATCAGATCTCGACTAGAGACCACAAGGTCTCGACTCGAGACCATAAGGTCTCGACTCGAAATCATAAAGGTCATCAAAAGCTTACAACTCGAGACAGAGGTCTCGACTCGAGACCATTAGATCTCGACTCGAGACCATAACGTGTCAACTCGAGATCAGAAGTCTACAACTCGAGACCATCAGGTTTCGACTCGAGACTACAAGGTCTCGACTCGAGATCATAAGGGCTTAAAACTTCACAACTCGAGACAACAATCTCGACTCGAGATCACTGCGTTTTCGACTAAAGGCACTCGAGACCATGGTTGCGACTAGAGATCTCATTATGGAGTCGAGATCTCATAAAACATACTGACTCGAGACCTGACTCGAGACCCAACTCGAGATCTCATAAAACATACTGACTCGAGCGCTGCCCCCCGCACCCCCCAGCGAACTCACCGCGGAGTTCGATCCGCGCTAACAGGTGGTTTGCTATTAAATACTTGGTTTTGTTAACACTTACTTAATTAATCAGAATCAGATAATTTTTACAAAACCAAAATAGCTTAACTTGAATGAGCTTCTGATGTATTAATTCTGGCCAAAGCTGATTGAATACATCTATTTATTGTTCAAGTATGATAAAAGCTATGTTAAGTATGCATTACAAACGTGAAATGTCTTAATTCTGGCCAAAGCTGATTTAATTCATTTATGTTTAGCATGACTTGACAAGTGCATAACTAAAGTGATTGTCTCATTTCTGGCCAAAGCTGATTTGTCACAATTACTTTGCACACATATTTAAATGATTACACTTCTGGCCAAAGCTGATTTGTCTTCATTTAAATAGAATTTTACTAAGTCTATTATTTTGATGTTAGTAATAGACATTATCACAGCTTCATAATTAAAATGGTCATTACTTATGTCTGCCTTAGTATAACATGCCCTTAGATCACATTAAGACTTCTTTCTTAGTATCATAACTTGCTCATCTTATTTCCACTATCAGCACCCAATCAAGGGATTCCACCTTTGACTGGTGATAACTTTGCTGCATGGAAGGATGCCCTCATGCTTACACTTGGAGTGTTGGACTTTGATTATGCTCTAAGAGAGGATAAGCCAGCGGACCTTACTCCACACAGTACTGCTCCTCAGCAGTTACTTCATGATAAGTGGACTAGAAGTAACCGCATGTCTCTCATGTTCATGAAGCAGTCCATTCATCACTCTATCAGAGGAGCTATTCCTGATTCTGGCGATGCTAAAACCTATTTGGCTTATGTGGAGGATCAATTCAAGGGAACATCAAAAGCACATGCTAGTACTCTTATCCTCAAGCTGGTGATGACTAAGTATGATGGGAGGAGCGGCATTCGCGAACACATCATGATGATGCATGACATGGCCAATAAGCTGAAGGGCCTAGAGATGGAGATCAGTGATGGTTTTCTTGTTCACTTCATCATCACTTCGCTTCCTTCGTCCTATGAAGCATTCAAGATCAATTACAACACTCAGAAGGACAAATGGACGATGAGTGAGCTGATCGCCATGTGCGTGCAAGAGGAAGAGCGTATGAAGATGGATCGCCATACTGATGTTGCTAACTTCACCACCTCCAGCTCAAAGAAGAGGAAGAACAATTATCCAAGAAAGGATGCTTCTAAGGTTCACAAGCCAAATCCAACTCCTAATACAAGTGCACCTTCCAGCTCTAAGAACTCCTTAGGCAAACCCTATTGCAAGTTCTGTAAGAAAACAGGACATAAGCAAAAGGAATGCCCTGACTTCAAGGAGTGGCTGGCTAAGAAAGGTAACAATTTTTTCATGATACTTGAGTCCTTTAATTTAAATGTTCCTGCTAATTCTTGGTGGTTTGATTCTGGTTCTATGGTTCATGTTACCAATTCACTACAGGGATTCCTTACAATCCAGAAGCTGGGAAGAAACCAAAGAACACTTAAAGTTGGGGATGATCGGGAATTAGAAGTGAAGGCCATAGGAACATTACAATTATTTTTGAAAACTGGTTTATGTATTAAACTTTATGATACCTTATATGTTCCTGAGGTAACTCGGAACCTTGTATCAGGACCAAAGTTAGACATGGACGGTTTTGTCGTTTCTCATGGTCATCGCAAACTCTCTATTCTCTATGATTCCGTTGTTTATGGTACTGGCATTCTGGATGGTGGTCTCTATAGATTAGAACTAGATGATAATTTTTCCAAATCTTTGTTGTCATATAATATTAATGAATCACTCACAAAGATGGAAAAGAAACAAATTCGAGACTTAGAGACTTCATCTATGTTGTGGCATCAACGTTTAGGCCACATCTCAAGAGAACGATTAAATCGTCTAGTAAAGGATGAAGTCTTACCTCCTCTCGATTTCACCGATTTTGGAACATGTGTCAAATGTCTTAAAGGCAAAATGACATTAGCAAATAAGAAAGGAGCCACTAGGAGCTCTAATTTATTAGAACTCATTCACACTGACATTAGTGGTCCTTATCAAATTGCTGGTATAACAGGACATACTTCATTTATCACTTTCATTGATGATTATTCTCGTTACATGTACTTGTATCTTATAAAGGAAAAATCTGAATCTCTAACAACTTTTAAAGATTATAAAGCTGAAGTTGAAAAGCAATTAGATCGTCAGATTAAAGTTGTGAGATCAGATAGAGGCGGTGAATATTATGGACGACATACTGATGTGGGTCAAGCTCCTGGTCCATTTTATGAGTTTTGTAAGGGCCAGGGGATTGTGAACCAATACACCATGCCTGGTACACCTCAGCAGAATGGTGTCGCTGAACGAAGAAATCGTACCCTTATGAACATGGTGCGCAGTATGTTAGCCAACACTAATTTACCATTATTCCTCTGGACTGAAGCATTAAAAGCAGCTGTTCATATACTCAATAGAGTTCCTTCTAAGTCTATCCCTAAAACTCCTTATGAACTTTGGACAGGAAGGAAACCGAGTCTTAAATATATGAAAGTATGGGGCTGCATTGCTGAAGCAAAACTTTACAATCCTTTCCTAAGGAAACTTGACCCTAAAACAGTTACCTGCTTCTTTATCGGGTATCCTGATCATTCAAAGGGTTATCGTTTCTATTGTCCTTCCCATGTCACCCGTATTGTTGAAACCAAGCGTGCTGCGTTCCTGGAGGATTTCAAGGTCAGTGGGAGCAGTACTAACCCTTATGAAGAATTGCAAGAAGTACAAGACGCGGGGGGGAGAGACTCGTCGCTTACCATTACTCCGTTTACTCCTCTTGTACCCCATGCAACTGCACCTGAAGTCACTGCACAAATTCCATCTCCACAATCAGAACCCATTATACCTCATAACGAAGGCACATCAAACGCTCAAAACCAAGACAACGCTGAACCCGCTAATCAACTCAGGAGGTCATCTAGGCAAAGAAGGCCTACTAATATGGATGATTATGTTACCTACCTGACTGAAATGGATGCTGGAAAGCTCAATGATCCTATCTCTTATAACGAAGCCATTAGCAGTGATCAGTCTTCTGAATGGAACAAAGCAATGATTGATGAGCTTGAATCCATGAAGAAAAATGACGTTTGGGATTTAGTCGAATTATCCAATGGTGCCAAACCTGTAGGTTGTAAATGGGTGTTCAAAACAAAACTGGATCCGAATGGGAACGTTGAACGCTACAAAGCGAGATTGGTTGCGAAGGGCTACACTCAGAAAGAGGGAATTGATTATCAAGAGACGTTTTCACCTGTCTCTCGTAAAGATTCATTAAGGATCGTTATGGCCCTAGTAGCTCATTTTGATTTAGAGCTGCATCAGATGGACGTCAAAATTGCTTTCCTTAACGGAGACTTAGACGAAGATGTTTACATGAAACAACCTGAAGGCTTTAAACCTGAAGGTCAGGAGCATCTAGTCTGTAAGTTGAAGAAATCCATTTATGGGTTAAAACAAGCATCACGTCAATGGTACCTCAAGTTTGATGAAGTCATGAAGAGGCAAGGTTTTATGAAGAATCAAGTGGATCAATGCACCTACCTCAAGATGAGTGGGAGTAACTTTACTATACTTGTCCTTTACGTAGATGACATTCTATTGGCAAGTAATAGTTTAGACATGTTGCATGAGTCGAAGCGTTTACTCTCGCATAACTTCGACATGAAGGATCTCGGAGATGCTTCTTACGTCATTGGCATCGAAATTCACCGAGATAGACACAAAGGGATCTTAGGATTGTCTCAAAAGACTTACATAGATCGTGTCCTTACACGTTACAACATGCAACAGTGCAAACCCTCCGTCGCTCCAGTAGTTAAGGGAGATGTTTTCGGTTCATTCCAGTGTCCGACAACAGAGGTTGAAAAGGAGCAAATGAGCCAGATACCTTACGCGTCAGTAGTCGGGAGCCTGATGTATGCTCAAGTCTGTACTCGCCCAGATATCGCTTACATTGCTGGAATGCTAGGTCGTTATCAGACTAATCCTGGCCTAGATCACTGGAAAGCAGCTAAGAAGGTCCTTAGATATCTGCAAGGGACGAAAGACTATAAACTGACATATAGAAGAAGTGATCATTTAGAAGTGGTAGGTTATTCTGATTCTGACTTTGCTAAATGCAAAGATGACAAGAAATCCACTTCGAGCTACATCTTTATGTTAGCAGGCGGACCTATCTCATGGAAGAGTCATAAACAACAGTTAACTACAACTTCCACAATGATGGCAGAGTATATTGCTGTTTACAACGCAACCTGTCATGGAATGTTGCTTAGAAATCTGATCACTGGACTCAAAATCGTTAATTCTATTTCTAGACCATTGAAGCTTTACTGTGATAATTCAGCTGCCGTTAGTTTCTCGAACAGTAACAGTTCGACTGGAGCTGGTTTATATCTTGATACGAAGTACTTGTTCGTACGTGAACGAGTTGAGGAAAATAATCTTTGTATTGAGTATATTAGTACTAAAGATATGCTTGCGGATCCGATGACTAAAGGTCTCCCACCTAAAGTTTTCGAAGAACATGTATCGAATATGAGACTTACTAAAGACCTTATTTAATGGCATATTGTACTAGCTTATGTTTTAATTAATAAAATTTCCTCAGTTTGATTTTGTATGTCTCTAACATATGTTCTGCCGGTGTAATGACATATAGACAAATATAAATACAAATCAGACGCTAAAGGGCTGTGTATTTTGATCGTAACTGTTAGGTTTTAAATTGAGACTATAGTATGACTAATGGGGGTCCTGAGTCGAATGATGATTCAACGGCTGTATTTCTCTGCTATAGTTCTTGGTTTAAGGCTAAAATGAGTGTTAACTCCTGGCCAGGCTTACCTAATACTCATGATAAATGATTACTTGGCTAAGTGGGAGAATGTAAGATTAAATATATTAATGTTGTAATATTTAATCTTGTAGCCTATATAATCATTTATATTATATTAGATCAAAATATATTAATAACCTATTATAATTAGTTGGTAATTGTTGATGGACCATATTACCCTTATTAACTAATTAGGTTTCCTCTTGGGTGTATAAATAAGGGGCTTATTAGAGAGTTAAGGGGTTAGACACTTTACACAATTACAAACCCTCATTAACATCAATTTCGAACTCTCTCCCCATAACCGAATTCTACCCTACATTCGGTTTTCATCACCATCATCACTTTACACCCTAAGGAGGAACCGGATCATCCTGACAAAGATGTCGAACACTATGACTGGATTCTCTACTGCTTTGAATACTATAACAGGTATGTATTTCATGTTTTCCATCATGTTTAAACAGAACTGATCAACATGCAAAAAGAACATACGGTGAAAGACCGAACATAAACAAACATGGTTGCGACTAGTAACTTTCGTATGAACCTTAATCGATTAATTGTATTGGAATTATATTATATAGTGTACCTTAATTATTACAATTAGCTACCCACAAAAATGTTCAAATAGAACAGCTCATTGATGTGTACAAGCATCCAATACATAGTGCACTAGCTATAAATAGAATAAAAAAATTAAAGCATTAACACCTGAAGAAATATTTAAGTCCTTGCTAACAAATAATTATATGAGCCATGTGGTTGGTCTGTCTAGTGAAGCATCCAATTATCCATACACTATCATAGTAGACAAAGGTATGGCAGAGAATCTAATCAAGTCAAAACAAAGAGACTACCTGTATCTGTGGTATTTGGATCTGGAAGCATATAAAAATAAATTAAAAAAACTATAGAATGTCTAAGAACTCACATGACTAACCATAAAACATGTGAAATTATTAAGATGTGAACTCTTATAATGGAGCATGTGCAATAATATGAACAAGGATAGGCTTGATTAAGGAGTTTATGGTATATCGAAACAAATTTCAACTATACCGGCATGTTGTAAGTGAAAGATATTGATAGAAATGGAGCGTTAAAAGATATATGATGAGGCGATCCTGCAAGCAAGAGTACTATTTGGTTGGGACATGGCCGACTCAACTGAGGCCCAAAGCAGATTCTAAAATCAAGGCTTTTTTTAGTATTTTTTTTTTTTTGTTTACTTCTAACATATAAATATGATGACACACGTGTTATATACGGAACCTAAAACGCACAAAATCACACTCGGTAGAGTTGGCAGAAATAATCACAAAGATAAATGACCGAAATTCTTTATCCCAATACATTCTAATAATTGAAACTATATTCACATAATCGAAAAATAATGTACGATTTAAGTATATAATTAAGAAAATAGAGGTCGTATGCCACAACTCATTTTATTATTCAATCGAGTCACCCCTATGTTAGGGCCCGAAGCGACTGCTTATTTTTTAATATCGTATAGCCGGCCCATGGGACTTGGGAGCCATAATGGGAGGATTGGGTTACTGGTTACATGAACATGTGTTAGTCTGAAACTTCAGAAAAAAAAAAAGATGAAGTGGGACCATAATGATGATAAAGTAAATCTTGAAGGGAAAAGAATGGTTAGATTTCTGCCTTTTTATTGACAGTGGAATATTAGGTCCATACCTGGAGCTCAAGTACCAAAACTTAGATCCCAAGAGTTAAATTTGAATGTCACTATGAGAAAAACACGAACTTACTTTTATAGTATCCATGTAAGTGGTGTGTTTTGTTTCATAGGGTCACAAAGATGTTAGATGTAACATGGTTACTTTACTATGGTACCAATTATCTTATACTCTATTCACTCAAATCTAAACAGTGACCTTTCATAAATAAAATCTAAAAATCATGACTAATAACTCTACTTATTCACTCAAATCTAAACAGTGAACTTTCATAAATAAAATCTTAATAAATCATGACAAATAACTCTACTTATAAAACAAACTTTACAACAATAAATTGATTAGTGAATTTTATATACACGAAATTGGCTATTAATTATGTTACAAGTCTTGATTTTGTTATCAATATATTACTTTAATTTGTTTTTATATTATTTTATAGCTTATAGATGAAAACAAGTTACTCAAGATAATAGTAGCTTAAGAAACTTTTATAATAATATTACATTTCTTAATTTAAATATATTAGATGTTGGTTCATGGAATTAAAAATTTAAATTTTCAGTGACAATTCGTCTAATGGTCTAGTGGTAAAAGAAAACAAGAGAAGGCTTTTACTTCACATTGAGTTTTTTTGGGTTGGGCCCGAACAAAGAAAAGGAAGGAAAGGCTTGGACTTCACAAATACTGTTATGGGCTGAATTGATCTCTTTGGATTGGGCCAAAACAAGTAAAAAGCGGATGGAATTTTAAAAAGTAAACGAGGCAATGACCAATGAGGCATTATTTGGTCATCGCATACGACAGCTGTGAGAAAAAAGGAACAGAGAGTTTATAATTTACTTGTTTGCTTAGGGATGAACATTTTTTTCCCAAAAATCCGTACCCTTATCCCTACCGTATCCGTATCTGTATTCGTACCGATTTAGGTACTCGGTACATGTATTGGTGCCCAGTTTTATTGATTTGGTATTCGGTACTTTTGATATTGGTACGGGTAAAAACAGGTACTGGTACTGAATTTTATATAGAACTTTAAAAGTTTCTTATATTATGTTTGATTTCATATTATGGTATTTATGGTAATCATATTGATTTTACCTATTTGGTACCCGTATCATATTGGTACTCATAACACCAATTTTACCTATTTGGTGTACTATATTGGTATTCTTGTCGATTTTACTTATATAGTACTTGTACGATTGCTCAAAAACTAAAATAAAAATAAAGTGGTACCAAAGTGGGTACCGTACCGAAATACCTGTACTCGTACCATACCAATATATTCGGTACGGTATTTGGTACCCAGTTTTGTTCAAATTCAGTATCGGTATTTTCGGTACCGGTACAGGTATTGTTGAGTAATTTCTTTTCCGTGATCACTCTTTGGATTAAGGATTCGTTATTATTGTTTACCTTAGATGCATTGTATTTGACTATGTGTGTTTGACGCTTTTATTTTTACGATACGTGACAATTGGGTTCATATTAATTTGTGTCATTGTTTGGTTGTGTAGTTGTAAGATGGACTATAGTTGATGTCCAGTTGCTGTCATTTCTTTTAGAAATACTCTAGATGTCCTGTTGATACGATTTACTATGATTCGTGTCTAAAGTTAATCGGTCAATCAATATAGGTTATGTCTATGTAACTAATCAAGTATATATAGTATGTCCACCATGATCAATTTGTATATTATTTCAAAGTGTCCTCAATTATCAATTTTTATAGCTTTTCCGGTCACATGCGAAAGACTGTACATAGTGGGTGTAAAATGAAGTGGATTGATGACTAAATTTCATCATAAACTGATTGGCAAACGGTAGGTCTGTTGTTTGGACCATCCATTATACTTTTCGAACACCTCGTTGGGGGTTGAGGTCTCCATTGGTACCGCGGGGAACACCACGTCTCATATGGAGGTACTGCTAGGTATTGTCCTCGCCGAATGAGGCTCCTACAACGCCACTCCCCTTTCCTGCTGGTTGGTGTTTTTCTCTCCACTCTCCATTTCTCCCACATAAGACCATTTTACGGCCAGTTAAAAAATTAGTTTTTTTACATTCTACCAATATACTTTTAAACTCACATTTTCACACGACTACTTCGCTATTCATTTATATTTTTTATATATAGTGAGAATTTAAAAGATGGATTCATCATAATCATCGGAAGATGCCGATACAAGATTAAGGATCCTGTAAAAAAGTGGCAAGTGTGTGAGAAGTGTAAGAAATATTCTAGTGATGACATGTGTTCATCAATTATATTAATGAAAAAGAGTAATAATGTAATTTACTCCAAAAACCAATTTAATGATTAAATATTTCTTAATCGCTTTTGAGTTTTTTTAGGAAACAAAATATCCTAATTTACATTTCATATATCTCATACATATTACAAAAATTGCAACTGTAACCCGTCCATCATAAATCAAAGTCTGTATAACATGTTGTTTTAATAAATTCGTAGTTTAATTCATAGTGTTTTATACCTGCATTCCAGTAGATGTTCTTCGTATCGTGTTTTAAACTTGTATTTACAGGATACGTTCTTAGTATGGTGTTTTAAAACTGTATTTCCACATGATGTTATAAACCTGCATTTCCAGAATACGTCTTCGTATAGTGTTTTACAACCTACATTCTCAGACTGTGTTCTTAGCATTGTGTTTTCTTGTATTCTTAGTTTGTGGTGTTTTATGTTATGCTGATGATGATACACAATTCACGTCATGGTGTTTTAACAATAGGTTTCAGGTCATGCGTTTACCGATAAAACATAGTGACGAAGAAGGTTGTTTGATTACATTTATAGAACAATTTGAACTTTGAATTTTGATTTTGATCCATGTCGCCTTGAATTACAATACAATTAAAACACCATGGACTAAAACATTTGATTTAAAACGTAATTTTTTTTCTCTATATAAGTATAACAATATGGTAGTCATATTAAAGATAAAAAAAACGCTTGTAATAATAGTGTAATTTTTTTTAAAGTTACGTATAAAAAAGTTATTGACGTTTAAAAAAGACGGGGGAAACTTGCATGTGCATGGAGGTTATTAGTAGTTTCTTTATTTAAACAAAAATACACAATTACCCATAATCTAGTCAAATTAGTCAAAAAATTAAAAATAATTTACATCTTAACCCATTTTTTATCTCAACCATTAACTACAAGATCTAAGTTTAAAACACTTTTTACATTTTTCACAAAAAAAACCCCTTTTTACAATAACCGCACCCGCAAAAACAATTTTTATTTATTTTATGTTTATGTTTTATTTTTAAATTTTAAATTTTAAGCGATGTATATTTTAATTCATTATTAGGGACTTAGGGTTATGGGGGCTATTAATCAGAAGGGTGTGGATTGATGCGGTGGTTCTCCGTTGGGTGGGTACACCGTCGCAACCAACCCGAGTGGAGAAAGCGAGTTGGTGAAGCGAGTCGTAAAACTGACCAGACAATTTTCATTTTTATATCTATATTATTATGTTTTTAATTTTATTTTCTGAAATTTGGATCCTACTGCCCATTTACAACTCCATGAAGTAACCATGTTGAAGACTTGAATCTGTTGATTTGTTTTGTGTTGACCCGTCTCTCTCTCTCTCTTTTTGGGCCTTGAAAACCCAACTTAGAGGCGTGGATCGTTTCCTTTATTTAGGAAGGCAGAAAATTATTCATATTTGGGGAAAAGCCGTCCCAGAGGATTTAAGTGTCTCGACTGAGCCGAGAAAAAGGTCCGTTGGCCTAACGAATTATATAAACTATTTTTTAAACGACGATTAACGTTATAATAATAAACATAGCAAAAATATAGGGTTGTTAAGTTCACTGATTTCTCATGTGTCAAATAACTTTAACTTCATATAAATTTCATCACCATCAATATTCGATCTTTACTTTTTTTTGCTTTTGTTTTTTCTATTAATTTCATTAGATAAATGTTTGGATAATAAAAATGAAATAAAATAAGACTAATGAGCCCAATATGTTATAAGATTTTAGATACAGATAAAAATAAAAGTATTTGAGCCCAATAAGTTGTAAGATTAAATTACATAGAGAGGGTCCATGGGTGGCTTCACCTCAATGTATCCTATGTGATGTTTATAAATGGTATATGCTCGAAGCAGTGCAATCTGGGGAGGATGGATGGCGATGATGGGTGGGTGAAGGTTGCTGCTTTCTGCGAACCACAAGGTGATAGGTTTAGATTGCGGGGTATATATGCACAGCGACTATTGGCAACAATTGGTTTGCCGTTTTGGATGAGGAAAACAATTCTTTCAAAAAAGTGAATTATGAGGATTTCACAACACACTATTGGTATATTTCTTCTCCGAGCCTTGGGTATACATCTGGTCGAATTATATATGCTGAGACTCTTGTATCATGCAATCTCTGATTGAATTGTTTTACTTCTCTAGTTTACTCTTAAAACCATATTAATATCCTTTTCTTCCCAATATTAACTTATATCTATTTACACTCACATTAAAAAACCAAACGTGCAACTTAAATTAAAAAAAGAAAAGAAAACTAACTCTTATAATATAAATTTGTATTTTTTTTTTTTTTTTGCAATAAATAACCAAGCAACCACTAATTTTGAATGGTGCAATATCGTTAGGTGGGTGGTATTATGTCGAATCAGAGAGGTGGTCTGCTTGCATCCAGCCTTATAAATGAGTTTGATCAAGTCCTACCAAAAACACAACCATCAAACCTCACATTTTGGTTTCAATTATTAATTTCTTTTAATGTGACAATAATTTAAATTAAATGTATTTTATAGCGTCTATGTCAAGTAGTTTTCGGAAAAGAAGCAAATCCAATGAAGAAATTTTATAATATGAAGAGAATCCAGTTGTTATGCCTATGTCACCACCTTTGTAGATACGAGAGTATATTGACTGACACGTACAACAACCGTTACGTGCATCTCCATATACTTCGGAGATCTCATCGCCTCTTTTTCAAAATCCCACCAGATAAGCATTTTGGAATGCACTCAATTGTCAATTGAGGAGATACATCTCCTTCTCCATAACGGTCATATTTTTTGTGATTAATAAATGGGGTTGGTTTCTGTACAAACCATATTTATCCTACAAACCGTAAGAACAGATCCTTGCACTTAAAAAAGTTAAATTAGCACATACCAAAACAATACATATATAAAAGTAGCACTTTTGAATTATATTAGCACATGAAAATTAATCAAGCTAATTGATTTTAGCATATATTTGAATGATATTAGCACTTTTTTTAATCAGCACATTGAAAAAAAAGGAAAATCCAAATAAGGAATTAATTGTTTTTTTTTTAAGGTAACTATTATTCACAACGGCACACCCCAAAAAACAAGGGCAGCCAACAACACAACAAAGCCGATTACATTATCGAAAAAGAAACCCAATCCTCCCAAGAAACATCTCTACACTTAGATCTATTACTATACCACAAGAACCCAATCGACTTAACGTCCTGAACTATGCTATATGCCGACTTATGCTTGCCCGAAAACCTTGTATCGTTCCTAGCTTTCCAAATGCACCACCAACCAACCATAATAATACCTTTGAGGATAATTTTAGCTTTACAGCCCAAGCCGGAGAACTCGTGGACTTCGAGCAAATCGGTCAGCGAGAATGCAAATATTGGACCAATGTTAACCCACCTACTTATAAGATACCAGACCTCCATAGCAACCATACAAGAACAGAGAAGGTGCTCCGCAGTCTCGCTTCCGTCGCCACACATAACACACCTGTCGTCACCATTATAACAATTCCGTTGACTAGAGCATCCACAGTGGCAATCCGGCCCATTTGAGCGCGCCAGACAAAAATATTCACCTTCTTCGGGACCCATTTCGACCATTTAAAAACGTAATTATTGCTGAAATAAGAATTAATTGTTTGTTAGCATATTTATAGGGCATTCAATATAATTGATGTTATTTAGGATATTATTTTATCATTTTTCTATAATTGGTTGAATGACACGTAACACTTTTTAAGTGGTTCTTACAGTTTGTGTGCAACATGTGGTTTGTATTTGATCTTACTCCATTAATAAAAATCATTTTTTGTAGTTCAAAGATTTTTTATATAACAGAATCCATTAGCTCAGATGCCAAAGTGGATGAGAGGGAGGACTCGTTGCAGACGTGGAAGACAGAGAGAGAGAGAGATCGTAAGGTCATTGACAATGGACCATCCATATCATACAGTCAAACACCACCGGCTTTTTTGTCAGAAGGGGAGGAGAGAGAATGGTGTGTAGTATGTTGCCATGCAGGAGAGGAGTGAAATTCGTGAGGACAACACTGAGACGATAGGTCCGTAAGCCCCTTGCGTTGTAGACGGCTAACCGTTGCTAGTTTTTTTTTTTTGAACGACAAATTTGAATCACTAACCGTTACCGTTGCTAGTTCATAGTTATTACTTTTAATGGTCATTAAAAAGTAAAAGTAAAAAATAAAACTGCTTTACAATCATACACAAATCAAATTATATATTATTAAAGATTTATTAAACTCTACATTAAATAACCAAGAAAAAGTCTAAAACGAGTGTATTTAAAACTTAAATTATGACTTTGACGTTGTGCAATAACGGCTTAAATTCCACCTGTAACCAGTAACCACATCCTACTACTATAGCTCCACAACTCTCTATTTATATGCAATCACATATCATACCAACTACAACAAAAAACAACCACTATTTTCACTCTTAAAATCTTTGCGATGGATCACTTCAAGAATGTGTTATTTTGCTTCATTTTCTTCGGATTCTTGATTTCCCGAACAATCGCCACCAGACCGATACACATGCGAGTAGGAACCGAGCTGGAACCAAAAGGGACAGGTCAAGTTTCACCAGCTCCTGCTCCAGGCCCTCATTCTTTAGTGCTTGTGGAGTCAGATCAGTATGGTGAAGGTGCTGAGCAGGCGGAAAACCATCGCCACTCGTCGGATAAGTCTGTTGCCGGTGGTGGAGTGATCATTGGTGGCCTTGTCACGGTCACTTTCGCGGCGGTTTATTGCTACATTCGGGTTACTAGGAAAAGGGATGATGGTAACTGAAAAACAGTGAATCTACAGCAAAAAATGTTATGTGTGTACTTAAAAGAAAATATTCTTTTAGTGATTTGAGGTGTGAATAATAGATTAATTCGAATTCGGATTCAGATTTTTGTTATTTCGGAAAGTAGTTGATATGAGAGTTTCCTTTTATGATTGTGAACTTTGGTGATTTTCATGACTTTTTATTTTTTCCTCTTCCATTACCGGTATACACACTTTATCGAGCTGAGATTCTCACTGGGAGCAACCTCTCTATCCTCCTCGTGACATAGATAAGGATCGCCCTTATCTCATCCTCTCAGTCCCTTACCATTACGGTAAGATTTTACTGAGTAATAGTTGTGTCCATCAGCTGCTAAACAAGACTCAATCACATATGAACAATAAAATATCATTTACTTACGTACTAATGCTTTCATTCATTCCAATTAGAGTTAATTACATCGTTAGTCCTTGTGGTTTATGGAAAATAACAAGGTCAGGTACTAATATTTTAAAATCACGTTCTAAGGTACTAACTTTTCATTTTTTAACAATCTGGGGTATTAACACTAACTTTTGTTAACTTTTATGTCAACTTTGAATGAAATTACTATAATACCCTTTTTTCAACTACAAGGGCTATTTATGTAATTAACTTTATCTTAATCCAGGGACCATTTGTGTAATTACTCTACAATGTTTTCCCACTGTGTAATTAACTTTGTCTTAATCCACTCTAGAATCGTTAAGTAGGAGGGTCAGCTTATCATAACTGATTCTTGAATCCACCTAAACGGCTTTTTCAATCCTTTTGTTGCATAATTTCATCAAATTAGACCATCCTGTCCATTCAACATCTTCAAGAAAGAAACAGAGCATAAATGGAAAAAGGTTAATTAACCAAAAATCAAAATTGAGAAAGTAATCTCCACAAATAAAAAACCTTTCTTAGAATTTTGATCGAACAATTGGTGTGCAAAGTTTCATCTCATATTGTAATTTTAGATTTCAGCAAATAAAATGGTTCTTTTTTGTTTAATTCTCTCCCAAATTTCTACACAAAATCCGATTCTTTAAATAAATCTAACATCGACGTATACACCAAAATCTCTACAAAACATTTCACACCAAAATCTTTACAAAACATTTCACACATTGAACATTTCTCCCAAATAACCACACATAAATTCATCAATCAATCAACACAACATAATACAAAATAACTCACTTATGATGTGTCGCCGCCACTTGTAGTTGCAGATTTGAGTTGCAGGTCTGGATGTCTAGTAGTGGTTGTGTCGGTTTGGGGTGAGGTGGGTGGCGATAAGAGTAGAGGGGTGGTGGCCAACGGTGGTCGAACGCCGGTGATCGTCATCATCATCGGCTATATCAGTTATGGGGAACCATAGTGATGAAGTTGCAAGAGCTTAGGGGTTCGGATCTAGGGGCATGTTTGGCTAAGCTTTTCAAAACAACTTATTGGCTTATTGACTTGTCAAAAAGCCAATAAGTTGTTTTTGTGTTTGGCTAAGCCAAAAGTCCTTTTAGAAATGACTTTTTGTAAAGAAGAAAAATGAGGTTTCAAGAAGTCACAATATTGTGACTTCTTGGCCAGCTTTTAACTTTTCAAACTACAAATTACCAATATACCCCTTCTTTACCCCCTTATATCTAAAAGAATGCCCATTTTAGTCATTTTACATCAATAAGCTAATCCAAACACTTTTTTTAAAAACTCCTTTTCAAAAAGTCATTTTCCCAAAAGTCATTTTCCAAAAGTCCTTTTTAACTATAATAAATTAATAAGCTTAGCCAAACATGCCCTAGATATGTCATCAGGGGTGTGTTGTGATGCTGGTGGTTGTTCTGGTTGTGTGAGAGGAATAGGGTGGGTACGGCTGTGTTGGGTTATAGTTAAGTATATAGTAATTACACAAATAGTCCCTGAATTAAAATAAAGTTAATTACATAAATGGCCATATAGTTATAAAAGGGTATTTTAGTAATTTTACACTAACTTAACTGAAAAATTAACAAAAGTTAGTGTTAATACCCCAGATTGTTAAAAAATGAAAAGTTAGTACCTTAGAACGTGATTTTAAAATATTAGTACCTAACCTTGTTATTTTCCATAAACCACAGGGACTAACGGTGTAATTAACTCTTCCAATTATTTAAACATAATATCCTTCAATAAGATGAACTGACACTTGTTAAAGATATATAGATACAACATATATTGATTGACACAAAATTTGGACATGAACTATGCAAAATCGTCCTAAACAACCAAAAGTACATGAACTAACACAAGAATAAATATACTTGTCACAACTAAATGAAAATTCAAGTGTCGAATACAACTATGTCACGAGGAGTTATCTAGAGATGAAGGAGTTCAAATTGGGGGTCAGTCTTCGATTCAAATGTTCAAAATAACCTTGCGATCATGAGAAGTAATAAACACTAATATTCCCAACTTTGGATAGCCAAATGCCAAAATGGTAAAAAATCACCTCTAGCCTAAGAAAAGAACCATGTTAAATAAGTGCTTAAATTTTGTAAGTATTGCACATCATACACTACAAGAAAGCGAGGTAATAACGGCGACATTTGTCGCCGCCAAAGGTATTGATCATCACCGCTATTGGTGGATATTTCTTGTAGTGATATTCGTTTATTTCAGAAACAAAAGAAAAGGCATTTGACATTTTGACCCTGTCGGCCCTGCGGTATATAAGAAGAGCAAGACATCACTTGGTGTTAGTGGTCCAATGACAAGATAAAACCTTTTAAAATGCTTAGTTTGAGTTCTTGGGTTCAAGTGTAAAAAAACAAAAAAAAACACACCAAAAGATAAAAAAACAAAAATTCACCAAAAGATAAGAAGAGGAGGACGCCATGAATATATAGTTTAATGCTTTTGTCACTTTTACTAACTTGTTCCTACTTTCCCAACATGTTGTGCATTTAAGAACGATGAAAAAGTCAATGATTAAACAATTCAATTGGCCTAGTCAATCAAATAATGTTTTTTTTTTTCGGGTAGTCAATCAAATAATCCTTGGGTCAAGTTTAGTTTGTCCTTTCAAAAAAAATAATAATAATGTTTTTCTTTTCGGGTAGTTTCAATGATGACACAATAACACTCTAATGATCCGTTAGTGATCCAAATTTACTTTTCAAAAGAATCAAATAATGCTTTTCCATTCAAAATTACGTACTGAGGTAGCATGCATTTATGGTAAATATCGTTATTGATTCGGTTTCGTTGGGTTTTTTTCCATTGGTTAAGGCTAAGACCGTGCGTAGTCGTTAGATTATGGGGTGTTTTTAAGCCCGAAAACGCCCAAACACGCGCGGCCATGGCCCCCCGGGGCGTTTTTTTTTTTATTTTGGTTGTTTGGTGTTGTATTTTCCACGACCAAGATGAAAACCATTGACCAATCAGTGTTTTAGTTGAATATTATTTGTTTTAATAATAAAAAAATAATAATTGGGTAATTATGGGAGTGCCACGTGTCGAACAACGCGCAAGGGTGGGGGCATTATCCCACTACGCCATTTTCTTCAAAACGCCCATTGGCTAGGACGACATGTGGCGGACAACGCCTAAGGGTGAGACATTATTCAACATAACCACTACGCATGGTATAAGGAGGCATTAGATGCTATTATGACAACGTGGTTAGTGCTTTGGTGTTTTCGAAGTAACACGATGTTTGACAATGTTAAGCAGATTCTTTTTGAAAGAGGGCTATTCATTCAAGACAAAAAGCCTTAGCAAGGTGCTACAGGCCAAGTTACAGTACAGAAAGGAAAAGGATAAAAAAGAGAACTAGAACATGAAAGAGAACTAAACAGAACTATTACATGAAACAATTGAATTTGCCCCATTCCTTCCAATCCAGATCTGTTTTTCCAGCCCTTGCTTTCATCCATAAAAATGAGAGTGCCTTTACGTCTCCAACCGCCCTTGATACCTGTGTTGTTTTCTGATTAAAGATTAAATTGTTTCGAATCCGCCATAGGGTCCAACATGTTGCTGCCGTGACTAGATAAATCGCCTTCCTTTTCTCTTCCGACGAACAATAAGACTCGATATATTCCAATAATCCGACCAAGCTAAGCAAATACCTCGGGAGAGGTATTTTGACCCATAAGGAGATCGCCGTCCATACTAATTGTGCATATTGACAGGAAATTAGTAAATGATCAACCGTTTCCGCGTTCGAACCGCATAAGGCACATGTAATCGAAGGAATGTTTATATTCCTTATCACCAAAGCCTCCCTTGTCGGAATCCGATCCAGCACCGCCCTCCACAAAAAGCAATTTATTTTTTTCGGTATCCAGCTTAGCCATTTCAGAACTTGTGTTTCCGGAATACTTTGAATACTATCCAACTCTGTACGTAATATATTAAGTTTGAAGACTTCTCGTGTTTCGTCTTGTCTCCATAACCATGCATCCGATTTCATCTATATCTTGATACCTTCCAGTAGCTTAACACACTTATTCCAAGCTTCTGATGTCTGTGATTGATTGACCAAAGACCCACCGTCCCAAACCCACGAAAGTTGCCCATCCATAAAACAATAACGTTGTTCAACCATGCAGTACTTTTCAGTTTCCAAACTAAAAAGGCTGGGGAATCGTTCACGTAATGAAAGATTGCCTGCCCACTTGTCCAGCCAGAAAAAAGTTTTGTTACCCCTTCCTAGTTGCACTTCCAGCCTGTTCTGAACATCTGACAACTTGAGATTCGGTCCCTTTCCTAAATTCACAATGTTTTTCCACACACCTGTAATCGAACTCCTCAATGGAATGGAAGAGTAACTTCGTCTCCTACCATGTATTGCCTTAATAACTTTCGTCCAGAGGTGTGATGTTTCGTTCCTAAATTTCACGATCCATTTCACCATCATAGCCTTATTCATTGATGCTAGGCTGCCAATACCCAAACCCCCATGTTCTTTAGGTGCCACAACTTTGAACCAAGGTACCCAACTCATCTTATTCTTATCTAGACAACCTCCCAAAGAAACTTACGCCTTACTTTCTCAAGATATTTGATAACATGTAACGGTGCATTAAATAAAGAGAAGTAGTAAGTTGGGAGGTTACCTAAGACCGCCTTTACAAGTGTCGTTCTTCCTCCAAATGATAGTGTTCGTGCCTTCCATAAAGAGAGTTTACTTTCAAATCTATCGATGACGGGCTTCCAATTTTTTACCAAACCCATGTTGGAACCCACCGGTAAGCCTAGATATGTAAATGGTATCAAGCCTGTTTCACAACCAAGTATTGAAGCCATATTCAAGACATCCTCATTTCCCACCCCCACACCAAATACTTTACTTTTAACAAAGTTAACTTTTAGACCCGAGGATAAATGAAAGCATCTTAGGAGCCTTGCAAGGTTGTAGAAATTTGGTTCCGACCATTCACCTACAAACAGTACATCATCCGCATAGAGCAGGTGTGAAATGGTTGGACCCCCACCCGGTGTTGAAATTCCTTTGAAGATACCTTCGTTCACCGCACAATCCATGGCAATATGTAGAGCCTCCATCGCCAGGATGAAAAGAAGTGGAGATAACGGGTCACCTTGTCGAACCCCCCTGTGAATATCAAATTCAAAGGTTGGTGACCCATTAACCAAAACCGATGTTCTAGCCGTCTTTAGTATTCCCGTCACCCATTTCCTCCATAGAGCCGGGAAGCCCATTTGCCCTAAGATCGACTCCAAGAACTCCCAGCTTAGAGAGTCAAAAGCTTTCTCGAAGTCGACCTTAAAGAGCATCATCTTCCTCTTACTACTTTTTGCCCATGAAATATGTGACAACTCGAGTTTCCAAGATTTCCATCTTCGCATTTATTGCACGTGAATTTTTTTTATGTTGTTTGTTACTCGACTTGTTTGTTCCACAACGCTTACATTTGTAAAACGTTAAATCGTGTTGCGATGATATTTTATATTTGGGGTGCATATTATATTTGAGTATATGATAATAGTGTATTTTATATATAATTGAGGTGCTATATAAATGTTATTGTTATGTGTATATTATACATATCTTGCATAAATAATAAAACATTGGCCAATAACCTAACCAACCTGAAAACACCCTTCTGTGATGAAAACACATTAGTGTTTTCGTCCACCAATGTTTGGCGAAAACAAAGATGGGCCTTAGGCCCAGTAGTGAATTATATATATATTTCTTTTTATCACAATCTTCTCGGATAAGTTTTCAATCGGCAAACCCTAGAGTTTTCCCCCTGTGTGCGACGGCAGTGGAGACAAAACCCCCTAGAGGCAACATCATCTTTGCCGATCGAGTCTCTCGGTTAGTGGATCGGACATTATATTGTTTCTTGTTTTGCTCATTTATGATTATACATGGATTTGATTAACAAATAGTATACGCTTATGTGATGTTGTTTGTGTTGGTGATTAAGCGTGATAATGGCTGGCTGTTAATGGCGGTTATTGAGGACCGATGAATCATGAAATGGCTTTAAGTATAGCACTCATAACATAGTCAAAGTGGTTTAAATGCTTTTGAAAGTGAACATGTGCATACTGCATTAACTGATCATATCAGAAGTCATGTGATATTAATACATAATTCAATATAACTAAATGTTGGGGGTCCAATACATTTGATGGCATGTGATCTGACATAGTGGGTAACTCTTGAACATGTGTATTTTTATTACCATAAATGCTCGATTAATGTTAGTCTGGAACTTGATGATTTCAATAGCCGATGTATCTGTTAGTTATTTAGGGATTTTGGGGATTTAAAACCTGCTGTTGTTGATGATGATGTACCAACGAAATCACCCACCACAATTATAAAGTGGACGAAATCACATAAGTGATTTCGGCCCACATAAGTGTTTTCGGCCCATAAGGGGTTTTCGGCCCAAGGGGGGATTTCGTCCACTTAGTGTTTTGGCATAAGTGATTTCGGCATTATTGGATTTTGTCAATATGGGCTGCATAGTTTATTTTTATTAGTTAAATAACTCTGTTAGTTATTTAACCTCTGTTAGTTTAGTTAACTCAAATAATTGATTAACTTTGTTTAGTTTATTGTCACTTTTAAATGGTTAACTCTATGAAAGTAGTAAACAATATTAGTTTACTAACTGTGTTAGTTGTAAATTCTATTTAACATGATACTGTTAAGTATGTTATATTAATCAGGTTAAGTATGTTATGACTGTTTAGTTTATTAACTTGGTTAGATAGGCTAACCTTAATAAACTAGTTAACCTTGTTAAGTTGGAAACTCTGTTAGGTCTATTACTTCTGTTAGTCTGTTAATGGATAATCTTGTCATAATGGACTGTGAAAACTTTTATGTGAAACATGAATTGCATAAATTGGATTAACTGGTTACAAGATACAAGATACTAATTTCTAGGCACACTCTGTGATGTTACTTTGATGATAGTTACATGTGAAGCTTTACAAACATGTACTGATTAAAAATACGTGCCTACTATAGGACTTGACTGATTTATTGTGAGCACATAGTTTAGCATAACCGAGCAAACCAAGGTGAGTTCACACTTTTACCAAGGCATGGGATTCCCGGGGTTGGGAATGGGTTGATTGATCATTTATGCTTAAGAGTTATCGGAATTACATACCATAGGCCTCGGGAGAGGAAGGTTAATGGTAGATACTACTAGACTAGTGATACATATACTCCTCTTCGCACACATGCCGGGATCGGCTGCGATACTAGAACAATCTTCGCAAACATGCCTGGAATGGCCGCGAACTATACTTTAATCTTCGCAAACATGCCTGGAGGGTCGCGATACAAATATAGCTAGTCTAGAGAACATATGGGAAACCCCCACTAAACTTCGCAAACATGCCTAGAGGGCCGCGATAACATTACATACGATACATGATTACTAAACGAGCATACGATTTACGATGCGAACATTATAACTAAATAACCAACTGTGAACTCGCTCAACTAGTTGTTGACTCTCTGTTACATGCCTTGTAGGACCTTAGGTACTTTTGGAGCTTGCACGGGAGGCACGTTCATTGTGGACATGGATCGTGAATGTGTTGTTAAACATTATGACATTTTGTACTTAAACTTATGTTGGGTTTTACATTATTGCTTCCGCTACACACTTGTTTATGTTTGGTTTTGAAAACACCTATCGTATTGATGAATGACTTTTACTATTTACTTACATGTTCAATATGATTGGTGGCTTGATCCTGGTCAGTCACGCCTCCAAGCGGTGGTACTCCGCGTGTGGATTTTGGGGGTGTGACAGATTGGTATCAGAGCCATTGGTTATAGAGAACTCGGTTTTAATATGGGAAATTTTTTTTTGTTTATTAAAACCAAACTATAACCAGAACAGTGCTCAACGATCCACAACGACGCCTCGCTCCACGTGCAAGACTCAACATCCTAGGTAATATGGTATATGTTTTATTGCCTACTTGCTAGAATTACATAGAACTTTGCTCATGGTATGCTTAGATACACATAACTCCTATTGCTTGAGAATACTTGTGTGCTTACTCTCTTCTGTTATCGCACTACTCGCGAACCTCTCTCACTTATGTCATATTTGCTATGAAGATCATGGCTGGACGCATTAACATGACACAAGCCCAGTTTACGGCTCTTATTAACGAACGAGTTGCTGCGGCACTTGCAGCCGCACAAGAAGGAGGTATACCCTGCCGTTGTAACTCACACTAGGATCTTTAGATCCTACACTCCTAAAACAACTCTTGTGCTTAATCTTGTCCTGGTTCTTATACACAACAGGTCAGCACGCTCAGCCACCTGTTTGCACCTTCAAAACTTTCATGGACTGTCGTCCTACTACTTTTAGTGGCACGGAAGGAGCGGTTGGACTCCTCCATTGGTTTGAAAAGCTCGAGTCCGTTTTTGAGATGTGTGAATGCCCTGAGGCTCGCAGGGTGAAGTACGCCACTGGTACTCTAGAAGGCATTGCGCTGACTTGGTGGAATGCGCAAGTTCAGATGTTAGGGTTGGCTGTTGCTAACGCCACACCCTGGAATGATTTTAAGGAATTGATCAAAGAGGAATATTGTAGCCGTGATGATATTCATAAGCTGGAGGTAGAGTTTTACCACTTGAAAATGACGGGGTCAGAAATTGAAGCGTACACCAGAAGATCGAATGAGTTGGCTATTTTGTGTCCTACTATGGTGGACCCTCCCATTAAGCGTATCGAGCTGTATCTCAATGGTCTGGTACAGGAAATTCAAAGTCACGTAACCTCAGCGAATCTTGGCACCATTCAACAGATCGTCAAGTTAGCTCATCGCCTCACCGATCAGGCAGTGGAACAGAACAGGCTGCCTAAACGTATCAGCGCTACCACTACCGCTACCACTCCAGCTACTCCTGCTACTCCCAGTGACAACAAGCGGAAATGGGAAGGGGATTCCAGCAGGGGTTCAGCTACCGTACAGTCTCAAGCACAGCAGTAGCGCAAGACTAGTGATTACCAGAGTCCGAGTCAGCAATCGTCTGGTGGTCAGGGGCAGAGTGGATATCGGGGAATTCATCCACTGTGTAACAGGTGCAACAGACACCACAGTGGTCAGTGTCGTAAAGGCCGCTGTCAGAGATGTCTAAGGGTAGCTCATGAAGCTAAAGATTGCATGAGCTCAAGGCCTGCGAATCAGAACCAGCAACAACAGCCACCAGCTCCACGAAACCAGCCACAACAGCAACAACAACAAGGAAATAGGGCATGCTTTCAGTGTGGGGCTGAAGGCCACTTCAAGCGGAACTGCCCCCAGTTAAACCAGAATCAGAATAACAACAACAATAATCAGGGCAATGGGAACAACAATGGGGGAAACAACAACAACAATGGTGCTAAGGGTCGTGCATTTGTGATTGGTCAGGGTGATGCAAGGAACGATCCTCATGTGGTTATGGGTAAGTTTCTTCTCGACGATTTTTATGTTACTGTATTATTTGATTCGGGTGCAGATACCAGTTATATGTCTCTGAAAGTTAGTCAAATACTTAAACGCGCACCAACACTTTTGAACACCAAACATGTCGTAGAGCTAGCTAATGGTAAAAGTCTAGAAGCCACACACATAGTTCAGGGTTGTAATCTTATCCTCGCTGGTCAGACTTTCTCTATCGATCTCATTCCTATAACTCTGAGTAGTTTTGACATCGTCATTGGTATGGATTGGTTATCCCAACAACAAGCAGAGATCCTATGCAAGAAGAAGATCATTCGTATTCCCCGTACTGGCAAAGAACCTGTCGAAGTTCAAGGCGACAAGAGTGGTGTCGTGAGTGGCATCATCTCCTTCTTGAAGGCACAGAAGTGTTTGCGAAAGGGCCACACGGCTATTTTAGCACTCGTTACTGATACATCGACGACAGAGAAGAAGTTAGAGGATATCCCAGTTGTACGTGATTTTCCTCAAGTGTTTCCTGAAGAGTTACCTGGGCTACCGCCACATCGCCAGGTCAAATTTCAGATCGAGCTAGCTCCAGGAGCAGCACCTATAGCTCGAGCGCCTTATCGCTTAGCTCCAACTGAACTGGAAGAACTGTCTAAGCAATTGCAAGAACTCTTGGAAAAGGGTTTCATACGTCCTAGCTCTTCGCCCTGGGGAGCTCCAGTATTATTTGTGAAGAAGAAAGACGGTACCTTTCGCATGTGTATAGACTACCGCGAACTGAACAAGGTGACTGTGAAGAATCGTTATCCTCTTCCACGCATCGACGACTTATTCGACCAGTTGCAAGGGTCGAGCTATTACTCAAAGATTGACCTGAGGTCAGGCTATCATCAACTGAGAGTCCGGGATGAGGACGTCTCCAAAACAGCATTCAGAACACGCTACGGCCACTACGAGTTTCTAGTCATGCCATTCGGACTAACGAACGCGCCTGCGGTTTTCATGGATCTTATGAACAGGGTGTGCAAACCTTATCTTGACAAGTTTGTTATTGTTTTCATTGATGACATCCTGATCTACTCGAAGAGTCGGGAGGAACACGAGCAGCACTTACGGCTTATTTTGGAACTCTTACGAACGGAACAGCTATACGCTAAGTTTTCAAAATGCGACTTATGGCTTCGTGAAGTCCACTTTCTAGGCCACGTGGTGAACAAGGATGGGATTCATGTCGATCCATCCAAGGTAGATTCGATCAAGAATTGGCCTGCACCTCGCACACCAACCGAAATACGCCAATTCTTGGGTTTGGCGGGTTATTACAGACGGTTCATCAAAGACTTCTCAAAGATTGCGCAGCCACTTACATTACTGACACAGAAAGGTGTTGCTTATCGTTGGAGTAATACACAGGAAACAGCATTTCAGCACTTAAAGGATAGACTATGTAGCGCACCTATCCTCTCATTGCCTGAAGGCACGGACGATTTTGTAGTCTACTGTGACGCATCCATCCAAGGTCTTGGATGTGTGTTGATGCAACGGGATAAAGTCATTGCTTATGCTTCACGCCAACTTAAGATTCACGAACGGAATTACACTACACATGATTTAGAGCTGGGAGCTGTTGTTTTTGCGCTCAAGATATGGCGACACTACCTGTACGGCACCAAGTGCACCATCTACACCGATCACAGGAGTCTTGAGCATATCTTCAAGAAGAAAGAGTTGAACATGCGACAACGTCGATGGGTCGAGTTACTGAACGATTACGAATGTGCTATAAAGTACCATCCGGGCAAAGCCAATGTGGTGGCCGACGCCCTCAGTCGAAAGGATACTACACCTAGGCATGTACGAGCGTTGCAACTCACTATTCAGTCTAGTCTTCCTTCACAGATACGAGATGCTCAGGTAGAAGCATTGAAATCAGAAAACGTCAGGGCTGAAGCCCTATGCGGCTCAAGGCAAAGGTTAGAACAAAAGGCAGACGGAGCCTACTATGTAACAGGACGCATCTGGGTCCCACTCTACGGCAACTTACGCGAGCTTGTAATGGAAGAAGCTCATAAGTCTCGTTACTCAGTACATCCTGGTTCGGATAAGATGTACCACGACCTCAGAACTACATATTGGTGGCCTAGCATGAAGGCCCACATAGCAACTTACGTTAGCAAGTGTTTGACTTGTGCGAGAGTCAAAGCGGAATATCAGAAAACATCAGGCCCGCTCCAACAACCTGAGATACCACAATGGAAATGGGAGCAAATTTCCATGGATTTTGTTACTGGCCTGCCTAGATCTCAACGTGGGAATGATACTATTTGGGTGATCGTGGATCGACTCACTAAGTCTGCACACTTCCTGGCTATTAAGGAAACAGACAAGTTCTCTACCTTAGCAGACATCTACTTAAAAGAAGTGGTTTCGAGGCACGGGGTGCCAACTTCCATTATCTCCGATCGTGATGCACGTTTTACTTCAGAACTGTGGCAAGCAATGCATAAATCTTTTGGCTCTCGTTTAGACATGAGCACAGCTTATCATCCTCAGACAGATGGGCAGTCTGAGCGCACTATTCAAACTCTAGAAGACATGCTTCGGGCATGCGTAATTGACTTTGGCAATGGCTGGGAAAAACATCTGCCACTTGTGGAATTTTCATACAATAACAGTTACCACACCAGCATTAAAGCTGCTCCATTTGAGGCATTATACGGGCGTAAATGCCGATCACCTCTTTGTTGGGCAGAGGTGGGTGACAGTCAGATCACAGGTCCAGAAATGGTAGTTGATACTACTGAAAAGATTGCTCTAATACGACAACGCATGGCGGCAGCTCGTGACCGTCAGAAAGCATACGCCGATAAAGACAGGAAACTACTCGAGTTCCAGGTTGGGGATCGAGCGCTACTCAAAGTTTCACCCTGGAAGGGTGTTGTTCGTTTTGGCAAAAGGGGCAAACTCTATCCACGATACGTTGGACCATTTGAAGTCATTGAGAAAATAGGCAAAGTGGCCTACAGACTGAACTTACCAGCTGAACTCAGTGCAGTTCACAACGTCTTTCATGTGTCGAATCTGAAGAAGTGTCTGTCAGATGAGACCCTCATAGTTCCTTTGAAGGAGCTCACTATCGACGAACAGTTGCATTTCGTCGAGGAACCAGTTGAAATCACGGACCAGGATGTTAAGGTCCTCAAGAACACTAGAATACCTCTTGTTCGAGTTCGTTGGAACTCCCGTCGCGGCCCAGAGTTTACCTGGGAACGAGAAGACCAAATGGAACTCAAATATCCCCAGTTGTTCGAAAACAATGCAACTACTACTGAGGCTGAAGCTACTACATAAATTCCAAATCAACGGGGGGATGATGTGACACCCCAGGAAAACCAGTAAACTACACAACACAACACAACTAGCTTCCTCAGTAACCATGTGCTAAATTTCGGGACGAAATTTCTTTCAAGTTGGGGATAATGTGACAACTCGAGTTTCCAAGATTTCCATCTTCGCATTTATTGCACGTGAATTTTTTTTTATGTTGTTTGTTACTCGACTTGTTTGTTCCACAACGCTTACATTTGTAAAACGTTAAATCGTGTTGCGATGATATTTTATATTTGGGGTGCATATTATATTTGAGTATATGATAATAGTGTATTTTATATATAATTGAGGTGCTATATAAATGTTATTGTTATGTGTATATTATACATATCTTGCATAAATAATAAAACATTGGCCAATAACCTAACCAACCTGCAAACACCCTTCTGTGATGAAAACACATTAGTGTTTTCGTCCACCAATGTTTGGCGAAAACAAAGATGGGCCTTAGGCCCAGTAGTGAATTATATATATATATTTCTTTTTATCACAATCTTCTCGGATAAGTTTTCAATCGGCAAACCCTAGAGTTTTCCCCCTGTGTGCGACGGCAGTGGAGACAAAACCCTCTAGAGGCAACATCATCTTTGCCGATCGAGTCTCTCGGTTAGTGGATCGGACATTATATTGTTTCTTGTTTTGCTCATTTATGATTATACATGGATTTATTAACAAATAGTATACGCTTATGTGATGTTGTTTGTGTTGGTGATTAAGCGTGATAATGGCTGGCTGTTAATGGCGGTTATTGAGGACCGATGAATCATGAAATGGCTTTAAGTATAGCACTCATAACATAGTCAAAGTGCTTTAAATGCTTTTGAAAGTGAACATGTGCAGACTGCATTAATTGATCATATCAGAAGTCATGTGATATTAATACATAATTCAATATAACTAAATGTTGGGGGTCCAATACATTTGATGGCATGTGATCTGACATAGTGGGTAACTCTTGAACATGTGTATTTTTATTACCATAAATGCTCGATTAATGTTAGTCTGGAACTTGATGATTTCAATAGCCGATGTATCTGTTAGTTATTTAGGGATTTTGGGGATTTAAAACCTGCTGTTGTTGATGATGATGTACCAACGAAATCACCCACCACAATTATAAAGTGGACGAAATCACATAAGTGATTTCGGCCCACATAAGTGTTTTCGGCCCATAAGGGGTTTTCGGACCAAGGGGGGGATTTCGTCCACTTAGTGTTTTGGCATAAGTGATTTCGGCATTATTGGATTTTGTCAATATGGGCTGCATAGTTTATTTTTATTAGTTAAATAACTCTGTTAGTTATTTAACCTCTGTTAGTTTAGTTAACTCAAATAATTGATTAACTTTGTTTAGTTTATTGTCACTTTTAAATGGTTAACTCTATGAAAGTAGTAAACAATATTAGTTTACTAACTGTGTTAGTTGTAAATTCTATTTAACATGATACTGTTAAGTATGTTATATTAATCAGGTTAAGTATGTTATGACTGTTTAGTTTATTAACTTGGTTAGATAGGCTAACCTTAATAAACTAGTTAACCTTGTTAAGTTGGAAACTCTGTTAGGTCTATTACTTCTGTTAGTCTGTTAATGGATAATCTTGTCATAATGGACTGTGAAAACTTTTATGTGAAACATGAATTGCATAAATTGGATTAACTGGTTACAAAATACAAGATACTAATTTCTAGGCACACTCTGTGATGTTACTTTGATGATAGTTACATGTGAAGCTTTACAAACATGTACTGATTAAAAATACGTGCCTACTATAGGACTTGACTGATTTATTGTGAGCACATAGTTTAGCATAACCGAGCAAACCAAGGTGAGTTCACACTTTTACCAAGGCATGGGATTCCCGGGGTTGGGAAGGGGTTGATTGATCATTTATGCTTAAGAGTTATCGGAATTACATACCATAGGCCTCGGGAGAGGAAGGTTAATGGTAGATACTACTAGACTAGTGATACATATACTCCTCTTCGCACACATGCCGGGATCGGCCGCCATACTAGAACAATCTTCGCAAACATGCCTGGAATGGCCGCGAACTATACTTTAATCTTCGCAAACATGCCTGGAGGGCCGCGATACAAATATACCTAGTCTAGAGAACATATGGGAAACCCCCACTAAACTTCGCAAACATGCCTAGAGGGCCGCGATAACATTACATACGATACATGATTACTAAACGAGCATACGATTTACGATGCGAACATTATAACTAAATAACCAACTGTGAACTCGCTCAACTAGTTGTTGACTCTCTGTTACATGCCTTGCAGGACCTTAGGTACTTTTGGAGCTTGCACGGGAGGCACAGTCGTTGTGGACATGGATCGTGAATGTGTTGTTAAACATTATGACATTTTGTACTTAAACTTATGTTGGGTTTTACATTATTGCTTCCGCTACACACTTGTTTATGTTTGGTTTTGAAAACACCTATCGTATTGATGAATGACTTTTACTATTTTCTTACATGTTCAATATGATTGGTGTCTTGATCCTGGTCAGTCACGCCTCCAAGCGGTGGTACTCCGCGTGTGGATTTTGGGGGTGTGACAAAATAAGCCCGTTGGTAATTAAAGGACCTTCAAGAATGCTCCGTCCTTCGATGTAAGCCGTCTGTACATCACTAACTAATGAGCCAATCACCATCTTGAGCCTACTAGCTAGGATTTTAGTTACCACTTTTGATATACACCCAATCAGGTTGATCGGCCGAAAATCATTGATTGTCTGTGGATTATTTATTTTAGGAATGAGAGAGATGAAACTCGAGTTGCAGCCCTGATTGAGTTTTCCATGTACATAGAAGTATTCAAGTGCTAGCCCGAAATCTTTTTCAAATATGTCCCAAAAGTCTTTTAGGAACATGAATGTAAAATCATCCGGACCCGGTGTTTTATCACCACCACAACTCCAGACTGCCTCCTTTATTTCCTTTTTTAAAATCTATTTACCAACATGGCTGATTGATTCGATGTTAGTACTTTGAACCCATTATTGACGAACATTGGTCTCTCATGCTCCTGTTCCAAAAAAATCGATTCGTAATGCTTGTAGATTTTCTCCTTAAGTTCCTCCGGTTGCGATATCCAAACGTCCTCAAAATTCAGCCCTTTTATTCTATTATTTTTCCGATGACCATTAATTACTCCATGGAAAAAGGCCGTATTTTCATCCCCGTCGACTGTCCATTTTACCTTTGCCCTCTGTTTAAGATCTTCCAATCTGTTATCGTCCAACTCATTTATCATTTTCAGCCATGAATTCCTATCTTCAATCTCCTGTTCGGTTAGCGCAGCTGATTCAGCTTTTAACTCCAACATCTCCACCTTTTTTTGTAGATCTTAAGCAGATGAGGTAAGGTAAACCATTTTTGTCTTTTCGATGCTATTGTTAATTCTTCGTTTATGTGGTTTGCTAAGACTATGGTGTATGGGGTGAGGGTTGGGGCGTGGGTTGGCCAGAAATGCCCAAGTCACCACTCTGGGTGGGCTTGGGTTTCGGCGTGGCCCCTTGAGCGGGGGATTCAGCCCGGGCGTTGGGCGGGTCTATCAAGGTGACATGGCGGGATGAGATTGGCCAAGACAACTAGCCGTTTGGGCTAGCCGTTGGCCAACGGCTATGTGTAAAAAATTTTGTTTTTTCCACTATAAAAACTCATTTCTATTCATTTTTTACCACAACTACTCCCCCTCTTCTATAATTATCTCTATCTTATTTTTAAAAAAAATTCTTATCCAACAACCCGTGGTTATGACCCGAACAACCAGTGGGCATTACAAGAAAATCCTAGCCCACCGCCCAATCGTCCAATTCCTCCATTTTTATTACACTCCACTATGCCGGATATGGCGGGTTACGCATCGTATCTCTCGAATCGTGTGTATACTAACTTCCCTCACACCGACGATTCTATACCTAAGCCCGTTTCCACAAACGCCTATCAACCTTTCACAAACGACCATCAACCTTTCCCAAACCGAAACCGTCCCCGAAACTCAACCCCCCATCGATGGTCCTTCCGCATCAAAACCCATCAAGAAGAGAAGTCACAAGAAAAAAACCGAGGGCGAGAAAGCACTTGAAAGCGCCAAACGAAAACAACAAAGATGGGTCCTTAATGAAGAAGTTACATTGGCGAGGGCTTGGGTTCAACAATCTCTACATCCAGGTTTAGGTATTTTTAAAAATTTTGTAGCCCTTATTTTAATATTTATGTTTTTTTATATAAGTTGGTAATATATTAAATTTTATTTTTATTAAAATAGGAAATTCCCAACATAGAAACCATTTGTGGGACGCGATCAGTAAAGCATTCGATGAAGAAATGGAAAGGGAGCTTTATCGTGAAAATGATAGCTTATCCTCGAAGTGGACCGAGATAAGCGGGCAACTCACCAAATTTAGTGGTTATTTTGCATAAGGCAAAGTAAAACCCAAAAAGTGGTGAAACCGAAGTCGACTTTGTGACAAATGCATTTGTTACATACAAAACGAATGTGGGGAGCGACTTCCGTTTCATGCATTGTTGGGACATTTGTAAGTTCCGTCCCAAGTGGGCGAATATCCCCAGTGGTAGCGAAACTAACACGTCTTCCAAAAGGTCAATGACACCCTCGTCTCAAGCCCAATCGGATGCATGAGATCAAGAGTTGGAGGACTTTGTGGATGATTCGCCAAACCGGCCAGAATACGGAAGAGATGCCGCAAAAAAGGCGCGCTCAAAAATCAAGATCGGGTACGTCATCGCCTTCAGTTGGGAGTTCGGGCTCGTGTATGGGAGTATACAGCGATCAGTTGGAAGACATTGCATGCAAGTTAGATACATTTAACTTATTCCAACAACAAAGGGCCGAAATTCGGAACAACAAAAAAGCTAGGGATGCCCTGAAACAAAGACGAGATGATATGAAATTTCTTGCCCAGCCCATCGATCACCTATCAGGTGAAGAGTTGGAACTAATGTTAGAGACGAGAGAAGAGATAAAGAAAAAATATTACAAGCACTAGGAATATTTTTATGTAATTTTCTTTATTTAAAAAACATTATTAAAAACTTTAAATTTGTTTTAAAAATAAAAATATTGCAGTTTGGGCTGGCCACGCCCCAAACCCCCGCCCCACCATACCGTCTTCAATGTGGGTCAGCCCAGCGAAGCCCACCCAAGCCACGTGTCAACCCATGCTCCAACCCCTCGCCCCACCATACCCCACGATCTAAGGCTTCCCACGATCTAAGGCTATGCGGTATGATGATGGTCCTCCCTTGGATGATCATCCGCCACGTAGGATCCACGTAGAATGGGTGTGAGGATAGGGCAAAGAGGAGGGAGATATGGAAATGGGGGGATAGACCTAAATGTATATGTATATATGGTATGTATAGGTGTGTGAGAGAGGGAGAGACCAAGTTTTTGTCTTCTTGTGGAGCATCCCCATCGTCCCATAGTTGACGCCAAGGACGAAGTCGGGGGGGGGGGGGGGACAGTGTTGGAGCGGGGCCGGACCGAGGACGGAGGGGGACGACCCCATACCGTCTAGCCTAAGACCACCCGTAGTGGGGCATTATCTGCAAAAAAAACGCCCCCCCCCATTACATAGGGCGTTTTTGGGCAGTTTTTTTGAAAAAAAATTGGTTTAGCGTTATATATAAAACGCCTAAAATGGTTTGTGGAATGGTTGACTGGGTTTGACCCACCAATGAGAAACTAGTTTGTTTGTTTGTTTTTTTTTTAATGATTGGAAGGCGCATTATTTGGGCATTATTTCCACTACGCCACTTTTGCAATAATGCCCCATGCTGACTGGACTGCCACGTGTCGAATAATGCCCCATGGTGGGGGCATTATTTGGCTAAACCACTACACATGGTCTAACGGGAATAGTTAGATTACGTTTAGTTAGGTGGGCTGGCTTCAAAACCCATTATTGGTATTGTAATGAGTAAAATGCACGGATAGTCCCTGTGGTTTTGCAAAGTTTCACCTATAGTCCCCAGATTTTGGAAATTACACTCCTAGTCCCTGTGGTTTAACAGTTTGTTACTCGGATAGTCCCTGGAGTGGATGACGGTTAGTTTTCTCTGTTAAGTGGATGTGAAATGACAAATTTACCCTTCATCTTCTCCATAAGCACACACTCTGACTCTCTCTGTCTCTATCTCTCTCTCTCTCTCTCAAGAAAAGCCCCACCACCTACCGTCACCAGCACCACCACTGCCACCACCACCTGCCACCACCCACCACCCACCCCACACCACCACCTACCCCACACCACCACCACCTGATGCAACACGACAAGCATCAACCAGCGAGCTACAATTCCCAATTCCCAAATTCAAGCCCTAATTCCTTTGATCCACAAATAAATCATATATCAGCGAATGATCTTGTGAATTACATTGGGGGTTTTAATCTGAGTACAGAAACGAACAAGATGCATCAAAAAAATGATTACCGAAAATGAATAGAATATACTGTTGAAGCATCTAATCGATGAAAGATTGGGGGTGTTTGTAGAGGAGAATTGGTATTGTTCAGTACGAAAGATTCTAAACAGGCTTCCAACATCACCCCCATCGTCATCCTTCGCCACCATAGTCGCTCTCTTCACTGTTCATGATGAACTCTTAACCAAAACGACCAGAACTGCGTGTTTGTGGCTGAAAAAAGGTGCGTAGACTCGAACCCAACTCGAACCACCAGTATCCACCACCTGTCGGACTTTAACACGCCATCAAACACCACCACAGCACCGCCGCCCTCATCATCACTACAACATCGCCTCCCACAACATCACCACGCCTCCCGTCGCTGCCACCAGACACACCTAACGCCTCCCTTCTTAGCAGTTACACACCACCCACCACCTAACACCACCACCCCGTCTCCGTTCCACCTGTTGAGTCCACCCCTGCCATTGCCTTTAGTTGATTGGAGTCGTCAACGACAGTGCCCGGTCACACACACACCCACATCTCTTGTCTCTCTCTAGATTCTTTCTAACTGTCTCTAAGTTGAATGAAATCAATGGGTGAAATGAATGACGGCAGGTGGTGGTTGAAGTGGTGGTGCTGGAGATGGTAGGTGGGGTGGGGCTTTTCTTGAGAGAGAGATAGAGATAGACTGGTGTTTATATATGCGTGTGTGATTTTTTTTTATATTTAAAAAAAACAAGGGGTAAATAAGTAATTTCGGATAGAGTTAACAGAGAAAACTAACCGTCATCCACTCCGGGGACTATCCGAGTAACAAACTGTTAAACCACAGGGACTAGGAGTGTAATTTCCAAAATCTGGGGACTATAGGTGAAACTTTGCAAAACCACAGGGACTATCCGTGCATTTTACTCTATTGTTCTATGTCTTCAAAACCCATTATTTGGTATTTTGCCAGTCGGTTTTAAAAAAAATTCAGCCGTTCGAAAAAAAAAACGATTTGTATTTAATAATCACAGTGGTCAAGTTTATTATGTTGTCTAAATAATAAGAACTTTTGAGAGTAAGTTACTATTTAGACCCGTATAGTTTTGCCAGTTTAACAAAACCTAACCCCAGACTCACACTTTATTCCTTCTCAAATAAATTTTTTTATTTGTATATTCAAAAAGTGTTTTTATTTTTAAAAAAATTATTGTAATTGTCTTATTATTTTCTTATTTTTTTATGATTATTATTTAATAAACCACATTTTAAATATACAAATGTGTATGTCATTTCTAAAAGCGTTCGTCTTTTATAAATGGTTTTTTTTAATTGTTCATTTTTCAAACTTTTTTATTAGAATCACTCATCTTTTTTTAATTTTTCCATTTCTTTAGATCGTTCGTTTGTTCAAAGTTCGTTCATTTTTAAACCTTTTGATTCTTAAAGCCGGTAACTTAATTTAAAACCTTACATTTTAACTTAATTTTTCAAACCTTTTTTTTGTAAACGTATTTTCTTAATCTACTTATCGTTAAATCGTTTGTTTGTTTAAAATCACTCGTTTTAAAATTCCTTTGATTTTTTAAATTGTTCATTTTGAAGGTCTTTTTTCCTAACGGCTACAAGGAAAATATAAAATACAATGTTTAAAAAACGAACGATTTTAAAAAGAACACTTCTAAAAGAACAGTTTTAAAAAAACACTTTTAAAATTAGAGATTTATAAAAACGACTTTAACAAGAACAATTTTTAGAAACAAATAGTTTAAAAAAGATTGACGGTTTTAAAAGGTTTAAAAAAATTGACTTTGGAAACGATGTTTATTTAAAATAAACGGTCAAAGAAAATACGCATTTCTTTGTGTTTTTAAAATGTATTTTATTTAATAATAAATATCAAATAAGGAAATAATTTAAAAAAAAACTTGAGTAATTACATAGTCTCTTAAATATTAAAAGAAGTTTGTAATTTACGTAAACAACCACTTAGGTGTAAAAAGACCAAAATATCTTTACACCTAACTATAAAAAAGTAACAAAGTTAGTGTTATGAGCTAAAACCTTTATAAAATGCAACGCTAGGATTTGAAATATCAAAATATTTTTTTTGGGTTTAAAGGGTTAAACTGGGGTTTAAAGGGTTAAACTGACTAAATCACGAGGGACAAATTAGTACTTTGCTCTTATATCAGTGTAGGATCAAATAAAAAGTCGATATTGCCTTAGTAGGGTAAGAATACATCTTAGACCTTTTATTTTCAAATCAATATAGAGTATAGGTTATTTGATTATTCATTTTTTTTGCTTGAATGCTAGTTATTTAGTGGATAGTACTACTTCCCGTCCAATCACGCTTAACTGTGAAGTTTTTATGTGCTTCATAGCCAATGCTTCTGATGAAACAATGGTTAACCGGATAGGGTTAACTCACTGGTCTCGTCAAGTAGGGTTAATCCCTTCTTTCCGAGGATCGCTGGCTGGATCGTCCGCTGGTTGATCTCCTGCACAAGGAAACAAACCGTGACTCGTAACAAGGAGAATGGGGTGGGGAGTGCTCCTTGTTACCACTCTCCGGTGTAAGAATCAGCAATTTGCTTGGGAAGCAAAGTGTGATAGTAGTAGTAGTGAGAGAGTTGTGAAGAGATACCTCAAACCTGGTTTGGGATGGGTATTTATAGCTGAGGAGTGAAGGAGGGTAGTTGAGTAGCTAGCCTGACATCGCACAGCCTCCTGTAGGTGTGTCAGGCCTGTCGATTACGGTGGTGATGCCACGTCCTGCTGTGGTGTCAGGCTGTTGCATACATGTGGGCTGACAAGTGACTGTTCTCAGTGCCACTTGCACTGTGGTGTCAGACCCACGTGCCTTGTGGGCAGGATGCGGTGCCGGGCCGCATCGCTGCTTGCGGTAACTGATGTTGTTCCCGTGTTCTTGTTCTGGCCAAGATGGATGCGGGATGCGGTGCTGTGCCGCATCGCCGCCTGGTGACTGTTACTGTTTTCCAGATCCCTTGTCGTGACGAAATTGTTCATAGGATACGGTGCCAGGCCGCATCGCTATGCGTAACATTCGTTCTCGTACTTAAGGTAAGTCTTCTCATCAATGGACAGATTGGTTTCAACCGCTGTGTTCGCGCGTGCCCGCACGGACACATATAAGTTCTTGCTGGTGGCGGTTTTTTATAAGGGTAATGGTCACTCGCGGTCGTGTTGTCAGGAGATCTGGGACCATACCCCTTCAGCTTCCAAATTGTTGGATATTTAAAAATTATCTAAACATAAATAGCTAGAACATTAAAAATTATATGGGGACGATATACTAAAAATGAATTTTGCTAAGTAGCCTAATATAGTATAAAAATGTTATAAAACATACAATATGACATAATTTTGAGTTTGTTTTAGTTATCATATTTTATATAGAAATATGAGACTCGAATAAAAAAAAAGATGTTCGATTTTATGATGCAAATTATTTTAACAAATAACGTTGTATAAAAATTATGAACGTTTAAAAAATGGGCGGAAATATGCACGTGTCTTACATGTAGAAATAGAATGTCAAAAAATAAGGTATTTCAAAAATACCATTACACATTTTTTCCTACATGATGACCCTAAAAGTATGTGAGTGAGTTTAGTTATATTATAAGAAATGGTTGTTAGTGTTTTTGAGTGGTTGTAAGTGGAGAAGAGAGAAAAGATAAGAGTTAAATGCTTGGTTGGTCCCTGTGGTTTGCAAAAATTGCAGACTTGGTCCCAATGGTTTACTAATTACACGCGTGGTCCTCAAACTTGTCAAAAATGCACTCGGTTGGTCCCCAGCCCTAACATCAGTTAAATTTCTCAGTTAAGTCCATGTTAAATGACCAAAATACCCTTGCTTATTAACTCTCTTTATAATCATCTTCATCACCATCATATCCCCAGGTCTTCTTCTTCTTCTCTCTCTCTCTACCAATCCTTCTTCTTCTACCCTACACCACTACCACCACTACAAGCACCACCACCATCTTCCCTCCACCACTACTGAACACCCACATCCACCGTCTCCCCTCCTCCACCGTACACCCACCGCCACCGGACACCTAATTCTCTCCGGCGACACCTCCATCACCGTCAAACTTGCGATCGACAACCAAAATTGCACCGCCGTACACAGATTCGTCCTCACCGCAGCTGCTGCTTCTCCGATTGTTTTTTACAGATCTGAATGAATCGGTTTTATCCAAAATTGCACTCCACACCAGATCTGAGTGAATCGGTTTTACAGCTGCTTCTCCGATTGTTTTTTACAGCTGCTGCTTCTCTGAGTGAATCGTCTTTTTTATCGTTTTTTCCGCTTTCAACATGAGTGTAGTATTTCCTCGATTGAAGCAAGTATTTGTCTTTTGAATTTACACCAATGGTTGGTTTAGATTTATCATCAGATGCATCATGATGGGGAGGTATTGCAGAGTAAACGTAGCTATTTGTACTTGAATTTGCACTCTGCTGTTCGGGATTTCGGAACGTACGGGCTTTTAATAACTGATGATAACAAATCAGTTGTCGGGGTTTCAACCGCTCCGTATTCTGGTGCAAAGGTCATTAAGGCTTCCGCTTTTATCAAATAATCAAATTCGGTAGAAGTAGGTGGTGGTGGATTATAGTTCATTGATCCAAAAGATAAAGCGTCCTTTGTAGTTTCTTGATTTTTGCTTATTGATTCCTCGACAACCGTTGATGGTGGATTGAAACTCTCGAATGATGAAAACCCGACTGGTAATATCATTGGGTCGGAGGAATCGATCATCCCCGTAAACGGGCTGCTACTTGCATCTCCACCGTCGGTTGCGGAAAACAATTGCTTTTATTTATTCACGGAATTGAGTCTTGGAACTGTCATTCAGTTGATTTAGGCTGAATTTTTGATTGGAACTGTCATGTGGTTTTTATTTATTTATGAGTTAAGTTCTTTGTTGACATCTTTTGGCTCTGACTGATGAAGATGATGATGGTGTGGGTTTGTGATTAAGATGATGGTGATGAAGATGATGTAGTGGATGGATGCAGATGATGAAGATGATGCAGATGATGATGGAGATGAAGATGATGATGGTGATGAAGATGATGCAATGGGTTTTGTTCATAAGCAAGGGTATTTTGGTCATTTAACATGGACTTAACTGAGAAATTTAACTGATGTTAGGGCTGGGGACCAACCGAGTGCATTTTTGACAAGTTTGGGGACCACGCGTGTAATTAGTAAACCATTGGGACCAAGTCTGCAATTTTTGCAAACCACAGGGACCAACCAAGCATTTAACTCAAAAGATAATGATAAATGTATAAAAAATATTATTTAATTTAAAAGGAGAAAGAAAAAGTAGTTGTTTTAGTGTAAATATATGGATATGGATAGTGAATTTATTGTGAATGCTCTAAATGTGTTTATAAGGGATGAGCAAATCGTACCGGGTACCGGTACTGAATTTATCAAACCGAAACATTTTCGGTATCGATTCGATACCGACTTTTGACGTTTTCGATACCAGTAAGTTTTTACCCTCAAATACTAGTACCAACCGTATCTTAGGATATTTTTTTAATAACGATATATACTAACAAACCAAGTAAAACTGTTTTAAAATCTATCCTTTTATATTTCCCACTTCCATAATTAACAAATCAGAAAAAAAAAAATATTTTTTTGAAAGAAACTTCATTAAAACACACCTCCTACCCAAAAGAGCAAAATGCCAAACAAACATACAAACCCCTGACCCAAACAGGCAAAAGGCAACAAATTACAACATGTACAAAGGGTATTTACACCAATCCGTCCAATTGATATACTTACAGGAAGATCTATTTTTAACCCAAGCAAAGCCTCTAGATTTAATTTCCCCTATGATATCTTGCGGACAGCACTTGAACTGATTAAATACCACTTCATTCCTTCCTTTCCATAAGCACCAAACTGTGATGATACCCAATCCGTAGATGATCTTCTCCGCTTCCTTACCACTCTTAATGTACTTGTGGATGTCTAGAATGTCTTTGAAGTCAAATAAAAATAGCGGCGGAGTGTTGCACCAAACACTGAAAGCCGACCACACCCGAATAGCCACCTCGCAGGCAATGAAAAGATGCTCCACCGTTTCCTCGTGTTCGTCGCAAAAATGGCACATGACCGAAGGAATAGCCACATTCCTTTTTCTTAGATTAATTCTCGTAGGTAGCCTATCCAAGTTGCATCTCCAAGCCATGATGTTGCATTTGATGGGTAAGACACGTGTACACCACACAAAATTTGGAGGTTGACTAGTTCCTCTATCTGAAATCAAAGCTTTTTTGACCGACTTCACCGAGAAACCATTCTGTTGATCCACTAACCACTACCAGAAAAAAATAAATAAATGTAAAATAATTTTCCATTCATCACATTTATTATTCTATAATTGTTTGTGTATTTACTTAAAAGTTGGTACAGTATATAATAATAAAAACAACATTTTATATTTACAAAATAAACCCTTATATCTGTTAAAATAAGCTGTTGCTTTGTTTTCCTATTTTTTTTTAAATTTAAATTACTAGTACTTAACATATGTCAAGTTTAAATTACCAAAATACCCCATACATGCCTCTTATGTGACTAAGATTTAACATGAAAGTAAATGGAGTTAGGCTGATGGACTTAAATTACAATAAAATAAAAAATTTAGTATGTAAATTGTAAGACTTTTAGATTTTATAAAATATAACAATAAACACTAAACCACATAGACCAAAACCACAATTTAATCTAATATTTATTAGGTATGTTTAACATGTTAAATAAAGATTATGGAAACAATACTATATAAGCTCACGAACCAGATAACTTAAAATAAACAACCAAGTTGAACAACTTAAGTATCAGTACGGGTATTCATTGCTATGGTTTCTGGTTAATATACCTTTGATAACAACGTTGTATTCGCAACAAAGTATCTTTTTGGTATCGTGATGAGTGCCGACCGGAACTTATATCGTTCGAACAATATCAACACCAGTACCAAACGTCCCTGTCGTTTCGATATCACAATGAACCGAAGCTATATCAACAAATTTCCGCCGTAATGCACAAAGGAATTTCAATAGTTATTATTAGGGGGGTATGAGCGCCCATCACTCACCACACACTCATCACTTACAACATCCAATCAATTTCCACCATCTGATCGAGCTTTATTCCATCACTAGTGATGGATTTTAGTGGAAATGCTCATCACTCACCACACACTCATCTCCATTGAAAAACAACTCATCACACAAACACAAACAATGCGTCATCGTCATGCTTATCTCCCACCACGCGTGATAGTAGACACCGGCGACGGTGTTCCACGTTCAACAACGCGTGGTCAAACGGCCACCACACAACAACCCCCCCTCTTATTTTTTTTTTTACAATTTACCTAGCAATTATTCAATTTTGCCCGCCTCAATCTAAATACTTTCCAAATTTCCGTTACTTTCACAGTTCCTAAAAAAATGCTGTGATGCTTCTTCACTATGTCTAGAAATCTTGCTCTTCCCAAACCATTATCGATCTTTTCCCGAATCACTTCATCAGCAAAGATTCAAACTTTAACTCTTCAACCATTAAAAGATGACGACTTGAACATCCATAAAAATAACTTTAACACCACCTTCAATCACGAACATTTCTACACATCACTTCTCGACAGATCAACTTGCAGGAGACACCTAAATCAAATTCATTCCCAGATAACCCTTACTGGGTTTCAATTCAATGGGTTTATTATCACAAAATTCATCCACGTGGCATCGAATTTAGGCGAGATTTTGTATGCACGCCAGGTGTTCGATGAATTTCCTCAACCATATGTGTTTTTGTGGAACGCTATTATTCGCGGATACTCGAAACAAAACATGTTTAGTGAAGGTATTGTGATGTATAACCGAATGCAAAACACGGGTGTCGGGCCAGATTGCTTCACATTGCCTCATGTTCTTAAGGCGTGTGGAGGAGCTGCTGCGTTTGAGGTTGGTCGGGCGGTTCATGGGCAGATATTTAGGCGTGGGTTTGAAGGGGATGGGTTTGTGCAGAATGGGCTTGTTGCGGTTTATGCGAAATGTGGGAGAATTGATAACGCGAGAAGTGTGTTTGACGGGTTGGGTGATCGGACTGTTGTGTCGTGGACTAGTATTATTTCGGCGTATGCTCAGAATGGAGAGCCGATTGAAGCGTTAAGAATTTTTAAAAAGATGAGGAGTTGTGGTTTGCAACCGGATTGGATTACATTGGTTAGTGTTATTAGCGCGTATGCTGACGTAGAGGATGTTGGACAAGGCAAATCTTCACATTCTTGTGTGATCAAGATGGGACTCGAGTCTGAACCTGACTTGCGGATTGCACTCATTACATTGTACGCAAAATGTGGGAATGTAATGATTGCAAAGTCATTGTTTGATGAAACGGAGACTTGTAACGTGATCATGTGGAACACCATGATATCCGGTTTTGCGAAAAACGGTTGCTGTAACGAAGCTATTGTACTTTTCGAACAAATGTTGTTGAAAAACTTAAAACCAGATTCCGTTACAGTCTGCTCTACGATCTTGGCTTGTGCCCAACTGGGATCACTCGAAGAAGCAAGAAAAATGGGTGATTACATCGACAAAAGCGAGTATAAACACGACGTTTTCGTCAACAGTGCACTTATCGACATGTATGCAAAATGCGGAAGTGTAGAGTTAGCCCGCAAAGTTTTCGATCAAACGAAAACCAAAGACATCGTTGTTTGGAGTTCGATGATTGTCGGATACGGCTTACATGGTAAAGCGCGTGAAGCGATCAAGCTTTTCGACTCGATGAAGCAAGCTGGGGTGGGACCGAATGATGTCACCTTTATCGGGCTTCTTACGGCATGCAATCACGCTGGACTTGTAGAAGACGGTTGGAGAATATTCAACAGTATGAAATACTATAACATCGAACCACGCCATCAACATTACGCTTGTGTGGTCGATCTTCTCGGTCGCGCCGGGTGTCTGGACCGCGCTTATGATTTTATCAAAAAGATGCCGATCGACCCCGGCGTGTCGGTATGGGGAGCACTTTTGAGCGCGAGTAGGATATATCGCCACGTGGCACTAGGAGAATATTCAGCGCAACACCTTTTCTCGTTAGACCCGTACAACACCGGGCATTACGTACAGCTGTCGAATCTTTACGCTTCGGTTCGCATGTGGAGTGGGGTAGCGCGGGTTCGCGTGTTAATGAAGGAAAAAGGATTAGCAAAAGATATGGGGTGTAGTATGATAGAAATTAACGGGAAGCTTCATGTTTTCCGTATGGGTGATACGTTGCATCCAAGATCTGATGAAATATTTAAGGAACATAAGAGGTTAGATACGAGGTTGAAAGAGGCGGGGCTTGTTGCGGATACGGAATCGGCTTTGCATGATTTGAGTTACGAAGATAAGGAAGAGAGTATTTGTAATCATAGTGAAAGATTGGCGATTGTTTATGGGCTTATGAGTACTCCTGCTGGAAGTATACTTAGGGTCACTAAGAATTTACGTGCCTGTGTGAATTGTCATGCTGCGATAAAACTTATATCGAGAATTGAAAACCGGGAGATAGTTGTTAGAGATGCTAATCGGTTTCATCATTTTAAGAATGGAGAGTGTTCTTGTGGAGATTATTGGTGAGAGGAATATGGTTGACTGCATCATGGTTTATCTAACTGGGTTCAGAGTCGAGTTTATTTCAAAGTTTGATCAGCTATGACGGTATAGAAAACTGAATTGTTTGCTTGATTTTTGTCTTTAGTTATTTCTTAATGCAGTTTCTGTGCATTGGCAGGATATGGAAATTACAATCAGGCTGTACTTAATGGTTAGAGCCCGAGACACAATCTGTTACTGTGGTGCGGAAAGCATTGGAAGTAACCGAACTAGAAAGATACAGACCCATGTAACAAAACCAATGGTGTCTAGTATTCTTATGGGCTCAGGTTAGTATTTTTTTTTACAATCAGGCTGTATTTATATCGATGCATTCTTGAGGATATAAGTTGGTGCATTGTGTAAAAATTTTTAATCTCAAGACTGAACATAGAATCACAGATAATTAAATTAACATAACGCTAGCACTTCCTCTGTATTTTACATCTTTTGTTCTAAAATGGTGGTCTAAGGACTCAGAATCTCAAGTTTACGTTGGCTATCATCATCATCATACTCGGTAAATCCCACCAATAGCAAAGCTAAGGTAGGGTCTGAGGAGGGTAGATGTAGACAACCTTACCTCTACCCCGTAGGAATAGAGAGGCTGCTTCCAGTGAGACCCCCGACTCGACTGTAGTTTTGTATCAAGCCTTGGACCTAAGACGCATAACACTCAAATAATCGGGACAGAGACTGATTGGTGCATGTACCCCAGTGTCTTTCAGCTATCAACGTCACCGCATGATGCATGATTAACCATCCGCCGCTTTTTACGTTATTTTCACGAAATTAGTAAAATAACGTTAAAGTTAGTACCATTTCACTTTTGCCCCCCGAGCACCCACACGTATATACATTATATGTGCACACCGCAAACGTATGTATTAAGATATTTCCTATATATATTTTAACATTCGGTTATACCAAAGCATGATATCCGTAGTTTAGAAATTAGGATCTGAAAGAAATACCAATCAAAGGGTGAATGCTGACTTTTAACATGTTTCTTTAAAAGGGTGATTTTTCATGTTTTTTAACTTTCTCCTGCACAGAGAAGTATATGGACAAAAAAAGACGATAAATTTTCCCTGAGATAAATAATATGATAAATCATTTAGTTCTCAAATTTGAGTTTCCTTGTATTAAAATATCATGGAATACATTCAATGTACAATACATATAGAGTTATAATATAATTATTATGCAGCGGGGTAGGAAGCCTGCATTGCAGTGCCACAATGGCCTTCTATAGCCGCAACATCTCTTTGCATCGTTATGTTCCCATTTTGGCCCCAGCTTGTTCCCAAAGGAGTTCTTCAATCAATACTTAGTCCTATCTCCTAGCTGAACTCATACAGTAACACCATGGTCAAGTTGCGTGCTACAGTCTCCTGTAAACAAACCGCTAGAGTAGAACTGGAAGTTGGACCCACTAGCATCAATGGCACCAGAGATGGGCTGAGTAACCACAGCTTTTTACATTGCACTTTCACTATTTGCAGGAACATCTTCTGTTGTGGCATCAACTCTTTTGCGGGTAGTTGCTCTCTATAGTGAGCCCTTTATTATTTGCAATGAAATCAAAGGCATTGTGTAGAGCCACCCTCACATCCCTGATCTACTAGCGGCATTATTCCTGAACTCTTGTTCAGATAGGCACTAATTTACCTGTCTTTAGTTGGTTATTCTTTCCATAGACCAACATCCTACATGCCATCACAAAATACTGAGATGTCATATATCATATGGAACTAGGATTTTGCCCGCCGCGCGTTACGGCGGCGCGCGACGGGTGGAAACATATAGTAAGACAAAACACGATTCGTAAAACCCAGTGCGTAAAAGACAATTACAAAAAAAAAGTGTAAATCACAAAGGTAGACACAAAGTGTACAAAACAATGCCAAAGACATTTCGAAATACACAATGCACTGTCATTTGCAAAAGTAGGAGTTGTAGTCTAGGGGTTACAATTGCAAATTTTTTAAAGTTTGGCGGGTGTAAAAATGGAGTAATAGTGCAAGGGGTAAAAACGCAAAGTCCAAAAAAGACAAAGTGTACAAGTATAGGGGTGGTGGCGGAAATGTGTAAAAGATGAGTGGGTGTTGGTGGAAATGTAAAAGAAGAGGGTTGGTGGCGTAACTGTGTAAGAGCTAAGGGGGTGATGGTGAAAAACCAAAGTAGAGGGTTGGTGCTAGCAAAGTTTGAAAGACGAAGTTGTGGTTTTGGAAATTCAAAGTAGAAGGTTTAGGGACTAAATTTGTTATTTGATGAAACTTTGAAGATACCAAAGTCAAAGAGCTACAATTGCAACATCGTGAACGTATGAGGGCAGGGAGGCAAAGCCAGTGGGAAGCCTGCGCACGTTGCGGCGCAAGTACATTGCAAACATCGAATAGATTAGTCGAAGCGTTATGTAATGCGTTAAACATATGAAAACGCACATTTTGACGTATCAAAATTAATTCAATAGCATTGTAGCTGGATAAAAATGTAAAGTATATCGTATTTATATGTGACCCGACTCATACATAGGAAACGTACAAAAAGCATAAAATGTGTATCAGGGGAAAACTAACACATGTAATGAAAAGTGATATTCATATCAATGGGAAAAATTATACCCTTAGCGTGTTGCGGTAGGGTCGAAACGTAGAATTGGAAAACGTACATAAAACAATAAAAAACCAAATATATTTGACCTGGCTTGTTCCCCAAAAATTTTTACATCGAAACGTATACCAACTCGAATTTATACCGACACATAAATTTTAATATTCATAATGCAACCCGCGGGCGACGCGTCGTAGGCACGTTGCAAACAGATTAGTCCAAGCGCTATGTCATGCGCAAACCATATGAAAGCGCATGTCTTGACGTATTTAGTTCAACTCAATGTATGGTTGAATCCAAACGTTTAGTTTTTTTTAAAAAGAAATTAGCGAACGAAAATAATTAAAGAAAACAATAAGCTAAAAATGTATAGATATACGGTACAACGATAAAGTTGAAACATTATAAACTTTTGAGATTAAACGTCAATGGTCTAATATTGCAATGTAATTGAAGTTTAACTTGGAACGGAAATGGACTCAAAACACAATTTAAAAAAATTAAAAGCAAAGAGCCAAAATGTATTTTACTCAAAGTATTGGTGAAAAATTGACGTTTAACTTGAAAAGGAAAAAGACTCAAAACGCAATTTAAGAAAAGTAAAAGCAAGGGGTCAAAATGTATTTTACTCAAAGTATGGGTGAAAAGAGGAAATATCGAAATGGACTTAAAACGAAATTTAACAAAACTAAAAGGAAGGAGCCCGAATGTAATTTACTCAAAGTTGTGTCTAAAAAAAGAAAAGGCAGAGGCATGTCGGTGGCATATGCCACCGACTTTGTACTTTAAGGTTATAGGGAAATGTGGTTTGTTGAGAAGCTTATCTTAGCACATGGATTTTGTTCGATTCATGGAATTCCCAGAATAATTTCTGCTTACCACATTAGCCTTGGAACTGCTGTTACATTTTCATACTTGAAAGCGGAGGTTGATGGGGAGCAGTCAATTTCCTTGAATCGGTTCCTTGTGGTCGCGAACTCTTCATTTGTAAGGTCTGCAAAGATTGATTGCCAGCTTGTACCCTTTGTTCATGGCATTGTTGAATGATTCAACATAATGAACGCTCCTCTGATAAATCTTTGAACGTCATTCTTTCTCACAAGTGTTCGTGTATGCACGTCCATAACGGGTCATCCATTGCTTGTGGTTCTCATATATTGATTTATGTGAGAGCAAGCAGGATGCAGCACGTGAAACCAATGTAAAACTGTTGTGTCCTCAATTCATTATTTTTTTCTTGACATATACATAGATGGGTTAACGCCCCGCTTGCGGTATGCTCATATAATGTATATATGCGTGGGCGCTCGGGGGGCAAAAGTGAAAGTGCACTAATTTTAACGTTATTTTACTAATTTCGTGAAAATAACGTTAAAAGAGGGGGACGGTTAATCATGCATCATGTGGTGGCGTTGATAGCCAAAAGACAAAGGGGTGCATGCACTAATCGGCGTTTGTCTCAATTGCTGAGTGTTATGTGCCTTATGTCCAAGGCTTGATGCAAAACCACAATCGAGCCGGGGGTCTCATTGGAAGCAGCCTCTCTATTCCTACGGGGTAGAGGTAAGGCTGTCTACATCTCACCCTCCTCAGACCCTACCTTAGCTTTGCTATTGGTGGGATATACTGAGTATGATGATGATGATGATATACATAGATGGGTTATATCTTTGGCCAGTATTTTGGAATTTCGGTGTATCCTTTATCTGAAAAATTCTCTTAGAATTTGATAACACACACACATACATAGGGGCATGTCTGTTAAGAACCAATGATATGTTGAGAATCGCGAGGACCGCACGATGCACTTGTACATAGTGCATAAGGATAATCAAAAGTATGGGGTGAGAGAAACTGAGGCTGTTACATAAGCATATTGTGTATCACATTCAAAACAATATGTACAAATGCAATATGCAGATCTCCCGGTACCCAACATATCATCTGTTCTAAAATGAACGCTCCTATATATGTGTATATATGTATATTTGTTATTTGTATTGTTTTCTGTTTTCTCTGTATGTGGAACTTTTAAATGTTCCATATACAGATTTGGATGCATGTTTTCATTTAGGTCTTTAGCCTTTCTTTGTGCACATTGTTGATCAGTCCTGTTTTAGGCATAATGGAAAACATGAAAACATACCTGTTATAGCAGACAGTGCCGTGGAGAATCCAGTCAGAGATGCAACCATTGAGTTCGACATTTGTCAGGATGATTTGGTTCCTCCTTAGGGTGCAAACTAATGATGGTGATGATGAAAACCGAATAGGGAGTTCGGTTATGGAGAGGAGGTCGAATGATGTTATCAGTGATTAGGTTATGTGTGTGTAACCCTTTAACCTCTACATAAGTCTCCTTATATATGCACCCAATAGGAAACTTAATTAGTTAATAAGGGTAATATGGTCCATCAACAATTACCAAATAATTATTTAATAGGTTATTATATATTTTGATCTATATTATGTAAATGATTATAATGGCTACTAGATTAAATAAATATTAAGTCATAATATATTTAATCTTACACACACTCTCATGTGTATGTGACCTTTTTTATGACAGGAACGATATGCAACCAAAGTGATGTAATCCAAAAACTAAACCACCACCGTGTAGCGTGTAGGGTGGGGGGTTGTACTCGGAGCCTAGGCGGGACTTTTACAACCATGGTTCCGCGGAGGCATCTAGAATACATGGATATAATAGTCAGTGGCGAAGCTTGACAATGAAGACGGGGGGTCGAAAACGTATATACCCAAAAATTTCTATACGAAAACTACATATATAACACTACGGAGTGAAAAGTTCGGGGGGTCGGGCGGCCCCCGGCCCCTCTTAAGCTGCACCCCTGATAATAGTCATTTGTAAAAATGATATGCAAGACAGAAAATAGAGAAGGAGATCAAAGAGAATTTGAAGATTTTAGGAGTGTAACTCAACATTTTTAACTCATAACATTGAAAACAAATAACCCGTTTTAGGCATAACTCAGAGAAATTAATGATCACTATGAATAACTCAGTTATCGAGTCATTATAAATATACATTTAAGTATATTCAAAAGAATCATGTTTACGTGTAATTAAGTGTGTGTTGGTACCACCACTCAACTACCACTACAACCACCACCAACCATCCAACCCAACCACCACCCCGCAATTTTCGACCGTTACACCGAACCTTATTTCAGATCTTCAATAAATACCCTAAAGAATAAGGGTTGAATGTGCAATTTCACGTTAACCTCATTTACCCAAATTATACCTTATCTATTTGGGGTTCACTTTCCTATTCCAAGATCTTCAATTCAAAACCCAATTTCAAAGCAATTCTATGAAGTTTCTGTTTACTTGAGGCATGTCACACTAATGCGGTGAACCTTTAGCCGTTTAATAGAAAAACAAGGTTTAGGTCTACATTCAGAAAAGCCCTATTAATACTTACTCCACAGTAAAGAATGGTTGATGAATAAACCAGCAATGGCAGCAAAAAAAAGTTCAATAGGGAAATACTTATAAAAGGGCATGATTATACAACTCCATCCATCAGGACAAAGAACTCTTGGCATGCAATCATAATGTCTGATAATAATTATAATCAAAAAACAAAATCCAGCTATAACAAGAAAAACTAAGGAGTTGTGATAGGCTGCCATAAAGATGACCAGTGGAACGAAGGCGGTGATGGCCCGAGGGTGGTGGTCATGCTATGGCGGAGGTGGTGCGATGGCAGTGGTGGTGCAGCGATGGCGGGGGTGGTGCAACGATGGCTGTGTGATGGCGGTGGTGGTGATGAGATGGAGGTGCTGCACCATATTTGTAGAGAGAGAGAAAGAAAAACAATTTGTAGAAAGAAAGTGAGAGAGACACTTTGGAGAGAGAGTGTGTCTACTTTTAGAGAGATAGGTGGGATGAGTTTTATTTATATTTATTTATTTAAGTACTAACAGGGTACCTGCGCGATGCGACGGGAGTGACAATTTACATTGTTGTATTCATTTCTATTACTTTTCTTATTACATCATTGTGATATCTTCAAAAGCAAGTAATCGGGTAATCCATTTCATTGTGATGTGTATGGTTCGGTCGGTTCGGTTATTATCCTCAACCGAAGCCGAAACCAAAGTCATCGGTTAGTCTACTTTATTAACCAATTGGTTTTCGGTTAATCACTTCTATTTATTCGGTTAGTTTTGGTCTGGTTCATTTAATTTTAGTTAATTGCAAAAACCAAACTTTGGCTAAAACTTTTGCTTAGAAATATATGAAATTGAGGTATAAATACATGAATGAAAGTATACATATATGAAATGGAGATATAAAATATGAAACATGAATTGGATGTATAAAAGCTAGAAATATTTAAAAATATGAATGATTCGGTTTGGTACAACTAATTTAGGCTAAACGATAGTACAAAAAAATTGATAACCGGTTTTGGTTGATTTCAGTTTGGTTTCGTCTGTTTTCAGTTTGGTTTACGTTAACGATTTAGTTATTGCTCATCGATAACCGGTTTTGGTTATTAACCGACAGGTGCGTGCGCGATGCGGCGGGAAACACAGACATTGTCACGGTGTGCATTGTTCGGTTGATTAGATTATTATTCTCAACCGAAATCGAGGTCATCGATTAGTCTACTTTATTAACCAATCTGTTTTCAGTTAATCAGTTTGGTTTATTCAGTTAGATTAACAGATTAACGGTTTTTGGTTTGATTTATTTAATTTCGGTTAATAGCCAATATCAAACTTGGGTTAAAACTTTTAATTAGAAATATATGAAATTTAGGTATAATTACATGAAATAGATGCATAGGTACTTGAAATGGATGTATAAATACATAAAATAAGGGTATAAATATGAAATATATGAACCAGAGGTATAAAAGCTAGAAATATATGAAAGTATGAATGGTTTGATTCAGTTATTTTTGGTTAAATGAGGCTACAAAAAATCGATAACCATTTTTGGTTAATTCAGGGTTCGGTTAATTAGTTTTTAGTTAATTCAGTTTTGGGTTGATTTCGGTTCGGTTTCAGTTAACAATCAGTTATTACTCACCCTTAGACATTGTTAATCACGTAACATATCAATTTTTAATTAATAATTATAGCAATACTATACTCAAACTAAAGAAAATAAAATACCCGTTCATATGGTTATTTAAGAAAAAAATATTAACGTACCAAAATGGTTATCACCGTTTAAAAATCGTCCGGGGGGGGGGGGGTTAGTTTTTTTATAAGTGGATAAGTGTAACTACTAACTAATCATCTATAATTTTGTTAAAAAATAGATATTAAAATGTAATCTAGATGAGATGATCAAATTGACCGTATTTAATCACTTGACATTCTTTAACTATTAAACATTATGGGATAATTACTTGTACACTAAGGCATCATCTACTTGTACCTTTTAATCTACACGTCATTACTAACCAAGACAACTATCGAAACGTTGACAAAAATGAGTAGGTCGTCACGATACTTTTTGATTTTTTTAGAACTTTATTGTTTATAAGATACAGGTAGAACACATAAAAGAATTATAAGTTTGTTGTGGAGAGGGAAAAGTGGAACTAATTATCTGTAATTTTGTTATAACTCAGGGATTTAAGTGTAATATGTTTAGGGGCTAAAAAGTAAATGGTGTTTAAAAGACCAAATCACTCTCATTTTAGGGCTCTATCTACAAATTAAAGGGGGGAAAAGTTCTTATTTTTTGGGTATCTTAAAATACCATTTCCTCATGCATTATAATTATTTTTTGCGATGCGGCGGGGGCGACACTTTGCATTGCGACCCTCGTTTCTCGTAGTTTTCTTATCCGTATAATATTTGTTGTAGCATTATTGTGATTGGATAGACGTAATAAGCATTACACATGTCTAGTAACTAATAAATTTAGTATTTAACCAGGCAATGTTTCAAGAAACCATTGATGCAATACAGTAACACACGGATAAGGAAATAAGCTTATATCATCATATACAAAACTTTGTCTAGACAAAAGTTTGGAAACAAGCTTATATCATCATTTTCAAACACAAAAACTCTGTCTAGACAAAAGTTTCAGTACACTGCAATATCTTATTCATATAAGCACATGGATATCCTAATTTAACATAAAACATAAAAAAAAACATCATCATTTTCAAACACAAAAACTCTGTCTAGACAGAAGTTTCAGTACACTGCAATATCTTATTCATATAAGCACATGGATATCCTAATTTAACATAAAACATAAAAAAAACCTTAATTCCGTCGCGAAGAACACTTTGACGTCAAACGCGAAATGACGAAGAAGCCAACGAATTAAAGGCAGTGACTCTGACTATGTCGTGGCAGAAACTGTGGTCCATTCACCATCTATTGCAGCCAGAGGTTAGATTACCAACAATATTCTCTCTTCTCCTCTTTCTCGGAATCCTCTATCCGGTGACAGAGATCATAATCGGAGCAAGAACAAAAATCGGATCCCGAAAAATGGAAAAATTATAATCATAAAAACCCCATCTTAGGAACTAAAAGATATGAATTGGTTTATTAAAACTTTAGTTGTTCAAGAACAGAATCTTAGAAGATACGACTTGCTCCAATCTTGAGTTGATTGTGCTTCTCTCATCCGTTCTCTCTCTTTCTCTTTCTTTATATTGTGTCTTTGTGTAACTAACTATGAGAGGGAGAATAAGCGGCAGGTCATGGAGATGGACAATATTGTTAGTTTCTTTTAAAATTTGAATAATCTTTTAAATTAATTTTTTTTAGTTTCTGTTGACATTTCACATTTGACTAATTCCTTAAAATTAGGAAGTTTTGTTAAAATTTGACTAAAGTATAAAGAAATTGTTTAATCAATTATTTGACAATAGTTTTAGTTTTTAAAATTTTAGAATGAAAATGTGATAGAACCTATTATTTAACTCATTAAATGATTATATAGTATAAATTAGTTGTTATATTCTTCTATAATCACTTGTACATTAAAGCATTATCGATTTGTACCTTTTAATCCGTGCGTCGATATTGAACAAGACAACTACCGAAACGTCGACAAAAATGTGTAGGTCGTCATGCTATCTTTAGATTTTTTTTAAACAGTATAGTTTATAAGATATGTCAAGAATACGTAAAAAATTATAAGTTTATTGTGGAGGGGTGAATTGTAACTATCTGTCTATAATTTTGTTAAAACTTCAGGGATTTAAATGTAATAAGTTTAGGGGCTAAAAAATAAATAGAGTTTAAAAGACCAAACTACCCTCATTTTAGAGGTCTTTCTATAAATAAAGAGGGGAAAAGTTCTTATTTTTTGGGTATCCTAAAATACCCCTCACTCATGCATTATCTATTACTATATATAATGTATATAAGAAAGAGAATGTTGAAATTTAAGAGATACCATATGTAGAAACATTTTAGGGTTCTTTTGAAACACTTTGTTCACTTTAATCCAAATGACCCAATCTGATTAATCTGAACCCCCCAACCCCCCCCCCCCCCCTTAAAATCAAGGGTGTATACCTGAACCCCCTCTTTCTCTCTCTGGACTTTTGGCTCCATCAAATTGAGATTCGGGTTTTGAATTTTGAAAAGGGTTTGAGCTCCACAAATCTCAAATCTGAGACAAGGCTCTCTTCCACCACCACTCCATCGTCTTTCTACAGCAACGATTCTCTGTGTCAAGAAGTAGCAATGGTGGCTATGGTTCAAGTGGTGGTAGCATGCGTTGCTTGGGTTCTAACAGCATTAAGTATTCTGGCAACCACCAGTGAAAACGAGCGCCATAAACAGATTCCACTAGGTTTTCGGCGAGATTTCTGGTATGTGTACATGGTTAATGGACAAATTTGTTTGTTTTTTTGTGTGTATATGTTTCTATTATGCAATTAGTGAACAATCAGATTTTTTTTGGTGGTTTCAATTTGCAGTTTCTCTTCTACTCAGACCCCACCTCCTTACTCTTCACACGCCCTAAATCGTCTATCAAAATTGTGAATCTACAAGTTAATTTGATGATATAGTGAATGTTCAAGTTACAGATGTTATTGAAGATCTATCATGGCCTAATTTGAAGAGAGAATCTGGATGCAGAGATATTTGATTATCATTGGTTCCTGATAAAGCAAGGGGCTGAAGCTATGAATTAATCTTTTTTTTGTACTTTATTCTTTATTGTGGTTGGGAGTATGGAGTTTAGGGGTTAAAAAAAAGTTTAGGGGTTGAGATTAAAATTTGAAGCTCAGGTTTTGGCATTCTGATCCAAAATTACTTTGATTCTTATACTGGTACATGTAACTAAGCTTGAGACACTTGTATGTTATTTGCTAAACTGTTGATGCTTGATTGATGTATTTTAGAGAGTTTTTGAGTCAACATTTGCTAGAAGAAAGTCTATTCTAAAGGAATGGTTCTCAAAGAAGTACAAGCAGCTCACACTCAAGTGATTAAATGCGGTTTGTTGCTCAGATTGATAATTATTATCAGCCCTCTTGATTTTACTTTTGAAAACATCATAGTTTGGTTATGATATTTGTTGTTTTTTTTTTCTACTCGCAGTAGACCCTAGACTACATACCATAGACGGCATAGTGGCAGCACCCAGCTGGTACATCAATCTTTATTCAATCTACTTTTACACTTATTATCTACATAGAAAATTATATGTATTTACAGTGTAATACGTAGAAGACACTTTTATCTTATTGTATGTCTCTTTTGCTATATATTCAAGGTCACCTAAGACCTGCTAATGCATACATTTTTCTAAAAGGAAACGCCTCAAATTGGCTCGGTTAACCTACTTGATGATCGTGTTGTGCGTGTATGTGTGTATATGTATGCAATGTGTGTGCCAGTTATGTTTGGGTTTTTCAAAATCACATGTGAAGCAGTAACGAGCAGACTATTACATCTCTTCCACATGTATGATTTTAACAAATCAAATCTGGTTGTTGTTTTTTTTTTTAATTTTGTTTATTGGTCTTATTAATGTTTTAACATTCGTGCAGGTGGTAGAAAAGATTCTTGCTGGAACCATAAGGCGAGAAATGGCTTTTGTTACCAGATCGTTTCTTTTCTTTGCATGATTCCTCCCGCCTTCTTCAACCTATGTTCATGCTAGCTGCTGGGAGCTCTGGAGGCTGATGTTAATACATTACAGGAAGCTGAGCTCGTGTTAACTTTTGAAAACCTCACCACTTCATAAGTATTAGTTCCATGTGTTAAGATCCTTGAAAAGTACATACGTCTTACATGTTTCAGTTGCACAGAACTTGTGAAGTTCTATTTGAACATGTGGTGCAAAATCTCATCAGATTTTGGTCTTTGATTCATTATTGACTGGTTATATTACAAAGGTACAACGTTTCTTATAAATTATAATTGAATTTTTTGGCATGTAACCATTACTTTGATTCATTATTGACTGGTGAGGTGACATTAGTTGGGAATTCAAACCATGAATGGGGTTCACCGAGGCCTAGGAATGAAATCAGGTAGGGGTTCAGGTTTCAGTAGTAACATAAGGAATTGGGAGAAACAGGGATCGTTCGACAACCGAGGGCGTTGAAGCGAGCGTAGGTAAGTCTGCAACTTTTTTACAGTGTTTCTAGGTAGATGTTTCTTTCAGGTTTTCTTGGTTGTTTTCTGTTTTCTGTTTTCTCTATGAAAGTTGCAACACATGTGCACAACAGGTATAGGGGGTAGAAACTTTTGCAAGCCTTTTCAAGTGCTTATTATATGATTAACACAGTATCGACTGTAGTTATTTTGTAATATTGTTAAGCTAGATTTTCTTGCAAATGGCAGTTTTTTTTTATTCAGTTAAGGGTTAGTGAACGTTGTTAATGGCTGATTTAATTATTATAGTTAATTGAACATTGTATTTCTAACATATTAAAATAAAAAAAACAAATGTCTACAATGGTCAACTTTTTGTATGTTTTCTAATTATGATATTCGTTTTTAGTAAGATATCATATTTTTACTATGTTCTTTGTACCGAGACGAAAATTCTAGCATTTGATTGTAAGAAATATAACACTCACGTCCTGACTCGGCATGCTTCCCGCCCTACACTGCCCGTTTTGCCTGGTCTAACACTGAGCATGGTAATTATGTGGTTGGTTTTTGTAACACCCCGAAAATATAAGACATTATATTGGAATTACAAAAGCATAAGTAAATGGGAGTTTACTAACTAAGAATTTTAACTTAGTTAGTTAACTAGTCTAGAAATAGCTTATAACTTAATTAAAAGCTACCAAACTATATGTCAAACAAAATTGAGGGACCATAGTTGTTTAAATTGAAACTTAATTAATTAGGACAAAAAAAAAAATAATAAACCAAACACCCCAAAAATTGAGGTGTTGGTCGACCAGAACACCACAGGGGGCGACACCCACTTCTCCAAAACCCTAAAATCTCATAATCTTGCAAATTGAAGGGTTAATCCAAGTAGAAATCGAGAATTGAGCCTAGAATCGTAATCCTCATTGCAAGAGGATTCTAAGGTATGTGAAATTTGATGAAATCTATCAACTTGAAATTCTCATGATTTTGAAATTCTGAAATTAGATGCTTGCATGTGTGTTATTTGGTTAGATTGAAGTTGAATAGTTGTTTAGAAGTAAAACCTAGCTAACTATTTGAGAAATCATGCCCAAATTCAGGGAATTCTATGAATCCATGGAAGCTAGGTTATGGGTTTTATAAGATGATGATGAACACTAGGATTTGAATGATAATTCTAGTATAAATTTCATTATAGGAGATAATTCCTGTGATATTGATGCTAAAATGTGTGCAAGGTTTACTAATTAAAGTGAAATTTGAGGTTTAATTTGCAAGTCATGAACTTGGAGATGATGGTAGATAAATCTGACCCGTTAGGTGTTTGTTGAAATGCCTAAGTGAGGATTTTTGTGTTAAATTTGATGGGAACGCAGATTTGATCATGTTTCACAATGATATGAATATGGTCATAAAAAGAGTTCTAAACAAGTTGTAAAACTGAATCTTCTAGGCAAAGAGTCCGGATCATCAAGCGGACAAGCCGAAGGGAATTCACGGGGAAAAGGCGTGCTCTAAAGGTACGAAATTTTCGTTTCGTTACATTATGTATTATTTGATAAATTTACGTTGTAGTTTGAAAACATGGTAAACAAGATGAATCAATATACTACGGAAGTGACTATTCGTCTTAATCTAGTGAGACGGGTCAAAACAATTGTTTGAAATTGAGGTTTGAATTACATGGTTTGATGATTAACTCGTGGTGTCTAAACGGGTCGAACAATCTAACAAGGCATGATTAATACTTCGAATTATGATTGAAAGATCCTTGATGATTGGTTAATATATAACATTTAAGTAATATGAGGTTTTAATGTTTCGGTATTATAGATGAATCGAAATTCGAGAGTTGGAATCTTGTTGTAATGATCAAACAAACAAGACAAGAAATTCCCAGGTGATACCGTAAATTACGGTGTTACCGTAATTTACGGTAGATGCTAGAAAGTTTACGGTGAGGATCTACTGGTTTACGGTGGAACCAGGAATTTCCAGATGTCACCGTAAATTACGGTAATACCGTAATTTACGGTGGAGACAGGAAATTTTATATTTTTATTTTATTTAAACTAATGTGTAATACATGTTTAACCTTATTTTCCCAAAGTCAAAACTAATGTTCTAATGGTTTTGACCCTAGGTGGTTAGATGGACCTTACGGATGGAGGTCAAGCAATGACGAAAGAACCGAACACAACTTTTGAAGCTTCCGCTATGTGTCTTAATCTTACTTAAACGTTGTTTATGGAATGTATCTAAATACTCAAACAACTTTTGAATGTTCTGATTTGGTCAGGTGTTGACTATCCTTTATGATACTAACAAACTTTGTAAATCTACTATCTTTTGGTATAAATATGTATAAATCTAGTCTTTTAATTCTAGTTAAAAGTTAGGGTGTTACAAGTTGGTAATCAGAGCTCAAGGTCGTTAATAAGTGTTCGGTTCAAGCTTGATCGATCGTCCGGTAAGAATTAACTTGTTTTGTTAATAAATTATGTACTATGTATAGAATGAGAAATGAACAATATGCATGAAAAGAGTGTGCAAGCTCACTTAAAAAAAAAAACAAGAAATGCATGAAACAAGAATGATTAAATCAAGTTACGGACTTGATTGAATAGAAACAAGAATAATTAAATCAAGTTACGGACTTGATTGAATAGAAACAAGAATGATTAAATCAAGTTACGGACTTGATTGAATAGAAACAAGAATAATTAAATCAAGTTACGGACTTGATTGAATAGAAACAAGAATGATTAAATCAAGTTCCGGACTTGATTGAATAGAAACAAGAATGATTAAATCAAGTTATGGACTTGATTGAATAGAAACAAGAATAATTAAATCAAGTTACGGACTTGATTGAATAGAAACAAGAATGATTAAATCAAGTTACGGACTTGATTGAATAGAAACAAGAATTATTAAATCAAGTTACGGACTTGATTGAATAAAAACAAGAATTATTAAATCAAGTTACGAACTTGATTGAATTAAAACAAGAATGATTAAATCAAAACAAGTAAAGCATGTGTTATAAATGGAATGTTTAACAATCTATGTAAACATTTCAGAAACCGAGATGGCTGATGGAGGCAATGTTAATGCGGTGCCAAGAGTCACCGAACAAGTGAGGGAAGTGATTGCCGAAGAGGTTGGAAAGGCGATCGAAAACAGTTTGTCGGGCTTTATTGATAAAATCCAAAACACGGTTTTATCAATAGTAGAGGATAGAATCAAGAAACTAGAAGAAGATTCAAATGTAACAAAGGAAAAGCGAGGAGGACGAAAGCCTTGTTCATACAAGGAATTCATGGCTTGTAAACCACCAACATATAATGGGGAGGTTGACCCGATAGTGTGCCAACGATGGCTAAGTGACATCGAAGGGGTATTCGAGAGAACCCATTGTGACGAAGAAGACTACGTAGCTTATGGTACGGGTCAACTAAGGAGTCAAGCGAAAGATTGGTGGGATAACAAAAAGAAGGAGATTGGAAGTGAAGCGGTTAAGGCCATGACTTGGGAGGAGTTTAAGACGCCGTTTCTTAAACACCATAGTCCCAAGGCGGTTATAAATAAAATCAAGGAAGAATTCATGCAACTCAGACACAAAGGTGAATCCATAGACAAGATCACGGGAATGTTTATGGACAAGATGAAGTTCTGTGATGATTTGATAACGAACGAAGATCAAAAGGTCTATTATTATCATAACATGCTAAGCGCGGAATATAGAGAGTTCATAACCCCTTCAAAGTACGAGACCCTTACCGAGATTGTCAATGCTGCTCGGGAAAGGGAGATCGAATTGAAAAAGAGTATAGAACGGGGTGAACGAAGGGCACTAGATGCGAATCCAAGCCCTACCAAGAAAGCAAGAACGAATGAAACAGCAAAGAGATCAGATGCTAAAGGTAGTACACCAGGTTGCAAAATTTGTGGGAAAAATCATAAGGGCGAATGCCGTTACAAAGATAAGCCTTGTCCTATATGCAAGAAAAAGGGGCATATAGCTATGTCATGCCCGGAGAAAGTGACGGTTTGTTACAACTGTTATCGAACGGGTCACAAGAAGTCGGAATGCCCGGAACTGGTTGGAAAGAAGGATGGGCAAGTACCGAAAGGTGAAGCCCAGAAAGCAAAGGCAAGATCTTTCCAACTAACTGCTGCAGAAGCAAAGATTGAACCGGACGTGGTATCAGGTATATTTGCTGTAAATTCAATTCCCGCACACGTGTTATTTGATACGGGTGCGAATAAATCCTTTGTTTCATATGGGTTTATTCGACATCCTTCATTTATTCTAACAAAATTACCTGTGCCTTTAGAAGTAGAGATAGGTAATAACAAAAGCTTTATTGTTTGTGATGTATGTGAAAATTGCAAACTGAGCATCGATGATGAAGAATATTTGATAAATCTAATCCCGATGTCGATGGGAGAATTCCAAGTAGTCGTGGGGATGGATTGGCTATCTCAATACCATGCAAAGGTCGTGTGTTTTCGCAAAGAGATAAAACTAACATCTCCGAGCGGAAAACACGTCACCATTTATGGCGAAAAACGAGGCAACCCCATAGTATGTTCGATGTTGAAAGCTCACAAGCTCATGAAGCGAGGATGCAAAGCATTCATAATTTATGCAAATGAGACCGAGAAAGAATCACGGAAGATTGGAGATGTACCGGTAGTACGAGATTATGAAGATGTTTTTCCGGAAGATTTACCGGGGATACCGCCTGAACGGGAAGTAGAGTTCGGGATCGAATTGATTCCGGGCGCGAAACCTGTGGCAAAAGCCCCGTACCGACTTGCACCATCGGAATTACAAGAGCTAATGTCCCAAATTCAAGATTTGCTTGACAAGGGATTTATAAGGCCGAGTGTGTCTCCTTGGGGCGCACCGGTGTTGTTTGTGAGAAAGAAGGACGGGAGCATGCGCATGTGTATCGATTATCGGGAGTTAAACAAACTCACGGTAAAGAACCGATACCCGCTCCCGAGGATAGATGACTTATTTGACCAACTACAAGGCGCGAGTTGGTTTTCAAAAATTGACCTTAGGTCGGGATATCACCAACTAAAGGTCAAAGAAGAAGATGTGCCGAAGACGGCTTTTCGCACAAGATACGGACATTACGAATTTCTCGTGATGTCATTTGGGCTAACAAATGCGCCCGCGGCCTTCATGGACCTCATGAACCGGGTTTGCAAGCCAATGTTGGATAAGTCGGTCATCGTGTTTATCGATGATATCTTGGTGTACTCGAAAAATGAAGCTGAACACGCACACCATTTACAAGAAGTGTTAGAGACACTTAGACGAGAGAAGTTATATGCAAAATTCTCTAAATGTGCCTTTTGGTTACGAGAGGTACAATTTCTCGGCCATGTCATAAATGCCGACGGAGTTTTGGTGGATCCGTTGAAGATAGAAGCGGTGTCAAAATGGAATTCCCCGAAGAACCCTTCGGAAATTAGAAGCTTTTTGGGGCTTGCTGGATATTATAGGAGATTCATTCAAGATTTCTCCAAGATTGCATCGCCGCTAACAAAGCTAACCCAAAAGAAAGCAAAGTTTGTTTGGGGAGTCGATCAAGAAAAAGCGTTTCGGACGCTAAAAGAAAGGCTAACTCAAGCTCCGGTACTGACATTGCCGGACGGAGTCGAAGACATGGTGGTTTATTCGGATGCTTCATTATCGGGGCTCGGTTGCGTGTTGATGCAACGGGGCAAGGTAATAGCCTATGCCTCGAGACAATTGAAGTTACACGAGAAGAAATACCCCACGCACGATCTCGAGTTGGCAGCGGTGGTATTTGCATTAAAAATATGGAGGCATTACTTGTACGGGGTAAAATGCACCATATTCACCGACCACAAGAGTTTGAAATACTTCTTCGATCAGAAGGAGTTAAATATGCGACAAAGGCGATGGCTGGAAACGGTGAAAGATTATGATTGTGAGATACATTATCACCCCGGAAAGGCAAATGTGGTAGCGGACGCTCTGAGCAGAAAAGCGGATTATGTCCCGATACGAGTGCGATCGATGCAACTCGTGGTAACCTCGGGTATACTTGAACGTGTTCGAGAGGCGCAATTAGAAGCAGTAAAGGAAGAGAATTGGAAGAAGGAAAGAATAATTGGTCAATTGAAAGATTTATCGGAAGGGAATCATGGGTTGAAGACTCGATCCGGAAGGATATGGGTCCCACATACATGTGGAGTAAAGGCGCTTCTACTTAATGAAGCCCATAAATCCCGTTATTCAATTCATCCGGGTCCGACCAAGATGTACAATGATTTGAAACAAAATTATTGGTGGCCCGGAATGAAGAGGGATGTGGCGAAGTATGTGGAAAAATGCTTGACATGTTTACAAGTGAAGGCGGAGCATCAGAAACCCTATGGCAAACTCCAACCGTTAGACATTCTAGTTTGGAAATGGGAACATATTACAATGGACCTGTTAACCAAGCTGCCCAAGACGAATCGTGGTTTTGATGCAATATGGGTAGTGGTGGATAGATTGACGAAAAGTGCTCACTTTATTCCGATTCGTGAGACTTATACGTCAGAAAAGATGTCAGAAGTCTATACCAATGAAATCATAGCACGTCATGGAGTGCCGGTGTCCATCGTGTCGGATAGGGATACCCGGTTTACTTCGAATTTCTGGCGTGATTTCCAAGAACAAATGGGGACCAAATTGCTCATTAGCACTGCGTACCATCCTCAAACGGATGGACAAAGTGAAAGAACGATACAAATATTGGGAGACATGCTACGGGCGTGTATAATCGACTTTGGAGGCAGTTGGGATGTTCACCTTCCGTTAGTCGAATTTTCGTATAACAACAGTTACCAATCTAGTATTAAAATGGCACCATACGAACTGCTTTACGGTAGGAAGTGTCGAACCCCGGTTTGTTGGGGTGAAGTGGGTCCACGTGAACTCGCCCACCAAGACATAGTACGAGCCACGAACGAAAAGATCGATAAAGTCCGGGCACACCTGAAAGCGGCCCAAGACAGGCAAAAGGCGTATGTTGATAAAAGGAAAAGGCCAATTGAATTTCAAGTCGGTGACATGGTCATGCTAAAAGTGTCCCCATGGAAAGGTGTTATTAGATTTAGAAAGAAGGGGAAGTTAAGCCCAAGGTTTATCGGGCCATTTAAAATTATCGGGAGAGCCGGCAAGGTAGCTTACCTTCTTGAACTACCGGAGGAGCTAAGTGGGATCCATGGCACGTTTCACGTATCACAATTAAGAAAGTGCCTAGCTGACGAAACGACCTATATCCATTACGATGATATCGAAGTGGATAACAGTCTAAATTATGTGGTGAGACCGGTTGAAATTTTAGACAGAAAGGTCAAACGTTTACGAAATAAACAAATCGATCAAGTCAAGGTTAAATGGGAGCATAGAAAAGGTTCGGACACTACATGGGAGTCCGAAGAGGAGATGCGACGTCTTCATCCTACACTATTTGGTACGTACCTTGGTTTCGAGGACGAAACCCTTTTAACAGGGGTGGACTTGTAACACCCCGAAAATATAAGACATTATATTGGAATTACAAAAGCATAAGTAAATGGGAGTTTACTAACTAAGAATTTTAACTTAGTTAGTTAACTAGTCTAGAAATAGCTTATAACTTAATTAAAAGATACCAAACTATATGTCAAACAAAATTGAGGGACCATAGTTGTTTAAATTGAAACTTAATTAATTAGGACAAAAAAAAAATAATAAACCAAACACCCCAAAAATTGAGGTGTTGGTCGACCAGAACACCACAGGGGGCGACACCCACTTCTCCAAAACCCTAAAATCTCATAATCTTGCAAATTGAAGGGTTAATCCAAGTAGAAATCGAGAATTGAGCCTAGAATCGTAATCCTCATTGCAAGAGGATTCTAAGGTATGTGAAATTTGATGAAATCTATCAACTTGAAATTCTCATGATTTTGAAATTCTGAAATTAGATGCTTGCATGTGTGTTATTTGGTTAGATTGAAGTTGAATAGTTGTTTAGAAATAAAACCTAGCTAACTATTTGAGAAATCATGCCCAAATTCAGGGAATTCTATGAATCCATGGAAGCTAGGTTATGGGTTTTATAAGATGATGATGAACACTAGGATTTGAATGATAATTCTAGTATAAATTTCATTATAGGAGATAATTCCTGTGATATTGATGCTAAAATGTGTGCAAGGTTTACTAATTAAAGTGAAATTTGAGGTTTAATTTGCAAGTCATGAACTTGGAGATGATGGTAGATAAATCTGACCCGTTAGGTGTTTGTTGAAATGCCTAAGTGAGGATTTTTGTGTTAAATTTGATGGGAACGCAGATTTGATCATGTTTCACAATGATATGAATATGGTCATAAAAAGAGTTCTAAACAAGTTGTAAAACTGAATCTTCTAGGCAAAGAGTCCGGATCATCAAGCGGACAAGCCGAAGGGAATTCACGGGGAAAAGGCGTGCTCTAAAGGTACGAAATTTTCGTTTCGTTACATTATGTATTATTTGATAAATTTACGTTGTAGTTTGAAAACATGGTAAACAAGATGAATCAATATACTACGGAAGTGACTATTCGTCTTAATCTAGTGAGACGGGTCAAAACAATTGTTTGAAATTGAGGTTTGAATTACATGGTTTGATGATTAACTCGTGGTGTCTAAACGGGTCGAACAATCTAACAAGGCATGATTAATACTTCGAATTATGATTGAAAGATCCTTGATGATTGGTTAATATATAACATTTAAGTAATATGAGGTTTTAATGTTTCGGTATTATAGATGAATCGAAATTCGAGAGTTGGAATCTTGTTGTAATGATCAAACAAACAAGACAAGAAATTCCCAGGTAATACCGTAAATTACGGTGTTACCGTAATTTACGGTAGATGCTAGAAAGTTTACGGTGAGGAACTACTGGTTTACGGTGGAACCAGGAATTTCCAGATGTCACCGTAAATTACGGTAATACCGTAATTTACGGTGGAGACAGGAAATTTTATATTTTTATTTTGTTTAAACTAATGTGTAATACATGTTTAACCTTATTTTCCCAAAGTCAAAACTAATGTTCTAATGGTTTTGACCCTAGGTGGTTAGATGGACCTTACGGATGGAGGTCAAGCAATGACGAAAGAACCGAACACAACTTTTGAAGCTTCCGCTATGTGTCTTAATCTTACTTAAACGTTGTTTATGGAATGTATCTAAATACTCAAACAACTTTTGAATGTTCTGATTTGGTCAGGTGTTGACTATCCTTTATGATACTAACAAACTTTGTAAATCTACTATCTTTTGGTATAAATATGTATAAATCTAGTCTTTTAATTCTAGTTAAAAGTTAGGGTGTTACAGTTTTAATGGGTCACTGTGTCAAACAAGTAAAAAAATATTTATAAAAATAAAGACTAAACTAAAACTGTAACCGAAGGCTTTGAGTCAAGGTTTAACCAAACATATAATATATCACCATGAGGGGATTGATAACCAAACAAAAAATGAGTATCGAGTTGTGAATTGTCGACCCGCCGCATCGCGCGGGTTTCCTACTAGTAATCAGTGTTGTAAGAATCGCTAGGCGCTAGTCGGGCGGTGGAGTACCGACTAGCGATTAATCGGGATTAATAGGGATTAATCGGAATTAATCGGATTGAGATTTTTATATGTAATTTTTAGTTACATATATACACACACATTTTTATATGTAGTTTTTTAAAGTAGACATGTTTTAACCCATCATTAACCCATTTTTTTAAGTAATTTGAAGGAATTTATATGGTTTGGTCAAAATTTGGCTGGCATTTAGCCAAAATTTGGCCAGAATTGGACCGTCATTGACTGCCTAGCTATTAATCGGCCATTAATCGGTGAATCTCCGATTAGTGATTAATCGGCGACTAATCGGAGACTAGTCGGGATTTTTACAACCATGCTAGTAATATAGTATAGATATAGGGTAAAATGACCAAAATACCCTCATGTTGGGTCTATTTGGTCAAATTTAACCATTAACACTAACTGAGTTATCACTAAAGTGATAGTCCCGTAACGATCCGATTTCAGTCTCGGTTCGGTGAAAAATAGTGAGACGGGTGATTTTGAGCCAAGAACAAACAAAAAAAATGGAAACTTTGAGGATTTGAACATAGATGATTTCATTGAATGTGATAAACAAATACAAAAGATAATCATCCACCCCGGGTGAGCTCCCCCGGGGTGGTGGCTCACAAATGCACACCTCACAAGTGAGGTTTAGTCCACTATATATAGCCCCTGAGCCTTGTCCTCCAAGCAAGCCGCCTCTTGCTTGGAAAACCTACTAAACCCCTTAAAATATCCGACTATTACATATTAAAAGCGTCACATAATATAAACAATAAAATCACTAAATAACGTCGCCTAATTGATAACATCATTCTCTAATTTGACCCAACAATATTCCCCCGAGAATGATGCTATCAATTCTTCAAATGATCTTCAAAAATAAATCTGACCTCGTCTTCGATTCTTCACAAATCGACTAAATATCCAAAATCTTCATTGTCGTTTTCCCCCGCAAATGTAGACCCTCCTATATCTTGTCAATCAAAGCCCCGTATCTTATTAAAGATAATACTGTAATAGGCATATGATAGGGTTCGAACTCCAATGATAAAAATTAAATAATTAGCTTCCTTGTGAGAATCTTCAATTTTGTCAGATTGCATTCAGCTCCGGATCCACCGCTAAAGTCACCAAATTCCTTTCCAACTATCATTGGCCCATAAAATTAATTTTGTACTCCCGGCCCAATCAAATCTCAGCCCGAAAACCAGGTCCATTCTGTTGCGCCCACTTTCACAGCCCATAGCATCAGGCCCAAACTGATTAGCAGATCCATTCGTGGCCCAATAAAAAAACAAACAATAGTATGATTGCTGAAATAATACTAATCCACAATGTGATCCAAAACCGCGAAGCCCAACAAACTCGATTAGGCCCAACATGCAAAATTCTACCAATAAAAAAAAATGTGAGCCAGCTGCCATCCAAATGAAAACGTACCTCATATCAGCAAACACAACCGTCTAAGTGGGCCCCAGAACATTCCAACATTCTTGAAATAATAATGTAACCATTGGGCCTCATACCCTAGCCCATTCAAACCTTTCATCTGCAGAACCCTAGCCGCCACCCATCAACTTCAGCCGCCGCCACCTTCTGCCTCCGCCCAGAACCACCGTCAACCACCTTATGCTTTGACCGGAATGCCAACTTCGAAAACCCAAACGTCATTGTTTCTTCTGATCTACTTCTCTCTATGAAAACACAATCACCAGATCTGCTACTCTCTCTATGATCTGCTTATCCTCTAAGAATAAGGTCGGGTAACGTCTGGTTCAAGCGGGATAGTAGGGCTGTGTCATACTCTCCGTCGCATGAATCGTTCTTCAACGGAGGGTTTGTTCCGGTGTACCGGACGACAGTTGAGGTGATAGCACAGAGCATCGGCATAAATAATTTGTCTCCAGATGCTACATTGACTCTTGCTCCTGATGTTGAATATCGTATCCATGAAATAATATAGGAGGGTTTGTTTGGAGGCTCTTTGAAACCTGATGAATAAGATAACATTACTGGATGAAAAAAACCCCAGGTTAAAGTCGCTGAAACAGAAAGTTATCTCAAAACCCAGATTTGATTTTTTTTTTTACGTCTCCGGCGGATTTCTGCTAAAGACCCGACCGAACCGAAAACTGAAACGAGCCACCGAGGCTCTGATACCAAATGATAGTCCCGTAACGATCCGATTTCAGTCTCGGTTCGGTGAAAAATAGTGAGACGGGTGATTTTGAGCCAAGAACAAACAAAAAAAAATGGAAACTTTGAGGATTTGAACATAGATGATTTCATTGAATGTGATAAACAAATACAAAAATAATCATCCACCCCGGGTGAGCTCCCCCGGGGTGGTTGCTCACAAATGCACACCTCACAAGTGAGGTTTAGTCCACTATATATAGCCCCTGAGCCTTGTCCTCCAAGCAAGCCGCCTCTTGCTTGGAAAACCTACTAAACCCCTTAAAATATCCGACTATTACATATTAAAAGCGTCACATAATATAAACAATAAAAATCACTAAATAACGTCGCCTAATTGATAACATCATTCTCTAATTTGACCCAACATAAAGGACATAATGTGCAAGGGTTTGCAAACATTGAGTACGTTTTTTTGTACTTATTAAAGATAAAGCACATAGTTGGCAATGTGGTGTCAACATAAAGGACGATTTTTGTAATTTACTCTATTTATTTTTGCATATATGTGACTTGTTTCGTTTTCATTAATTTCATAATTTTTATATGAATCTACTCGTGTGCATGCATAATATACTATATGTTGTTGGTATACACATATGTAACCATTTCTGAATATAATACATAGATGTATAAAAATCTATACGCATGTGTATAAACTAGCAGCTGTGTATCTTGTATAAACTGATAGTTAGCGAGACTGTACACATGTGTAATAAACTAACAGTTGTGTATCTTGTATAAAATGATAGTTAGTGAGACTGTACACATGTGTATAAACTAACATCTTTGTATCTTCTATACACTGATACTAGCGAGACTATACACATGTGTATCAGTGTATACACTAATAGTTGTGTATCTTGTATATACGAAAACTAGCGAGATTTTAGGAATTTGATTATATTGTTTAATAAATGCAATTTACAAAAGACATTGTTTAAAAAATCTCTAGATGATGTAATCCAATGGCTCAGATTAGTTCACACAGTTCACTCTCAACCTAGTGTTCACTCTAAAACCCTACCATATATATATAGGGGATCGCTAGAATGAGAACCACCACGAGTTATGAGAACCACGAGAACCGCGCCCCGTGGGTGGCCGTCGGCGACGAAATTTTTTTTTACAC